>CM062812.1:553241461-554507918 GCA_031772625.1 Pinus tabuliformis
GGACACGTCGTTTTATTTCCAGTATTGAGTTTGAAACGACAAAAACCCGACAATCTTTTCCTGTTTTTACGGTCAGAAAAGGGCTATAAGGGGATCGTCTTTTATTCCGTTTTAAAGAGTGTAAAAGAAACGCTCGGCAATCTTTTCATGTTTTGGGAGTCAGAAACGGCTTAAAAGATGACTCTGATGTTTTTGTTTGTGAAAAATGACAATTTTCCCTGGAAAATCCTTTTATCCTGCACAAAAACCAACACATTACTCATACCTGTTTAATATAGATAAAAATACTTTGCAAAATACCTTTTCATGGTGGAAAATAAACAAATTTAACATTCATTTACTCAAAAAACCTATAAAAAGGGGTTTTACCCATTTCATTTTTTACCATTTTACTGTTGAGGAGAGAAAAGGGCTTTTGGCAAGAAAATCTTCCCGTGGTCATTGCGGAGAATCCGACTGTCGAAACCGAACGTCGTCTCATCAGGTATTCTACAACATCTTCCCTTGCATTTCCATCCGTTTAGAATTTGTTTTTAGCTTTTGATTCATTTTTGGAGGGCTTGGGGTTTCAAAGGCGCTTTTCGGGTATGCAGGTGCTCCATAGGTGACCTGCGTACCCCGACATTTTCTCAGTTGGGAAAATGCCGGGCGTATTAGCTTGCCTTAAGAGAACCTGCGTACACACGCTCTGTCTCTTAAGGCGGGCTGCGTACACCGCGGAGTGGTTTTTTAAACTCCAATTTCTCCAAAATGAACAAAATCTTTTCATTTTTATGGACTCTAATAGATGTTTTATGGTGTGTAGATCCCACATGCTTGATTGGCTGCGAAAGAGACACGAAGATGTCGATTTGGCCGCGATTATTCAACCTTCCATTGATGCTTTAAAGGCATGCAGTCTTTACAAATACTGGGCCATACCTGGCATGAGGGCCCAGGTAAGATTTCTAGAGTGGCTGGTCGAAAGGTGAACGTCCAGGATCAGTGCTTTTACATTGGAGGGCACCAGCTCGAGATAGAGCTCTCAGACATTTACTTTCTCACTGGTTTGCCCAAGAGGGGCGAACAATTGACTCTATCCGGGACTAGGCCGGGTGGCCAGTCCATCGCTAGTCTCCGTCTAGAGTGGTGCAATAATCAAAACCAGGAGGGGGGATAGAAATTAAAAAGATATCCCGACCTGAACTTATGGTAATTGCCTTATAGTTACCAAACTCTGCGGCGCAGCTGCTTTGCACATTGCCACACCGGGTCCCAAATGCGGATGGCGATTGACTGCTATCAGGCACCATTTTCAACTGGTGTGATGCTGTGTTGGCCAATTTAAAGGGCCAACTGACTAGGGAAAAAAACGGGAAACTGAAGACTTTTGGTTATGTGGCCTTTAGTTGGTAGTTTTGCTCTAGAGAGGGTTCCGATGTTGATCCCGCAGCAGCTCACTGTTGAGGCTGGCTTCCCGAGAGCCTAAGTTGATGCGATGGGTTGGGGGTGATGGGCCCGTCATCCTGACGAGGGCAGGAGGTTGTCTGATTTAGGCCGGAGTACTTTCACTGGTTAGAGGACCAGGTCTTCTCGATACAGGATTTTCCTTATGCTGGAGTCAATTTTCGTGGCGATCCAAACATGATTCTTCCACCAGGAGAAACAGTGGGATGACACAGGTACTTCTTTTTTCACAAGTTTTTAAAATTATTATTTTTTTTTTTTTTGTTATATCGTCTCAAACTGACAATGACAATTTTCAAATGCAGATGCAGGCCCACGGCGTCCAGCCAATCTCCGGCCTTTCGAGGAGGAGACAACTAGTTGCACTGGCACCGGTCCCACAGAACGAGGCTACAGAGACCTTAGCTGAGTTGGAATAAGACCTAGAGTGTCTGACGGCAGATATACCAGAGACTACTATAGATGAATTCCTATCAGGCTTCAGCGCTATGTAGTCAGAGTTCTAGGACCTTTAGGAGGTTCTTGTGTAGGGTAGCCGTGCAGTGGTGTCGTATAGAGATCATCACAGTGTGATTGGATGATCGTTTTTGTATGACACATGTGACATTTTGGTTTTTTGTACTTATCATTTTTTCCGATCATAAGGTGTTTTGAAACCTATGATCGAAGACGATGTATTTTTGACACACTCATATCTATATATCATTATTACCGGCTTATCTTGTTTAAACTATGTGTGATTAAATGTTTTTAAATTTACATGTATGATTATCGCAAATGTCTGTCTACATTCGGAGAAGCAATTGCATCTGCTAATGTATTTAAAGACCTGGAATATGTTTGATATTCAATGTAATCAAACTCACGTTCCAAGAGACGCACTCTCAAAAACAACCTTAATAACACTGGATTTCTAATGGCATAAACTCTATTAAGCTGTAATACAACGAGTTCAGATCTAACCTCACTATCAACTCCAAATCCCAAATGAATAGATTCAGACAATAACTCAATCACTGCACTGTATTCTGCAATGTTGTTTGTTGTTTGACCGAGGCTCACCCTATAACTCGTTAGAGGGCGAATAAATAACCAAGCTGCGGAAGAGATATTCCGTGTATTACGACAAGCACCATCAGCGAATCCAATGTATGTTTGGAGAGGCATCGACATCTGCAAACATCAAGGGTAAAACCAAGATAAGCAGAATAACGACGAAAAACACACTTTCTAAGCTAAGCACACTGTCTAAACTAACAAACACACTAGCTAGAAAGAAAAATTACCCTAACTAACTTAACTAAAAATCTCCACACCCATCACTTAATCATAATACCTCTTTAGGTAAAGTCCATTTCTGGGTTACCCAAAGAGTCCCCGTCAAGTCAACCAGCTCATAGGCCCCTTTTGCCAGCTTTCGCCTAACAATGTAGGGCCCATGCCACATAGGAACGAATTTTCCAGCACCTAATTTATCGTTAGCTTGATCATACAATAGCACTAGGTCTCCTTCCGAAAAATTTCGAGGGGTCACATTTCGATCATACTGAGCTTTCATTCGTTTTGCATGAGTCTCGATTGCCAGTGCAGCATCGCGTCGAGTATCATCTAATTGAGCTAAGTATAATAAACGCTTCTCTCTTCGGAAGTAGCTGGAAGTAATTCGACAGCCATTTGAAGTGACGGGATTTCGCATTCAATGGGCAGCACAGCTTCCAAACCATAAACTAGTTGGAAAGGTGTGAACCCTGTTGATGTTTTCACTGAGGTTTGGTATGCCCAAAGCGCGGAAAGTAACATGTTGTGCCAATTCGACCGATGAATCCCAATGATTCGTCGGATCATGATAACTAAAACTTTGTTGATGGACTCAACCAGACCGTTGGCTTGTGGATAATAAGGAGTTGAGCTATTGTGACGCAAACCAAGCTGGCCTGTAAGCTCTATCATCATAATGTTTCAAAAATGGCGCCCATGGTCAGTGATTATCGCTTGTGGGACACCAAACCTAGCAATAATGTGATTGAATACGAAAATCACAGCTGTCTTGCCGTCTGCCTCGAATGTAGGCATCGCCTCGGCCACTTAGTAAAATAATCAACCGCAAGGATGATATACACATGCCCCCGGTCGAGTGAGGGTTACATGTAATAAAGTCAATACCCCATTTGGCAAAGGAGCAGCAACGGCAATTATAGGGTGGAGAGGAGCAAGTGGTGCGCGCATCTTACGATCAAACACTTGACAGTTGTGGCATTTTCGGACCGCAATAATACAGTCTTTAAACATGGACGGCCAGAAGTAGCCAGCACGCAACACCTTCTGAGCTGTGGCATACCCAGAATATGACCGCCACACGCCCCAGAGTGATAGTCATTCAAAAACTTTCTGCCTCTTCGTGAGTTAAGCAACGTCGGAAAACCAAGTCTGCCCCACGGCGATAAAGAGTATCTCTAATAATTTTGTACTGTTGGACTGGAATCGAATTTTTCCGACGTTCTGACTTTGAAGCTTCGGGCCGAAAGGATTGGGTTTGGAGATAGACGATTATATCCCCGTACCACGGATCTAAAGTGCTGATGAGAAACAAAGATTCGTCCGCAATGGGTTCCTCTGCCACAGTTCCATGTCAGCACGTAGAAATCACACATCAACTCTGCAAAAACTAACGATTTCTTAGACTTAGATTTTTCAAATTCCAAGTCGAACTCTTGTAGGATTACGATCCATTTAGAGTACTTGCCCCCTAGCAATATTGTTTAGTCAAAATGTAGATCATAGGGTTGCAATCCGAAATGACTGTAGTTTTACGGAGAAGAATGTAATGACGAAAATGTTGGACAACCTGAACGGCTGCCAGGGCCAATTTCTCCACATGCGAATATTTTAGCTCAGTGGGATTTAACGTCCTACTAAGATAATATATCACATGTTCCGTTGTGAATTCGTCTTCCTGAACTAACACCATTCCAATAGTGGAATGAGAGGCGGCGAGGTACAAAAAGTAATCTTGGTTGTAGTTGGGAGGATGCAACAATGGTGCATGGGTCAACGCGTGTTTAAGTGCATCAAAAGATTGCTGAGCTATCTCATCCCAAGAGAATTGAGCGTTCTGTTTCAACAACCGTGTAAAACCTTTTGTAACCTCGGCGTAGTTAGGAATGAATCGGCGTAAAAAGTTTGCTTTCCCCTGCAAACTTTGGAGTTGGCGAAGACTCGAAGGAGGAGGCAATTTGATGATTGCTTCTACCTTCGAGGGATCGACGCGAATGCTGGCTTTTTAAACTACAAATCCCAGCAATCGTCCCACTTCTATACAGAAGACACATTTGTGTGGGTTCAAACGTATACGATAATGCCTACAACTCATGAAGATTGCTCGTAAATGGACAAGGTGATCAGCTCGATGTAATGAATGAGCAGGCAAATCATCGAGGTACGGTTGCACAATGTGTTTGATGTCATGAAACGCATAAGACATCGCCCTTTGAAAAGTGGCTCCGGCATTCTTAAGCCCAAAAGGTAATTTGCAATAAGCAAATGTCCCCCATGGACAAATGAAAGCCGTTTTTGGTTGATCGGCAGGTTCCCCAGTGGAGTCGCCATTTTGTCATGCGAAAAGAGTCAATTTTGCGGACAAAAACCGACCTTCCTAGAAGCTAAGGCTTTCTAGTGACAAACAAGACAAGTAAACACTACCTTTCTCTAAATAGCATTTAGAATACAAGTAATCAGGTGTTTATAACATACCTTTAGTCTAACGCTTTGTAGTAGTCCAGCCTCGCGATCTGGATGAGCTCCTCCTTCTCTTCGAAACCTGCATTCGCTAACAAGCCAAAAGATTACATAGCACCTGAATAACATATTAAAAATAACACATATTCATCATACATACCAAGGAGTATATGAAACAAATCATGTATAACAACTTGTTGAGAAAAATGAGTTTATTTGCATTAAGTGGAAACAAAAGAAACCATTACAACCTGAGCCTTGGTGTTGTGCAGGTTCCTCCCGGGGTCCAACAAGAGTTTTCCTTTACTTTGATCATCTCACCCACTTCCAAATGAAGCTAAGAAAGGATGGGAATCTCTCCTCTCAAGCTCTATAAGGGAGTCCTAATCTTAGCAGCATCTACCCTTAGGAATGTTCAGCTTTCAACCTCTCCTCCTTCTGGCCAATGCCTGTATTTATAGTGCTTTGGAGGAAGTTAATCAAGTCCACCATGAATGGGATAAGCCCCTCTTTCAATGGGATAGCTCCCTCTTCATGGGATAAGTTCCTCTTACATAGGGATGCATGAACCATCTGGAGGCGCCCAATCCACGTCAAACCATCTTCTAGAATGCTCTAGAAATGACCACAAGTAACTTTTTTGAAGTGAAACTTGCGCCTTTTGACCTTTACAGGAGTACGCACCCAAACCTTTACATACAGAGCGTACAAGTACGCAGGTTTTATGAAATGGAGGTGCGTACACGCAGGTAGGCTAAGAGAAACTGCGTAACCAGAGTTAATTGACTTTTAAAGGACTTTCTCTCTTTCTTGGAGTTTGACATGAGGAGCAGAGATATGAGACTTGCCAAGGAGGATAGTATGACAGTTTAGAGCCATACTAACTATAGATAGTCATGGTGACAAATTTTAGTGTAACAATCCCTTTCTACATTCTAGATTTATTTTCTGATTTGCAGAGGGGTAGATTGCACAAATATTGTAGTTGAATGTTCCATTGAGTATTGGGCCTTCAACTAGAGGGCTAGTGAGAGCTCCTTCTTCCCTAATGACCCTTAGACCCAATAATGCACACCATAATGACATAGTGAAGACAAGAACCCAAAATAATAAAAGAAAACCAAACATAGTGAGAAAAAAATATACATAAGGAAAAGAACCAACATTGAAACAAGCTTAAAGGGCTTAACCAATAAATTTGAGTTAGAATGGATGCTTGGGGGACACACAAGAACTTGAGGCGTCCATGAAAACCAGCTAGAGGGGTAAGGAAGAGATGCATTCTACAAAAAAAAGTAGTTCTCATTCGTTCTCTCTAAAAATCAAGCTAAAAACCAAAGCACACAAAGGTCCCACACATTTTGAGAATACAGGGGAAGGTATTATTATCACAAGCCTAAGCCCCATAAAAACGACACATAGCAACACTACTAGGACCACAAGCTAGAAAATAAATATACTTCCAAAATAAGAAAAACCACCAAATCGTCAAAACATCTCAAGAAGTCTCTATTTGCTAACCAAAAATTGAGGTTGAAACCAAAGTCAACAAAAAGCCTAATTTTTTTTAATAAAAACTAAAGAGATCATCTTACTACTATGCCAAACACAAACACATCCTTCTAATGTCGAAGATATTACCATCGCATAAGAAGATAATTATTTCTAGAGGAATTTAAAGTGCTTTGGGGATAGAAAATCCATGAAAAATAAATGCTTTAGGCATATTGTACCAAAAAACAAACAATTTTCCTTACTAGGGTCCCTTGTAAAATATTAAATACCCATGCTTGCACCCATTTCCTCTCTATGAGAATTTTATTGGCTTGTCTATTACTTACACAATAATGATTCCCGATGGATGAGGCCACTACACACTTTCTTTATAGAAAAACTAGCTCAGCCATGGACCTTCCCTCCTTTGCTAGAACTTCCATTAAATTCATTTTCCATGTGGGAGGATTTTTTTTCCCCCACCTCCAAAAATGACACTTTTCTTACTAGATGGCATTCCCTTCACTAATGAGCACCATTGATGAGAAAGGATGATCTTCCAAAGTAATGTTCAACAATTGTGTTTTTAGTGGCTTACTAATTTTCTCTTTTCATAGGGAATCCAAATGGGAGTTGACCAACATATTTGTGAGCTTGGTCCCTATTCTTCTCACATGTAACATGGTAAAGGTTGGAAATTCAAAAAGAAGGGTTTGAATTCTTTCCAATATTTCTTCTATTGTCTAGCAAAAAGAAAATTTAGGAGGCAATCCATGTTGAAATATTTGAATTCCTATTATAAGTTAAGAATCCCCTTCTATGATAAGTCTTCTATAACCATTCCTAATTGCATCATGAAGACCAAATTCCAAGGAAAATAATTCTATTGAGTTATTTCTTATAAGCCCATCGATCCTAGAAAAAGTAACTAGAATGGCGCCCCTATCATCTCTGAAGACTCCTCCAAAACTAACTAAGCCTTGATTTCCTTTTAAGGCTTCATCAAAGATGATTTTAATGAAACCAAGGGGTGCATGGAAATGCCATGGAATTTAAAATTCTAGCTTCTTGGGCATTGCAAATCTAGTCTTCAACAAACCAATTGTGTGCTAGATAATGGTTTCTTTTATACTTTTTTCCACACAAATTCTTCATAGGAGGATTTTTTTTTAAGATGTTCGTATTCCTCTCCTTCCAAATCTCTTAGAAATGAATCTTGGTAAGAATTTTTAAGCCTATTTGATGATGGGTTGAGGAAATGTTGAGCTTCTCCAATTAGATAATGAAGAAGTGACACTATTTATGGATCTATCTGGTTGTCGGAAAAGGAGAGCTCACTTTTCTTAAAGGAAGAAAGGGGGGGGCAAGAATTAAGAAGGTGTTTTGTGTTTTCAAATTCTGCTTCATAGAGATAATAGAGTGTTGGTCACTTAAAACCTTTCACATTACAACCTATCCCATGTCGTATTTTTACCATGCATAAAGATCCAAAGAAATATATAAATTTTTAGCCATAAATATAATCTCCATTTTTATGTGAAATGTTGTCATTTTGCATTGAAGCAACATTTATTGTTATGTTGTAGGCTTCTTTCAAGTTCTTTTTTCTTGTTTTCTTGTATCCCCACTTGAGCTAATATCCATAACATCTTTCTTTTGTGTACTATTTCCTCTTTAATATACTTAGACAACATTGATGGACATCGTATTGTTTTATTTTGAAGAGTAGGAGTCCTTACTAAGGTTGATTTCCATACTCCTTAATATCTTGCACTTTACTTTCAAGGCACCTTTCCTTAGCTTTTCTTGGACCAAAAGGTTCAGGATTGTCATATAATGGAAGACACATCGATGTTTATTCTTATGAACTTCAAATATGACCAATATATAGGAAGCCTCTATTACACTAGATAAATTCCTCGTGCCTATGCAATTTTCTTCTAAATTATAGAACATCTTTGTTATCCATTATTTTTTTTAGCTCAGATATAATTGTGCGCAATGTCAAATTTAAAATAGCATGACCAAATATGACTTCAATACATAGGGGAAAACCTTCATTTCATAATCCTAATTAAAGGATGATAGTCATAATGTTTTTCCACAAATGTTTTTAATATGAATTGAATCTCCTAACACATACAATCCTTGTTGTGGCCAATGGATATAATTCAAATATTTTAAACATAGGGTGCTTATAAGCAACAACTAAACTCTTATTAAGAGTCTAAAGTAGGTGAGGTAATTTCTACAGAAATTCAAGAAAACAAAAATTCCTTGTTGAAGCACCTTTCATGAGACAAGTCGAGAAAATGGATACTTGAGACCAAAATTTGGAATCCAAACATGTTTCAAAGGGCCTTGCAATTTATCAATTGTTTGTTGAAAGTAGAGCCTGAATTATGAATACCCAATCCTAGAAAAACAACTCAAGGACATATAAGGCTATTATGCATTGAGTATGGATCAATCTAAATGACGTCTAGAAGACAATAAAATGGAGTAAATATTCCCATGTAGATAGGATAGGATTGCATCCTTTCACAAATACTCCATATGTAAGGATACTAGTGTAATAAATGTTGTAACATGTGGAGTTTAATGGAGATGCGTCATGACATGGAATTTCTTACCTTAGTTATTTAGGCAACGAGATATTATAATTTCCCCCTATTTTTTCTAAATCCCCTAAGGTCAACAAGGTGATTTCATTAGCAAATGAGTTTGCTTTCAAGTCGAGGTCTCACAAAAATTGACAATATGGAACTAATTACTTTCCATTATGGGAATATTGATATAAAAAGTGGACCTCAAAGCAAGAAATGTACTAACAACATCAACATTAAAAGAATAAATAAGATTCAAGATGATGATGTAATTCCTAGGGTTACATATTTTTGGAGGGAAAAGAAGAATACTTATTTTTTTTTTAATTTTTTTTTTTGACTTATATGACTTAATGAATTACACTGAGTGAGTCTATAAGCTTGCATATGTGTGTAATTTGGTAAACAATCTAGTAATGATGTATTTCTTTGGAATATGGTGGTTTTTTGCTTTGGCTTCGACATTTGGAGTGATCTTGGTAAGATTTATGATGATTACAAGGTTGAGATTTCCTAGGAACTACTTTATTTCTCCGACACCTATTTTTCACAATTTTTGCTTTTATATTATTTAGAGTTTGGTAATTTTGAGGAGTGATATAGACCTAAAAATGTATAGCAATATGCATAGTTGCATTACTAAAATGAATGTAGCTTAATATGATGGGTTGGAAAGCATGATATATTACCGCTATTAAAACAGATGGATGCATCTTAAATGAATTGAGTGAAGTTAAATGAATGTGAAATGGTGTAATATTATGATAAATAACATATAATGTTGTATCTTAGTTTAATTGAGTATAGGTAAATAAAAATGTGAAATATATTGCGGAGTCTTAAAGAATCTACTCCTCTGAAATACTACATATGGAATTTGAGAAATTGGTTAGAGGTATAATAACATTCACGAGAATTTGAGAAATTGGTGTATTTATTAGCTATCCTGGCACATATCTTCCCAATATGCTCTGTATCTGTCTATTCCTGGCCAGTGTTTTTACATTTGGTCTGATATGTGTTTTTTGCATATTATATATTCTTAATATAAAACCATGCCGTTTTTTCTCTCTGAAAAAAAAACATTCACGAGATATGTGTGATCGATGCGACCCAAAAGATGGTCAAAATTCAAGAATGGTGACAAGACGTCAATACACAAATGGGTCAATTATGATCAATAATCGAATTAAGATCATAATGAATTCGAGATTTATTTACAAAATTAGGGGATTTCAAAAATAGGTTAGTATTATTTGTTATTTATTTTGGTTTTTGAGTTGAGAAGTTCATTTACAGTTTAGTATGATGTGTAATTTTGTCAGTCAGTCATCAAAGTTGAAATTTTTGCATGTGAAGAAATTAGATATTTTTTGGTTCATATCAGATCGGATCTCTCCCGCTCATATTAGTTCATATTAGATCGTATTTAAGATGGATCTATGTTGGTCTTATTTCTAATGCTTAAATTTGTGGATTATTTTGTTCTAACTTGACTTTCTTGATATATATGAAGATGATTATTGAATTTATGTTATTGTAAATTTTAAACTTTCTTTGATTTATATGAAGATGAATTATTGAATTTATGTTATTGTAAATTTTAGAAATATCTTAGAATTTGAAAATTAGGAAAAATTTGAGACTTAAGAAAAGAGTCAAATAATTGACCACTCTTTTGATTATTAAATTCTAAAATATTCCTAAAATTTACATGCCCTAAGATCATTATGTGGTGCATTCCGTGAATTTTTGCCAAAAATATGACTGCAGTTTGACCATGGGAACTTCAACTGTTTGACAAGTGACCATTGAAACTTCAACTGTTTGAAAAGTGTAAGCACAGTTTGACCATCGAAAGTGCGATGGTTCGACGAGCGTTAGGAGAATTTGGGTCTGGCAGTCTCATAATTAAAAAATAAATAAATTATTACATAGAAAATTGGTAACCACATATACACCAACTTGTGACAGTGAAAATTAGCATCAAACATAAAACACTAAATTTAAATAAACTTGAGGATGCCACTTTTGACCCCATGGCACAAGCGAGAAACAAAAAAGCATACCTAAATTCAATCATATTAAGACCTTCGTATGGAAGGAGCAGTTCAGTCACACCTTTTTGTAAAAGCAGGACGGTGTGATAGGGCCAAAAGCTGCACTTGCAAGTATTGTTCCTTTGGCAGGGGTTATGATAAGCCAAAGACTGCAACTTGCAAGTATTGCTCCTTGGCCCATATTGCATGTGAGCCTTGCTTTTCCAGGTGCAGCTAACAGATAAAATGATAAAACTTGTTATATATTCACATCATCCACAAGCTTGGTTCAATCGTCTCCTTTGTCTTTTTTGAGAAAGAATTCATTCATCATCAGTGTGCCATCTCAAGTCAATGCAGTTGCAGGCACAGTTTATGAATGCCTTCACAGAGCAGGCATATCCCCCAGAGAGGGAAGTAAAGGCAGCCATCGTTTCATCCCTTGCCGACGCCATCAAGTCTCTTTTCACATCACATTCATCCTCCAACTCTCATGGCTCTTCACAGGCTCTATGATGCTGCTTCTTCTTCTTCCATGTAACCTTTGCTTCAGATGCAATGGCCATATATTGTTTATAACAAAAAAAACACATCACTGGCAATAAATTCATTTCATTTGACAAAGCACCAAGGTATCCAAACTTGAGAGTTACTGTCAGAAGAGTAAGATGATTCTTAGAGGGTATACATACAGTCTGTGCTTTTCTCCATTTTTTTTTATGGTAAAAAGGATTTACTGTGTTACTACAAGCTGCTGAGATCAGATGGTTCAATCATTGTTTTCTG
Organism: Pinus tabuliformis; assembly: GCA_031772625.1. NCBI lineage: Eukaryota > Viridiplantae > Streptophyta > Pinopsida > Pinales > Pinaceae > Pinus > Pinus tabuliformis. Next base: position 553,253,568 of record CM062812.1, read on the forward strand.
TTTGATATGGCAATGAGATTGCAGAGACGCTTACAGAGATTTAAAGAATTGTGTAAGGGAAATTGAAGGGTCTGAAATGCATTTTAGCATTCGTCTTATATATTCGTATCCAATGTATTCTTTTTTTCAAGATCATCTCAGACATTCTAAAATAATATCATGGAATAGATGTTACAGTTGATTTCACTTGTACAGACCATTTGGCTATTTTAATTTATTTCTGGGACATATGCACAGTGACATATTGCTGATAGATGTTGTATTGTTTCGACTCCAATAATAATCGTCACACCATCTACTGGGATGTTTGGCTTTAAGTTTGGAGTAGCATTGTATGAGGTTTTAGATCTGGTCAATAAGTCGGTTATATATTATGAAGTTGGTTGGGAATTAGAGTCGAGTCGTATGAGGATTTTAGAACTGGTTGAAGCAGTTTCGTAAATACGCCGATACATAAATCTTCATTAGATTATAACTAAGTTAGATTATCACAATTTGTTTATTTTAGGTTGCACTGCTCCTAGCTTTTCTTCCGCGGACGTTTCTAGTCTACAATAGCTTTACCGTTATAGGAAGAAATTATGAAGTGATTATGATTATTTTTAGTTTTTATATTAATTAATATATATAAAAAGTTGAAATGAGGTGTTTTATGATCCTAATGGGTCAATTATGATCCTAATCAATTCGAGATTTATTTACAAATTAGTGGAATTTGAAAATGGATTAGTATAATTGTTATTTATTTTGGTCTTTGAGTCGAGAGGGTTAATTTTACAGTTTAGTATGATGTCTAATTTTTTTAGTCAGTGATTAAAGTTGAAATTTTGTACTTGAAGAAATTAGATCTTTTTGGCTCATATTAGATCGGATCCCTCTCAGCTCATGTTAATCCATATTTAAGATGGATCTATGTTGGTCTTATTTCTAATGTTTAATTTGTCATTATTTTGTTTTACTTAATTTTCTTGAAATATATGAAGATGACTGTTGAATTTATGTTATTGTAAATTTTAGAAGTATATTAGAATTTGAAAATTTAAAAGAAATTTGAAAGTAGAGTCAAATGATTGAACAAGTCTTTTGATTATTAAATTCTAAAATATTCCCAAATTTACATGCCCTGAGATCATTATGTTGGTGCATTCAGTTGGTGCATTCAGTGAATTTTTGCCAAAAATATGACTGCAGTTTGACCATTGGAACTTCAACCGTTTGACAAGTGACCATTGAAACTTCAACTGTTTGACGAGTGTAAGCACAGTTTGACCATTGAAAGTGCTATGGTTAGACGAGCGTCCGGAGAATTTGGGTCTGGTAGTCTCATAATTAAAATTAAATAGATTATTATACTAGAAAATTGGTAACCACATATACACCAACTTGTGACAGTGAAAATTAGCATCAAACATAAAACACTAAATTAAATAAACTTGAGGATGCCACTTTTGACACAATGGCACAAGCGAGAAACAAAAATCATACCTAAAGTCAATCATATTAAGACCTACATATGAAAGGAGCAGTTCAGTCACACCTTTTTTTGAAAGCAGGGTGTTGTGATAGAGCCAAAAGCTGCAACTTGCAAGTATTGTTCCTTTGGCGGGGCATTATGATAGAGCAAAAAGCTGCAACTTGCAAGTATTGCTCCTTTGGACCATATTGCATGACAGTCCCTTGCTTTTCTAGGTGCAGCTAACCTAGGTAGTTGACTCAAACAGATAAAAGATGTAACTTCTTAGCAGTCAGCTGTACATCATTGGATAGTGCATTCAAAGCAAACTTAAATCTTATAGAAACTTTTATATATTCACGTCTTCCTCAAGCCTTGGTAGCCAATCTTCTCCTTTGTGTTTTTGTAAGTTTGGTCATTGGGAGAGAATTCATACCATCATCAGTGTGCCATCTCAAGTCATTTGCAGGAACAGTTTAAGAATGCCTTCACAGAGCAGCATATCCCCAAGAGAGGGCAAGTAAAGGCAGCCATTGTTTTATCCCTTGCCCAGTCCATCAAGTCTCTTTTCACATCACATTTATCCTCCAACTCTCATGGCTCTTCACAGTGCTCTATGATGGCTGCTTCTTGTTCTTCCATGTAACCTTTGCTTCAGAGCAATGGTCATATATGGTTTATAACACAAAGAAACACATCAATGCATAAATTCATTTCATTTGACAAAGCACCAAGGTATCCAAACCTTGAGAGTTATTGTCAGAAGAGTAAGATGATCTTAAGGGTATACAATGCAGTCTGTGCTTTTCTCCATTTTATTTTTATGGTAAAAAGGTTTTACTGTGTTATTACAAGCTTCTAACATCAGATGATTCAATCCATTGTTTGCTTCTTGATATGGCAATGAGATTGCAGAGACGCTTCCAGAGATTTAAAGAATTTTGTAAGGGAAATTGAGGGGCCTGAAATGCAATTTTAGCCATTCGACTGAATATATTCGTATCCAATGTATCTTTTTTTCAAGATCATCTTAGACATTCTAAAATAATATCAATGGAACAGCTGTTACAGTTGATTCACTTGTACAGACCATTTTGCTATTTTAATTTATTTCAGGGGACATATGCACAGTGACATATTGGTGATAGATGTTGTATTGTTTCTACTCCAATAATAATCGTCACACCATCTACTGGGATGTTTGGCTTTAAGTTTGGAGTAGCATTGTATGAGGATTTTAGATCTGCTTAATAAATCGGTTTATATATGATGAAGTTGGCTTTGAATTTAGAGTCGAGTCGTATGAGGATTTTAGAACTGGTTGAAGCCAGTTTCTTAAATACCGCCGATACATTAAATCTTCATTAGATTATAACTAAGTTAGATTATCACAATTTGGTTAATTTTAGGTTGCACTGCTCCTAGCATTTCCTTCCGCGGACGTTTCTAGTCTACAATAGCTTTACCGTTATAGGAAAGAAATTATGAAGCTGATTATGATTATTTTTAGTTTTTTATAATTAGTTTATATATAAAAATTGAAATGAGGTGTTTTATGATCCTAATGGGTCAATTATGATCCTAATCAATTCGAGATTTATTTACAAATTAGTGGAATTTCGAAAATGGATTAGTATAATTGTTATTTATTTTGGTCTTTGAGTCGAGAGGTTAATTTTACAGTTTAGTATGATGTGTAATTTTTTTAGTCAGTCATTAAAGTTGAAATTTTGTACGTGAAGAAATTAGATCTTTTTGGCTCATATTAGATCGGATCCTCTCAGCTCATGTTAAATCCGTATTTAAGATGGATCTATGTTGGTCTTATTTCTAATTTTTAAATTTGTCAATTATTTTGTTCTAACTTAACTTTCTTGAAATATATGAAGATGACTGTTGAATTTATGTTATTGTCAATTTTAGAAGTATATTAGAATTTGAAAATTAAAAGAAATTTGAAAGTAGAGTCAAATGATTGACCACTCTTTTGATTATTAAATTCTAAAATATTCCCAAATTTACATGCCCTGAGATCATTATGTTGGTGCATTCAGTGAATTTTTGCCAAAAATATGACTGCAGTTTGACCATTAGAACTTCAACCGTTTGACAAGTGACCATTGAAACTTCAACTGTTTGACGAGTGTAAGCACAGTTTGACCAAAATCAACTGTTTGACGAGTGTAAGCACAGTTTGACCATTGAAAGTGCTATGGTTAGACGAGCGTCAGGAGAATTTGGGTCTGGCAGTCTCATAATTAAATTAAATAGATTATTATACTAGAAAATTGTAACCACATATACACCAACTTGTGACAGTGAAAATTAGCATCAAACATAAAACACTAAATTAAATAAACTTGAGGATGCCACTTTTGACACAATGGCACAAGCGAGAAACAAAAAGCATACCTAAAGTCAATCATATTAAGACCTACATATGGAAGGAGCAGTTCAGTCACACCTTTTTTTGAAAGCAGGGTGTTGTGATAGGCCAAAAGCTGCAACTTGCAAGTATTGTTCCTTTGGCGGGGCGTTATGATAGAGCCAAAAGCTGCAACTTGCAAGTATTGCTCCTTTGGACCATATTGCATGACAGTCCCTTGCTTTTCTAGGTGCAGCTAACCTAGGCAGTTGACTCAACAGATAAAATGATGTAACTTCTTGCAGTCAGCTGTACATCATTGGATAGTGCATTCAAAGCAAACTTAAATCTTATAGAAACTTGTTATATATTCACGTCTTCCTCAAGCCTTGGTAGCCAATCTTCTCCTTTGTGTTTTTGTAAGTTTGGTCATTGGAGAGAATTCATACCATCATCAGTGTGCCATCTCAAGTCAATTGCAGGAATAGTTTAAGAATGCCTTCACAGAGCAGGCATATCCCCAAGAGAGGGCAAGTAAAGGCAGCCATTGTTTTATCCCTTGCCCTGTCCATCAAGTCTCTTTTCACATCACATTTATCCTCCAACTCTCATGGCTCTTCACAGTGCTCTATGATGGCTGCTTCTTGTTCTTCCATGTAACCTTTGCTTCAGAGCAATGGTCATATATGGTTTATAACACAAAGAAACACATCAATGACAATAAAATTCATTTCATTTGACAAAGCACCAAGGTATCCAAACCTTAGAGTTATTGTCAGAAGAGTAAGATGATCTTACAGGGTATACAATGCAGTCTGTGCTTTTCTCCATTTTATTTTTATAGTAAAAAGGTTTTACTGTGTTATTACAAGCTGCTGACATCAGATGATTCAATCCATTGTTTGCTATCTTGATATGGCAATTGAGATTGCAGAGACGCTTCCAGAGATTTAAAGAATTTTGTAAGGGAAATTGAGGGGCCTGAAATGCAATTTTAGCCATTCGACTGAATATATTCGTATCCAATGTATCTTTTTTTCAAGATCATCTCAGACATTCTAAAATAATATCAATGGAACAGCTGTTACAATTGATTCACTTGTACAGACCATTTTGCTATTTTAATTTATTTCAGGGGACATATGCACAGTCACATATTGGTGATAGATGTTGTATTGTTTCGACTCCAGTAATAATCTTCATTCCATCTACTGGGATGTTTGGCTTTAAGTTTGGAGTAGCATTGTATGAGGATTTTAGATCTGGTCAATAAGTCGGTTATATATTATGAAGTTGGCTGGGAATTTAGAGTCGAGTCGTATGAGGATTTTAGAACTGGTTGAAGCCAGTTTGGTAAAATACCGCCTATATATTAAATATTCATTAGATTATAACTAAGTTAGATTATCACAATTTGGTTAATTTTAGGTTGCACTGCTCCTAGCATTTCTTCCACGAAAGTTTCTGAGTCTACAATAGCTTTACCGTTGTAGGAAAGAAATTATGACGCTGATTATGATTATTTTTAGTTTTTTTATAATTAGTTAATATAAAAAAAAAATTGAAATGAGGTGTTCTTAAGAATTAACATGTAAGGTCCCCGAGTTGAGCCGAGTGCGGTGCGACGAGCGGGTGAGTTGACACGGGCGGAGGCGCGGTGAACGGGCGCGGGCACGGTGAGACGAGCGGGCGAGTTGACACGAGCGCGGGCGCAGTGCGACGAGCGGGCGAGTTGACACGGGCGCGCGGGCAGGTGCGCGGTGAGCGCACACGGCGGGCGCGTGGGCGAGCGCACACGGAGAAGCGACGAACGAGCGAGTCATGTGCGATGATACGATTTGCGATGGCGTTTTATACCCGATGAACGTTTAGCGATGGTGTTTGAGGGCTGACTCACATGGAGGTCAGGCCGACCTATTTGCAAGGCGCTTCAAGGGGTGTGTATGGCAAGTGTGGGGCGGTCAGAGGGTAGCCCACCCACACTCAAACATGCATATTATGTGTAGTGCGTTGGAGCACTTGGAAATCATTCAATCGACAAGCATCTTCGCTAAGGAGCTAAGGTGCAGATCTAAGTGCGCAGAAGCAAGGAGTGGTAAGGCGCATATCTCATGCGCTACTCTTGGTTAGTCGCACGGTTTTGGAGAGCGCACTTGAGTTGGGTGAAGGTGTTGGACAAGGTGTGCCCGGTGTTCGGTTGAGGTGTGCACGACGGTCGTGCAAAGTGTCGGTTTATGCCAGGACTTGGCATGGGTGTCTTGGTGGCTCGGGTGAGCACCTGCCTATCGTGCAAGGTGTGCACGAAGGTGAACGGAGGTTCACCTTGATTGTAAAATTGACTAAGTGTAAATTTGGGGTTTCCAAAGATTTAGCTTGTACATTGTAAAAGTGATGATTATATAATATATTGATTCGGGTAGACTCATATTGCAGGGAGTTGCCCCTCCCCTTTATACTGTGCAATTGTCTTCTTGTTTATAATCGCTATTGATAATGAATGAGTATGGGTGTTCATTGGTATAAAGGATAAACATAACAATACTTGGTTGCGAAACACAAACTAAGTAGGAGAAAGTGAATTAAGGCGTGGTCCACGAATATAAGTATTGGTGAAAAGAAAGTGTTCGGTGGTGCCGCACCTCGCTATAAGCAAACCCATCTTGTTTTACCTCTATGTTCGGTCTTAAGCGGGCTCGAGGAGCTTGGATATGTTGCTGCATGCCGTGGGTGGAAAACCCATCTCACTCTCAAGTTAATTATTGAGTTGAAGCCTAACATTAGTTATTCAGTGCCTTTATGCTGTGATAATTTATTAGGTCTCCACAATCATTATAATTGTCAGGACCCCAAGCTATCAGGCTACTCCAAGCTCATGGTTTAGGCATCTTGCTCTAGGGTTTTCATCGTATCCACTATTTTGTCCAGAAGCATCATGGTTCTTCCTTCTTTGGTTCTAGATCTTTGGGTAGAGGTAGTCGGGCTTGGGGAAGGCACACACAGAAGCTAGGATATAATGGCCAAGCTCAGGCTTGCCAGCGGTGGGGAAGAGGTCGTAAATCAGCGACACAGTTAATCCATGAGGCAACCCACTCCTATCATATAGGTACCCCATCTCAGGTTTGACAACTAATTTTCAAATTGAGAAACATAACTTAATCAACATGCAGAAGTAGAGTTTCAATTGGAAGAATGGAGAGACTTGGTTCCAACCCTGGTCATTCCAGAGGTCGTACAGTTTCTCAATATAGGCATATTGTTCACCTATATTGATTGATGAAGAACATTATGTAAAAAGCTATAATGAACCCTCTAGCTGGCTTTGTTAAGTCTAATCATAGTCTTCAAGAAATCTAGAAGGAATTTCATCTTATCCAGTTCCAAATTCAATAGTAGAACATTCACCTCAGTCACATTGAGAAACACATTCCGTGTCTTTCTCAATTTGAATTACCGGGTTCATGTGCGAAGGATCTAGCTCCAGTGGATTCCTCTGATGAATAACAATATGATTGACTCTGTTTGGTTTCAATTTTGTTTAACTCTATATGGTAAATCTCCTAGTTAAGATACCATGCTACAATTATTTAGCTTGTAGATGGTTTTAAGACATTTAGCGTTACAAGACACTGTTAGACAAACTCAAACTTTACTATTTTTGGATGGCTTATAATGTTGTTTGGTGGCCAATAAACGTGGTTTCCCAATGGGCAGTTGAGGTCACTGACCTCTTTGAATATGGTTGTAGCCTGCTTTTGATGAATATAAATGAAAAGGTCTTGCCAAGCTCACCAAAAAAAATTAAAATTAATTAAAATAAACTGAAGTAATAACTAAACCACATTTAAAACTAAACTAAAATAGCTAATAGTCTAAATTATAATCGTATTAACTAAAACATAATGAAATTAATAATACAACGAAACTAAAGAATAAAGTAAAAAAATCAATATGATTCAAACTAAACTGCAAATTAAAATGTAATAATATAAAATTATATTAATTAAAAATCAAAATAAAATTATGAAATTAAACAAAACTAAATTATTATAAAATTGGAGTAACAAAAATAAGCTAAAAATTAAAAGTAATTAAAATAAAACTAATGTAATAAGTAAAGCACATTTAAAACTTAATTAAAACTATATATAAGTAAGTTATAATCATATTTTCTATTAAGATTGAATGGAATTAATATTACAATTCCATCACCACGGTACAAAACTTCATTAATGTAATTGTTTTTTATTTCTTTGTGTTAGTTTGTATGGATAGTTATCATTTTGTGGTGTTGGATTTTGTCGCAAACCTTTAACTAACTTCTAGTAGCAGAATTTAGAAATCAAGCTTGCATTTGTAATAGAGTTATTGAACTAATTTTTTTTTACATAAATTCATTCACAATCGTAGCAGAATGCAAAAGAACTCAACAAGGCTTCATCTCGAACATATAACTTCTTGTAAATTTAAAAATTAGTCAGTTGGCTAAACTCTTGGTTATGAGGATACTAATCCTGAAACTCTGTTGTGGTCTTCTACCTGTTGCTCTTACATGTAATAGAGCAACATGTAATATTAGTGGACTTTGCTCTTACATGTAATATTATTGACTCTTCTTTCTTTTCTGTAGAATACAATTTGGAAATCGAATTTATGGCACATTTTAAACTATAAGAATTTTGGTGTATACTGTATATCAATATGTTGTCAAAGCAGTATTGTCTTGATCTTAGAAACGCAGTGTTGTCATGATCTCACAAAAAATATTGTTTGTTCGAAATATAATTATACATCTAATTCTATTTTTGCACTTATCAATCAATAGTCCTCAACATTGTTACATCATAAAGTTATGAATATTGGTGTGTTAGGATTGATATTTGGATTAATGTCATGGAATTATATATATTTATATATATATATATATATATTAAATAATTTTTTAAAGGGAGTTTAATTTTATTTATACAAAAGAATAATATTATTTTATTTTATTTTTATTATAAATTATTTTATATATAATAATGTTAAAAGATTTTAGTTTTAATGATTTGGTAAATAAATGTTTTTGTAGAGATGTAGGTTGAAGTTTTTGGAAATATGTTGTAATTTTCTTTTCTTACATATATCAAATAATTGTATTGAATGTAATAATAGTAACCAATATTTTGTTATTGTTCATCAATGGAAAATGTGCCCATTAACTGGTTTTATATAGGACATGTGAGTTTCATTTCGTTATCACATTAAACACTAGTTCCATTTTTTTTAAGATATTTTGTAATTATGTGAATACATCCAATTCCAAACAATTCTTTTCTAAAATTAAAATAAAATTGCTAATGTTGTGCTTCAAAATGGGCAGTAGTGGATTCAAATATGGTCATAAAAAAGAGGATATATACGTGTTTGCCACCAAAATTCTTTTAACTGCATTATTAAAGTCACTCCTTAATAGGAACATCAAACAATAATAATTAAGTTTCAAAAATTTAAATGTGGAAACTTTCATTCGCATATATCAACACCGTATCTAGTTTTATATAGCTTCAATTTAAACTACCTTAACTATAGATATTTTTTTCATTACATTCTAAACTTATTAGAATTGATATTACTCTTTTCAATTCTATCAAAAAAAATTATACACTGATTTGTGTTTTGAACCTCTAATGATTATCTTTTTCATCTGGAATAATATATGTAATAATTATTTTTTATAAGTAATTAAATACTTAAAAATAATAAAAGATTATAGTTTTTAATTTTTAAATATGTCACAATGTTAGTTTTTAAATTTATATATATATGAAATTAGGGTATTTAAAAGTTCCTCATTATTTTATATACAAAATAGAGATTTTTTTCATTATTATATATTATTTTATTTTTATATAAAATAGTACAGATCTTTTATAATTTTATTTTTTAAACAAGAAGAAAAAATTAGAATTTTTAGAAATGTTTTAACAGATTTAAATCATGATTTTACAATTAGAATTTTCAGGAAGTATATCACCCGTTAATGTAAATATTTGTTTTTACTGCAGCCAAACAAACTATTACTTTTCTTTAAAATTATAAATTATTCTTAAATTAAGTTATGGAAAGGAATTTTGTAGTTATTAGTAAATATTGTTTCTTTTGATTAATTAGTTAAGAGAGGTAGTTATTTGCTCCAATAAAACAAAGCTAAATCTTGGAGGGTATTTTACTGAAGTGAGATCAAGAGGATAGGGGTATTTGAGATCAGTAAGAGGAAAATAGGAAAAAGAACTATGCTGAGAGGTCAGACAGTTTGTGATAGCTATGTCTGGTTAAGACCAGATAGTTGGATATACACATAGTCTCTAAGGAGAGAAAGAATTTCCCTAGGATCAGGGATAGCACAGGGGGGAGATTCTCTGGCATAGTGAATCTCACGGTAGGGAGGGAAAAAAAGGTGCAGGTCTATGTATAGACCAAATTTTGGAAGCAACGTAATCAAATAAGTTAAAATATGTTTGGAAGTAGCATATTCAGATAAGTTATATTTTCTGGGTAAAGTATAGAAGTATTTAGATTAATAAGTCCTTTTCTAAGTTATTGAATGATTTAATTACCTAGTCTGGTTAATTCTAGAAAGATATCAGTAGGTTATCTTTTATTTGAAAGATAGATTTCTTTTTCAAAAATTTCTTTAAATAAAGAGTTACATAAGAAAAAACAAGGAACCATCTTTATTATTCGAATTGAAAATTGTAGTAATATTAAGAGAAATAGAAAATAGCAAATACAACACCAGGAATGGATATCCGGTAACAGAAAAAGTTCAATAGTGAATATAGTTAAAGGCATACATAACTATGTAATATAAATTGATAAATTCAAGTGGAAAGAATTACAAAGGATCTTCATTTTATAGAAATTTAGGTTCAATAGACCTAGGTAAAACGAATTGCCATAAAGAAGTAAATCCCCATTAGAAACAGAAAAGAACCCTTATAGGGTATAGTTATTGTCTACATAAAAGAAATCAATAAAATATCAAAGTCCTCTAATTTTTTGTTCACATTAATATATGAATATTAGTCGCAAAAGCCCTAGTTGTCTACACATTCTAGCATGTTCTGGATATAAGTTTTAGGCAAGAAAAGGTTAACAATAAGAGAAACACAACTATTACGAATTTATCTGTCACCATGCGGACTGCTACTTTTAACAATATTAAACATTAGTATTCAGACTTTGTATAGAATGAAGTAATGCAAGTATGAAACTAAGAAAATTTCGAGCTATTTCTAGACTCTGTACAAAATGAAATAACGCAAATATGAAACTGAGAAATTCTGAGCTATTGCTAGACTCTGCATAGAATGCTATGATGCACTTTTTCCATTATATAAACAGAGAAATTTCCAAGCTAAGAGAGAGCTCGAAATTTTCGGATATACGACTTATCAAAATATTCAAAATCCTTACTGTAACCCTGTAGATATATATATATATATATATATATATATATTATATATATATATATATATATTATATATATATATATAGATAGATATATATGAAGCTATCATAAACAATGTCTTGACAGAGAAAGAAACTGTAACAGTAAACTAAAACCATGCATTCTTTATAGGTTCAATTGACCATGCCTGTATGAAGCGACAACCTGAGGAAAGGTGCCCAAAAGTACAATATATGGCCGAAACTGTTTAGATTATTACAGTTTAAAAGAAAACTAAAATAGTAGGATCAAGCTCCATAGCCAAGAAAGCCTTCATGACTTTGATATCTAAGAATTTCTAAGAAAACCCTACTCTCTGGCCATAGAACCTTGCCAAAGAAAGAGAACAGTAGGAGTTAAATACCTGGTGCATGGTGGGTTCTTTCTCTTGAAAGACGAAGCTAGTAAGGGGGTTTCCTCCTCAGCATTGTCTAAAAACTTTGGCACCTAAAAGACCTTCCAGAAAGACAATGAATAAACCATGTTAGATGATAACCTCCATAAGAAACTATAAAAAGACTAACAAGAAGATGTAAAATGTGGAAGATTGTTGAATCTTACCATAGAGAAGCAATACAAGAAACCCTCATGCAGCAGATTGAACTCCATGACTTTGAAGAATCTATGGTGGTATGACAGACAAGTCCGAGTAAAGCCCAGATGCTGGAGGACAGAACGGATAGATAAACAACCCTTGACTTTGGGCAAAGCAGCCAGTCAAACCAGAACCCAAGTCACAAGATCGAAATAGAGCCGAAGTCCGTTGGAGTTCTAGAGTAACACAATGCCAGACAGGAAAAATACCACTGGGAAATGAAGGTTAAAACCATAAAGATTTGTTTGATTGAAAGATTCGACAGGAGTCATCGATGAGGAAGGAAGATCCCGAGGAAAGTGCCGAAGGTGGACAACTCAGAGTATATTGGACTGCCACCTAGGCCAGGATAGCCAGGTCCATTAAATTGGCATAAATCAAAAAGCGGGTTTTCGAGGATTGGAGCCGAATTACTTTAAATGCCAATCCAGCATAGTACCATAATCAATAAATGTAATTTGATTTCAAACCATAAGTTAATTGATTGCACGTGTAAATGATCCCGCCATAGATCATGAACCCAATGCATAATAAAAAACTAAAGTTTTAACTGTCATTGCATTTCAAGCTTTAATAATGGACTTGTTATTAGAAATATAAATATAATCTTAGAATATGATAATGATAACACTTGGGTGATATGGTAATATATATATATATATATATATATATATATATATATATATATATATATATATATTATATATATTGTGAATTTAATATGGATGTGTTACGTATGGTATTAGAGCGCTTAGGTTTCCAAAACTGAGACCTCTGGAATAAGGAATAACAAACTTGGTGTTGTGCACGTAGGAGGCAGCAAAAGTTAGTATGAGGTGAAGTGGGAATCTACCACATGGCTCCGTATTGGAAACAAGACCAACAACATTTCAGGAAGGCAATCCTGAGGTTTGGGTGCAACTAGGGGATGAGCCAAAAAATCCCAATATAGACATTCGAGTGACTGTATAAGAATTGAAAGGTTAAATGACCTGACTCAGGTAGACACTGAAAGATTGGTGCAGGAACAAGAAAATATTCTAAAAATCCTATCGAATAGACAAAATCATTGGCCGCTAGTTCCTAACCTCGAGCATGGCCATACGACGGGGGAACAAGCATTCCGAACTGAAAATGTGGAAATGGGAGGAGGTGAGAGAAAACCAAGAAGAAGAATCAGGTAATGTGTCCAATCATAAGACTTAGAAGAAGTAGAAAATTGAACTGCAAGGGGAGTTTCAGAAAATCAAGCCTCTTCTCTTCGATGGTGAGCAAGAAGAGGCAGCAGAAGCATGGTTAATTAATATGAATAAGTATTTCTCGCTGTACGAGTATGATTACAATTTGAAGGCCCGTCTGGCCATTTTCCAGCTTCAAGGGAAAGCCACATTGTGGTGGGAGGAAGTAAAAACAATCTGTGGGGTTAATGAGAAAAAACACAACTTGGAAGAAATTCCAGATTGTTTTTAAAGAAAAGTATCTAATCGAAAGATTTTATGATGAGAAAGCAAAAGAATTCCATGATCTCCGCCTGGGCCAAATGACCATGGATGAGTTTATAACAAAATTTACATCATTATTGCGATACGTTCCTTATATTCATGAAGAAAAATCCAAAGTACAACGGTTTATCAGCAGTCTTCCATTGTTCATGAAGGAACGACTGGAATTCGACAACCCAAAAACCATGGACGAAGTCATTCAGAAAGCACGGATCTGCTATCAACAAAATAAACCAAAGGGAGATACGAGCAAAAGGTGGGCTGACAAAAAAGGAAATAAATTTATTCCCAGCCACAAGGGGAATAAGGGCACCAACAACAAAGGATTATATAAAGGTCAAACTAACTGAAATGTGAATAAGCCCAGATTTAAAGTACTAGGTGAAACCAAGACAAATGAACAAGCTGGCAGAAATGAAGCAGAATTAATTAACAGACCACCTGTACAGTGTTGGGGATGCAGAGGCCCGCATTATGTCAAAAATTGTCCCCACCACAAGGGAGAAGATCAGATCTCACAAATTCAAGAGGCATCTATAGTGGGAGAAGTGGCAAGGAGCATCCCTAAAATTAATGTGGCTCTTGAAGATCATCAGGCAGAGTTTCAGCCAACCATGGTTGAATTTGAAGGTATTATTTTTTACCAGACCTGTTCTATTTTAATAGATTCTGGGGCCACTTTAAGTTACATTAGTTTCAGGATATTTGAAAAATGTAAAATACAAGTTGTTAAATTTAAAATCCCATGGTTAGTATAGCTAGCCATGGGAGCAAAAAGGAGACTTTCGTCTAAAATAAGCAACTGCCCTTTAAAATTAGCTAGTCATCCTATTATAGCTTATTTGAATGTGTTACACCTGGGGTCATACGACATTCTTATAGGCATGGACTAGTTGAAGAAACATTGGTCCCTCATAAATTGTAAGACTAAAACTATTAAATACCTAAATGAGGTAGGGGAGAGATAGGAAATTCAAGGTGTGCGGAAACCTCTGCATTTAAGGCCTATAACAGCCTCCCAATTAGCCAAATGCATCAGAAAAGGTTGTCAAGTTTATGCCATACAAGTAGGGTATGCTGACTCTAAAGATAAATCTGTATCACTAGAGAATATACTTGTGATACAAAATTTTCTAGATGTATTTCTCGAAGAAATACCAGGCCTACCCCCAAAAGAGAGATAGATTTTACCATTGAGCTAATTCCAGGAGCTGCCCTAGTTTCTCGAGCGCCTTACCGAATGTGCATACCAGAGCTAACATAATTAAAAATGCAACTCCAAGAGTTGCTTGATAACAAGTATATCCACCCCACTATGTCCCCTTAGGGAGCTCTAGCATTATTTGTTAAAAATAAAGATGGAACCCTACGGATATGCATGGATTACCACCAACTAAACAATTTGACCATTAAAAACAAATATCCCCTTCCCCGTATAGACGAGTTATTTGACCAAGTGAAAGGTGCAACCATCTTCTCAAAGATCGATCTTCGTTCTGGGTATCATTAGATCAAGATAAAGGAGGAAGATATTGCAAAATCTGCATTCAGGATGTGTTATGGACATAATGAGTTTGTGGTTTTATTTTTTGGGCTAACTAATGCCCCAACAACTTTCATGTGTCTCATGAACAACATATTCCATCAGTTCTTAGATAAATTTGTATTAATCTTCATTGATGACATACGGATATACTCTCGGAACATGGAAGAACATAAGGAGCATCTCCGTATTGTTCTGCAAGTCCTAAGAAAACACCAACTGTATGCCAAGTACAGTAAATGTGATTTCTTTAAGGAGAAAATCCAATACTTGGGACATGTCATCACCAAGGACGAAATTTCCATAGATCCAGAAAAGATAAGAACCATTATGGAATGGATGGTACCAAAGGATGTAACCGATAGAAGATCATTTATGGGCCTAGATGGTTACTGCCGAAGATTTGTGGAGGGCTTCTCTAGAGTGGCATATCCTATTACCTCGCTATAAAAGAAAGGAAGAGCGTTCAAATGGACCCCTGACTGTCAAAGGAGCTTTGATCAGCTCAAACATCTTCTTACCACATCACCTATTTTGAGAATTGTTGATCCCAACAAAGAATATGTGGTTTGTACGGATGCTAGTAGAAGTGGGTGGCGTATTAATGCAAGAAGGCAAAGTCGTGGCCTACGAATCTAGAAAACTTAAGTAGTATGAAAAAAAGTATTCAGCATATGCTTTGGAGCTCACAATGGTCATTCATTCCTTAAAAATTTGGCGGCATTACCTATTAGGTAAGAAATTTATGTTGATGACTCACCACCATAGTTTGATTAATTACTTCAAACAACCAACTTTAAATGCCAAGCAACCTCGTTGGGAATATTTCCTGAGTGAATTCGATTTTGAAATCAAACATTTAAAAGGAAAGGAAAATTGGGTGGCAGATTCTTTAATTTGGAAGGTAAAATGTTTATATGAAATTTCTTTTAGTGAATCATGAACTACCTTTTTGGGAAAATTCAAGAATCAGCCATGCAGGATTCAACATATAAACATTTATGGTAGCAAGCAAAAATTCCAAACAGCCATGAACAACAATTGGGTTATGAAATAAATACAGAAAATTTGCTGATTTATAGGAATAGGATATATGTGCCTAACCAACAACATCTTAAAAAATTAATTTTAGATGTATATCATAAGATTCCTTATGCAGGCCATCCCGGATACCAGAAAATGATTTCTGCCATGCAGAAGGAATTTGTCTGGCCTGGTATGAAGAAGTAGGTGGAATAATACTTAGCCAAATGCCTGGAATGCCAGCAAGTGAATGTTGAGCACCAACATCCAACAGGATTACTTCACCCTCTGCCCATCCCAGAATGGAAATGGGAAACAATATCTATTGATTTCATTACTGGGTTTCCTAAATCAAGAAAGAAAAACGATTCCATCATGGTGGTGGTGGACAAATTAAGCAAATATGCTCATTTTATACCTGTCCATTCAACTTACAAAGCAGTCCAAATTGCTAATATTTTTATTCAGAACATTTTTAAACTACATGGAATCCCCGAGATGATCATTTCCGACCGAGATGTAAAATTTACATCAGCCTTCTGGAAGACCCTCTTCGAGGGATTGGGCATACAACTGCACTTCAGTAATGCATACCATCCAAAAACAGATGGGCAGACTAAGCGAGTAAATCAAGTTGTTGAAGGCATGCTACGAACTTATGTAATGCAACAACCCACTAAATGGGAAGATTATCTACACCTGGTAGAGTTTGTCTATAACAATGGGTACCATGCATCCTTACAGATGAGTCACTTTGAGGTATTATACGGGTGCAAGTGCAGGACACCTTTGAGTTGGAGTGGACCGGAGGATAAGCTATTGCTAGGGCCAGACATGTTAGAAGAGATGGAGGAAATGGTGAAAAAGGTAAGAATCAATTTAAAGGCTACTCAAGACCAAGGAAAGAACTTTGCTAATCCGAAGAGGAGCTTCCGGGAATTCCAAGTAGGGGATCATGTCTACATTCGAGTATGAGCCAAGAAAAACACCTTGCAATGGATCTGGTGTGCTAAATTAGCACCCTAATTTCGTGGACCTTTTCAAATCTTGGCTTGAATTGGACCAGTGGCTTACCAACTTGCCTTACCTAGTTACATTCGTGTACACAATGGCTTCCATATTTCTCTACTTAAGAAATATTCTTATGACGCTAATCATGTAATGAAATGGCAAGACACTCAAGTAATATATATATATATATATATATATATATATATATATATATATATATATATATATATATATATATATATATATATAGTTTCTCTTTAAGGATGTATTAAACAAACTGCTTGATGGCTTAACACATTTTGTTACTATGTTCAGATCGAATCGGAAGGCGAGTTCTTGGTTGAACCTCTGGTTATACTAGATCAGAGAGAAGTAATGCAACGAAAACGAGTTATCACCCAGGTTAAGGTGCAGTGGTAGCACTATGGGCCGGAAGAGGCCACCTGGGAAGATGAGCAGGTTATGAAAGAAAAATTTCTGGGTTTAATTGCAGAATAAAAACATCTGGACAATGTTCCATTTTTCGGGGGCGAGTAAGATGTAATATCCCCCGTTAATGTAAATATTTGTTTTTACTGCAACCAAACAAACTATTAATTTTCTTTAAAATTATAAACTATTCTTAAATTAAGTTATGGAAAGGAATTTTGTAGTTATTAGTAAATGTTGTTTATTTTGATTAATTAGTTAAGAGAGGCAGTTATCTGTTCCAAGAAAACAAAACTAAACCTTGGGGGGTATTTTACTGAAGAGAGATCAAGAAGATAGGGGTATATGAGATCGGTAAGAGGAAAACATGAAAAAGAACTGTGTCGAGAGGTTAGACAGTTTGTGATAGTTATGTCTGGTTAAGACCAAATAGCTAGATATACACTTAGTCTCTAAGGAGAGAAAGAATTTCCCTGGTATCACAGATAGCATAGGGGGAGATTTGTTGGCATAGTGAATCTCACAGTAGGGAGGAAAACAAAAGTGCAAGTCCATGTACAGACCAAATTCTGGAAGCAACGTAATCAAATAAGTTAGAATCTGTTTGGAAGCAACATATTTAGATAAGTGATATTTTATGGGTAAAGCATAGAAGTATTTAGATTAATAAGTCATTTTTTGAGTTAAAGATATCAGTAGGTTATCTTCTATTTGAAAGATAGATTTCTTTTTCAAAAATTTCCCTAAATAAAGAGTTACATGAACAAAAACATGGAACCATATTTATTATTCGAAATGAAAATTGCAGTAAATATTAAGAGAAATAGCGAATACCAAATACAAAACCAGGAATGGATATCTGGTAACATAAATAGTTCAGTAGTGAATACAGTTAAAGGCATACATAACTATGTAATATAAATTGATAAATTCAAGTGGAAAGAATTACAAAGGATCTTCATTCTATAGAAATTTAAGTTCAATAGACCTATGTAAAACGAACTGCTGTAAAGAAGTAAAGCCCCATTACAAACAGAAAGAACCCTTATAGGGTATAGTTATTGTCTGCATAAAATAAATCAATAAAATATCAGAGTCCTCTAATTTGTCGTTCACATTAATATATGAATATCAGTCACAAAAGCCCTAGCTGTCTACACATTCTAGCATGTTCTGGATATAAGTTTTAGGCGGGAAAAGGTTAACAATAAGAACGACACAACTATTACAAATTTATCCATCACCATGCGGACTGCTATGTTTAGCAATATTAAACATCATTATTCAGACTCTGTTTAGAACGAAGTAATGCAAGTATGAAACTGAGAAAATTCCGAGCTATTGCTAAAATCTGTACAGAACGAAAAAATGCAAATATGAAATTGAGAAATTCCGAGCTATTGCTAGACTCCGCATATAACGCTATGATGTACTTTTTCCATTATATAAACTGAGAAATTTCCAATTCTTTTCCATATTATAAACAGAGAAATTTCTAAGCTAAAGAGAGCTCAAAATTTCTGGATATACGACTTGTCAAAATATTCAAAATCCTTATTTTAACCCTGTAGATATATGTATGAAGCTATCATAAACAATGTCTCGATAGAGGAAGAAACTATAACAGTAAACTAAAACCATACATTATTTATAGGTTCGATTGACCATTCCTGTATGAAATGGCGGCTTGAGGAAAGGCGCCCAAAATTACAATATATCACTGAAGTCGTTTAGATTCTTACAGTTTAAAAGAAAACTAAAATAGTAGGATCAAGCTCCCGTAGCCAAGAAAGCCTTCATGAATTTGATATCTAAGAATTTCTAAGAAAACCCTGGCTCTGGCCGCATAACCTTGCCAAAGGAAGAGAATAGTAGGAGTTAAATACCTGGTGCATGGTGGGTTCTTTCTCTTGAAAGATGAAGCTAGTAAGAGGATTTCCTCCTCGGCACATAAAAGACCTTCCACAAAGACAGTGAATAAACCGTGTTAGATGATAACCTCCATAAGAAACTGTAAAAAGACTAACAAGAAGATGTAAAATGTGGAAAATTGTTGAAGCTTACCATAGAGAAGTAGTACGAGAAACCTAACACAACAAATTGAACTCCAGGGCTTTGAAGAATCTATGGCGGTATGAAAGACAAGTCCGAGTAAAGCCCAGATGCTGGAGGACAGAGCGGATAAACAAGCAACCCTTGACTTCGAGCAAAGTAGCTAGTCGAACCAAAACCCAAGTCATAATACCGGAACAGAGTTGAAGTCTATCGGAGTTATGGAGTAACACAATGCTAGATAGGAACAATACCACTGGGAAATGAAGGTCAAAACCCTCGAGATCTGTTTGATTAAAAGATTTAACAGGAGTCGTCGATGAGGAAGGAAAATCACGAGGAAAGTGCAGAAGGTGGAAAGCTCAGAGTATATCAGACTACCACCTAGGCCAGGACAACCAGGTCCATTAAATTGGCATAAATGAAAAGGCGGGTTTTCGAGGACTAGAGCCGGATTACTTCAAATGCCAATCCGGCATAGTACCAGAATCAATAAATGTAATTTTATTGCAAACCATATGTTAATCGATCGTGCGTGTAAATGATCCTGCCATAGATCAAGCTTTAATAATGGACTTGTTATTAGATATATAAAGCTAATCATAGAATATGATAATGATAGCACTTGGGTGATATATATATATATATATATATATATATATATATATATATATATATATATATATATATATATATTTATATATATATATATATATATATATTTATATATGATTTTAATATGGATGTTTTACACTTTACAAAAAAAAATGTATACCTACTTTTTAATACGAACATTTCATAGTAATAAATATTTATTTGGTTGTTTCTGATTCTTTTTGCTATTTCAGTTTCCTTGCCTTCACTTTATTTTTAAATATTGCAGTTAGGGAATGACAATGAAGTGCAATGACTAGGTTGTAAAAAGGAGTGCGAGAAGAATGATAATGAAGACATTTTAATCCTTCTTTACCTTACCTATAAAATGCATTATTGATATTCAATCAGTCTATATTCACAAATAAGATTATAGAGTGGGACAAACATTATATGCTCTATGGATATATAGAATAAAGTTATGTGGGATTGGGAACAAAAAATGTTTATATCGATATTCAGTGTTTGCATATAATTTTTCATGAATACTATCATGTTCCCTTACATGTACTCATTTTGTTTTTTGTAAAGTACATATTTATATGTATATATATATTTATTTGTAAAGTACATATTTTTATGTATATCAATTTTCCATTAGATGTATTATTAATTGAAATTTATTTATAGGTTCCCTAACATTCTATGTGAGACACATAGTCTTTGTTTAACTTTTATTTGAGTAAATAAATCTTATTTGTATTTATTTATATTTTTATGATTAAATTTAATAATATATATAATAAATAAATTTTTCTCTAACCAATTTGTATTTTAATACATAATTGTTTTACTAAACACATTTTGTCAATCTTTTTAACCTTTTTCTATAATTATTCAACCAATTCTATAATCCATACAACAATTATATAAATTTGTTGTTATTACTAGTTTTTTTTTCATTTACTATATATAAAATAGATAACATTCTTTGAGGATTCTTTAACTAACTTTGTAGCTCAAACAACAATCATATAAAATTGTTGTTGTTACTAAGAAGAAAATGTCACTATTATATGGAATGATAATATTTTTGTCACAAGTATCTTTATCATTTGTTAATAGCACAACACCATCTATGTAAATTGACAATAACAAAGAATGGCTTCTCATATATATACTTCCTTTATTCTTTATGATTCAATTTTCTACCTAATTTATATATAAGTCAAATAGTCCTTGTAGTTTTTTATGGTTCATTTCTATTTTACTCTTGATTTTGACTAGTCCCTCTAATTTTATCATTTGTTGAAATCCTCAATTTTACAATGAAATTTTCATATAATTAGAAATTATTTTCTCAACTCTACTTGAATTCCTACTTTCTCTATTGTTTTTTAAATTTATTAGACATAGTATGATAATTTTTAGAAAAACCCAAGAAGTATTAATAAATATTGTTGTAACATACCTCACTTGCAATTATTTTTTATCTATTTAATCTTCTCTCCAATCGAATATTTTTTCCGCACAAGTAAATTCTATAATTACAAGTTATTTGTATTTATATTTATATTGACATGACACAACAACCACTCTTCCATGTATGTGCACATAGGCTTGAGGTTTTTATGCAACCTAAGTTAGTACAATTATGTATATGTATTGGATTAATATTTTTTTGTCACTCTTTGTTGAGACTCAGTTGTAATAGTGAATTTCGTGTTCTACTCCTCTATCTCCAAACACTCCCGAAACCATACTCAAGCTATGCTCCATTTAGATAGTGGATGGCCTCGGGATTTGTAGGATGCTAGGTCTACAACTTGGAAATGTTAGGGTTAAATCAATGGTGCTCATTTAGAAGGGTTGGCCAGAGAGTAACCCCTTGCAGGCCTGGCACCACGACACCCTCATTTTCACACTCCTATTCCAGAGGATGGATCTGCAACTTCCCAAAGAGGAACCCTCGTTTCGATGAGCCAGAACTAGTGCCAACACATTGTTCTAATAGCTAATTTACACCGAAGCTTTTACAATCATTTTATTGGATAATTGCGAGGTTCCTTATGTAAATATGTTTGTATTAACTTATTTTGGTTTCCTGGTACTTTCCTTCCATAAATTATAACAGTGGGATCTATCATTTCCGTTTTGTGTTCATTAGCAGGTAAATCAAGCATACGTTCTGTCACGCCCCTACACCTGCGGTAGTCTTCCAACCGCTTATAGCGAGGTGCGGCACCACCAAACACTTTCTTTTCACCAATACTTATGTTCGTGGACTATGCCTAACATTCACTTTCTCCTACTTAGTTTGTGTTTCACAACCAAGTATTATTATGTTTATCCTTTATACCAATGAACACCCATACTCATTCATTATCAACAACAATTATAAACGAAGAAGACAATTGCACAGTATAAAGGGAGGGGCAACTCCCTGCAATATGAGTCTGCCTAAATCAATATATTATATAAACTTCACTTTTACAATGTACAAGCTAAATCTTGGGAAACCCCAAATTTACAGTTAGTCAATTTTCACAACTTCGGCAAACTCGGTTGCCCAGCTCGTCGGCACCTCCGCATGGTCGCCGCACGACTCACCAACCCGTCGTTCACCTCGTCGCACGTCTTCGCCGGTTCGCTCTTCGTTTGGTCACAAACGCCCAAACCGTGTATACCTGCCCACACGCAGTCCCACTTGCCAACCTTGACAAATGCCCAAATTGTGTGAACAACACGTAGTACCACCTGCCCAACTCCACGACCTCTGGTTCCAACCTTCGTTCATCTTCGTGCACACTTACACGATGGGCGGGCGCTCACTCGAGTCGCCAAGACACCCATGCCAAGTCGTCGCACAATTCGGGTGCCACACGTTCACCGCGCACGCCTCACCCGACCACCGGGCACACCTTCGCCCGCACCTTCGCCCAACACTAAGTTCAACGCTTCTTTGTGCATGACCACCCAAGAACGGGCGCATGTATATCTGTGCCTTCTCCTTCTTGAATTTGCGCACAAGACTGCGCCTCTACTCCATGTAGCGAAGATGAGAAGTGATTGAATGTGATGATGCCAAATTCTCTTTAAATGCACTTTACTTATATCCATCGCAAGTGTGGGTGGTGGCTCGCCCAGCCGACTACCCAATGCCCACACTTCACTGCAAAGAGCCCTTTGTTATGGTCGGCCTTCGCTCCAAGTGTGGTCGGTCTCCAAACAAATCGCTCCACGCTCCAATCGCCATATATATGCTATCGAACTTCTATTATTATCGCATGTTTTCGTTGTAAGTTTTGTCGCACAACCGTTGTGCACTCTAACTCACCTCACACCCGTGCGCGCGCGCCCGGCATGCCTGGCGCCCAATCGCGCTGCACGCACGAGGACATTACATCCTCCTCCACCTGAAATCGTTGTCGTCCTCGACAACATATCATCCTGGTAGCCATCCACCAAGATCGTCAATATCCATGATGTCAACTCCTCCACATACTACAAACATCACTGCAACGTATGTAGAACCACTGTCTCCATCATGTCTCGCCCCGGCAACCACCTGTCACCAAGATCACCATACCAAGGTATACACCTCATCGGTATGTCATACATCAGAGATCATCTCAATCCATGATCATCGACCACCCTGTCACAATCTCCACATGCTGCTCCTCTCGTGGAAGGCTGGTCCCCCCATCCAAGCTACATGCCCACTGCAACATCTCGTGTCGACCTCATCATGTGTCATCAAGTGAACTGCTGCCATGATACTCCAACATAATGCTAACACATCTCTGCCCACTGCATGCCCCCATGTCTGAACTAGTCGGGTGAGCAGTCCAACTGTCACGCTCAAATCATGAGAGTGAACATCTTCATGCCACCATCAGTTGTTTCTCAGAACATCCCGTCACATCCTCAACTCGATCAAGAATCCATCTCCATACAAGTGTAAGCCATGCTCAGGTCCATGAAGTAGTCCTCATCTCATCTACAACATGCTGTCCATGATGTTTGGTGTCAATGTGCTATATGAAATCAACCACATCTATCCCAACATCATCCATATGTGTATCTCTTCCATATGAAGAGACCATCTCATCAATCTCCAACTCTTGGTATGCCACATCTAGGTCCATGAAGCAACCTCCGTCATATCTGCAATGTGCCATCCCTCAAGTCTGCCATAGAAACAAGTATCTACTTGTCTCATCTATCCATGTGCTGCCCATGATGATAGATCAATCAGTTCCCATGTGTAAAAGTAGTTGAGTCTCCGCTCAACTCATGCCCAAGTGTAGTCACCAAGACATCAACATCGTTGTAACTCCATTACTCTAAAGTTTCTCATATAGATCCTCTACATCAAGCCACTCTTCCAAGCCATTCCCATACATGTACTTGAAAGTATGCACCCCATCCTACATCAAAGTCTCTGACCTCAGCTCCTCAATGCATCAGATCCTCTAAGTCCTCCATATATGAAGTCCTTAAAAGTCACAACAATCTCATGTCATCATGAGCTCCATGAGTCATCCCTAACCAACATCTCAGCAAGCTTACAAGTCTCGGCCCAAAGGTCTCTGCAAGATGCCTCAGCTCTCCATGTAGTAGGAATGCTCCATAGCCTGCTCACAACTCCATTCAAGTCCATGGCCTTGTTGTACATAAGTGCACAACCTCTCCCTCGGCTCATAAGCAATAAGTCTCCATGTCACACTAGAAAATCCATCTGCACAACATCCCTGCCTTGGCACTCCTCATTGGATGCCCATAAGTGACACCTCTACAAGTGCTCCTGCATAATGTCCCTGCATAAGACTGCCATGCTCCATGTCTTCCACCTGATGTCCATGACTATGTTGCCCATGTGGTCCAACCAAGTAGACCCATCACAGCAATCGATCATCCTCATCCAAGTCTGTAATCTTCGGTCTAGTGAACTCGGTCACCCAACCATATCATCATCACATGAGTTTCTCCATCATAGCCCCTCCACTGAAGGTTCCACCAAGACTATCTCTTGGTCTCGACCATGAGAAGTTCACCCAAGCATCATCATACCTCAAGAGTGTGTGCCCTCCAATCTGTCCATGAGTCATGCCGGGCACTTAGCCAATTTTCCATGTGGCTAAAGCATGACCCATCCTTCACAATGATCATCATGTTCCTCCCTTGTCATGGGCCTTTGTACCTTCTGCCACAAGGTCACAACCAACCCCAACAAGTCCTTCAACAATCAATAATCCTTGCTCTTCATCATCATCCTGAGGTTCTTCCAAATGGGTACCCTCATTCATCCATGTCTGCAAACTGCACGATCCTGGTCCAACTTGATCAATCTCAAGTTCATCCTCCATCATAGTCATATCTGCAACATCCTCAATCATCACGGCTTCCTCTTCCTTGATAGCACAATTTGTAGCTTCATCTTGCTCCATTGTCCAACCGAGTTGAAGAAGTTCATCTTCAACATTCTTTTCCAAGATTCAAGTTCCTTTCGAATCCGTGGATTCTCTTCTTTCAACCTCTTCAACCTATATAAGGTCAGCAAGATCTTCCCTTCGCATTCTTCCAAGCCTGTCATGCCTTGTCGTTCAGCTTGGTCCAAGCACTAAGCTTCACCTTTGCTAAACCTATTTCACCATTCACTAGCTTCACCAAGTTCCATGCAACCATGAACCGGCCCTTGTTCCACTTGTATGTGAAACCAGCTTCCTTCACCTGCAAGTACCTGCTTCGACTGTCACTTCGTCATGAGCAACCTTGATCACCAGCTCTAATCGAGCTCTGATACCAATTGTCGTGCCCCTACACCTGCGGTACTCTTCCAACCGCTTGTAGCGAGGTGCGGCACCACCGAACACTTTCTTTTCACCAATACCTATGTTCGTGGACTACGCCTAACATTCACTTTCTCCTACTTAGTTTGTGTTCTTCAACCAAGTATTATTATGTTTATCCTTTATACCAATGAACACCCATACTCATTCATTATCAACAACAATTATAAACGAAGAAGACAATTGCACAATCTAAAGGGAGGGGCAACTCCCTGCAATATGAGTCTGCCCGAATCAATATATTATATAAACTTCACTTTTACAATGTACAAACTAAATCTTGGGAAACCCCAAATTTACACTTAGTCAATTTTCACAACTTCGGCAAACTCGGTTGCCCAGCTCGTCGGCACCTCCGCATGGTCGCCCCACAACTCACCAACCCGTCGTTCACCTCGTCGCACGTCTTCGCCGGTTCGCTCTTCGTTTGGTCGCAAACGCCCAAACCGTGTATACCTGCCCACACGCAGTCCCACTTGCCAACCTTGACAAATGCCGAAATCGTGTGAACATCACATAATACCACCTACCCAACTCTACGACCTCTGGTTCCAACCTTCGTTCATCTTCGTGCACACTTACACGATGGGCGATCGCTCACCCAAGTCGCCAAGAGACCCACGCCAAGTCGTCGCACAATTCAGGTGCCACACGTTCACCATGCACACCTCACCCGACCACCTGGCGCATCTTCGCCCGCACCTTCGCCCAACACTAAGTTCAATGCTTCTTCGTGCACGACCGCCCAAGAACGAGCGCATGTATATCTGTGCCTTCTCCTTCTTGAATCTGCGCATAAGACTGCGCCTCTACTCCATGTAGAAAAGATGAGAAGTGATCGAATGCGATGATGCCAAATGCTCTTCAAACGCACTTTACTTATATCCATCGCAAGTGTGGGTGGTGGCTCACCCAGCCGACTACCCAACGCCCACACTTCACTGCAAAGAGCCCTTTGTTATGGTCGGCCTTCGCTCCAAGTGTGGTCGGTCTCCAAAAAAATCGCTCCACGCTCCAATCGCCATATAAATGCTATTGCACTTCTATTATTGTCGCATGTTTTCGTTGTAAGTTTCGTCGCACAACCGTTGTGCGCTCTAACTCACCTCACGCCGCGCGCACGCGCCCGATGCCTAATCACACTGCACGCACGAGGACATTACACGTTCCCTCCTAGGTTCGCGACTAGGGTTTAAAGAGAGCTTAATTCTTGCTACAATGTCTAAGGTCGACTTCTACAACTATGTCTTTTCATTCTCGGTTTTACTGTTTCGATATGTATATTTATTTAATCTTACCTTGAATTCGACATAAAGTTAAATCATCATGATTTTTACAATAATTTTGTCTATTTCTATATGCTTATGCACTTTTAAACAATTCTTGACTGATATTTGTGCTTTGTTGTTCCTATTTAGTGCAGGGCTCAAGGTTAACTGGTAACCCTTGTTTTCTATAAAATTATTACCTTCATGAGGGTTAGGCACTTTACCCTAGGGCCTATTCTTGGCTTGTTTCATATCATTCTGGTACATTCATATATTTATTAATGTAGTTGGCATGTGTCAATAAAGGTTATATCTTCAGAACTATGCATTTGTTCAGAAAAATAATTTATCATTTCTAAACCCATATTATAGGTCTGATGTTGGGTGTTATAAGTCGTATTATACAACATAGTTGCATGTGGATCCATCGACACTCCTCGATGTCAGGTTGTCTGCTACCAAGTGTTTCTTCTAGTCAGCCATGTTTATTTTCTTAGTTTACCTAATGAGACTCTTGGGATTCCTCTCGCAGGAGTTCCATGGAGGGTTGTTCATAGGCACTTGAAGGTAAATACTTCTGTGATTCCCCATTTTCTTCTTTATCATTTTTTTCCTATTAGTGATATTTTTCTAGCCTCCTTTATCTTTTTGTTGCACATTGGTTCAATGTCTTCAAGTTACTATGACATATGCCTTTACTATATTGTGAATACCCAGTTCCCAAATGTTCAACTCAGAATTCTTATGTTGCAGGCTGAGCTATCCAGGCTTTTGGTACTTTCCATTATTACATTTAGATTTTTATTCAAGGCATAGTTTCTGGAGTAACACATTTTGCATGTTCTTTCAGCCCCAAGGCCTTAGATATTTATGTTGGCTAATTTTTCTATACATTGAATGTGTTCTATGTTAAGAGACCCTAAGTTTCAATCCGGTAGAGTTCGAAAGTTACTATAGATATATATAATTTTGTGGTTACATCATGCTGCTGAGAGTGGACACACTAGTCGTTGATTGATGATATGTAACATGTTTTAGATTTTGAAAACTAGTCTTGTTGATGTTTGTCTAGTTGTAGCTCTTAATATTTCCACAACTCGTCCTTTCAGAACTCATATGATAAGCTTTCTAGAAATGTCATTGGTTTAATCTAAGTAGTTCCAACTATGTTTGGTCTATCTATGACACTCTAGTACTCTCTTTTTTTGTGTCTCTGTAGAAATTTCGAGAGACTAGCATAAGCTTTTGTTCATATTTAAATTAATAATCATGTCTGTAATATTTAAAACTAACACGTTTGTTAATAACCATACCATCTTCGTTCACATGAATGTACTACACATCATAAATTATTTCATTAAAAATTGGTCCCATCTCCTTATAATTAGTCATTAAAGAAACATTTACTAACTCATTTTAATGTCCAATACAATGATTTATACCACCACCTCTACAAAAAGTTTCAACATTTAGAAAATATCTATCATATCACTTCACTATCCAACATAGCTACTCATATCATAAAATTTATAGAAGAAATATTTATACCATTATAATTATAGAAACAATTTAGGTCCAGGAGGGAGCCAAAATACTTATCTGCTCAGGTTTAGGCTGCTAGGGAAATAAAATAGGATTAGAGACTCCTCCCAACCAACGAGAATGGTATCCATTACCATTTCTCCCCCTTGCTAATTTCCATTTCTAGAATCTTAATAGATAGAGACCTCACCAGCTCTTTCCTCAGACTCCTTGTCTGATTAGGGACTCCACTGGCCAACCATCTCAAGAATTCCTTATTTGGTAGTGTCCTGCCTTCCTCAATAGCATGCTTTTTGAGGAAATCAAATTATTATTTCTATTCCCCCTTCTTAAGGGCCTTAGGTTTTTCCTCATACCATCTTGTCTTATTTCGCCCAACTTAGATAATTTATCTTTGGGGATGGGAGTAACTATATGTAACTGTCTAGTATGTGAAACTTTCACTTAGTGAGGGTTCCCTGTAAATTTCCTGGATAACCATAAGCAAATCTTAATTAAACTTTTAAACATTATATTTTTCATCAGGATTCACATTAGTAAATTAAATATTTACTCTTCACTGAAGGGTGTTACATCTTCCCCCTCTCGATCAAAAACACCATCCTTGGTGTTTCTTAGCCGTAAAAACTAGAATGTGCATTGTGCCTAAAATATTTATTCTCATCTTTCCCAGGTAGCCTCTCTTGGATGAAGTGCTTATACTGCACTTAAATAATAATAATATAAATACTAAGTGCTTCCAAGTTTTATATTGAAGAGTAGGAGTCCTTACTAAGGTTGATTTCCATACTCTTTAATATCTTGCACTTTACTTTCAATGCACCTATCTTTAGCTTTTGTTGGACCAAAAGGTTCAGGATTGTCATATGATGGAAGGCACAAGGATGTTTATTCTTATGAACTTCAAATATAAACAATAATAGGAAGCCTCTATTACACTAGCTAGATTCCTCGTGCCTATGCAATGTTCTTATAAATTATAGAACATCTTTGTTATCCATTATTTTTTAGCTCAGATATAATTGAGGGCAAAGTCAAATTTAAAATAGGATGACCAAATATGACTTCAATACATAGGGGAAAACCTTTATCTTATAATCCTAATAGAAGGATGATAATCATAATGTTCTTCCACAAATGTTTTTAATATGAATTGAATCTCCTAACAAATACAATCCTTGTTGTTGCCAATGGATATAATTCAAAATATTTTAAACATAGGGTACTTATAAGCATCAACTAAATTCTTATGAAGAGTCTAAAGTAGGTGAGATAATTTCTACGGAAATTCAAGAAAACAAAAATTCCTTGCTTAAGCACCTTTCCATGAGACAAGTCGAGAAAATGGAGAATTAAGACCAGAATATGGAATCCAAACATGTTTCAAAGGGCCTTGCAATTTATCAATTGTTTGTTGAAAGCAAAGCCTCAATTATGAATACCCCAATCCTAGAAAAACAACTCGAGGACATATAAGGCTATCATACATTGAGTATGGATCAATCTAAATGACGTCTAGAAGATAATAAAATGCGGTCAATGTTCCCATCTAGATAGGATAGGATTGCATCCTTTCACAAATCCTCCCTATGTAAGGATACTAGTGTAATAAATGTTATAGTATGTGGAGTTTAATGGAGATGTGACATGACATGGAATTTCATACCTTAGTTATATAGGGAGTGGGATATTATAATTTCCCCCTTTTTTTCTAAATCCCCTAAGGTCAACAAGGTGATTTCATTACCAAATGAGTTTGCTTTCAAGTCGAGGTCTCGCAAAAATTGACAATGTGGAACTAATTACTTTCCATTATGGGAATATTGAGATAAAAAGTTTACCTCAAAGCAAGAAATGTGCTAACAACATCAACATTAAAAGAATAAATAAGATTCAAGATGATGATGTAATTCCTAGGGTTAAATATTTTTGGAGGGAAAAGAAGAAAACTTATTTTTTAATTTTATTTTCGGCTTATATAGATTTACTCAAATGTCAAGTATAGGCACTCGTTGGATGCATAATTTAATTTAAATCCAATGAGTACCCAATCTAGATACTTTTGAGGAGAACCACATAGAAAATAGTTGGAAATACAATGAAGAATGTGTTTCATACAAAACACATGTTTTTTGTGTTTTCATTTTTTTTTTTAATGTGAGTCTACTTAAAAATATTTAGAGGTGGCACTCCTTGGATGCGGAATTTAATTCTACATCCAATGGGTACCTACACTTTGCATTTGACTAAATTAAAAGAATATAAACTAAAAATGCAATAAAAAAAGTAGTTTTAAAAAGAAAATGCAAACTCTTATTTTATTATTTGAACTATTATTTTCCTTATGAGACCCATCTTAGACCTCAAATTTTGTTTAATGATTTCCATTGATTTTAGCAATGAAAAAATCTAGCTTGTTGATCGTAGGTTGATTTTGTTACTTTGGATTTGATGATCACACTTGAATCTACAGTGGGTATCAGAGATTTAACCTTGCCTTCTTTAATGAGGAGAATACCTTAAAGAAGAAGATAAAGCTCAATTTGGTTGTTTAGGATTTTTCTTAGACCCCAAACATTTACTAGTTCCATCTTTTCTTCAAAATTATATATAATCCCCACACTTTTCACCTTTTAATTTAATATTTATATACATTAAATTGCATAATTTATGAAGGAAATATTTTAATTTCTATTTAAGACATTTATATACATTAAATTGCATAATTTATGGAGGAAATATTTTAATTTCTAGTTAAGACAATGCTATGTTCATTTTTCTTCAATATGTGTTGTTTCATTGTAGGATGCTGGTTATTGATATTTCATTAACAATAACAAAACCAAATAAATAAACTAGTAATATCTCTAGGTGTCTATGTACACCTTTTTCTCAAATACATATTAATTAAAGGATTTGAACATTGAATCTCATATTTTATATAACACTCCACATTACGACAATCACAAATTGAGTTGTCCCTTAAAACTAAATAAAATTATAATGATATTCACTAAATAATATAATTAAATAAAAAAAAGTAATTATATTTTAGAAAAAAATATAAATTTGTGTAGTTTCAATAACAATAAAAATAACAATAACAATAATATTTTCTATTGATTTTTTTCATAATATATAAAAAAATATTACAAAATTGATATAATGTTATATTATTATTTTTTAAAATAATTATAACTTTAAAATAATATAAAATATTTAAGTAAGAATAATAAATAATATTATTATATACAATGATTTATGTATAATTTAGGAAAATAATGATTAAAATATATTTATTTTTAATTTATATACATATTTATATATGTATGGAATTATGATTTTAATATTAGATAAGGATTATTATTATAGTGTAATTAAAATGAAAAATAATGATAATATATTATATTTATAATTTATTATTTTAATAATATTAAAAATATGTTGGACGAGGTGAATGGAGGAGAGAAGGAGGGGTAATGTCACAACCCCCGACCAATAGGTAGGGAGACATGGCATCACATCCCTTGCAACTGGCACATGGTACATAAGCCGACTTAATTATTTCTTAGGTTAAACAATACAATATTATATGGTAATGGGTGACTTCGCATGTGGGAAGCACAAACAGTTTATGAGGAGCATGTAGGTGGAAGAATATATGGAGGATCCCACGACCAACAGTACCATCCTTGGTAATCGATCACATCTGCAATCAATGTTAATGCACCCAACCAAACACTAGTGGTATCCCAATAAATAATAGGGATAGTAGTATTACATGTGCGAAGAGTATGTTAGCTATGTTTTGTATGATGATAATTAGTTTCATAAGGGATGATGTAGGTTGGAGTTCACCAAGAAAAGCCTAGCCAATATAACATGGTGAGAGAAATAATATGGGTGGAGGAAGTAAGGAGAGAGACCATCCTATAAGGAATTGCAAGTTGTGGATCGATTTATTCCTGAATACAATTAAGAAATGGAAATTTACTGCTAGAGTTTGGCTCTGGGATGAAAGAGTGAAAAATTTCTCAGTGCAAGGAGGAGCCTGAAATGTATGACTGGGCATAAGTGGAATTTATACAACTTAGGAATCTGACAATGATATGAAGCTCGAGCTGGTGGGGTTTATATATGGGTAACATTTCTCTGACACATCAACAAGGTAATTTCTATTCCAGTCTTTGGAATTGTATTGTTGTGTTTGTGTTTTTTCCACTTCCCATTAACCTCAGTAGGGAGACCCCCTTTCTAGTGGCAGAAGGTTTAAAGACTTTGTTGAGTGTTTGTTTGTATGGTATTATTTCCTTGCTTCTAAGTGGGAAATTGAGCAAAGAAGGGAGGCCGAAGGGAAAATATATTATTATTTACTATATGAGGAGGCAAGGTATTCAATCAAGGTGGGGGGATAAATTCCTAGTAATATTGGGGGCAGTCACTAGACTTGGGTCTTTGATTCATGTTCTTGGGGAAAATTCACACTCTGAACTCCAACAATTTTTGGTATGGTATGGGATCTTTTAAGTCCAGATTTTAGAAAAAATGAAATTTAAAAAAATAATTCGATGGGTTGACATCTTAACAACCCTTCTTAATTTTTTTTATAATATTATTCCAATTTTTTTTTTTTAAATGGCAAAATTCATTTTTTTTTTTTTTTACTAGTAAAATTTTCTCCCTACTTTTGTGATGTGCTAGAACCCCTTTGAAGGGCTCTAACACGTTCAAATTTGATCATTGTTGGAGACACATGGTTATGATGTTGAAGTCGAGTAGTATAGGGATTCTAAATCTAGTTTGAGTCGATTTCATAAACTTGCATCAATGTTTTATAGGTTCATCGAGATAAAGCTAGCCATATCAACCTTAATTTTGAATTCATAAATATGGAGGAAATCTAAAATAACAATTTAAATAAAAAATAAAAATAAATTCATGTATGTATTAATTTTTATATTATTAATGTTGTGTTTATATTGTTATATTTTAGTTTTGTATAATATGTTATATCGAAATAATCATTGTATTATTAATATTAACATATGTGTTGAATCTTACCTCTTATGGAAATGACTATAAATAAATGATTTACTTTAACGCGGTTGAATCTCAAAAAACATATCTAATTTAAAGTATATTAATTTTAAAAAAATTATATATATATATATATAAAATATTTTACGAGCAAAATATTATAAAAAAATAACAAACATACAAACATAAAACCAAGATAATTATAAAAAAATACCCTTATAGAATTTCTTAACAAGATTATAACTATATATTATTTTTAAAAAAATTAAAATTATATATATATAGATATTTATTTATTTTAAATAAAAAATATTATGCGAACAAAATATTATAGAAAAATTAATAACAAGCATACAAACATAAAAGCAAGTTAATTATAAAAAAGTACCCTTATAGAATTTCTTAACAAGATTATAGCCACAAGGAAGTTTGTTGACCTCTAAGATTATTACATCCACTTTATTCTTGTAAGTAAAGTCCTTAATAAAATTTCCCAATAAGTTTACAACTTTAAAAAAATATAAAGATTAATAGAAAAAGCATTTACTATTTCTCTCCGTGTTGTATCCCTCTATAATTCCTTAACACGATTAGAGTTGTAAGAGACTTTGTTGACTATTAAGGTTATTACACCAAAATTATTCTTGTATGTAAAGTCTTTAATAAAATTTCCTAATAAGTTTATAACTTTAATAATATGAAGAGTAATAGGATACATATTTACTATTTGTCTTTTAGTATTTGATATTATATGAAATAAATTTTTGTTTAATATTTATAATATGGATGTTTGTTTTGTTTTGTTTTTTTTTAATTATGAAAGTTTTATATTAATTTATATAAAAAAAATAAATAGAGTTATTATTATGATTATTTTTTTCTTATTAGGGAAACCAAATTAATAGTATAATAGCATGGATTTTGCCCAAATAAAATCTTTAACCATAGTAACAACCAAAAAAATAGTAAGGCTTAAATCAATATAATGATTTATTGATAAAATTGTGACATATTTCTCTTACGATTGCAACATTGTTGTTACTATTATGCATAATAAAAATCGACAAAAAGAGTATTTATCTAGATGGTGAGTCCACTTGGA
Source organism: Pinus tabuliformis (assembly GCA_031772625.1). Lineage (NCBI taxonomy): Eukaryota > Viridiplantae > Streptophyta > Pinopsida > Pinales > Pinaceae > Pinus > Pinus tabuliformis. The sequence continues at coordinate 553,288,428 of CM062812.1, forward strand.
TAGTGTTTTGGATTTTAACGTCCTATTCAGAATTGTAAATATCCAAATGTACTAACATTTTTGCCAACATCAATACTCTATCGTTGATTTTGCTCATATGATTATGCATTTCGTCAATGCATAGTAAAATTTCATGCTGGGTGTAGGAGAACTTGACCAACCTTTACTCAATTGTTTTTAGTTTACGGTACAAGTCAATGATATATTTGGTTTGTTGAGTTCTAGATTTTTCAATATCTAGAACCCATCCATATACATCTTTCTCAATCTCCACATCTGTGATGAATCAACATTCAATCCTAGCATCCCTTTCTACATTCTAGATTTATTTTCTGATTTTCAGAGGGGTAGATTGCACAAATATTGTAGTTGAATGTTCCATTGAGTATTGGGCCTTCAGCTAGAGGGCTGGTGAGAGCTCCTTCCCTAATGACCCTTAGACCCAACAATGCACACCATAATGACATAGTGAAGACAAGAACCCAAAATAATAAAAAAAACCAAACATAGTGAGAAAAAAATACCATAAGGAAAAGAACCAACATTGAAACCAAGCTTAAAGGGCTTACCAATAAATTTGAGTTAGAATGGATGCTTGGTGGAGACACAAGAACTTGAGGCGTCCATGAAAACCAAGCTAGAGGGGTAAGGAAGAGATGCATTCTACAAAAAAAGGTAGTTCTCATTCGTTCTCTCTAAAAATCAAGCTAAAAACCAAAGCAAACCAAAGGTCCCACACATTTTGAGAATACATGGGGAAGGTATTATTATCACAAGCCTAAGCCCCATAAAAACGACACATAGCAACACTACTAGGACCACAAGCTAGAAAAATAATATACTTCCAAAATAAGAAAAACCACCAAATCGTCAAAACATCTCAAGAAGTCTCTATTTGCTAACCAAAATTTGAGGTTGAAACCAAAGTCAACAAAAAGCCTAAATTTTTGTAATAAAAACTAAAGAGATCATCTTACTACTATGCCAAACACAAACACATCCTTCTAATGTCGAAGATATTACCATCGCAAAAGAAGAAATAATTCTTCTAGGAATTTAAAGTGCTTTGGGGATAGAAAATCCATGAAAAATAAATGCTTTAGGCATAATTGTACCAAAAAACAAACAATTTCCTTACTAGGGTCCCTTGTAAAATATTAAATACCCATTCTTGCACCCATTTCCTCTCTATGAGAATTTTATTGGCTTGTCTATTACTTACACAATAATGATTGCCGATGGATGAGGCCACTGCACACTTTCTTTATAGAAAAACTAGCTCAGCCATGGACCTTCCCTCCTTTGCTAGAACTTCCATTAAATTCGTTTTCCATGTGGGAGGATTATTGTTCCCCCACCTCCCAAAAATGACACTTTTCTTACTAGATGGCATTCCCTTCACTAATGAGCACCATTGGTGGGAAAGGATGATCTTCCAAAGTAATGTTCAACAATTGTGTTTTTAGTGGCTTACTAATTTTCTCTTTTCATAGGGAATCCAAATGGGAGTTGACCAACATATTTGCGAGCTTGGTCCCTATTCCTCTCACATGTAACATGGTAAAGGTTGGAAATTCAAAAAGAAGGGTTTGAATTCTTTCCAATATTTCTTCTATTGTCTAGCAAAAAGAAAATTTAGGAGGCAATCCATGTTGAAATATTTTGAATTCCTATTATAAGTTAAGAATCCCCTTCTATGATAAGTCTTCTATAACCATTCCTAATTGCATCATGAAGACCAAATTCCAAGGAAAATAATTCTATTGAGTTATTTCTTATAAGCCCATCGATCCTAGAAAAAGTAACTAGAATGGCGCCCCTATCATCTCTGAAGACTCCTCCAAAACTAACTAAGCCTTGATTTCCTTTTAAGGGTTCATCAAAGATGATTTTAATGAAACCAAGGGGTGCATGGAAATGCCAAAGGAATTTAAAATTCTAGCTTCTTGGGCATTGCAAATCTAGCCTTCAACAAACCAATTGTGTGCTAGAATGGTTTCTTTTATACTTTTTTCCACACAAATTATTCATAGGAGGATTTTTTTTTAAGATGTTCGTATTCCTCTCCTTCCAAATCTCTTAGAAATGAATCTTGGTAAGAATTTTTAAGCCTATTTGATGATGGGTTGAGGAAATGTTGAGCTTCTCCAATTAGATAATGAAGAAGTGACACTATTTATGGATCTATCTGGTTGTCGGAAAAGGAGAGCTCACTTTTCTTAAAGGAAGAAAGGGGAGGGGCAAGAATTAAGAAGGTGTTTTGTGTTTTCAAATTCTGCTTCATAGAGATAATAGAGTGTTGGTCACTTAAAACCTTTTACATTACAACCTATCCCATGTCGTATTTTTACCATGCACAAAGATCCAAAGAAATATATAAATTTTTAGCCATAAATATAATCTCCATATTTTATGTGAAATGTTGTCATTTTGCATTGAAGCAACATTTATTGTTATGTTGTAGGCTTCTTTCAAGTTCTTTTTTCTTGTTTGCTTGTATCCCCACTTGAGCTAATATCCATAACATATTTCTTTTGTGTACTATTTCCTCTTTAATATACTTAGACAACATTGATGGACATTGTATTGTTTTATTTTGAAGAGTAGGAGTCCTTACTAAGGTTGATTTCCATACTTCTTAATATCTTGCACTTTACTTTCAAGGCACCTATCCTTAGCTTTTCTTGGACCAAAAGGTTCAGGATTGTCATATAATGGAAGGCACATCGATGTTTATTCTTATGAACTTCAAATATGACCAATAATAGGAAGCCTCTATTACACTAGATAAATTCCTCGTGCCTATGCAATTTTCTTCTAAATTATAGAACATCTTTGTTATCCATTATTTTTTAGCTCAGATATAATTGTGCGCAATGTCAAATTTAAAATAGCATGACCAAATATGACTTCAATACATAGGGGAAAACCTTCATCTCATAATCCTAATCAAAGGATGATAGTCATAATGTTTTTCCACAAATGTTTTTAATATGAATTGAATCTCCTAACACATACAATCCTTGTTGTGGCCAATGGATATAATTCAAATATTTTAAACATAGGGTGCTTATAAGCAACAACTAAACTCTTATGAAGAGTCTAAAGTAGGTGAGATAATTTCTACAGAAATTCAAGAAAACAAAAATTCCTTGCTGAAGCACCTTTCATGAGACAAGTCGAGAAAATGGAGACTTGAGACCAAAATTTGGAATCCAAACATGTTTCAAAGGGCCTTGCAATTTATCAATTGTTTGTTGAAAGTAGAGCCTGAATTATGAATACCCCAATCCTAGAAAATCAACTCGAGGAAATATAAGGCTATTATGCATTGAGTATGGATCAATCTAAATGACGTCTAGAAGACAATAAAATGGAGTAAATATTCCCATGTAGATAGGATAGGATTGCATCCTTTCACAAATACTCCATATGTAAGGATACTAGTGTAATAAATGTTGTAACATGTGGAGTTTAATGGAGATGCGTCATGACATGGAATTTCTTACCTTAGTTATTTAGGCAACGAGATATTATAATTTCCCCCCATTTTTTCTAAATCCCCTAAGGTCAACAAGGTGATTTCATTAGCAAATGAGTTTGCTTTCAAGTCGAGGTCTCACAAAAATTGACAATATGGAACTAATTACTTTCCATTATGGGAATATTGATATAAAAAGTGGACCTCAAAGAAAGAAATGTACTAACAACATCAACATTAAAAGAATAAATAAGATTCAAGATGATGATGTAATTCCTAGGGTTACATATTTTTGGAGGGAAAAGAAGAAAACTATTTTTATTTTATTTTATTTTTGACTTATATAGATTTACTCAAATGTAAGTGTAGGAATTTTTTTTTTTTTTTTTAAATTTTTTTTTTTGACTTATATGACTTAATGAATTACACTGAGTGAGTCTATGAGCTTGCATATGAGTGTAATTTGGTAAACAATCTAGTAATGATGTATTTCTTTGGAATAGGGTGGTTTTTTTGCTTTGGCTTCAACATTTGGAGTGATCTTGCTAAGATTTATGATGATTACAAGGTTGAGATTTCCTAGGAACTCCTTTATTTCTCCGATACCTATTTTTCACAATTTTTGCTTTTATATTATTTAGAGTTTGGTAACTTTGAGGAGTGATATAGACCTAAGAATGTATAGCATATAGCGTAGTTCCATTACTAAAATGAATGTAGCTTAATATGATGTGTTGGAAAGCATGATATATTACCACTATTAAAACAGATGGATGCATCTTAAATGAATTGAGTGAAGTTAAATGAAATGAAATGTGAAATGGTGTAATATTATGATAAATAAAATATAACGCTGTATCTTAGTTTAATTCAGTGTAGTTAATTAAAATGTGAAATATAATGTGGAGTCTTAAGGAACCTACTCCTCCTACTCGTCTGAAATACTACATATGGAATTTGAGAAATAGGTTACGAGGTATAATAACATTCACGAGATATGTGTGATCGACGCGACCCAACAGATGGTCAAAATTCAAGAATGGCAACAAGACGTCAATACACAAATGGGTCAATTATGATCCTAATCAATTCGAGATTTATTTACAAATTAGTGGAATTCAAAAATAGGTTAGTATAACTGTTATTTATTTTGGTGTTTGAGTTCAGAAGTTTATTTTACAGTTTATCGATTATTTTGTTCTAACTTGATTTTCTTGATGAAGATGACTTGTTGAATTTATGTTACTCTAAATTTTAGAAATATCTTAGAATTTGAAAATTAATTTATGTTATTGTAAATTTTAGAAATATCTTAGAATTTGAAATTAAGAAAAATTTGAGAATTAAGAAAAGAGTCAAATGATTGACCACTCTTTTGATTATTAAATTCTAAAATATTCCTAAAAGATCTTTATGTTGGTGCATTCCGTGAATTTTTCCCAAAAATATGACTGCAGTTTGACCATTGGAACTTCAACTGTTTGAGAAGTGACCATTGAAACTTCAACTGTTTGACAAGTGTAAGCACAGTTTGACCATTGAAAGTGCGATGGTTCGACGAGCGTCAGAGAATTTGGGTCTGGCAGTCTCATAATTAAAAATTAAATAAATTATTATACCAGAAAATTTGTAACCACATATACACCAACTTGTGCCAGTGAAAATTAGCATCAAACATAAAACACTAAATTAAATAAACTTGAGGATGCCACTTTTGACCCAATGGCACAAGCGAGAAACAAAAAGCATACCTAAATTCAATCATATTAAGACCTACATATGGAAGGAGCAGTTCAGTCACACCTTTTTGTAAAAGCAGGACGGTGTGATAGGGCCAAAAGCTGCAACTTGCAAGTATTGTTCCTTTGGCAGGGCGTTATGATAGAGCCAAAGGCTGCAACTTGCAAGTATTGCTCCTTTGGCCCATATTGCATGTGAGTCCCTTGCTTTTCCAGGTGCAGCTAACCTAGGCAGTTGACCTAACAGAGTAAATGATAAAACTTGTTATATATTCACATCATCCACAAGCTTGGTTGCCAATCGTCTCCTTTGTCTTTTTGCAAATCTGTAAATTTTGTCATTGAGAAAGAATTCATATCATCATCAGTGTGCCATCTCAAGTCAATTGCAGTTGCAGGCACAGTTTAAGAATGCCTTCACAGAGCAGGCATATCCCCAAGAGAGGGCAAGTAAAGGCAGCCATTGTTTCATCCCTTGCCAACGCCATCAAGTCTCTTTTCACATCACATTCATCCCCCAACTCTCATGGCTCTTCCCAGTGCTCTATGATGGCTGCTTCTTCTTCTTCCATGTAACCTTTGCTTCAGAGCAATGGCCATAGATTGTTTATAACGCCAAGAAACACATCACTGCCAATAAATTCATTTCATTTGACAAAGCACCAAGGTATCCAAACCTTGAGAGTTACTGTCAGAAGAGTAAGATGATCTTAGAGGGTATACAATACAGTCTGTGCTTTTCTCCATTTTTTTTTTATGGTAAAAAGGATTTACTGTGTTACTACAAGCTGCTGACATCAGATGGTTCAATCCATTGTTTTCTGTCTTGATATGGCAATTGAGATTGCAGAGACGCTTACAGAGATTTAAAGAATTTTATAAGGGAAATTGAAGGGTCTGAAATGCAATTTTAGCCATTCGTCTGAATATATTCGTATCCAATGTATCTTTTTTTCAAGATCATCTCAGACATTCTAAAATAATATCAATGGAATAACTGTTACAGTTGATTCACTTGTACAGACCATTTTGCTATTTTAATTTATTTCAGGGGACATATGCACAGTGACATATTGGTGATAGATGTTGTATTGTTTCGACTCCAATAATAATCGTCACACCATCTACTGGGATGTTTGGCTTTAAGTTTGGAGTAGCATTGTATGAGGATTTTAGATCTGGTTAATAAATCGGTTATGAATTATGAAGTTGGCTTTGAATTTAGAGTCGAGTCGTATGAGGATTTTAGAACTGGTTGAACCCAGTTTCGTAAAATATCGCCGATATATTAAATATTCATTAGATTATAACTAAGTTAGATTATCACAATTTGGTTAATTTTAGGTTGCACTGCTCCCAGCATTTCTTCCGCGAACGTTTCTAGTCTACAATAGCTTAATAGCTTTACCGTTATAGGAAAGAAATTATGAAGCTGATTATGAATATTTTTAGTTTTTTTATAATTAGTTTATATATAAGAAATTGAAATGAGGTGTTTTTAAGAATGAACCAGTCATATAAATTAAATAATTGGTAAAGGGTAATAATATTAAAATAAAAATAAAAAAATAAAAATAAAATTTATTATTATTATTTAGAGGTAAGAATATAGTAATATTTTGTTAATCTATCAATAATGTTTAATTTTAAAAAATAATGTTTATTTTCAAATAATATTAAAAGAAAGTATTTTTAAAAAAATTAATGGGACTTTAACTTCAAAGTTTTATTGTAGCTTCTGCACAAGATAATGCCATGTGGATAACTGCCTTACATATTTTATACCATAATATAATTACCATAAATTATCATTCCATGTGGATAATTGCCTTACATATTTTATACCATAATATAATTACCATAAATTATCATTCCATGTGGATAACTGCCTTACATATTTTATACCATGATATAATTACCATAAATTATCATCCACTACAATTTAAGTAAGTCTTCGCTTAAAAAATGGATCGGAATAAGATGTAAATAAATATATTTACCAAAAATTACATCTCAACCTTATTTATATTTTCCTTGCAAGTCCTTGCGAGGAAATTAATTTCTCCATATCAATTTATTATTTCCTTCGAAAACACGGCTATAGGAATGGATTTGCCTATTGACCACTCTGAATTTAGCATTAACAAAGAACATAATTTTTGAAGCACTAAACTGCCATATATCACTTGTTATAAAAGGAATATATATATATATATATATATATATATATATATATAACAAGATTTTTAACCATCTAGATTCACCCCACTTTACTATAGAGATCCTTAACCTCTAAATAGACTTTTGCACCCAGATAGCATTCTTCATCCCGATATGAGGGAGACATGAAATTTCTTTCATGCTCAACCTTACTGTACAAAACAATGTCATCTATAGTAAAAAAGCAAAACCTAATATACATATTTGGTAATTTTAATTAAAAATATTTCATTTTTTTCATATTAAAGAGATGTAAAAATATTTCACTCCACTATCAACCATAAATAAAATATTTTGATGTCAATGATAGCTAGCATAATTTTACAACAACATTAAATAAGGATAAAATAATTAAAAGTAAAAACAAAAATCTTAATTGTATAATTCTTATGTTTTTTAATAATACTTCAATATAAGACTTAAATAAACTATTTGGATATCTATATTAACTAATTTACTTCAATATCACCTCCATAAATAAGGAGAGAGATATTTTAATATAGGTCCTAATAAAATATTTTATTGTTAAAAAAAGAAGTAATTAAAGACTAAAAAAAATAAAAATTACATCCCAATAAGAGGCAATCTCAACTATCTATATATATATAGATATAGATATAGATATAGATATAGATTACATAAAGCAATTGAAAATAAATAAATTGTTATGATTAAAATATTTCAAGTAGTATTCTACATGTAGAAAAGATTTAAGCTATGTAATGCATATAATCCAAGTGCAGATTTTTATTATTTAAATAAAGTTATGAAGTTAATCTAAACTAAATTATTATAAAAATTGAAGTAAGAAAATTAAACTAAAAATTAAAAGTAATTATAATAATAACTAAACCACATTTAAAACTAAACTAAGACAACTAAAAGTAAACAATATAAAAGTAAAGAAAACTACAAACTAAAAAGTAATAATATAAAGTTTATTAACTCATAATAAAAATAAAATTATGAAGTTAAAATAAATTATTATAAAAATTGAAGTAATAAAACAAAACTAAAAATTAAAAGTAAATCCCTGATCGGGGTGTGAGTCAGAAATGGATCTCCTCGGGATGAGGGCCATGTGTAAGTTGAAAAATATAAAGGAGAAAGGCGGCTCACCCACAACCGTCACATGCTTGGTAGCGAAGGTATGTGGTAGCGCGCATGCCAACAATTAATAATGAGATGGACGAGAGTGATACCTCCTTACAGGTTAAAATTTTTCCGCTGCTCGTTTGCAAGAGTTTGGTTTCTAGTTTCAGTGTTTGGTATGGGTATAGTGCTCGAGGATCGCTCGTGGCCATTCGAGAGGAAGGATTTGAAGGTTGGTTACTCTGGTGTTGTTGTCTCACGTTCAAATCCATTGGGTATGTTATATATTTTTGTTCTCTTCATCATCCGCTCTCTGCAACTTATTTCCCTATTTCACAATCCTATTTCACAAACCTTATAGGCAAATTTTTATAAAATGGCCTCTTCATGAAATTGGAATCTATGTTGTGAATTATGGAAAGCTCCCGCTCGGTTTTAATCTATGTTGTCTACTTTCTATACGAATGTCTCTATTCTCTTTGGTATTTTATTATATTGTATGGGCATATACTACATCTCTCTAGCTTGGAGTTTTGTGGATGTTACATGCTTGTTTGTATGTGCTAGATGTTTACTCCATTTGATGTCTATGATAGTGTGGGAGATTCTGAATTTCTTGTATTTGGCTCCTCTTGTTTTACCATTGTGACTGGTTGACAATGGGCTCGGGGAGATGGGGCATGTTGTTCCTTGCCTTGGATGGTAAGCCCATCGTGTTTTACCTCTATGTTCAGTCTTAAGCAGGTTCGGGGAGCCTAGATATGTTGCTCCATATTGTGGGTGGCAGACCCATCTCACTCTCAGGTTAATTATCGAGTTCAAGCATAACATTAGCTATTAAATGCCTTTATGCTATGAGAATTTATCAGGTCTCCATTATCACTATAATTGTCGGGACCCCAAGCTGTCAGGCTACTCCAAGCTTATGGTTTGGGCAACTTGTTCCAGGGTTTTTTTCGTATCCACTATTTTGTCTAGAAGCATCATGGTTCTTCCTTCTTTTGCTTCTAGCTCTTCGGACAGAAGTAGTCGCAGTCGAGGAAGGCACACAAGGAAGTTGGGAGATAATGGCCAAGCTCAGGCTCATCAGCCACGAGGAAGAGGTTGTAAATCAGCTGCAAAGTTAATCCATGAGGTAGCCCACTCATATGAGATAGGTACCCCATCTCAAGTTCGACAACTAATTTCAAATTGAGAAACATAACTTAATCAACAAGCAGAAGTAGAGTTTCAATTGGAAGAATGGAGAGACTTGGTTCCTAACCTTGGTCATTCCAGAGGCCGTACATTTTCTCAATACAGGAATATTTTTCACCTCTATTAGTTGATGAAGAACATTGTGGACAAGGCTGTAATGAACCCTCCAGTTGGCTCTATTAAGTCTCCTCATGGTCTTCAAGAAATCAAGAAGGGATTTCAACCTATCTAATTCCAAATTCAGTAGTAGAACATTTGCCTCAGTCACATTGAGAAACACATTTCATGTCTTCCTCAGTATGAATTATTGGGTTCATATGTGAAGGATCCAGCTGTAGTGGATTCCTCCGATGAATAGCAATATGCTTGACTATGTTTGGTTTCAATTTTGTTTAACTTTATATGGTAAATCTGCTAGTTAAGATACTATGCTACAATTATTTAGCTTGTAGATGGTTTCAAGACATTTAATCTTATAAGGCACTGTTAGACAAACTCAAACTTTATTGTTTCTGGATGGCTTATAATGTTGTTCGGTGGCCAACAGACCTGGTTTCCCAATGGGCAGGTTGAGGCCACTGAACTCCTTGAATATGTTTGTAACTTGCTTTTGATGAATATAAATGAAAAGGTCCTCCCAAGCTTACAATTTAAAAAAAATAATTAAAATAAAACTAGAGTAATAAGTAAACCACCTTTAAAACTAAACTAAAATAACTAATAGTCTAAATTATCATCGTATTGACTAAAACATAATGAAATTAATAATACAACCAAACTAAAGAACAAACTAAAGAATAAGGTTAAAAAATCAATATGATTCAAACTAAACTACAAATTAAAATGTAATAATATAAAGTATATTAATTAAGAATCAAAATAAAGGTATGAAGTTAAACTAAACTAAATTATTATAAAAATTGAAGTAACAAAAATAAGTTAAAAACTAAAAGTATGTGAGAGATTTTTTGGGGAAAATCACATGGAAAATCATTTGTTGACGCATTTCGAACCAACTAGTGTGGTTCATCGTCAGGACAAGTTGAAGAAACAGATCTAGCCTAGCAAGTTAAATTGTAGCCTCCAACGACTAACTTGACCAACGGCTAGTTTGACTCTAGGACCGGGGTCAAAATTATTATATTAATTTAAGTAGTAATCTCTGGGATCAATAAATATATAAAATTCTAATGGGTATTTAGTTAAAAATTATAAAATTTTTTAAGTTAATTAGTATTTAAAGGAAATCTAGTTAAATAAAGGACCTTATAATATATGAATAAATTGAATAAATATAAAATAATTTTACTTAAAAGAATTATTATAAGTTAATTAGTTATATAAAGGGCATTATAATAAAATAATATCAAAAGGATGCTAGGTTAGTTAGAAAAATATTTAAAAAGTAAAAGTTGATTAGAATTTAATTGGAAAATTAGTTATGTAAAGGACCGTATAATAATTAATATATATATATATATATATATATATATATATAGATATAATTGTAAAGGGGGGAATATTTATAAAATTAAAAGAAAGTTGGTACCAAAGGACCTATAAGTTAAAAGAAATGAGAAAATTAACACTAAAAATAAATAAATAAATAAATAAAAATCAAAATAAAAATAAAAGTAAAATAATAATAATAAAAATAAAAATAAATAAGTGAGTAGAAAAAAAAAAAAAAAAAAACAATCAAGGAGGAGGCTGGAAAAAACGACTAGGAAGGGAGTGCTGGGACCCAACACCTACTGATTTTCCAACCATCCTCCCTATTGAGATTGCTTGGCCTCTTTTCAATCTCAAGCGCTTCCCTAAATTTACGATGATGGAAATGCGAAATCTTAGCAATAACACTAGCCTCCTCAATACAAACATGATGATTGGTTTTCTCAGCATGTTCAGCTAAAGCGGAAGACTTAGCTCTCCTATGCTTAAGGTCCGTTGCATGCTCGCTAATCCTTTGATTAATGGAGCGACCAGTCTCCCCAATATAGGGGGTCCCACAGGAACAAGGAATCATATAAACACCTTTCGTATCTTTAGGGTCGATAGGATCCTTCACCGATCTGATGGACATACGAATGGTGTTCAAGGGCCTAAAAGTCACAGGGATACTATGCTTCCTGAGAATCCTACCAATTCTATCAGTGACCCCCTGAACATACGAAATAGGGACACCTGGAATTCGTTCCTTTGGTTCCCTTTTAGTTAGAGAATTCTTGGAAGCTTTAAGGAAAGCCTTCTCACCCATGTATCTACTATAACCATTCTCAACAAAGACATCAAGCAGATGGGATTTTTCTTTCTCAAAGCTCTTCTTGTCTGAGATCCTTAGGGCCCGAGTAGCAAGGGTATTGAGAACACCCATCTTTTGAGCCGGGAAATGGTGGGAACTGGCATGAAGATATTGCTCTGAAAACCAATCATCATGTTTGTATTTAGGAGGCTAGTGTTATTGCTAAGATTTCGCATTTCCATCATCGTAAATTTAGGGAAGCACTTGAGATTGAAAAGAGGTCAAGCAATCTCAATAGGGAGGATGGCTGGAAAATCAGTAGGTGTTGGGTCCCAACACTCCCTTCCTAGTCGTTTTTTCCGCCCTCCTCCTTGATTTTTTTTTTTACTCACTTATTTATTTTTATTTTTATTATTATTATTTTACTTTTATTTTATTTTTATTTTTATTTATTTATTTATTTTTCTTATTTTATTTTATTTTATTTTTATTTTTATTTTATTTTATTTTTATTTTTATTTTTATTTTATTTTTATTTTTATAATTCTTTATTTTTATTTTTATTTTTATTTTTTATTTTTTATTTTTATTAATTAATTAATTATTTTTTTATTTTTTTATTTTTTTTAGTGTTAATTTTCTCATTTCTTTTAATTTTATAAATATTCCCCCCTTTACAATTATATCTATATATATATATATATATATATATATAAAAGGTCCTTTACATAACTAATTTTCCAATTAAATTCTAATCAACTTTTACTTTTTAAATATTTTTCTAACTAACCTAGCATCCTTTTGATATTATTTTATTTTATTCTGATATTATAATGCCCTTTATATAACTAATTAACTTATAATAATTCTTTTAAGTAAAATTATTTTATATTTATTCAATTTATTCATATATTATAAGGTCCTTTATTTAACTAGATTTCCTTTAAATACTAATTAACTTATAAATTTTTTATAATTTTTAACTAAATACTCATTAGAATTTTATATATTTATTGATCTCAGAGATTACTAATTAAATTAATATAATAATTTTGACCCCGGTCCTAGAGTCAAACTAGCCGTTGGTCAAGTTAGTCGTTGGAGGCTCTGCTCAGACTATTTAACTTGCTAGGCTGGATCTGTTTCTTCAACTTGTCCTGACGATGAACCACACTAGTTGGTTCGAAACGCGTCGACAAATGATTTTCCATGTGATTTTCGCCGAAAAATCTCTCACAAACTTGATATGGATCACAAAAGTCTGAACTCTATAAATAAATTAAAATTAATTAAAATAAAATTAATTTAATAAGTAATCCACATTTAAAACTTAACTAAAACTATATATAAGTAAACTATAATCATATTAGGTAAAATTGAATGAAATTAATAATGCAATTCCATAATACTGTACAAAGCTTCATTAATGTAATTGTTTTTTATTTCTTTGTGTTAGTTCGTATGGATAGTTATTATTTTGTAGTGTTAGATTTTGTGAAACCTTTAACTAGTTTCTAGTAGCAGAATTTAGAAATCAAACTTGTATTTGTAATTTTTTTTTTAAAGTACATAAAGTCATTCAAAATTGTACCATAATGCAAAAGAATTCAAAATTGTACCATAATACAAAAGAATTCAAAAAGGCTTCATTTCAAACATAAAACTTCTTGTAAATTTAAAAAATTAGCAGGTTGTCTAAACTATTGGTTATGGGGATACTAATCCTGAAACTCTATTGTAGTCTTCTACGTGCTGCTCTTACATGTAATATTATTGAATCTTCTTTCTTTTATATAAAATAAAATTTGGAAATTCAAGTTTATGACACTTTTTAAACTATAAGAATTTTGGTGTATATCTGTATCAATATGTTGTCAAAGCAACCTTGTCATGATCTGAAAAAATATTATTTGTTCGAAATATAATTATAAGTATAATTCTATTTTTGCACTTATCAATCAATAGTCCTCAATAGTCCTCAACATTGTTATAGGACAAAGTTATGAATATTGGTATCTTGTATTGATATTTGGAATAATGTGATGGAATTATATATTTTTTTCTAACAATTTTTTAGATTTTAATTTTATTTATACAAAGAATTAAATAATTAATAATCAATATTAATTTATTTTATTTTTTATTATAAATTATTTTATATATAATAACCTTAAAAGATTTTAGTTTTAATGATTTGTAAATATTTTTTTGTGTAGAGATGTAGGTTGAAGTATTTGGAAACATGTTGTAGTTTTTCTTTTCTTACATATATGAAATAATTGTATTTAATGTAATAATAGTAGCCAATATTTTGTTATTGTTGATCTTTATGCAAATTGCTATGACAATGGAAAATGTGCCCATTCACTGGTTTTATATAAGGCAGGTGAGTTTCATTTGGTTATCGCATTAAACACTAGTTCCATTTTTTTAAAGATATTTTGTAATTCTATGAATAAATCCAATTCCAAACAAATATTTTATAAAATTAAAATAATTTTGGTGATGTAGAAATTCCCACTGTAGATTTACTTGATAATGCAATATACTAGGGAAAAATACTTGATCTATTTCTACAAACAAACTTGTGGAAGCTTAATCGATTTTGAGCAAGATCAAATAGAACACATATAATAGAGAATGAGAAATCAATCACACATGAACACAGAAGAATACTTTGGGGAAAGCCTCAGCTAAAAAACCCAATCTCTCGATTATCGTACAAGTGGAAATATGTCCGGATTACACAAAGCTTTAGATCACAAGCTATCTAACTCTCAGTACAATCCCTCAATGCTGCTCATAGACTGAATAAACACAACATATGTCTTCCCTCAGTCCTCCAAGCCTCCTATTTCCTTGTGCAGTTTCTCTTGGGTCCTATGGTTGCCACCTGTGCGAATTTACCTCTCACACAACTCATCAAACTCAGAAGTAACTGCGCAATCTCCAAGGAATGAATTCCTTCTGCATGCAAGAGATATCCTCAATGGAATATTCTTGCAACTGATAATACATTGTCCCATCATCTGATCTCAACTGGGTCTCTGACTGAACTGACATGCATGAGTTATTTATGAGAGAATATTCAGTTATCTGAAGTGCAGTAGTTACATCCACGCATGCATTAACTAACTGAACTCACAATCAATTCTACAAACTATTGGAACTAATCTAACTGGACTTAACTCTGTTAATTGAGCTAACTAATTAGAACTCAAAGTACAACTCATCATGATCTCATTAATCAAGGGATAACTTCCTCAATTAAAGGGGAAACTGTTACATTTCTTCACATAGACTTCATGTTTGATTTTCAAGAACTAATTAACTTAAGATGAATTAATTAATTATTTTACAAACAGCTGCTAAGATCAAATTCGATTTTTAATTCTCAATTTTAGTTCAGGTACTAACTAAAATTGGAATGTATCCCGAAATGCTATTTATAGCAGTGCTATTTTTAACACTTCTTGTTGCTATTTTCAACGCTCCCTCTCAACAAGAAAGGGATTATCTATCACCCCAATCCTATCTCTGTGGAACTCAAACTTGCATTTTGACAATGACTTAGTCAAAATATCTACATCATATTCCTCGGTCGAAACATACAGCATCAACATGATCCTTTTCACCACACAGTCTCGAAGATGATGATACCAGATATCAATGTGCTTGGACCTGTCATGAAATACTGGATTCTCAGAGAGTTTTATACAACTCTGATTATTGCAATAAATCACAGTTAGATCCATCCTCTGACCAAACAATCCAACTAGAATCTTCCGCATCCAAATGGCCTCACATGCAACCTGAATGGCAGCCATGTATTCAACCTCTGCTGAGCTAAGTGCAACTGACCTCTATTTCCTGTTGTACCAAGAAACTGCAGTTGAACCAATGTTGAAGATTTTTCCTGAAGTGCTCTTCCGGTCTGATGGACTCCCTGCCCAATCTGCATCTATGAAGCCCTAAAGCTTCACTCCCTCTGTTCGTTTTTACCACAATCCATACTAAGATGTGCCTCTAAGGTATCTCAGCACATGCTTCATTGTCTTCCAAAACATCTTGGTAGGCTGAACCATAGCTTGACTCATGTGGTTCACCGCAAAGCACAAATCTAGTCGTGTGTTCACTAGATACATCAATGAACCCACAAGCTACTGATAAACAGTAGCAACTACTACCTCACTTGAAGTAGCATCCTCCTTCCTCCAGTTACCAGCTAGTGGAGTCTGCATGGGCTTGCACTTCTCCATGTGGAATTGCCTAAGTATCTCATTGGCATACTTGCCTTGAGACACAAACACTTCCCCATTCTTCTGCAACACTTCCATGCCTAGAAAGTGGTGCATAAGACCCATGTCTTTCATCTCGAACTCTCTTACAAGGTTCTCCTTGCAAGACTTGATCAACTGATCATCACCTGTCAATATCAGATCATCAACATAAAGAACAATGATCAATGGCTTACCTTCTACCATGATGTGGTAAAGGTTCACATCTGCTTCACTCTTGGTGAAGCCCAACCTAGTGAAATAGTTGTCGATCCTGGTGTACCAAGCACGAGGTGCTTGCTTCAGCCCATACAAAGCCCTCTTGAGTCGGCACACATGCGACTCACAATTGAAGGTCTCAAAACATTCTGGCTACTCAATGTACACCTCTTCCTCAATATTCCCATTGAGGAACGTAGTCTTCACATCCATCTGAGGTGACAGTGCCAACATCAATCTGATAGATGAGTACCTTGCTACAAGAGAAAAAGTCTCATCATAGTCGATCCCCTTGACTTGTGAGAAACCACGAGCAACAAAACTTGCCTTATGTTTCTCAACACTGCCATTAGCTTCTTGCTTTACCTTGTAAAGCCATCGGTAACTCACCACTGACTTGTCCTCCGGTCTTGGGACAACATCCCAAACACAATTTCGAATGATGGAGTCGTACTCCTCCACCATAGCATCAACTCAGACTAGTTGTTGCACTGCTTCCTCGAATGAAGAAGATTCGGTCTCTACACACTCCCCAACCAGAGCCATGTAACCAGTGTACCGCTCGGGCGATCTCCTCTATCTGCACTGAGAGGATGGCTATCCCACATTCTCTCTTGCATCTATCACCAATCTATCAACTTCCCTTGAGTGTTTCCACCCATCTCTGGAAGACTTTGCAAGAGTGGATGTCTCCACTCCCGGATCCTCTGCATGTGGTTGCTCCGCATCAGTCTGAGGCTCCTCCTCCTTAGGAACTAAAAGTTCCTCCTCTGCATGCAACTTGAGCTCCCTCTCAAGTGATACTCGCATGGCTTTCTGCTTGTCGAACTTCATATCTCTACGTACCACTATTCTCTGACTCGTAGGCAAGAACACCTAATAGTTGTCGGGTGTATCAGTGTACCCCACAAGTATCCCCAACTCATTTGTTGGATCTAGCTTTTTCTGGGCATCTTTGGTCACATGGAAATAAACCGATGATCCAAAGATCTTGAAGTGACTCACATCTAGTCTCTTCCTGGAAAAGGCCTCCATTGGTTTCTTCATCCCCAGTATACGATGTGGGCTTCTATTCTGCAAGTATACTGTTGTATTGCATGCCTTAGCCCACAAATGAGGTGGTAGGCTTTAGTCATGCAAAATCACCTGAGCTACTCCCACAATCGATCTGTTCTTCCTTTTGACCACCCCATTCTGTTGTGGGTTATGGGGTGTTGTCAACTTCCGTTTAATTCCTTCTGCTACGTAAAAGTCCTTAAACTGTTGGGAGACATACTCTCCACCATTATTGCTATGCAAGGCCCTTATTTTCTTTCGATATTCTTTCTCTGCCAAGGCTTTAAACTCACAAAACCTTGAGAAGGTTTGATCCTTCTTCTGCATAAATTAGATCCAACATCTATGAGAAAAATCATCAATAAAAATAACATAGTACCTTTGTTTAGCGGTGGAGGCTGTAGGGAATGGTCCACACACATCTGTATGGACTCGCTCCAGGATTTATCCAGCTCTGTTATCCCGATCTTGAAAGGAATATTTCGCATACTTACCCAAGGTACAACCTTTGCATGTATCCATTTGCTCCAGTTTTCCCTTGGGAAGTCCGGTAGAAATCTGTTGCATGATCTTCAAGGCCCCATGGTGCAAGTGCCCCAATCTTCTATGCCATAGCTCGCCAACATCTTGGCTCTGAACCAACTTTGCTTTGGAACTCAATGCAGCACAGTCGTCTACCTCCAGCTTGTAGAGACGTTTTACTCGAATCCCAATCCTCTTGGTCTGTCCAGTGCCAATATGCCTCAGGAATGCCTTTCCTTTGCTAAAGACTACATCATAGCCTTTGTCTTCCAGCATAGCGACAGACACAAGATTCTTCTTCAGACCCAGCACATACTTTACATTAGTCAGGGTGAGAGGAGCTCCATGCTCCCTTTGAAACACAACCATACCTTCACCTGAAACACGGTACTTTCCATCATTGCCCATCTCAATCCGCATTTGGAGGTCCTTCTCCTCCAAGGTACTGAAAATATTCTTGTCGTCGGTCATGTGGAATGAAGCTCCACTGTCCAGGTACCAAACACACCCCACCATCGATGAAACCATACATGCGATGAGGGTGAAATCCAATTCGAACTGTGAGGCCAATGCCTCACGAGATGATCCCTTCAAGGATCCCTTCTTGGATTTCTTCTATGGACAATTTGTAGCATAATGGCCCACCTCATGATGATGAAAGCATCTCACTTTCGATTTGTCAATCTTCTTCCCACCATGGGAAGAACTAGATTTGGAATGGGATGCCTTCCCTTTCCGTTTCCTAGCCTTACTCGCTAAGGATAGATTTTGTTCATCATCTTGCTTTGATGAAGATCCATCTCTAGTGCTTCTTCTTATCTTCTCCTGCATAAGATTTGACCAAAGTCGTTCCTAATCTGGAAGTTTCTCTCTTCCATTTACCAAGTCTTGGTAGCTATGCCAGCTCTTAGGAAGACTGAGGAGAGCAAGACTCACCATGTCATCATCGGCTATCATGATACCTACATTTCCAAGCTCATCCCTGCAGGTGGTGAGATTGTTCAGATATATAGAGATCATGTCGCCCTTTACACACTTGATTTTCCGAAGCTTATCTTTTAGCGCCAACTTCCTCTGATCGTTGTTGTTCTGATATAGATCCTTCAATGTTTTCCACATTCAAAATGGTATCTCCTTCCAATGGAGACTCGAGACTATGTGGTCTCGAACTCCCTCCAGAAGGATTCTCCTCGCTCTAGCCACACATTTCTTCCATTCCACCAATTCTTAGGCATTAGCAGTTGTTGGCTTGGGGACTTCTTTACCAATGAAGTACTTCAAACCGTTGTCCTATAATATTGCTTCCATGCGATCCTTCGAGGCTATATAATTCGAGTTGCCATCAAGGGCATACTCGAGTCTCA
This sequence comes from Pinus tabuliformis, assembly GCA_031772625.1. Taxonomy (NCBI): domain Eukaryota; kingdom Viridiplantae; phylum Streptophyta; class Pinopsida; order Pinales; family Pinaceae; genus Pinus; species Pinus tabuliformis. Next base: position 553,307,837 of record CM062812.1, read on the forward strand.
AATCGTTGAACGCCATTGGTGAAATTTGAGATGTGATAAGAATTCGATTTCTACAATCAGGAACTTCAAACTTCAAACTTCTCCCTTCTTTGTATATTGTTCTTCGCTTTGATCACCTTAGCTCTAATACCATGTAGAAATTCCCACTGTAGATCACCTGATAATGCAATATACTAAAGAAAAATACTTGATTTACTTCTACAAACAAACTTGCGGAAGATTAATCGATTTTGAGCAAGATCAAATAGAACACATATAACAGAGAATGAGAAATCAATCACACATGAACACAGAAGAATACTTTGGGGAAAGCCTCAACTAAAAACCCCGATCTTTGTATTATCATACAAGTGGAAATATGTCTGGATTACACAAATCTTTAGCTCACAAGCTATCTAGCTCTCAGTACAATCCCTCAATGTTGCTCATGGACTGAATAGACACAACATATGCCTTCCCTCAGTCCTCCAAGCCTCCTATCTCCTTGCACAGTTTCTCCTGGGTCCTTTGGATGCCACCTATGTGAATTTACCTCTCACACAACTCACCAAAACTCAGAAGTAACTACGTAATCTCCAAGGAATGAATTCCTTCTGCATGCAAGAGATATCCTCAATGGAATATTCCTGCAACTGATAGTACATTGTCCCATCATCTGATCTCAACCGGGTCTATGACTGAACTGACATGCACGAGTTATTTATGGGAGAATATTCAGTTATCTGAAGTGCAGTAGTTACATGGATGCATGCATTAACTAACTGAACTCACAATCAGTTCCAGAAACTGTCGGAACTAATCTAATGGGACTTAACTCAGTTAACTGAGCTAACTGATTACAACTCAAAGTACAACTCATCCTGATCTCCTTAATCAAGGGATAACTTCCTCAATCAAAGGGGAAACTGTTGCATGTCTTCACATAGACTTCATGTTTGATTTTCTACAACTAATTAACTCAAGATGAATTAATTAATTATTTTACAAACAACTGCTAAGATCAAATTCGAATTTTATTTCTCAATTTTAGTTCAGGGACTAACTAAAATTGGAATATATCTCGAAATGATATTTATAGCAGTGTTATTTTTAGCACTTCTATTTTTAGCATTCCTTGTTTCTATTTTCAACATTTTTGTGCTTTAAAATGGGATGTAGTGGATTCAAATAGGGTCATAAATAAGAGGATATATACATGTTTGCCACCAAAATTCTTTTAACTGCATTATTAAAGTCACTCCTTAATACACACATCTAAAAATAATAATTAAGTTTCAAAAATTTAAATTTGGAAACTTTCATTCTTGCATACATCAACACCATGTCTAGTTTTAGATAGCTTCAATTTAAACCACCTTAACTATAGATTTTATTTTTTCATTACATTCTAAACTTATTATAATTAATATTGTCCTTTTCAATCAAACTTGTATTGAGAAAAAATAAACACTGATTTGTGTTTTGATTCTCTGATGATTATCTTTTTCATCTAGAATAATATATGTAATAATTATTTTTTATAAATAATTGAATACTTAAAAATAATAAAAGATTACAATTTTTAATATTTAAATATGGTACAGAGTTAGTGTTTAAATTTTTATAATATATATATATATATATATATATATATATATATATATAACTAACTGTAATATCCTTACAATTAGTAATTAAAGAAAGATTTACTAACTCATTTCATGTACAATACAGTGATTTATACCACCACCTTTACAAAAAGTTTGAACATTCAGAAAATATCTATTATATCACTTCATTATCTAACGGAGCTACTCATATCATAAACCTTACAGAAGAAATATTCATACCATTATAATTACATAAACAATTTAGGTCATAGGGAGGCAAAAGGATTAAAGTCACTCCTCCCAACCAATGAGAATGGTATCCATTACCATTTCTCCCCCTTGCTAATTTCCACTTCCAAAACAATAATATATGGAGACCTCACCAGGTCTTTCCTTAGACTCCAAGTCTAATTAGGGATTCCACTGGCTAACCAGCTCAAGAATGCCCTATTTGGAAGTGTCATTCCTTCCTCAATAACATCCTTTTTGAGGAAATCAAATTATTCTTTCTATTCCCCCTTCTTAACGGCCTCAGGTTCTCCCTCATACCATCTTGTCTTCTTTCACCCAACTGAGATAATTTATCTCTGGGGATGGGACTAACTATCTATAACTGTTTGGTATGTGAAACTTTCACTTAATGAGATTTCCCCGTAAATTTCTTGGCCAACCATAACCAAATATTAATTAAACTTTTAAACATTAGATATTTCACCGGTTCACCTTAGTAGATTAAATATTTACTTTTCACTGAAGGGTGTTACTTCTTTCCCCCCTTGATCAAAACACCATCCTTGGTGTTTCTTAGTCGTAAAAACTAGAATGTGTGTTGTGCATAAAATATTTATTCTCCTCTCTCCCAGGTAGCCTCTCTTGCATAAAATTCTTCCGTTGCACTTAACCTGGTTAACCACTTGTTTTTGCAACATAATTTTCTCTGATCGAGAATGCGCAAAGGTTCAAACAAGGTTTCATCATCCAATCTAGCCTACATTCACAATTGTTATGGGAATTAGTTCCCATCCATTATTATTTAAGAACATATATATTATTTTAATATTCATTACCAACATTATTAGTTGTTCTTTACATGCCCAACAAAGGTCATCAATAAGCATCACAACCCAACAAGTTCAGTAACCCACACTCGTAAAAAAATTATCAACATCATTGTAAACTCATCATTTTAAATTATTTTACTTACCCACTGGCTAGTTCAAATGACAAAACCCCACCAGGTCATCCTGCTATAAGTTTTAGACCATAAAGGTATCAATTCTACGAGTACTAATTGTTGAAAAATGATCATATCTTCAAAAATCATTTACCTTTATCTTATTTCAAATGTTATATACGCACTTATCATACCCAAGTATAGTTTAGGATAACTTCCTTCTCTTGCCTTAATGGATATAATGTTGACTACTTGCCCAAGTAACTTAATCATGTCTATTTTGGGTTACTTTACTATTTTCGTTCAAGGCAACACCAAAAGTCCTCTTGTAGCATTTCCTCAACTTGCACCTCTTTGTCATGTTGTATTGTATATGGTGGATAAAACTTGTACACACTTTTCTTCTATACGTAATCATGGAATTTCTCTCTTTGCATTTGTACGTCTATTTAGTATCCAAAACTCCCTTGTTGATATAGTATAGTTTGTTTTTTAAAATTCAAGTTCCTGACATGTCATACACTTCATTCGATCAATAGGTTACTTAATATATTTAGCCTATAGGATCTTATGAATTATTAAAAAGAAATAATAGTTTTACTTAGTATGGGGATAATTATTCATTTCACAACAGTCATTCTAGTTATCCTTATTCTTGTCATCATGGTTTATCATTGTCTTCATTTCATGTATTTAATAGCTATGGATTTCAAATCCTTTTATGGTGTTGTGTAACTTTTATTACATTTTCTACTAGTTCACAGTGCTTCTTATGACACACTATCAATTGTAGACTGCACAATCTATGTATTTTCCTAAATGTTTTGTTGTCACAAACCCTTGTGTTTATTTCTACCGTGACATACACATTGTTGTATTTTGTTTATGAAATCCCATTCATGTAGCCTATCTTAATAAAATTTTAATTTGATTCATATATTACAAAAGTCATAAGTCATATATATATATATATATATATATATAGATAGACACACACACACACGAGTATTAAATTGAGAACCCTTGGCAGGTTCCACCCAGGGACATGTCTCATATTGTCCCCATGATGGTTTGCAACTAATGACCAATTCTTTAGATACCATCATAACTCCAGAATATTGAATATATCGTAACACAATATTACCAAGGTTTTAGCACAATTGCTTGTTTTTCCATTTTCAAGCTAAGTATTACTCTTTTATTTTAATAACCCTTTCCTTTTGTGCTTCCCTAGTACCACTGAGTCATAAAAGCATAGGATAATATTAATGGAATCACTGTGATGAATTGAGAACACACTTGGAATAATATGGCATACTTAAAATCAACCATAAATTCACATCACCAAATTTCACAACAATACTTCTCATCCCTTCCTCCCTCATAAGTACCTTTAACTCTCCTTTAGAGTTCACATCCTTTTTATTCTGCATTTGTTGATTGAGGTGCCTGGGGAACTATTTTCCTCTTTTTCCTATCAACCTCAACTCATTCTCTTAGTGTGGTTATCTTGACATGGTATTTATAAGCAAGAGATTCATTCTAGTCAGTTATTTGACCAAGCTTAGTTTGTGTCTATAGGAGTTGTATTTGAGGTATTAATATGGGGTAACATTGACTAGTGGCATGTTTCACTTTTCATGCCACCAGGCATCAGCATTCTCTTTTTAAATTTTTTCTAAAATGATATTGCATATCCCTCAATTATCTTACTCGACTATCTATTCATTTCTAATCATCATTTTACTTAAACCTACCACTTATTCCTCAAGGCAAGTTAAAACAATGGAATATTATGTATATTTACTACATCAGTTCATTGTCGTGTATACCTTACACATATATATAAATATACATATATTCTTATGCTGTCCATAATATTTTCCAAAAATTTCAAAGAGAAAGGCATTAAGTCCTCGTTAAAAGCCCCCATCCTAATTACAACTGTGTTATATATAAATATGGTTCTCCTGTAGTTCTACTAGATTGATCCTAAGGTTTAGCATGCATTTACTCCTAATTGTCTTATTTTTTCAATTTATCTCAAGTCCTTAAATATCATAATTACAAATATTAGCCATTTCAATTAATCAAAAAGTATTGTCATCTTGTTTCAATCATACATGGACTTCCCAATTGCAAGGTGGTTATGAAATATACCATCCAGAGAATCATTCTAGAATTTTGTATTGTGAGTTTATAACTCACAAAATTTCCTGAGTCCTCTATGTTCACGAGACACATAATTTTTTTAAAAATAGTTGGATTTATTTCCCATGTTTAGGGCCATTACATTCTTTAACAAAGTTTCATATTTTCAATGTTGGTCTTACTCGCTTTACACGTTAAATTTTGATGAAATGTGGGTTTCTCTTCTAGATGTCCACAACATTGTTCTATATCTATTTGGTGTCGTGAAGTATCCTAGATATGATTACCACACTCCTTCCACTTAAAAGTTTCAGTTATATCTTATTATTTTCGAGATTGTTTTTCTTCCATCATATTTGTCACGACCTATCTTCATGTCATTGGTCCTAGATCAGGTACCTTATACTGCAATTCTACTACAACTTGCAATCACTGAATTGTTTATGGTCCTCCATGTTGATGGTTTATGCTAATTGTTCTACTATGATGACCATTCTTTATGTGGCTTTCTTTAAATAACTTTTCTGTGCAAAAGTTCATTAATTCCTTTACCAGCGTAGACATTATCTCCATCAATCATGAAAGTTGTATTAGCCATCATGATTGTATTGGACTCATTTCTACCTAAGGTACACTGTTATCATATAAAATTTTATCCTTTAATGGCATTATTGTCAATAACTACCATTTTAATTGAAATGATTTTGACCATTCCACCAATCACCCATCATTGAATCATTTGGTAATCATATGCATCCTATACACCCATTTAACTTGGACAAGATTTATCCTTAAATGTGCTCAACTTACTTCCTTGGGGTACATCAGTATACTATAGATTTTGATGTATATATTATAAGGTTCTTAATTTTTTTATTTTAACGTATTCAACTTGTTGAGGGTTTTTAGGTTGTTACTATAGTTTTCCGTTTGTAGATAAGATTCAGATTTTTAGTTTATCATGAACAATTTTATTCACTCCTCTTTTGAACAAAGTTTATAAACTATATAACCTTAAAAATAGAATTTCACATCTATTAATAGCTACTTGTCTTGTAGATAATCCCATATTCCTCATAATGATTTCATTGGAAACATCCACGTCCCTTCTCAAACATATCCATAGTATAAGAATATTACTTTGCTAATTTTATTAGTATTTATCTTCTGATTGGTTGGTGCATACACTTCCCCATCATTCCACATCATGACCAACAACAATGGAGTATGATTTGCTTAATTATCTCTTATTGTCAAATAATTCATTCATTAATTGTTTGTTCTCCTAGGCGATCAATAATTTAGTTTTATAGGTACTAAATTCCCTCAGTATTTTATAATCGAGGTTACCCATAAACATTTTTTTTAATCCATTTCTCATTGTCAATTCTTAATAGGGGATTTCTGCCTTTGATTTTTAAATAACATAGTGAATATGTATTGACTGTGCTCATATCTCAAAATTGAATTAGGTAAGGGTCATCTAAGTAAAGTTGCTGCATTTCCCATTTCCTCGTACAATGAAATATAACATGGTTTTCTACTATTGGCCGCTTAAACATGCCATAATGTTGAACATTTCAGCTCTAATACCACTTGTAACATACCTCACTTACAAATTGTTTTAATCTATTTAATATCCTCTCCAATTGAATATTTTTCACGCAAGTAAATTCTATAATTACAAGTTATTTGTGTTTATATTTATATTGACATGATGCACCAGACACTTTTCCTTGTATATGCGCATAGACCTGAGGATTTTATGCAACCTAGGTTAGTACAATTATGTATATGTATTAGATTAATATTTTTTTTGTCATTCTTTATTGAAAATTAGGTACAACAATTAATTTCTTATTTTACTCCTCTATCTCCAAACACTCCCTAAACCGTGCTCCAGACGTACTCCATTTGGACGGTGGATGGCATCGGGATTTGTAGGATGTTAGATCTACAGCTCGGTAGGGTTAAATCAACGGTGCTCATTTGGAAGGGTTGGCTAGGGAGTAACCACCTTCCACGGTTTGCGCCGCGAGACCCTCATTTTCTTGCTCCTATGCCAGAGGATGCCTTTGCGAATTCCCAAAGAGGAAACCTCATTTCGATGAGGCAAAACTTGTGCCAACACATTGTTCAGACAAGTAATTTACCACTAAGGCTTTTATAATCATTTTACTAGATAAATGCGAGGTTGATTGTGTAAATATGTTTATATAACAGATTTTGGTTGCCTAGTACGTTCCTTCTAGAAATTATAACAATAGGCTCTATCCTTTCCATTTTTTGGTCATTAGCAGGTAAATCAAGGACATTTTCGCTCATAGGTTCGTGACTAGAGTTTACAGAGATCTTAATTCCTGCTACAATGTGCAAGGTCTACTTATGCAATCGTTTCTTTTCATTCTTGTGTTTATTGTTTCCAGATGTGTCTTTATTTACACTCACCTTGAATTCGATATAAAGTTAAATAATCATGAGTTTTACGATAATTTATTCCAAATATGTATGCTTAGGCGCTTCTAAACAGTTCTAAAATTGTCACCCTTGTTTTCTATAAAATTATTACCTTCATGGGGTTTAGGAACTTTACCCTAGGGCTGTTCCTGGATTATTTCATATAATTATGGCACATTCATATATTTATTAATGTAGTTGGCATCTGTCGGTAAGGGTTGTATATTCAGAATATATCTTCAGAACTATGAAATTGTTCATAAAAATAATTTATCAATTCTAAACCCATATTATACCTTTGATATTTGGTGTTATAAGCCATATTATGCAACATAGTTGCCTGTGCATCCATCGAGACTCCTCTATCTTTGACTGTCTTCTACCAAAGGTTTCTTATGGTGAGCCATGTTTATTTTCTTAGTTTATTTGATGAGACTCTTGGGATTCCTCTCACAGGAGTTCCACAAAGGGTTGTAGGTAAATGCTTATGTGATTCCCCATTTTCTTCTTTATCATTATTTTTTCCCATCAGTGATATCTTTCTAACCTCCTTTATCTTTTCGTTGCAGGTCGGTTCAACATTTCAAGTTATTCTGACATATGCGCTTACTGTATTATGAATACCTAGTTCCCAAATGTTCAACTCAGAATTCTTATGTTGTAAGTTGACATATGCAGGTTTCTAGTACTTTCTATTATTACATTTAGATTTTTATTTGAGGCATAGTTTCCAGAGTAACCCATTTTGTACTCTCTTTCATCCCCAAGGCCTTAGATATTTCTGCTGGTTGAGTTTTTTTATACATTGAATGTTTTATATATTAAGAGACTCTAAGTTTCAGTCAGGTAGAGTTTGAAACTTACTATAAATATTTATAATTTTGCGGTTGCATCATGCTGCTAAGAATGGGCATACTAGTCCCTAATTGATGATATGTAACCTGTTTTAGATTTGGAGAACTAGTTTCATTGACGTTTGTCTAGTTGCAGATCTTATTATTTCCACAACTTTTCCTTTCAGTACTCGTATGATAAGTTTTCTGGAAATATCGATGGTTTAATCTAATTAGTTGCAACTATGTTTGGTCTAGTTATTATATTTGAGTATTCTGTTTTTTCTGTCTCTATATCAATTTCGAAAGACTAGCATTAGATTTTTGTCATATTTAAATTAATCTTGTCTGTTATATTTAAAACTAACACATTTGTTAATAACCATACTAGTTTCGTTTACGCGAAGGTACTACAAATCGATAAATTCTTTCATTAAAAATTGGTCCCATCTCCTTACAATTAGTCATTAAATAAATATTTACTAGCTCATTTTAATGTTCAATACAATGATTTATACCACCACCTTTACCATAAAGTTTCAACATTCGTAAAATATCTATCATATCACTTCACTATCCAACATAGCTACTGATATCGTAACCTTTACAGAAGAAATATTCATACCATTATAATTACAGAAACAATTTAGGTTATGGAGGGGCAAAAATACTTATTTAGGTTATGGAGGGGCAAAAATACTTATTTGCTCATATCTAGGATATTAGGGAAATAAAAGAGGATTAGAGTCACTCCTCCCAACCAACGAGAATGGTAGCCATTACCATTTCTCCCCTCGTGTCAGTTTTGGCTTCCATAATAGTGATAGATGGAGACCTCACAAGATCTTTCCTTAGACGTATGATTAGGTATTTTACTAGCCAACTGGCTCAAGAATGCCCTATTTGGTAGTGTCCTTCCTCCCTCAACAACATCTTGTTGAAGGAAATCAAATTATTCTTAATTTTTGGGCACGTGGTATTGATAAACCATGGTATTGTAACAAAGTGGATTTAAGAAAAAGTGTTGTAGCGTAGCTTAGTCCTTGCCACTCAAGATTGAAAAAAATAAAATAAAATAAAATAAAATAAAATAAAATAAAATTATGAGAAAAATTGCGTAAAGAAGTTATAACCTAGATGGGTCAATGTTAGCCAAATTATTAGTGGTTTATAGGAAAATGGAATATTATAGTTTTGCTTTGGGAGGAACTAATAAATTGAGATGTGAAGTGGATAAATTAATTTTTTTCTCACGCACATGGACTTTCATAAATTTTGGTGGGTAGTAACCATTAGAAGTCTACTCATTTACACTTCTACTCCCACACAAGTGTTAAGGACAACATAAATAATGGTGAGAAGTAATATCTGTAAACATATTTATTTACATCTTATTCCTATCCAATTTTTATGAAAATGTTTTCTTACATTATAATGGAGAGTAACTGATGGTAAATGTGTTATTTACTTCCTTCAACGCTTAAGAATAAAAAATCACTACAACAATATAGAAAAATTATGCATGAGTATTTTAACCATATCCATAAATTATTGCATAAAATATGTGAGGAAGTTATTCACATGGCATTATCTTCTGGAAATGATGCAAGAAGAGCTTCAAGTTATTTTCCAATCAAATGTTTGAAAATTAGTTTTTTTTTTTAAATATTGAAAAATAAATATTCATTTTTCAAAGATATAGATTTTATATATATATAAAAGCTTGGTAGGACTCCCCAATTTTCGAGTTTTACATGTCCATTATTCACCCTGCTACGAGGGGAGGGTAGCACAAGATTCAAACCCAAGATCTTCAATTCGGTGAGACTTCATTCCATGACCATCGCCACTTGAGCTACCCCACGCAGACCAAAGATAAACATTATAAGTTGCATTGGTCAATGTCAAATTAATCATGGACAACAAACAAATTGAATGCTAGAGTCATACCCTTGGTAGGGACTAATAAGAATCTCCATGTGAAAGTGGGGGTGAATCTCCATGGTTAAGAATCTTGTTACATCTATTTTTAAAATGTATAAATGTTTACTTTATATATTAATTTTTTTTAATAATTAACAATAATAATAATTTAATTAAAATTAAAATTTAGTTATTTTTTATGATTTTTAAAATTTTATCAATGTGAGATGTATTGTTAGTAAGTGTTTTGACCCATGTCATGGATTGATGTGTATCCCCATTTATCAACCATTTAATTTAGATGATCCATTTAATTTAATTTAATTTAATTCAGATCCACAAATCTCTCTTATGGTTACAACCATTTACTAATAAGTAGAAACTAAAAATCAACTAGTAAATAATTACAAAATCTTTGCTAATAATTTAAAACTAATCAAATTAATCTTGTCTATGGTCCAAGATTCTTTCCACATTCAAGATATTTGATGATAATCCAAATCCATGGCAAATCTCCAATGAACAAGCATGAAATTCGAATTTGAGGCTAGGTGGTGAAAATGTGCATTGTTGGAATTTCCAAATATACTTTTAATCATCACCAAACTCATCCAACTTTCAAGGATAAGTGAAAACATGTTATGCCAGTAAGATTTAATCATAAACTCACTTAAAATACTAAAATAAATGCACTGTAAAATATGGAACCTAATCCTAAATATAAATGTGCATTGTTGGAATCTCCAAATATACTTGTAATCATCACCGAGCTCATCCAACTTTCAACGATAAGTGAAAACATGTTATTTCAATAAGATTTAATCATAAAATTACTTAAAATACTAAACTAAATTCACTATAAATATGGAACCTAATCCCAAATATAAATATTAAAATGGTATTAACTCAAAGTTACAAATAAGTGGGAAATGATTTAAAGTCAAGAAAAAGGATGTGAAATAATGGCAACTTTGAATGCTCAACATTCTCCTCCCAATTAAATATTTTGCATGTATGTATGCAACCTTGCATATGATTCTCCTAAATTGTGTGGCTAGGTCTTCTTTCTTTGAAAAAGTACACTAGAAGGATTTAAGCCACGATCAACTTTCTTGTGGTTAGGTATTGCGTGGAAACAACAAGTTTTGTAAGTATTCATACTTGTGTGGCAACACTTACTTCTTAGAATTTGAGTTTCGATTGGTTGTTTCTTGTGTGATAATCACAAGTTTGTAAGTGTTAGTTCTAGTGTGGCAACACTTCCCTTTCATTCTCCTTCATGCTACAACACAAAAATCTCATGATTAGCCATTAAAGTTGAAAAATAAACCGAGCATTCATTCATAACACAACAATGTGCATATCTACAAATTTTTGATGTTTGATAACTCTAAGTTTGATCATGGGGTAGTTCCCTCCTCATTTAGTTTGAAACTCATTTAATAAGTGCTGAATCATCTCGTGGTGTTTGCACACAAAAGCCATGTGGTGAATTTTAGTTTGAGGAATTGCTAGTATTCAAAGCAATGAATGGTTACTAAATTTACACTATGGTTATTGGATTCCATGAAACAAATTGTAGCATATTTGGTCATCCAATTTCCATAATTTATCAATAGGTTCATGGAAAATTATGTGATGTTTTTAGTATTACCTTTATGCTTCTACCGACCAAAAATTGTGTGCAATATATGCACGGATCCAGAGAAATAACCAAAATGTATATAGACGATGGTAGCCATTTTATCGAAAAATATGAAGTGGACTGAATTCAATTTTTTTTTATGTTAATTCATATTCTCTAATGCATTTCTCCTCCAAATTTTCTCGCCATCCGATGCACAATTTGTAAGATATGAGAAAATCAATTTCTGAATTTTCAAAAAATAGACTACTAAGAATTTATAAAATAGATGTTTTTTTCTTTTCATGATTTAACTATGCATCTTGTCAAAAAAATTACCTGCATGTTTTATGATATTCTGATAACCAAGTTCAGTTGTAGGGAGAGATATATGAAATGAATGTGTTGGATGGCCTACTTTTGCTATACATTTCAAGAATAAATCAAAGCCCAAAGAGTACTTGCACAACTATTAAAAACATAGTGTATATTTTACCAAAAACATAAAAGATATTATGTACATCTAACCTTTCCAGGATCCTTTAGTGCATGGAATTTTGGGAACTATAACTAACAAGATCAATCACAATGAAATTGTATCTACAATCATGAACTAGGTTGCAATTATCCTAAAAGTATTCTTTTGTTTGTCTATAAATATTCCCCTAGGATTGTAAGTGACATGCTAATGAGGAACATTTGAATAAGATATAGCACCAAATATGTTATCTCTCCCATCGTTTCTGAATGACTGACCACTATATAAACTTGTGAGAGTGGTCCACGCACCTTTGCTAGACCAATTCAGTAATTTGGGCCTCCTTTCCTTACACAATGTTCATTGCTTTGATTTTAGATTCCTTTTCATGCAAAAATCAAATGATTCTATTAAAGGTAGGAGCAACATTTGTGAAGTTATCTATGAGTCCACCTAATGGGCCTCCAAATTAGACATAAATTAAGGCCCATCTAACCATCCTTGAACAAATTAAACCTCTCCTCTTTGCACAAGATAACCTATTTTTAGCTTTAATATGTTCATTAGAAAGGTTTAGAGATAATTGCATATTTTTGCTAATATTATTTATTTTTGTATAATATTGTGAGAATATTGGGCAGATTATGAAGATTTGGTAAATGAGATAATTTAAAGATTTTCACCCTGCTATAGGAGGATCAAGATTGGATAATAAATAAACAAAATATTATGAAATTACTGAACAAATTATGGATCTCCAGTGATTGAGAAAATCTATGAATGTGTTCCTTGTCATTTAATGCAAATTTGTAGTGTTGGGAACTAGATCCACTTTTTGAGGGATTTTAGAGGGGAAAGTTGCCTCCTTTCAAGGAGAATTCTTCCTCATCACTTTTTATAAGTACCAATTGTAATTTTCCTCTAGGGACATGTATTTCTTAGTCTTATGGTGGATAAAACTTGTTATCTAGCATCACCACTTTCATTTCTAGCAAGGATATACTTGGATTGATTCAAATAATGAAGTTTGGTGACAGTTTTAGGTTCTAAAGCTCAGTTTCCTTCATAGGACTCTGAGTTTCCTTGGGATTTGACATCCCAGGAGCCTCAGAGCCCTCTTATGCAATTTCTTTATTTCCTTTGAATGTCTATTTCACTTGCATCTCTTATTTCTGCATTTACTATTCATGCTTCTTTTGTTGTAGGTTACATTGGTTAAATGATTGAAGTGAGTTGTTTTAAAAGTTACTTAAAGATTCACCATCTCAAATTAATTGAAACAAACCTTTTCCTTGGAAACCTTGTCGATCTCAATGCCAAAACCAATCTTGGAAACAAGGTTGGAAAGAACCTTATGGGATAAATCCACAATATCCTTAATATCTTTCATACCCAACTCCATGCTATCCCTACCATCCACCTCCACCACAACCACAACCTCAACCACATCCATCTCAAATATCCACTCCCACTCAACTACATGTCCAACAATTTCCAAATCCACATAAGGAATGTGAAAATTTCAAAATAGAAATCCAACTGCAGTGACTGATATTATTTATTCTACTTATTAATTTAGAAATATGTTATTCACAGTGTTTCTACGACAAATATTGAATTAAATTCTACTACAACCTTCATAATTAAAATACTAAGGAAGTAAATGCAAAGAAAAATACTAGCACAAGGATAATCACAATGACATAGTTATTTTTGGACAAACGTCCCCGGAAAAACCTAGTGTGGGAAAACCGGTGCAGCAGATGAGGGTTTCTTTATTAATCTTCAGCAAAATTCTCATGTTCAAGATGCAACTAGCAGAATATAAAATATATCTCTGTGAGAATTTTACATACAACTTTCTCACACTCCTTAGAGAGATTCTGATATTGGAGAGGACCTGATGCCCCCTCTGTCACTCACTGCGTCAACTTTTGCGTAGGGAATGCGCAGTCCTAGTGTCCTAGCTTCTATGTTGTCCCTCTGCGTCACATCTTCTGCGTTGTCTCTTCTCTGCTCTGCTTCTTCTACTCCGGCCTCTTGACTGGTGCTGATACCCTCTCTCCTCTTCACCTGCAACTCTCCCTTTGAATCAATTTCCTCTTTTTGAACTTCGACCAGTGAGGAAATCAATTATACTCAGGTAACTGAGTATCTACTTGGTGTGTTTTCCAAATTCTCATCGAAGTCCTTATTATAATCCTCCAGTTGAGTATTCAATGGCCCAGATTAGATTCTAATAAATGGATCAGATTGTATTGACTTGATCCTCGTCTTCTTCTAGAAGTTTCATCGACAATTAGATTAATACCCTTTAATTATTTTAATTTCCTAACTTTAGACTTAGGCACTCATTAAAAATAATTAATTATTTCAATAAAGCTGTCTCGGGTAGAATTCCCCAAAACAATTTCTTTGTATTGTGGAATACATGTGTCTAAGCCTCCCCACAAAATTTGAGACCTAGATTACATCGGATGCTACCATAAATAAACACTCCCTCTTAGCAAGGAATGTTCTCTAGCAATGCAACTTGCCGAAGCATCACCCTGTACTGTAACATCTCCCTCTACGTTGTTGATGTCAGACATCACTGCCCAGCAACTGTTGCGCAAATGTTGCATCTGTATTGTTGTTGACCCTTCCACTGCTAGCATTGCATTTGTACTGCAAATCCCTCTCATATTTTGTCACTATAATTGAGAAATCACCTGTTTCTGCTACTGAAACAGACTCTCTACCATACCGATCCGCTCTTTGAATGGAATGAACATAGATCTTCCTAAAGCCTTTGTGAGTACATCTATTACCTGAGCTCCTGTGGGGACATACTACAGTTGTATTGATCCACGCTGAACACAGTCTTTGATAAAGTGATATCTGATATAAATATGTTTCGATCGATCATGAAATACTGGATTCTCAGAGAGTTTCATACAGCTCTGATTATCGTAGTAAATCCTAGTGATTTCCATCCTTTTTCTGAACAAAATCACAAGCAATTTCGAAGCCATATAGCTTCACATGTAGTTGTGCTTGCTGCCATATATTCAACTTCTACTGAGCTTAGATCTACCAACTTTTGTTTCCTACTACACCAAGAGATCATTCCCAATCCAACACTGAATTAGCACCCAAAGGTATGTTTTTGGTCTACTGAACTACCTGCCTAATTGGCATCTGCGAATCCATCCAATATGATGTCATCTCCTCAGGAGTATTTCAACCCATATCCAACTGTTCCATGCACATACCTAAGAATGTGCCTACCAGCTACCCAATACATCCTTTTCGGTTCCACCGTGAACTGACCAAGGGTATTGACAATGAAGAAAATGCTTGGCTCGGTGTTGACTAGATACATGAGCAACCCAATTAGTTGTTTGTACAAGGTGGGGTCCACCTCCTTGTCCCCTGATGCATCTATTCTTCTAGTTGGTGATCATGAGTGTAGCTATGGGTCGACAATCCTGCATTCTGAATCTATTTAGAATCTCTGTAGCATATCTTCCTTTCTCAAGGAAGATCTCCCCATTCTTCTACCAAACTTCCAATCCTAGAAAATAATGCATCAATCCCATATCCTTGATGTCAAATTCTTCTTCGAGATTCTTCTTGCAGTCCTTTATGAACCTAGATGACCCTATTAGAAACAAGTCATCCACATATAATACTAGAATAAGTGGTTCATTCTCTACCATTAAATAGTAGAGATTGGGATCAACATTACTCTTAACAAATCATAACTGCTATAAGTAACTATCAATCTGACCATACCATGCTCTAGGTGCCTCCTTGATCCCATACAAGGCTTTCTTTAATTTACATATATGAGCTCTTTTCATGAGTTTTGAAGCTTTCAGGTTGTTCTATATACACCTATTCTTTTATCACCCCGTTCAAGAATGTTGTCTTAACATCCATCTGGTGCATCTCCCATCCCATTTGAGTTGTTAGGGATATAACGGATCTGAAAGAGGTATATCAAGCTATTGGGGTGAAGGTCTATTCATATTTTATTCCTTCTTTTTGTGTGTACCCCTTTGCCACAAACCTAGCTTTGTACTTATCTACACTACCATCTGCATCATACTTGATGTTGTAGATCCATCTTGATCCTACAACTGATCTATCCTATGGTCTAAGTACTAATTCCCAGACATCATTCATCATGATAGAACTATACTCTTATACCATGGAATCCATTAACACTTGGTGTTGAACGGATTCCTGAAAGCTAGAGGGTTCTTCAACCTGTGCTACCAAGGTTTGGTACCTCTTAGGCTATCTATGTTGCCTCTTCTCAGTTATAGGAGCTCTAACAAACTCCTCTGTGTCCCTTAGTGTCTGTTGTACTTCCCTACTAGTTCTACCACAAGTGGTGGGAGGCTCAATCAGCTCCTCCTCCTAATACTATTGTTCGATATGCGGAGAATTATCTGAACTTCGTTCCTCTAAGGAAATACCGGGACTTCACTATACTCGATCCAGGTGTATGTCCTCCTTCCTGTCCTCCTTTCTGCCCCTGTTATTACTAGACTAATGGAACATCTATTTACTAACCTTCTGCTGGCATCTCTCGAGATTTCCTAAAATCTCTATCCTCCATGAACTTCGCATCCAGTCTCACTACAATCTTACTACTACTACGAATGTAGATTCGGTATGCCTTTGAGGTCTCGGTATATCGTACGAGGTACCCCTTTCTACAGTCTGATCCATTTTACTGTGCTTCTCGTCTGGAATGTTACAATATGCCACAATTCTAAATATCCTGAGATGATTGACTTCCGACTTCTTCCCTGTGAAGACTCCTTCGGGTGTTTTCTTCCCCAATTCTTTGTGAGGAGTTCTAGTCTGGATATACACTGTTGGTTTGCAATATTCTACCCATAAGAACTTAGGGAGATCCTTACCATACAACATATCCTTTGCCTCTCTAACAATAGTTCTATTCTTGCACTTTGTAACTCCATTATGCTCCATATTATAAGGAGATGTCCATTCTCTTTTGATGCCCTCCTTCGTGCAGAATCCTGTGAAGCATTTGGCTATATATTCTCCACATCTGAACACAATACCTTTATCTTTTTCCCTGTCATGTTCTCAACAAGAGCCTTAAACTCTCTGAACTGATCGAAGACCTCATCCTTGGTCTTTAAGAAATAGATCCAGGTTTTTATGGAGTGATCATCAATAAAGGTGACGAAGTATTCATCACCACTAAGAGATCTTGTGGACATTGGACCACAAATATCTCAGTGTATCAACCACAATAAGCCTTCTACACTATTTTTACTATTGGAAAAAGCTTCTTTAGTTTACTTCCCTAGTACGCATCCTCTGCATATATCATCATGCTTAGTACTAAGGATTAGAACTCTTGTCACAGTATCTTTGAGCATCCTCAGTGCTCCATGGTGTAAGTGTCCCATTCGCCTGTGCCATAGCTTTTATAGCACCATTTACCACTCTTGGTAGATCTGATGTTCTGATTATGGCCTAGGGCAACCCTTCCTTCCGGACTTGGTCCAAAATCTAAAAAATAGTGTTTTATTCCCTATACTCTACTTTTCGCTGTGATAAAAGCGTGTACACTCGGGTCAGCATATACTCAACCTGTGTACATGTGTTAAAATACTTAAAAAAAATAAATTTCCTTAATTTCGAGTGGAGTTCACAAGTTTTACCTGTTACTCACCTCCTATAGCCTGTGGCTTAACTGCTTCCCAACTGAAAAAACTAATTTGGATAATTATAAATAAACCTCCATGGGAAGGCCTTAAGGAAGGAGAAGATATGATATATTGATACTATAGTGAGATTATCCCTGATTGAGTCTGACGAAATCCCTGTGCCTCTTGCACTCCCCAAATTTTTAGGAAAACCTTGTTTCCTTATTGGAGATATCCTTCATCTTTCTTGAGATATCCTTGTGTTGGTGATGGAGGAAGATTGCTGAGGCCGAGAAAGGACGGATCCTGTGGATGGTCCCACTTGGAGCTAGAGGAGGACTCACGTTGTATTTCTCCACCTTAATTGTAGCTTACTTCAATAAAGAAATGTTGTTCAGTTACTGATATTAAACATGTTTATGCATTGATTTATGTTGTAATTCGTTTATGAATATTATATTGATGCGTAATTGTTCATTCATTTATATGATCTAAAGTTAATATCATGAACATGCTTTATGTTTCTACTGCTGTATATGTTTCATTTAAATAATTTTCAGGTTTCAAAGACATCAGGAGAAGCTGAGGGTTTGCACCCTGCGGGATCTACTCAAACGTAGGACCTCCAGGTAAGGACACTCTTGCATAGTTCAATAGAATAAGCATTTAGGTTGATTGCTTGAGCATTTCTTGTTGTTGTTTGCCATCCGCTTTGTTGGGGTTCTCAACCCAAGACCCTAGGGTGATCTCACCCGCAATAGAATTGACGACTCCATTGGGGATAACATTCTTGTTATTCCTGGTTTGGGTTGTTTATTCTCAATTAGGGTTCATTTTATTGATTGCTTGCTTTTATAGTGTTGTTTGATTCAATAGTGTCCCAGGCATCAAGTCTGATCTTTTTTATCAGACCTTGATTTTTTTTTTTCCTAATTGAGCTTTGTATACGTTGTTTTCTTAAATTACAATCGCGTATACATGTAGGTTTCCTCAAGAAGACTTGTGTATACATGAGTTTCTTATATTAGAAATGCATGTGCACACTTATGTGTCTTTACACAGTAGCCTATACAATTTTTTGAATTTTTTTTCAAATCTCTTTTCCCAGTTAAGTCTCTTGCCTGGTGATTTATACTGTTGTATGGTAATCTACTATCTGGAGAACTCAGTTTTCCTGCAAGCTTTCTTTTTCAAAATCTCGTTCTCACTAAAAAGCCTAGTTGGCCTATGATTTCTTCTTAAGCAAGTTTGTGGTTTGTATCTTGGGTTCAAGACTTCTTTTTGAATTTCTTGGATGTTCTGGTTTTCCATAACAGGAAATTGATTTCGATTTCGTTTGCAACCTGGATTTCAAGTTGGCTTGCTTTGCTTTTCCTTGTTTGATTGGCATAATTGCTTTTTGTGCTTTTTTGAGATACCTTTCTGGCAATTTTGAAAGTTTTTCTTTTTAGACATTTTGTCGATTTCTTGAAGTCTTTTGCTACTATTCAGGATCAGTTTGTGCAAGTTTGTAGTATCTCTTGTTTCATGTTTCATTTGTTAATGGGTTTTATAACTTACAATATTTAAATACTCCTTGTGCTTATTTATTGATCTTTTGAATTTTAATAGTGCTTTTGAGACCTCAAAAATTTACTTTTGTTTTCTTAAAAGAAAAAACACAAAAAAAAATTGCTTTTGTTTTTCTTTTTCCAAGATTTTGGTTTACGGTATCTTTTGTTTTGTTGTTGTGAAGCAATTGGTTTCTTTTGCAATTTGTTCTTCTTGTTCTGGATAGAGATTTGTTTTTAATTTTTTCCCTCTTCATTACCAAGATTGACTTAATTGAATTTATAAACAACACATTTTCTTATGAGTGTTGTTGAGGATCTTGCATCGTCATTTTAACTTGCATTAGGTTAGTTTGCATCTTAAGCATTCTTAGTCTTTTTATATTTTGGGTGTGTGGATTATTTCATAAAAGAAAAGAAAAATATTTTGTTTACATATAGGTTTTCGTAGAACCCAAGTAGAAATCACTCTTCATCGAAGAAAATAATTGCATGCATATAGTTAGTTTTCTATTGGTTTCCTTTGTGTCATAAAACATGATCAGTTTCACTCTCGTAATTCCCCCTAACTTAAAGAACAACTATATAAAATCAAGCGATTAAATAAAATGAACTATAACTTTTATTTTTGTCATTGACAAACTCCAACAAGTTTAGGTTCATTAGGGCCTTGGAATAGGTGAGTGGAAAGTTAACTTTCCAAGGCCGCTCAAATTAGAAAACTTAGAAGTTGAATAACAAGCGAAATCCAATATCGTTAGAAAGACCGGGAAAGCTCCGTGACTGGGAGTTAAGCACGAGGGAGAGTGAAGATAAGGAAGAGAGATACCCCCTCTCCTACTTGTTGGATCCCGCCTCACGACTGTTCCGCCCAGATTTTGATACGATTTGGTATCCATAGTTGCCTTTCCTACGGATCGCATAGGTGGCTGTGGAGGGGAATCTCGTGGCACCTGAGGCTGACATTGCATCATGTTCAACAATACTTCTAGAGGGTACCCTTGTGAAGCTTTTGTGCTTGCATTGGCAAAGGCTGTTGTCTTGAGGTCAGCGTAACTTCTTCTGATACCTTTGCTAGTAGGCCTGGGGCATAATCACCCCAGACTATTTTCGGAAGGCCCTTGATTTTGGATTTTTTGTATTTTGGTGTCCAGTCCTAATCACCCGGAGCGAAAATACTTGAAAGTAGTTTGATTTTTTGTATCTTTAGAGACTTTTAGAGAGTGCTCTTTGCTCCTAGTTGGCCTAGCTTTACAACTTTTTTGTTTGAGTCTTTAAGTAGATTTCTTAAAAATAATTAAAAGTGGCCGATAGACCGGCTCGTTGGTCTAGGAGACTCTATGGGCTTTCACCTATGAGTCCTGAGCCTTTTCCTCGGAGGCATAGGAGCAATACTTCCAGTGGTTTTCAATCAGTGGCAGCAGGTGCATCGTAGATTGATCCTCCGGTTAGAGTTATTAATTCACATGATTGACCTGGTACAAGTAGAGAATTGGAGAGAAACACTCTAGTTCTTTCTTAAGTCCTCTTCTAGTCGGAAGACGTTATTGAAGTCAAGGAGATCCTTGATTCTATTTTGACTCCTAATTCTCCTCTTCCTCCCAATCATCTAGACGTTTTATTATACGTCAGGATTCCAACCAACAGGTCTTCGAGCCTAGGTTTATATCGATCTTTTCATTCAATGACCACTGCTAGAAGCATGGCGTCCATGAAAAGTGCTATGCATATACAAACCCTTGTATCTGTACAAGGAGGAGGAACAATCTATATACCTTCCATTACTCCTAGCACTGTTATATTTGGTTCTACTTCCATTCCATCTTCGAGTGGAAGTCCTCAAGTTGTTGTATCTGGCAAGTGGATTAGCTTCTTTTCAGGGTTTCCCGTTTAGGGGTGGTCATATACCACACTCCAACCCATCTTTGGGATCAATTATGTTTTCCTCTACGGGTCAAAGTTATAATTCGTTTCAAGGTTGGACAAACCCTGCGGTTAGTGGGTTAGGAGCCGCAAATCAATATTATTTCGGCCAAAAAGGGAATATGCCGTATTATTCTGTCAGTTCATTCCATAAATTTTCTCCCTATGCTAATGCATGGAACCCTTACCAAGGGCTCCCTGCTCCTTTTAACACTTCTCTAGGGGGCAATGTTACTAGTTAAGAAAGTTTTTTAGCAGGAGTTGGTTAAACTTCGGTTTTTTTTGGACCACAAGGAGCGCCTTATGGTCCAATTGGGTCTACGAGTTACTTTAGGAAACCTAGTGCCTTTAAAAATCCAGGCCATTCTTTTCATAAAGTTGGGAGTTCTGCCACACCAGGTGGAATCCTCAGGGTCCTCCACGACTACCTTTTTTGGCAACATTAAACTTGCTAGATCTTTCTAAATTGACTAATGATATGATTAGGTATAACTTGGTTTGGCCTCTGGTCCCAACCAAACTTCCTTCAGATATACCTAAATTTGAAGGGAAAACTAGTGAATATCTAAGTAACCACATAACCACTTTCCACTTATGGTGTTTGTCAAATTCGCTGATAGACGATTCAATCAAGTTGAGATTATTTCAACATGCCCTAACTGGGAATGCAACTAAGTGGTACATAGAACTTCCATGGGGCACCTTCACTTCTTTCGGTGATTTGGCTACTATTTTTTTAAACCATTTTCAATTTCCTGTCCGATATGATGCTTGAACTGAGCTTCTAGCTAATTTCCATCAGGATCAGGAAACTCACATTTCAGATCATATCCAGAAATGGAGGAGAAGGAAGAGGATCATTAAAGCTGATATTCCACAATTATTCCTTCTTGAATGGTTTATTAAATCGTTACAACCTGAGATCTCTAAGGACGTGTCTCTCTCCGCTGTTTTCACCGAAGAGCAGGCTATTTCCAGAGCCCAGTAGTTGGAACTTATATATTCTCAGTTTGGGGTTCTTCAAAAAATTCTACCTGGCACTCTTGGATCCAAGTTAGATATAGTCAAACTGAAGCCAGGTCCCCATGCTGAGGGGCTAGTTAGATCGATTGATGCTAACATGGCTAACCTGCTGAATCAATTACAGAAGTTGTCTTTACAAACTGCTTCTTCTATGTAGGCATCACCGTCTGTATCTACACCTTCCCAACCTACGTCTATAAATTTCGTCCAAACTTCTAACCCCAAAGGAAACCAAAAATTCGATGGGAAGAAGAAAGGATGAGGTAGGAAAAAGAGCCAGGATGAGAGGGCAATGCAAACAAACCCAACAATGATTTTGGAGGGGGTAGGAAAGATTCCAAGAAAAAAGTTAAATTTCCATGCAATTTATGCAATGGAGATCATTTGACTCATCTCTTCCCTAATATCCAAGGCACTCAATGTGTATTAGTGTAGCAGGGGTCCTATAGCTCCCAGGTTGTCCTCACTAACCCTTTTCCCCAAGGGCAACAATTACTTACTGGCGCGAACTCTAATACTGGTACCCCCGCAGGGGACAATCAGGAAGGGGATCATTCATCAAATGTCTACATGATGAGTTCACATATCGATGTCGCTGAATGATCGCGTGATTACAGTGAATCAGAATCATCTAAGGCTAAGTCTTATTTCGATGCTTTAGAGCCGCTCCATATTGAGAGGCCCTCTATTGAGTCTATACCTCGGATTCCGAAAGGCTTCGCAAAGCGCTCAACCATTAACCTTAATGCTAGGGCAGACCAAAACTACTCGATTGTAGATGATCTAGCTCAGAGTCCTTGTTCTATGTTAGTATTAGAGGTACTTCAATTGTTCCCTGCTCAGAGGAGTGCATTACTCTCGGCAATCAGAGCAGTAGATCCAAAAAATTCTCTTGTGCTTACTTTTGATATGTCAAACGTAAAAAAGAGACTCCCATATCATATGGCTTTCCAGATAAAGTCCACATATCGAAATACCAACATCTTTCGAACTGTTATAGATGAGGGAGCTTCCACATGTGTGATGTCCATGTCATGTTGGAAGGCCATTGGATCACCTCAATTTGTTCTTTCACCTACTCTATTGATGGCATTTGATGGACATTTTCATAGGTCACACGGGATTATTCCAGCCTTTCCCATCTGTGTTAGGGGAAAGGGGGTAAATATTGAGGTAGAAATAGTCGATGTGAATCTAGATTACAACCTCCTTTTAGGAAGGAATTGGATTTATGAGATGGATGCCATAGTATCATCATTATTTCACATCCTTTGTTTTCCTCATGAAGGGAGGATCGTAAAAGTTGACTAGATGGATTATTCTCCGGGTGACTCCCATGCGTCTTCTGAGCCTACTGTTCCAATAGTGGACAATACCAGGAAACCTATAGATAATTTAGGAGTTGGAATTTACTCTTCCTTAATGGGTACTTTTGATATTCCTGCTCCTATATCTAGAATCAATGTTATTTCATCTTCCAAGGGACCTTCTTGAAGAGAGTTCTTTCGAACTCATTATTTTTTAGACCCTTGGTATTTACCCTCATCTACCACCACATTAGATGGAGGGAAGTTAGGTGGAATGGCATGTCCTATGTTGGTAGCAGAAATTGCTTATTAGTCTATTGTTAACTCTGCAGACTCCTATCCTACTCCTTTCTCACTAGAAGAGTTAGATGGAGATGTGGCTCTGGCTTGGACCGTCGATTCAACTTCAGCTCAAGATTGCTTAGATATTGTCTTACCATTTGAGGAAGCAAGTTTAGAAGAAATGATGGGTGTTGATAGATCATGGGATGACCTACATCATCGTTCATATTTCCTCCATCATTTGCAAGAAATTGAGTCAAGTTTGTCTAGTCCTTCTACTAGTGATGTTCATACAGTTTTAAATCCTTTGGCCCCAACACAATTTTCTGTCGAAGGTAACATGTTTGTTATCTCACAAACTGTACTGGTCAACATCTCTGGCAATCCTAACATAATTCAAAATGTCTTCATTGGAGCTAACTGTTCCTGTGAAGAAATTCAAACTTATACCAATCTCTTCAAAGAGTTTCTTGATGTGTTTGCTTGGTCTTATGAGGAAATGCCTGGAATAGATCCATATATAGTCCAGCGGATCAAGACATACAAAAATGTTAAACCTATTCGTAAAAAACTTCGACTGGTTAATCCTAGAAAAGTAGCAGCTATCAAAGCTAAAGTTGAGAATCTGCTAAAGACGGGTTTCATATACCTCGTTCCTTTAACTGAGTGGGTCTCTAATCCAGTCCCCATCGACAAAAAGGAAGGAACGATTCGAGTATTCATTGACTTTAGGGACCTAAATAAAGCTTGTTCAAAAGAAAATTACCCCACACCCTTTATTGATCAAATTATTGATGAATGTGCGGGTAATGAAATTTTTTGGTTCATGGACAGATTCTCTGGTTATAATAAAATTACTATCTGTCCATAAGATTAGCACAAGACAACCTTTATTTGTCTCTGCAGTACGTTTGCATACAAAAATATGCCTTTTGGCCTAAAAAATGTTGGATCAACCTTTGAGCAGGCCATGTATTATGATTTTCATGACATCAAACATGTCATTGAAGCATATATGCATGATTTAGCTGCTCGTTCTCGAAAGAGAATTTATCATCCTAAGCATCTTTTGTTGATCTTTGAGTGGTGTCGTTTTTATAAAATCCGGTTGAATCCGAATAAGTGTGTTTTCGCAGTCACATTTGGTCGGTTGTTAGGATTCATTGTGTTAGCGAAGGGGATTCGTGTAGATCCCTTCAAGGTTGACGCAATACTTCAGTTGCCTCCCCCGTATTCCATATGTCAACTTCAAAGTCTCCAAGGAAAAGAAATTTTCTTGAGGAGATTTATAGCCAATTATGCCGAGATCACAAAAGGATTTATGTGTTTTCTCAAGAAAAGGGTCCCATTTGTATGGGATGATTTCACGCAATGATCTTTTGATTCTTTAAAAAAAGAATTAACCTCTGCCCCATTGTTGAGTCCACGTAATTAAAGTACAGATTTCCTCTTGTATTTCACTGCTACAGAATCAACCATAAGTATGGTTCTGGTTCAGGAAGATGATGCCTTATGTGAGCATGTAATCTACTATCTAAGCCAAGGCTTGGTAGGTCATGAAATGTGCTATTCTCCCATCGAGAAATTAGCTTTGGCAGTCGTCCATGCTATCTAGTGACTTTGACATTACATTCTGCTTCAAAAAACGTTCGTATTAGTAGCCATCAATCCATTTTAGTTTGTTCTCAGTAGGCAAGTGATTGGGGACAAATATAATAGATGGATTGTCATTTCACAAGAATTCGATCTCGAATTCATGTCATCTAAATCTAAGAAATCTTTCGTATTTTCGGAATTGATATCATAGCTACCTTGTGAGGAAGAAATTATACATGAGGAAAGTTTTCCTGATGAACATTTATTTCTTATTCCTCACAAGATACTTGGTATGGGGATATCATTATATATCTCCAGACTTCGAAGTTTCTGCCCACTTTTTCCAAGGACGATAATAGAAAGTTGCATCACCTCGCTAAGAGTTATGTTATTATATGTGACACATTGTATTACCGTGGGATTGATTCAATCCTTAGGCGTTGTTTAATCTTGGAAGAAGCTGAGTTAGTTCTTAATGATTGCCATAGTGGAGCTTGTGGTGGTCATTTATCTGGGGGGCTTGCAACATCCCAAAAAAAATTGTGAGTAGACTACTTTTGGCCATCGATATTCAAAGATTGTATTGAGGTGGTCAAAAGATGCCATCCTTTTCAGGTCTATACTTAGAAAATGTGTGCACATCCAACTCAACTTCTCCATGTTATCACCGTCAGTCCTTTCACGAAGTGGGGCATTGATTTTACGACTTGTAATCCACCTTCGGAAGGAAATCACAAGTATATGATTGCAATTGTAGACTACGAGGCCATGCCTAATTTTAAGAATGACAGTGAAACAACGACCTTATTTCTCTTCAATCAAGTTATTTCCCAGTTTGGTATCCCTAAAGAGATTGTCACTGACCATGGCATTCATTTCCAAAATCAACTGATGTCCGAATTGGCTTTCAAGTTGGATTTCCGGTAGGAGCATTCATCTCCGTATTATCCTCAGGCCAATGGGTAGGTTGAAGCCGTGGACAAAATCCCTTAAAATCACCCTGCAAAGGACGATTAGAAAAGCTAGATCCAATTGGCACATCATGTTGTCTCCGACACTTCGGGCATACCAGACGTTAGTTAAAACTACCACTGGCTTTACTCCTTTTTAACTGGTTTACAAGTTGGAATCTATCTTTCCTGTTGACTGTGAAATTCCTTCTCTTAAACTAGATGTTGAACTTATTCCAGAGAATTCTAGTCTCAAAGAGCACCTCATTCATTTGGAGTATCTTGATGAGTAGCGTCGAGATGCCGCCACAATAAACGAAGCCCATAAAAAGAGGGTAAAAACTCAATACTATAAAGTTTTCCTTCCTAGAAATTTTTCTGAAGGTGACCTTGTCCTGGTCTATGATCAAGAAAAATATGCCTTGGGGGCAGGCAAGTTTAAGTCTATGTAGTACGGTCCCTTTATTGTCAAGCGAGTTTTAAAAATGGAGCATATGAATTGATTGAATTTGAAGGAAACAAGTTGGCGGAGCCCAGAAATGGGCTCTACCTTAAGAAGTACTTTTCTTAGGCTTCGTTCGAGCACACACTTGTTTTTATATATTGTATGTTTGTACATATTTATCTATTGGTTTTAGTGATGTCGATGTTTTTTATCTGCTTTGGTAGGTATTAATGGATGATTCAATATATTTAGGGTTCACTGATGGTGCAAGTAGGCATACCCGGAACCTTGCTTCCACGGCGTGGGTGATTTATTATCCATCAGGCCAGTTGATGGTTTCGAGAGGAGTATGTATCGGTCCTACTTCGAATAATATTGTCGAATATACTGTTGTTATTAATTTGCTATCTGAAGCAATATCTCTTGATATTGATTCGTTAATGGTTTATTTAGATTCACAATTGGTGGTATCTCAGCTGAATAACATTTATCGGGTATGAGATCCCTATTTGTATCGCCAATTTTTGAGAGTGTGATTGTCACAATGATTATTTGGTTATATCACATTTTTTCACATTCCATGATTAGAAAATTCCTTAGCAGATTCTATTGCTAATCAAACATTGGATTGGCATATAAATCATTCACCAAATTAAAAAACATAAAAAGTAATCGAAATATCATCTGTAAATATGATCATCATAAAATTGTCTATATATAGATAGAGTGTGTGTGTATCCAAAATAATATACAAAAATTCGTGACAAAATGCCCTACAAAATTTGGGCTTATGCCCATCATCATGTCTAATTATAAAAAATCTGATCATCTATCTATCTGGCTCAGAATGAACAGTTAGAAAATAAACAACAACATTAGCCACACTCTGAAATAGCTACACCCAGTCCCGTGGTACTCCTACCACGTGACGCTGCATCTCCTTTGGTAAGTCCTCTATGGCTATCATGGGTACTTGGTGAGTCAGTCACACCAAGTTGCTCTGAACTGCATGGAAAACTCTCACAGTCTCAGTTGTAGCCCCTTTGACATCTCTTCCACGATGATTATATCGAGGAAATCTGTTAGGTCTCACTGGTCCCACATATGAAACATGATCAAAATATCTTGTAAGTGTCATGTCTCATCAAAAATATTTTTAATTCATTTATATTGAAAATAAAAAAAATTCCTATGAATTAAAAAAATTAAAAAATCATTTATACCTATGGCACCCCATCCTTCATCTGGCGGCAATACTAGATCCGGATCTCCCCAAAAATCCATTTCGGCATAGGGGTAGTCGTCAACTGCAATGACTTGTTGATACCACCAAAGGAAAAACTCATCATCAAAAGTCATCGTTGGGACCTCACCACCCCCTATGCATTTCATCAAGTCAGCCCATTTGTGGATCCCTCAGGCTACTGATGGTTGATAATACCTTGGGTCGAAGCCTAGTTACTTTCTTAAAGAAGAACGAGCATAAGATAGTACCATATCCGAAATTCTTTGTCTGACCCTTCTGTATCGAGGTGAGTTGGTTCTTCATGTTGGTCAACAGAGGTGTGCACTAATCAAACATAGTAGTGAGACATTCCACTACTAGGCTCATGGATACATGTGAATCCAGATGTAAAGCAGCAGAACCATTTACCCTGGCGATGGTAAATAGTAGGATTTTCAAGGATAAACTCTCTATGTGCTTGATTGGAATCTGACTTCCAACCTTTTCAGGATGACCAGGACAGTATATGTGGACGTAGTCTTCTACATTGAGACTACCTATCATCCTGCAAGTAGAATGCACTATCTCTCCCCTTCGAGAAAGATCGGTAATGAAGTAAATATCTTCTATCTCGATCCTTAGGGGAATCTGATCAATCATGAATGCATCATCCTCTGCACTCTAGTAATGAATCAACAACTCAAGCAATCGAGTATTCACCTTCATGTTTGGCATTTTAAATAATTTTAAGAAACCATGACCTTTCAAAGCATCTAAGGCATTTTGATCTTCCATCACTTGGTTATCAATGGCACTGTGCTCCCTTTCACACCAGGTAATTGTCATCCTAGCCAAAAAAGATGTTTCAAATCATTAAATTCATGTTTAAAATTTTTTACTCATTCACACACGGGTTCCCTTTTTGCACAGTCATGTGTAGGGCCCTCATATACGCAGGTTACTTGTATTCAACCCGTGTGTATGCAGAGTTGAAAATTTTAACATATTTTCCTATGGTCAAAATTATGAAAAAACATCTAAAATGTATAAAAAATGATTAAAAGGATGATTAAAGGGTTACCTAGAAGTTTTGGAGCGATTTAAATAGTTGAGTTTGATGGAGGAAGTTTGTTTGAGCTTTTCTCCACAACAACTTGCTCAAAACACAAATGGAAAAAATTTGAGTCAAAAAGTCCTTATATAGGTTGAAAAATGAAAATTATTTTTTCAAAAGTTGATTTTTATCTTATGGAATTTTTTGACCTTTTGGCTTGGAGTGTTGGGAATGGGTTATTTTTATAGGAAATGTTGGAGACTTCTTGGACAAATCACATCGGTCCCATGACCGCAAACATGTCATGGAAGGTATCGTTTTCTTATTGGCATATAGGTTAGGGAATACCACTCTCCGCTGCATTGTGCATCCTAGCCTCCATATTGCAATATTTTTGCCATAGGGTCCACCCCATCGTATCTTGATTCATAAACCATTTTCACTCACTGACTTTAAAATCATGACGCGATGGTAGAGCCAACCTTTACATGGGCATCTTAGTTAGATCCTCGCTGACATTTGTTGCCCATGCTGCTACATTGAGTAGGCTCAGGAGTCCTCTTTAGTCCTACCATGACTTGTGCGTTGAAGACTCATTCTCATTCTTCTATGTTATTTTCTGGCCTTATACCCTAGAGGATCCTTTGTGTTGAGTTGTACTGCTGCATTGTATATTGACTATTTGCACCTTTTGGCCTTGAGCCGGCTTCACTTGGGCTCGTGTTTAAGCCACTTGTTGACCATGTTTTCTGCAAAATCAACCTTGCAATCACTTAGCCTCTGAAAATTGACACACCCTTTTACCCGCGGAAAGAACATTCCTTTGAGTGTCAATGACTAGGCCACATTGCATTACACATAGGAATGTTCCCCTCCTAGGAACTAGAACATCTGATTTTTTGACACTCGTTCTTTCCAATGTACTATAGCATTCTTTTATTCCTTTTCAGGCTTCATATAAAAGAAAAGGATAAAAAAAATTTATATATCCCAAAAAAGAGCGGGAATAGGACAATATTTCCATATTTGATGGCATCTAGGGTCTGTTGTGTTGCCCTTGAACAAATCACTCAAAATTAAGTCTTTCCTCGATTTGGATGGGCTTAAGTTTGACTTAGGAGAGCCTTAACCTTGCCATTAAGTCAGTACTCCTCTGATTGGTTATCTCTTCCAATCATATGGAGAGTTTTCTTATGCCTCCTGCATGACAAACTTATACAAAGTTATCATATGCTACCATGTAGTCACAGTTGAGTTATGATTTTGTTCAAGGGAAGTAAACCTGAGTCGGCCTCTCTGTGGTGTCTCTTGACCTATTTTTCAGTTGGCCATCCCTAATTGTCAATGTCATGTTCGTTATCACATCAGCTATATTGGTCCTTTGCTCATGCTAGTTTGAGAAGGTATCCATTGACTTCTTGTTGGCGGGTCTTGCTCTTATTGACTATGACAAATTGCTCTGAGGGCAGATCTAGAGCCGCACCATGGCCCTATTTTCATTATTTATAGGCTACCTTGTGCTTAGCATTGATCAGTATCATGGGACTTTGACTGAGTGGTTTCCCTTGTGTTCGACATCAACTTTCGTTATCAAACATTGGGATTTGTGCAGTACCTTGGTTTCCATTTGACCCTATTGGTGGATTCCTCACCTCTATGTCAGCTTTCATTATTGGTTGGTTAAGAGGGTTTCTATCGTGCGCTAATTACATCTTGTGTACACCAGAAACGTGCTTCGATTGGGTTACTACATCTTTTTTCGTCTGATTCCTTCCACATTATTGGCCTACGAGTTACACTCATGCTAGATTGATGAAGGATTCCTTAATGCCTTCCTTCTAGCGGATCTTTTTCCATCGACTTTAGCTCATTTCTCTAGGAAAGAGATCTATAGTCCATTTGGCAGAACCTTAGGGTTTGCAGTCATCAGTGGAAGATTCCTTTGCTATCGACAGTGGGAAAACATCATTGTCTCCTGATTGATAGATTCTTCCAAGTGTTTGACTACAACTCATTTATTCGCACTTAGATTTTACTAGGTACCTTGACTCTCATCATCATTATCGGTGAGTAGCCTCGTGTTTGTTAACAATATACATCAATGAGTAGTAATCAAATGATTTATCACATGGTCGACTTCATATCATTTATTCCCATTGTGTAGAAATGTACCGTGACGACCGGTGAAGACCTCGGGTTTGCATCAACATGTCTTGGTTCACTTGTTAGTTGCTCCTATTTTTGCTAGTTGACACCATCCACCTTATATGTTGCAGTTCCTTACAGCGATATCCTATATGTTGGCATCCAAATTGCAGTCTAGTACCATTTATTCCACCATGTTGACTTGTTACTATTTGGATCAGTTTCTTGATTTCAGTGATCAGCTTCATATTTCAACATTATCGATCAACTCTTTATGTGTGATATTCAGACATGTACATTCTTGATTATGATCAAATGATCCATTATGTATTTTCAATTCCTTTATACTTGTATGAATATTGGATCCGCTTTTATACTTGACATGCAGACATGATTTACTATTTCTGACCATGGGTATTCCCGCCTCAGACATCACTTTCTTTCTGATCTCTTTCACTGGCTTGGTAGGCTGAATTCTAGTGAACTCCTCCTCGGTCTCGACATGATTCTTTCTATACACTTAATACATTTCAGCCATCATGTACCCCTTCTGACCTCATATATTAGGGGGGATTTTTTATAGCACCGTTTACCACTCTTGGTAGATCCGATGCTCTGATTATGGCCTAGGACAACCCTTCCTTCTAGACTTGGTCCAAAATCTAAAAAATAATGTTTTATTCCCTATATGCTAATTTTCCCTGTGATAAAAGCGTGTACAGGAGGGTCAGGATATACCTAACCCATGTACATCTGTTAAAACACTTAAAAAAATAAATTTCCTTAATTTCAGGCAGAGTTCATGGATTTTACTTGTTACTCACCTCTTATAGCCCGTGGCCCAGCTGTTTCCCAACTGAAAAAACTAATTTGGAGAAGTATAAATAAACCTCCATGGGAAGGCCTTAAGGAAGGAGAAGATATGAGATACTGATACTATAGTGAGATTATCCTTGATCGAGTTTGATGAAATCCATGTGCCTCTTGCACTCCCTAAAGTTTCAGGAAACCCTTGTTTCCTTGTTGGAGATATCCTTCATCTTTCTTGAGATATCCTTGTGTTGGTAATGGAGGAAGATTTGTTGAGGCTAGAAAAGGACAGATCCGGTGGACGATTCCGCTTGGAGCTGGAGGAGGACTCAGGTCCTATTTCTCCACCTTACTTGTAGCTTACTTCAATAAAGAAATTTTGTTCAGTTCTCGATATTAAACATGTTTATGCATTGATTTAAGTTGTAATTCGTTTATGAATCTTATGTTGATGCGTAATTGTTCGTTCATTTATATGATCTAAATTTAATATCATGAACATGCTTTATGTTTCTACTATTGTATATGTTTCATTGGAATAATTTTCAGGTTTCAAAGACATTAGGAGAAGCTGAGGGTTTTCACCCTACGGGATCTACTCAAACGTAGGACTTCCAGGTAAGGACACTCTTGCATAGTTCAATAGAATAAGCATTTAGGTTGATTGCTTGAGCTTTTCTTGTTGTTGTTTGTCATCCGCTTTGTTGGGGTTCTCAACCCAAGACCCTAGGGTGATTTCACTCGCAACAATAGCTCATTCAGTTCCTTTTCACCATTAAGGTTGTTTCCTATCTGTGCCATTGGAGACTCGAGCTGCAATCTATATAATCTGTTGCTTCGAGCTCCAATTGGTCTCTTCTTTTTCCAGCTTATATGTTTGACATATACTTTCCTTCCAATGAAGTATACATCATATCCCTTGTCCTATAACTGAGACACTAAAATTTGATTCATTCCTAACCTGGGCACGTGTAGAACATTAGTGACTCGGATGCTGGTTCCTTCTTTCATCTGAAATGTTATGGTGCCTCTCCCTACTGGAGTACACTTCATTCTATTTCCAATAGTAATCTAGAAGCCCATTTGTTCTTATTGATAGCTTAAGAAACATTCTCGTACTCCAGTCATATGAGCTGAAGCCCCGCTATCAATGTACCAAACATTTGTTGATGCTGAACTTGACAAACATGCAAATTATTCTTCTAATCTAGAAGATAATCTAGAGACATATTAATTTTCCATCCTTCTTAGTGTTATTTTCCTATCGATCTCTGACGCCTTTTCCCCCCAACAACTGCTACATAAGAGATTACGTATTTACCTGAATACTGCTCTGCATTGAAGCTTCTGTGATGCTTCCTCTATCACTGGCAATTTCAACATAGAAATCTTCCTCTCTGTTGACTCACTCAAAGAGGGATTTTCTTATGAAAAATTTGCCCCTCCAGGACTAAACTGCGCAATTCCTCTGGGGTTTTTATTTTTTTCCTATGCAATAATTTGAACTCCCTTCTTTCCAACTGTAGTGACTGATATTATTTCTTCCACTTATTAATTCATAAATAAGTTATTCATAGGAAAATATCAAAACAAAATTTATTGCAGCATTCACAATTAAAATATTGTGGAATTAAATGCAAAAGAAAATTGTTAGCACAAGGATAATCACAATGAAACCGTTATTTTTGGAAAATCGTCCCTAGAAAAACCCAGCGTGGGAAAACCAGTACAACAGATGAGGGTATCTTTATTAATCTTCAGCAAAAATCTCATGTACAAGATGAAACTAGCATAATAGAAAACATATCTTTGTGAGAATTTTACAGACAACTTTCTCATACTCCTTGGCAAGATTCTAATCTGGGAGAGGACATGCTGCCCCTCTATCACTGACTGTGTCAGCTTCTGCATAGGGACTGCACAGTCCCAATGTCTCATCTTTTGTGTTGTCCCTCTGCGTCACAACTTCTGTGTTGTATCTTCTCTACTTTACTTCTTTTGCTCCTACCTCTCGGCTGCTTTTCATACCCTCTCTCCTCTTCACTTGAAACTCTCCCTCTAAATCGATTTCCTCTTGTTGAACTTCGATTAGTGAGGAAATTGATTATACTCGGGTAACTGAGTATCTGCTTGGTGTGCTTTCCAAATGCCCATCGAAGTCCTTCTTATAATCCTCTAGTTGAGTATTCAATGGCCCAGATTAGATTCTAATCAATGGTGCATATCATATTGACTTGATCCTCGTCTTATTCTAGAAGTTTCACCCACAGTTAGATTAATACCCTTTAATTATTTTAATTTCCTAAGTTTAGACTTAGGCACTCATTAAAAATAATTAATTATTTTAATAAAATTGTCTGTAGGTAGAATTTCCCAAAATGATTTTTGGGTATTGTGGAATACATGTGTCTAAGCCTCCGTACAAAATTTGAGACTTAGAGCACATATGGTGCTGCCAGAAATCAACAAGGAAGTAGCTCAACCCACTTACAATGTTGAGGTACAACACTCCCAAACATCTCCTCTTTCTCTAAATGATATTCATGTTAGCTCATAAAGTGTATTGAAAAAAAATAGATTCTCTTGATGTCATTGAAGGACAACATTCAGGCAAAAAAAAAATGAGAATACAACAGAATCATGGGATGCACTTGATGAAGAGAAAACTTCACAATCAAAGATTGAGAAAGTTCCCTCATGTTTATTATCAGATCCTCCATCTGCTCAAGAGAATAATCAACAAAAAGAGTAAGATTTGAATGTCATTGTAGAATAATACATGAATAGTGAGCCAGATGAGCAAGCGAACCAAGGGCATCAAAGTTATTTTGAGGTGCAGTTCTAGAAAATTAACAAGATGGAGCATCACTATCTTCTTCAACAGTGCTTGATATCATAAAAGTCAAAGCATTTGGTCTCTATAATTCAAGTACATGTCAAAGCACGTATTTCGAGCCTAAATATGAGTTTATATTTCATCTTGATCACATGGCTCCATTGGAAGTATTTCTACACTTGAAAGAGATTTCGTTTCTTCAAGTACAGTAGGATAGGAAAAAAATGGAAAAGGAGAGAAAAAAAGGAGAAGAATAAAATCTTAGGTGAAAACCTCTTTTGAGGCGCCTGATATTGGTTCACTGATTGAAAACCTCCTTCAAGCAGTCAGTGGGTTGGAAAGAAAAAAATGAAAAAAAAGGAAAAGATCCTAGGTGAAAACCTCCTTTGAGGCACCTGGGTCAACCTACTAGTTGAAAACCTCATTGAGGAAGCTAGTAGGCCTAGGGGAAAAAATGAAAAATTAAAAGGAATTTTTTTTGTTTCTACATGTATCTCTCTCTCGTGAATGAAGGTGCTCTCCAACCTTTTCAAGCAACAAGAACAATTTAGAACCAAAATAAGAGATTGATCAAAAACCTAGTCAAAGGAAGTCAAACTTGGGATTTCTCCTCCTTTTCTCAGATGCTCCAATAGGACCAAGGCCATGTCAATCCATCACCCTCATCCATTTCCAACATCCCTCCATCATTTCCAAGTCTTTCCCATTCATTTTCCTCGTTGTCCTCAAATGCTACATGAGGAATCTGTTTTGCTACACGAGGCCAAAATACAAAGGGCATAATTTATTTTTACCATATCTTAAAAACTATGCATCCATTGGCCAAGTTGTTTCATGGAGATATTCATATGCATGATGGTAATATTCTCAAGGAATTTCAGTAAATTCTAGTGCACACTTTTCGCGAAATTGGCCTCCATCACCTACATCCTTTTTTTTATTTTTCCCAATATTGGTGCATCCATTTTCGAAGATGTGTTATGAGGAGGTGTAGGGGGATGATGGAAACATGCTAAAAAAATTTCAGGTCAATCCAATCTACCTTTTGATATATATGGATAAAACAATTTTGCTATAGGAGATTGTCCTGGAATGCTATAGGAGCAACCAAAAGTGCTATAGGAGGGAGATCAACTTGGAAAAATAGCCCCAAAGATCCTATTTTCCTTGGGAAATGTTGGTATAGGTCCACTCAAATTCCTTCACCCCAATAATCACTCCATTCAGCCAAATCCATCACCAATATTCCACCTCTAGCCATACATGAAAAAACATATAAAAGGGACTTCGACTTCATATTTTTTTTCCTTTCCCACAACTTTCACCACCTTCTGAAGAAGCTATTCTTTTCCCTAAAACCCACTATCAACTGTCGAAGTCCCTTAATGTAGTGTGAGATTGTGAGAAAAACGGAATGATGACTACAGGAGGAAAATAGTCCTTTAGCAGCCTTCATAGATTCATCCATAAAACATGATACAAGGATTAGTATTGCTCCAGAATAAAGAGCTGGACATAGCTAAAGCTTGCACAAGCCACACCATCCCTGAGGAGAAGTTGTAAGGTCAACCATCCACCCCAACAACAACAGATCAAAAACTAGAGAGATACCAGCAAACAAGAAAGTTTCCATCAGTCAACTACATCATGTGAAGACTTGTGCACAAGCAAAATAAGGAAATTAGCACCTTGAGAGAACCATGTATCGATCATCAACTCAACAAAAACATGCATGCCTCTCTAGAAACCATTAGGTAGGTGGAACTATGTAATATTATTCACCTCTTATCTTGAGCATATTATGGTTAGACACTTGTTGTCAATGTATGAGAGACGAGCTTTTACAAGCTAAGGATGGGTCAGCGATCTTGACCACCCTCAACCAATCAAGTGCAACTAACTCCCTCACTCATGAAACGTGGAAAACCAAATCAATAAGGGTGATGATTATGAGGAATGGGGACAATGGTTAAAAGAGGAAATTTGTGCAAAGGAAAAGTCACTAAATCACTTTGAGCCATTACCACAAAAGGAAATAAAAGTACAAGGCTCAAATTCACTTGCACAATTAATTATTCCTAAGAAACAAATGGAGAAACACATCAAGGTAAAAAAGGACGATATAGATGCTATTAGGGGCTACCTAGGGTGATGCACAAGAGATACATAGTTGATTTGTAGGTGTTATATGATTGAGCATAATTGCTATAGGAGAAACAAGGTTGTTACAGGAGAAACAAGGTTGCTACGGGAGAGATAGACTGTGCGCTACATGAGAAACAAATTTTCTATAGAAGAAGATAGAGTACTATAGGGAAGTATAGATAGCTGAAAAAAGCCTAAAACCTTATATTTTAAGAGGGACATCTAAGAGAAGGTTAAGTACACATTTTTCTCTATCATCTGTGGGCAAGAAACCTGCAAAACCTCTAACTCCTTCAACAATGCATCATGTAACAAAATTATGATAACAGTTTGAGAATTAAAAATTTAATGTGAATGTTTCTTTTGAGTTAAGAAACATTGAAAAGGAAATGGAATTGTTTTAAAGTTGAGTCTGATGTTTTCCTTCCTCTAATCCAGTATGGATAAAACTTCTATTTTACCCATGTAGAAGATTGGGAGTATTAGTTTTCCAAACATTGGAAAATCGCAGTGACAATCATGGTGGGTGGTTTCAATTAGAGGGAGTCCACAAACTCATCAAAGATGTCAATTATCATATGTGCTATGAAAACTTGTATCATGGGCAAACTTTGTGGACATAAACAGAGAGACTTTTCTTAAGACACACACACAAGCCTAATTAGAACTTGGAGAAAAGGATGGATCTACAGAAGAAGAAGCTGGAGAAGAAGACGAAGAGGATGGATCAAGAGAGTATCTGCCAAAATTCCTTTTGAGGTATCTTTGGATGTTAAGGAGGCCACTAGGGCCATGAAAGAGGCACGATTAGGTCACTAAGTTACTCAAAGGATGAGCAACACTTCGAGTAGGGGGTATGATGGGCCTCCAAATTAGACATAAATTAAGGCCCATCTAACCATCATTAAACATATTAAACCTCTAGTTTTTGCACTAGATGACATATTTCTAGCTTTAATATGTTCATTAGGAAGGTTTAGAGATAATTTAATATTTGTGCCTAATATTATTTATTTGTGTAGAATATTGTGAGAATATTGGGCATATTATGAAGATTTTGAGGATGAGATAATTTAGGGAATTTCTCCCTACTATAGGAGGATCAATATTGGATAATAAGTGAACAATATATTATGAAATTATTGAAAAAATCATGAATCTCCATTGATTGAGAAAATCTAGGAATGTGTTCTCTGACACTTAATGCAAATTCCTAGTGTTAGTAACTAGATCCATATTTTGAGGGTTTTTGGAGGGGAAAATTGCCTCCTTTCAAGGAGAATTATTATTCATCACTTTGTATAAGTACAAATCCTAAATTTCCTCTAAGGGCATCTATTTATTAGTCCTCTTATGGAGAAAACTTGTTATCTAGCAGCTCCACTTTCATTTATACTAGGGATGTACTTGGATTAAGTCAAATAATGAAGTTTGGTGCCATTTTTAGCTTATAAATATCGATTTCCATCACGGGACTCTAAGTTTCCTTGGGGTTGGCCATCCCAAGAACCTCAAATCCCTCTTGCACAATTTCTTTATTTGTTTTGAATGTCTTTTTTACTTGCATCTCTTATTTTTACATTTCCTATTCATGATTCTTTTGTTGTAGGTTACATTGGTTAAACAATTGAAGTGAGTTGTTTGGCAATTTAACTACAGATTCACAAGCATGATGCATCATTATAACAACTTTTAAAGGTCATATTCATCATTGAACTACTTGGATTGGTCTACTAGTTCACATCTAGAATTTGTGGAAATTCCTTGTAGAAAAATGGTAGTAATTTTCTGTTATTTTTTAGAATGTATTAATGATATTCATTTGAGTTGATTACAATTTTATTGGGTCATAAAAAAATTCAATTTAATAAAAAAAATCACCCCATAGAATTTTCACTTGATTAGGTTAGGCATTTGGTAGGTTACCTAGCTCACTAGTTCTTGAATTTCTAGTTTTTGGAGTAGTAATTTTCTGCTATTTTTAGCAGATGTTAACAGGGTTTTTTTGGAGTGATTCCACTTAGAATGGAGTCCTAGGACATCCTAATTAATAAGAAAAAAATCCCATCCCATTTTCATTTTATTTACTTTGGAATTAGACAAGTTATCTCCTCCTGTAGCAAAACAAGGCCTCCTGTAGCATCTGTACACTTTACCAGACTTGCTCCAAAAGCTTGATTCTTGTCTCTTAGGCTTGAATAATGACCCCTAGGATCTATGTACCTGATTGAGAAAGTCCAATACCAATCTAGACCCACCTTTCCAACACTACAAGTACAGATCTCCAATTAGAATTAGAAGATAGATTTCCACATTTGAATAACAATGAATGTTTTCTTATGAAATGTACATGGATTATGTTACTAAAGCTAAGTTTCCTTGAACATAGTGATAAAAAGGGTGATTCATCAATGAAAAGTAGAGTAGACTTGATTCTTGAATTCATGCTTCCTTAAGGTTTCAGTTACAAGCATTATTGTTGAAAAGATCAAATTTCATTTTTCAAAGCAACATTCCACATTCTGAAATTAGAGTATTAATTTACATTCTATAAGTAGAATAATGTTTCCATTTTTACAATTATTTTAGGATTTGATTTCATGAAATTCACTCCATTACATCAGATGAATGAAAGAAGGACACATTGTATGTTTCACATATAGTTTCAACACCTCTTAAGTTTGTATGAACCCCAAGTTGATAATTTAAGTTGGTAGCCTTGGGCGTTGCAGTATTCTTTTTGCAATACTAGGGATCATCAACACCTATCAAAAATTCTCTTTCGTGTCCATCATGATTTACAGTTGCATAGTTGAATAGAACTCTTGCATAGTATAACAAATATTATGAAATTCTCAATTTTTCCATGAATTGCCAATAACTTAGTTGCAATCAAGATACTACAGAGTTTAAATGCAAAAGGATTTTCTATTGGGACAGCTGTCATATTAACCTTATGCCAATTCTCTTAAATTTTTATAATATTTACATGCATAAAATTTTTAAAACTAAGGTGTTTCAAGACACTTGAAAGATACTACTTGTCATCATGGGGAATGACAGGCTCCATTATGAAGGTTGTGATTAGTGCCTTTTCATTTCCCATCTCTATATATTTTATTAGAAAAAATCTATCAAATAAAGCTACTTATGCTAAGTCTATAT
Source organism: Pinus tabuliformis (assembly GCA_031772625.1). Taxonomy (NCBI): domain Eukaryota; kingdom Viridiplantae; phylum Streptophyta; class Pinopsida; order Pinales; family Pinaceae; genus Pinus; species Pinus tabuliformis. The sequence goes on from CM062812.1 coordinate 553,348,197, forward strand.
TTAGGGCAACCAAACCACTATTTCTTTGTTTTTCAAACAAAATATCTAGTTTCACAACTAGTATTAATGACAACAAACATGGCTTTGCATCTTCTAATTCATTAAAATTGGTTGAATTTGTAAACTAGGATGATTTGATGTCAATATTAATACCAATGAGCCTCTTCAGATGTTATTTCAGTGGGAACTTGGAATCATCTTCATTGATCTTATTTCTATCGATTCATTTATAAATAAGTCACAAAATCCATGTTGAAGAATATCAAATCTATATACCCAACATCAATAAAGGTATAAACAAAGAAGAATTTGGTGTTCAAAGTGTATAATTCTATATGCATAGGGAACTCTAATTCAACAACATGATTTCAAAAACTGCATACTACATCATCAATTTGAGGTATTCCATGTAGAATAGCCTCCAAGTGGTGGATTTGAATTTGAAGATCCATTGTTATATAAAACAATGAAGGTGTTGAGCTTCTTGCATGTTAATCACCATTACTTCATAACAAGTCAAAAGGTTGTAGGAGGTAGTAAAAGTTTAATGTAAGCAGTGCCAAGATTTTAAAAGTTATTGAATACTCCCACCTTCCTCCCCCCACCCCCAACTAAAGGCATTTTCCATCGTAGGGAAAATTTGACAAGTAGGGAAAGTCATATGAGAGAAGCACATAAGAAATTATCAAAGGCAATAGGGAATTTTTCAAGTACATTTCTTCTAGCATTCAATGAATCATTTATTAATAATTAGAAAGTAAGCATACCTTCACCTACATAATAAGACCGTGAGATCTACAAAAAATATATGATTCCCTGTGCAACAAGATGGATGAGCTATCCAAAATGGTTATCTATGTTATGGAACGTAGATCATGTGCTTGTATAATTGGATCTTGTAATATAATGGTTTGTAGAATGAGATTTGGATCATTGATTCTCTAATGGAATAACAAGTTTATAAATGAGTTGAAATGAAACTTGGATGAAAATTTTGGTTTCTCTTTCATTATTTTATGCTAATGGTAGCCATGCCTATGAAAACTAGGAGCAATCATTTTCCCCACGGAGCATATAAATCAATACCGTGAGGTACATATAAGGCTCTCCCAAGTTAGCAATGGGGTATCTACCTCTAGACCTATTGAATACTGGTTTGTATTTTTTCAAATAGGTGACCATGATTTTTCTAAAATCATATTTATGATAAAAATACACAACAAAGTCTTTATTTAACAACTCTTTAGAATCTTGGAATTTATAGTATCTAGGGACTTCTTCAGGAAGGAAATTCCCAATGTATTATCCATTTTCATTCACATTTGTACACATTTCACAATTAGTGTGTTTGATAATCCACTCAATTACTTTCATGCAAGGAAAAATAGGTTCTCTCATTGTGGCTAAGTGTAACTTAGAGCATCAAATTAAGTTGAAAACCTGGTGATATACTATTTAGACATTGAGGTCACTATGGGGTGTCAATTCTACATATATTTTATTTTGACAAACAAATCATTCCATCATGGGATCTGAATGGATACACCAATTCTCAACTCTATATCCCCATATACGGTATTTGTGTGGTCAATTTTCTAATGGGAATATGAATGACTAGTTTTGGTCCTTTCATCAACTAAACCTCTCCATATAAGGTATTGGAACTAGATGTTCAAAGAAAATATTTGTCCTCTTCTTGTGGTTTCTCTAGGAACTTCCAGATAGGGGTCTTTCTTAGAGGAATTTTACCTAAAATTGTCAATTGTATGCATAATTAGCTCGCAAATTTGAGACAATAATCATGTAGTGGAAAGGAGCAAATAAAATTATTGATTTTGAGTGTCTTGTTGTTAATAAACCAAATATTGGGGGGCTTTAACTTGTTCACATATATTAGTGCTGTGCTTGCTCAACACTTTAAGTCACAAGAGACCTTGTGCTTTCCACTAAAATGTGAGTAAAATAATTGTGTGGATGTCAAATTTAGTCATTAGGATGAGGATTTGGGATTAAAATTAGTTATTAAATCTTAATTACAATGGTTATATTTTCATATCCTTGTAGTCCTATACATTCCATTTGTCATTATGTGTAGGGGAATGAAATTCACTCTTCAACATTTTTGAAATATTGTTGTACTATACCTTAATATGTTCATCAACATTTAAGGGAAAAGTTAGTGCTTCTCATCTTTTGGCAAGATTGAGTGAATTTCAAAGGAATATTCTTTAAAATATTCCATATGGGTATTTGTTTGCTTTACTTCTTCCATAAATCTTGGAAAATTTCATGAGGATTGTGTTATAGCAATGTCAAACACTTCATCGATCACTAATTTCCAATGCTCAGGTAAAATATTTGATCCAAAATTACATCCATACATATGATGACATCCATTGTACAAAGAGATGTCATAGATTGTTGAGAGAGATGACACGAACATGTGACGAGGATGATGAAATGTCCAAAGTTCACAATGAGGTTTTCATTATTGATAACATGGACTATATACAAAGATGTTGTCAACATAATCCACATGGCATAATAATGGATGATATTTATTTCACTTTCCTAAATGGATAGTCAAGATGTCGTTTTGGCTCTTTTGTGGAGAGTCCATCAACATTGATGAATTATATTTGGGTTATTACATTGTACTAAAAAAAACCTGCCAAATATTGATGGGCAATGGGAAACCGCTCCTTTTGTGTAGGTTTAATTTGGGACTTGTAACACCCTCCCATATTTACCTAAGCTAATTGGTCCACTAAGGTAAACATGTGACAAATAGTTACTATGATATGATTCAACTCCCCAATTACAGTTAAGCAAGTGGAACCGACATGACAAGACCAATCTAACCTTCCACACATGCTACAAAACCTTCATGAGGAAACCAACCCTTCTAGGTGACCAACCCCTTAGGAAACTTTCCTTTTCATTGCCTTAGAGCCATAGTCGCTCCCATCACAAGGAATGCATGTGAATGGGACTCTTTAGTCGTTCCCACAACAAGGCCTCCATGCGACTATGGTTTTTTTTCAGGAATTTTTGCGCCAATGACCCCAACTTCTATGACATGTTTTCAAGGCCAGGACTCAAGCCACTACCCAGAAATTCATGAAACTTCTAGAAATGATAAATAACATTGGAAAAAAGATACTAATGCAAAAACTTGAACAAGGACTTGATTTGACCCTTACTAGCCATTAAAGGCATTTCGTCAAACATATCACAAACATGTAATCTACAGGTCACAACAACAAATCTGAGCATAGGGGTCTCATACTTATTTGAGAATCGTCAAAGAGGATTGATGTCTCCTGAAAATAGCTACATTTTTATCTATTAGTTCATTCATTCACTAACATTTCATATAATAACTAGAACATGATAAGATACATACATCATAATTGTCATAAAACATACTTACAACCAACAAATAACCAGAGATATATCAATGAGGAAAGAACCATTAAAGCCACATAATATCAAGCACATTTACTCATGAAAGTACAAAAGAAAAGGAGCTCTTACTAACATATGAAAATTCAACCAAGTTAGGGACTTCCACATACCACCCGACCATAGATTGCACTGAACCAAATATCTCTTTCAATCAATCACCCCCATGCCATATTCCAAGCATGAATGTCGGATCTCATGAAACAAATCAAACAAAACCAAACTAGGGCTTCTAGAGGCAAAATCATATCAACCCTCAACCAGTGATTCCACCTCATGGTCGGAAATCACTAACCATCACCAAATCGGTCTCTACCCAATATATCCAGGGCTCCAGAGCATTTGTTCCAACCAAGGCTTCCGACACTAGTAACTCAACCCACAACTACTACCAAGCTCAAGAGCGTTTGTCCAACTAGGGCTTCAAGGACTAGTAATTCAACCCACTGAGGGATCCAGAACATTTTTCCAACCAAGGCTTACAGGACTAGTAACTCAACCCAAGTTGTTACAAGGCTTCCAGAGTGTTTGTCCAACCACGACTCCAAGAACTAGTAACTCAACCCACAACGAAATGAACATGAGAAACAAATAGAAAAAAAAGGGAAATAAAGCCAAAACCCCATGGCTTTTCTAGAAAATGGAAAGGCAAGGAAAAACCATTGTCAAATCAGGAAATCCTCCATGCCAATGATAGATGATAGCCGAGAAACCACATGCATGTGCCATGCATACCAAAACTAGCAAGGAAATCATACATGTAACTTAGTACCTGCAAGAAAAACCCGTTGTAGTTGTTGATCCTGATGTCCTCTTACGCTATTCCTCTCTTATTTTACCTTCTTTCTCCAAATCCAAATTATGCCACACTCCTCCAAGAGTGCTCCAAGAAAACTCTAAGTGTCTAAGAGTATGAGAGAGAATAGAAAGTGAGAGCTCCAAAACTGAACTGACAAAAGGTTTCACTGACAAAAGCCATGAACTAATCCTCATGAGCTTTTTTATCATTAAGGCCACTATTTTCTTCATTTTCATCCTCACATGCAATGTTTCACATTTTCCCTCCATTTTCTCCTAATTTCCATTATTTTCATAAATAAAATGCTAATTAATGCCACTTTGCCTTTCCAAAGTATTTGCAATTGCCTTTGCCAATTTACATAGCCATTAATTAATCACAAGTGATCCCCATCACGTATTTTTTTCCAAACATTAAATGACCTATTTTTAGGTTTAATATGTTCATTTGGAAGATTTAGAGATAATTGCATAGTTGTGTTAATATTATTTATTTTTGTAGAATATTGGGCAAATTATGAAGATTTGGCAAATGAGCTAATTTAGGGACTTTCTCCCTACTATAGGAGGATCAATATTCGATAATAAATAAACAAGATATCATGAAATTATTTAACAAATTCTTGATCTCCAGTGATTGAGAAAATCTAGGAATGTGTTCCCTATCATTTAATGCAAATTCCTAGCATTGGGAACTAGATCCACTTTTTGATGGATTTTAGAGGGGAAAGTTGTCTCCTTTTAAGGATAATTCTTCCTCATCACCTTTTATAAGTGCAAATTATAATTTTCCTCTAGGGGTATGTACTTTTTAGTATTCTTGTAGAGAAAACTTGTTATCTAGCAACACCACTGTCATTTCTAGAAAGGATGTACTTGAATTGATTCAAATAATGAAGTTTGGTGACATTTTTAGCTTATAAAGTGTGGTTTCCTTCACAGGACTCTGAATTTTCTTGGGATTAGACATCCCAAGAGCATCGGAGCCCTCTTGTGCAATTTATTTATTTTCTTTGAATGTATTTTTCACTTGTACCTCTTATTTCTGCATTTAATATTCATGCTTATTTTGTTGTAGGTTACATTGGTTAAATGATTGAAGTGATTTGTTTTAAAAGTTACTTACAGATTCGAAAGCATTATGCATCCTTAGAAAAGCTTTGAAAATTCATATTCATCATTGAGCTACTTGGATTGGTCTACTAGTTCACAAATTTAGAATTTGCGGAAATCCCTTGTAGCAAAATAGTAGTAATTTTCTGCTATCTTTTAGAACATGTTAATGAGATTCATTTGAGCTTATTCCACTTGTATTGGGTCATAAAAATAATATATTTATAACAAATTGACCCCATATCATTTTCACTTGATTAGGTTAGGCATTTGGTAGTTTAACTAACTCACTAGTTCTTGAATTTGTAGTTTTTAGAGTAGTAATTTTCGACTATTTTTTAGCACATGTTAACAGGGGTATTTTGGAGTGGAATTATTTTGAAGTGATTCCACTTGGAATTGAGTCCTAAGGAATCCTAATTAATAAAAAAAATATCCCCATCCCATTTTCATTTAATTTACTTGGTCATTTAGAAATTTATCTTCTCCTATAGAAAAATACGGTCCCATGTAACACCTCCTATAGCACTCTTGTAGCATGTGTACACTTGACCAAATCTGCTCAAAAAGCTTGATTTTTGTCTCTTAGGATTTAATAAATACCCCTATACTTTGAATCCATGATTGAGGAAGACCAAAGACCACCCTAGACCCACCTTTCCTTCACTACAAGTACAAAATATGAAATTAGAATTAGAAGACAATTTTTCACATTTGAATAACAATGAATTTTTTCTTATGAAATGTACATAGATTATGTTACTAAAGCTAAGTTTCCTTGAACACGGTGATAAAGATGGTGAATCATCAATGAAAAGCAGAGTAGACTAGATTATTGAATTCATGCCTCCTTAAGGCTTCGGTTACAAGCATTATTGTTAAAAGGATCAAATTTCCTTTTTCAAAGAAACATTCCACATTATGTAATTAGAGTATTAATTTACATTCTGCAAGTAAAATAATGTTTCAATTATTGCAATTCTTTTAGGATTTGATTTCATGAAATTTATTCCATTACATTATATCAACGAAAGAATGACACATTGTATGATGCACATATAGTGTCGACACCTCTTAAGTTTATATGAACCCTGGGTTGATAATTTAAGTTGGTAGCATTGGGAGTTGTAGCATTCTTGTTACAATATTGCAGCTCATCACTTTTTGGCGTCATTTCCAGAGAGGTGTGAAAGTATGCATTATTTTCTTCCCTAGTTGATTCATTTCTTTTAATTTCTGCAAAAACAAAAAAAAATCATTAGCCATATTTTATTTCAAAGACATAAAAATTGCATTCCTTAGCGTTCTTATTCATTTTTTTTTTTAATAAAAAATAATTCTCCAACATCAACCCATTTTATCATGTGTTACAGTAAGAACCACATCACCATCCACTTTTGCAGGTAGAAGAAGAAGAGGTGACTGAGAAGGTAGAATAAATGGATGGAGATGATGAAAAAGAATAAGACCATCTTGGATTTCCCATTCAAGATAATGATATAAATTTTCTTATGAGGAAAATCCCTCCATCTTTCCTTCCTAACTTTCATGGTATGAGTTCAGAGGATTCAGAAACCTTTCTCTTGTTGATTAGTGGTTGTCATTGAGGTCAACCCAAGCAGCACCAGGGGCTACTTGATCCTATATGGGCATTTTGACTTGACAACTTACCCTATTCTGAGTCAAGGATCTTCTAAACGGATTTCACTCGTTGAGATGTTTATGTTGATATATGGCACACCACGTAATTCTTCATGGTTTGATAGATATTCATAGTTGAAGTTAGTAACCCCAATTAGTGGGCTAAAACCCTATGGGGTTGTGGCATGGCACTCATAATTGGTTGCGGTCATTGAATAGTCAATAATTAATAATGTTTATTTTCCTCCTAAAATCCTCCCAAGGTTTGCTTGTTGAGGATCCTCTCAACTCATGACATTCATATAAATATTGACCCTCATATCCTCCTCTTGTAGGGACTTTGTGGCTTCAAACAGGCCATCGTGACATTTTCGCTATAAATCTTTTGTTGTGAAGCTTCAGAAGCTTAAATTAAAACCCATTTGATATGAAATTGGGATGAACCTCCTGACCTAATTTCAGATCTTGGTTCACTATATTTTCAAAGATATGATCTGCGAAATTTAGGGTTTTTGCAGGCTCCCGAATTCCATATCAAACAGGTGACGTTGGGAAAATTGTCGTAACATTCCCTCTGAGCATTAAATTCAAATTTCATAAATATTGGCAAAAGTAGGGTGGATTGTAGTTTTTTGGGTATCACTTTCAAGGTTGAAGGTCGTAACAATGACACGTGGAACTTCATACAAGTTTTCTCTACTAAACCAGTCTATAATTTGGTCATCGTGGGAGATTGGGCATAACTTTTTCTTGAAGAATCCAATCTTGATCAAACTTGTGGGGTTTGAAAGAGGACTCCAAGGGCTACCACAGGATGCAATTTGAGACCCTAGAGATCCGAAATTACATAAATACAAGAGATTCAATATCAAACTCCTAGAAGGAAATAAAAAGCATGCATTCAAGGATCACTGCAGTAAGGACCACACATCAAGAATCAAGGGTAAGTCTCCTACAGATGTATGATTAGTGTTTACATTTGAATTTTGAGTATTATCTCTGACATATGTTCTAGTAGGACAACATAAGTATATACAAGATCTCGGTTATATCTCTATGTCTCTATACGTCACAGTTAGTTTTGGTACCACATTTTGGATGTCCTATTCTTGATACTACACATTTGATGCTACATATTCTTGATGCTACACCAAGTCTGCTAAATCTATGTCATGTTTTAATTTCATGTTACTTGCCTTGTCATAGTTGATAGAATGGTCTATGTTGTTGTACTTATAACTTTTTCCATCACAAGTCTAGGGTTTGTCATCATTTTTATTGTATATATCTTTAGGTCAGCTATGGATATAGTCTTGCATAGAGTCCAGGCCTACATAAAGAGTCGGATTCTTTTTCTACCGCTGCAACAAGTCAACAAAAAAAGTGACAAGAAAACTTTAGGTATGCATTGTAATTTTAATTTTTATTTATTTACTATTATGCACTTACATGTGTTTTGCAGGCAGAGGTAAGTTGAAGGGTATTTTGTTTTGTTTTGGGATTGGTTTCGCCAGACAATTTTTGCATGTAGGTAGAAGAAGATTCAAGTACAACATCGAGCAAGAATTCAAGATCAAAAGTATCAAATCAAAGGAAGAATTGCAGCGAGACAACCTTGAAGACATGATAGACATCCAAATATCGTGAAGTATTGTTAAGGATAAGAGTCATCATTGTAAAGTTGCAAAAGAGTCATTTATAAAAGAGTCATCATTGTAAAAGAGTTATTTGTAAACGTGTCATCGTTGTAAAGTTGTAAAAGAGTCATTTGTAAAAAAGTCATCATTGTAAAGATTGTGAAAGAGTCATTTTTCCTAGAGTCGAAGAGGCAGTGTTGGGAGGTATAGGAGCCACTGTTTGGATGATGTCATGCTTTGGTTTCAGGTCATAGAGTGATTGGGTATTTGGTCAAGTACACAAAAATCATTGTACATCTTATTGTATCATTGATTGTTGTCCTTGGTTTGGGAATCAATAGTCTTGTCTTATTTCAGCCGTTATAGGGTGGCAGGGAGGTACTAGGCAGGTGTATGAAGTCACCTACTGGTTGGGGCCTGTGAACACTTCAGGGTGGTAGGGTGGTGCTAGGGCAAGTTGTGGCTCGCTAGGGTGTTGAGGCATCCATTCAGATTATTACTGAAGAAACCAGGGCGTTGGGACATTCTTCTAGTGAGAGCTGGAGAAGAATGCTTTTCTATAATTCTAGGAAGTTGTTTCTTTCATTTATGTTGGGGCTAAATATTAAATAATTTATTACAAAAGTTTTCAGTGTTTTTTGACCCAGAGGGGGTTTTCCACCTAAAATTCTTGTGCATACTATGTTCTTTTATTTACTGTTATTAATGCATAAACATTCATAATAATTGAAGATTAGCTAATTCTCTGAAAATATTTAAAAGTGCTAATTGCTAAGGAATACTGATTCACCCCTTGCCCCCCTCGCACCCCAGTATCTCCAACATCCCTTTGAATTTTAACTTCTTTATAGATCTTATGGTTACTTACTAAACACTCAAAAATTGAGATTGTTTCCAGCAACATTGAAGGATAGAGCTTTTAAATGGTTCATGAGTTTAGGGGCTAATTCAATAATATCATGGAATGATATGCAAAATATGTTTCTAGAAAAATATAAAGATCATTATATTAAAGAATAAATCTTTAAAATAACTCAAAAAATAAGATGAGAGCCTTGAGGATCTAATAGAGAGATTTATGTATAATGCTAAGAGGGAAAAATTACATCATTTAGGATCTGACACACTAAAAACCCTTTTACTTAGAACAATTAGAGGTGAGTAGATTGATCTCCTTAATCTCATGAGTAGAGGTGATGTATATCAATTATCATTGAAGAAACTTTTGAAATATGAAAACGCATATAGAGAGGAAGGGCAAGAGTAAGTAAATCAGCATTAAGATTAGTAAGTCAAGATGAACTTGGAAATTTGCTTGATAACTTTAAAACATAAATTCTTAACAATCTAAGAAAACAAGTAGAAATATTAAGAATACAAGATGAGAGAAAAAAAAATATGTTGATATTTGTGTTGTCCATGAAAAATCACATGCTATTAAATATTTCCCGTCATGTCCAACATTGAAGGAAGTCTACCAAGAGGACAATGGAGTAAGTCAATCACCAAAGCAACTATGTTATACAATTTCAAGAAGACCATGGCAGCCTAGTCAACCTGGTATGATGCAAAAACCTAATTCACAATTTCAAGGATATGTGCAACCATCTCAAAGTAATTGGAACACACCCTTTCCTTGGCAACCTTAGCCATCTCAAGCCCAAAACCAATCTTGGCAACAAGGTTGGAAATAACCTTATGGGAGAGATCCACAATATCCTTAGCATTTTCCTTAATATCCTCCATACCCAACTCCATGTTATCCCTACCATCCACCTCCACCACAACCACAACCTCAACCACATCCATCTCAAATATCCACTCCCACTCAACTACATGTCCAACCATTTCCAACCCCACACAAGGAATGTGAAAATTTCAAAATAGAAATACAACTATAGTGACTGATATTATTTCTTATACTTATTAATTTAGAAATAAGTTATTCACAATGTTTCTACAACAAATATCAAAATAAATTCTACTGCAACCTTCACAATTAAAATATTGTTAAGCAAATGCAAAGAAAAATACTAGCACAAGGATAATCACAATGACACAGTTATTTTTTGATAATTTTTCCCAAAAAAGCCAGTGTGTGAAAACCGATGCAGCAGATGAAGGTTTCTTTATTAATATTCAGCGAAAATATCATAAACAAGATGCAACTAGATGAATAGAAAAGATATTGTTGTGAGAATTTTAGAGACAATGTTCTCACACTCGTTAGTGAGATTTTATCTGGGAGAGCACCATTTGCCGCCTTTTTCACTCGCTGCATCAGCTTATGTGTAGGGACTACATAGTCCCAATGTCTCAACTTTTATGTTGTCCCTCTATGTCATAGCTTATGTGGTGTCTCTTCTCTGCTCTGCTTCTTCTGCTTCTACCTCTCAACTGTTGTTGATACCCTCTCTCCTCTTCACTTGAAACTCTCTCTCTGAATCAATTTCCTCTTGCCGAACTTTGACCGGTGAGGAAATTGATTTTACTCAGGTAATTGAGTATCTGCTTCGTGTGTTTTCAAAATTCCCATAGAACTCTTTCTTATAATCCTCTAGTTGAGTATTCAAGGACCTAGATTAGATTCTAATCAATGGTTCAGATCATATTGACTTGATCCTCATCTTCTTCTAAAAGTTTCACCCACAGTTAGATTAATACTCTTTAATTACTTTAATTTCTTAAGTTTAGACTTAGGCAATCATTAAAAATAATTAATTATTTTAATAAAACTGTCTCTAGGTAGAATTTCCCAAAATGATTTCTGGGTATTGTGGAATACATGTTTCTAAGCCTCCCTGTAAAATTTGAGACTTAAAGCACATATGATGCTACTAAACATAAACACTCCCTCTTAGCGAGGAATATGCTCTAGCAATGCAACCTATCGAAGTGTCACCCTGTTCTGTAACACCTTCCTCTACTCTGTTGATGTATGCACAAATGTTGCATCTATACTACTACTGACTTTGCCTATAGTATACCTAGGGGGGATAGTATGGGGTACAGAGGGAGGTACCCAAGGGATTCCTAATGTAATAATGGGATTTGCCATAGTACTAAATAAAGTGGTTAACCTGTATCATGTAAGGGACCACAAGTAGTTAGCAATAATATAATAAGTTGATTGTATTAGATAGATGGTATTGAGGGAACCATGGTAATGACCCATGGTATTGTATGAACATGCATATGGCATGTGGAGTGTTCTCCTTCCTTAAGGAGTGAATGTATGGTGTTGCCCTACCTTAAGGGTTTGATTAATAAAGTGAAGCATTTCTATATTCAGATTTTGTTATTTCTTGGATATATTTGTATTCTCATAAATTTTCAGGTCAAAATTACAACAAGTGGTATCAAAGCATTTTCTTAGGCGAAACATAATTTTTATTTTTATTTTTGCAGGAACTTTTTGGGATGACGAATTTGTAGATCAGATTTGTACGCTCTGGTGAAAAATTTGTAGAATCTAATTGTAAATATATGTTTTTTTCTGAAAAATATTCAATTTGAAAAAAAAATCAGTCGAATTGGAGTTCGAATGAGGGAGATATCGTTGATTTAAAAATGAGTTGTGTTGTAGACATTTTTCGGGGCGGTGAGTTTGCAGATCCGATATGTACGTCATAAGAACACATTTGCATCATATCATTGCAGATCTGAGTTCTTTGTAAAAAATTACCCAATTTGAAAAAAATGGCAGAATTGGAGTTCGGATGAGGAAGATATCGCTAATTTAAAAATCAGCGGTGTTGTAGACATTTTTCAGGACGACGAGTTTGAAGTTCAGATACGTATGTTTTAGTGCAATCTTTGCAAAATACAATTACAGATCTGGGTTCTTTGCAAAAAAATACCCTATTTGAAAAAAAAATCAGTCAAATCAGAGTTCATATGAGGGAGATATCACTAATTTAAAATCAGCTCTTTTTTCAGAAATGTTTGTGACGACGGTACAGTTGTAGCGTGAATCTGAAATTTCAGTGCCTAGATCAGGAGTTTTATCACATGGGAAGATGCAGAATGATTGTTACATTTCTAAAAATAGGTCATAATAGGGATTCTAAACAATATTGACTGAATTGTAGCCATTTCAAATTTTCGCCAACTAAGTGAATTTTTTCTAGAAAATAATTTTTTACACGGAACAATAAGGGTCCTACTATTGAATAATTTATAAAATATCACGAGTCTCGATGCAAACAATTTTGGACAAGTTGCCTACTATTTAATATAAAATATGAGGCTGCTAAATAGTGGTACTCACTTGACAATTCAGTGTTGCGACTTCCTCATGAAAAATAGACGAAATCCTTTTAGAAAAATGGTCTCATGCTAGAAAACAAGTGAATGAGACTCGTAAGGGGCTATTTTCTAATGGTATCTCATTATTATAGGTTCATGGATATATTTAGAAGGATAAGTTCATTGCGTCTATAAATCCTAGTTGCAAGAAAAATCTTATAAGTGTTATGTTGGCAAAAAAATAGCAAGTTCCAGCAAAACACATTGAAACTGCACAAATTGATAATGAGGATGTTCAAGTTTATAAAGATTTGAAGATTTCTATGGACAAGTATGTATTGCATTCTTACTTTTATGCTTCAAGTATGGCTAATGTGGATGTTGTTTTGGAATACCCTTGGATGGAATCTATGGGTACTATCAATATTAATGTGCAGAAGAAATTTTTGAAGCTCTGGTATAAAAAGAAGAAAATTACATTATAGGATATTTCCATTAATAAACAGGTAGAGTCCACGGAGGCTAAAGCAAAAGATGTTCCAAGCACTGACACATTAGATGATGAGCCTTTGATGGTCGACAACCAAACACAAACATCAAACTAGGTACGAAAAAAACAGGTAGTGTCCAAGGAGGCTGAAGTAGAAAATGTTACAAGTACGGATACATTAGATGAGGAATCCATGGTTGAAGTAATATTGGAAGATAAGCAACAATAGAAAATGCCACGACATGTACCAGATACCAATCAGGCTCCATTAGGTGGTGAATTAAATAAAGATACACCGTTGCTTAAAACTTTAGCATATCACCACCGACATCACCCCACAAGAAAAAACCAACATGATGGCAACAAATTAGCCACAGGGACAAAAACCCCCGCATGAAAAATAGTGAGGGGAGACGATCCCCCTATTACACATCAACACATAAGAGCTGCCAGGATCAACTTCCATCTCAAGCGAGTGAGCCACTAGCTAGATCGAGGGTTTACCTTTCTCTTGGATGGCTAGATGCACGTGCATGGTACCAGTGGAATACTCTTTTGAGTAGATTTTATTATTTGTGTTCTTCTTATGTTTCGGGGACGAAACATGTTTAAGGAGGGTGTAATGTAGTATACCTAGGGGAATAGTATGAGGTACATTGGGAGGTACCCAAGGGAATAATGTAATAATGAGACGGGCCATAGTAGTAAATAAAGTGGTTAATCGTTATCATGTAATAGACCACAAGTAGTTAGCAATAATGTAATAAGCCCATTGTATTAGATAGATGGTATTGAGGGAACCATGGTAAAGACCCATGGTATTGTATGTATGAGGCCTATATAGAGGCTAGAGACTCCCCATTAAGGGATGTCAATGATTATGCATATGGCTTGTGAAGTGTTCTCCTTCCTTAACGAGTGAATGTATGGTGTTGCCCTACCTTAAGGGTTTGATTAATAAAATGAAGCATTTCTATATTTAGTTCTTGTTATTTCTTGGGTATATCTGTATTCTCATATATTTTCAGGTCAGATTTATAACACTGCATCTGTACTGCAAATCCCTCTCATCTTTTGTCACTATAACTAAGAAATCACTTGTTTCTGCTACTAAAATAGATTCTCTACCATACCCATCTTGTCTCTAAACTTAATGAACTTAGCTCTTCCTAGAGCCTTTGTGAGTACGTTTGCTATCGGATCTCCTGTGGGGACATACTACAGCTGTACTTCCCCATGTTGAACACAGTCTCTGATAAAATGACATCTGATATCAATATGTTTCATTTGATCATCAAATACTGGATTCTCAGAGAGTTTGATACAACTCTGATTATCGCAGTAAATCCTGGTCACTTCCATCAATGATGTAAACTTTGAAAAAGGAACTATAAACTCAAAACGAGAAATCTAGCAAAAAAACCCAAGAAAGATGAAAAATAGTACTAAAAACGAAAAGTGTTGATGTTGGAATAACACTTTTTTTTTTTCTAGGGTAAAATCAACATGTTTTAAAAATGGCAGTGAAAACAATCTTTTTGTGAAAAAAACACCCTCAAAATGAAAAGTGTTGATGCGGAAATAACACTTTTTTTCTAGGGTAAATTTTCAATATATTTTAAAAATGGCAATGAAAACAAATTTTTTGTGCAAAAATTATGCAAAAAAACCCTCAAAACGAAAAGTGTTTATGTTGCAATAACATCTTTTTCTTTCTAGAGCAAATTTTCAACATGTTTTAAAAATGACAGGGAAAACCAATTTTTTGTGCAAAAATTGTGCAAAAAACACCATCAAAATGAAAAATGTTAATGCTGGAATAAATTTTTTTTTAGAGTAAATTTTTAACATTTTGAAATAATGGTGTAAAAGATTTTATCATTACTCCCTTCAAATTTCAAAAAAAATAATGCAAAAATAAAATTAAAAAAATAATAAAAAAACAAAATGTAAATAAAATATATATTTAAAAAAAATTCAAATATACAAAAGGACAAAACAAATTCAAAAAAAAAACAAACAAAATTAACCCAAAAAAATAAGAATTAAAAAATTAAAAAAAATATAAAGAAATAAATAATAAGAAAAACATATTTCAAAAAAAATAACATTTTTGTTTTTTAATCTCGTAAACCATTAAAAAAATTTGGAAAAAAAAAAACAAACAAACAAAAAAAACAAAAAAAACAAAATTTAGCAAACTATAAAATTAAGTAAATAAAAATAGAAAAAAATAAAAAATAGAAAATAAAATAAAATAAAATAAAAAAATTTAAGATTTAAAACATTTAAGAAAAACCCAAAAAACAAAAATACACTTGAAAAAAAAATTAAAATTTTAAAAAATATAAATATTTTCACATTAGAAAATAATAAGAAAAAAACATTGAATATATATATATTATTTAAAAAAAAAACATTTAAAATTAAAAAAACTAAATATTTTTTTATTTTATTTTAAATAACATTATATATATATATCTCTATATATATAATTAAAAGAAAAAAACATTTAAAATTTAATTAAAAAAAATGCAATTAACATTATTATCGAAACTTATTTTTTATTTAAAAATAAAAAAATTTATCGGCTGCCCCTAGGGGCGCGGCTTTGGGTGCGGAGTTGCATGAATCAAATAGCCACCACCAAGCCGCCCATGGGGGCACAACCCTAGGCGATGGAGCTACGTGAATTGGACAACCACCGCTCGGCCGCCCGTGGGGGTGTGGCCCTGGGTGGCGGACCTGCATGCGAGGGTCGCGCCCCCACAGGAGGTTGAGCGGTGGCTATCTGATTCATGCAGCTCCGCTGCCCAAGGCTGCACCCCCATGGGTGGTCGGGCGGTGGTTGTCTGATTCACGCAGCTCCATCGTCAAGGGTTGCACCCCCATGCATGGCTAGGCGGTGGTTGTCTGATTCACGCAGCTCCGCCGTCCAGGGCCGTGCCGCCACTAGCAGACGGGCAATGGCCAATATTTTTTTTTTTTTAATAAATTTTGATAATAATGTTAATTTTATTTTTTTTAATCATATTTTAAATATTTTTTTTAATTTTATATATATATATATATATATATATAATTGTAAATGTATATTTTTTTTAAACTTTTGGATTTTAAAATATTTGAAATGTGTAATTTTTAATCAAAATTATATTTTCTTTATTTTAATTTGAATATATATATATATATATATATATATATATATATATATATATATATATAGATTAATTTTAATTTTAATTTTAGAAGTTTTTTATTTATTAAAAATGTACGTTTTAAATTTTTAAATGTTTTTTTTAATCGTAAATATATGTTTTTTTTAAGTTTTAAAAATCATTTTTTTTTAATCCAATATATATATATATTTTGGTTTTTTTTAATGTTTTTAATCTTAATTTTAATAGTTTTTTATATTTTTATTGTTTATTTTTTATTTTCTTTTATTTTTCTGGTGGTTCACGGTTACCCTCAGCGATTGGGTAGCCATTATGTCCACAGTGATTCTAGGCAGATCGACCTCGAAGGGAGATCACATCCCCGCAGCTTATGTACTGACCTGACCCCAAGGGCTTTTGGGTAGAATCGACCCTGTGACCTCCCGTATGGCGAGGCACTGCTTTGACCGGTTGAGCTAACCCTTGGGCTATTTTCTATTTTTTTCTAATCTAGTTTGTTTTTTATTTTTTTTTATTTTTTTGTTAATGCTTTTTTAATTTTTTCTATTTTTAGTTACTTAATTTTATAGTTTGTTTTTTAATGGTTTATGAGATAATTTATTTTTTTTATTTTTTTATTTTATTTTTTATTTTTTATTTTTTCTTTTACAATTTTTTTTTTCGTCTTTTTTATATATATTTTTATATTTGCTTTTTTTTATGTAAAAAAAAATTGACATAAAAAATTTTGAAGTGTAAAAAATTGTAACATTTAAAAAAAATATCCACACTTAATACATTAAAGAATTTGAAGTGTCAAAAATTGTTAAATTTAGAATCTAATTATTTACATTTCATATATTAGAAAATTTAAAGTCAAAAAATAGGTCTTTTAAAAAAAGGGTTTGATGCAGAATCACCACTTTTTTAAATCAGCATGCAAATCAATAACATTCTAAAATGTATTGTACATAAAAAAATTTAAAGTGCCAAAAATTATGCTCTAAAAAAATGTGTGTTCTGCATTGCCCCTTTTCAAAATCGGGAAATTTTTTGCTATCTCTACAAAATGGGTAATAGTATGACTTCCCGTTTCAAAGTTTACATTGTTCATCCTTTTTGTGAACAAACTCACAAGCATTTTTCTAAGCCATATAGCTTCACAGGTAGTTGTGCTTATTGCCATATATTCATCTTCTGTTGAGCTCAGAGCTACCGACTTTTGTTTCCTGCAACACCAAGAGATCATTCTTAATTCGACATTGAAGCAGTACCCAGATGTATTTTTCCGGTCTACTGAACTACCTGCCCAATCTGCATTTGTGAATCCATCCAATCTGACATCATCTCCTTAGGAGTATTTCGACCCATATATGACTGTTCCACGCACATACCTAAGAATGGGACTAGCTGCTACCCAATGCACCCTTTTTGGTTCCACTCTGAACTGACTAAGGGTGTTGATAATAAAGAAAATATCTGGCCTAGTGTTGACCAGATACATGAGCGACCCAATGAGTTTGTCTGTATAAGGTGGGGTCCACCTCCTTGTCTCCTTATGCATCTATTTTCTTCTAGTTTGTGATCATGGGTGTAGCCATGGGTCGACAATAATACATCCTGAATCTCTTCAGAATCTTTGCAGCATATCTTCCTTGCCCAAGGAAGATCTCCCCATTCTTCTTCCAAACTTCCAATCGTAGAAAATAATGCATCAACCCCATATTCTTCATGTCGAATTCTACCTGGAGATTCTTCTTGCAGTCCTATATGAGTCTATATGATATTAGAATAAGTGGCTCATTATTGATCTGAATTGGATCCTTAAACACTCTTAAAGTTCCCTGAACTCTGTAAAACTCATACTGAAGTTTCAAAGTACTATGGATGTCGAAGCTTATTAGAAATAACCTCTGAACAATAGCAATTTGTGGTTAGCACAGAACAACGAGGACCTTCAGTCAAAGTGCGCAGATCGTTGGCCCATGGTTATCGCGCACTGGCACAAATTAACAAACAGGAGGTCAAATCCAAAAACAGAGGTAGTTTCTGAAGGAAAGCCCTAAGCGCTCGGTCAAGAGAAAAAGCATAAAGCTATACGGAAATCGTTGATTCCGTTAGAAGGCGAGTCCCATGCTAAAACTAGCAGGATATCAGAAGGACTTCAAGCGGTAAGCGGGTTCGACCGAGTCCCATGTGATGCCATACATTGGGTGACACGCGTCCGACGGATGAGAGAGAAAACCACTCACATCGCATGGGTAAAGGTCATGCTACTTACCTGCACGATATGGATGAAGACTGTAGGATCTAGAGGCTCTAGATCAACGGTGGAGAAATGATCCGATGGATGACCAGATTCAATGGGGAAATAGGCTGAGTCATATAAGATTTGAGGTCCAGCATGACCACTAAGCTGGCAGAGGAATCAGTTTCGCGGGCAATCTTGGAGCAACGGAAATAATGACCGTTCAAAGAGAACTGACACTCAGTTCATGAGGAAACAAGTGGCCACCTCTCTGAGAAGCGTTACACAGTGATGATGACGCAGAGCAGGGGAATTAAAGTGGATAGTGGCAGGAGATCCAGAGAGCCAGGAAGAGGAAACGAGTAGTCAGAGAGCAGATTGGTTTTAAGCCAAGAACAAATAGAGAGTAAAGAGAGTAGAAAAAGAGGGAGCAGAAAAAGAGAAGTAGAAAGATGAAAGGCAAGAAAGAAGTGAATTGCAAAGAACAGAGAAGCCAAGCTGACCTGTAGAGTAAAGGCAGCATCAAGCAGATAGAGACAGAGAGAGTTCGAGAGTCTGTGAACTCTAGAAAAGGCTTGAGAGGTTCAAGCAACTCCTTTGTGTATACCTGTCAGGTATTGAGTACCAAATTGGACTCATACCATTAAGACCAGTTGAGATCGAGATTCAGTAAGGGGAGTCTGTGTACTCTAGAGACTTGGGGAATCCAAGTATAATCCTACTGATCATCATCTGTTCTATGAGACTCAATTTGAGCTCACTATTGTAAAAAATATGCTTTAAGACACAATAGAAAGGCCACCATTGAAGGCTGGACTAGGAGACGTATCCCAGGAGGATTGAGTGAACTCCATATTAAGCTTGTTGTGGTTTATGTGTTTGCTTATTGTGTTTCTCTTACTGTTTCAGTGTCTGTGTATTTCGCAATCTTATCGATCCGTTGCATAAAATAACATAGGCACACCCCAGCACTTGAGTCTGTAATACCTTCATTATTTCTCTGAGGTCATCTACGGGTGATTTCAGATCAAGTGGTATTAGAGCTCGTGGTTGTTAAAGTTAGACAAGCTTGTGCTGAATTTTGTTGTTGAATGCTAACTAGATCAAAGCTTAAATTAGGAGAAGGAGAGTTGGTCGAAACTAACCCGGAAATTGGAAGAGTTTATCCTCAGAAGAAAATGTCAGAAGAAATCCCCTTGGGACTAGACCCCCAATTTATAGATAGTTTCTTGGCCATGAGGTCCATGGTAGAGGAAATGTATAGGGACTTTAGGAAACATAAAGATGAAGATTCATCAGGCTCCAAACAAGATAAAGGAGAAGAATAGTCTCTCCTCCATGACCACTCAAAAGGAAAAGGGAAAGAATAAAACTTTCTCACACCTCCTAATAGCCCTGAACATAAAAGGAAGACATCTTTGATTAAATTAGATATTAAATTTGATTTATCAATATATGATGGAGAATTGAATGTAGAGAAGCTGGATAATTAGATCAGAGAAACTGATGTTTATTGTAGAGTGCAGAGTATCGACTTCGACAAGAGTAAGATTTAGCTAGCCAGGCTATGCCTCGAAGGCACTACCTTGGTATGGTGGGAAGGTAGGACACAAGCTAACAGGAAGAAACATGGTAAGATTCTTTCTATCTGGAGTGAATTTGTTTCTGCAATAAAAAAGTAGTTCTATCCACTAGCTTACATGCAGCAAGCCATGATGAGCTGGCAAACTCTTCGCCAATTGAAGGGGAAAAGTGTACAAGGTTACACCCAAGAATTTAGGAAAAGAACTTTGATTCTAGGAATTTCATTAGACTCACCTGAGACTCTGTTGAAGTACATAGGTGGTCTACACAACTACATGAGGCACACTATCCTCATGTTTAATCCCACTAGTATGGATGAGGTATCTGTTGAAGCTACGCATATAGAAGCTAGAGGAAAGAATGGGAACCCAGAAGTTGGGGGATCATCCAAACCCATTGCAAGCAAGAATAAGGAGAAAAGAAAATAGAAATGGAAAGAGAGGAAGGCCAACACTGCACAAAAAATCAAGTCTTCATGCACTCACTATAAGAAGGATGGGCATGATGATGAGCACTGTTGGATCCTACATCCGGTGTTGAGACCTAAGAAGTTCGAGGGCAAGAAGAGGAAGACTGTTGCAGCTATTCAGAAAGATTTAGGGTCAGACTCAGAAGATGAAACAACAATTGTAGCCACAAGTATAAAAGGTAAAAATTCTAAAGCATCTACTAGTAATTCTACACAATCTACTAATAATGAAGAAAATGAGAGAAAAAGACATGAGCTTTTCCATATTCGAGTTATTTCCAAGCATCAAAATATTGATACTTTTTTTGATAGTGGCTCACAAGTAAATTTAACTTTTGAAGCAATTGTAAAGAAGTTGGGATTACTGACTACACCTCATAAGGAACCATACCCATTAGGTTGGTTAAGTGATAAAGCACAACTACAAGTGACTAGACAATGTAAGCTTAAGTTTTCTTTTGGGTCAACATTTGTAGATGAGGTTGAGTTAGATATAGTTCCTTTGGATATATGTGAAATTGTTTTAGGAAGTCCTTACTTGTATGATAGAAAAGCTATTTTCCATAGAGCTAAGACCAAGTATCTACTTGTTAAAGATGGAATCAAATATATTGTAAGAGCTCATAAGCTCAAGAATAATTATACTCTCATAAACTCAGGGCAGATGAAACAAATTGTAAATTCATGCAAACAATTTTTACTGATGGTTGTAAAGAAAAGGAAACCTGATAAAACCAATGTATTTGAGGGTTGTGATGCTAAACAGCAAGTTGATTTAAAAAGTTGTTTCAGAATATGATATCTTGTCTCAAGAACCTAAAGGTCTGCCACCCAAAAAGGAAATAGTGCATGACATTAATTTGCAGCAAGATGCTCCATTGCCTAACATCGGAATGTACAGGTTGTCCACTTTAGAGAATGCAGAAATCAAGAAGCAGGTGCACGAGTTGCTCAAGAAGGGGTTCATCAGACCTAGCACATCACCATGTGGGTCTCCAATCGTTTTGGTGAAAAAGAAAGATGGCTCGTGGAGAATGTGCATTGATTACCAAGCACTGAATAAGATAACAATAAAAAATCGTTATCCCCTTCCTCGCATAGATGATCTATTAGATAAGTTAAAGGAAGCTGTTTATTTTTCCAAGTTAGACTTGCATAGTGGATATCATCAGGTCAAAGTTGCAGAACAAGATGCATGGAAGACTACTTTCAAAACAAAGCAGGGATTGTATGAGTGGCTGGTTATGCCTTTTGGCTTAACTAATGCTCCTGCTACTTTCATGAGAATAATGAATGATGTACTCAGACCTTTTCTTGATGATTTTTTTATTGTATATCTCGATGACATTCTTATATTCAGCAAAATGTGGGAAGAACATTTAAAGCATGTTAAGCAGACACTAGATGTTTTGAAAAGAGAAAAACTTTATGTTAAACTCTCAAAATGTGAATTTGACAAAACATCTTTGAATTACTTGGGACGTATAGTAGGGGGTGGTGAATTGAAGATAGATCCCTCTAAGGTGGAAGCCATTGTAAACTGGCCTAAACCCAAATCTGCTACAAAAGTTAGAAGCTTCTTAGGAGCAGCACAATATTGGAGAAAGTTCATTTCTAACTTTTCCTTAATTGCAACTCCCTTACATGCTTTAACAGGATTGAACAAGGTGTTTCAGTGGGGAGGCAAATAGCAGAAAGCCTTCGACACCTTGAAAGAAAAGATTAGTACAACACCAGTGCTAGCACTACCTGATTTTCAAAGACCATTTGAGATCCAAATGGATGCCAGTGACTATGACATGGGAGCAGTGTTGATATAGCACGGTAAACCCATATGTTATCATTCTGAGACATTTAATTCTGCAGTATTTAACTATCCCACATATGATAAAGAATTGTATGCATTAGTGCAAAGTGTGAAAAAGTGGAAACATCACTTAATGGGCAAAGAGACAGTTATACATACTGATCATTAACCACTTCAATATCTACACTCCCAAACTAAGTTGCAGTAATCATGACATTATAGATGGATGGGTTTTCTACAACAATTTCATTTAGTCATCAAATATAAAAAGGGCATGCACAATAAAGTTGCAGATATGTTATCTAGACCAATTATAAACGCATCTATTATACCTAATCATAACTCAGTATTGCATGAGAGCTACATTGAACAATATGCTCAAGGTATAGATTTCAAAGATGTATATGCAACTTTAAGTCAAAGCAAACAAGTAGAAGAATTGGATTATCATATTACGGACCAACTCCTGCATCATTGTGGGAAGCTATGCATTCCACAAACTGAAAGAGTAAAGATAATTCGAGAAGCACACACTTCTCTAATATCAGGTCACTTTGGGGTAAGTAAAATGGTTGCAGAGTTGCAAAGATTTTGTTATTGGCCAAAAATGAATGAGAGAGTTTCTAGATATGTAAGAGGGTGTACCATGTGTTCTAAAAGCAAGCCTAGCAATAGAAAACTAGGCTTGTACACTCCACTACCAGTTTCTTCTCATCCTTGGGAAAGTGTTTCCATGGATTTTGTTGGAGGACTGCCTAAATCTACAAAAGGTCATGACTATTTATATGTTGTCGTGGATAGGTTCAGCAAAATGTGTATTTTGATACCTTGTAATAAACAAATCATAGTTGAACAAACTGCAAAGTTGTTCTTTCAACATGTATGGGTTCATTTTGGATCACCCGCTTCCATTTTATCTGATCGCGACACCCGATTTGTTTGGAAGTTTTGGTCGAGTCTGTGGGAACTGATGGACACCAAACTGAAGAAAAGCACAACCTTTCATCCGTAGATAGATGGCCAGACAAAAGTGGTTAATAGGATAGTGATTCAATTGCTCAGAGGCTATTGCAACAAGCATCCCAAACTCTAGGATTGAACATTTGTGTTATGTGCATCATGCTTACAACCGAGCAAAACATTCTTCTACACAGAGATCTCCTTTTGAGACCTGTTTTGGTTTCACACCAAGGTCTCCCTTGGATTTTGTCTTTGGTAAAGACATAGTAGTTGAGGGACACAGTAATGTGGACAAGGAAACCAAGTTCATTGAACAAATCCAAGAGATTCACCAAGCATTATAGGAACAGTTGGAAAAGAGCCAAGCCAAGTACAAGGCAAGGCATGACAAGCATCGGATGGAGCATAGTTTCCAAGTTGGTGATCAAGTCTGGCTGTACATCAGCAAAGACAGAATGGAAGGTGAAGGTAAAAATCTAAAGCCAATAAGGTATGGACCTTTCAGGATACTTGAGAAAATTGGTGAGAATGATTTTCGCCTTGATTCACCATCTTACGTCCACATCTACTCAGTCGTTAATGCAGACAACTTGAGACTATTTGAATCTTCATTAATTAAAGATCCCAAAGAGGAGAGTCAATTGCCTTCTATTGATGATCTGTTACTTGAATATCTCAATGAATTGCAGGAAGACACAGTTCTGGATAGGAAGGTGAGGATGACACACAGGGGAGATGTTGAGTACCTCAGAATCAGACTCAAGGGTTCAAAGCCAAGTAGTGCAAAATGGATAGAGATTGGACAAGTGAGACAGCTTTACCCTCACTTAGTCGATGCTTGAAAACCAACTTTTGGTGGTCCAAAACCTTTTTCATTGGGAAGATCGTGATCCGAATTAGATCCTTAAACACTCTTAAAGTTCCCTGAAGTCTATAAAACTCATACTGAAGTTTCAAAGTATTATGGATGTCTAAGCTTATCAGAAATAACCTCCGAACAATGGCAATTTGTGGTCAGCATGGAACAATGAGGACCCTCGGTCAAGGCGCACAGACCATTGGCCCATGGTGACTGCGCACTGGCACAAATTGACAAACAGGAGGTCAAATCCAAAAACAAAGGCAGTTTCTAATCACGTATCACAGGGTGTCCCCGTCAGTGAAGGAAAGCCCCAAGTGCTCGGTCACGAGGAAAAGCATAAAATCGTACAGAAATCACCAATTCCGTCAGAAGGCGGGTCCTGCGCTAAAACCAATAGGATATTGGAAGGGCTTCAAGTGGTAAGTGGGTTTGATTGAGTCCCGTTCGATGGCATACATTGGGTGACACGTGTTCGACGAATGAGAGAGAAAACCACTCACATCGTGTGGGTAAAGGTCATGCTACTTACCCGCGCGATATGGATGAAGACCGCAGGATTTGGAGGCTGCAGATCAAGAGTGGAGGAATGATCTGATGGATGACCGATTCAACGGGGAAATAGGCTGAGTCATATAAGATTTGAGGTCCGGCATGACTGCTGAGCTCGTAGAGGAATCAATTTCGTGGGTAATCTTGAAGCAACGGAAATAACGACCGTTCAAAGAGAAATGACACTCAGTTCATGAGGAAATAAGTGGCCACCTCTCTGAGAAGCATTACACAGTGATGATGACGCAGAGCAAGGGAATTCAAGCGGATAGAGGTAGGAGATCCAGAGAGCCGAGAAGAGGAAACGAGCAGTCAAAGAGCATATTGGCTTTAAGCCACGAACAGACAGAGTGTAAAGAGAGCAGAAAGCTGAAAGGCAAAAAAGAAGTGAATTGCAAAGAACAGAGAAGTCGAGCTGACCTACAGAGCAAAGGCAACATCAAGCAGACAGAGACAAAGAGAGTCCGAGAGTCTATGAACTCCAGAGAAGGCTTCAGAGGTTCAAGCAACTCCTCTGTGTATACCTGTCAAGTATTGAGTACCAAATTGGAATCATACCACTGAGACAGTTGAGGTCAAGATTCATTAAGGGGAGTTTGTGTACTCTAGATGCTTGGGGAATCCAAGTACAATCCTACTGATCATCATCTGTTCTGTGAGACTCAATTTGAGCTCACTATTGTAAAAACTCTACTTTAAGACATAATAAAAAGGCCATCACTAAAGGCTGGACCAGGAGACGTAGCCCAGGAGGATTGGGTGAACTCCTTATTAAGCTTGTTGTGTTTTATGTGTTTTCTTACTATGTTTCTCTTACTGTTTCAGTGTCTGTGTATTTCGCAATCTTATCGATCCGTTGCATAAAATAACATAAGCACACCCCAGCACTTGAGCCTATAATACCTTCATTATTTCTATGAGGTCATCTACGGGTGATTTCAGATCAATTATCTACCATTAAATAGTAGATATTGGGATCAGCCTCACTCTTAACGAATCCTAACTACTGCAAGTAACTATCAATCTGACCATACCATGCTCTGGGTGCTTGCTTGAGCCCATAAAGGGCTTTCTTTAATATGCATACATGAGTTCTCTTTTAATGAGTTTTGAAGCCTTCGATTTTTCCTATACACACCTCTTATTCTATCAGCCTGTTCAAGAATGTTGTCTTAACATCCATCTGGTGAATCTCCCATCCCATTTGAGTTGCTAGGGATATAATGAATCTGATAGAGGTATATCGGGCTACTGGGGTGAAGGTCTCTTCATAGTCTCTTCTTTCTTTCTATGCATACCCTTTTGCCATGAACCTAGCCTTGTACTTCTCTACACTCCATCTACAGCATACTTGATCTTATAGATCCACCTCGATCCTACAACTGATCTATCCTCTGGTCTAGGTACTACTTCCCGTATGTCATTCGTCATGATAGAACTATACTCCTCTACCATGGCATTCACCCAAACTTGGTGTTGAATGACTTCCTGAAAACTAGAGGGTTCTTCAACTTGTGCTACCAAGGCCTAGTACTTGTCAAGTTGTATATGTTTCCTCTTCTCAGTTCTAGGAGCTCCAATAAACTCCTTTGTGTCCCTTAGTGTTTGTCTTACTTCCCTGTTGATTCTACCACTAATGGTGGGAGGCACAATCAACTCCTCCTCCTGATCCTGTCATTCCATCTACTGAGAACTATTTAGATTTCCTTCCTCTGAGAAAATACTGGTACTGGTCACTATACTCGATCCAAGTGTATGTTCTCCTATCTATCCTCCTTTCTTCCCCTGTTTCCACTGGACTATTGGAACATCAACTGACTAACCTTTTTCTAGCATCTCTCAAGATTTACTTAAAGCTCTATCTCCATGAACTTCGCATCCTGTCTCACTACAATCTTCTTTCTGCTAAGAATGTCGATTTTGTATTCCTTTGAGGTCTCGTTATATCCTAC
Source organism: Pinus tabuliformis (assembly GCA_031772625.1). Classification (NCBI taxonomy): domain Eukaryota; kingdom Viridiplantae; phylum Streptophyta; class Pinopsida; order Pinales; family Pinaceae; genus Pinus; species Pinus tabuliformis. The sequence continues at coordinate 553,375,178 of CM062812.1, forward strand.
GAGGTACCCCTTTTTTGCAATCTGATCCGATTTACTACGCTTCTCGTTTGGAATGCGACAATATGCCATGCTTCCAAATATCCTGAGATGATTGACTTCCGACTTCTTCCCTGTGAAGACTCCTTTGGGAATTTTCTTCCCAATGCTCTGTGAGGAGTTTTATTCTCGATATACACCGCCGTGTTGCAAGATTTTTCCCATAAGAAATTAGGTAGAACCTAATCATACAACATAGTCTTTGCCACTGCAACAATAGTTCTATTCTTGCACTCTACATCTCCATTCTACTCCGGATTATAGGGAGTTGTCCATTCTCTTTTGATGCCCTCCTTTGTGCAAAAAACTATGAATTCTTTGTCTGTATATTATCCACCATTATCTGAACGCAATACCTTTATCTTTTTCCCTATCATGTTCTCAATGAGAGCCTTAAACTCTCTGAATCGATCGAAGACCTCATCCTTGGTCTTTAAGAAATAGATTCAGGTTTTTCTAGAGTGATCACCAATAAAAGTGACAAAGTATTCACCACCACTAAGAGCTCTTGTGGACATTGGACCACATATATCTGAGTGTATCAATCCCAATATGCCTTCCACTCTATTTTTACTCATGGGAAAAGCTACTTTAGCATACCTCCCTAGTATGCATCGTCTGCGTATATCATTATTCTTAGTACTAAGGACTGGAACTCCTGTCACATTCTCTCTGAGCATCCTCAGTGCTCTTTGGTGTAAGTGTCCAATTCGTCTATGCCATAACTCATTCATTTCCTTTTCACAATTAAGGTTTTTTCCTATCATTGTCGTTGGGGACTTGAGCTGCAATCTATACAGTCCATTGCTTTGAGCTCCAATTTGTCTCTTCTTCTTCCAACTTGGATATTTGACATATACTTTCCTTCCATTGAAGTATACATTTATCCCTTTTCATATAATTCGGACACTGAAATAAGATTCATTTCTAACTCGGGCATGTGCAGAAAATTAGTGACTCGAATGTTGGTTCCTTCTTCCATCTGAAATGCTATGGTGTCTCTCCCTACTGGAGTACACTTCATTTTGTTTCCCATAGTAATATGGAAGTCCATTTTTTCTTCTTGATAGCTCGAGAAATGTTCTCATACTCCATTCATATGAGTTGAAGCCCTGCTATTAATGTACCAAACATTTGTTGATGTTGAACTTGACAAAAATGTGAATTCTTCTTCTAATCTAGAGGATAATTTGGAGACATCATGATTTTCCATCCTTCTTAGTGTTATTTTCTTATCAATCTCTGATGCTTTTTCTACCACATCAATTGCTGCAAAACATATTACATCTTTAGCTTAATGTTGCTCTACGCTGAAGCTTCTGCGCTACTTCCTCTGTCACTGGCAATTTCCACCTTGAAATCTTCCTCTCCGTTGACTCACTTAGAGAGGGATTTTATTATGAAAATTTTGCCCCTCAAGGACTGGACTGTGCAATTCCTCTAGGGTTTCAATTTTCTACCTATGCGGTAATTTCAAACTCCCTTCTTCTTTCCAATGCTTAGTGCTTCTAGTTTGCACTTATCTCAACTTTGATACCATGTGAAATTTTCAAAATAGAAATCCAAAAACAATGATTGATATTACTTCTTCTACTTATTAATGCATAAATAAGTTATTCACATTATTTCTAAGACAAATATCGAAATAAATTCTAGTGTATCCTTCACAATTAAAATACTGCGGAAGTAAATGTAAAGAAAAATACTAAAACAAGGATAATCATAATGGAACTATTATTTTTGAACAATTTTTCCCCGAAAAACCAAGTGTGGGAAAAAAAGTACAACAGATGAGGGTTTCTTTATTAATATTCAGCAAAAATATCATGTACAAGATGCAACTAGTAGAATAGAAAAGGTACCTCTGTGAAATTTTTACAGAAAACTTTAACACACTCCTTGGCCAGATTCCGATCTGGAAGAGGACCTGCTACCCCCTCTGCCACTCACTACATCAGTGTCTACATAGGTGCTGCACAGTCCCATCGTCTCAGCTTCCGCGTTGTCCTTCTATGTCAAAGCTTATGCATTGTCTCTTCTCTGCTATGCTTCTTCTACTCGTGCCTCTCGACTGCTACTAATACCCTCTCTCATATTCACCTGCAACTCTCCCTTTGAATCGATTTCCTCTTGTAGAACTTAGAATAGTGAGGAAATCGATTATACTCGGGTAACTAAGTATCTGCCTGGTGTGCTTTCCAAATACCCATCGAATTCCTTATAATCCTCTAGTTGATTATTCAATGGCCTAGATTAGATTCTAATAAAAGGCTCAGATCATATTGACTTGATCCTCATCTTCTAGAAGTTTCACCCACAGTTATATTAATACCCCTTAATTATTTTAATTTCCTAAGTTTTGACTTAGGCACTCATTAAAAATAATTAATTATTCTAAGACTCCCTGCCAAATTTGAGACTTAGAGCACATACGATGCTACCAAAAATCAACAAGGAAGTAGCTCAACCCACTTACAATGTTGAGGTAAAACACTCCCAAACATCTCCTCTTGATCTAAATGATATTCATATTAGCTCAAGAAGAGGATTTCAAAAAAGAGATTCAATTGCTGTCATTGAAGGACAACATTTAGAAAAAGAAAATTCAAATGAGAATACCATAGAATCATGGGATGCCCTTGATGAAGATTAGAGATCAAAATCAAAGAGAGAAAGTTCCCTCATGTGTTGTTGGGTTGTGTTATATTCTTTCCACGACTAACCTACGTAGTGAACCGGGGGGTTAGAGGGGGGTGGGTAGCCCCCCTCTACGGGGTCTGGGGCAGCGCCCCGGGAAAATTTTTTTTTGGACCCTATATTAGGTTGGGCGAAGCTACCTATGGTTTTTTTCGATCCATGGTTTTGGACCCGATGGTTTTCGGTCCATGGTATTGGATGCTTCGGCATGTATAAATATGTATTGTAACATTGAAAGGAATATAATGAAAAATCAAGCTGGTAGTCCCGGTTTTGGGATCCAGGGGAAAATATCTGTGTATATGTGTTTTATGTGCTATGCTCTCGCATTGTTTATTTTTCTGTGATTTAGAATTCGTATGCAGGTAATTTCTGTACGGGGTTAAAACCTACATTTGGTATCAGAGCTGTTTTGGCTTCAAGGGGATGCCTTTGTTGCTGAGGGGTTTCGCTCGGGCCTGTGGTAGACCCTGTTCAGTTGGAGATCTGTGAGATCGATTCTGGTAGTGAAAGAAGATGGCGAGCAGCGGAAAGATAGAGATCGAGAAGTTCAATGGTCAGAGTTTTGAGTTGTGGAAACTCAATATGGAGGATCTGTTGGTGGATAAAGATCAGTGGATTGCGGTAGATCCAGGTACTAAACCAACGGGAGTGATCGATGAAGAATGGAAGAAGTTGGATCGGAAGGCAAAGAGCACAAAAGGATTGTGTGTCTCAGATTCAGTATTGCTGAATGTATCAGGGGAAGCTATGGCGAAGGCTTTGTGGGACAAGTTAGGAACTTTATACCAATCTAAGTCTCTGGTGAATAAACTGTTCCTGCGGAAAAAGCTGTATAACCTGAGGATGAAAGATGGAGACTCAGTGACAGAGCATCTGAACGCATTTAATACTGTGGTAAGTCAGTTAGCGTCTGTTGATATTAAAATTTCAGATGAAGATAAGTGCATTAGTTTGTTGTGTTCTCTACTAGATTCGTGGGATAGTCTGGTTATTGCAATAGGTAGCAATGCAACTGCTTTGCAGTTTGATGAAATAGTCTCAGCCTTGCTGACGGAGGAGATGAGACGGAAAAATATGGAGAGCCAGAATGGTGATGCCTTGTCTATATGAGGATGGTCCCAGAATAGAAACAAAAATAAGTCATCGAGTGGGAGATCTAAATCTAGAGGGAGATCTAAATCTCCAAGAAAACCTGTAAAGGTGGTGTGCTGGAAATGCAGAAAGGAAGGGCACTTCAAAAGGGACTGTAAATCTAAAGCTCCTGATAAAGGAAAGGGATCTGATGATGCTCCTTCTGCAGAGGTGAAAACCACCTCAGATGAAGGTGGGGATGTGTACTTGGCTTCTTCAAGTACACATGTAGATCATGAGACATGGTTGATTGACTCAGGTGCATCCTTTCACTTCACTCCCCATAGAGAGTGGTTCTGCGAGTATGAGAAATACGATGGTGGTGATGTCTTCTTAGGAGATGATAGGAAGGCTAGAATCATTGGTCATGGAAAAGTAAAGTTGAAGTTGCAAGGTGGAAGGGTTAGAACACTTCCGGGTGTTCTGCATATTCCTGCATTGGCCAGAAATCTGATTTCTGTAAGCAAGTTGGATGATGCAGGTGTAAAAACAGTGTTCGAGAAGGATACCTGCAAGATGGTTCGGGGAGCACTAGTATTGATGTGGGGAGTTCGGACTGGAACTCTGTACAAGCTGCAAGGTAGCACTGTTGTTGATGGGTGCAACAGTTCTGTGGTTCCTGAAAGTGGAGCTGAAAATCTAGTGGTCTCTGGAGAGAAGACCATGTTGTGGCATCAAAGGCTTGGACATATTGGAGAGAAGGGCCTTCGAATACTTCATGGTAAAGGTATGGTAGAAGGTATGAGTAATAGCTCTCTGGATTTTGATTTCTGTGAAAATTGTGTATATGGGAAGCAAAATCGGGTGAGTTTCCCCTCCGGTGCTAAGAGGGTGAAACAGATATTAGAGCTTGTGCACAGTGATGTGTTTGGACCTGTGAAAGTTCCATTACTGGGTAAGTCTGTGTACTATGTATCATTTATAGATGACTTCTCAAGGAATACATGGATATATTTCCTTAAGAAGAAATCTGAAGTCTTTGACAGGTTTAAAGAATTTAAGGCTCTGGTGGAAAATCAGACAGAGAAGAAGATAAAGGTGTTGAGGACAGATAATGGTGGAGAGTTTTGTAGCAAGGAATTTGAAGAATTCTGTAAGAAGTGTGGTATAGCACAGTAGAAGAATACTCCATATACACCTCAGCAAAATGGAGTCGCAAAAAGAATGAACAAGACATTGATGGAAAGGGAAAGAAGCATGCTCAGTGGTGTCGGGTTAGGACAGGAATTCTGGGCAGAGGCAGTGGATACTGCATGTTACTTGGTCAACAGGTCACCTTCATCAACGTTGGAGGATAAGACTCCATAAGAAGCATGGACTGGTAAGAAATCCTCTCTTTCACATCTGAGGGTATTTGGATGTGATGCATATGTACATGTTCCAAAGGAGAAACGAACCAAGTTGGATAGTAAATCTGAAAAGTGCATCTTTATTGGGCATAAGGATTGTTTAAAGGGTTATAAGCTTTGGAACCCAGTAACAAGGAAGGTTGTGTACAACCAAGATGTGGTGTTCAGAGAGGTGAAAGATGTTATTAAACATGAAGTCCAACCAAAGGAACCTGAGAAGATAGAGTTTGAACTAAAGGAGGAAGAATCAGACTCTACAATGGAGGAGGAATCAGAAGATGAAGAGCCACAAACTCCGGCTCTGAGAAGATCAGTTCGAGAAAGAAGGTAGCCAGAAAGGTATAGTCCTTCTGCTTTCTGTTCAAATTTTGCTTTGTCTGTTACTGATGATGATCCCAGAACTGTGAAGGAAGCAGTAGATTCAGAGGATGGAAAACTCTGGAAAGAGGCCATGGTTGATGAAATGGCATCTTCGCACAAAAATGAGGCTTGGGATCTGGTGGAGTTGTCGGCTGGAAGGAAACCCATTGGCAGCAAATGGGTGTTCAAAAAGAAGACAAATGCAGAAGGGAAGGTGGAGAAATACAAAGCTCAGTTGGTAGCAAAAGGTTATTCCCAGGTGCTGGGAATTGATTTTGGTGATATTTTTTCTCCTATTGCTAAGGTAACTTCTATTAGGTTACTTTTATCTGTTGTTGCTGCTTTTGATTTTGAGGTAGAACAGATGGATGTGAAGACAACATTTCTTCATGGGGATTTGGAAGAGGAAATCTACATGAAGCAACCTGAAGGCTTTTCGGTGAAGGGTAAGAAAGAACTGGTATGCAAGTTAAAGAAGTCTTTGTATGGGTTAAAACAGTCACCAAGGATGTGGTATCAAAAATTTGATACATTTATACGGGGACTTGGCTTCACCAGAAGCAAAGCAGATCACTGTGTGTATTTTCAATTAATTGGTGACCGTGTTATTTATATGGTCTTGTATGTGGATGATATGTTGTTGGTTGGAAATGACAATGAAATTATCCAGGATTTGAAGACCCAATTGTCCTCCAAATTTGACACGAAAGATCTTGGTGTTGCAAACTATATTTTGGGCATGGAAATTAAAAGAGATCGGGCAAAGAGGAAGCTCTGGTTAAACCAGACGAAGCATGTCGAGACAATACTGCAGAGGTTTAATATGCAGGATAGTAAACCGATGAAGGTTCCTATTCCTGTAGGTGTGAGGTTATCTGCTGAACAGTGTCCCAAGACATAAGAAGAGGAAGAGGACATGTCCCGTGTTCCATATGCGAGTGCAGTCGGTAGCCTGATGTATGCAATGGTCTGTACTACACCAGACATTGCACATGCAGTGGGAGTATTGAGCAAGTTTATGTCAAAAACAAGGAAGGAGCACTGGACAGCAGTGAAGCGGGTTTTCAGGTATTTGCGTGGCACTAGTGATTATGGTTTGTGCTACCAAGGAAGACCAGGATTGGACAGAGTGTTGGATATTCGTGGCTTTGTTGATGCAGACTGGGCTGGAGATCTGGATCAGAGAAGATCTACAAGTGGGTATGTGTTTAACCTATTTGGAGGTGCAGTCAGTTGGATGAGTAAGAAACAATTTGTAGTGGCACTATCAACTACAGAGGCAGAATACATGGCAGCCACTCATGCAAGCAAGGAAGTAGTTTGGTTGCAGAGATTGTGTTCAATTATGGGGTTAGTACAGGGAGCTATAAGAATAGACTGTGACATCCAAAGTGCAATTTTCTTGGCAAAGAACCCTACTTATCATTCAAAGACAAAGCACATTGATGTTCAGTATCACTTTGTGAGGGATATGATAGAAGACAAAAAGGTGTTGCTGGTAAAGGTGGACACTTTGAAGAATACTGCAGATGCATTGACAAAATCTGTGAGCTCTGAGAAGTTCTCTTGGTGTAGAGAAACAATGGCAATTTCAGGGCTGGAAAAATGACTAAGCTCTCCTGTGGCCCCCTGTGGAAAGAAAACAACAAGTGGGAGATTGTTGGGTTGTGTTATATTCTTTCCACGACTAACCTACGTAGTGAACCAGGGGGTTAGAGGGGGGGCAGAGCCCCCCTTCGTTGCGCCGATTGCGCAGCAGGGGCGTCACAGGGGGGGCGGCAGCCCCCCCTGTCCAGGGGGTTTGAGGGGGGCGGGTAGCCCCCATCTATGGGGTCCGAGGCAGTGCCCCAAGAAAAAAAAATTTTGGACCCTATATTAGGTTGGGCAAACCTACCTATGGTTTTTTTCGGTCCATGGTTTTGGACGCGATGGTTTTCGATTTATGGTATTGGATGCTTCGGCATGTATAAATGTGTATTGTAACATTGAAAGGAATATAATGAAAAATCAAGCTGGTAGTCCCGGTTTTGGGATCCAGGGGAAAATCTCTGTGTATATGTTTTCTATGTGTTATTCTCTCGCATTGTTTATTTTTCTGTGATTTAGAATTCGTATGCAAGTAATTTATGTACGGGGTTAAAACCTACAATGTTTACCATCAGATCCTCCATGTGTTCAAGAGAATAATCAGCAAAAAGATTAAGATTGGAATTTCATTGTAGAATAAGACATGAAGAATGATCCATATGAGCAAGAAAACCAAGGGTGTCAAATCTATATTGAGGTTTGGTTCCAAAAAATCAACAAGATGGAGCATCACTCTCTTCTTCAATAGTGCTTGATATCATCAAATTCAAATCATTTAGTCTCTAAAATTCAAGTACATGTCAAAGAATGTGTTTCGAGCCTACACATGAGTTTATATTTCATCTTGATGGCATGGATCCATTGGAAGTATTTCTACACTTGAAAGATATTTTGTTTTTTCAAGTAGAGTAGGATAGGAAAAAAAATGGAAAAAGAGAGAAAAAGAGGAGAAGAATAAAATCTCAGGTGAAAACCTCTTTTGAGGCAGCTGAGTTTGGTTCACTGATTGAAAACCTCCTTGAGTTGGTCAGTGGGTTGGAAAGAAAAAAAGAAAAAGAAAAAGGAAAAGATCCTAGGTGTAAACCTTCTTTGAGGAGCCTAGGCATACCTACTAGTTGAAAACCTCATTGAGGTAGCTAGTAGGCCTAGGGAAAAAAAAGAAAAAATCAAAAACGAAAAGGAATTTTTTTGTTTCTACATGTATCTCTCTCTCATGAATGTAGGTTCTCTCCAAGATTTGTAAGCAACAAGAACAATTTAGCACCAAAAGAAAAGATTGATAAAATACCTAGGCACAGGAAATCAAACTTGGGATTTCTCCTCCTTTTCCCAGATGCTCCAATTTGACCAAGGCCATGTCAATCCATTATCCCCATCCACTTCCAACATCCCCCCATCATTTCCAAGTGCTTCCCATTCATTTTCCTCGTTGTCCTAAAATGCTATAGGAGGAATCTGTTTTGCTACAGGAGACCAAAATACAAAGGGCATATTTTTTTTAACCATATATTGAAAACCATGCATCCATTTTCCTAGTTGTTCCATGGAGAGATGCATATGGATGATAGTAATATTCTCAAGGAATCTCAGCAAATTCCATTGTACACTTTTTGAGAAATTCACCTCCATCACCTACATCCATTTTTTATTTTTCCCAAGATTGTTGCATCCATTTGCCAATATGTTTTTATGAGGAGGTGCATAGGGATGATGGAAACATGCTCAAAAAATTTCAAGTAAATCCAATCTACCATTTGAGATATATGATAAAATAATTTTTCTACAAGGGATTGTTTTGAAATGCTACAGGAGCAACCAAAATTGTTACAGGGGGGAGATCAACTTGGAAAAAGAGCCCCAAAGGTCTTATTTTCCTTAGGAAATTCAGGTATAGGTCCACTCAAATTCCTTCATCTCAATCACCACTCCATTCATCCAAATCCATCACCAAGATTTGACCTCTGACCACACATGAAAAAAAAACGCAGGAAAACGACTCTACCCTCATATTTTTTTTTTCCTTTCCCATAACTTTCACCACCTTATGAAGATGCTATTATTTTCTCTAAAACCCACTATCAGTTGTCCAAGTCCCTAAATGTAGTGTGAGATTGTGAGAAGAAACTAAATGACTGGTACAAGAGGAAAATAGTCCTTTAGTAGCCTTCATAGACTCATCTATAAAAAATGATCCAAGGTTTCTTATTGCTCCAGAACAAAGAGCTGGCCACCCCTAAAGCTTAAGGAAGCCACAGTATCCCTGAGGAGAAGTTGTAAGGTCAACCATCCACTCCAACAACAATATATCAAAAACTAGAGAGATACTTGTAAGAAAGAAAGGTTCCATCAGTTAACTACATCATGTGAATACCCGTGCAAAAGAAAAACAAGGAAATTATCACCTCTAGAGAACCATGTATCGATCACCAACTCAGCAAAAATATGCATGCCTCTCCAGAATGTTGGCATTATGATTCTGGTATGGCTCTATGTTACAGATGTTGTACTTGATGGCAACACCCTCATGTGGCAATGCTCTGATCAGGCTCTCAAAATGTTGAAAATCAAGAAGTACGCAGGAGAACAGTTCAGCAGATGCGTACACGCAAGTACACCGAGAAGGGACCGCGGCCAGACATGCAGGTCACCCGTTCAGAAAGTGCGTACCCCCAGTTTCACGTACTCCAAGGCAGAGAAGCGCGTTCACGTGGGGTTTCCTATGTTTGGCCCGTGGTATTTAGCCCGCCACTCTTGATTCTATGGTTTTGGCCCGTGGTATTGATTTATATTATTATTATTATTGAGCCCCATGTTTTTGGGCCCCTGGTATTGGTTATCTATGGTATTGATCCATGATTTTAGGAGGAGCTTGCCTATATAAAGCAAAGGAGATCACTTGGCTAAGTATCTTTTGCAAATTGAATATCTTAAGATCTGAAATATTGGGTTGTTGCTTAAAAGCTTAATCTATATCAAAGTGAAGTTGAAAGCGAATCTGAGAAGGGTGATCTCTCGAGCGCATGATCAGATCTGGACATCTAACTAACTGTGGCACACTGGTGAACTGCCAATTCGGCCCTAATCAGAAGTATGCAGGTGATTAACAGTGCAAGTGCGTGGGTACGCAGAGGCGAAACAGGAGAGCTGCGTGGGTACGCAGAGTAGAAGAAGGGGCACTGCGTGGGTACGCAGAGCAGAAGAAGGAGAACTGCGTGGGTACGCAGTGCGACAGAAGTTCAGGTGCGTACGCACAGTAAAGGTACGCGGCGCGATAGTGTCTCTGGGTGCATACCTGCTGTAACAGTACGTGGCACGATAGTGTCTCTGGGTGCGTACCTACTGTAACAGTACGCAGCGCGATTAAAGAAGCAGTGTGTGGGTACGCGGTGCAGTAGAAGGCTCTCTGCGGGTATACGCAGGGAAGCAGAAGGTGAAGTGCATAGCGACGCAGGCCAGAGAAAGAAAAATTGCGTATCTGTCTGAAGATCTTCTGTTGACTGAATTTTTCTATTGATAAGGTGTTCTGGGTTTAGTTCTGTTACTGTTGATTTGGTTACTGCAGTTGACTGTGTAATTTACATGTACTTGATGATCATTTGATGTTTATGGATTCAGTTTGAAAATTCATGAAAAGAAGTAGGGGGTTGTAGCTCCCTTCCAGGAGAGACTGGAAAACGAGAGAGAGAGTCGTAGCTCTCTGCAGGTTGCAGCCTGCGTACTGGTAAAGGACTGCACTAGTACAAAACCATTGTAAAAGAAGTTTCTAATTTGAAAGAAGATAGAGACATATTGCAGCAGGTGGTTTTCACCCACATTGGGTTTCCACCTTACATCTTGTGTTCTTTGGTGTGACTATTTGTCTTTCTTGTTCATGCTCATTATTTTATGGTACTGATATGCAAAAAATAATTCAAAGTATAAATAAGGAAGATTTGTTAAAAGAACTTGATAATACTGATTCACCCCCCCTCTCAGTATTATTTCCAACAATTGGTATCAGAGCAGGTCCTTCAGAGAAGCTTGATCGCTTGAAGGAAGATCATTCATCATGAGAAACTACGAGAGGGGAGCATCAATCAGGCCACCAATTTTTGATGGGACAAACTTCAATTATTGAAAGGTAAGAGTTACTGCCTATCTTCAATCTCTTGGTACAGAAGTTTGGGATATCATAGACACAGGCTACACTTTTCCTTCATCTACTCCTACAGATGCGGCCGAAAAGAAGAAATATGAAACAAATGCTAAAGCAGTCAATACTTTGCTGGGATGCTTATCTCAAACAGAATTCGTAAAGGTCATGCAATATAAATCCGCAAAAGAAATATGGGACAAGATTGTCTTGAGCTACGAAGGAGATGAACAGGTAAAGCGTGCTAAACTTCAAACTCTCAGGATTCAGTATGAGAATCTCAGGATGTATAATGATGAAAGTGTGGCTAACTATTTTCTTCGGGTAGATGAAATTGTTAATTGCATGAAAAACTTGGGTGAAGAAATAAAAGAGGCTATTGTGGTTGAAAAAGTTCTAAGATCATTGTCCCCCAAGTTTGAATCTAAAGTGTCTGCAATAGAAGAAAAGGAAAATCTACGAATTCTTACTATGTCTCAGCTACACGAAATTCTAACTGCTTATGAAATGAGAAAGGGAGGTCCTTCAGACAGAAGAGAAGCTGCTTTCAAGGCTTCAGGCAAAGGAGATTATTATGAAGCAAGTCACGTGCCAGAAGAAGAAGAAGAAGAATCAAATTTTGTCAGAAATCTTCAAAGGGGTTCTGGAAGGTTCAGAGGTAAGTTACCTTTTAAATGCTTTGCTTGTGGAAGAGTAGGTCATTATGCTGCAAAATGCCCTTATAAGGATAAAGGAAAGGAACCTGCTAGATGGAACAAGAAACAGAGTGCAAATAAGAAAAGCTACTACACTCATGAAGATAATGATGGTCTATCAAATAGTGATGAAGATGAACGAGGCAATGATTATAAACTGTTAATGGCATTTGAAGATGATGATTATATGGATGCTATAGATGTGGATAGCCTTTATGAAGAAATTACTAAAATCAAGAGATGTATAGAAGAAAAGAATATGATCATTGATACTCTACAATTTCAAATTGATGAAAAGGAAAAACATCTTGAAAAATTAGAAGGTGAAATTGTTGGTCTTAGAAAAGAGATTGAGAAAACAAAAGCTATTAATCTTAAGTTTTTCAAAGGATCTGAAGCTTTGGATGAGATTATCAATGTACAGCGTTCTCCACTAAACAAGACAGGTCTGGGCTATATTGGAGAAACTTCTCAAGCATCCACCTCAAAAAGTTATCTTGATGCAGCAAGGAGGAATGAGCAAAAGCACAATGGAGACCATCAGGTAAAGCAGGGATGAATTGCAAACAAAGACTATCAGGGTCAATCAGTCTTAAGGGTGAACAAAAGCTACAACCAGCCACAGGTAAAATCTTCTCAATTTGGTTCAAGAATGGATGACAATAGAAATTACAATCATGTGGCCGGTAGATTTGATAACTGCAGAAGTTTCTTCAATGGACAATGTTTCTCTTGCCATAACTTTGGTCACAAAGCAGCTCAATGTGTTGCATATAATACAATCATGACTAGAGAATCTCAAAAACAAAGAAGTATGACCGGGATTACAAAAAGGACCTATAACAACTTTTCGGCTCTTGAAAATGAAGTTGAATGTTCTATTTGCAATAACTTTGGTCATAAATATTCTGAATGCAGGAGCAGGTTTCAGCAGACAAAGGAGCAAGCCTCAAGCACCAAAACATGGAGAATAAAGGAACCACAAACAGAAAGATGTGGGATAGCATTTTATGCAGAAGGACAGGAAAATCTATGGTACATTGACAGTGGATGTTCGAAGCATATGACAGGTGATAAAGAAAAACTTGAGTCATATTCTGCTCTAGAAAAAGGAAAGAAAGTTTCATTTGGAAACGATACTCCTGCAACTATAAAAGGAAAAGGCATTGCTCAGTTAAAAGAAAAGGTCAAGGCTAGAAATGTTTTGTATGTTGATGGATTGAAGCATAATCTTCTAAGTGTCAGCCAGATGTGTGATCAAAGAACCGAGGTGATATTCAGATCAAATGGATGTCTTGTTCGTGATCTTGATACAGGTAAAACAGTGATCAAAGGTAAAAGAACTCCAAATAATCTATACATATTTGAAGAAGGACAACAACAATGCTATCTGAGCAAGGAAGATGAGCACTGGTTATGGCATCGGAGGTTGGGGCACCTAAGCTTTTCACAAATAAGAAAAGTATGCAAATATCAGGCAGTTCGCGATCTTCCAGATATCAAAATTCCAAACAACACCATATGCAAATCATGTCAGTTTGGAAAGCAAACCAGAACTAACTTTCCAGAAAAGGAAAGATCAGCTAGCATGCCTCTTGAACTAGTACATACAGATACATGTGGTCCATTCAGGAAAAGAACACCTCGAGGAGAAGAATACCTGATATTATTCATTGACGATTTCTCCAAGTTTGTCTGGTTAGGACTTATGAAGCACAAAGATGAAGCATTCGAAAAATTCAAATCCTTCAAAGCCTTGGTTGAAAACGAATCAGGACGCAAAATTAAGTGCCTCAGATCCGACAGAGGTGGGGAGTTTACCTCAAATGAATTTTTCAATTTCTGTGAAGAACATGGGATAAGAAGAGAATTCTCTACAGCTAGAACTCCTAAGCAAAATGGAGTTGTGGAAAGAATGAACAGAACAATCCAACAAATGGCTCGTGCTATGCTTGATGAGTCGGGAACTCCCGCAACTTTCTGGGGTGAAGCTGCACATGCTGTGGTTGTTATTCTCAACAAAACAAATGTCCGGGTGAACAGCACTCAAACTCCTCATGAGCTCTGGTGTGGTGAGACTCCTTCGGTAAAGCACTTCAAAATCTTTGGGAGCAAATGTTATATTAAGAATACTAATGAGCAACTTGGCAAACTTGAACCTAGAGCAGATGAAGGTATTCTTCTTGGTTATTCTCCACATAGTAAAGCATACAAATGCTACAATAAAAGACTGGGCAGAATCGTTGACAGCATTGATGTAGTGGTTGATGAGAAGGGATACATTCCTAGGCAAGTACATCATGAAGACATTGAAGAAGATGAAGGCTACCCTCAAAGACAGAATGATGAAGAAGAAGAACCTCAAGAAGAACCAGAGGAGCAGACAAGAATAGAAGAGAAGACTCCATCTAGATATGTTCAGAAGAATCATCCAGAATCATAGATTGTAGGGCAAAAAGAAGTAGGTGTACAAACAAGAAGAACAGTTGCAGAAGCTTCAAGCTATTTGGCATTACTCTCCTCCACTGAACCACAAAATGTGAAAGAGGCATGCAAAGATGAATGTTGGGTGAAAGAAATGGATGAAGAACTTGAGCAGATCGAAAAGAACAACACTTGGGAGCTGGTTCCTAGACCAAAGGATAAGAATGTTATCGGAACAAAATGGGTCTTCAAAAATAAATTGAATGAAAATGGAGAAGTAATTAGAAACAAGGCCAAACTTGTTTGTAAAGGGTATGAGCAGCAAGAAGGAATAGACTTTAAAGAAACCTTTGCTCATGTTGCAAGACTTGAGGCCATCCGAATGTTCCTTGCTCTCTCAAGCTTTCAAAACTTCAAAGTATTTCAAATGGACGTGAAATCAGCCTTTCTGAATGGAGACTTGGAAGAAGAAGTATACATTGAGCAGCCAGATGGGTTCATTCTTGGAAATGATCCAAATCTTGTATGCAGATTGAAAAAGGCTCTCTATGGTCTCAAACAAGCTCCAAGGGCTTGGTACTATCATTTGGACAAATATCTTCATCAACAAGGCTTTTCAAAAGGATCAGCAGATAGCAATATTTATATAAAAGTTGAAAATGACAAATTGCTAATACTTGTTGTGTATGTAGATGACATTATCTTTGGCAGCAATGAAGAAGCTGTGAGTCAAAACTTTGCCTTGGTAATGAATAAAGAATTCGAAATGTCCTTGCTGGGTGAACTGACATATTTTCTTGGTTTGCAAATCCAACAAAAAGAAGGAGGGATCTTTTTGTCTCAAACCAAGTATCTCAAACAGATTTTGAAGAAATATGGCATGGAAGATGCAAAACCAGTATGTACACCCATGGTCACAGGATGTAGCCTCAGTGCAAATGATGAATTTGCAGCAGTGCATCAACCAACCTACAGATCTATAATTGGAAGTTTACTTTATTTGACTGGTACCCGACCGGACATCATGCATGCAGTTGGAATAGTTGGAAGATTTCAGGCAAATCCGAAGGAGACTCATCTTCAGGCAGTGAAGAGAATTTTCAAATATCTTCAAGGGACTCAAAATTATGGCTTATGGTATCCTAGAGATATAGATCTCACACTTCATGCTTATACAGATGCAGATTGGGCTGGAAGCATGGATGACAGAAAGAGCACAAGTGGTGGTGCATTCTTTATGGGTTCCAGACTAGTATCTTGGTTCAGCAAGAAACAGAGTTCGATTGCCTTATCTACAGCTGAAGCGGAATATGTTGCTGCTGCAACTTGCTGCACTCAACTCCTTTGGATGATGCAGACCTTGCAGGATTTTCAAATCACTTGCACTCCAGCTATTCCCATCCTATGTGATAACACAAGTGTAATCAGTATCTCAAAGAACCCAGTCATGCATTCAAAAACCAAGCACATACCAATCAAGTATCATTTTCTCCAGGAACAAGTGCTTGAACAGAAGGTCAAGTTGGAGTATGTTCCTTCTAAGGAACAAGTTGCTGATATACTCACCAAACCATTGCCCAGGGAGACTTTTGAATACCTCAGGCAAAAGCTGGGGGTTATTGATGCATCATCTTGTTGAATCTCCTCTAATGGTTACATGTGCTCGGTTGCGGATTGGTTGCAGATCGAATGGCACAGGTTCAGGGGGAGCATATAATGCATTGTTGGCATTATGGAGGACGTACAGAAGGAGATCATGGATGCTGATCTGATTATAGCTGCAATATGTCTCTATCTCTTTCATGGTCATTTATGGTGTTTGGTGGATTATGGTTCTTCTTTGCAGATCTGGTTCATATTCAGGAGGAGCATGTTCTTAGGGGGAGCATAACCCTTTGCCCTTGATGTCAAAGGGGGAGAATGAAGCTGAAGATTTTGAGGTTGCCATCAAGTCCAAAGGGGGAGATTGTTGGCATTATGATTCTGGTATGGCTCTATGTTACAGATGTTGTACTTGATGGCAATACCCTCATGTGGCAATGCTCTGATCAGGCTCTCAAAATGTTGAAAATCAAGAAGTACGCAGGAGAATAGTTCAGCAGATGCGTACACGCAGGTACACCGAGAAGGGACCGCGACCAGACACGCAGGTCACCCGTTCAGAAAGTGCGTACCCCCAGTTTCACTTACTCCAAGGTAGAGAAGCGCGTTCACGTGGGGTTTCCTATGTTTAGCCCGTGGTATTTAGCCCGCCACTCTTGATTCTATGGTTTTGGCCCGTGGTATTGATTTATAATATTATTATTATTGAGCCCCATGTTTTTGGGCCCCTGGTATTGGTTATCTATGGTATTGATCCATGATTTTAGGAGGAGCTTGCCTATATAAAGCAAAGGAGATCACTTGGCTAAGTATCTTTTGCAAATTGAATATCTTAAGATCTGAAATATTGGGTTGTTGCTTAAAAGCTTGATCTATATGAAAGTGAAGTTGAAAGCGAATCTGAGAAGGGTGATCTCTCGAGCGCATGATCAGATCTGGACATCTGACTAACTGTGGCACACTGGTGAACTGCCAATTCGGCCCTAATCAGAAGTACGCAGGTGATTAACGGTGCAAGTGCGTGGGTACGCAGAGGCGAAACAGGAGAGCTGCGTGGGTACGCAGAGCAGAAGAAGGGGCACTACATGGGTACGCAGAGCAGAAGAAGGAGAACTGCGTGGGTACGCAGTGCGACAGAAGTTCAGGTGCGTACGCACAGTAAAGGTACACGGCGCGATAGTGTCTCTGGGTGCATACCTGCTGTAACAGTACGCGGCACGATAGTGTCTCTGGGTGCGTACCTACTGTAACAGTACGTAGCGCGATTAAAGAAGCAGTACGTGGGTACGCGGTGCAGCAGAAGGCTCTCTACGGGTATACACAGGGAAGCAGAAGGTGAAGTGCGTAGCGACGCAGGCCAGAGAAAGAAAAACTGCGTATCTGTCTGAAGATCTTCTGTTGACTGAATTTTTCTGTTGATAAGGTGTTCTGGGTTTAGTTCTGTTACTGTTGATCTGGTTACTGTAGTTGACTGTGTAATTTACATGTACTTGATGATCATTTGATGTTTATGGATTCAGTTTGAAAATTCATGAAAAGAAGTAGGGGGTTGTAGCTCCCTTCCAGGAGAGACTGGAAAACGAGAGAGAGAGTCGTAGCTCTCTGCAGGTTGCAGCCTGCGTACTGGTAAAGGACTGCACCAGTACAAAACCATTGTAAAAGAAGTTTCTAATTTGAAAGAAGATAGAGACATACTGCAGTAGGTGGTTTTCACCCACATTGGGTTTCCACCTTACATCTTGTGTTCTTTGGTGTGACTATCTGTCTTTCTTGTTCATGCTCATTATTTTATGGTACTGATATGCAAAAAATAATTCAAAGTATAAATAAGGAAGATTTGTTAAAATAAATTGATAATACTGATTCACCCCCCCTCTCAGTATTATTTCCAACACAGAAATCATCAAGTAGGTGCAGTTACGCAATATTCATCACCCCTTCTCTTGAGCATATTATGGTTAAAAATTTGTTGTCAATGCATGAGAGATGAGGTCTTACAAGATAAGGATGGGTCAACAATCTCAACCACCCTCAACTAGTTAAGTGCAGCTAACTCCCTCACTCATGAAATGTGGAAAAAGCAAATTAATAAGGGTGATGATTACGAGGAGTGGGGAAAATGGTTAAAAGAGGAAATTTGTGCAAAGGCAAAGTCACCATATCGCTCTAAGCCATTTACACGAAAGGAAATAAAAGTACAAGGCTCAAATTCACTTGTAAAATTAATCATTCCCAAGAAACAGTTGTAGAAACACATCAAGGTAAAAAAGGACGAGATAGATGCTACTAGGGGCTACCTAAGGTGCTACAGAAGAGATATAGAGTTGATTTGCAGGTGCTAGAGGATCGAGCATAACTGCTATAGGAGAAACAAGGTTGCTACAGGAGAAACAAGGCTACTACAGGAGAGACAAACTGTGTTCTATAGGAGAAACAAATTTGCTACAGAAGAGGGAAATGTGCTACAGGGAAGTCTAGAGAGCTCAAAAAATCATAAAACCTTATGTTTGAAGAGGGACGTCTAAGAGAAGGTTAAGTACACATTTTTCTCTGCCATCTGTGGGTAAGAAACCTGTAAAAGCTTTAACTCCTTCAATAATGCATCCTGTAACAAAATTTTGATAGCAGTTTGAGAATAAAGAAATTTACGTGAATGTTTCTTTTGAGTTAAGAAATATTAAAAAGGAAATGGAATTGTTTTAAATTTGAGTCTGAATTTTTCCTTCCTCTAATACAGTATGGATAAAACTACTCTTTTACACATGTAGCAGATTGGGAGTATTGGTTTTCCAAACTTCGGGAAATCACAGTGATAATCATTACCAGTAGTTTCAATTAGAGGGAGTCCACAAATTCATCAAGGATGTCAATTATCATATGTGTTGTGAAAACTTGTATCATGGGCAAACTTTGTGGACATAGACAGAGAGACTTTTCTTAAGACACAAACACAAGCCTAATTAGAACTTGGAGAAAAGGATGGATCTACAGAAGAAGAAGCTGGAGAAGAAGAGGAAGAGGATGGATCAAGAGAATATGTGCCAAAATTCCTTCTGAGGTATCTTGGGATGTTAAGGAGGTCACTAGGGCCATGAATGAGGCACAATTAGGTCACTAAGTTGCTCAAAGGATGAGCAACACTTTCAGTAGGGGGTATGATGGGCCTCCAAATTAGACATAAATTAAGGCCCATATAACCATCCTTCAACACATTAAACCTCTATTTTTTGCATTAGATGACATATTTTTAGCTTTAATATGTTCATTAGGAAGGTTTAGAGATAATTTCATATTTGTGCCTAATATTATTTATTTTTGTAGAATATTGTGAGAATATTGGGCAGATTATGAAGATTTGGAGGATGAGATAATTTAGGGACTTTCTCCCTACTACAGGAGGATCAATATTGGATAATAAATGAAAAAAATATTATGAAATTATTGAAAATTTGTAGATCTCCAGTGATTGAATAAATCTAGGAATGTGTTCCCTGTCATTTAATGCAAATTCCTAGTCTTGGGATCTAGATTTGCTTTTTTAGGGATTTTGGAGGGGAAAGTTGACTCTTTTTAAGGAGAATGCTTCCTCATCACTTTTTATAAGTACCAATTGGAATTTTCCTCTATGGGCATCTATTTATTAATCCCCTTGTGGAGAAAACTTATTATCTAGCATCTCCACTTTCATTTCTAGTAGGGATGTACTTGGATTGATTCAAATAATGAAGTTTGGTGCCATTTTAAGCTTCTAAATCTTGGTTTACATAAAAATACTATAATTTTCCTTGGGCTTGGCCATCCCAAGAGCCTCATATCCCTCTTGTACAATTTGTTTATTTCTTTTGAATGTCATTTTCACTTTCATCTCTTATTTCTGCATTTACTATTCATGCTTCTTTTGTTGTAGGTTACATTGGTTAAATGATTGATGTTAATTTTTTTCAGGTTACCTATAGATTCACAAGCATGATGCATGATTATAATAACTCTAAAAAGTGATATTCATTATTGAACTACTTGGATTGGTCCAGTAGTTCACAAATCCAGAATTTGTGGAAATCCCTTGTAGCAAAATAGTAGTAATTTTCTGCTATTTTTTAGAATGTGTCAATGATATACATTTGAGTTGATTGTACTTTTATTGGGTCATAAAAGATTTCAAGTTAATAAAAAAATTTACCCCATAGCATTTTCACTTGATTATGTTAGGCATTTGGTAGGTTAACTAGCTCACTAGTTCTTGAATTTCTAGTTTTTAGAGTAGTAATTTTCTGCTATTTTTTAGCACATGTTAACAGGGGTATTTTTGAGTGATTCCACTTGGAATGGAGTCCTAGGACATCCTAATTAATAACAATTTTTTTCCCATAATTTTATTTACTTGGGAATTCGGCAAGTTATATCCTCCTGTAGCAAAACATGGCCTCTTGCAGCACCTCCTGTAACATGTGTACACTTGACCAGACCTACTCCAAAAGATTAATTATTGTCTCTTGGGCTTGAATAATGACCCCTAGTATCTGAATCCATGATTGAGGAAGACTAGATACCACTCTAGACCCACCTTTCCTTTACTGCAATTAGAATTAGAATACATATTTCCACATTTGAATAACAATGAATGTTTTCTTATGAAATGTACATGGGTTATGTTACTAAAGCTAAGTTTCCTTGAACACAGTGTAAAGAGTTTGATTCATCAATGCAAAGTAGAGTATACTTGATTCTTGAATTTGTGCTTCCTTCAGTTTTCAGTTACAATCCTTATTGTTAAAAAGATCAAATTTCATTTTCCAAAGCAACATTCCACATTCTGCAATTAGAGTATTAATTTACATTCTACAAGTAGAATAATGTTTCCATTTTTGCAATTAGTTTAGGATTTAATTTCATGACATTGACTCCATTACATCAGATGAATGAAAGAAGGACACATTGTATGTTTCACATATAGTTCTGACACCTCTTAAGTTTGTATGAACCTCAGGTTGATAATTTAAGTTGGTAGCCTTGGGAGTTGTAGTATTATTTTTGCAATATTAGGGTTCATCAAAACCTATAAAAATTCTCTTCCATGTCCATCATGATTTATAGATGCATAGTCGAATGGACCTCATGCATAGTATAACAACTCTTATGAAATTCTCAAATTTTCCATGAATCTCCAATAATAGAGTTGAAATCAAGATAACACAAAGTTTAAATGTGAAAGGATTTTCTACTGGGAAAGCTGTCATCTTAACCTTATACCAATTATCTTAAATTTTTATAATATCTACATGCATAAAAATTGCAAAACTAAGGTGTTTCAAGATAATTAAAATATACTACTTGTCATCATGAGGAATGTGTTGTAGCGGCTACAACCACCCTCCAAAATTTTGCCTTAGCACTTCGTTTTGAAGCCTCCCTACCAACCTTCGCAACAACATGTCTTGCTTCATCAAGTACAAATTATCTTAAATTCTTATAATACCTACATACATAAAAATTGCAAAACTAAGGTGTTTCAAGATAATTAAAAGATACTACTTGTCATCATGAGGAACGTGTTGTAGCAACTACAACCAGCCACCAAAAGTTTTCCTTAACTTCATTTTGGAGCCTCCGTACCAACCTTCACAGCAACATGTCTCGCTTCGTCAAGGACACAAGCTCCAGTGATTTTCTTGTAGAAATACAACCTGTTGATCAACCCTTGATGCATTCCCCTCACGGGTTGTTCATCCGGACTTGGTCCAGTACCAGGCTGAGCAGATCCTTTAAGAATTTCTGCAAATCTAGAGGGAAACCAGCCTTCCCTCCAGAAATTGTGCAATCCTGACTAGAAGCCTACTGGGCCCTAGAATTGTGCAATTCTGCTGAGCAAGATTCACCCAGAAAATTGCAAAATCCTTCCCAGCTGGGCTACTCAACCCAGAATTTGTGCAAATCTAGGCAGTAGTCAGCTGCTCTGCCTAGAAATTGCGCAAATCTTTGAGCATCCAGCCAAGCTCCTAGGCAGAAATGCACATTTTATCCCAGTAGTTGAGCAACCTCTGCATGTGCAGTTGAGTTGACCGGTTTCCTCCGGGACCGAGAAAAACATACTTGCATGCATGGGTTTCTTCTCCCAAGGCAACATGCAAAGGCATCCCTTGTTTCAGGGATCTATTTTGGCAGTTGGAGGTTACATGCAAGGATCATTTTAGAAACCTCCCACCAAGTGTCATTTTCCCTAGATTTGTGGCATTCGCGTCACAACCTCGATTTTATCAAAACTCATGAATCGGATGCTACAGAGCTCATTCCTCACATCAAACTTGCAACTTTGACATACCACATCACATCTAGGAGTAACTCAGCTATTTTAGGGTAAGCCCACATTCCATGTCTTGTGTTGCATTTCTAGCGCTTTTTGTGTTTTGCTTCGTATAAACAGTGTCTACTTGATTTCAGTGAGCGCTTGTTGTTGTTTTGATACATACTAGCTTGTACTAGCACCATTTCAATTTTCATTAACAACTCACTGTTGTCGCATGCATGAAACTGTTTTTCATGAATGGTCGTCGATTCGATGACTTACTTCACCCACATGCATGTTGATCTATTTACTGAATCTTTCACTCAATGTTTCCATGCACGATCAATCACTTCTTCTTTCAATTAATGTCGCCATGCATTCACTTCCACATTTTCTTTCAGTTACCCATCGACGAGTTTGGCAAACCTTTGCCCAGACTCTTCCTTCACTAAGATAACATTTCACAATCCGGGGAAGGAAGACTCTGTCTTCCTCTCCAGAAATGCGCATTTTTTCCCAGGCACTGTCCTACAGGATTGTTTTGCGCATTTTTGAGGGACACTGACTATTGGCCCAAAAAATTGCATAATGCAGTCCTTGAGCCTGTAGTCACTCCCAGCTGGAATTGTACATTGCGCAATTCGAGCAGTCAATTAGTCTCATAGTAGCCCAAATTTTTCCTTGCCCAGTCTTGGTAGTCAATCTCCTGACCTCCTAGCCAAAATTCCACAACCTTCATGATCAGTCACACAAGTATGTTGTAAGTTAGCTCTCAAGTTCATTTTGGTATTCGACTGACAGATTACTTGTTGGGTGTGGAGCCTAATTATCTTCTTTATTAAGAACTATCGCCGCATTGGACCCCAGTTCGTAATGTGGTGGAAACACCGCCCATAAAATGTACACTGCCAGGGGGGTCCAAGGGGGGGGGGGGGGGTGACGACTATTATTGGGAACCCCCCCCACCAGGCGGGCGATTGGGGGAAACGCCCCTGAAGCTAAAAATAGATGTAAAATTTCCTTGTAAAATGTTGTAATTTCGTAGTCAATCTGGGTCGTTCATTAGGCAAAGATTTGACGGTAGAAGTTATGTTTAATTTAGCGTTTTTTCCCTAGAAGGTAAACCCTCGCTATATATGAGGGAATTGTATTACATCTATGTAGATCTGTATTCTGAGTGCGAAAGAGAGAGGAGATTCTGTGAGAGAGAAGAGGGAATTATAGCGGATCTGTTGTAGGTTGTATCTCTTCAGTTTGCTGGATAATATAAAAGGAAGGATTGGTTGTTTCTCTGTGGACATAGCCCAAATTGGATGAGCCACATATATCTATGTCTCTCTTGTTTTATGTGTTTATATTTCTACAATATATTTTATGTGTTCCATTGCTTTATAATATATAATTTTCTAACATTTCTTGCCATGAGTGTTGCCATGTCTCCAGGTATTACAGGCGTTCATCTGCCTCTCAGCAGTGCAGGTACAATGGTTTCAAGAGCGCAAAGTCAAAGACATTGTTCAGAGCACACTTGGTGATGCAGTCAATCAAGTGTCTATGAACTTGCATACCCACGAAGACATTAAGTTGTTCATAGAAAAGGACATCAAGATATGATGGCACCAGCATTACAATGAGTAGAATCATGAACATCAGCTAAAGGTAGCATACCGGATGCATAAAACACGAGAGGAAGGTTGTTGAAAACATAGAGGCGGAACAAAGTTGCAAGCTCGAGTAGATCCACTGATGATGAAAGAAAATTTGGAGACTCAGGCTATGAGGTGATGGCGTGACATGAAGATCGCGCGAAGATAGATAGTGGAACAAAGAAGGAGTTCCATGTGTTGAAGCAACAACTCAAGGAAGAAAATGAGCTACACAGGGAAGCGAATGAGTTTCAGTAGGAACAGGAATAGCAGGGGGTGAAACATGCACTCACGAATGAAATTGCACCCGTACAAGTCATAGATTCATCCTAGCAACTGGCATGGAGCAGACATGGTGAGTAGTGTTATTGATCACATGAAAGGGATTTAGCAGCATGCATGTCATTATGCGTACACATGCAATCCAACCCATTCAGCACACTCACCAAGGCAAAGACAAGAAGAAAGTCCAACTGGAGTTGAACCTATAGTTGACAGTTGATGCTCATCACCACTAACACACACAAGAAGATCAACACGAACCCTATGCATCAATGTGTTGTCTATTTGGCTACACCCAAGAAGACCATATGCATGTTAACAAAAGATTTGGATGAAGGAGCCATACCAATGCACCCAGATGCAATAGCGACAAGAGTTCGCTTCTGCAAGATGTCACCATGAGGTGCATGCACACCATCACAGATGACCAAGCTTGGCATCAACTTACTACCTTCACCGTCACAATCATGTCAAAGAGTTGGTCTCATCACAACCGACCGAGTGCTAATGATGTCTTGCATGGCTCACTCAAGCCATGTTCTCTCACATGAGTACATGTGCATTGTAATGTAATGTCTTTTCAAGTGTAAGTCAAGTGTTGATAGTTGGATGTAACAGTCATAGAGTAGATGAAGAGTCATAAGGGTAGTTGAATTGTCATAAAGGGGAATGTCAAGGGTCACCCCACCCTTTTCTATTAATAGTCCCTCATAACTCATTGTAAAGGCTTCTGGTAAGCCAAGCTTCGAGAGGAGTATCTTAGAGAAAGCTTGGATAGTATTGTAATGAGCCTTGGCTCCTCCACTGCGCAGAGCTAGTACATCTCTTTGGGGAGCAGGCAATTGTGGCTGTAATGTTCGACTATTGGAACTAGTGGTTGGAAATGGATGTATTGAATGACTGGAAATTACACTTAATATAACAGAGCTAGCACATTTCATGCATATGTTGTATTGTATTCTATGCTATCTGGTTTACTCTAGATGATATATGTATTTTTTTTCTTACGCATGCATGTATGGACTATTCTGTATAAGTATGTATGAATCTTTTTGAAATGTGATGTTGGTTTAACCATCACTTTAGATTGCTCACTAAATTGCTTTCCAACTTGTGATTCATCTTCGCTCGTGTGTTCCCTTCCAAGCTGCGTACTATTAGAGGTTTCCAAGGGGTGCACTCAGCTCACCCTTACTGTGTTAGAACCTCTCATGCAACTTCCTTGGCTCGCTAGAGCTGTCACACCCTTGCTACCAACAGAGTCATCTTACTTGCCTATGCGCGAAATCGTGGTCAAGGCATTACCGTACAACCCACTGTTAGGACTCGTACACCAAATGGTCTAAGGCCTAATTGGGACTTCTTACCGAGGAGATCCCCTTACATGTTGGCAGTGTTAGAAAATTATATATTACAGAGCAATGGAACACATAGAATATAGAAGAAATATAAACACAGAAAACGAATAAAACCATAGAGACACAAAGATACATGGTTCACCCAGTTTGGGCTACGTCCACCCCGAATAGCCATTCCTTCCTTTTTATTATCCAGCAAAATGAAGAGACACAACCTACAACAGATCCATGTAATATCCTCTATTTTCTCTCACAGTCTCACCTCTTTGTTTCTCGCTCGAAGAATACACATCTATTACACAGCCTCAATACAATGCCCTCATACAAAGAGAGGGGTTGCCTTCTAGGGTAGAAAACCCTAAACTAAACATAAGTTCTACCATTAGATCATCTGCCTAATGAACGGCCTAGATTGACTAGAAATTACTATACTTTTACAAGGCAGATTTTCATCTGTTTTTAGCTTCGGGGCGCTGCCCTCGAAACCCTTGTAGGGCGGATCGCCCTTTTAGCTTCGGGGCGCTGCCCCCGAAACCCATGTAGGGGGGATCGCCCCCCCCCCCCCCCCCCCCCCCCCCCCGTGGAACCCCCATGGGGGGGACAAGTCCCCCCTGCACCCCCTCGCATGGAGGGGTGTACAAACTTCCTAGGGTATACATCCGACTGAAACAAAGACCTCTAAATAATCATGCTCCACACCCAACAATCTCCCACTTGGAGAATGATTGTAGCAACTCCACCGCTGCTCCATTTGCTGGACAATGACTCCTCTTTGGACTTGGTTGTTTCTCATCTTCATTGTCATCCTTGAAGACCAATTAAAACTAAGCATATTCTCAGTTTCTCCCTGGTTACAACTTTTGTTAGCATATCTGCAGGATTCTGGCTAGTGTGTATCTTTTCTAGGTTCAACTCTCCATCTTCCAACACTGATCGTATGAAATGGTACTTGAGTTGTATGTGTTTAGTCCTGGAATGAAATGTTGAGTTCTTTGCAAGATGAATGGAACTTTGGCTATCACTGTATAACGTGCCCATATCATGCTTCTTACCCAATTCACCCATAAACTTTTGTAACTAAATCATTTATTTACTGGCCTCTGTAGCAGCAATATACTCTGCTTCTATTATTGAAAGTGCAACAACACTTTGAATTTTTGAAACCCAACTGACAGCTGTTCCACCTACGATAAATACATATCCTATAGTGCTCCTCCTATTATCTTTGTCACTTGCCATATCTACATCAACATATCCCTGTAGAGAAATGTTTGAACCACCAAAGCATAATGCTTGATTTGTGGTACCTTTCAAGTATCTGAGAATCCATTTCACTGCCATTTAATGTTCCTTTCCTGGATTGTTCATGTACCTGCTTACAACTCCCACTGCATGTGCAATATCAGGCCTTGTGCATACCATTGCATACATTAAGCTTCCAACTGTTGATGCATATGGAACTTTAGACATATAATCCATGTCTTCTTGGGTCTTTGGGCACATTTCCTTTCTAAGTTGGAAATGGCTAGCAAAAGGTGTACTAACTGGTTTTGCATTGTGCATATTAAATCTTTTCAACACCTTTTGTATGCACTCATTCTGATACAATGTTAATTTGCGATTTTTCCCGTCTCTAGTTATTCTCATACCAAGGATTTGTTTTGCAGCTCCCAAATCCTTCATTGCAAATGAATTTGCCAATTTTCTTTTGAGCACATTTATTTCCTACATGTTAGACCTTCCAACAAGCATGTCATCTACATATAATAACAATATAATATAGCTGCCATCATTTTGCTTTT
The DNA here is from genome assembly GCA_031772625.1 of Pinus tabuliformis. Taxonomy (NCBI): domain Eukaryota; kingdom Viridiplantae; phylum Streptophyta; class Pinopsida; order Pinales; family Pinaceae; genus Pinus; species Pinus tabuliformis. The sequence continues at coordinate 553,402,565 of CM062812.1, forward strand.
TCAGATAAACACAATGATCAGAGTGGCATCTAGTATAACCTTGTTTAGACATAAACTTGTCAAATTTTAGATACCACTGCCTTGGAGCCTGTTTTAAGCCATACAAGCTCTTCTTCAACCTGCACACTAGCTTCTCCTTCCCTTTCACTTCATATCCTTGTGGTTGCTGCATATATATCTCTTCCTCCAAATCCTCATGGAGAAAGGTTGTCTTTACATCTAACTGCTCAAGATGCAAATCTTCAACTGCTACTAGACTTAAAATAGTTCTGACTGAAGTCATTTTAACAACAGGAGAAAATATTTCATCCAAATCAATACCTTTCTTTTGTGCAAATCCCTTCACCACAAGTCTAGCTTTGTACCTCTGTTTTCCTCCATCTTCTTCCTTCAGCCTGTAAACCCATTTATTCTACAATGTAGTTTTACCTCCAAGCAACTTGACTAAGTGTTGGCATTATGACACAGGTGTTGTCCTTGATGGAAACTCACTCAGATAACAGATCCTAGTTCAGGCTCTCAGAATGAAAGAAAATAAGATATATGCAGGTTCCACTTACCCAAGTCGCATATACACGGGGGATCACCATTCAGAAGGCACGTATGCATATGCACGCACTTTAATGCAAGGAAAAGTGCGTACATGTGGGAAAACGTTTTTTTGAGTCCTTGGTATTTGGACCTATGGTTCTGGACCATGGTATCCCGTCCGAAGTGTTCAACCCAGGTATTGGGTCCCATGTATTGGTTCTAAGTGGTTTTGAACCATGGTATTAAGTAAGGCCTAAGACTATAAAAGGGGAAGGAGATCATTAGGCATAGGCATTCTCTCAAGTATTGAATATCAAATGAAGAGCAAGATCTATAATACTGGTAATTGGGTTGTGGTGCATAGCTGGATCTGAATCAAGGAGGAATCTGAGCGCTAGAAGATGGATAAGTTCTATTGATGGGTCAATATCTCAAGGCTTGAAGAGAAGTATCTTTGTGTGATTTTGATCTGTTATATTTGGCACATGACTTGATATATAAATCTGATAATCTGGGTATAACTGATGTCTGAATAATTGAAAAGAGTAAATTATCTTTTATAGATCTGTACGCAGGTTCGCCATAGTAAAAGCGTGTATACACGCTGGTTTAGTAATTCAAAAAAATGTATACGTTGGTTTGCCTTAATACAAAAGTGTATGCACGCGGGTTCTTCATCTTGAATTAGTGTACGTATCATAAAATATGTTTTAGCTACTTCTGTTTATTGCTGCAATATTCTGGGTTTAGGGTTGGTGTCTGGTTACTGTTATTGTATTCTGGTTACAACATTCAGAGAAGTGATTGTTTGATTCAGTTTTGGTTGGTGCAAGGAGATTGATTGATGCAGATAGATCTGATGTTTGATTGATGTTATTGATGAATCCAGTCTGAAAATTTATGAAACATGGTCCCTAGAAGAAAAGAGAAGGTTGTAGCCTTCTGTAGGTCAGCACCTACGTACGAGTACATCAACTAGTACAAGAGCTAAGGGGGTTGTAGCTCCCTTCTAGGAGAAGCTGTGAATGAGAGAAGGTTGTAGCCTTCTGCAGGTAGAATCCTACATACTGGCATAAGACTGCACCAGTACAGAAATATTGTAAAAAGAAGTTTCTTATTTAGAGAAGATAGAGACGAATTGCAGCAGGTGGTTTTCACCCACATTGGGTTTCCACATTATATCTTGTGTTCATGTGTGTGATGATCTGTTCTGTTTTACTGCACCTATTTACTATTCTTATGGTTAATGAAGTTCTGATGCACTGATTAAAGATCAACATTTAATGGATTAACTGAATCATAAAGTTTACTGATATACGCTAGTTGCTTTAGACATAGTTGCGTATATACGCGGGTTCCCATAACTAAAGTAGCGTATATATATATATATATGAGTATGAAAATGAAAAAGTGTTTGATTTGATAATACTGATTCACCCCCCCCCCCCCCCTCAGTATTATTTCCAACAATTGGTATCAGAGCAGGTCCTTCAGAAGAAGCTTGATCGCTTGAAGGAAGATCTATCATCATGAGCAACTACGAAAGGGAGGCATCCACCAGGCCACCAATCTTTGATGGGAGCAACTTCTTTTATTGGAAGGTAAGAACCAAAACCTACCTTCAATCCCTTGGTGCAAAAGTTTGGGATATCGTGGAAGGAGGATACACATTCCCATCAGCAACTCCTACAGATACAACTAGTAAAAAGCAGTATGAAACAAATGCAAAGGTTGTCAATACTCTATTAGGAAGTCTATCTCAATCAGAATTCGTCAACGTTATGCAGCTCAAAATAGCCAAGGAAATATGGGACAAGATCATCCTAAGCTATGAAGGAGACGATCAGTTAAAACGTGCAAAACTATAATCTCTCAGAATTCAATATGAAACTCTCAAAATGCATAATGATGAAAGTGTGGCTAATTATTTCTTACGAATAGATGAGATTGTTAATCGCATGAAAAATTTGGGTGAAGAGATAAAAGTAGTTACTTTAGTTGAAAAGGTTCTAAGATCCTTGTCTTCCAAGTTTGAAACAAAATTTTCTGCCATAGAAGAAAAGAAGAATCTTCAGAGTATTACAATGTCATAGCTGCACGGAATCCTAACTACTTTTGAAATGAGAAAAGGAGGGCCATCAGACATGAGAGAAGTTGCATTCAAAGGAGAATACAATGAGCCAGGGCATACATCAAAAGGAGAGGAAGAATCAAACTTCGTCAAGAACCTTCAACGAGGTTCTGGAAGATTCAGAGATAAGCTACCTTTCAAATGCTTTGCTTGTGGGAGAGTCAGTCACTATGCAGCCAAATGTCCTCATAAAGATAAAGGTAAGGAACCAGTTAAATGGAACAGAAAATAGAATGTAAGTAGGAAGAGCTATTATACTCATGAAGACAACGATGGACTTTCAAATAGTGATGAAGATGAACATGGTAATGATTATAGACTTTTGATGGCTTTTGAAGATGGTGATTTCTTGGATGCTATAGATGAAGATGATCTCTATGAAGAAATTTCTAAACTTAAGATCTGTTTAGAAGAAAAGAGTATGATCATAGATACTCTAACATTCCAACTTGCTGAAAGAGAAAAACATAATGAAAAGTTAGAATGTGAAATTATGGGACTTAGAAAAGATATTGAGAAAACAAAAGCTCTTAATATTAGATTTGCTAAAGGATCTGAAACTTTAGATGAGATTATCAAAGTGCAGCATTCTCCTCTAATCAAGACAGGTCTTGGATACACTGAAGAAGCATCTCAAGTGCAAAAGCCATCCATCTCCAAAAGTTATCTTGATGCAGAAAGGAGAAGTGAGAAAAGGCATAAAGCACATCACTAGGTAAATCAGGGTCAATCTATTTCAAGAATGAACAGAGATCACCAAGCAAATCAGGGTCAATCTATTTCAAGGATGAACAGAAGCTACAACCAACCTCAGGTAAATCATTCTCAATTTGCCTCAATAATGAATGTCAATGGAAACTACAATCACCTGGACGGTAGATTTGATAATTCCAAGAATTTCTTTAATGGCCAATGTTTTTCATGTCATAACTTTGGACACAAAGCTACTCAATGCGTTGCCTACAAGACCATCATGACTCGAGAAGCACGAAATCAAAGGAATGTGACTGGGATCATGAAGAGGACCTACAATAACTTTTCTTCTCTTGAAAATGAAATAGAATGCTCTATTTGTAACAACTTCGGTCATGGAGACTCTGAAAGCAGGAGTCAGTTTCAGCAAACATCTTAGAAGGAGCAAGCTTCATTAGGTCCCGAAATATGGAGAAAGAAAGAACCACAACCAGAAATATGTGGTATAGCCTTATATGCAGAAGGACAGGAAAATCAGTGGTACATTGATAGTGGATGCTCAAAACATATGACAGGTGATAAAGAAAAACTTCAGTCATATAGTGCCTTAGAAAAGGAAAGGAAGGTCTCATTTGGAAATGACACCCCTGCACTCATAAAAGGTAAAGGTTATGTTCTATTAAAGGAAAAAGTCAAAGCTGGAAATGTTATGTATGTTGACGACCTAAAGCATAATCTATGGAGTGTTAGTCAAATGTGTGGTCAAGAAAATGAGGTAATATTTCGATCAAATGGATGTATTGTTCGTGAGCTTGATACAAGAGAAACAGTGATCAAAAGCATAAGAACTCCAAATAATTTATACATACTCAAATGATGAAAATTGGCTATGGCACAGAAGATTGGGGCATCTTAGCTTCTCTCAGATAAATAAAGCATGCAAATATCAGGCAGTTCGTGATCTCCCTGACATCAGAATTCCAAACAATACAATATGAAAATCATGTCAATTTCATAAGAAAACCAGAACTGATTTCCCTGAGAAGGAAGGATCATCTAGTAATCCACTTGGACTTGTCCATACTGATTTATGTGGTCCATCAAGGAAAAAGTCACCTCGATGAGAAGAATACTTTATATTATTCATTGATGACTTTTCCAGGATGTGTTGGATAGGACTTCTGAAGCATAAATACGAAGCTTTCGAAAAGTTCAAAGCATTCAAAGCCTTGGTTGAAAATGAATAAGATCGCAGAATCAAATGCCTCAGCTCTGATCGAGGAGGGGAATTTACCTCAAATGAATTTTTATAATTTTGTGAAGAACATGGAATAAGAATGGAATTCTCTACTGTAAGGACTCCTCAGCAAAATGGAGTAGTGGAAAGGATGAACAGAACAATGCAACAAATGGCTCGTGCTATGCTTGATGAATCTGGAACTCATGCAACCTTCTGGGGTGAAGCTGCATTTACTGCCATTACTATTCTCAACAAAACAAACGTCCAGGTAAACAACACTCAAACTCCTCATGAACTTTGGTATGGTAAGACTCCTACGGTAAAATACTTCAAAATTTTTGGAAGCAAATGTTACATCAAAAGGACTAATGACAACTTTGGCAAGTTTGAACCTAGAGTAGATGAAGGCATTCTCCTTGGTTACTCTTCTCGAAGTAAAGGATATAAGTGCTACAATAAAAGACTTGGAAAAATTGTTGAAAGTATTGATGTGGTGGTTGATGAAGAAGGCAACAATTCAAAACAGATAAAAGCCGAAGATTTTGAAGACGAAGAGGACTATCCTTCAACATCAGGTCAGACTAATGCTGAAGAAGAAACTTGTGAGGCACCAGAAGAATAGATAATAATAGAAGAAAAGACTCCATCTAGGTATGTTCAGAAGAACCATCCAGAGACTCAAATCTCAAGGTAGAAAGAGGCAGGTGTTCAAACAAGAAGAACTATAACAGAAGCTTCAAGCTATCTAGCATTACTCTCCTCTGTTGAACCACAAAATGTAAGTGAAGCATGCAAAGATGAATGCTGGGTCAAGGCCATGAATGAAGAACTTGAGCAGATTAAAAAGAATAACACTTGGGAGTTGGTTCCTAGACGTAATGATAAGAATGTCATAGGGACCAAATGGATATTCAAAAACAAGCTGAATGAAAATGGAGATGTTATTAGAAATAAGGCCAGACTTGTTTATAAAGGGTATGCTCAACAAGAAGGTATAGACTTTGAAGAAACTTTTGCACCGGTTGCTAGACTTGAAGCCATAAGAATGTTCCTTGCTCTTTCTAGCTTTCAGAAGTTCAAAGTATTTCAAATGGATGTGAAATATGCCTTTTTAAATGGAGACTTAGAATAAGAAGTGTATATTGAGCAACCAGATGGATTCATCCTTGGAAATGATCCAAAACTTGTATGCAGACTTAAGAAGGCACTCTATGGTCTTAAACAAGCTCCAAGGGCTTGACATTATCGTCTGGACAAATACCTTTATTAACAAGGTTTTTCAAAAGGATCAGCAGATAGCAATCTACATATAAAAATTGATAATGATAAATTGCTAATACTTGTTGTGTATGTTGATGATATCATGTTTGGTAGCAATGAAGAAGCCATGAGTCAAAACTTTGCTTTGGTAATGTAGAAAGAATTGAAATGTCCTTGCTTGGTGAGCTAACATATTTTCTTGGTTTACAAGTCCAAGAAAACAAAGATGGTATCTTTCTATCACAAACCAAGTACCTCAAGCAGATCTTGAAGAAATATGGCATGGAAGATTCAAAACCAGTATGTACCCCTATGTTAACAAGATGCAGCCTCAGTGCAAATGATGAATCAGCAGCAGTACATCAACCAACCTATAGATCCATGATTGGTAGTCTGCTCTATCTGACAGGTATCTGACCAGACATCATGCATGCAGTGGGAATAGTTGGAAGATTTCAGGAAAATCCAAAAGAAGCACACCTTCAGGCAGTTAACAGGATTTTCAAATATCTTCAAGGAACACAAAACTATGGCTTATGGTATCCTAGAGATACAGATCTCACACTTCATGCATATATAGATGTAGATTGGACAGGAAGCATGGATGATAAAAAAACACTAGTGGTGGTGCATTCTTTATGGGTTCCAGATTAGTATCTTGTTTCAACAAGAAACAAAGTTCAATTTCATTATCTACAGCTGAAGCAGAATATGTGGTTGCTGCATCTTGCTGCACATAACTTCTTTGGATGATGCAAACATTGCAAGACTTTCAAATCATTTGTACTCCACCTATCTCAATTTTTTGTGATAATACAAGTGCAATCAGTATTTCAAAGAATCCATTCATGCATTCAAAGACCAAGCACATACCTATAAAATATCATTTTCTCTGGGAACAAGTGCTTGAACAAAAGGTCAAATTGGAGTATGTTCTCTCCAAGGAATAGGTTGCTGATATATTCACCAAACCACTGCCCAGGGAGACATTTGAATACCTCAAACAGAAGCTAGGAGTAGTAGGTGCATCATCCTACTGTTGAAACTTATTTGTTTCAGAGAAAAGTGGGTGTACGCGAGTTTCATGAAGAGCATCCGCGTACATATGCCTGTTTTTGAAGGTACAGTCGCGTACATAAATCAGTGGGCCAGACTCAAGATGAAAAGAGTCTGATATGGGTCTGACACAGACCATCTGGCATAGGTTCAGGGGCAACATATTTACTTCTAATAATGCATTGTTGGCATTTTCTTAAGAAGATCTTGGTTCAAGTTCACAGTTGTTTTTGGTTTCAGGTGGAACAGGTGCAGAGGGAGATCATGGTTGCCGGTCTGATTGATGATTGACAAATGCTGCTGATGATGGCTATCATAGTCTTCTTGTAGATATTTCATCTCTATGTCGTGTATTTATTTTATTATCAAGGTCATGTAACGGCCTATTTGGTTTCCCCACTATGTCTAGGATGGATGATGTAATGTTCTTGTTTTATCATGTGTAAATTTTTGGTGGATCCCCACTTGGTTAGGTGGATGAGTCAATATTGGTATATCCTCACTTGGCTGGGAGATGGATGTATGTATGAGTCTTTGGTGATAGAAATGTCATTTATGATGTCTAGAGTCATGTTCTTTCTTGTAGAACATCTTTTTGCCAACCTTGCCTACAGTCAGGGGGAGCACAGATAGCACAAGAGAGTAGAGATTTCAGCATGTATTTAGGGGGAACATAACCCTTTGCCCTTGATGTCAAAGGGGGAGAATGACTTTGAATGTCTTGGGGTTGCCATCAAGTCCAAAGGGGGAGATTGTTGGCATTATGACACAGGTTTGGCACTATGACACAGGTGTTGTCCTTAATGGCAACTCACTCAAATAACAGATCTCAGTTTAGGCTCTCAGAATGAAAGAAAATAAGATATGTGTAGGTTCCACTTACCCAAGTCACGTATACACACGGGATCACCATTCAAGAGGTGCGTATGCGTCTGCATGCACTTTCATGCAAGGAAAAACACGTACATGTGGGAAAACTTGTTTTTGAGTCCATGGTATTTAGTCCTTGGTATTTGGACCTATAATTTTGGACCATGGTATCCCGTCCGAAGTGTTGAACCCACGTATTGGGTCCCATGTATTAGTTCTAAGTGGTTTTGAACCATGGTATTGAGTAAGGCCTAAGATTATAAAAGGGGAAGGAGATCATTAGGCAAAGGCATTCACTCAGGTATTGAATATCAAATGAAGAGCAAGATCTAGAATACTGGTAATTGGGTTGTGGTGCATAGCTGGTTCTGAATCAAGGAGGAATATAGCACTAGAAGATGGATAAGTTCTATTGATGGGTCAAGATATCAAGGCTTGAAGATAAGTATCTTTGTGTGACTTTGATATGTTATATTTGGCACATGACTTGATCTATAAATCTGATAATCTAGGTATAACTGATGTCTGAATAATTGAAAAGGGTAAATTATCTTTTATAGATCTGTACGCAGGTTCGGCATAGCAAAGGCGCGTATACACATTGGTTCAATAATTCAAAACAACGTATACGTTGGTTTGCCTTAACATAGAAGCATATGCATGTAGGTTCTTCATCTTGAAGTAGCATACGTCTCATAAAATATGTTTTAGCTACTTCTGTTTATTGTTTTAGTATTCTGAGTTTAGGGTTGGTGTCTGGTTACTGTTATTGTATTCTGGTTACAACATTTAGAGAAGTGATTGTTTGATTCAGTTTTGGTTGGTGCAAGGAGATTGATTGATGCAGATAGATCTGATATTTGATTGATGTTATTGATGGATCCAGTCTAAAAATTTATGAAACATGGTCCCTGGAAGAAAAGAGAAGGTTGTAGCCTTATGTAGGTCAGCACCTACGTACTAGTACATCAACTAGTACAAGAGCTAAGGGGGTTGTAGCTCTCTTCCAGGAGAAGCTGTGAACGAGAGAAGGTTGTCGCCTTCTGCAAGTAGAAGCCTGCGTATTGGTATAAGACTGTACCAGTACAAAAATATTGTAAAAAGAAGTTTCTTATTTAAAGAAGATAGAGACGAATTGTAGCAGGTGGTTTTCACCCACATTGGGTTTCCACCTTATATCTTGTGTTCATGTGTGTGATGATCTGTTCTATTTTACTACACCTGTTTACTGTTCTTATGGTTAATGAAGTTATGATGCACTGATTAAAGATCAACATTTATTGGATTAACTGAATCATAAAGTTTACCGATATATGCTAGTTGCTTTAGACATAGTTGCGTATATACGCAGGTTACCATAACTAAAGTAGCATATATATATATATATATATATATATATATATATATATATATATTATATATATATATATATATATATATATATATATGAGTATGAAAATGAAAAAGTGTTTGATTTGATAACATTGATTCACCACCCTCCCTCCCCCCCTCTCAGTATTATTTCCAACACTAAGTCCCAAGTCTGGTTATCCATTAAGGAGTCCATCTCTTCTTCCATGGCTAGCTCCCACTTCTTCCTGCTTTCAACCTACATTTCTTCTTCATAACATTTAGGTTCACTAGAATCAGTGAACAATAAATAATATAAGGAAGGAGAGTATCGTTCAGGGGGTATACTTATCCTGATAGATCTTCTAACACCACTTTCAGGTGTTTGGGGTGCCTGTTGCTATTGTTGTGGTTGTTGATTATTATTATTTTCAGGCCCCTTTACTTTTTCAGTGATCTCATCAAGAACTGTGTATTCCTTGTTTTCTTTATCCTGTTTCTTTTCCTGCAACTGATTCTTATACAAGACCTTTTCATTGAATATTACATCTCTGCTCCTAATGATTTTGTGATTTTTATAATCATATAAGTGATAACCAAAATCATTAACACCATATCCAATAAAGGTAAATTTCTTTGATTTTGCCTCAGGTTTTGTTCTATTTTCTTTATTAATATGGACAAAGGCCTCACAACCAAAAGGCTTTAAAAAATAGTAGTTTACCTTTTTACCTGTCCATGATTCCTCTAGAACACCACCATCCAAGGAACTTGAAGGCCCTCTATTTATTAGATAAACAACAATGTCTACAGCATTTGCCCAAAATTGTAAAGGCAATCCTGCATGCAATCTCATGCACCTTGCACACTCCATAATTGTTTTGTTCATCCTTTCTGACACACCATTTTATTGTGGTGTTCTTGGAACTGTCTTCTCTCTATGAATTCCATGCTCTGAACAGTACCTATCAAACTGTTTGCTGCAATATTCACCTCCATTGTATGATCTAAGACACTTCAATTTCTTTCCTCTCTCAATCTCAACCAAAGCTTTCCATTTCTTGAAAGTATCAAATACATCAGATTTAATCTTAATACAATAAATCCAAGTTTTTCTAGTTGCATTGTCAATAAAAGTAACATAATAATGAGAGCCACCGAGAGTTGATACCTGAGCAGGTCCCCATACATCTGTATGCCCAAGCTCTAATTTTTCGCTCTTCTTTTCTTTCGCAACTCTAAAAAATCTGACTCTCTTATGTTTTACATAAATGCAATTTTCACAGAAGTCCAAATCAACATTCTTCAAACCCGACAACAAATTCCTTGAGTGAAGAATCTTCATCCTCTTCTCACTCATGTGTCCGAGCCTATGATGCCATAATGTTGCATTTTCTCCTTTGGAAGTTAAAGCATTAACAGAGTTAGAAATACCATTGCATAAATACAATGTACCAACCTTTTCACCTTTTGCTATTACCAGGGCTCCTTTGGTGACCTTCCAAGCTTTATTTGTGAAAGTTGTCACACAACCTTCACCGCCTAACTTCCCTATTGAAATCATATTTTTCTTCAGATCTGGAACATGCCTTACCTCCTTTAGTAGCCATTGGTTTCCATTCTGCTATTTTACAAGAACTTTACCCATTCCAACAATTTTACAGGGTTTATCATCACCCAAACGGACTTGTCCAAAATCTCCTTAAACATAGTCATGAAAGTATTTCTTATCAGGTGTGGCATGGAATGAGGCCCCTGAATCTACCACCCAGGAATCAGTAATATTTTCGAAAGAAAGAATCAAAACATCTTGTAAGACCTCACCTGTCGCATTTTCTTCATGATTTTTTTCTTATTGTGCATCTCCTTATTTTCCCTTCTGAGATCTACAATCTTTCTTTAGGTGTCCTTTCTTTCCACATTTTCAGCACACTATCCCCGATCTGGACTTGGATCTGCCTTTCCTTGATTTATTGTGATATCCTGAGCTCTTTCTTGTTTCCATTTTTCTTCCCCTAGACTCAGAACTCAAATCATTACCTGATGTCTCACCGGAGCTTTTCTATCACATTTTGTCACTATGGATAGCACTGACAACATCATCAAACTTTAAAGTACTAGATCTAGAAACAAAGTTACTAATGGCCATTACTAAACCATTCCAAATTTCTAGCAATGAGCACAAGAATAACAGAGCTCTAACTTCATCATCAAAGTTTACCCCTACAGAACTTAACTGACTTGTAACAGTATTAAAATCATTTAAATGGTCTGCAATAGACCCACCTTCCGACATCTTCATATTAAATAACCGTTTCATAAGAAATACCTTGTTTGAGGGCGAGGGTTTTTCATATAGTTTCACCAACGCCTTAATTAAACCCTCTGTCGTTGTTTCCTTCGAAATGTTGAAGGCAACCGATGCTGCAAGGCACAATTGTAGTGTTTCGAGTGCCTTTCTATCAAGAAGGTTCCATTCTTCATCTTTCATACTTTTCGGCATCTTTGTTTTTCCGCCCAATGGTCTAGGTACAAATCTTTATGATACAGATAATCTTCCATCTGCATCTTCCACAATGAGAAGTTTTGGTCGTTAAATTTCTTGACCCTAAACTTACCATCTTCTGCCATTGCTCCCACTTGAACGAGGAACCCTTCTTTCCTGTAAGTTTATCAGCCAAATAGACCTTTGGCTCTGATACTAGTTGTTAGAAAATTATATATTAAGGAGCAATGGAACACATAGAATATTGAAGAAATATAAACACAGAAAACACATATAACTAGAGAGACACAGATATACGTGGTTCACCCAGTTTGGGCTACGTCCACCCTGAATAGTCAGTCCTTCCTTTTTAATATCTAGCAAAATGAAGAGGCACAACCTACAACAAATCTGCTGTAATATGCTTTGTTTTCTCTCACAGTCTCGCTTCTCTGTTTCTCGCTAGGAGAATACACATCTATTATACAACCTCAATACAATGCCCTCATACAAAGAGAGGGGTTGCCTTCTAGGGGAAAAAAACCTAAACTAAACATAAGTTCTACCATCAGATCATGCGCCTAATGAATGGCCTAGATTGACTAGAAATTACTATACTTTTACAAGGCAATTTTACATCTGTTCTTAGCTTCAGGGGCGCTACCCCAAAAACCCTTTCCGGGGGACCACTGGCCCTCGAACCCCCCCAGCTGGGGGGGATCCGGCCCCCCGAACCCCTGCGGGGGGGACATGTCCCCCCTGCACCCGCTCACATGGAGGGGTGTACAAACTTTCTGGGGTATACATCTGGCTGAAACAAAGACCTCTAAATAATCATGCTCCACACCCAACAGGCAGGTCTAGCACCATCAAAATTTTGGTGCTAGAAGGAGGGCCAGATGAAAAGCTGAGTCCTCACACCTATTTTGGATCTCTACATTTCTATCATGACTAACTTCCGAATTTCTCTTTCGGAGTGTATGTCTTTTGGAAAAGATTTCATCATCTCAGAAAAGCTCTTAGATAACATGTCTCATAAAGAATTTGATGGTGGAGGCTACATAGCCTTGGTTAGGCATGTAGTTGGCATTGTAGGCTCATGCGAAAGACATGGATTCTTTGAAGAATACATGAGCTGTGCACTGTTCGTCTACACGCTTCGAGGGAACCCACTGCACTGGTGTACCACGCTGTCTAAAAAATCTATTCATTCTCTTTCTCATCTGGTCGCAGAGATAGACCGTGATTTCAATCACTTTAAATATCAAGCACTCAAGAAAGAAATTCTAGAATTACAAAAAGCACCCGATGAATCCGTTGAACAGTTTTACACACACTTTTGTAATCTTGCATATCGATTCCGAGAAGATGATATTGATTGGGAATTTCTTGATGGAAGATTTGAGTATCTTCTTCACATATCCAAACCCTGCTCAGCACACTCTGGTGATGGATCTGCTCAATCATAGGTAGGCACAGTTGTTGTCACAAGTGATTGTCTGCCTTCACTTCATCAAACAGCTCCACCACCGAGGAGTGATGTGGGAGATCATGCACATACCTTTGTTGAACTGTCACATTCTCCCACCCACCTTCTCTTGAGATCTATGCATATTTGGCTTGCAAGCCTGTTAGTTGTCATGTGGATTCATTCCCTCAATCTTCGTCCTCGTGTTCTATTGATCCTCCATATTGTATTGTCTTGTGTTCTCCCATTCTGGACTACTCACCTGTTGTGAAAAAGGATCAAGTTTCCGACGGAGTTGGTGTTATGCAGCCAACCTATGCCATCATTCATGATGAGTGTGTGCATGAATATAAATAAGAACCTGCGGTGATGGATGACTCCCTTCCAGTTGCACCTCATTTGCTTCATCCTGACATCCCTTGTGATTCTACCACTACTAATTTCCCCTATGAACCCAATTTTTGGATGTTTCTACTTCCGATCATTCACAAGACACCTCAGTTGTCAGTCTGTCATTACAGTGTGGAGCGGACACATCTTCCTCGGAAAATTTATCCAATATGTCATCTATCTTTTTTGAAAACACAAAGGGTGAACATCTTTGCTTCTCATATACCCCTTTGCCTCATTCATCAAATCATGAGGATGCCGACAAACATCCTAAATTTTCTAATCTTGGATTTCATGATCTCTCTACTTCTTCATTTGATCACGATGTTGATTCATTCGTTGTTAATCTATCTAAGTCATTGGTCTACAATGATCTATATGTCAACGAAGTCAAAACCCCGCAGACTGTCGAGGCACTTCAGCTTGAGCTGATGGTTATGTCAGGTCCTCATTGCCCTGAGGTTGGTTTCACTTCTAGTTAGGAAATTGTTGAAACACTCAAGGCTCCTCATCACTCTTTGCTTTACATTGAAGATCAACCAAACACCTAGATTTGACTTCCTCCACTCGAACTACACGATCCCATCGCTCATGCGTTGGAGGAATCTTACACGGAAAGCACACATGCACAACATAAGTGGTCCACCTTTCTCACACTTTCTTGCATGTCACAGTCAATAGGGTGCACACAGTCAACATCTACATGCAGTGTAGCACAACACCATGGCAGCTCCACAGACTGCATCTCATGCGCTTTCACTCATCTATGTTCTGTGGTCGCTTGTAAACTCAGAGTGTGTTTGTCTTCACTATTATATCTTTCTTGTTTGCTGGTTCACATAGTTTTATTGTTTGTGAACCATGCCTTCACCAACATAGGTCAACTAATGTGCTAGTGGCTGCATTGGAAGCATCACTTCATGTGAGATGGACCATGCACGCTAGCTTAGGAGTAGAAGTAGTGTTTGCTTTCTATCTATTTGCTTGCATGCTTGTTTTCTTACTTTCTTTGTTAGTTTGTTCACTTGCTTGCTTGTTTTCTTACTCGCTTTTCTTTCACTTTTGCTTTTGATTCTTCTTTTCTTTGTTGTTTGTTTGCTTGTTTTGTTCATAGGTTAGTTTCACATGAAACCATGTATGACTCTTGAAACAAGCTGGGTAAAGTGTGAGAGGACTTGTACAACCATCAACATTTGGTTATCTGTTGTCCTCTCTCTTATGTAAGAACTTGTTGTCCTCAGTCCATGATACATCAATGGAAAATACGTATTGTTTGAAGTAAACCTTGGTGAAAACACAATGCTTGCGCACTCACTAGTATCACCTACTCTAGTTTGTTGTTTTTGGGTTAATCCTTGTCAGCTCAGTCAAGTAGAGTAAGGTGAGGGGGGAAACCTTAACATGCACATCAGAGGTATAATAAACTACTTCTCTATAGGAACAACCTCTTCTGCTCTCAACAAGTCAGGATCCCTCTTTTGCCTCTAAAATGAATAACTGTTATGCACAGTTATGAAAATGAAAAAATGAAAAAAATGAAAAAAGTTTGAAAAAATGAAAAATGAATAAGGCAAAAGAAGAGAAGTAATCCTGCACAGAGAGGTGATGGAAGTAACTCTGCCAGGGTACTGAATAGGCTCATTGGCAGCGAAGCCATGCTTTTGTTCGTATGTGACTCCTTCGGGGTACTGTCCAAGCCTTTTGGTAGCGGAAGAACACTAGAGATGAAACTAAGACTCTGATAACTATAATGCTTGTGCATCAATATACCCCTCAACCCCAATCAAAACAATTGCATTGAATTGGCTTGGAATGTGTGTCAAACGACTGAGATCTTGGCGGATGCTACATCTTACAATCAAGCTAGTGTGAAACCAAGACAAATTGACAACTGAACAATACTTCCGGAGTTGTTAGACTTGATTTTCACGAACAAGGTCCATTCAGAGAACTGGAGTTCTACCAGTGTGTCACCAAATGTTGTAGCGGCTACAACGACCCTCAAATTGTTTTCCTTAACTTCGTTTTGGAGCCTCCATACCAACCTTCACAACAGCATGTCTTGCTTCATCAAGTACACAAGCTCCAATGATTTTCTTGCAAAAAGATAGCCTGTCAACCAAACCTTGATGCATTCTCCTCACAGGCTGTTCATCTAGACTTGGTCGAGCAACAAGTTGAGCAACTCCTTCAATAATTTGTGCAAATCTGGAGAGAAACTAGCCTTCCCTCTAGAAATTGTGCAATCCTGACTGGCAACATGTTGGGCCCCAGAATTGCACAATTCTGTTGAGCAAGCTTCACCTAGAAAATTGTGCAATCCTTCCCAGTTGGGCTGCTCAGTGTTAGAAAATTATATATTATTGAGCAATGGAACACATAAAATATTGTAGAAATATAAACACAGAAAACGCACAAAACAAGAGAGACACAGATATACGTGGTTCACCCAGTTTGGGCTACGTCCACCCCGAACAGCCAGTCCTTCCTTTCTATTATCCAGCAAAATGAAGAGACACAACCTACAGCAGATCCGCTGTAATATCCTCTGTTTTCTCTCACAGTCTCACCTCTCTATTTCCCGCTCACAGAATACACATCTATCACACAGCCTCAAATACAATGCCCTCATACAAAGAGAGGGGTTGCCTTCTAGGGCAAAAAACCCTAAACTAAACATAAGTTCTACCATCAGATCATCCGCCTAATGAACGACCCAGATTGCCTAGAAATTACTATACTTTTACAAGGCAATTTTACAACTGTTTTTAGCTTCGAGGGCGCTGCCCCTAAAACCCCCCGCTAGGGGGGGGCTCCCAAAGGTCGCAGCGGCCCCCCCCTGGACCCCCACTGTAGTGAATATTTTATGGGCGGCATTGCCGCCCCCATTTCGAACTGGGGTCCTATGTGGCGATACCTTTGAATATAGAATATAATCAGGCTCCACACCCAACAATCTCCCACTTGGAGACTGATTGTAGCAACTCCACCGCTGCTCCATTTGCTGGACAATGACTCCTCTTTGGACCTGGCTGTTTCTCATCTCCATCGTCATCCTTGAAGACCAACTGAAACTGAGCATATTCTCAGTTTCTCCCTGGTTACAACTTTTGTTAGCATATCTGCAGGATTCTGGCTAGTGTGTATCTTTTCCAGCTTCAACTCTCCATCTTCCAACACTGATCGTATGAAATGGTACTTGAGCTGTATGTGTTTAGTCCTAGAATGAAATGCTGAGTTCTTTGCAAGATGAATGGCACTTTGACTATCACTGTATAACGTGCCCATATCATGCTCCTTACCCAATTCACCCATAAACCTTTGTAACCAAATCATTTCTTTACTAGCCTCTGTAGCCGCAACATACTCTGCTTCTGTTGTTGAAAGTGCAACAACACTTTGGATTTTTGAAACCCAACTGACAGTTGTTCCTCCAAAAGTAAATACATACCCTGTAGTGCTCCTCCTATTATCTCTGTCACCTGCCATATCTGCATCAACATATCCTTGTAGGGAGATGTTTGAACCACCAAAGCATAATGCTTGATTTGTGGTACCTTTCAAATATCTGAGAATCCATTTCACTGCCATCCAATGTTCCTTTCCTGGATTGTTCATGTACCTGCTTACAACTCCCACTGCATGTGCAATATCAGGCCTTGTGCAGACCATTGCATACATTAAGCTTCCAACTTCTGATGCATATGGAACTTTAGACATATAATCCATGTCTTCTTGGGTCTTTGGGCACATTTCCTTGCTAAGTTTGAAATGGCTAGCAAAAGGTGTACTAACTGGTTTTGCATTGTGCATGTTAAATCTTTTCAACACCTTTTGTATGTACTCATTTTGAGACAATGTTAATTTACAGTTTTTCCTGTCTCTAGTTATTCTCATACCAAGGATTTGTGTTGCAGCTCCCAAATCCTTCATTGCAAATGAATTTGCCAATTTTCTTTTGAGCACATTTATTTCCTGCATGTTAGATCCTGCAACAAGCATGTCATCTACATACAATAACAATATAATATAGCTGCCGTCATTTTCCTTTTTCAAATAAACACAATGATCAGAGTGACATCTAGTATAACCTTGTTCAGACATAAACTTGTCAAATTCTAGATACCACTGCCTTGGAGCCTGTTTTAAGCCATACAGGCTCTTCTTCAACCTGCACACTAGTTTCTCCTTCCCTTCCACCTCATATCCTTGTGGCTGCTGCATATATATCTCTTCCTCCAAATCCCCATGGAGAAAGGTTGTCTTTACATCTAACTGCTCAAGATGCAAATCTTTAGCTGCTACAAGACTTAAAATAGTTCTGATTGAAGTCATTTTGACAACAGGAGAAAATATTTCATCAAAATCAATACCTTTCTTCTGTGCAAACCCCTTCACTACAAGTCTAGCTTTATACCTCTGTTTTCCTCCATCTTCTTCCTTCAGCCTGTAAACCCATTTATTCTTCAATGTAGTTTTTCCTACAGGCAACCTGACTAAATCCCAAGTCTGGTTATGGATTAAGGAGTCCATCTCTTCTTCCATGGCTACCTCCCACTTCTTCCTGCTTTCAACCTGCATTGCTTCTTCATAACATTCGGGTTCACCAGAATCAGTCAACAATAAATAATATAATGAAGGAGAGTATCGTTCAGGGGGTCTAATTATCTTGGTAGATCTTCTAACACCACTTTCAGGTGTTTGGGATGCATGTTGTTGTTGTGGTGGTTGCTGTTGTTGTGGTTGTTGATTATTATTATTTTCAGGCACCTTTCCTTTTTCAATGATTTCATCAAGAACTGCATATTCCTTGTTTTCCTTTTCCTGTTTCTTTTCCTGCAACTGATTCTTATACAAGACCTTTTCATTGAATATTACATCTCTGCTCCTAATGATTTTGTGATTTTCGTAATCATATAAGCGATAACCAAAATCATTAACACCATATCCAATAAAGGTACATTTCTTTGACTTTGCCTCAAGCTTTGTTCTATTTTCTTTATCAATATGGACAAAGGCCTCACAACCAAAAGGCTTTAAAATAGAGTAGTTTACCTTTTTACCTATCCATGCTTCCTCTGGAACACCACCATCCAGGGAACTTGAAGGCCCTCTATTTATTAGATAAACAGCAGTATCTACAGCATCTGCCCAAAACTATAAAGGCAATCCTGCATGCAATCTCATGCACCTTGCACACTCCATCATTGTTCTGTTCATCCTTTCTGACACACCATTTTCTTGTGGTGTTCTTGGAACTGTCTTCTCTCTGCGAATTCCATGCTCTGAACAATACCTATCAAACTCTTTGCTGCAATATTCACCTCCATTATCTGATCTAAGACACTTCAATTTCTTTCCTGTCTCAATCTCAACCAAAGCTTTCCATTTCTTGAAGGTATCAAATACATCAGATTATTCTTAATACAATAAATCCAAGTTTTTCTAGTTGCATCATCAATAAAAGTAACATAATAACGAGAGCCACCGAGAGATGACACCTGAGCAGGTCCCCATACATCTGTATGCACAAGCTCGAATTTTTCATTCTTCTTTTCTTTCCCAACTCTGAGAAATCTGACTCTCTTCTGTTTTCCATAAATGCAATTCTCACAGAAGTCCAAATCAACATTCTTCAAACCCGACAACAAATTCCTTGAGTGAAGAATCTTCATCCCCTTTTCACTCATGTGTCTGAGCCTATGATGCCATAATGCTGCATCTGCTCCTTTGGAAGTTAAAGCATTAACAGAGTTAGAAATACCATTGCATAAATACAATGTACCAACCTTTTCACCTTTTGCTATTACCAGGGCTCCTTTGGTGACCTTCCAAGCTTTATCTGTGAAAGTTTTCACACAACCTTCACCGCCTAACTGCCCTGTTGAAATCATATTTTTCTTTAGATCTGGAACATGCCTTACCTCCTTTAATAGCCATTGGTTTCCATTCTGTTTTTTTACAAGAACCTTACCCATTCCAACGATTTTACAGGGTTTATCGTCATCCAAACGAACTTGTCCAAAATCTCCTTGAACATAGTCATGAAAGTATTTCTTATCAGGTGTGGCATGGAATGAAGCCCCTGAATCTACCACCCAGGAATCAATAATATTTTCGAAAGAAAGAATCAAAGCATCTTGTAACACCTCACCTGTCACATTTGCTTCATGATTGTTTTCTTGTTGTGCATCTCCTTCTTTTCCCTTCCGAGATCTACAGTCTTTCTTTAGGTGTCCTTTCTTTCCACATTTCCAGCACACTATCCCCGATCTAGACTTGGATCTACCTTTCCTTGATTTACTGTGATATCCTGAGCTCTTTCCTCTTTCCTTTTTTCTTCCTCTAGACTCTGCACTCAAAGCATTTCCCGATGTCTCACTAGAGCTTTTCCGTTGCATTTCCTCGCTAAGGATAGCACCGACAACATCATCAAACTTTAAAGTACTAGATCCAGAAATGGAGTTACTAATGGCCATTACCAAACCATTCCAACTTTCTGGTAATGAGCACAAGAATAACAGAGCTCTAACTTCATCATCGAAGTTTACCCCTACAGAACTTAACTGACTTGTAACTGTATTAAAATCATTTAAATGGTTTGCAACAGATCCACCTTCCGACATATTCATATTAAATAACCATTTCATAAGAAATACCTTGTTTGAGGCCGAGGGTTTTTCATATAGTTTCGACAACGTCTGCATCAAACCCTCTGTCGTGGTTTCCTTCGAAATGTTGAAGGCGACTGACGCAGCAAGGCACAACCGTATTGTTCCAAGTGCCTTTCTATCGAGAAGGTTCCATTCTTCGTCTTTCATACCCGTCAGCATCTTTGTTTTTCCGCCCAATGGTAGGTATAGATCTTTCTGATACAGATAATCTTCCATCTGCATCTTCCACAGCGAGAAGTTTTGGCCTTTAAATTTATCGACCCTAAACTTACCATCTTCCGCCATTGCTCCCACTCGAACCAGGAACCCTTCTTTCCTGTGAGTTTATCAGCCAAATAGACCTTCGGCTCTGATACCAGTTGTTAGAAAATTATATATTACGGAGCAATGGAACACATAAAATATTGCAGAAATATAAACACAGAAAACGCACAAAACAAGAGAGACACAGATATAGGTGGTTCACCCAGTTTGGGCTATGTCCACCCCGAACAACCAGTCCTTCCTTTATATTATCCAGCAAAATGAAGAGACACAACCTACAGCAGATCCGTTGTAATATCCTCTCTTTTCTCTCACAGTCTCACCTATCTATTTCCCGCTCACAGAATACACATCTATCACACAGCCTCAAATACAATGCCCTCATACAAAGAGAGGGGTTTCCTTCTAGGGCAAAAAACCCTAAACTAAACATAAGTTCTACCGTCAGATCATCCACCTAATGAACGACCCAGATTGACTAGAAATTACTCTACTTTTACAAGGCAATTTTACAGCTGTTTTTAGCTTCGGGGGTGCTGCCCCCGAAACCCCCCGCCAGGAGGGAGCTCCCAAAGGTCGCAGCCGCCCCCCCCTGGACCCCCCCTACACCCCCCCTGCAGCGAATATTTTACGGGCGGCGTTGCCGCCCCCATTTCGAACTGGGGTCCTATGTGGCGATACCTTTGAATATAGAAGATAATTAGGCTCCACACCCAACACTCAGCCCAAAATTTGCACAAATATGGGTAGCAGTCAGTTGCTTTACCCAGAAATTGCGCACATATTTTGAGAAGCCACCCCAACTCCTAGCCAAAAATGCACATTTTCTCCCAGTAGTTGAGCAACCTCTTGCATATGCAACTGAGTTGACTGGTTTTCTCTAGGACCGAACAAAAAAGACTTTCATGCATGGGTTGCTTCTCCCAAGGCACCATGCAAAGGCATCCCTTGTTTTAGGGATCTATTTTTGGCAGTTGGAGGTTACATGCAAGGATCATTTTAGAAACCTGCCACCAAGTGTCGCTCTCCCTAGATTTGTGGCATGTGCATCACAACCTCAATTTTATCAAAACTCATGAACTGGACATTGCAGAGCTCATTCTCATCAACCTTGCAGCTTTGACATACCACATCATGTCTAGGAGCCGTCAGTAAATTCAACTCAACTGTTTTGGGGTAAGCCCACCTTCCATATCTTATGTTGCATTTCTGGCTCATTTTGTGTTTCACTTCGTATGAACGTTGTATTCTTGATTTCAGTGAGCACTTTTTGTCATTTTGATACATACTAGCTTGTACTAGCACCGTTTCAGTTTTCATTAACATCTCATTGTTGTCGCATGCATGAAACTGTTTTGCACAAATGGTCACCGATTTGGCAACTCGTTTCACCCACATGCATGTTGATTTGTTTACTAAATATTTCACTCAATGTTTGCATGCATGATCAATCAATTCTGCTTTCACATAGTGTATCCATGCATTCACTTCCACATTTTCTTTCAGTTGCCTGTCAGCGAGTCTGGCCAACCTTGGCCTAGACTATGCCTTCACTGAGATAACATTGTGCAATCCAGGGAAGGAAGGCTCTGTCTTCCTCTACAAAATTACACATTTCTACCCAGGCGCTGTCCTCCAGGGTTGTTTTGCGCATTTCTGAGGGACAATGATTGTTGGACCAGAAAATTGTGCAATGCAGTCCCTGAGACTACAGTCACTCCCAGCTGGAATTGCGCATTGTGCAATCACAATAGTCAGCAACTAGATTGGACTATGCATTGCACAGTTCCAGCAATTAGTTAGTCTCCTAGTAGCCCAGACTATGCCTTGCGCAGTCTTGGTAGTCAGTCTCCCGACCACTTGGCCGAAATTGCACAACCTTCATGATCAGTCACATAGGTATGTTGTAAGTCAGCTCTCAAGTTCATTTTGGTTTTCAACTGACAGATTTCTTTCCATGAGTGTTTCCATGTCTCTAGGTATTGCAGGTGTTCATATGCCTCTCAATAGTACCAGTATAATGGTTTGAAGAGAGAAGAGTTGAAGACTTCGTTCAAAGCACACTTGGGGATGTAGTTGATCAAGTGTATATGAACTTGCCTACCCATGAAGACATCAAGTTGTTCATAGACAAGGACATCACAATATGATGACAACAACATTACAGTGAGCAGCATCATGAACATTATCTGAAGGCAGCATACCAGATTTAGCAAACACGAGAGGAAGGTTGTTGACAACATAAAGGCAAAACAAAGTTGCAAGCTCGAGCAAATCCACTGATGACGAAATAAACTTTGGAGACTCAGGGTATGAGGTGACAGAGTGACATGATGATCATGCGAAGAAAGAGAGTGGAACAAAGAAGGAGTTTCATGCGTTGAAGCAGTAACTCAAGGGAGAACATGAGCTGCATAGACAAACGAATGAGTTGCAGCAGGAACAGGAACATCATGGGGCGCAACATGAACTCACAGATGAAACTGCGCCCGTACAAGTTATAGATTCATCCCAGTAGCTGGCACATACCAGACATGGTGAGCACTGTTGTTGATCACATGCAAGGGATTCAGCAGCATGCATTTCATTTACTACATGCATGTGATCCAACCCATTCAGCACACTCACCAAGGCGAAGACAAGACGCAAGTTCAACTGGAGCTCAACATGTAGTTAACAATTGATGCGCATGACCATCAACACACACTGGAAGATAGGAACAAACACTATGCATATATGTGTTGTCGCTTTGTTTGCACCCAAGAAGACCATGCACATGTTAATAGATGAGTTGGATGAAGGAGCCATACCAATGCACTTGGATGCAACAGAGGCAAGAGTTCGCTTCAGCAGGATGTCACCATGAGGTGCATGCAAACCATCACAGATGACCAAGCTTGGCATCAACTCACCACCTTCACCATCAAAAGCATGTCAAAGAGTTGGTCTCATCACAATGGACCGAGTGTTAGTTATGTCTTGCATGGCTCACTCAAGCCATATTGTCTCACATGAGTACTTATGCATTGTAATGTAATGGCTTGTCAAGTGTATGTAAAGTGTCGATAGTTGGTTGTAAGAGTCATAGAGTAGATGAAGAGTCATGAGAGTAGTTGAACTATCACAAAGGGGAATGTCAAGGGTCACCCCACCCTTTGTTATAAATAGTCTGTCATAACTCATTGTAAAGGATTTTGGTCAGCCAAGCTTCGAGAGGAATATCTTAGAGTAAGCTTGGAAAGTATTGTAACGAGCCTTGGCTTCTCCACTATGCAGAGCTAGTATATCTCTTTATAGGAGCAGGCAGTTGTGGCTGTAATGTTCCACTATTGGAACTAGTGGTTGGACATGGATGTATTGTATGACTGGAACTTACACTTAGTATAACAGAGCCAACACGTTTCATGCATATGTTGTATTGTATTCTATGCTATTTGGTTTATTCTAAATGATATATGTATTTGTTTTCTTACGCATGCATGTATGGACTATTCTATATAAGTATGTATGAATCTTTTTGAAATGTGTTGTTGGTCTAACCATCACTTTGGATTGCTCGCTAACTTGCTTTCCATCTTGTGATGCATCTTCGCTCGTGTGTTCCCTTCTAAGACACATACTATTATAGGTTTCCATGGGGTGCACTCACCTCACCCTCAGTGTGTTAGAAGCTCTCATGCACCTTCCTTGGCTCCCTGTAGCTATCACACCCTTGCTACCAACAGAGTTATCTTACTTGCCTCCATGCGAATTCGCGGTCAAGCCATTACCATAAGACCCACTGCTGGGACTCCTACACTAAACAGTCTGAGGTCTAATTGGGACTTCTTACCGGAGAGATCTACATGTTGGCGGGTCCAGCACCATCAACAGAATGAAAGGCTCCAATATGAAGGTTGTGATTAGTTCCTTTTCATTTCCCATAGCTACATCTGTTCTTAGACAATATCTATCAAATAACCCTACTTATGCTAAGTCTAGATTTAGGGCAACCAAACCACTCTTTCTTTGTTTTTCGAACAAAATAACTAGTTTCACAACTAGTATTAATGACAAAAAAACATGGTTTTGCATTTTCCAATTCATTCAAATTGGTTGAATTTGTAAACTAGGATGATTTGATGTCAATATTAATACCAATGAATCTCTTTAGATGTTATTTTAGTGAGCACTTGGAATCACATTCACTGATCTTCTTTCTTGATCCATGTTCTTTTGCTTATATATGCATCAGAATTACATATAACAGATCTTATTAACCATGGAACTTAAAAGAACATAAAAAATGCAGAAATAATGATATGAAACATGAAACCATGACACAATGATTTTATTATGGAGTTTGTCAAATTTGGACTACGTCTTCAGGCCTTGCTCAATAGTGGGGAGGCCTTCATTCATTAAGTGGCACAAAAAGAGATGAAAGTACAAGCAACATTCTTTACAATCCTTATACCTCTAAGCTGGAACATGGACGAAGAATGGAGAGCCCAGCTTCAAAAACAGACAATACCACTGAACTCTTGGTGAAAAATCGTGCAAAAGCGCCTATCCAAATGCCCAATTTGGATAATCAGGATTTCTATAGCTTCTCAGAAACTCCCTGCTGCTCAAGGCATCGTCCTAGCTACTGCCATGGTCAGGGTCTGCTGTACAAGGGATTATGAATTGATCAGCTAGTTCTCCCCGCATTTCTTCGACACAGATGGTCCTTTATATAAGCTGGCGGAAAAATCCCTCAATACCTGGTCAGTTCCAAACAAACATCAGAGTTTTAGCAAGCAAGTGTTTTCAAACAGAGGTTCTTAGATCATGAATAGTATGCAGGGAACAAAATTCCAAGCATAGGAAAAACCTCCATTGAACGGTCAAAACAGGCCATTCATTGTCGGGTTCTTCCCCGAACCTGACAGCTTTAACAAAGAATCGATGTTTTTTTTTATCAGCAGACATAGATGTTCCTATTACATTAAGCGATGAACACAAGGCGATAAAGGTAGACCCGTCAGCAATTATAAACTACAGTATAATAAATATCGCATCCAGGATCCGTCACAAATCGTAATCGGTAGATAAAGCAAAACCCATACATGAGGCGCTCTTTGGATCCGTCGGGATCATTAAACATAATTTATAAAATATTGGGTCGAGAAACCCCATCACAAATCACAATCAGCGAGGTATTTACTCTGATGCGACTGCTCCCACTACGATATGTGATTGTGATTCATCGCATTGCAACCTGACTTTATTTCGGCGATGATTCCTTAACCTTCTACGATGTGAGATTGAGACATCACAAATCACAACCTGACTCTGCGATTGTGACATATCACATTACAACTTGGCTTGCTCCAGGGGCCAATTTTCTCACCTCCTCCTTTTGCGATGGGCAATTGCAATTTGATCACATCACAACCTTGGGCCAATTTTCCTTAAGCCATTACCTCTGACTTCTGCGATATGCAATATGTGGGACCAATGGAAACCTACCACTTGGCGAGTCCCCATTCGCTGAATAGTCTTGCCACATCATCTTCTTCTGTCACCTACCCAAGTCAAACCTGAACTTTGACTTGCTCTAACTTCTTCATATGAAATCAGATTTGAGTGTCATTCATATTATTTGAAACAAGATGATGAGCACTTCAATCTGATGCTAAGTTTATCTAGATTCTGCTACTTTGATTTTTGAGCCTTTTATTATGCCACTGGTACTTTTTAAAGATCCACCTAGATCAATCCTCCTCACTGAGATCTTTTGGACCACCAAAATCCTTCTCAATCAATTGGAAAGTGAGAAAATTTCTCCCTCAACTTTTCCTTCATCCATCGAGCTTTACTCGGATGCATTCCTTTTGAATCCCACATGAATGTAAAAACATGAACACATCCAACACATTATCTGTGTCCTCGCCAAACCACACTTTCAACCACCTGCATGAAAATATTGTACATCCTTTGCACTCATATACAAACCACACATGAATTAATCAACCCCTCACTTCCCAAGAGTTTATAACACACACTCTTTGGTCAAGGATTACACAAATACCTCAACTATTCATAAGAAAAGGCCACAAACATCATTGTTTCATTTTGAAGTGATGGAAAACACATCATCACTTTTACATTTAATTGCAACACATGATTTACAAACCACGACCCTAACAAACTATTATATCTAAAAAACCCATATTTTACTTAATAAAGAAGACCAGCATGAATGTGGTGGATTCGTTTGTTCAACATTTTCATCTGTTGGCTTCTTTATCGATTCTTTCTTAGCATGGATTATATGACACGTGGATCCCTGGTGTCCCACTTCGTTGCAGTGACTTCCATGCTTATTTCTCCCCCAAACTTTTTGAATTGTCTTGGAGCACTTTCCCCTGAGTGCCTTTGATAAGGGTTTATGCATCCCTCACTGTCACTGGAATGTGGTGAGGTTCCCTCATCATCTATCATCAGTAGGTCGCTGGCTATTTTGGAGCATTCCCCAACATCCTTCCTTACATACCCGAGTCTTGGATGATGAGGGAATTCCTCCACTTTGATGGGGTTTATGATGCCCTAGCTGTTAATGCCGAGGCCCTTCCCCTGATACCCCATTTCCTTCAACAATTTGCATCCGATACCTGTAGTATGTTTTTCAAAATAGAGAAATCATCATTAGGAAAGGTACATGAAATCGAAGAGTCACTTTTTACCTCAAGGTGGTTATGGTGCATCTTTTCTAAGGTTTATTCCTTGGCTTGCAACTGGTGTAGCAACCTTTGTTTCTCCCTTTCAGCGTCCTATAGGAGTCTCCTTAGCTCAATATTTTCTACTTGAATTCTTTGGTTGATCTCCTCAAGTTCCCGAAGCCATGTTGCATTGGGTGTCCTTTTCATCTTTGGTACAATATCTATTGAAACCTTTGTTTCATCACCTAAATCGGAACCCAAATCAATGGGTCCCTCTACTGCGGTCCCAGGAGCTTCAATCTTCCCTTCGTGACTAGAATCTGACCCTAGGTCAATTGGTCTACCTTGTGCAAATCCCGTGGCTGGGACCCTCTCATCTTCCTCTGATTCACACTCGTGATCTTGTTGTAGGGTGGCAGTTGTCTTCTACCTTTCCTTTTTGTCATTGCCCTTAGGTCTTAGCTCACGGTGCAGTTTCCAAGAGTTCTCTTCGTCGTGTCCCTATTTCTCACAATGTGTATAAGAAGGCCTTACCCCTCTTCTCTTGGTTGTTGCTGCTATTTTTGGGTGGTCATTTTGTTCATGCGTCCCCCTAGTTTCAAGATACATGGCCTTCACACTGGCCTCATCGATAGTAGGAGGCTCAAACAATAATAATGAATGCCTTATGTAACTATGTAAGGAACCAATATACTTAGTTACAATCTCTCATGAATATAATGGAATTATCAAATTCAATGCTTGCTTCATAAATTCTTTGATGAATTTTTTCACATTTTGACCCTTGCTTTGCCTTAGGTGTTTCCATTCCATTAATGGTTTTTTTTTTATATCCCATAGGGTAAAATTGATTCTTCAATGAAGAAACAAAATTTGACCATGAGGAAAGAAGGTTAACCATTTTTTTGATACCTTGCAATTTTCTATCCCTCCAAACGAGTGTGGTGCCACTCAATCGAAGGGATGCCAACTAGATCTTTGCCTCATCGTCTTCGATCTATTGGATTTGGCAGTAGACCTCAAACTGCCTAATCCAATTGTTGATATTTTTGGCACTACACTCTCCAGCATACATAGGCAAGTCTAACTTTACATCTAGTTTAAGGAAAGGTTTCTTAGATGTATGTCTGGAGTTGCGATTGGAGTGATGAGAACTATTCACTTGAAGAAGGAGAGGGAGGGGGATCTTGTCCACCATCTCCTTGATGTGCCGATCCGTGATCATATTGTACTTTGAAAACAGTTTGCCCACTTTCTCGACCATACTGTAGAATACCTTGCGGAAATTTTGTTCTTGTCCCCAATGAGCCTCTTCATTTGCCATATTTCTTCTTCATTGTGCACGTCCTTCTTCGGGATCAATGGAATTAAGCTTTCCTTCTCCTTTTTGCATCTTTTTCTGGGTCAGCATATACTCATCCAATTTGCATCAACAAAGACCTACTTTGATACCAAACTTGATCCACGATCTTTTGCTTATAGATGCATCAAAATTACATATAACAGAGCTTATTAACCATGGAACTTAAAAGAACATAAAACAATGTGGAAATAACCAGATGAAACTATTGGCATTATGATACAAGTGTTTTCCTTGATGGCAACTTACTCAGATGACAAATCATAGTGCAACAGGTCAAGATAGAGGTATACGCAGGTTGACCGTGATGAAAGTGCGTATACACGCGGGTTAGTGGAGCAAAAAGCGCGTACACGTACACACGCAGGTTCATAGAAGGAAAGGCGCGTACATGTCGGAAACCATGGTTTTGGTCTGTGGTATTTGGTCCATGGTATTTTGGTATTGGTCCATGGTATTTGGTTCGAAGTATCGACCCCAGGTATTGGGTCCAAGGTATTGGTTCTACATGGTTTTGGACCATGGTATTGAGAGAAGCCTAAACCTATATAAGGAGAAGATCATTAGGCCAAGAGGAGTAGTATGCATGTGATGAATATCTGATGAAGTGTGAGATCTAGATGCTGGTTATGGGTTGGTGATGCCTTGCTTGATCTGAACCAAGGAGGCACTCATGTGAAGGATGATGAACAATGGATCGGGATCTTAAGGCTTGGAATGATTATCATTATATGGTTTGATTATGGATAGACTAGATCTATTGACGCATGTTTATTGTATGAATGTTATGATCTGGGTATGACTAATGTTTGGAACAGCTGCAATGTTATGAGTAGATATTTGCAAATCTGTACGTGGGTTGGCTTTGGTGAAAGCACGTATATACGCAGGTTTCGTTCGTGAAAGTAGCGTATACAGTATGACATATGATATTTGAGGTTGTAGTTGGATCTGGCTATTATTGCAGAGTTCTGTTGATGATTGTGTTGCTGACAGGGTGATTCAGAGATTGTTGATTGCAGTAATGATTGTTTTGTATTTATGGATCCAGTATGAAAATGTATGAAACGTGGTCCCAGGAAAATCGCAGAGTTCAGTAGGCCAGTGCCTACGTACTGGTAAACATATAAGCCAGTACAAGAGCCAGGGGGTTGTAGCTCCCTTCTAGGAGTAGCTGGAAAACGAGTGAAGGTTGGAGCCTTTAGTAGGCCGGCACCTACGTACTAGTAAATGGATCGGCTAGTACAAGAGCTAAGAGGGTTGTAGCCCTCTGCAGGTTGCAGCCTGCGTGCTGGTAAAGGATTGCACCATTACATTGTAAAAGAAGTTTCTTATTAAAGGAAGATAGAAACAAATTGCAGCAGGTGGTTTTCACCCACATTTGGTTTCCACCTTATATCATGGTGTTCATGTGTGCTTCTTATGTGTGATGATCTGTTCTATTCTACTGCACCTGTTTACTGTTAATATGGTTAATAATGTTCTGATGCATTTACTGAACATAAGCTAACTTAATCATAAGATTACTGTATGTACACTAGTTGCATATAACAGAGTCGCGTATATACGCAGATATACTGAACTGAAGCCACATATATGAATCTGAGTATGAAAATCAAAAAGTATCTGGTTTGATAATACTGATTCACCCCCCCCCCCCCCCCCCCCCCCTCAGTATTATTTCCAACAGAAACATGAAACCAAGAAACAATGATTTTGTAGTGAATCTAGGCCATTCATTAGGTGAATGATTTGATGGTAGAAGTTATGTTAATTTAGGGCTTTTCCCTA
Source organism: Pinus tabuliformis (assembly GCA_031772625.1). Classification (NCBI taxonomy): domain Eukaryota; kingdom Viridiplantae; phylum Streptophyta; class Pinopsida; order Pinales; family Pinaceae; genus Pinus; species Pinus tabuliformis. The sequence continues at coordinate 553,432,814 of CM062812.1, forward strand.
GAAGGAAACCCTTGGTTTAATGAGATAATTTTATTGTGACTGTGTATTATTATTCTGTGCGATAAAGGGAGATGAGTCTTTGTGAGAGGGAAGAGGAAATTACAAAGTATTTCTTGTAAGTTGTATCTCTTCATTTTGATAGATAATATAAAGGAGGACCGACTAATTCTCTGTGGATGTAGCCTAAATTGGGTGAACCATATATATTTGTGTCTCTCCTGTTTTATGAGTTTCTGGAATGTTTTATGTGTTCCATTGCTTTGTTAAATAGTTTCTAACAATATTAGTGCATATAAGTCCAATCTTTAATCTGATCCAACTGAAAACTTGACTGCCTCAAGGGATACCTTTCAACCTCTACATCCATGTTTCATGATATTCTTAATCAACCTAATTAAACTCTTAATGATGTTCAAACTCTTCTTTCAAGCATTGATCAAATACAAGGTAATTGTATTTCATGGTAGAGGAGAAAAGCAGTGAAGATATGTTTCATCTTTCTTCCCTCTTCCAGGATGACAATCTTACATTTATGGATGATCACTGATCTTGTAATATTCATAACCTTTCAAATTATTCCATATCCTTCATTCATGTTGAGACTTTAGACAACCATCACCATGACATCCTTGTTTCCATTAACACATGTGGTGATGGATATCCAAGTACATCGAATGATTTATTTCCTCCTTTTGAGCACTTTGATTTGTATGGTATTGATTCAGAATCTACTTCTCATAGTTTTAAATATTCATTTATGGCATGGTATTATCTTTCAATTTGGAATTATTTTGAAATTTCTTTGAGACATGCATCTTTAGATATCAAATTTGAAGAAACAAATTGTCAAGCTTTTGAATCTTTGGTATACCCTATTGAGGAAAACCAAGATCAATCTAAATTTTACATTGGTATGCTTATCTTCGATCATTATGATGATGAAAATAATCTCATGGGTATAACATGCATGTTCATCCATTGTTCTCACAAGTTCAAACTGATATAGTTACAACTAATGATCCTCCTCCTAATTCTTTTCATCCTTCCTCACCTTTACCACACTACTCATTGTACCCAGATATGTGTGATAACTTTTTTATACCAGCAGTCTCTCTAAATCCTTTAGATTTTGATTTATATGGTCATGGTTGAATCATGTATAGTATGGTATGATTCTAACATTAGAGGATAAAAATCTTGAATCTATTATTCATGGTTTGTTCAATTGTAAATTTTTTATAAGTCAGGAGGAAGATGTTACAACTATAAACAATAAAGGGAGTTTTCTGACTGAAGTACCTCAATGCTAATCCATCAATAATCTAATATGTTTAATCTTAATTCTGATCAAACAAGTGGCATTAATGGTGTTTTCATTGATAGACTAGTGATAGTGGTGCATATTTACCTGTTGATTTGTCTAAGCCACCCAAATTCAATGATCCACCATCAGATAGTTTAGAGACCAGTCAAGAAGTCGAGGCAATTCAACCATTTCTTATTGTTATCTTAGCTTATCACAATCCTATTGATATCTATGAACTAAGTTGGATCCTTATTTTCATGCATAACTCTTTCCTCAACATTCACCCACCGCAAGTGAGCTCATTCTTGAAGGACTTTAAATGTTTTCAAGCTAATCCACTAAACTCTCAAGATAGAGTTTTTGATCGAATAGAATATCCATGTTTGATTAATTATTCATCATGTGAATCCCTTGCACCACACTGAGGGTTGGAGAGCACATATTTTATGGATCTACACAGTTTCAAAACATGTCATTCTGATTATCAAGATAAAGGTCATTCTGGGTTGAAGTATTTTTCTTTGTTAAATAATTCTAAGATCGATCACCTTATTATCCCCCGTGTGTATGTCATGATGCTAATAATATTTTTGCTACAATATTGCTTCTGGAATGATAGAAAATTCTTGACTCATTTAGTGAATCAAAACCCTTGTATTGATATGAATACCTGGTTTGATTTGACCCCTATTTCCAATATTTCTCTAGCATGGCATCCTAATTGGTTTCCTAAATTTCCAATGTCAATGATCATTTTGAATGCCTTAAGCTTCCATATTTCTGGAATGCTATCTAATCAAATACAAAGTGAACCAATGGAGAATCAAGGATCTAATAGTCACCAATCTACTCATAGACAATTTACAATGATTGATTTTGTTGAATCTAATGATCTTCATGGTTTATCATTTCATAATTTAGATCCTTGTCATATAGTTGAGACACTTCAGCATGAGCTTATGGTTATTGTTGAATTTCAACAACCTTATGTCTAGGATAGAATCTTAAAATCTCTGATGCTACCAAACCAAGAATATCAACAAAGATAATTTTCACAATGGAATATAAATAGTAGTAAATCACACATGCACAAGTATAGACAAAGGTTTACAAAATATTGTACAAATATGTAAAACAACCCAATCTTCTTTATATTAAACTAATTGAATAATCCAATAGTCTAGATCTTCCCATGCAAGGGATAATGACCCTAAATTATCCACATGTATAATAATACAAGATACACTAACAATCTCGCTCCATTCTATATGTTGTATCTCATCCTGTTGGTCCTCTACTTTTGTTCTGCTCTCTAGTTTCCCCTTAGTCCATCAAAGGACAACACATAGAGTCTCGAGGAGGACCTCCACCTATTCTCGCTACAAGTTGCTTATACTACAATGAACACCGATGATCCAATTTTCTCCTCTATGTTGGCCAATATCGGAGCTCAAAATCTGCCAATATAGCATTCCATTAGTCCATCAATGTATTGCACATTAGGATTATCAACTTCACCCAAACTTTAGTTGTCAATCTCTCTTTATGGCTTCTTTTCAAGGGTTACTTTGGGTCGCCAACACACTTCCCTCCACTAGTCCAATGGCACCCAATCTGTTCACTATACGATTTTCTCCTTGTTGAGGTTTCTAACCACCCAAGTCAACCTCAAAAATTGGCTCCCAAAGGCTACATATAAATATCATCCAATATTGAAGCTTCGTTGTTGAATCTTCCCACTTGTTAGGGAATCTAACCACCACATTATCGCTCCCTCCTTGGCTTCCATAGGCTGCAATAATTGTTTCCACAAATGGACCATCCACCTAGCAAAAATTCATCATTGAAACAACATCAACATACCTTGAAATTTGGTGCACTTATGCTATAGGTGACATTGAATGGTTAGGGAAATAGTTAGCTCATTGTTAACCCTCAATTTCACCTCCTAACAACATCCTACAACTGCGACATACTTCTCTTGTGTCATTGATGTTCTGTATTGATACCTGGGCTAATTTCCAGCCCTTTGATTAGGCTTGCGGACCCTCACAACCTGTGATTTAGGCCTGCAGCCTACCTCAATCTCCAAAACAGGCCTGCAACTCAATTTCACAAGAGACTACAGCCTCAAACCCACACTAAACAACCCAAACTTCCTCCTTGAAGCTGCAACTTCCCTACCCTAGTCCTCAACCCTGCAAACAATCACAAATATGCCCTAAACTTAGCCTTGTTTCTTCTGATTTGGCTGCGACTCAACTTCAGATGCTTTTTATCTATGAAATTTGCACTTGTGGATCATCAAATCAACTCACACATGTGCCTAATTTATATCCTTCACATGTGGCTCCAACAAATTCTTTCCTACTGTGAGAAAGTATTTCTAAAGCCAAGCCGACTTGCACAAATCATGACAATGACAAACAAAAATTATTATCTCATGATTTAGAGCTCTGATTTGAGCGATTCTTGATGCATTGGTTTTATCTCAACATCCAATATCACCTAAAATTTTATCGTGCTCAAATACCTTGTGGTTTTGACCCAACTCCTTTGGGTACAAAACCCCAACCTTGGGTTCCAAACCCACAAGTGACTCTTGTGGTGCTCCAATGATCTGAAATGACCATAAACTAAATACTAATGTAGAAGTGATTATCCATTTATGATTTGAATGATAATTGAAAGCACAGAAATCGAGGTAAATTTCTTGAGCAAAACACTTTACAACAACTGATTAAACATGAAATCAATGCATAACAGGAGTGCAAACAGTAAAAACACAGTGATACTAGACAACAAATTGGTGATGGAGTTCTTCCCTGATGGACTATGTCTCCGGGTCTGCTTTCAATATGGGTGACCATTTTTATTAGGAATGAGAAGAAAGGAGTCGATTACATAGTGATTTAGTTAGAATGAACTTACACACAGGCAACTTTGACCTCTGTCATCAGATAGCCCTTTGAACCAGCTTTCCAACGCTGCTTACGGTTTCCAAAACCGACCCCGATGCTCCTGAAACATTGAAAACAAAATCACCTATGTCCTCCAGAATCTGCATACAAAGGTAAAAAACCACTCTCCTTGATCAATGAAGACAAAGTCTACCTTTATAGGCCTGAATATGCATAAAAGCCACCTTCACTGAGTTCAGGGATGAATTGGTTACAAATTGGTTGGTTTAGAAACTCGATCTAGTTGTTGTTTGCCACCTAGGGTAAGTTGCTTGGTCCTCGAATTAATTTAATACAAAAAATCGCAACAAAACCCACCTAAAACCTTATATTAGCCCGAAAGCTATTATCTATTAGCTAATCGGGTAGAAGATTGGTGACAACACATGTGATTTTTGTTGACCCCAACGGTTTTGGGTCCCGGCGGTTTCGCTGACCATTTGCCGAAACGGTGATGGTTGGCGGTTACCCTGGCCAATTCACATGTCACATTTAGTTGGAAGCTCCATGCGGTTAGCCAAGCCCCGTGGTTAACATAACCCCAATGGGTTACCCTTGCTACTGATCACATGCCTTGAGGTCCCGCTGCGGTCAGATGCTAGTGGCTTAATGATAACTTGACGGTTAACACACCCCGACGGCTTTGTTCACATGCGGCCGACACGGTTTAGCTGCTGACAGTTAATGACTGCAGTTTACTCTGCTAATGCCACCATTGACATGTCCCCACTGTGGTCAGGCTTCCGCGCGGTTAGGCTACAACAGTTTAGGACTGTGTATTATATTTTACAATGTTTTTTAATGTTTAAACATTGAAAATAGGCCAAGACTTAGATGATATGTTCATTGCGATCGGTTTTAGGTTTTTATTAACACATAGTGTTAGGTTTAGGGTTTTGAATGCATGGATTATGGTGGTAGAACTTAGGCATAGGTCTAGGATTTAATACATAGATTAGGGTTTACATGTAGTTTTAGAAACCCATATGCAAAATATTGTCACAATGTGATGTTCGCGACATTCGTCACATGATGACAATAAACCCATGCCTATCATCGACAAATGATGATATCGATCCTCTGCCACGATGACACCCATGTCGACACTAATTATGCCAGTCGAACGACAAAACACATGTCATCAACCAAGTCCCAAGGAACTGTCTATGAACTCATGTCGACAACTAGGTGCTGACCCATATTAATTGAACGCCATGAAACCATAAACATTACCTGAACGACCTAATCCATAACCAACAATGTCGATCTATCGAAGTTGAACTAAAGTGAAGATGACACTAAATACTGATGACGACACTTGAACACCTGTACAACTTGAATCAACGGATCCTCCTGGATCACTCCTCTCCACTTGAAAGATTTTGGACCAAAAACGTTTGACTAAACAATTAGTCAATGAGGGTAGAACTCCCTCTCCTTCCACCTTGACTTGAGGATGTACCAATACATTCGATCAATCACCTGCAAGTGATGATCCTGATGATTCTGACCATGATACCTTTCGATTCGGTGACATGTTTCATCCATCTGCAGTATGAACAACTTGCGACGATGGGAAAACAACCTGTTATCAACATGGTAATTGAATTCTTTCCACAAGGAATCATGAGTTAGTGATTCAAAAACATCTTTGAAACAGTATTTGTAGAACTTTGTTCAATACATCTGATGGGTATTAATAATCTACTTTCCGTAATAACTGAAATATTCAAAGTCTCCTTTGATTTCGACTTCATACCAATTACTTGACTTGATTTACTTTCTTGTTCACTGATTACTAAGTGAACTTGCTACATAGAACTCATCTAGCTGTGATGTAAATACTGCTGCAACTTAGTTTGACTTTGAAAGTATCTAAGTAATTGTTGATTTACTTGAATCACTATTTCTTCGTCTATTAACTGATATCTCCATTGACTAACACTTTCACTTAATGCATTAGTTTTCAAATCATGATAAGGAAACTTTAGATCTGCTTTCGAAAATTCTTTGTCATGAAAACTTATAGACTTCCTCTCCACTTGAAAAGAGGCTTCATTACTTTTTAAAGAATGAAATGATGATGCAATACCAAAGAAATGTAACATTGACTTTCCCTAATACTGACCTACACACTTGAAACTCAAAATAAACATACCATCTGAAACAAGTCTCTGATTAGACTCACATGTACCATTCCCTGCAATACACTACTGATGATGATAGTTTCTAGAATTCAGTTGAATGAATGAGTTGAGAGTCATTCTATTTTTAAGAAGATGTTCATAGGACATTAAATGTATCTCATGTTTCTTATCCTGTTTATGAATAAGATTTCTTGGAAAATAATTAACCACCTTGACCAATTGATCTATAAACTGAATCTTGCATTCTGAACAATCATCCTTATGTTGTTCCTTAATAAACATGAGTACATATTTACTTGAACTTATTAACTGCTTAACTTAATTTGTAACAATTAAATCCAAGTTTGATTTGACTTTATGTGCCCTAACAATAAATTCAACCCCTTCTTTCTTTAGGTGATATTTATGTTCTCTTCTGTAAAACACTGCATCTCTATCATAAAGATAAGGACTTCCTAAGACAACTCCACATATGTCTACTGGGACCACATCTAACTCCACTTCATCAATGTACTTAGATGTAATTGCAAATTTTAACAAACACTTCTTTGTGACATGTATCTAAGTTTATTTATTAATCCAACCTGATGGGTATGGTCTTGGATGTGTCTCCAATCCCAATTGGTTAACTATATTGTAGAGTTGAGGCTTCTGTGGTCCATAACAAGTTTACGATAGATTTTTCGGCGAAAATCACATGAGAAAACATTTGTCGACGCGTTTCGAACCAACCAGTGTGGTTCATCGTCAGGACAAGTTGAAAAAACAGATCCAGCTTAGCATGTTAAATAGTTAGAGCAGAGCCACCAATGGTTAGCTGGGCAAAAAAATTGACATAGGACCACGGTCAAATTTAGTTATATTAGGTGTAAAAATTATATATATATATATATATATATATATATATATATATATATATATATATATATATATATATAATAATTATAATTGTTATTTTTATTTAATAATTAAAACTAAAAGAAAAGTAGTTATCTAACAGATCATCCCTTATATTTAAAATATATTAAGGGTTATGAAAATATATTAAAGGGATATTTAGTTAGAAAAAATCAATTAAATAAATAATAAAGATAAAAACGACAGTGAATAAATAAAAATTAAAATTAAAAACGAATAAAATAATTATAATTGGTATCGTTATTTAATACCTGAATCTAAAAGAAGTTATATACCTAACCATTCCTTATATTGTAAATATATTAATGGGTTATTTTACATAACCATTAATATATTTACAATATAAGGAATGGTTAGGTATATAACTTCTTTTAGTTTTAGGTATTAAATAACAATAACAATTATAATTATTTTATTCATTTTTAGTTTTAATTTTTATTTATTTACTGTTGTTTTATCTTTATTATTTATTTAATTTATTTTTTCTAATTAAATATCCCTTTAATATATTTTCATAACCCTTAATATATTTAAAATATAAGGGATGATCCGTTAGATAACTACTTTTCTTTTAGTTTTAATTATTAAATAAAAATAAAAATTATAATTGTTATATATATATATATATATATATATATATATATATATATATATATATATATATATATAATTTTTACACCTAATATAACTAAATTTGACCGTGGTCCTATGTCAATTTTTTTGCCCAGCTAACCGTTGGTGGCTCTGCTCTAACTATTTAACATGCTAAGCTAGATCTATTTTTTCAACTTGTCCTGACGATGAACCACACTGGTTGGTTCGAAACACGTCGACAAATGTTTTCTCATGCGATTTTCACCGAAAAATCTATCGTAAACTGATTAACTATATGTTCAAATATTAAATTTGCTTGCAATCCACTGTCAAACATTGTGTCAATCTTTGTATGCTTAGAATTTATCCTTATGTGTAAGAGTTCGACTATTTTATCCTCATGTGAAGGATTTATGTTTGAAGAAGATACAATAGTTTTCGAACCTGAACCAGTGTCAGAAGTTTTACCTATCGTAACCACAACAGTTATCCTCCTTTCATCACCTGAATCTGAACCCAGATCTTGCTGGACTTCTGCAATGGCCTTCTTTTCATCCTTCACCTTAAGGAACTTTTTGGGCTTAAGTTCTGGATGAAGTTTCCAGCACTTTGATTCATCATGACCGATTCTCTGGCAATGAGAACAAGTAGGTCTTTCCTTCTGAACGATCGCTGATTTCTTTCTCTTTGAATTGTTCTTCCCCTTACTATCACTGGAATCTTTGGTTTCCAACTCTTTGGATGACTGAGATGAAAACTTGAATGGTCTACCACTTGATTCAATATGTATGGCATGAACACACACCTCATCAAAATCATCAGGATTAAACATCAATAATGTATGCTGCAAATATGAATGTAATCTGCCGATGTATTTTAACAAATTTTCACGTTTATCCAATGAAATACCAAGTGCCAATTCTTTCTTTATGAACTCATGAGTAAACTGCTGAACACTCTGCCCTTTACCTTACCTCAGATGCTGCCAAACAATAACAACTTGTTGCATATATCCTAAAGGATAGAATTGTTTCCTAAGATCTTTTTAAAACTTAGATCATGAAGAGATGACTTTTCCTTTATGCTTTACATCTATCTGAGTTTTACTTTCCCACCAGATTAAAGTTTTTCCCCCCATTCTAAGTGTACCTAACTTAATTTTAGTTTTATCACTAGAAATGTTCTGAATGTGACAATACACTTCTAACTGCTTTATCTAGTTATCTAGCTTTTCAGGATTCATTTTGCCATCATAAACAGGTAACTCAAATTTAACATCAAGTTTCAAAAGAGATGTTTTCCTAGGTTTCTTTTCTGTTTCAAATTCTGCATTGGAAGAAGAAGAAGAAGAAGAAGAGGATGATGGAGATGATGGAGGTGAAGGTGGTTTATCATCCTTGCCTTTACCTTTGTCCTTCTTCGATGCCTTTGAAGAAAAAGCATCTCTTGCCTTCTTGTCTTCATACAATTCTCCCAACATCTGTTGCATGGTTAAGAATGCCTGCTGAAAGTTGTTCTTCACTCATCTTAGTTTCAGTGTTTTCACCTGCATCTAATCCTAACATGGTCAATTTATGAATGATTTGTCACTTTCCAATCTTTGGATCGATTTGCATAAGGATTCCTTCTCCTCGTTGTGACTTTGACCTAGCAAACATTCAATGGAAAATTCTACAAATGAAACCTGCTCTGATACCAAATTATATGATCTGAAATGACCATAACATAAATACCAATGTAGAAGTGATTAGCCATTTATGATTTGAATGATAACTCAAAGCATGAAAATGGAGGTAAACTTCTTGAGCAGAACACTTTACAATAGCTTATTAAACATGAAATCGATGCATAATAGAAGTGGAAATAGTAAAAAAACAGTGATACCAGACAAAAAAATGATGATGGAGTTCGTCCCTGATGGACTACGTCTCTGAGTCCGCTTTCAAGATGGACGACCATTTTATTAGGAATGAGAATAAAGGAGTCTATTACACAGTGATTTAGTCAAACTGAACTTTTACACAGGAAATTTTGACCTCTATCATAAGATAGCCCTATAAACCAACTTTCCAACGTTTCTTACGGTTTCCAAAGCCAACCCCAGATGTTCCTGAAACACTGAAAACAAAATTGCCTATGTCCTCTAGGATCTGCATACAAAATTAAAAAACCACTCTCTTTGATCAATGAAAAGAAATTTTGTATTTTAGGCCTGAAGATGCACAAAAACCACCTTCACTAAGTTCAGGGATGAATTGGTTGCAAATTGGTTAATTTAGAAACCTGATCTAGTTGTTGTTTGCCAACTAGGGTAAGTTGCTTGGGACTTGAATTAATTTAATACCAAAAATCGCAATAAAACCCACCTGAAACCTTATATTAGCCCGAAATCCATTAGCCGTTAGCTAACTGGGTGGAAGATTGGTGACAACACATGTGATTGTTGTTGAACCCGATGGTTTTAGGTCCCGGCGGTTCTGCTGACCATTTGCCAAAACGGTGATGGTTAGCGATTACCCTGGCCCATTCACATGTCACAGTTTAGTTGGAATATCCACGTGGTCAGCCAATCCCGGTGGTTAACATAACCCCGGCGGCTTACCCTTGCTGCTGATCACATGCCTTGAGGTCCCACTGCAGTCAGATGCTGGCGGCTTAATGATAAAATGACGATCAACATACCCCGATGGCTTTGTTCACATGCGGCCGACGCGATTTAGCTGCAGACAATTAATGACTACGGTTTACTCTGCCAATGCCATTGTTCACATGTCCTCGCTACGGTCAGGCTTCTCGTGCAGTTAAGCTACAGTGGTTCAGGATTGTGTATTATATTTTACAATGTTTTTTAATGTTTAAACATTGAAAATAGGTCGAGGCTTAGGTGATATGTTCATTGCGATAGGTTTTAGGTTTTTATTAACACATGGTGTTAGGTTTAGGGTTTTAAATGCATGGATTATGGTGGTAGAACTTAGGCATAGGTCTAGGATTTAATATATAGAATAGAGTTTACATGCAGTTTTAGAAACCCATATGCAAAATTTTGTCACAATGTGACGTTGGTGACATTCGTCACATGATGACAATAAACCCGTGCCTATCATCGACAAATGACGATATCAATCCTCTGCCACAACGACACCCATGTCATCACTACTTCTGTAAGTCGAATGGAAAAACACATGTCGTCGACCAAGTCCTAAGGAACTGTCGATGAACTCATGTCAACAACGAGGTGCTGACCCATCTTAACTGAATGCCATGAAACCATAAACATTACCTGAACAACCTAATCCATAACCAACACCATCGATCTGTTGAAGCTGAACTGAAGTGATCATGACACTGAATACTAATGAAGAAACTTGAACACCTGTACAACTTGAATCAACGGATCCTCCTGGATCATCGAACCTCCAAAACTCGAACCCTAGGGCTTGGAGTACCTCCCAAGCTACTAAAAAAAACAATTATGTCAAGTTATCACCATATTGACAAGGATTCTGAATAATATCAAATAAAATCCCCCTCAGAAGTTTCTCTTTGTGATTTGAATGTGTTAATTGAAAATTCATTTTCTCATGAGCATCAAGGTTTTCTAACATGTTGTTCAGGATATCATGATCCAATCGTTGAATGGTTAGAGAAATCTTACCTTGCAAGCTTCGTCGCAAATAACAAGTTTCGATCTTTCTTAATGTTTGTTAAAAATGAAAACAAAAATGAATATAATTCCATAATCGGCCTTAAAGGTTTTATGATCGTCATTTCAAGCAACAATGTAAAGCTCAAAAATGGTTGAAGCCAGTTAGTATGCACATCTTTCTAATGATAAGCAAGACATTTGATTCATTGTGCAAGTTTGTCAAGTTGTTGTCTTTTCTTTTGCACAATGATTTATACTACCTTTAATTGCTTGTATCTTTGTGATTGTAGGTCGGGAGCAGTTACGATGGTTACATTGGAGATTCTATTACACTTATCCATAACCTTCTAGCTCATTAGGTTAGGAGTAGTTTTAGGTGCATTTAATCCCCTAGTTACATTTCATGACCTTTGCATTTTACTTTGCACTAGTCCTTACATTTGGTTTTTTTATCTTCCATGTTGCTTTATAGTCAAGGTTTACTTCTGCTTTGTTTTACTTCTATCTTCTTGTTATTACTTGTCTTATCTTTCTTGCTTTTGTTTAATAAGACTCTACATGAAAATACTCTCGCTTGGCTCAAAAGACAATGTGGCAATACTTGAAAAGGGAAAGTGCAATAACGAGAAATTCTTGGATTATCTGTCATCCTCTTCTCTATCTTGGGTTTACATAACTTCAAATTCAATGATGTATGAATGGAAAATATGATGTATTCAAATAGAAATCCTTTGGTCCAACCATAAATCATGTATCTATTCTAATATATTGATTCCTTGACTCGGTGTTGTAATTAAATGGTGTTCCTCTTGTTGATCCAATTGAGTAGAAGAAGGGAAATGGGAAAATCAATAGAGATCAAACCAAAATTAGAGATATATATAACCTTCTCTAAGGAATAACCATTTCTTCTCTCAATAATTCAGGATTTGTCTTATTCCCTAGTGAAATAAATAAGTGCCTATGGATGGTCCTATAAATAAATAAAGAAAGGGTAAAAGAAGAGAAAGGCTTCCTACATAGAGAGGCGAAGCAAGTAACTTTGTCGGGTTACTATTCAGGCTCGCTAGTAGTGAAGAAATACTTGTGTTCCTGCAGTGACTCTGTCGAGGTACTGTCAAGGCTTTTTGGTAATGAAGCAACACCAAAGATGAAAACTAAGACTCTGATTATCTTAAACTCACAATTTTATATTACCCTTCACCTTGATTGAAACAATTGTGATCCAACAAGCTTTGTGAATGTGTTTAACCGAGAAAATGAATATAAGAGACTATATCCATAACTTGGTCAAATGGGGGAGCCGAGGTGATCCATATGATGAATAAATACTTCCTGAAACACTGAGATATTGCACTTAAGGATAATACCTAAAAAGAGAAGCTGGAGTTCTACCAGTGTGTTTCCAAGTGTTGACACTATGATCAACATCCACAAAAAAATTTCCTACACGTGAATTTTGGAGCCTAATGATGATCTAATGATCTGTTATTCCATAGTCACTTCATGATCGATGAATGTTATTCTAATTTTTTAGGTCTTATTCTTGATTTCTAAGTGTCTAAGTCACTTACATACACATGTTCAATCTATAACAACTTCATGAGCACATTCTTTATGAAAGCTTGAATAGCATAGCACAGTCCATCAAGACGGTTCATGTGTAATTTTCAACCTATGTTGACTGTCAGTGCACACTTTCACTGTCACAAGTGTCACTTTAATGTTTACAATTGTTTCTTTTGCTTCTTTTCACTTTAATAAGTTTCATTTTCATCTTATCTTCACTCTGGCATGTGTTGCGTTCAATTTCGTTTGCATTTATAAGTGTCATTTTCACTCTTCTCTTATTGTCACAAGTTTTGTCTTTGGCATGGGAAGTGTCACACTTTGTAAAAGCAGAGTTATATTTCATTATGAGAGGCAACCTTGGTACCAATGGGTCCTATTTACCATGTACACATGTACTGACCTGTTCAAAAATTTCTATGCATTTTCATACTAATGTCGTCACTATCATCAAAAAGTGTACCTTAAGTGTCGCATCTAGTCAAAGGGATTCAATTATACATTCTTAAAGGGAAGTTATGATGCATTATCCTACACTAATGTGTCTTATTCATCATAAGGAAATACATCAGACATATTCCCCAAACCTTGAGCACTGTCTTACTAATGTCATCATTGTCGTTGAAAAGTTTATCTTAAGTGTTGCACTTGGAGGAGGTTCTTATATTATCATCGCATTGAGGGGATCACGTTGTTCTTGTGTACAGAGTCATAAATGTTGTGTCGTCATTTTTTTTGAGTGTGTGTGGTCATTCATAAGTTCAATCATGGTCTCACTTCTACCTTACTGGTCTCACACTTAGCCACATCCTAAAAATATTTCTACTCGACCAACCTGACCCAACTCAAGCTCATTGAATTGCACATTGTGCACTAGTGAGGGTCAAGCTCCCCCCTTGCCTCTAGGAACAATGTAATGCACGATTCCTACTTTCAAGGACTGTGACCTATTGACCTCCACAATTCCACAATTTAACATTTCAGTAAGTCTTCTTTTGTGCATTGTGTAGTGGCAAGCCTTTAGTTATCTCCCTGCCTCCCTGATTTGCGCAATCCCTAGGCCTCTCTCTCTCCTGTACTATGCATTGGAAAGCATCAAGGCTCAAGAATACCACCTTAATCTCCTCAACTGTGCATTCATCTTACCCAAACCTCCAAAACTATGCATTGCACACGCTTAAGCTTCATTCCATACATTGTTGGCCCCTAGAACTATGCATTGTGCAATCCCTGAGTCTTCATGCCTATCCAGTGCTCAGTCCTACCTCAATCACTCATTCTAATGAAGAAAGCTAGACTAGGATACTTCTTTATTGATTTTTTCTTGTCATGAGTGGATTCCACTTGCAGGTACTACATCTTGATATGATAGGAAGATGTTTGGAGAGTAAGAGAAGAATACCATGCGATAATACACTTGTGAAGTTGGAACCATGAAGAAGTCATTGAAAAAGAAGATGAAGGGGAACTAGCTTACCATAGAAGATCAAAGACATAGATCACATGAAGGCTCCATATCAAGCATCCCATTAGAGGATGAAGATGAAACACATGCAAGATCCATCATGAAGATGCAAAAAAGGAAAAGAAAAAGGAGTAGCTTGGCAATGCCACATCATCATGAAGTTCTATGTCATCATTGTCAAGATTCATCTCAAGAGTCACATGTGTCTTAGTATCTTTCCACATCATTTGTGTAAATATGTGGAAGACCATGCATCCCACATGGAATATGAAGAGTCATTGTTGAGGTCTAAAATCATATAGAAGTTCAAAGGTCATGTAAGAATTATAAAAGTCATTGTAGAAGCTCTAGAGTCATGAGGGAGGTCAAGAGTCACATGGGAGGTGGAAATTCACATCATTTGATATAAATACACCCTCATAACTCAATAAAAGGGACTTCTGGGACTTGAAATTTTACCTTGGCTTCTCTAGATTGGCATAGGAGAGAAGATCTTTCTTTGGAGGAGCAAGTGGTGACTTAATGTTCCACTATTCGGGCTAGTGTGGCAACATTGTACTTTTATATCCTGGTATTTCCACTTAATATATGAAGCTAGATGAACCGACACATTTTCATACATGTATCGTGAATATAGTAAGACTATTCTTTTTATGTTTACGATATGTGTTTTTTTCACATGTACTAAGGAAATTGAACTATTTCAGTGGATTTTGTACTTATCTTGTTGAAGGTTTGTTGTATTTGATTTTATGATCATGGGTGTCTTGTGAATTACTTTTCAAGTTAACTAATGATCCTCTTATGCTCTTGTGTGTCCCTTTTAGGATAGTACTATTACTTTTCTTCTAGAGGCTCACTCTCTTTCTCCTTACCATGAAAGTACCTTATATACATCACAATTGTATTCCTCACAGTGTCAGCTCACTTGCTTGTTTCAAATAATGTTTTCATAACCTCTTATGTTAATAATGATAGCCAAGGAAAATACCTAAGGACAATCACAACCAATCGTATTTCCAACTAGAGATCTTACACCAAATGGTGTGAGGTCAAATTGGGACTTCACATCGGAGAGACCCCCCTGGTTGATGGATTTCCAGCATCGTCAACAAAACTTTAGAACTATATTTAGACAAAGGAAACAATAATTTCCTCTTCTTCTCTTCTCTCAAGAGATTCCATGCAATCATTTATTGTTCCCCAAAAGAAACTGACTTTTACAAACAAGGTTTATGAAAATGAATCAATTCCCCTTCTCCACAAAATAGGGGAAACTAAAAACTATATTTACAATAGAAAATAAATTTTCCAACTTATTTATAAAAAATCAAACTTACTCCTAAATTAAATATTCATAATTTTTTAACAAAACATTTTTTTCTTTAGATTTACCATGCTACCATCCCATCACATTGGTAAGATCCTATCCAAGTTCTTTATATCTTGTGTTCGGCTTATGCACCTGCACCAGGCTCCCTATGAACTAAAATATTTATGAGCTCTTGCTCATAGGTCTTTGATAGAATAACCTACTTTCTACATAACTACAACATTCATCCAAGTAGATTCGTCAACTAGATGTTGTTTCCACTTCACTAAGTACTCCAAATATTCCCTTCAACTTGTTTTCTTTGCAACCTTTGTGTCCAAAATCATTTTATCCTCCAATTCTTTTTCCATAGGCATTTGTTTTACCCATTGCTACTCATTGACTTTGTCATTGTCTATGTTTGTTGTAGATTATCCTTTGTCACTAGATGGAATAAGGATAAAAATCAATCACACTGAAAATTGGTGAAATACATATACATATAGGTAACACCAATTAATAAGCATTTGCTGAAAATTTACGAAGTATTTTCCAAGGACCTATTTTCTTCATCTTAAGGTTATTATACTCCTTCAGAAATATCTCCTTTCTTAGGTGATCTCAGACCATGTATCCAACCTCAAAGTTCACTTCTCTTCTTTTTAAATATGCTTTCTGCTTGTATTTGGAGTTGCAGACTTGTAACCTTTGCTTAACTTGTTCATGTAACTAACTCATTGCTGCTACAAAATCCTCTCCTTGAACAGTTCTTTTTTCCAATCTACCCAAATATCGCAGTTAAAAAACTTCCCTAGGATGTGTTCCATACAAAAAGTTGAAATGGACTTTTCCCTATGCTCCTATTTGGCGAATCATTATATGAGAATTCTGCTTGAGCTAATACACAATCCGATTGCTTGGGATGATCACCGACAAGGCTTCTTAATATGTTCCTGAGACTTCTGTTCACCACTTTGGTCTTTCCATCAGACTATGGATGATAGTTTGAACTAAATTTTAACTTGGTTCCAAGTTTCTTCCACAAGGTTCTCCAAAAATTCCGTGTAAATCTTGTATCCCTGTCAGAAGTTATACTCTTCAACAAACCATGTAATAAAACAATCTCAATAAAAAACAAATTAGCCACATGTGTAGCATCATTATTTCTGTAACATGGATTAAAATGAACGATTTTCGTAAATATATCCACAACTACAAGTAGTGAGTCACTACCTCGCTGAGTTTTTGATAAACCCAAAATAAAATCCATACTCACCAAGTCCCATGGTCTGCCAGGAATAGATAAAGGAGTATATAGTCCCACGTTTTGACTCCTTCCTTTCACATGTTGACAAACTCTACACCTACTCACATATTTTTACACATCACTCTCATCTTTGGAGAATAATAAAAATGGTTCAGCTACGCAAGTGTCTTATCAACCTTAAAATGTCCTGCCAACCCTCCGTTGTGTTTTTCTTATATCAAGTTCTCTCTCATAGAATAGTTGGGAATGCATAGTTGGTTGTTCTTGAATAACAAACCATATTGCAACATGAAATATTTCTGTGGGTTTATATCTTTGTTTACAAGATTCTTGCATGCATCAAAAGCTTCTTGAAAATCAACATAAACTTCATTCAAATCCTTCATATAGTCAAAACCTAAAACTTGCACTTGACTATATTTCATGATCAAACTTCTCCTGCTTAAACCATCGGCTACTTTGTTTTCTTTTCCAGTTATATAAAGCCTTTAGAACAAAGGTGAAACTCTATATAAATTCAACCCACTTGGCGTGCTTATGGTTCAACTTGTGATGCTGCATTATATACTGTAGTGTGGAATTATCAGAGAACAAAACAAACTCCTTAGGCATTAAATAGTGCCTCCAATGCTTCAAAGCTTGAATCACAACATATAACTCTTTGTCACAAGAAGAGTATTTATTTTTTGAGTCACTTAAATTCTCACTAAAATATCCAATAAGTTTATCTTCTTTTCTTAGTAAAACTCTGGAATAGCTATCCCACCGACATCCCATATTACTTGGAATTGTTGATTGAAGTCGTACAACTTCAACATTAGTCTCTTAGTGATTTTTTCTTTAATAGATGGAAAATTTCCTCTCCTACTATTGTCCAACAAAATGTATGTCTATCCTTAATGATTGTATCTATGATATTTGTGAAAATACCATTGAAGTTCCTAATAAACTTCTGATAGAAGTTGGCTAAGCCATGAAAGCTTCTAACTTCAAAAGTTCTCTTGGATGACGGCTAATTCACAATTTCCTCTATTTTCTCTGGATCCATTTTCATCCCATATTTTGAGATTACAAAACCTAATTATATTAACTTAGGTTTCATAAAAGTACATTTCTTGAGGTAAATTGACAAAAAAATATACTGCAATATTTTCAGAACATATCTCATATGTCTAAGGTGCTCTTCTTTAGTCTGACTGAAAATTAAGATATCATCTAAGTACAAAAAAATAAACCTACCAATAAACTCCTTCAAGACTTAGTTCATCAGCCACATGAATGTACTTGGTGCTTTCATCATTTCAAATGGCATGACTGGCTGTTCATATAACTCATTATTAGTCTTGCAAGTTGTCTTCCACTCATCCCCTTCCCTGATTCGAATTTGATGGTAACCACTTTTCAAATAAATCTTTGAAAAGTAAGCTTCTCCACTCAAACAATCCATCATATCATCCATCCGTGGAAATGGAAATATGTATCTAACTGTGATCTTATTAATTTCTCTGGAATTTGTACACATCCTCCACTCTCCATCCTTCTTTGGACTTAGTATGGTAGGCACAACACATGGACGCAAGCTCTCTCTTATCAACCCTTTGTCCAACAACCGCTATACTTGTTTCCTTATTTCTTCATTTTCCTTAGGTTTTATTTCATATGCAGCCTTATTAGGAAGGCTTGCTACCAGTATGAAATCTATGTGATGAATGATGCTTATTTTGGGTGGAAACGTTCTTAACAAATTGTTAGGTCCTTATACTACTAGTGTAACCCATTAATGTTATTAGTACAACCCCCTTATTATATTGTTGTGCCCATGTGGTCCCCATATTGTTATTATTGTGCCCTTACATTATTATTGTTATGTCGGCTCTGATTATATTATGACCCCTTAAACTCCTATATATAGAAAGGAGGTCTTATCATTTGTATCATCCAATAATTGTTCATTTGTGTAATGTAAAGGAGGTTCCCCCCTCAAAGAGGTTGAATTATAAGGTGTTTATCTCTCTTTTCTATCTTTTAGTGAGTTGGTTTCATCACATTTGGTATCAAAGCTCTGGATTCTTGGGTTTCGCTACTCCAAACAGGTGATTGTGGAATTTTCGCTATACCTCTTTTTTTGCAACGTTTTAGAATATAAAAAAAAACCCCATTTGAGCTGAAATCATTCTGAACTTTGGGTCTGAAGTTCAGATCTTGTATCTCTATATTTACGGAGATATGATCTGAGAAATTTAGGGTTTTTTTAGACTCCCGAATTACATTGTAAACAAGTGGCCTTGGGAAAATCTTCATAACTTTCTCTCTGAGCATCAGATTGACATTTCATAAGAGGTTACAAAAAGAGGATAAATGTAGTTTTCTGTGTATATTTTTTATATCTTAAGGTTGAAACAGTGACACGTGGCACTTCGTACACGTGCGCTCTACTGAACCAATCTATAATCAGGTAATCATGGGAGATTTGACATAACTCTTCCTTGTAGAATCCAAGCTTGATCAAACTTGTGGGGTTAGAAAGAGAATGCAGAGGGCTACTGCAGGATGCAATTCTAGAACCTAGAGATCTAAAATTACATAGTTACAGTTGTTTCAATATTGAGCTCCTAAAATCAAGAAAAGGCGATATGAGGAAGTTTGATGGCAAAGATCCAGTAAATTGGATACTACAAATGGAGCAATATTTTGACCTACATGAAGTGAAACTATTACAAAAGGTACATATTGTATCTTTATATTTAGAACCAGATCAAGTTTTATGTTATAAAGGGCTTTTTTCTCGTAAACCACTTGTTACGTGGTCAATTTTCACAAAGGAAATGATAACACATTATGAGGATACAAAGAGAAACACCTTCTTTAGCCGATTGATAAATCTCAAAAAAAGTGTTCAATGGCAGATCACATTGAGGACTTTCAAAAATTAAATATAAGGGAAAATGATATTCCAGAGAAGTAGATGATCGATGTCTCCATAGGGACTTTAAAGTATAACATTCAACATGAGGTTTGTCTTTGGGAACCTGATTCATTGGAGAATGCATTCAGGTTGGAAAGAAGAGTGGAAAGCAAAATTGTGGAAACAAGGAAGTCTACCCCTCACAACTATAAAGATGGAAGTGTTGTTTCGCCTAGCCTTCCACAACCTACAAGGTTGAGACCACAACAATTGGAATAAAAAGGAGCAAAAAGGTTTTGGTACAATTGTGATAACAAATACATTAAAGGTTGACATAAGTGTGTTGAGAAAAAATTATTTTACATTGATTGTGAAGAGGAGGAAGAAATCAAGAAACGTCAAAAGAAGAGGATATACACCAAGAACCAACCCCATAGAAAGAAGAAATGAATGTGACAATATCTTGTAAAGCATTTGCAATAATTACCACTCCTCAAACTCTCAAGATAAAAGGACATACCAAGAAGAAAAAGGTTTAAGAAGTGAAATATCACATTGAGAAAGAAAAAATGAATCCGACCATATCTTGTAATGCACTGGCTGGAATTACCACTCCTCAAACTATCAAGATAGAAGGACATATCAAGAAGAAAAATGTTAAAGAAGTGAAATATCACATTGAGCATCAAGAAATGAATCCAACCATATCTTGTAATGCATTGGAAGAAATTACCACTCCTCAAACTCTCAAGATAGAAGGACATATCAAGAAGAAAAATGTTCAAGAAGTGAAACATCACATCGAGCATCAAGAAATGAATCCGGCTATATCTTGTAATGCATTGGAAGAAATTACCACTCCTCAAACTCTCAAGATAGAAGGACATATCAAGAAGAAAAAAATTCAAGCAGTGAAAGTTCACATCGAGCATCAACAACAATTTCTCCAACTTTCAAAGGATAACACCACTTTGGTACAGAATGGAATGAAACAATAGGCATATCAACATCGTAGTGAAAGAAGTTTTGATGTAGGCAATTGGTTATTTTTACGGCTACATCTCAAGCAAGCTATTTATGAGAAGGAAATGTTGGCAATACTACATGAACTTAAGAAATGGCGACCTTACCTAATGGGAAGACACTTCAAGGTAAAAATGGATCATGATAGTCTTAAATACTTTTTAGAACAAAGATTATCTTTAGAAGAACAGAAAAAATGGGTCACAAATATGTTGGGTTATGACTTTGAAATCATCTACAAAAAAGGGAAGCAAAATGTTGTTGTAGATGCACTCTCAAGAAAGGATGAGGATGTGGAATCATTGTTTTATGCTATTTCTATTATCCAACCATATTGGATAAACGAAGCAAGGGATGAATGGAAGAAGGATGAACAAGTTTGGCCACTCATTCAAAAGTTGCAGAAGATTCCAGTTCAAACAATATTGCTAGAACTTGACGAGGAAGGAAAAATCATATTGGAACTTGGAGCAGTCACAAAAACAAGAACCCAACAGCTACAAAATCGATCAATTTCAGAGTATCTCATCAAGTGGAAGAACTTACCCACTGAATATTCCACATGGGAGGACAAGAATTTTATACAAAAGCATCAAGAACTACTCAAGCGTTTAGGACAACACTTTTTGAAGGAGACGAGCATGTTAGGTCCCTATACTACTAGTGTAACCCCTTATTGTTATTAGTACAACCCCCTTATTATATTGTTGTGCCCATGTAGTCCCCATATTGTTATTATTGTGCCCCATAGAATCCCACTATTGTTATTATTGTGCCCTTACATTATTATTGTTATGTCATCTCTAATCATAATATGACCCCTTAGACTCCTATATATAGAAAGGAGGTCTTGTCATTTGTATCATCCAAGAATTGTTCATGTGTGTAATGTAAAGGAGGTTTCCCCTTCGAAGAGGCTGAATTCTAAGGCGTTTATCTCTCTTTTCTGTCTTTTTGTGAGCTGGTTTCATAATGCAAATTATCTGCTACAATATCATTAAATTCCTACAACATTTCCTGAATTTCAATAAGTAAATCAATAATTTCAGTGTGCAAAAGTTTCCTTTGGTTTTCAAATTACTATATAGTTGACCTCTTCTTTCACCATTTGTTGCAGAAATTATTTACCACTTAAGAATAGTGCGTTCGGGCTGCTTGTTTCATCTGTTCTCTCTTCTTTCAATGATACAAGAGTATGTTTTATGCCATCCTTTTCAAACTTGTAGCAATTTCTTTCTCCATCATGCATCACTTTTATGTCGAACTGCCATGGTCGACCCACAAGGATGTGGCAAAAATCCATTGGAATTATATCACATATTACCTTGTCCATATATCTTCTTATCTGGAACTCAACTTCACTTTTCTCATTCACTAACAATTGATGTCCCTTTTGCATCCACGGTACTTTGTACTGCATTGGATGTTTAATCCTCTCTAATCCCAGTTTTTCCACCATTTTTAAGGAAAGGATATTATTAGTGCTTCCACTATCACTACCTTGCAACACTTCCCTTTTGACTTACACATAGTCCCAATCAAGTACCTTCTTTGGACTGGTTCAATAATTTCTTTAGTTGGCTTCAACAAGAGTTTATTCATCATCAATTCCTATCTAGTTTTTGACATATTTTCTACCTCAGGGGCACCACACTGTCCCATATTGTCATCATTTTCTTACATCTGTAGTACTGATAAATAGTCTCTCTGATTCTTCCTCTACCTCTCTGTTAAGGTCTTTCTCCTTCGGTTCCACCTTCTTTCTCTCACTTCCCTTTCTGTTTTGGGCTTCCTTCATCATTATTTTGGGTTATAAGCCTTCATTTTCGAGTTCACTCCTTTTCCTTCAACAAAACCACACCCTCTACCTGAGTTGTGGTTTCTTTCTATATTTTCTTCTACCTTCAAGGCATATTCATATGTTTCTTCCATGGTCCTTGAGGAAAACATGTTGACTTCATCTTGAATGTCCATTCTTAATCCATTAATATACCTTGATATATTTTTCTGGGCATCTTCCACATAACTTGCTCTTAAGTTAAATTTACAAAATTCTTCGTTATATACTTTTATTGTGAGTGACTTTTCCTTGAGGTTCTAAATCTACTTGTATAGATTTAACTGATACTATTTTGGTAAGAATTTACTCTTCATATTCTCCACCATATTTTCCCAGCTTTTGATCAATGGCTTATTCTTCTTTCTCCTTTTAGCCTACACATTGTCCCACCCTAGTGTAGCATGACCCTTCAACATTGTTACTGCAAAGTTCACCTGTTTGTCAAGATCCATATCTTCATATTCAAAATACTTGTCTAACTCACTGATCTAATTGAACAAATATTCAACTGCTAGGTTGACATCATAGGTAGATAGTTTAGTCTCTGGTCAAATATTCAACTGCTAGGTTGACATCATAGGTAGATAGTTTAGTCTTTGGTCTTGAACTTAAACCTAAGAATGATCTTGAAATTTTGATTTCTAGAGTTTCCTCAGTAGGTCTGCTCATTCCTCAACTTCTTCTTCAGGTACACTAATATCTTCAGCCTCAGGATCTCATTGTATTCCTACCTTCATGGCAATTAAACGACCTTGTAGTCTCATTATCTCTTCTCTAAGTTCTACAATACCCATGGGTCTGCCTCCTCAACCTCGTGCTCTTCTTGCTTGCATAGCCATATTCCCTTACACTATGGACAATAACAACCAGAGATAGGTTTTCTCTAATACCACAAATTGGTACAATGGACAAACCAAAAGGAAATTTCAAACTTAACACACAGTCCTCCAAATTATTGCTTAGTCGCTACGAAATTATTTGGTAGAATCCACTCTCAAATTAATTGTTCAGCCACTACAAAATGATTTGGTAGTGCTATTTGCTATAGAATAATTTGGCAATGCCCTATCAAATTTTCGTACTGCGATTTCTGGGAAGATGAATCGACTCAACTCTCTTCAAATCGACTCTCAACATCTCTGACTTGCTCCTTGACATAGTAAACTATTTCACTTGCCTTTCTTCGTTGGGATTTGCAATATTATTACAAATAATCCAATTAGAGAAGAGAGAAAAACATGTCAAAAAAGGGTTTGATAGTGCTCCAAAACAGGGTACTCTGTTTTTGCTTAATAGCACCGAGATCATTGTAAATACCACACATTTCTATACCAAAACACAATGAAAATTCCTTCACAAGGATTTAAAACAAATACAACAAGAATACAATCAATTTAACAAGTTACAAGGTCTCAAATGATCAAACACACAAGAATAAAAATGTAATTAACAATAGTTCATAAGATGCAGAAATCAATTTTGTTTAACCATGGGATTTAGATTCAATCTCAAAGCATGCAAACTTACAATCCCATTTGTTGTTCATTTATGTTGTTCACACAGAAAAATACCTTATAGTTCACACATATTGGAAATTACAAGTGTGTTTTCCAACTTCAGAACTATATTTACACAAAGGAAACATCAAGTTCCTCTTCTCCTTTTCTCTCAGGAGCTTCCAGGAATTCGATCTTTATTTTTCCCCAAAAGGAATTGAATTTTATAGCCAAGGGTCATGAAAATGAATCAATTCCCCTTCTCCACAAAACAAGGGAAACTGAAAACTATATTGACAATAAAAAATAACTTCTCCAACTTATTTCTAAAAAATTAAACTCACTCTAGATTAAATATTCAAAAAATTTTAACAAAATATTTTTTTTTTTTTTCCAGCATTACCATGTGATCCCATCACATTAGTAAGCCATTGTCCAAATTCTTTATCTCTTATGCTCGACCTACGCACCTGCATTAGATATATTATGAAATTTGTGTTTTGATACTTATAACAGATTGATTTATATGGACATTTATCAACCATTTAATTCTTCTATTCTTTCAAAACAAGATTTGCATTTACAAAAAAATTAAACTCTTTATTTTTAATTCAGAATCAGTTCAAAATGTTGAAAAAATTCTTAACACAAAAAATTTAGAAAATGAAACTATAAATCATTTTTCTTTCCAGCTCACACATCTCCATATTTTCTTTTCAAAATTCCATTAGTCACAGCCGAAGACGTATGTTATGTAAATACAAATTAATTGCATGTAAAATTTTAATTTTAAATATCGACCATGTTATTGGCTTTTCACCCATTTTTCTTAACACTGGCCTTTTTCCTACATATTATGGTGAATATCATGTCTCGACCTCTTAAGACAATGTCATGGATTCTCACATGCACTCAGGCTAATAGTAAAACAAGAGAGGTTGCGAAGCAGCAAGTCCCTACCAGTGGGTGAAAAGAGAACAAGGAACAAGAGACAGAGACTATGAAGTTAGAATGAACATGTTTGCCAGTTTGACAAAGAGATTGAAGAAGTTTGACAACTCCATTTCTTGTGGCATCTGATGCTTGAGATTCAGAGTGTGATTGAGGCATAGGCCCTACTTCCCTTACTCTGAACTACGATTTGATTTTTCATAGGGAACTTCTTTATTTTAAGTACAAATAAATTAGTAGAAACGGAGCCCTTGGATCGAATTTAGATGAATCTGCTCGATCTACTTAAGATGTCACTGAAATTCCACATTTTCACCTCTGTAGAAGTACATGCTTACAAAATAAACTAAATGAAGCTAGTCTTTGACAATTGGTCAACCACTAGGAATTAAATTGATATTATTCAATTCAAATCGCTAAATTTATTAAATTTACGACTAACTAGAAGAAAAACTGGTATTTAAAAATTAGGAATGATAATGTCAATGGATCGTACCATTAGGATAAATTTTACATTCCATCTCTTGCAAAAGAAAAATAGAAAATAAATAAATGTATTTGTTTCCATGTTCCAAACCATGGCCATATATATATTTTTTTAAACATTACATTAGTAGATAGTTTACAAAATATAGGAATTGTTAGAGGCACCAAACATTTATCTTCGTGCATTTTTGGCCTGTTTTCTTTTCCTTGATATTTATCTGTGCGAAAAAGGGTTGCAGAGTATCATAATGTGAGAGAGGGCAAAGATTTTTAGTATGCCCATTTTCCCAGGGCGAGCATGTTAACCATTATATTGAATTTTGCAGTGTCATTGAATTAAGAAGCTATGTTATGCCTTTGGCTTAGATTTCTGGCTCGGGTACATGTTGAAAAAGAGGATTTACTAGTTAGCCAATTGGGATAAAATTCTCTTGATCAAGGAATGAAAGAAAACAAAATAATATCTTATTAAAGAAAATGAAATAAGATCTTAAGTCAGTAAGAATAAATAAATAAATTCACATCAACATATAAGAAAAATATTACTTATTAAAAAGATTGAACCAAAAAGGATTTGACTGCTTCGTTATACCCGTAAATGATTATTATACTTTGGTATCCCAGCGAACTATTTTATTGCGACGCGTCCTCTAAATTTCTTCAAATCCTAAACTCGAGCACCCGCATGGCAATGTTTTTATCACAACCACGAATACAAGTGGCATTTGTAAGCACATGCTCAAAATTGCATGCATAAAACAAAATTTCAGGAATCTTCAAATTGTGCTCTTATTCACCCAGTCGACATTAATTCAGTTTCAGATCTTGATCAACAAGTTTCTAGTTAAATTTAGGGTTACAAATTTAGTTTCCAATCTTGATGTTGAGTTCCAGCTGATGAGAATCAGTTTCAAATCTTGATATTGAGTTCCAGCTGGTGAGAATGCCATTCCATATGATGGTGGTGCCTGCTAGCTGGTGTTGGGGTTAGATAATTGTTCCAGATGTTGTTTTAGTTGTTTCAACTATTGATTGAGATTGTTGCAGATGTCTTATAGTTTGCAATACATAGAGAGATCTATGCCCAAGGACGACCTTCTTCTTCTTTCAACAACATCGATTGAAATTATTCAGAGAACATCGTTTGTGGGGCTTCCAACCTGGGAACTGTTGTCGGAGGAGTCCAACAAGGAGGGGAAAGCATGAGCATTTTTTCTAAAATGACCAAATGCATAGATGATGGCATCTGAAAGAAAATAAGAGTTAAATCTTTGACTTCAGTAGACAATGCCAAGGTTAGAGCTCTATAACATCTCATATTTCTTTGATATTTTCTAAGTTGTTCTCTATCATGTATGTACTTACTGAATTAATGCCGGAATCAGAGAAGGCTAAATCCAAAAGTTGTAGACTTGGCGAGAATAGTGAAGTTGATGACGATGATAACAATGACGAGACCTAGGACTCCAACTCAAAGAAGGGAAAGGAGAAGAATTCAAAGGTTTCTCAGAAGGAGGATAATTATATTCATGTTAGGGAAAGGAAAGGCCGCACTACTAGTAGCCATAGCTTAACTAAAAGGGTAAGCTCAAAAATCCACTTTCATTACGTTTTGAGTTATTTGTTAAGGTTGTTATAGTGTTTGTGTTGACTTTGGTTTGCCTTTAAGGTGAGAAGAGAAATACCAATCAAAGAATGAAATTCTTGCAAGACTTGGTACCTACATGAAAAAAGGTAACTAACACATGTGACTCTCTAGATTCTTCCATCCCTTGTTATGTTTGATAAAATTAGCAATATTGCTATTGGAATTGTCTCCTTTGACTTTGAGATGGAAAAAGTTGGGACTCAAACATAACTCCATGTTCATTAGGTTCCCCCGTTTTCTCGTGGCTTGGGAGGTCTTCACCATGCCCTTCAGACGACCCTTCACTTGACAATGTTGTTAGATTTTGGATTCTGTGGAGTTTTATGTGCTCAAATGTAATTCCATGTTCATTAAGCTCCCTTGTTTTACCATGGCTTGGGAGGTCCGCACCATGACCTGCAGGCAACACTTTACTTGGAAATGTTGTTAGAATTTTGGATCATGTGTAGTTTTATGTCCCTATTTGTGACTCTGAGATTACAGAGAAGCACGCTCTTCCTTAGTAACTAATATTGTGGTCGAGGGAAAGGAGGATACCTATGTTTCTCAGTGTCCTTAACTTGATAAATATAGGAACTGAAGCTTCCTACTATTGCCATCTAGGATTCTTTCTTTCAGGAGTTTCTTATGTTGGCAGTGAGAGAACTTTTAGGTAGATCTCTCTCTTTGTAGTTAGTCTCATTGTATGTTGAACGCTTTATGCTAGCTTGTGGGTGTGGGTTTATGGGGATTGGTGCTTCTGTAAGGGGTATCCTCAAGAAACTATTCTCATTTTAATCCCTCTATGGAAGTTTGGTAATCCTTTAGTACCAATGATTAGTTTTAATACAAGCCCTTCTGTACAATGGAATTAAGGATAAGGGTCAAGTCTAAAATCATAATTTCCACACCCGCCTATTATGCAAGGGTAAGTATTTGATATGATATTCAAACACGAGGAGTCAATAATTTCTCTTAGAATTAAGTAAGCATTTTAATTTTTTATTTGATATATTTGTTTATTTAAGTTCACGAATTAACAAGATTTCAATAAATAATAAATCTAATTGTTCAAGAAAAATAAGTTCTTGAACAATTGTGTACAGGATTAGCTATAGATCATTGCACCTTCTTGTGCAACAACAGCTTCAATTGTTTTCATTCATTTTTCTGCCTCTCACCAAGAAGAATACAACTTGTGCAACAACAACTTCAAAAGTTTTGATTCTCACCAGGAAGCCAAACACAGGTTGTGTTTTCTTGTTCTCCAAGGGATAGAGGGCTCGAGGACAACAATGATAATATGATTTCAAGTGTATGAATGCCACTGGTTTTATCAATGTTCTTGTATCCTGAAGCACCATAACTTTTGGGTGGTGTCTTGCCACATGCTCTAGCTAGCATCATCCCGCCCACCATCTCTCTTTCTTTCTTGTCCCAGCCAGTATGGATTCTCTAAGCAGTCATCCATCCCTATTCGTAAAGCCTGCAAAGCCAACAAGCAATGTCAAGTTCTTTTATTGTATCTAGTTCACAAGAATAGAGAGATATACGGGTCTCAAGAGATCAGATCTCAAGTCTCTGAACTATTATAGTGTATGGCACCTGTTATATGTAAACATAAGCAGTGGCAAACATACATATGACAATTATTACCATGTATGTCACCTATTACATCTAGACAAACATGCTGGACAATGTTTTTTTGAGTCGTAGTTTTCAAACATAAAAATTTTAGAATTTAATGTTTAGAATTAATGTTAGCATTAGTTCTTGTCAATCTAAAAATTTGGTCATTTTTCCATACTTATCCTAAGTTTGGCCTCATACTTGCCTCGATACAGCCTCACACTTCCTCGGTATGAGGCTAAATAAGATGAAAATTACATGAGATACTCGAGATACTTGGTTAATAAAAAAAACTCAAGATACTTCGTTGGTCCAACAAATGTGATGAGGACATAATATGTAACAAAGCATGGTTCATAAGCTTTAAATTATATCGATTATGTCAATTTTGATTACTATAGAACTATGTTGAAGGCAGTGAGGACTAATAAACATGGATTATCTCATAATTTTCTCACTTGCACTCAAACATATAATAATTAAAAAAAAAGTCATTATCATGTTAAAATAAGAATGCAAATTTTGAGTATAAAATCTTTGGTTTCGACGAGGTTACATAATTATTCTGCCCCAAACAATAACATACGTACAATTTTTGACTAAACTACTTTTGACGAAATTGGAAAAACAAAGTCAATATGAATATATTAAACCCTATGTGCCAACTGTATGCTTAAATAACGATTCTATAACAATCGAAAACTAACTTTAATGTGGAATAAACTTTAATGCCCAAGAAAAATACCTCCAGCCATTGATGCTTGCTCACATTGTTTATTCTTTAAGTCCAAAACTGCAACTTCAAAAAAAAAATCTCCAATAGTTTTGGCAATCTTCTTCTTTCGAAACTTTTCGAACTCAAGAATTCTGCAAGAAGCAAGAATCCGTCCATGCGACCAAAGAAAACTAGTTGGCGGATGAATTTATGGTTGAAAAATGACGGAAATCGAACCCTCGTCAACACAAATCTTGGTGTAAAATGAAATTGAAAGCTGCGAGGCTCTTGTAAAGCCTTTTGTCTTTAACAAAGATCTTTTGTGATGTAATATAACGCCTTGAATTCAATACCAGACCCTCCATCCAGCTTCCGTGCGTGCCACTGACTATGCTACAAGACTCAGAAGGCAATCGTGAAAATGGCTATGGAAAGGAGGCCGTGGTCTCCGAAGCTTTTACAATTGGACAACGAAAACGCTGGAATTAACAGACCATGTAAGACAAAGAACCTAACCCACTCTAGCATAGTAGGTAAGAAAAGGATTATATAGAGGCAGGCAGATCGTTCCCAAATCCCGTTTGGCACTTCCAAGCTCTGCTCACTCTAACTTGATGGTGTAATACTGAAGGGGATTGAGTTGTGAGCTTGGGGACCAAACAAAAGTATATATAGCCAAGCTTCCATCAAGCTTCTATTGGCTATGTGTCAAGTGTTCCACAGATCATGATAGAGAACTCCAGAGGGAGTAATGGACCACTCCAGAAGCTCCCAACAAGAAATTAATTAAATGCAGTTGATTTCTGTAATTTAAGGAAATTGCTGCAGTTGGTTTCCAGAAATTAAGGAAATGACTACAGTTTACTTCCGTAATTGTAGGTAGCAGTTTGGAAAATGTAAAGGAGCTTAACATTCTCCCACTTGGTCCATACTTCTAATCTTAATGTCTCATCTTAAAACCCATTGATAATTTGTATTAAGTAATAGATACATGAATCATGGCGATAAGTCCTCTAATGACGAGTATTATCTTCCATGTATTACTATGTATTTATTTCTATTAAAATTTATGTGTCAACAATTTCTTAATGAATAAACCCTATGTTTATTCTTGGTCCTACACACATGAATTTTCTAAAATAAAATTAAGGTGCACATAAATATGAGAAAAACATCACAATAATTAAGAATTTCATTAAAATAACATTGTCCATACAATGAGAAACTACATAATGGAACCAAATCCCATATTCATTACATGATCCTTGAATTTAAATGGTGGCATGCCCTTAGTCAAAGGATCAGCGATCATCAACTCAGTGTTGACATGCTCAATGACCACTTTCTTTTCTTTAACACATTCCCTTAGAGCTAAATACTTAATTTCGATGTGTTTATTTCGACTCCCACTTTTGTTGTTTTTAGCCATAAAAACAATAGTTGAATTGTCGCAATATATTCTCAATGGCTTAGAGATAGAATCCATAATTCTAAGCCCAGAAATGAAACTCTTAAGCCATACACCATTTAAGGTAGCCTCAAAACAGGAGACGAACTTGGCTTCCATAGTGGAAGTGGCAATCAAGATCTGCTTGGCACTCCTCCATGGTACAGCTCCACTGGCCATCATAAAAATGTATCCTGATGTTGATTTGCGTGAATCAACACATCCAGCAAAGTCAGAATCTGAGTAGCCAATTACTTCCAAATTGTTCATCCATCTATACATAAGCATGTAGTTTTTGGTTCCTTGAAGGTACCTCATTATTTTCTTTGCAGCTCCCCAGTGGTCTAAACCTGGATCACTCTGATATCATCCCAACATTCCCACAACAAATGAAATGTCAGGTCTTGTGTAGACCTGAGCATACATTAGGCTTCCGACAGCAGAAGCATATGGAATGTTCTTCATTTGTTCCCTTTCAAAGTCATTCTTCGGGCATTGGTTCAAATTGAACCTATCACCCTTCACAATGGGAGCTACACTCGGTGAACAATCCTTCATCCGAAATCTCTCTAAAATTTTATTAATATAGGTTTCCTGAGACAGACCCAAGATGCCTCGAAATCTGTCTCTATGGATATTAATGCCAATGACATAATATGCTTCACCCATATCCTTCACATCGAAATTTTTAGAGAGGAATTGTTTCACCTCATGCAGCAAACCCTTATCATTGGTTGCTAGCAAAATGTCATCCACGTATAAAACAAGAAGACAGATTTTACTCCCAATGAATTTCAAGTATATACATTGATCCATAATGTTTTCTACAAAACCGAAAGAAGAAATTTAATTATGGAATTTCGAATACCATTGGCGGGATGCTTGTTTTAAACTGTATAAGGATTTCTTGAGCTTGCAAACCAATTGCTCACCATCACTAGAGGGGAATCCTTCAAGTTGTTTCATGTAAACCTCCTCCTCTAGATCTCCATTGAGAAATGTCGTTTTCACATCCATTTGTTGCAACTCCAAGTCAAAATGGGCTACTAATGCCATAATAATGCACAAGGAATCTTTCTTAGATACAGGAGATAAAGTCTTCGTGTAGTCGATTCCTTATTTTTGAGTGAATCCCTTAGCAACAAGTCTTGCCTTGTATCTCTCAATGTTGCGCAATGAGTCTTTCTTTGTCTTAAATACCCATTTACATCCAATGGCTTTTGCACCATTAGGCAACTCAACAAGATCCCAGACTTCGTTACTCTTTATAGAATTCATCTCTTCCTTCATGGCATCGTACCATAATTCTGATTCTTTGCAACTCATGGCTTGTGAAAAAGACTCGGGATCATTTTCGACTCCAATGTTGTAGTCAGATTCTTGCAGATACACAACATAATCATCAGGAATTGCTGATCTCTTTGGTCTAGTAGATCTTCTTAATGTTGTACCATCATCTTCCTGAGAAGTATGTGGTTCAACTCGTTGTTCAAAAGTTCTTGGCAACTCTTGAACTACCTGATCTACTGGAATGTCGTCAGCAGCTTGTGGAACTTCAACAATTGGTTGTTCAACACCAGTTTGTACTTGAGGGGTGCTGTGAACAATAACCAATCTATCACTTGAGGTGGAAGGTTGATATTCTGAATGATCCTTCTCAAAAACTATGTTCTTGGTTTGATCGCTCCCACTGATCAAGTCATTTTCAAGAAACTTTGCATTTCTTGATTCCATAATCCTAGTGCTGTGAGATGGACAATAAAATCTATAACCTTTAGACCTTTCAACATATCTAATGAAATACCCACTAATGGTCCTTGGGTCCAGCTTCTTCTCTTGTGGATTATATATTCTCACTCCAAACGGGCATCCCCAAACGCGCATATGTCACAAACTCGGTTTCCAACCTTTCCATAATTCAAATGGCGTTTTAGGAACAACCTTGGTTGGAACTCGGTTTAATATATACACTGTCGTCTTAAGTGCTTCAATCCACAAGGATTTAGGAAGATTGGAGTTGTTAAGCATACTCTGCACCATGTCCAATAATGTTTGGTTTCTTCTTTCTGCTACACCATTCTGGTCAGGTGAACCAGACATGGTGTATTGGGCAACAATCCCATGCTCTTGAAGAAATTTTGCAAATTGCTCAGGTGCTTGTCCATATTTTGTGTATCTACCATAATATTCTCCACCTCTATTTGATCTCACGATCTTAATTTGCTTCCCGCATTGTTTCTCTACTTCAACCTTAAAGATCTTAAAGGCATCTAATGCTTCGCTCTTTTTATGAAGCATGTAAAGATACATATATCGTGAGTAATCATCTATAAAAGAGATGAAGTATTTCTGACCATGTGAGTCCATGTTTGGACTACATATATCAGTATGTATGATCTCTAATATGTCCGAACTCCTATTGGCACCTTTCTTTTACTTGTTGGTCTTCTTTCCCTTTATGCAGTCAACACAAGTCTCAAAATCAGTAAAATCCAGAGTATCAAGTACCCCTTCATTTACCAATCTTTTAATTCTTTCTATGGAGATATGACAAAGTATCCGATGCCATAATTTAGAGGAATCTTCATTAATAACACATCTTTTAGTGCCAGTGTGAACATGCATTGAATCATAAGTGACATTGTTTTGTAAATTAATGCAGTACAGACCATTAGACAAGATACCATTCCCAACACAACCAGATTTATAAAATAAATTGAAGGATGTTTCTGAAAAGTTAAAGGAATATCCAAAAGGTACAAGCCTTGAAACTAAAATCAAGTTTCTAGAAAAACTTGGAACAATAAAGGTCTTTTATAATTCTAAAACAAAGCCACTACTTAAAGTTGAATAACACATTCCTATAGCTTCCACATGCAAGCCCATCTTGTTTCCCGATAAGATGCTTTGCTCACTTCCCATTGGCTTCCTTAGGTTTTGCAAACCCTGTAAAGAATTCGAAATGTGAATTGTTGATCCAGAATCAATCCACTAGGTGTTAATATTGACATTAACCATATTAGATTCATAACAAATAAACGAGATTGGATTACCTTTGTCCGCAAGCCATTTCTGAAATTTGGCGTATTCCTTCTTCATGTGTCCCTTCTTTTTATAGAAGAAACACTTGGAATCCTTCTTGATATCAGCTTGGGGAGGGACTTTACCTTTCCATTTCCAATTGGCTTGAGATTTTCCCTTTCCACGCGTTGCCAGCGTTGCACTTTCTCCCAGTTCTGTCACCAGTCTCTCTTCCTCTTGAACACACATGGTCATGAGTTCATTAATTGACCATTTATCCTTATGTGTGTTGTATGAGATTTTGAAGGGTCTGTATTGGTGCGAAAGGGTGTTCAGGATGTAGTGCACCAAGAAAGACTCTGATATTTCAACCTTGAGTTTCTTTAATTGAGCCACAATGTCCCTCATTTGCATGATGTGCTCGCGCACACCTTTCACACTGGTGAGCCTTAGGGATGAGAACTTCATGATTAGGGTGCTTGCTAGTGCCTTGTCTGAAGTGACGAATTGATCATCAATGGCTTTCAGCAAGTCTCGAAGCTTTCCATGTTGATCAACAGAACCACGAACACCAGCTAAAATTTTAGTCTTGATGAACATCATGCTTAGGCGATTAGATCTCTCCCATCGTTCATAAAGTGTGATGTCCGCTGTAGTGTTGGTATTAGTGAGTGCCGGTGGTTCATATTTCCTAATAGCATAGTCTATGTCCATCCACCCCAAATGAAGGAGAACCCTCTCCTTCCAGACCTTATAGTTATCTCCCTTAAGTTCAGGGATATCACAACGAATTTCAGAGAAATTTCCAGGTTGTACACCTGAATTAAGTTAAAGATCACATGCTTATGTTAAATTTGAGGCCTAAATAAAATTTCATGCTTTACCAATGTAAACCATGCTTAAAATTGAATTTAATGACATAAAAATTGCATGTGGGCTAAATTTTCAATTCAAGCAAATTCAATTATTCTTTATAATAGAATTTATCAAATTATTCACTTAATTGATAATTCTAAAGGTATATTATGATTATAATTTGATATAAATTCTATCTTAGTTTTCAACTTTATGATAAAACTATTAATTCATAATTCCTATGGGTAAGTTATGAATATTTTATCCTAATTAATTATATAAATATAATAAAAATTCCTATGGGATAAAATTTATTATATTTAGTATAATTAATTACAATTTAATGTCTGAATAATCTTTATGTGATCCTAACCAATCATAATATATAATATTATTTAATTAGAGATGTTGTGGCTATTCTCTAATCAATTAAAATTATATGGATCACTAGACATTATTTCTTTTATGCATAAAAATTAACTTGATATGAAAATAATGATAATTTGCATAAATAAAACTAAAATATTCATGCATAACATTCTTAAAAAAAAAAAAAAACGCTAATTAGGTTCTGTAATGCATTACGTTTTAGTGAAGAGTCTGTAATTCCCCTATATATTCTGAAAATTCTTTATATGTCAAAAAAATTTCATTATTTATAAAGCCACTCATTGATTTCATTATATTCCTCTTTTCACTCAAGTAAAAACAAATTTTACAATTGAGTAAAACACACGAAATCAAGAAACTCCAGAAAACCCTCATTTTAATGGTAAACACCAAGGCAGAGATAAAAGACGGGCTCTGATACCAAATGTAAGATTAAATAACGATTCTATAACAATCAAAAACTAACTTTAATGCAGAATAAATTTGGATGCCCAAGAAAAATACCTCTTGCCATTGATGCTTGCTCACGTTGTTTATTCTTTAAGTCCAAAACTGCAACTTCAAAAGAAAAAAAAAATTATCCAATAGCTTTGGCAATCTCTTCTTTCGAAACTTTTCCAACTCAGGAATTTTGCAAGAAGCAAGAATCCGTCCACGCGACCAAAGAAAACTAGTTGGTGGATGAATTTATGGTTGAAAAATGATGGAAATCGAACCCTCGTCAACACAAAACTTGGTGTAAAACGAAATGAGAGCTGCGAGGCTCTTGTAAAGCCTTTTGTCTTTAACAAAGATCTTTTGTGATATAATCTGATGCCTTGAATCCGATACCAGACCCTCCAACCAGTTTCCGTGCGTGCCACTAACTATGCTATAGGGCTCAGAAGGCAATCGTGAAAATGGTTGTCGAAAGGAGGTCGTGGTCTCCGAAGCTTTTATAATTGGACAACGAAAACGCTGGAATTAACAGAGCATGTAAGACAAAGAACCTAACCCACTCTATCACAGCAGGTAAGAAAAGGATTACATAGAGGCAGGCAGATCGTTCCCAAATCCCATTTGGCACTTCCAAGCTCTGCTCACTCTAACTTGATGGTGTAAGACTGAAGGGGATTGAGTTGTGAGCTTGGGGACCAAACAAAAGTATATATAGCCAAGCTTCCATCAAGCTTCTATTGACTATGTGTCAAGCGTTCCACAGATCATGGTAGAGAACTCCAGAGGGAGTAATGGACCACTCCAGAAGCTCCCAACAAGAAATTAATTAATTGCAGTTGATTTCCATAACTTAAGGAAATTACTGCAGTTGGTTTCCAAAAATTAAAGAAATGACTACAGTTTACTTCTGTAATTGTAGGCAACAGTTGGGAAAATGTAAAGGAGCTTAACACCAACTACGAAGTCAGTCATTTTTTTTTAAAACAGGATGTTGTCAAAACTTTGCAGGGCATAAAAGCTGAAAGGGCATTGCCCCTTTGACCCATATTGCATGTGATGAACTGTTTATTTAGATGCAGCGAGCGTAGTTTTTTGACCCAAGAAATAAAATGATGTAAATTCCTAGCATTCAATTGTAGACCATTAACTACAAGATTCCAGAGTACTCTTAAATCTCAGAGACTTGATATATATTCATAGCACCCTTGAGTCTTGATACTCATATCCTGTCCTCTGTCTTTGTGTAAATCTAGTTATTGAGAGATAATTCATATCAGTGCGAGTATGCCATCTCAAGCTAATTCTAGGCACATAAGCATGCCTTCTCAGAGCAGGCATGCCCCCAAGAGAGGGCAAGTGAAGGTAGTCATTGCCCATTCCATCAAGTCTCTTTTCACATCACACTCCACCTCCAACTCACAGTACTCTATGATGGCTTCTTCTTTGGCCTCCACTTTGCGTTAGATTTTCAATCTATGGTGTGTTGCAGAGCAATGGTTGTATATTTTTTACAACATGAAGAAGCCACAGACTTCCCAATAAAATCATTTCATTTGGCAAGGTACCAGTACTCCGAAAATAAAAAAGTACCTATATCTTGATATTTATTAGCAGAGGAGTAACATGAACGCAGAGGCTAGGAGGGTGAAGTAGGAACTTCACATTCATCAGTTTCAACATAGTAGCGTCCAACTCGGGTTCATTTGGAGATGTGCCCTCCCACACCTATCTATGTAGGTACCTGCTATTTCATCAACTATCGACATCACATCACATCAATTCGAGCAACATCTAAAAATATTTTAGCCATGGCTTCACACTTAAACCCGGAGGCTGAAAGCAGGGGATGTCTAGCTCATAATGGTAACATCTAATGAGGAATGAAACATTAGTCCTAGGCAACCTATATCAAGAAAGGAAATATCTAAATGGCTCATAATGGTAACATCTAATGAGGAAGGAAACATTAGTCCTAGGCAACTTATATCAAGAAAGGAAATATCTAAAGGCGTAGTCTAACGACACTTTTTTTTTCCCTGAAAGTCTATTTCGACGATCAAAAACATGATTCAAACACTGCCTTTGCAAGAATTTTTGAAATTTTTTTGCTCGGATTCTGGCCACTTTTGGCCATTTGGGCAATTCCTCGACCTCCATATATGACTCCATATCAAAATAATGTATTTAGCTTTCCCTGTTTGGCAACTGACAACAAAAGAGGCAAGTTCTTAATATGTATTTGTAAATCTCTTTAAAATGTTATCGAGCCTCATGATAATACAAGTGAATGTTAGAGTCTTTTATCTTATCTTATCTTATCTGATTGTGTCAGATTCATTAGTTATGAGCAGAGTTTTTGGAAGATCCAACTAAGAGATAAAGCTTAGAATGGTAAATCACATCTTCTTCTATTTATCATGGATTCTTGAATCTGTAAGCAGGTTTGAGTTTTTGGAAGATCCAACTAAGAGATAAAGCTTAGAATGGTAGATCACATCTTCTTCTATTTATAATGAATTCTTGAATCTATAAGCAGTTTTGTGGGTTCTGTTTATCATAGATTCTTGAATCTGTTATGTGGATTTAAAACTGTCGTATTTTTCATCCTTATAAAAAATTTAGAAAATATTTTTACATTAATTTAAATTTCATAAATATAAGGCAAGGTAATAACATAACCACAAATGTTTCTGCTAGATTTCATGAATTAGAGAAACCGAAAAGCAAATGCACAAAGTTTTTTATTAACAATTTTTTTTTAATTAATTTTATTACTGTTTTAGTTTATAAAATTGTACTTTTGGTTAACTGTTTCTCAATATAAATTTATTTTAATTCAATTAAAAATAAAATATAAATTCGTGATTTAAAATCATGCTAATCTATTTAAATTCCCTTTTATTTTAGAGATACATTTTATATGAATAGATATAATTTAATGTAATAATACTAATTTTTTAATTATTTTAATATTTTTAAAAATTAAATATTTTTTTCTATTTTTTTTTAATTTTCATACACATTTTAAAAATAACATTATTTTTATCGCAATTCAATTTATATAAAATTTTTAAATTTATTTGTATTTTAATATAATGTGGGTCTCTAGATAACTAATAAATCATTTTTAGACGCATAAATTTTGATTACCAATTAATATATGTTATGATCTTTCAAAACCAACTAACTTAATCAAATCTTATAAATAGATATAAATGCCAATTTAAATTTTGTAGACTTCATAGTCTACCTTGTACTTCATAGTCTACCTTGTACTTCACTCCTAGTGAACAAGCCATTTCAAGTAATTCATTTGGGACTCCATAACCAATGTAGATAAAATTAACTATTAACCAAGTAACTTTTAAAATTATGTGGATTGAATTAGCTATTAACCGAGTCACTTTTAAAATGATTCCAATAAACATTTTATACCCACCAATCAACCTATCACCTAATCTCATAGGTTTCCTATCTTAATCAAAATTATTTAATAATTTCATTAATGTGTAATCATCTTGATGAGGGATGTTTTATAAAAGAGCTATTAAATTTAATGGAATTATTATTATTATTTATGATAAAATTGATAAGTCACGCAGGTTTATATTAATTTGATATGACGAAATATCACTGGAATTTTGTAAGATATTAAATTCTATCCTTTATTACTATAATTTCTAACACACTTATATCAACAAAATTACAAAAGATATTTTAATAATACATTTCACAAAATCCAATTTGTTAATTTAAAAAAAAAAAATTAACACTCATAAATATCTTTATCAAAACTAAACCATATAATACTAATACAAAATTATAATTTGAATTCAATAAAATTATTATTTTTAATTTAAAATTAAATTTAATACTTAATAATATCCCTACAGCTAAATTAATATAATATCAATGTAAAATTATTCTACATCGAATTATCTTTTCACCCAACTGTAAGGGAAAAAATCTTATCACAAATGGAAAACGAAAGTCACGATGGTTTTTGCTTTTCCTAAGCGTCTATAGATTCTATTGTATTTTAAATAAATAGATGAGAAGTTTAAAATAAATAGATGAGAAGTTTAAAATGATTTTGCTTTACTGGTGTTGTTAGTCATAGTTATAGATGAAGACTTTTGCCAATACAAAATACAAACTAATTGCTTCTAGAATTTGTTTGTTAGATGTCAAACATATTATTTTGTTGGTCACCCATCTTGTTAACAATGGCCTTTATCCTACATATTGGTGTGACTATCATGTCTCGGCCTCACACGACAATCCTCAAGATTCTCTCACAAATTAACACTCTTTATAAAAAGTCATTGTCGTGTTAAATATGATTGTTTTTTACAACAAACATATTTAACACAGTGCTTTGTCCTAGCACTGTTTTCTTTGGAGAGAGAGGTAGGGTTTGATTTTCTTAGCCAACCACTATAAGACAACCACCAAAATTAGATGAAAAGTAGTGATAGAGGCTCAACTTACTTGCAAAAATGATGATCCACACGTTTTGGGCGATTTGGAGTGAGTTGGTGAAGATTTTGGGCTTGCTGGTTGTATGCGCTGCGCATCAAACCCAATGCACCGGGCCAGTTATGTGCGCCACGCCACCTGCCCAATACGCCGCGCCTTTGTCTTGGGCAAATTTTAACCAATTTCTCTTGCTTTCTCTTCACACGGCTTTGCTTTGCTTCCAAGAGTGCAAATGAGCTTTACAAATTGAAGAAATGACTTATATACAAGAGGCTTTTTAAATTTTTGGTTTGCAAAACCCACTTTTGCAATGTTTTGAAAATGACTTTATTTTGAACTCTGTTTTGAACTTTTTCACTTTATTAGAACTTGTGATGGACTGAATGACCTATATTTTGCTTGTTTTGCAGGGGGTTGGAGCTACGAGGCTAGGAAAAGTGACCAGGGTTGCAGGTGAAGCAATTCACAGATGAAGGGATAAAATTACATAAATGTGTACAATAAAAGCAAAAATACTCTGTTTTTGAATACTTGATTATAAAATTTATTGAGATTGGAACATCCTCATGTGCCTGCTGGTTGTTATTGGACACTTTGAAACACTTTTTGATGAAACCCTAATGAAACCCTAGACCTAAAGGACAATGAAACCCTAGAAAAGACTTCTACTTCTTTAAGACAAGAAAGGTGACTATGTACAATTTTTGATGAATAAACATGAGCCAGCAGGTAAATGACATGA
The DNA here is from genome assembly GCA_031772625.1 of Pinus tabuliformis. Taxonomy (NCBI): domain Eukaryota; kingdom Viridiplantae; phylum Streptophyta; class Pinopsida; order Pinales; family Pinaceae; genus Pinus; species Pinus tabuliformis. The sequence continues at coordinate 553,474,045 of CM062812.1, forward strand.
GGGAAACTGTAGGAGAAGCCACTACCATCAGATGATCCATGCGCCTAAGGGAATGCAACTGACTGAGTAGGACACCTAATATGCAATGCAACAAGAGGATTTGATATCTGACGGAGGGATGAAGATACCGACACTAACACGACCAACTTGAACCAACTCAACCTCCTTAAATTATTCATTGTGCAGTAGCGAGGGTCAATCTCCCCTCTTTCCTCTAGGAACAACGTAATGCACAGTTCCTACCTCCAAGGATTGTGACCTCTTGACCTCCACAACAACACGATTTACCATTTCAATTAGTCTTATTCTATGCATTGCATAGTGGAAAGACTCAAGTTGTCTCCCTACCTCCTTGAGCTGCGCAATTGTTCAATCCATAGGCCTCTCTCTCTCTTGTACTGTTCACTGGGAAACTTCAAGGCTCGAGAATACCCCCCTGAGCTCCTCAACTGTGAAATCATCTTACCAAGGCCTCCAAAACTATGCATCACGCTATCTCAAGCTTCATTCCATACATTATTGACCCTAGAACTGTGCAATGCGCAATCTTTGAGTCTTCCTCCCTATCCAACGCCCAATCCTAGCTCAATCAATCATTTTCATGAAGCAAGCTAGATTAGGATATTTCTGGACTGATTTCATCTTGTCATGAGTGGATTCCACTTGCAGGTACTACATATTGACATGACAGGATGATGCTCAGAGAGTAAGAGAAGAATATCATATGAGAAGACACCTGTGAAGCTGGAACTATGAAGAAGTCATCAAAAAAGAAGATGAATGGGAAATATCTTACAATAGAAGATCAAAGATATATATCACATTAAGGCTCCATATCAATCATCCCATTAGAGGATGAAGATGAAACAAATGCAAGAGACATCATGAAGATGCAAAGAAAGAAGGACAAGGAGTAGATTGGAAATGCCACATCATCATCAAGTTCCATGTCATCATTGTCAAGAGTCACATGTGCCTTAATATCTTTCCACATCAATTGTGGAATATAATTGTGTAATTTCCAAAAATGAGAAAATGTAAATATGTGGAAGGCCATGGGTCCCACATGGAATATGAAGAGTCACTGTTGAGTTTTAAGGCCATATAGAATCTCAAACGTCACACAAGAATTCGAAAAGTAATTGTAGAAGCTCTAGAGTCATGAGGGAGGTCATTAGTCACATGGGAGGTGGAAATTCACATCATTTTTTATAAATACACCCTCATAACTCAAGCAAAGGGACTTTGGCGGCTTGAACTTTCATCTTGGCTTATCTAGATTGACATAGGACAGAAGATCTTTCTTTGGAGGAGAAAGTGGTGACTTAATGTTCCACTATTGGGGCTAGTGTAGCAACATTGTACTTTTATATCTTGGTACTTCCACTTAATATATGAAGCTTGATGAACCAAAATATTTTCATACATGTATTGTGAATATAGTAAGACTATTCGTTTTATGTTTGTGATTTGTGTTTTGTTCACATGTACTAAGGAAATTGAACTATTTCAGTGGCTTTCATACATGTATTGTGAATATAGTAAGACTATTTGTTTTATGTTTGTGATTTGTGTTTTGTTCACATGTACTAAGGAAATTGAACTATTTCAGTGGCTTTCATACTTATCTTGTTGAAGGTTTGTTGTATTTGGTTTTATGATCATGGGTGTCTTTTGAACTACTTTTCACGTTAACTAATGATCCTTTTGTTCTCTTGTGTCTCTCTTTTAGGATAGTACTATTAATTTTCTTTTAGAGGTCCACTCTCTTTCTCCTTACCGTGAAAGTACCTTATATACATCACAATTGTATTCCTCACAGTTTCAACTCACTTGCCTGTTTCAAAGAATGTTTGCATAACCTCTTATGGTAATAATGGAAGCGAAGGAAAATCCATAAGGACAATGGAAACCAACCACATTTCCAATTGGAGCTCCTACTCCAAATGATGTGAGGTCTAATTGGGACTTCACATCGGGGAGACCCCATTGGTTGACGGATTTCCATCACCATCAATAAAACTTCAGAACTATATTTACACAAAGGAAATAATAAGTTTTCCTTCTTCTCTTCTATCAAGATCTTCCATGCAGTCATTTATTGTTCCCCAAGAGAAACTAACTTTTACAACCAAGGGTTATGAAAATGAGTCACCTCCCCTTCTCCACAAAACAAGGGAAACTAAAAACTATATTTACAATAGAAATAACTTCTCCAACTTATTTCTAAAAGATAAAACTTACTCCTAAATTAAATATTCATAATGTTATATATATATATATATATATATATATATATATATATAGCTATAGATATTTCCAGTGTTACCATGCTACCATCCCATCACATTGGTAAAATCTTGTCCAAAATATTTATATCTTGTCTTCAGCCTATGCACATGCATTAGGCTCCCTAGGAAAGAAAATATTTATGAGCTCTTGCTCATGGATCTTTGATAGAATAACCTACTTTCTACGTAACTGCAACATTCATCCAAGTAGAGTCGTCAACTAGATGTTGTTTCCACTTCACTAAGTACTCCGAATATTCCCTTCAACTTGTTTTCTTTGCAACCTTTGTGTCAAAAATCATTTTATCGTCCAATGTTTTTTCCATAGGCATTTGTTTTACCCATTGCTTCTCATTGACTTCATCATTGTCTGTGTTTGTTGTAGATTAGTCTGTGTTACTAGCTGGAATAAGGATACAAATCAAACACATTGAAAATTTATGAACTACCTATACCTGTAGGTAACTCCAATTCATAAGAATTTGCAGAAAACTTATGAAGTATCTTGCAAGGACCTATTTTCTTCATCTTAAGTTTATTATACTCCTTCGGAAATCTCTCCTTTCTTAGGTGAGCTAAGACCATGTCTCCCACCTCAAAGTTCACTTCTCTTCTTTTTAAATATGCTTTCTTCTTGTATTTGGAGATTTTGACTTGTAACCTTTTCTTAACTTGTTCATGTAACTAACTCATTGATGGTACAAAATCCTCTCCTTCAACACTTCTTTGTTCCAATCTACCCAAATATTGCAGTTCAAAAACTTCCCTAGGATGTGTTCGATACAAAATTTGAAATTGACTTTTCCCTATGCTCCTATTTGGTGAATCATTATATGAGAATTCCACTTGAGCTAATACACGATCCCATTGCTTGGGATTATTACCGACAAGGCTTCTCAATATGTTCCTGAGACTTTTGTTTACCACTTTTGTCTTTCCATCAGACTATGGATGATAAGTTGAACTGAATTTGCACTTGGTTCCAAGTTTCTTCCACAAGGTTCTCCAAAAATGCCCTGTAAACCTTATGTCATTAATCAAAAGTTATACTCTTCGACAAACCATGTAATCAAACAATCTCATTGAAAAACAAATTAGCCACATGTGCAGCATCACTATTTTTGTAACGTGGAATAAAATGAACCATTTTCATAAATCTATCCACCACTACAAGTATTTAGTCACTACCTCACTGAGTCTTTGGTAAACCCAAAATAAAATCCATACTCACCAAGTCCCATGGTCTACCAAGAATGGATAAAGGAGTATATAGTCTAGCATTTTGACTCCTTCCTTTTGCATGTTGACACACTCTACACCTACTCACATATTTTTACACATCCAATCTCATCTTTGGTGAATAATAAAAATGGTTCAGTTGCGCAAGTGTCTTATCAACACTAAAATGTCCTGCCAACCCTCCATTGTGCTTTTCTTATATCAAGTTCTCTCTCATAGAACAATTGGGAATACATAGTCGGTTGTTCTTGAATAACAAACCATCTTTCAACATGAAATATTTCCATGGGATTCTATCTCTGTTTACAAGATTCTTGCATGCATCAAAAGCTTCTTGAAAATCAACATCAACTTCATACAAATCCTTCAAATAGTCAAAGCCTAAAACTTGCACTTGACTCTCTTGCATGATCAAACTTCTCCTACTTAAAGCATCGACTACCTTGTTTTCTTTTCCACTTATATGCTTCAGAACAAAGGTGAAACTCTGTAGAAATTCAACCCACTTAGTGTTCTTATGGTTCAACTTGGGATGCTGCATTAGCAACTATAATGTGGAATTATCAAAGAACAAAACAAACTCCTTATGCATTAAATAGTGGCTCCAATGCTTCAAAGCTTGAATCACAACATAGAACTCTTTGTCATAAGAAGAGTATTTATGTTTTCATTCACTTAACTTCTCACTAAAATATGTTGAAAATAGCAACAAGAAATGATAAAAATAGAAATGCTAAAAATAGCATTGCTATAGATAGCATTTCGGGATATGTTCCAATTTGGATTTGTCCTTGAATCAAAATTGAGAATTAAAATTCGAATTTAGTCTCACCAGTTGTTTGAAAAACAATTAATTAATTCATCTTGATTTAATTAGTTGGAGAAAATAAAACATGAAGTCTTTGTGAAGACATGCAACAATTATACCTTTGATTGAGGAAGTTATCCCTTAATTAAGGAGATAAGGATGAGTTCTATTGGAGTTGTAATTATTTAGCTCAGTTAACTGAGTTAAGTCCAGTTAAATTAGTTCCAAACAATTGGAGGAACTAATTGTGAGTTCAGTCAGTTAATGCATGCATGCATGCAACTAGTGTACTCTAGATAACTGAATATTATCTCATAAATAACCAATGCATGTCAGTGCAGAGAAAGACCCAATTGAGATTAAAGACAGAGACATTGTACTATCACTTGGATGAATTTTCCTATAAAGGAAACTCATCCATGCAGAAGGAATTATCCCCTTCAGGATTGCGCAGTTATTTCTGAGTTTGGTGAGTTGTGTGAGAGGTGAATTCACACAGGTGGCAACCAGAGGACCCAGGAGAAACTACTCAAGGAAATAGGAGGCCTGGAGGACTGAAGGAAGGCATATGTTGTGTCTATTCAGTCTATGAGTAGCATTGAGGGATTGTACTGAGAGCTGGATAGGTTGTGAGCTAAAGCTTTGTGTAATCCAGAGATATTTCCACTTGTATGATAATATAGATAGCGGGGTTTTTAGTTGAGGCTTTCCCCAGAGTATTCTTCCGTGTTCATGTGTGATTGACTTTTCATTCTCTGTTATATGTGTTCTATTTGATCTTGCTAAAAATCGATTAAGCTTCTGCAAGTTTGTTTGTAGAAGTAGATCAAGTATTTTTCTTTAATATATTGCATTATCAGGTGATCTACAGTGAGAAAGTCTACAAAATATGCAATGAGTTTATCTTCTTGGATTAGTACAACTATGGAATAGTATCCCACTTACATCACATATTACTTGGAAGAGATGATTGAAGTCGGACAACTTCAACACTGGACTCTTAGTGATTTTTTCTTCAATAGCTGGAAACTTTCCTCTGCTACTATTGTCTAACAAAATGTATGTCTATCCTTCATAATGTTTTCTATGATATGTGTGAAAATACCATTCAAGTTACTGATAAACTTCTAATAGAAGCTTGCTAAGCCATGAAAGCTTATAACTTCAAAAATTCTCTTGGGGGAAGGCCAATTCACAATTTCCTCTATTTTCTCTAGATCCATTTCCAATCCATTTTTTGAAATTACAAAACCTAAGTATACTAACTTAGGTTTCATTAAAGTACATTTCTTAAAGTAAAGTGACAAATTTTCTTACTGCAATATTTTCATAAGATACCTCTTATGTATAAGGTGCTCTTCTTTAGTCTAACTAAAAATTAAGATATCATCTAAGTAAACAATAACAAACCCACCAACAAACTCCTTCAAGACTTAGTTCATCAACCACGTGAATGTACTTAGTTCATTCGTCATTTCAAATGGCATGATTGGCCATTCATATAACTTGTTATTAGTCTTGAAAGTTGTCCTCCACTCGTCCCCTTCCCTAATTCAGATTTGATGGTAACCACTTTTAAAATCAATATTTGAAAATTAATCTGCTCCACTCAAACAATCCATCATATCATCGATCTGTGGCAATGGAAATATGTATCTAATCATGATCTTATTGATTTCTCTAGAATTTTTGCACATCCTCCACTCTCCATCCTTCTTTGTACTTAGTACGGTAGGCACAACACATGGACTCAAGCTCTCTCTTATCAACCTTTTGTCCAACAACTCCTAAAATTGTTTCCTTATTTCTTCATTTTCCTTGAGTTTTATTCGATATGCAGCCTTATTTGGAAGGCTTGCTACTGGTATCAAATCTATGTGATGGCTGATGCTCTTTTGGGTGGAAACTTTATTAACAAATCATCTGCTATAATATCATTAAATCCGTACAACATTTCCTAAATTTCAATAGGTAAATCAACAATTTTTGTGTGCATAAGTATTACCTTTGGTAAGTGACCTCCTCCTTCACCATTTGTTACAAAAATTCTTTACCACTTAACAATAGTGCTTTTCGGTTTCTTGTTTCAGATGTGCTCTCTTCTTTCAATGGTACAAGAGTATGTTTTATGTCATCCTTTTCAAACTTGTAGCAATTTCTCTCTCCATCATGTATCACTTTTCTATCAAATTTCCATGGTCGACCCACAAGGATGTGGCAAAAATCCATTTGCATTATATCACATATTACCTTGTAATTATATCTTCTTATATGGAACTCAACTTCACTTTTCTTATTCACTAACAATTGGTGTCCCTTTTGCAGTCATGATACTTTGTATTGTGTTAGATGTTTAATCCTCTCCAATCCCAATTTTCCACCATTTCTAAGGAAACGAGATTGTCAGTGCTTCCATTGTAACTACCTTGCATCAATTCCCTTTTGATTTACACATAGTCTCAAACAAGTACCTTCTTTTGACTAGTTCAATAATTTCTTTAGTTGGCTTCAACAATTCCTGATATATTTTAAATATCAAATTCTAGATTATCATTCTAGCTGACGCATCCACTAAGCATCCTTTTCTTTTACTCACACATATTTATATACTATGATCTTAGCTCTTTATATCACATCAATCTTCTCAGGAGTGATGGCATTCCCCTAAAGATGGACTCATTTCTATAGTTTGAAATATTGGATTATATAAAACTCTTCAACGGGTTATTCCACGCTATTCAAAAGACTTTATTCATCATCGACGCCTCTCTATATTTCACTTTTTCTACTTCTGGCTGAATTATGTGTGCACCACACTGTCGTGTATTCTCATTCTCTCGACAATCAAAAAATTTGTGATCCATTTTGTTACATCTGTAGCATCGTTAAACAGTCTCTCTGCTTCTTCCTCTACCTCTCTGGTAAGGTCTTTCTCCTTTAGTTCCACCTTCTTTCTCTGACTTCCCTTTTTGTTTTAGGCTTCCTGCATCATTCTTTTGGGTTATAAGCCTTCCTTCTCCAATTGGCTATCCTTTTCCTTCAACAAAACCACACCCTCTACCTGAGTTATGGTTTCTTTCTATCCTTTATTCTGCCTTCAAGGCATACTTGTGTGCTTCTTCCATGGTCCTTGGAGAAAACATGTTGATTTCATCTTGAATGTCAATTCTTAATCCATTAATATACCTTGATATCTTTTCTAGGGCATCTTCCACATAACTTTCTCATAAGTGAAGTTTGCAAAATTCTTCAGTATATTATTTTATTGTAAGTGACTTTTTCTTGAGGTTTTGCATCTTCCTGTATAGAGTTAACTGATAATATTTTGGTAAGAATTTACTCTCAATATTTTCCACCTTCTTGTCCCAACTTTTGTTCAATGGCATATTCTTCTTTCTCCTTTCAGCTTGCACATTGTCCCACCCTAGTGTAGCATGACCCTTCAACCTTGTTACTACAAAGTTCACCCATTTTTCAGCATCCATCTCTTCATATTCAAAATAATTTTCTAACTCATTGATCTAATAAAACAAATCTTGACCTGTTAGGTTGTCATCATAGGTAGATAGTTTAGTCTTTGGTCTTGAATTTAAACCTAACAATGATCTTGAAAATTTTATTTTCGGAGTTTCCTCAACAGGTCTACTCCTTCCTCAACTTCTTCTTCAGGTACACTAATATCTCTAGCCTCAAGATGTAATTGTATTCCTACCTCCATGGCCTTTAAACAAGCTTGTAGTCTCCTTATCTCTTCTCTAAGTTCTACATTACCCACGGGTCTGCCTCCTCAAGCTCATGCTCATCATGCTCGAATAGCCATATTCCCTTACACTATGGAGAAAGAAAACCACACAAAGGTTTTCTCTAATACCACAATTTGGTGCAATGGACAAACCAAAAGGAGATTTCAAGCCTAACACACAGTCTTCCAATTTTTTTCTCAGTCGCTACAAAATTATTTGGTAGCATCCACTCTCAAATTAGTTCAGTGGTTACAAAATGATTTGGTAGTGTTATTTGCTATAGGATAATTTGGCAACACCCTACAAAATTTTGTACTGCAATTTTTGGTAAGATTAATTGAATCAACTCTCTCCAAATCGACTCTTAACATCCCTTACTTGCTCCATGACATAGTAAATGATTCCACTTGCCTTTCTTCATTGGGGTTTGCAATACTATTATAAATTTTCCAATTAGAGAGAGAGAAAAACATGTCAAAAAAGGGTTTGACAGTGTTCCAAAACAGGGCACTTTGTTTTTTCTTAATAGCACCTAGATCACTGTAAATACCACACATTTCTATACCAAAACACAATGAACATTCTTTCATAGGGATTTGAAACAAATACAACAAGAATACAATCAATTCAACAAGTTACAATCTCTCAAATGATCAAACACACAAGAATAAAACTGCAATCAATAAATAGTTCATAAGATGTAAAATTTTGATTTTTTTTAACAATGGGATTTCGACTCAATCTCAAACCATATAAACTTACAGTCCCATTTTTTGTTCATTTATGTTGTTCACACAGAAAAATACCTTATATTTCACACAGATTGGAAAGTACAGGTGTGTTTTGAAACTTCAGAACTATATTTACACAAAGGAAACATCGAGTTCATCTTCTCCTCTTCTCTCGGAAGCTTCCAAGAAGTCATTATTTATTGTTCCCCAAAGGGAACTGACTTTTACAACCAAGGGTCATGAAAATGAATTGATTCCCCTTCTCCACAAAACAAGGGAAACTGAAAACTATATTTACAACAAAAAATAACTTCTCCAGCTTATTTCTAAAAAATCAAACTCACTCTAGATTAAATATTCAAAATTTCTTAATAATATATATATATATATATATATATATATATATATATATATATATATATATATATATATATATATATATATATATATATTTTCCAGCGTTACCATGTGACCATCCCATCACATTGGTAAGCTCCTGTCCAAATTCTTTATATCTTATGCTCGACCTATGCACCTATATTAGATATATTATGAAATGTGCATTTTGATACTTATAACATATTGATTTCTATGGACATTTATCTACCATTTAATTCTTTTATTCTTTCAAAACATGCTTTGCACTTACAAAAAATTAAACTCTTCATTTTTCATTCACAATCAGTTCAAAATAATGAAAAAAAATTAACATAGAAAAATTAGAAAATGAAACTATAAATAATTTTGCTTTCCAACTCACACATCTCCATATTTTCTTTTCAAAATGCCTTTACTCACAACCAAAGACTTATGTGATGTAAATACAAATTAATTGCTTGTAAAATTTTAATCTTAAATATCGACCATGTTATTTTCTTCTCACCCGTTTTTCTTAACACTAGCCTTTGTCCTACATATTATGGTGAATATCATGTCTCGGGCTCACAAGACAATGTCTTGGATTCTCACATGTACTCAGGCTAATAGTAAAACAATGGATGTTACGAAGCAGCAAGTCCCTGCCAGTCGGTGAAGAGCAAACAAGGAACAAGAGACAAAGACTCTGAAGTTATAATGAACATGTTTTCCAGTCTAACAAGAGAATGAACAAGTTTGACAACTCCAGTTCTCGTGGCATTTGATGCTTGAGATTCAAATCATGATTGAGGCTTAGGCCCAACTTCCCTTAGTATTAAATTCTGATTTGAGTTTGCACAAAGAACTTCTTTATTTTAAGTACAAAGAAATTAGTGGAAACGAAGCCCTTGAATCGAATTTAGATGAATCTGCTTGATCTACCTAAGACATCATTGAAATTCCATATTTTCATCTATGTAGAAGTACATGCTTACAAAATAAACTAAATGAAGTCAATCTTTGACAATTGGTCAACCACTATGTATTAAATTGATATTATTCAATTCAAATAGCTAAATGTATTAAATTTACGACTAACTAGAAGAACGGCTGGTATTTAAAAATTAGGAATGATAATTTCAATGGATCGTACCATTAGGATAATTTTTTCATTCCATCTCTTGCCAAAGAAACCATAGAAAATAAATAAATGTATTTGTTTCCATGTTCCAAACCATGGCCAAATATTCTTTAAAGAAACATTACATTAGTAGATAGTTTACAAAAGATAGGAATTGTTAGAGGCGCCAAACATTTATCTTTGTCCATTTTTGGCTTGCTTCCTTTCCCTTGATATTTATCTGTGCAAAGAAGGGTTGTAGAGAATCATAATGTGAGAGAGGGCAGAGATTTTTAGTATGCCCATTTTCCCAGAGTGGGAAGGTTAACCATTATATTGAATTTTGCAGTGTCGTTGAATTAAGCAGCTATGTTATGCCTTTGGCTTAGATTGCTGGTTGGGGAACATGTTGAAAAAGAGGATGTCCTAGCTAGCCAGCCGGGATAAAATGCTCTTGATCAAAGAATGAAAGAAAACGAAATAAGATCTTACTAAAGAAAACAGAATAAGATCTTAATTCAGTAAGCCTAAATAAATAAATTCACATAAACATATAAGAAACATATTACTTATTAAAAAAAATTATTAAAAAGATTTGACTACTTCGTTATACCCATCATTGATTATTATACTTGGGCATACTAGTGAAATATTTTATTGTGACACATCATTTAAATGTCTTCAACTTCCCAACTCGAGCACCTGCATGGTGATGTTTCTATCACAACCACGAAGACAAGTGACATTTGTAAGCACATGCCCAAAATTGCATGCAGAAAACTCAATTTTAGGAATCTTCAGATTGTGCTCTTATTCACTCTGTCGTCATTAATTCAGTTTTAGATCTTGATCAACAAGCTTCTAGTCAAATTTAGGGTTATAGATTCAGTTTTAGATGTTGATCTTGAGTTCCAACTGGTGAGAATTAGTTTCAAATCTTGATCTTGAGTTCCAACTGGAGAGAATGCCACTCCATATGAAATTGGTGCATGCCAGTTGGTGTTGGGATTAAAGAAGTGTTCTAGCTGTTGTTTTAGTTGTTTCAACTATTGATTGAGGTTGCTACAGATGTGTTATAGCTTGCAATACATAGAGAGCTCTATGCCCAAGGACGACCTTCTTCTTCTTTCAACAACATTGATCGAAATTATTCAAAGAACATCATTTGCAGGGCTTCCAACCCGGGACCTATTGTCGGAGGAGTCCAACAAGGAGGAGGGGAAAGCATGAGCATTTTTCTGAACCAACCAAATGCATAGATAATAGCATCAAAAATAAAATAAGAGCTAAATATTTGACTTCAATAGACAATGCCAAGGTAGTAGCTCTATAACATCTCATATTTATTTGACATTTTCTCAGAGTTATTTTGTATCATTGTATGTATTGATTGAAATAATGCAGGAATCAGAGAAGGCTAAATCCAAAAGTTGCAAACTTGGTGAGAATAGTTAAGTTGATGACGATGATAACAATGACAAGACCTAGGAATCCAACTCAAAGAAGGGAAAGGAGAAGAATTCAAAGGTTGTTAAGAAGGACAATAACTATATTCATGTTAGGGAAAGGAAAGGCCATGCTACTAGTAGCCATAGCTTAGCTGAAAGGGTAAGCTCAAAACTCTACTTTCATTACATTCTGAGTCATTTTTTAAGGCTTTTATAGTGTTTGTGTTGACTCTGGTTTGTCTTTAAGGTGAGAAGAGAAAAGACCAATCAAAGAATGAAATTCTTGTAGGACTTGGTACCTACATGCAACAAGGTAACTAACTCATGTGACTCTTTAGATTTTTCCATCCCTTGTTCTGTTTGATAAAATTAGCAATATTTCTATTAGAATTGTCTCTTTTGACTTTGAGATGGAAAAAGTTGAAACTCAAACGTAACTCCATGTTCATTAGGTTCCCCTATTTTCTCGTGGCTTGGGAGGTCTTCACCATGCCCTTCAGGCAACCCTTCACTTGACAATGTTATTAGATTTTGGATTCTATGGAATTTTATGTGCTCAAACATAACTCCATGTTCATTAAGCTCCCTTGTTTTATCGTGGCTTTGGAGGTATGAAACATGCCCTATAGGCAACACTTTACTTGGCAATGTTGTTAGATTTTGGATTATGTGGAGTTTTATGTCCCTATTTGTGACTTTGAGATTGCAGAGAAGCACACTTCTTCCTTACTATCTAAGATTGTGGTCAAGGGAAGGGAGGCTACCTATGTTTCTCATTATCCTTAACTTGATAAATATAGGAATTGAAGCTTCCTACTGTTGCTATCTAGGATTCTTTCTTTCAGGAGTTTTTTGTGTGGGCAGTGAGAGAACTTTTAGGTAGATCTCTCTCTTTGTAGTTAGTCTAATTGTATGTTGAACGCTTTATGCTAGCTTGTGGGTGTGCATTTATGGGGATGGGTGCTTTTGCAAGGGGTATCCTTAAGCAATTATTCTCATTTTAATCCCTCTATGGAAGTTTGGTAATCCTTTACTATCAGTGATTAGTTTTAATACAAGCCCTTATGTACAGTGGAATTAAGGATAAGGGTCAAGTCTTAAATCATAATTTCCACACCTGCCTGTTATGCAAGGGTAAGTATTTGATATGATATTCAAACATGGGGAGTTAATTATTTCTCTTAGAATTAAGTAAGCATTTGAATTTTTTATTTAATATACTTGTTTATTTAAGTTCATGAATTAACAAGATTTCAATAAATAATAAATCTACTTGTTCAAGAAAAATAAGTTCTTGAACAATTGTGTATAGTATTGGTTGTAGATCATTGCACCTACTTGTGCAACAACAACTTCAACTGTTTTCATTCATTTTGTTTCCTCTCACCAAGAAGAAGAAAACTTGTGCAACAACAACTTCAACTGTTTTCATTCATTTTGCTGCCTCTCACTAAGAAGAAGAAAACTTGTGCAACAACAACTTCAATAGTTTTGATTCTCACCAGGAAGCCAAACGCGGATTGTGTTTTCTTGTTCTCCAATGGATAGAGGGCTCAGGGACAACAATGATAATACGATTTCAAGCATATGAATGCCATTGGTGTTATCAATGTTCTTGTATCCTGAAGCACCATAACTTTTGGGTGGTGTCTCGCCACATGGTCTAGCCAGCATCATCCTATCCCATCTCTCTTTCTTTTTTGTCCCAACTAGTTTGGATTCTCTAAGCAGTCATCCATCCCTGTTCGTAAAGCCTGCAAAGCCAACAAGCAATTTTAAGTTCTTTTATTGTCTCCAATTCACGAGAATAGAGAGATATACAGGTCTCAAGAGATTAGATCTCAGGTCTCTAAACTGTTACAGTGCATGGCCCCTATTATATGTAAATAGAAGCAGTGGAAGACATACATATGACAATTGTTACTGTGTATGTCCCCTGTTATATCTAGACAAAAGTATTGGACAATGTTTTTGAGAGCCGTAGTTTTCAAACATAAACATTTTAGCATTTAATGTTTAGAATTAATGTTAGCATTAGTTATTGTCAATCTGAAAATTTCATCATTTGCCCATACTTATCCTAAGTTCGGCCTCATACTTGCCTCGGTATGAGGCTAAATTAGATGAAAATTACATGAAAGTTACACTTATTCGTTAATGGAAAAAACTAGAGATACTTTGTTGGTACAACAAATGTGATGAGGACATAATATGTAACAAAGCATGGTTCATAAGTTTTAAATTATATCATTTTATGTGGAAGATTTTCGATTATATCGATTTCGATTACTATAGAACTATGTTGAAGGCAGTCATGACTAATAAACATGGATTCTCTCATAATTTTCTCACTTGCACTCAAACATATAATAGTTAAAAAAAAGTCATTATTGTTTTAAAATAGGAGTGCAAATTTTGATTATAAAATATTTGGTTTCAATGAGGTTACATAATTCTTCTGCCCCAAGCAATAACATACGTACAATGTTTTACTAAACTATTTTTGACAAAATTGGAAAAACAAAAAGTCAATATGAATATATTAAACCTTATGTGCCAACTACGAAGTCAGTCGTATTTTTTCAAAGGAGGATGTTTTCAAGACTTTGCAGGGCATAAAAGCTGAAAGGGCATTGCCCCTCTGACCCATATTACATGTGATGAACGGTTTATTTAGATGCAGCCAGCGTAGTTTGTCGACCCAAGAAATAAAATGATATACATTCCTAGCATTCAATTATAGACCATTGACTACAAGATTCTAGAGTACTCTTAAATCTCAGAGAGACTTGATATATATTCATAGCACCCTCGAGTCTTGATACTCAATCTTCTCCTCTGTCTTTCTGTAAAACTAGTTATTGAGAGATAATTCATATCATCACGAGTATGCCATCTCAAGCTAATTCCAGGCACATAAGTATGCCTTCTCAAAGCAGGCATGCCCCCAAGAGAGGGCAAGTGAAGGCAGTCATTTCCTCTTCCATTGACCATTCCATCAAGTCTCTTTTAACATCACACTCCACCTCCAACTCACAGTACTCTATGATGGCTTCTTCTTTGGCTTCCACTTCAGGTCAGATTTTCAATCTATGGTGTATTGCAGAGCAATGGCCGTATATTTTTAGAACATGAAGAAGCATAGACTTCCCAATAAAATCATTTCATTTGGCAAGGTACCAGTACTCCAAAAAGAAAAAAGTGCCTATATCGCCTATACCTTGATCTTGATAGTTATTGTCAGAGGAGTAACATGAGCTCAGAGGGTGAAGTAGGCACTTGCTTCATATTCATCAGTTTCAACATAGCAGCATCCAGCTCAGGTTCATTTTGAGATGTGCCCTCCCAACCTCGTCTATGTAGGCACCTGCTACTTCATAAACAATCAACATCACATCACATCAATTTGAGCAACATCTAAAAATATTTCAGCCATGGCTTCACACTTAAACTGGGAGGCAGAAAGCAGGGGATGTCTAGCTCATAATGGTAACATCTAATAGGAAGGAAACATTAGTCCTAGGCAACCTATATCAAGAAAGGAAATATCTAAATGGCTCATAATGGTAACATATAATGAGGAAGGAAACATTAGTCCTATGCAACTTATATCAATAAAGACAATATCTAAAGCCATAGTCTAATGAGATTGTTTTTTTCCTCAAAGTCTATTTCCACGATCAAAAACATGATTCAAACACTGCCTCTACAAGATTTTTTGAAATTTTTTTGCTCGGATTCTGGCCACTTTTGGCTGTTTGGGCAATTCCTGTACCTCCATCGACGACTCCATATCTAAATAATGTATTTAGCTTTTCCTGTCTAGCAACTGACAAAAAAGTGGAAACTAACAACAAAGGAGGAAAGTTCTAAATATGTATTTGTAAATCTCTTTAAAAAGTTATCGAGCCTCGTGATAATACAAGTGAATGTTAGAGTCTTTTATCTTATCTTGTGTGATTGTGTCAGATTCATTAGTTATGAGCAGAGTTTTTGGCAGATCCAACTGAGAGATAAAGCTTAGAATGGTAGATCACATCTTCTTCTATTTATCATGGATTCTTGAATCTGTAAGAAGTTTTGTGGGTTCTATTTATCATGGATTATAGGAATTTACAGGGTAAGTTCCTCAAACAGAACACCAAAGGACACCACTCACGAACAGATCATAGATCGATACAGCAGTATTGTTGATGTGGTTAAAACCCTCAAAGAGGGAAACAGTACGTGGCCTGAGCCAACGTGGAAACTTTAGGAAATTTATTAATAAAAGAATGAAAATTTACATAAGCTTCGCTCATGAATAGTTACCCTACAAATGGCCCTCCATGCTCTTTAAATAGAGATCATGGACCAATCAGGTGTTAAGCCACGGATCAAGTGTTAGTAATACCGAGGAGAGAATGAATTGTCAGATCACTACATATCGTGATTGTTGGATTGTAAGTTACAAAATTACATAGTAAAGAAACACACTTTACCTAACTCTACACTAGACCAAGTTATACTTAACTATTTCCCATGTGTCGGAATATCCTAACCTCCCCCCTTAAGAACAACTTGGGATAGGATTGAAGTATGTACAAGTATGACACAATAGGAGAAGGAAGGAGGCATTAGAGCCTATCCCCCCTTAGTGACAACTTCTTGAACTCCAACCATAAATCGAAGTTTAGTAAACTTCGCCTATGTGAGAGCCCTTGTAAAGATGTCTACAACTTGATCATCTATTGAACAATACTGCACTTCAAGAACATGGTCATGAATGAGCTTTCTGATGAAGTGCATGTGTAGTTCAATGTGTTTGTTGCACTGATGTTGGACTGGATCTTTGCATAGTTGAATGGCATTTTAATTATCACACCAAAGTGTAGTCGGATGCTACTGTTGAAAACTAAACTCTTACAGGATCTGACGAAGCCTCAGGGATTCCTTACTAGCTTCTACGGCACCACTATACTCTACATCTGCTGAAGAAAGAGAAATGGTACTTTGTTTCTTGCAAGCCCATGTAATAGGTCCTAAACCAAGAGTGAACACATAATTTGTAGTAGACTTCTAATCATCAGGGTCACCAGCCCAATCAGAATTAGTGAAACCAACCAATAGAGGAGATGCTTCTGCATTTAATGAATCCCAAACTGAACTATACCTCAAACATAACGAAGTATTCTTTTCGATGGTTTCCAATGACTTTCATGTGGGTTTTGCATAAACCGAGAAATAAGGCCAACAACAAAGGAAAGGTCAGGACGTGTATGGGTCAGATATAAAAGTTTTCCTACAAGTTGATGGTATAAGGTAGCATCAACTTTAGGGGAAGTACAAGTGACTGAAAGTTTGGCTCCAGACTGAAAGGGAGAAGGGGTTGGCTTACAGTCTTCCATGTGAAAATGGCGTAGAAGGTCACAAGCATACTTGGACTAGGAAAGGGAAATACCTTCCTTGGATTGCAAGACTTGAAGACCAAGACAATAATGCAAGTGTCCTAAGTCTGTCATTTCAAACTTCTTTTTAAGACTAGACTTCACATGGTTTATAAGGTTGGGGTCACTACTAGTAAGGATAAGATCATCAACATAAAGAACAAGAATGATAAGAGACTTTCCCACTTTCTTGGTGTAGACAATATTGTTAGAATGACACCTAGAAAAGCCAGTTTCTAAAAGAAAGCTATCCATTTTGGCATACCAAGCCCAAGGAGCTTGCTTGAGACCATAAATGGATTTCCTAAGCCAACATACAAGGCTGGAGTTTGTTTGTATAAAGCCAGTAGGTTGTTCCATATAGATTTCTTCATGCAAGTCCCTATGCAAGAAGGTAGATTTAACATCCATTTGATGGACTTCCCATTTGAAAGAGGCAGCAAGGGAAAGAACAAGGTAGATAGAGTTCATTTTGGCAACAAGGGGGAAGGTTTTAATATAGTCAATGCCTTCAACTTGTGAAAAACGCTTAGCAACAAAATGAGCTTTATGTTTATCAACTTTTTCATCTGGTCCATACTTGGTTCTATAAACCCATTTGCATCTAACAAGTTTTCGTCCCTTTGGTAGAGGAACAAGATCCCATGTATCGTTTGCCAATAATGAACGATATTATTCATTCATAGCTACATTCCAATTTGAATGGCCTGAAGCTTCCGCAAAGGTGTCAGGATCATAATTCGCTGAAGCTTGAGCCAGTAAAGAAGAGGCTTTATCGAACTGAGAACGTGTACGTCGCTGATCTGTAGGATTACCGACAAGAGCGCCTGCTGCATCCCGAGTAGCACAGACCCATTTTGGAAGCTGAGGAGCTAAAAGAGGATCCTGAGAAGGTGGGGGAGGATTATCATCCTCGCTTTCATCATCTGAAGAAGAAATATTTTCAAAAGTAGAAGAGATAGAGAGAGGTGGCACATCCGCCGAACTAGGCTCGTAGGCCGATATATTTTCAGCAAACTTTACATCTCTTCTAATGATAACATTTTTGGACTTAAGTGGAATAAGTCTATATCCTTTGACATCTTCAGAATATCCAGCAAAAATACATTTTTCACTCTTAGGTTCTAAAGCTTTATGTTTCTCATCTAGAATATGGGCCCATGCTTCACTTCCAAAAGCATGAAAGTGACTTACATCTGGTTTAATTGAGCTCCATGCCTCTTCTGGAGTGATATTCTTTAAAACCTTAGTAGGAGTGTGATTTATTATGTAATTTGCACAATTAATTGCTTTTGCCCAAAAATTAAGACTAAGTCCTTTAGATTAAAGCATACAATTAGCCATTTCCTTTAAGATGTGATTCTTCCTTTCAGCTACACCATTTTGTTGGGGAGTATATGGAACAATATGTTGCATTTGAATTCCATTCGCAGTGAAAAAGTTGATGAAATTGTTGTTAACATATTCTCCACCATTATCAGATCTTAGCTTAAGAATTTGATGTCCAAATTGTTTTTCAACAAAGGCCTTAAAGGCCAAGAACATGTTAAATACTTCACTCTTGAGTTTTAAGAAGTATGCCCAAGTGCGTCTGGAGAAATCATCAATGAAAGTTAAGAAATACTTGTACCCAGGGAATGAAACAACTAGAAGTGGACCACATAAATCACTATGCACAAGCTATAAAGGGGCTGAGGCGTGCCAAGAGGTACATTTTTCAAAACTATCCCGATGATGTTTTCTGAGTACACATCTGGAACGAACACCATCTCTGCAAGATACCATTGGAAGACCTGGCACCATATTTTATTTACATAGATTCTGAAGGGAGCGATAGTTTAAGTGACCAAATCACTCATGCCAAGGTTTGCTCAATTCATCATTATGAGCAACAAATACTGAGGGAAGATTTGATGACCCAAAGTTGTTAAACTTATACAACCTTGTAGAATCATCAGCAATGCTAGTAGCTAAAATTTGTCTAGGATCTCTTAGGTCCTTAATTACAACATCGTGAGGTGAAAATTCAACAATTTTACCTTCACTTGAATGAGTTATCTGATATACATATAGAAGGTTGCAGGATAAGGTTAAAACACATAATATATCATTAAATTGATCATTGTCTATATGAACAGTTCTAGTCCCTACAACACTAAGAGATCTATCATCACCAACATATATATTTTTGGCGTTACAATCATTTAAAGAAGAAAACATGGCTTTGTTTTTGGCCATGTGATAATAATCTCCAGAATCAATGAGCCACTCATGATAATTAGAAGAAGAAGATACACTTAGTGCATATCCAGACTGAGATGTTTGACAACCACATGCAGAAAGTGTTATTCCTGAAGATGAAGTTGAAGTTGAAGAGTGCTCTAAATGGATGTTATGCTTCTTCCAAGGCTTCCATCTTCTTAAAGCATTTGGATTCTAAGTGGCCATCTTGATTACAAAAGTGGCAATGTCGATCAGTCTTCTTCCCTTTGTTTTTATTTGCCTTATCATTTTTTTGAAATGAATTTTCATTTTGAGGCTGAAATTGCTTAGGCCCCTGTTTGGTTTAGAACCATTCTTTTTAGGATACGACTTCTTAGGATTCTTTGAATTTGGTTATTGCTGGGCGGCTAAGGCTTTCTTAGAAGAGTTTCCAAGATTAAGAAGACCAAGGTGTAAGAGTTTTTCTTGTTCTCTTATTAAAGAATCACAAAAGGAATCAAAAAAAGGGGACTTGTAGTCTTGTCCTTGATAAATGAAGGATTCTCTTGTAGAATGGAAGGTGGAAACAAACACAAAGTAGGCTAGTCCCAACTTAGTAAGAATGGAATAGATAAGGTTACCATCTTCTTTCTTAAGCTTAACACCTTCCAAGAGAAGTCTAAGGGTCTTGAACTTGGACAAAAAATCTTCAATGGAAGAAAAATTATTGGGGTCTAATGTAAGCAACTCATTTTCGAGTTGATGGGCTCTAAGTTAATTTTTAATTCCAAAAATTTTAGTGATCTGTTTCATCGCTTCATTAGGAGTATCAAGTTCTGCGATATGGAATCTAAGGTCTGGAGAAATAGACATCCCTATCAACCCACATGCTTAATCTTGTCTATTTTCCCTTTTGGCTACTTCATCTTCATCTTTCGGTTTGGTTTCTTGGCCTGATGCTATTTTGTAAAGACCTTTACTTCTAAGTAAATCCACAATGTAGGATCACCATTGGAAGTAGTTGGTGTTGTCAAGAATAACTTGGCATGAAATTTCCATTTTAACAGAAACTGAAGCTGTAGATGCCGAAAATAAGTGTTCCAATGGAAAGATCTCGAAAAAACAGGCTGATTAAAAAAAAAAACGGCTCTGAAAACGACTTCCGAATGAAGAAGTTATGGCTTTTTGAAGAAAAGTTGTTGAAGATGTCGACGAAGTGCAGGAATGAGTGGAAACGAATGATAATGTTATATTTAAAAAAAATCTGCTTCCTTTCCGAACTTAATCTAATTAGCTCAACAAAAAGAAAGACTTGAACTCAAGACCTCTATTCTCATAAAGTAGCTTTGGACCAAGTGAGCTAGATTAAAAGGTTAGTAATTTTTGGAAAAGAGGAAGGGTTTTTTTTTTTTTTTTGTTAAGCACCTACAAAACAAATAACACAAAACCCAACACGGACATACAAAAAAAAACCTTATGACTGGAAGTTAGCTTTAACTGGAAACTAAATATTTTCCTCAATGTTTCTGATTTTTCGACATCACACTAAGGTGCGGTAGAAAAGAACATACACATGAGAAAAATCCTTCCTTTCTATTTCTGATTTTCCCAGATTGCACAGAGTCACGAGGCAAAGAACATACGTAAAAATGAAAGGTATAGATCTGGTAATAAAAACAAAAAGCTAAATAAACCAAAATAAACAGAGAAAAAATAACTAAAAACTGCAAATAAACACTCTATACCTCCAAATCTTAAAAATGACGTAGCTAGGGCTATCGGAAACCTTTTCGCGTGAAATGAAAGGGGCTCCTCACTGGAACAGATGCTCCTAACACAATAGAGTAGTCATCTTGGCCTGAAAGCAGTCAAAAACAGTAGATCTAGGAAACGGCAGCCGTATGTAGTTCTACCAGCTTCAAATTTGGATCACCAACGGATGCGGCCCTCAACTTGGCTATGATACCATGTAGGAATTTACAAGGTAAGTTCCTAAGATAGAGCACCAAAGGACACCACTCACAAATAGATCACAGATCGATACACCAATATTGTTGACGTGGATAAAACCCTCGAAGAGGGAAACAGTCCACGACTTGAGCCAACGCGACAACTTTAGGCAATTTATTAATAAAAGAATGAAAATTTACATAAGCTTCTCTCATGAACGGCTACCCTACAAATGACCCTCCATGCTCTTTGAATAGAGATCATGGACCAATTGGGTGTTAAGCCACAAATCAAGTGTTGTAATACCGAGGAGAGAATGAACCGTCGGATCACTACATGTCGTGACCGTCAGATTGCAAGTTACAAAAGTACATAGTAAAGAAACACACTTTACCTAGACTAGACCATTAGACCAAGTTATACTTAACTATTTCCTATGTGTTGGAATATCCTAACATAGATTCTTGAATCTGTTCTGTGGATTTAAAACTGCCATATTTTTCATCCTTATAAAAAATTAAGAAAATATTTTTATATTAATTTAAATTTCATAATTTTAAGGCAAGGTAATAAGATAACCACAAACGTTTCCGCTGGATTTCATGAATTAGAGAAACCAAAAAGCAAATGCACAAAATTTTTTATTAACAATTTTTTTTTTTTATTAATTTTTTTAGTATTTTAGTTTATAAAACCGTACTTTTAGTTAACTATTTCTCAATATAAATTTATTTTAATTCAATTAATTTTTTTTATTAAAAATAAAATATAAATTCATAATTAAAAATCATGCTAATCTATTTAAATTTCCTTTTATTTTAGAGATACATTTTATATGAAAATATATAATTTAATGTAATAATATTAATTTCTTAATTATTTTAATATTTTTAAAAATTAAATATATATATATATATATATATATATATATATATATATATATATATTAATTTGCATACACCTTTTAAAAATAACATTATTTTTATAGCAATTCAATTTATATAGAACTTTTAAATTTTTAAATTTATCTGTATTAGACTCATAAATTTTGATTACCAATTAATATATGTTATGATCTTTCAAAACCAACTAACTTAATCAAATCTTATGAATAGATACAAATGCCAATTTAAATTTTGTAGACTTCATAGTCTACCTTGTACTTCACTCCCAACGAACAAGCCAAGCCATTTTTCAAGTGATTCATTTGGGACTCCATAACCAATGTGGATAAAATTAACTATCAACCGAGTAACTTTTAAAGTTATGTGGATTGAATTAGCTATTAACCGAGTCATTTTTAAAATGATTCTTTAGTTGGATTAGTTATAAACATTTTGTACTCACCAATCACGTCTAATCTCATAAGTTTCCTATCTTAATCAAAATTATTTAATAATTTCGTTAATGTTTAATCATTTTGATTAAGTTTCATATTTCAATCAAAATTATTTAATAATTTCATTAATGTGTAATCATCTTGATGAGGGATGTTTTATAAAAGAGCTATTAAATTTAATAAAATTATTATTATTATTTATGATGAAATTGATAAGAAACGCAAGTTTATATTAATTTGATAGGACCAAATACCACTGCAATTTTGTAAAATATGAAATTCTATCCTTTACTACTATAATTTCTAACACACTTATATAAAAAAATAAAAAAAAATTAATAATACATTTCACAAAATCCAATTTGTTAATTTAAAAAAAAAAAAAAATTAACACCTAAATATCTTTATCAAAACTAAACCATATAATACTAATACAAAATTATAATTTGAATTCAATAAAATTATTATTTTTAATTAAAAATTAAATTTAATACTTAATAATATCCTTACAGCTAAATTAATATAATATCAATGTAAAATTATTCTACGTCGAATTATCTTTCCACCCAACTGGAAGGGAAAAAATCTTATCACAAATGGAAAACGAAAGTCACGATGGTTTTTGCTTTTCCTAACCGTCTATAGTATTTTAAATAAATAGATGAGAAGTTTAAAATGATTTTGCTTTCCTGGTGTTCTTAGTCATAGTTATAGATGAAAACTTTTGCCAATACAAAATATAAACTAATTGCTTCTAGAATTTGATTGTTAAATGTCAAACATATTATTTTGCTGGTCACCCATCTTGCTAACAATGGCCTTTGTCCTACATATTGGTGTGACTATCCTGTCTCGGCCTCACACGACAATCCTCAAGATTCTCTCATAGTCATTTTCGTGTTAATATGATTGTATTTTTTCTTTTTTAACTATTGAAAGTTCAATTGTTTGAATGACGGTACATAAAGCTTCATCATCAATGAAAAACATAAAAGTAAATTACAGAAGCTAAAGTAGGTTGATTTTGACCAAATGGAATAGACTTTAGGCACTGAAGTAACATATTAATGTCAATCCGAATATATTCAGATCTACATGCCAAGTAGCATTTCAGTCATGCTTTTTTTGAAGTATGGTGTTGTCATAACTTTGTCATGTATAAAGGTGAGAGTGTTGGCCCCTTTGTTCCCTATTGCATCTGAATAAACTGTTTGTCTAAAAGCAGGCACAATGGACCCAAAAAATAAATAATTGCCAATGATTTACGAGTCAAATTGAGTCCATGGATTATATGAGGATCACAATAATGGTTGAGGAATCTTCAATGGTAAAGAGTTAGAGTCGAAAAAAGTTTCACTTGAGAGGGTATGGTGATGGTTTACTTGATTGTATTTAAGTTAAGGATATTGAATACGTTTAAGCCATAATATAATATAATAGATATATTGTTATAGATTTGAGGCTTCTGCGATTAACATTTTGTGTAGTGATGTTTTCCAGAGTTATCACATTTATTTTTTATTGTATTGATGTTTCGAACCAACCTTCGTGGTTCATCATCGGGATTAGATGTGTGAAAAGTGAGATAATGATAGGGCAATAAATAGAGAAAAAATTGGGATGGCAATGTGAGGAACCGACAAGTTTGATAATGTTAAGAAATAAATTAAGTTTAATTAATTAAATTAAATCTTTATTTTTTTTTTAAATATAACGTGACATTGCAATATTATAATGTTATTGAATAAAAGTTTTAGTATTCATTATTTTCTATAACATTAATTAATATCTAATGTTATTTATTCTAGTATGATATAAAAGTTTTTGTATTAATAAATTTATTGACTTTAGGATTATTAATGTTAAATTTATTATGTATTACTATTAATGTTTTAAATATTGCAAAATAATTAAATAATGTAATATAATGACTAATTAGGTCTTAATGTAACATTGCAATATTATAATGTTATTGAATAAGAGTTTTAGTATTCATTATTTTTTATAACATTAATTAATACCTAATGTTATTATTCTAGTAAGGTATAAATTTTTTTTGTATTAATTAATTTAGTTGACTTTAGGATTATTAATGTTAAATTTACTATATATTAGATATCATTTTGGGATTCAACTGCGTTAAGTAAGTCATTCACGTATGACCATTTCCATGAGAGGTAGTCGTAACTGACTAATTTCTCATGATTTTTGAATAGTTCACTTAGCACTCATTGCATCGGGTGATGCTCACAGGGGTGAAGAAGCGGGATTGAAACTAGTGATTTTAAATATTGCTAAATAATTAGAATCATGTAATATAATGATGAAACTAATTAGGTCTTTTAAATTTTAAATTATACTAATTGAATATTTATTAATTGATGATTTTGAGTTATATTGCTAGGGATTGTCCTAGATTTTTATGCTAGCTAAGTTTTAAATAAAATTGTTTGAATTTAATCTTAATAAAGTCCTTATAGGGATTGTAAGAGTGCAAGATGGGGTTCTTGATTAATATTATTTATTCAAATATTAATAAAAATGAAATTTAGGATAGGTGAACCTTAAGGAGGACTAAGAGATAACGGGGGCGGGAGTACCTAGGAGACGGTAGAAACCCCAGTTAGTGTAGGAATCCAATTATCACTTATTTTCCAACTGTCATCATGATTGAGGTTATTGGGGTGTTTTCCTATTTCTATAGCTTCTCTAAATTTCCTATGGTGATAATGGTCGATCTTGGCCACAACACAGGAGTTTTCTATGCAAATGTGATGATTGGTTTTACTAGAGTGCTCAGCCAAAGATGAGGTTTTGATACGGTTATGCTTGATGCTAGTGACATGTTCTTGAATCCTGGTCAATATAGAACAACTGGTTTCACCAATGTAGGTTTTGCCACATGAACACAGAACCAAATAAACCCCTTTGTGGTGTTTAGGATCAATATTATCTTTTACCAATTTCAGGTATCTACTGATTGTATTCAAGGGTTTGAAAGTGGTTTTTATATTATTCTTTTTTAAAATGCGTGAAATCTTATCCATGGTGCCTAGAAAGTAGGGATGGTGAACCTTGCCTACACAATCATCCATTGGTTGTTTATTTTTAGGATTCTCCGCTTTTTTGAAAGCTTTGTTGGTTGTTTTTTCTCAATTGATGTTTTCAAGGGTAAATCATCTATATGTGTTTATCTATATCCTGCTTTATAACTATTTTTCAAGTGGTATCAGAGCCAAATGAAGGGTCGGAAAGGAGAAGTTGCTACTTCGGGAATAAAACACTAGCATTTTAGTGTTTGGTGAAGCAGTTGCCAAGGGTCTGAGAGTATTGCATGAGTGACATGCCTAGAGATGACATAAGATCATAGAGGCAAAGACTAAGTCCAACATCATAGAAACTATAAAAACTTTAGCACATAAAAACTCCCTTACAACCCTTGGCATTTCATCCTATTAAACTAAGCTAAAAGTATATTGGATCAAAACATTAGCCACGGAGAAAGCACTCAAAAGATTTCTTGTTAAATTTGGCTACCTAAAAAAGGGTATTATACTAAAAAGGTGCTTTATACAATACACAATAAGGGAGATGTGTAAGTTGGTTTAAAAAAATTCAATATTAAAAAAAAAAAATGTTAACTAAGAAAAACATTTCAACGTCCATTTTAAGTAAACATCACTCTTACACATCTAGTAATTTAATGCAAAAAATATATTTTCCACAAATAGGTTCTTTCTACAATCTAATATGAGAGATGTGTAATTATTTCAATGCTCAACATGGAGTTTACGTATGAATCCATCTTAATTCATAATATTTCATGTTTTGAAATGGATTAATTCCCTCAAGGTAATTTTCTTTTTCTTATAAAATTGAAAAGACTTGAAAAAATGTTTACACTTGGAGGGTCCTTCAAAGCTACTCATATAAGATACTTGTGAAATTCCTTTAATTTTTGATATAGTGTGTGTGTGTGTGTGTAACCAACATAAATCCATGTTAAATTTGCATCCATCATGCTTAAAAAGAAACTGAATCTTTTAAGGTTATTTTTCTTTTAATAATAATAATAAATCACACTTCAAAGTATTTGAGCTTACTTTATATCTAAAATATTTTAAACTAGAGAAATTGGATTGTGTACGATGAGTTAGGTTTTTTCCTTCCTACAAAATCTTAGACAACACCACCATAGACCATGAGTCTATGATTCACATAAGAGGTTTGTTTCACATCGATGAAGTCAATCCTATCTCTCTTGAATGCGATGGATACTGGCGACTGTGGACTCACTTTTTTGAGGAATTTTTTACTTCCTCTAGTAGTTTACTAAAATCCTCCATGAATGAGCGATGGCTCTGTCCATCAGACTCCCTATTGTTTCATGTTCAAGGCATATCTGAAGCCAAGATATGTACTCATTTTGGTATTCAAAAGGCTCAATCCCATGGATGGGGTCTGACCAATTTGGCCCCCGTTATTTGTATTACAACGATTTATCTATCACTAGTGAAGGAGTTGTGGAATGTGTATAAAGGAGTATCAATTTTGTAAGGGGAATCGACTCAATCCACTAGATCTGAGTTGATTAGAAGAAAGGGAGAGATGGATTTCGAATACCTCCATACTTTTAGAGAGAGTTTTCATATTTTTCATCAAGATATGATCTCATGAGGGATATTAAATAGAAGATAGAGTATGAGATAGGGACCCCTGTGATACTGCAACACTTAATATATGAAGGAAGGAAGTTAATGAATTCCTCACCATTGCACAAATATGGGATTACAAGAGATTACACCATTGTTATGCTTGCAAGTTTGTGTCATGGTGTTATGAGCAATAGGAAACTAAACACCCTAGTTCCATATAAGGATTCTACTTGCTCTAGAAACCCTAATGGGTCTACATCATTCAAGGAAGCAGTGCAAGGGAAGTCACACATTCCATCATGCCAGATCCAACAGAATCCAGGAGCCTACATCGTAGAACAATAGGAGAAAGCACAGCCATGAAAGTTAATCACCCCGAGGTAAAAGAATTATTGTCGATCTACAATCCAAGCCTATTATATGTCGATTAAATGGTTTTTGGCCCATATTTTGATTCTTTACACGAGTGGGTCTTCTCTACTTGGACACCCAACTTTGATTTCTATTTGTGTTCCAAAGTTTGCTTCATTTTTCATTTTGACACATAGAAATACCTCAAGTACATCCTAAATGAGGGGTCATGGTTTTAGGGTAGAGTTGGGATCTTCATAAAACCATGGTTCCAAGATTTTGATGTTACAAATATGGTGGTGTCTACAATGCCAGTATGAGTGAGACTACCCAACCTCCCTCTACCTTTTTGACACCATGAGGTCCTAGAGGACATTGGAAATACTCTGGGAAAAATCAAAAAGTTGGACATAGAAAGAAGAGAAAAAGTTATCTTTATATTCACCATAATATGTGTAAAGGTAGATCTTAATGAAGGTCTGGATGATCGCATGTAATTGAAACAAAAAAACATCTAGTAGACCCAAGTTTTAGATTATGAGAACATGGTATTTAGATGTTGAATCTGCTTTCAAATAAGGAACCTAAAAAAGACATGCCCACAGGAAAATATATAATTAATGTAATAATATTAATTTCTTAATTATTTTAATATTTTTAAAAATTAAATATATATATATATATATAAATAAATTTGCATACCCCTTTTAAAAATAACATTATTTTTATAGCAATTCCATTTATATAAAACTTTTAAATTTTTTAATTTATCTGTATTTTAATATAATGTGCGCAACCCATAAATCATTTTTAGACTCATAAATTTTGATTACCAATTAATATATGTTATGATCTTTCAAAACCAACTAACTTAATCAAATCTTATGAATAGATACAAATGCCAATTTAAATTTTGTAGACTTCATAGTCTACCTTGTACTTCACTCCCAATGAACAAGCCAAGCCATTTTTCAAGTGATTCATTTAGGACTCCATAACCAATGTGGATAAAATTAACTATCAACCGAGTAACTTTTAAAGTTATGTGGATTGAATTAGCTATTAACCGAGTCATTTTTAAAATGATTCTTTAGTTGGATTGGTTATAAACATTTTATACCCACCAATCACGTCTAATCTCATAAGTTTCCTATCTTAATCAAAATTATTTAATAATTTCGTTAATGTTTAATCATTTTGATTAAGTTTCATATTTTAATCAAAATTATTTAATAATTTCATTAATGTGTAATCATCTTGATGAGGGATGTTTTATAGAGAGCTATTAAATTTAATAAAATTATTATTATTATTTATGATGAAATTGATAAGAAACTCAAGTTTATATTAATTTGATATGACCAAATACCACTGCGATTTTGTAAAATATGAAATTCTATCCTTTACTACTATAATTTCTAACACACTTATAAAAAAAAAATTAAAAATTAATAATACATTTCACAAAATCCAATTTGTTAATTTAAAAAAAAAAATTAACACCTAAATATCTTTATCAAAACTAAACCACATAATACTAATACAAAATTATAATTTGAATTCAATAAAATTATTATTTTTAATTAAAAATTAAATTTAATACTTAATAATATCTTTACAGCTAAATTAATATAATATCAATGTAAAATTATTCTACATCGAATTACCTTTCCACCTAACTGTAAGGGAAAAAGTCTTATCACAAATGGAAAACGAAAGTCATGATGGTTTTTGCTTTTCCTTTTTTTTTCAAAGAAAAAAAGCTTTATGTATTATATGAAGTATATTAGAGCTGAATAATACATTCTTTCTCAATCCCATATGTATATAAGAAAAAAAAACTTATATCTGAAGAGCTAATTGACTCAGGATTCGATTCTGATAAATTCAGGTATCAAAAACTCCAAAGAGAATACGGCAGCCATGCATTTTCTTTACAAATCTGGAAGGGCAAAATCAGATATCTGATAATGGAAATCATCAGATACAATGTCGAGGTGCCAAAATTCTGAAGAAGAGAAGAGACCCTTTTTTGAGAGACCGTCTACTGTACTGTTTTCTTCCCTATTGATGTGTTGAATAGAGCAATTCTCCAGGCAGGACCAGTAGAACTGTATCCTATCTCTCCAACCAGACAGATGATGAGCCTGAATGCAGTTTTTCTGGTTAACCGAATCAACCCATAGCTTTGAATCACCATAAAAAGCCATCTGCTGAATGTCTAGGAATATGCAAAATTTCAGAAGGCCAGAGAGAGCCATAGCTTCTGCCATATTATTAGATCCCTGACCCCCATGCCAAAAAGCAGAGAATTGAGAGCTTGCAGAAATATATATGTGGAAGCCGCATCCGCATTGACCCTGTTGAGCTGCCCCATCGAAAAAAGCAGATGGCTGATGAAGACGAACATTAGAAAGTCTGTCTGAGGATGATATTAAATTCTTAGCTGGTTCCTGAGGGAATGATTCAGCATAAACAGTGATTAGATCAAAAACCTTAGCTGGGGAAAATTTGGATTGATTAAAGATGCAAGAGTTTCGCCATTTCCATATAAACCATAATGATAAGATGCCAATTCTGCGCCATAATATCTTTTTCTTGCTGCAATCCATGAGCCACTCCTGAATCGATAACAGCCTGTCAATCTTGAAACCATAGGCATGTTCTAAATCTTGCCATATATGAATTCACTGCTTGCATTTCAGAAAGATGTGGAGGTTCGAATCCCCCTCTTCCCTGCATAAAGAACGAACATTAGGACCAAACCAACCTCTCTTCAATAAATTTTCCCATGTCAAATTCCGGTTATGGAAAACGAGCCAAGCGAAAAGGACCATCTTCATAGGACAGTCGTCCTTCCAGAAAATGAGGGGAAAAGATGGGGACCAGGAGGGATGCTGCCCAGTCAACAACTGATATAAACCTTTGACTGATATATTATTCGGGTCACCAGAAATGTCCCAAGCAAGACAATCTGAATCTCTTGTACAGGTGATACCCCCATTTTGAAGACGACGGACAATGGTAAGCCACATCTGTTCACAGTATTTTGGAATGTTCAGGTCTGAAGAAACTTTCCAACGCGGCACAGGACCATCCCATGCAGCGATCAACTTGTCCCAGAAAAAAATACCGCCTCTATGGAGATGATTAATGAGAGAGCTAGGGATTTCAATAACCTCTGATCCACACCTAAAGCGATCTTTGCCAATAATGATTTTGTTGCCCTTATGAAATTGCCATATCAGCTGCTCCAGAACGATAGCCTCAACTTTTCGAAAACTACGCCAAATGGGAGAACCATATTGAACGCCTAATTTTCCTCTTCGATACCATGCATCCAAATCCTTATTGGCAAGATATTTGGATTTAATCAGTCGGCTCCATAGACCATCCCCTTGAATAGCTCTCCATAATGATTTGCAAAGGAGGGCTTTGCTGAAGATTTTTAGATTTAATAAACCCCAACCGCCCAAAGATTTAGGAGATGAGATGCCAGAAAGCTTAACCAGAAGATATTTATGCTTCTCTGCGCGACCCCCCAAATGAAATTAGCCGATAGACTGTTCATACTGTTGATTATACTCACTGGTAGGTGGAAAAGGTGAGCCCAACGCAATAGATTCTATAGTATTTTAAATAAATAGATGAGAAGTTTAAAATGATTTTGCTTTCCTGGTGTTGTTAGTCATAGTTATAGATGAAGACTTTTGCCCATACAAAATACAAACTAATTGCTTCTAGAATTTGATTGTTAAATGTCAAACATATTATTTTGTTGGTCACCCATCGTGCTAACAATGGCCTTTGTCCTACATATTGGTGTGACTATCATGTCTCGCCCTCACACGACAATCCTCAAGATTCTCTCATAAATTTCTAACATGCGTTCACGGATTCTCTTATAATTTTTTCATTAACACTCTTTAAAAAAAAGTCATTGTCGTGTTAAATATGATTGTATTTTTTTTTTTTGCTATTGAAAGTTCAATTGTTTGAATGACGGTACATAAGGCTTCACCATCAATCAAAAAGGCTGATTTTGACCAAATGGAATAGACTTTAGGCACTGAAGTACCATATTAATGTCAATCCGAATATATTCAGGTATATATGCTAAGTAGCAATTCAGTCATGCTTTTTTTTTGAAATATGGTGTTGTCATAACTTTGTCATGTATAAAGGTGAGAGTGTTGGCCCCTTTGTTCCATATTGCATCTGAATAAACTGTTTGTCTAAACGCAGGCACAATGCACCAAAAAAATAAATAATTGCTAACGATTTACTAGTCAAATTGAGCCCATGGATTACACTGAGGATCACAATAATGGTCATGTAAACTTGATCCTATGAAAGTATTAAAGTTGAGGAATCTTCCATTGTAAAGAGTTGAAAAAACGTTCACTTGATAGGGCGAGGGTGATGGTTTACTTGATTGTATTTAAGTCAAGGATATTGAATACGTTTAAGCCAAATATAATAGATATATTGTTATAGATTTGAGGTTTCTGTGATCAACATTTTGTGTAGTGATGTTTTCCGGAGTTATTATATTCATTTTTTATTGTATCGATGTTTTGAACCAACCTCCGTGGTTCATCATCAGGATCAGTGGTGTGAAAAACTCAGATAATGATAGGGAAATAAATAGGAAAAAGTTGGGATGGCAATGTGAGAAGCAGACAGATTTGATAATATTAAGAAATAAATTAAGTTTAATTAATTAAATTAAATCTCTATTTTTTTATTTTTATTTTTAAATATAATGTGATATTTGCAATATTATAATGTTATTAAATAAAAATTTTAGTATTCATTATTTCTTATACCATTAATTAATATCTAATGTTATTTATTCTAGTATGATATAAAAGTTTTTGTATTAATTAAATTTGTTGACTTTAGGATTATTAATGTTAAATTTACTATGTATTACTATTAATGTTTTAAATATTGCAAAATAATTAAAATCATGTAATATAATGACTAATTAGGTCTTAATGTAACATTGCAATATTATAATGTTATTGAATAAAAGTTTTAGTATTCGTTATTTTTTATAACATTAATTAATACCTAATGTTATTATTCTAGTATGGTATAAAATTTTTTGTATTAATTAATTTAGTTGACTTTAGGATTATTAATGTTAAATTTACTATGTATTACTATTAATGTTTTAAATATTGCTAAATAATTAGAATCATGTAATATAATGATGAAACTAATTAGGTCTTTTAAATTTTAAATTTTACTAATTGAATATTTATTAATTAATGATTTTGAGATATATTGCTAGGGATTTTCCTAGATTTTTATGCTAGCTGAGTTTTAAATAAAATTATTTGAATTTAATCTTAATAAAGTTCTTATAGGGATTGTAAGAGTGCAAGGTGGGGTTCTTGATTAATGTTATTTATTCAAATATTAATAAAAATGAAATTCGGGATAGGTGAACCTTAAGGAGGACTAAGAGATAATGGGGACGGGAGTACCTAGGAGATGGTAGAAACCCCAGTTAGTGTAGGAATCCAATTATCACTTATTTTCCAACCGTCATCGCGGTTGAGGTTATTGGGGTGTTTTCCTATTTCTATAGCTTCTCTAAATTTCCTATGGTGATAATGGTCGATCTTGGCCACAACACAGGAGTTTTCTATGCAAATGTGATGATTGGTTTTACTAGAGTGCTTGGCCAAAGCTGAGGTTTTGGAATGGTTATGCTTGATGTCAGTGACATGTTCTTGAATCCTGGTCAATATAGAACAACCGGTTTCACCAATGTAGGTTTTTCCACATGAACACAGAACCAAATAAACCCCTTTGTGGTGTTTAGGATCAATAGGATCTTTTACCGATTTCAGGTATCTGCTGATTGTATTCAAGGGTTTGAAAGTGGTTTTTATATTATTCTTTTTTAAAATGTGTGAAATCTTATCCGTGGTGCCTAGAATGTAGGGAAGGTGAACCTTTCCTACACAAACATCCATTTGTTGTTTATTTTTAGGATTCTCTGCTTTTTTGAAAGCTTTGTTGGTTGTATTTTCTCAATTGATGTTTTAAAGGGTAAATCATCTATACATGTTTATCTGTATCCTACTTTACAACTATTTTTCAAGTGGTATCAAAGCCAAATGAAGGGTCGGAAAGGAGAAGTTGCTACTTCGGGAATAAAACACTAGCATTTTAGTGTTTGGTGAAGCAGTTGTCAAGGGTCCGAGAGTAGTGCATGGACGACATGCCGAGAGATGACATAAGATCATTGTTTAGTAGGTAGATGTAGAGGCAAAGACCAAATCCAACATCATAAAAACTATACAAACTTTAGCACATAAAAACTCCCTTACAACCCTTGGCATGTCATACTATTAAACTAAGCTAAAAGTATATTGGATCAAATCATTAGCCATGAAGAAAGCACTAGAAAGGTATTATACTAGAAATGTGCTTTATACAATACACAATAAGGGAGATGTGTAAGTTGGTTTAAAAAAATCAATATTAAAAAAAAAGTGTTAACTAAAAAGAATATTTCAATGTCCATTTTAAGTAAACATCACTCTTACACATCTAGTAATTGAATGCAAAAAATATATTTTCCACAAATAGGTTCTTTCTACAATCTAATACGAGAGATGTGTAATTATTTCGATGCTCAACATGGAGTTTATGTATGAATCCATCTTAAATCATAATATTTCATGTTTTGAAATGGATTAATTCCCTCAAGGTAATTTTCTTTTTCTTATAAAATTGGAAAGACTTGAAAAATGTTTACACTTAGAGGGGTTTGATCTCCTTCAAAGCTACTCATATAAGATAATTGTGTAATTCCTTTAATTTTTGATATAGTGTGTGTGTATGTGTGTAACCAACATAAATCCATGTTAAATTTGCATCCATCATGCTTAAAAAGAAGCTGAATCTTTTAAGGTGATTTTTATTTTAATAATAATAATAATAATAATAATAATAATAATAATAATAATAAATCACACTTCAAAATATTTGAGCTTACTTTATATGTAAACTATTTTAAACTAGAGAAATTGGAGAGAATGGAGTGTGTGCGATGAGTTAGGTTTTTTTCTTCCTACAAAATCTTCGACAACACCACCATAGACCATGAGCCTATGATTCACATAAGAGCGGGGTTTCATATCGATGAAGTCAATCCCATCTCTCTTTAAGGCGATGGATACTGGCGACTGTGGACTCACTTTTTTGAGGAATTTTTTACTTGCTATAGTAGTTTACTAAAATCCTCCACGAATGAGCGATGACTCTCTCCAACAGACTCCCTATTGGTTCATGTTCAAGGCATATTTGAAGCCAAGATATGTAGTCATTTTGGTATTCAAGAGGCTCAATCCCATGGATGGGGTTTGACCAATTTAGCCCCCCTTATTTGTTTTACAACAATGGATCTATCACTAGTGAAGGAGTTGTGGAATGTGTATAAAGGAGTATCAATTTTGTAAGGGGAATCAACTTAATCCACTAGATCTGAGTTGATTAGAAGAAATAGAGAGACGGATTTCAAATACCTCCATACTTTTAGAGAGAGTTTTCATATTTTTCATCAATATCTGATCTCGTGAGGGATATTAAATAGAAGATAGAGTACAAATAGGGACCCCTGTGATACTGCAACACTTAATATATGAAGGAAGGAAGTTAATGAATTCCTCACCATTGCACAAATATGGGATTACAAGAGATTACACCATTCTTATGCTTGCAAGTTTGTGGCATGGTGCTATGAGCAATAGGAAACTAGACACCCTAGTTTCATATAAGGATTCTACTTAATCTAGAAACCCTAATGGGTCTACATCATTCAAGGAAGCAGTGCAAGGGAACACACACTTTCCATCATACCAAATCCAACACAATCTAGGACCCTACATCGTAGAACAACAGGAGAAATCATAGCCATGAAAGTTAATCACCTCGAGGTAAAAAAATTATTTTCGATCTACAATCCAAATGGTTTTTGGCCCAAATTTTGATGCTTTATAATATTGGGTCTTCTCTACTTGGACACCCAACTTTGATTTGTATTTTTGTTCCAAAGTTTTCTTCATTTTTCATTTTGACCCATAGAAATACCTCAAGTACATCCTAAATGAGGGTTCATGGTTTTAGGGTAGAGTTGGACTCTTCATAAACCTAGGGTTCCATGATTTTGATGTTACAAATATGGTGGTGTCAACAATGCCAATATGAGTGAGACTACCCAACCTCCCTCTACCTTTATGACACCATGAGGTCCTAGAGGACATTGGAAATACTCTGGGAAAAATAAAAAAGTTGTATGATCGCATATAATTGAAACAAAAAAACTTCCAGTGGACCCAAGTTTTAGATTATGAGAACATGGTATTTAGAGGTTGAATCTGTTTTCAAATAGGGAACTTGAAAAAGACATGCCCACAGGAAAAACAAATCCCAAAAATGAAAGAGAGGTCGACTAATAAGTCAAATGGATGGTAAGTATTTGACCCTCATCTTTCTGATGAAAAATAAGAAGAAACCATGGAGAACCATCAAAATACACATGCATAGACAAACAAGGAAACCAAATAGACAACAGTTTCGTTAAGTAGTTTGGAATTTCAACCCACATTTAAAATGGGGCTAAACATATAGAGATCTAAGCATCAGAGTAATAGATATAAGAAACATGTAAAGAAAATGGTATGGGAGGTACAAATATAAGTCATGTCTCTGAGAGTTGGAATTAGGGAAAATAATTCCTCATGTAAAAAAATTAGAAATGAATTGGAATTGGTAATATCTAAGCCCAACTTTGGGCTCTAACAAAAGGTTCAAAAAAAGAAAGGAAAAAAGAAGAAGTTAAGTGATTTCTGTCATACTTAACTTCCAAAAAATTGCATTTTTTACTTTAAAATGCTCATTATCCTAAAGGATGATATGACTGAATGCTTACAACTTCTACATAATGTAATTTTTTTAGTTGTTTAAAGTTGAATAAAATTATGATTTTTTCCTCCCAAAAAATAAAATCTTCAACCAAAATAACTTAAAATAATTATTAGTAATAAAGTGAGGAAGTCAACAATATAAAAACTCTTTAAATGTTATTTCTATGCCGATAGGTGTGTCTATTTTGGAATTTTGAATTTTAATTTAATTTTCAATAATATTAAGTGGATGATAGGGATTTAACCTCCATGAGATATTCTAGAATATTTTTAGTAGTAGTCACATACCAAATGTTGAGATTCATCTCAAAATTGTTATGCTCCTTCTACCCTTTTAATTAAATTCATTAATTCAAAAAAAACAGGAAAAATAAAATCACATGAATGAGTGTTATATGGAATGGATTATGGTATTTTGAGCATGTAATATTGATAAATCATGGTATTGGTCAATGGTATTGTAACAAATCCTATTTATAAGTTAAAAATATTCATGATAAAGTGAGAGTAAATATGCATGGTTAAGAATCTTGTTATATGTTCTTTTTTTAAATGTATATATTTTTAACTCATTCATTAATTATTTTTATAATTAATAATCATTATAATTATAATTATAATTTAATTGATTTTTATGATTTTTTTAATCTTGATGATGTGAGCTATATTATAAAGTGTGAGTTTTGATGCATATAATTATGTCGATAGGCGACATCTATTTTGGAATTGGGCTCGAGGAATTTATATCTTCAATAAAATGAATGGTTGAAATTTAAAGCCAAACGAATATTCTTCATCTTATAACAAAACAGAGGGGTGAGATCTCACGTCGATTAGGATTATTTGCCTTAAATTATGATTTATTTATTTTTAATTAATTAAGTGGTTTCCATTTCATGAATGGTCTGTGTTGGCAGAGCTTCCATGCCACATGTTAGGTGGTAAGATGAATCATTTATGTTTGGTTCACCATCAGTTTTGTTCCATTCCCCAAGGGCTTCACATCCTTGGCGCAAATCATTTTGTTTTCCCGTTCTGTTTGCCATCAATTATGTTCCATTTCCCGGGGCTCCACATACTTGGTGCAAACAACATTGCTTTCCCAAACCAAAAATGAGGACATTGGGATTTGTAGACATTGTGAGTGTGGACATTGTGTGTTAGGACAATGTTATATTTTCGATTATGTTTATTATATGTTTTTGGAAACCTTTGAGCACTACATAAAGGGGGGTGAATCAGTAGCGTGACTTATTACCAATTTTTGCCTTTTATTAGTTATTAGTTGAATCACACACTTGTTATGGTAGCAACTCAAAATATGTTAGCAGCATATGAGTAAACAATAAACATGTAAACATATAAGCAACATATACTAAATGCAAACCATCAAAGCACAACCACAAAAATCATCATCACACATGATACAAAATATATTGTGGAAAACCATTCATTGGGAAAAAAACCACCCTTGTTGCTACTATGCTGCTCTGAATCTTCTATTAAGAAAAATATGTCTTTATCACAGATGACTAACTCCCGTCAGTCAGGAGACTCGACCTCATATACAATTAGCTGACTCTGATCATCATGGAAACTTGATTCTACTGATCAACTCATAATACTATGTTCTCCACGGATCTACATACTACCATTCATTGAAAGCCACCACAATCAATCGATCCTTGCCCAAATCCGATTGGACTATACAACCACCATTGGATTGAGAAATTGTTCCTTTCACTGGAACTTCAAAATCACTACTCCACATCCATGAAGTTATTGGTCCTCTACTCTATGTGGACCTCATTTCATATATTTTCACACTAGATCCCAAGACTTTCTACTCAACTTGATTCAACTTTGCAATACAATCTCCAGCAACAAGAGAATCTCATCAAATCAAAATAATACCATAAGTATAGTCTCTACTCCAACAAAATAGTGGTCATAATATATCCAATAAAAAATGAATAATACATCAACCATAATATCAAGACCCACATTACAAAATATAATTGTTGCATAATACAATCAACAACATACGTGATCCAGATTTAAACTGAAACGCAACAAATTATAGAGATAACCATAAACACAGAGATGAAGTTGAAATAATACTTCATTTCATTAATGTAAAATAATGAAATATGCTTACAAATAGAAATGGAAATAAACCATCTAGGGCAATGGTAGCTTATCTATGAGAAGAGATATGGTAGCTACATTCCTTTGAACTGTGTTACAATGAGGCTCAAAGGCCTATTTATTCCTTAGAAACAATGGAAAACTCTAAACATCCAAAAACCTAACCCTAGAAGATGAAATGTCAAACTATAGGCCTCGTTTGGGTAAATTGGTACATCAACTTCCCAGGTTCGTAACTTTGGCACCTGATCTTCGTTTGATGCGTACAGTAGCTCGTTAGAAAGATCTACCTGAGAACTATAACTTTGGGAAGAGCAACATTAGCCCATACACCCATGTTGCTCCCATATTTCCCAAAAAAACGTCATTTAGGGCCTCAAAACGGCTCCGGAAGTTCAGGACCCAAAAAACTGATAAAAATAGTAAATTGTGCTACAAATAAGGAAACTGAAAAGCTAAAAGAGATAGTTGTGGGGGTCCAAGAGGGATAGGTGGGTGGCCACCAATATCCTCCTGCATCATTCCTCCCCTCTTAGGAAGCAATGGTCCCCATTGCATTGAGTTCCTCCATCTGCTGAACTTGGTCCTTGGTGAGTTGTTCTGCAATCACTAATGTGTCCAACCATGATGGGAAGCATGGTAGAAGGTGGTCCACATGGAACACTGAATGCAAGCGAAGGAATGGGGGAATGTTGTCCTCCAAAGCATTGTTTCCCTCAACCTTCGTACAGGTGTAATGACCATGATGGAGTGGTCTGGGCTTCTAATGGGCTCTTGTAAGTCATTCTTTCTGTAGATGCAACTAGACTTTGTCACCCACTTGAAAATTGTGTGGTACCCCTGTGGGTGAGGAGAAGTTGTTCCTGTGTTCTTTCATGACCATATCCCTCTTCTGCTACTATTGTGTGGAGGAACCCTTCGTGGGGGTCATGGATGTGGTGAGATCTTCCCCTTACTTTGGGATCGAACCAGAAAAAAAATAAATCTCCTACTCTGTGAGATGATCTTATTGCATTTCTTAGTAGAGATCAAAGAGGTGGCGGTAGGTGGGGCTACCTCCGGTATCCTGTATAATGAATTATTCAAAGAAATAATAACAGCACGAGGCCTTGACTCGTACACAGCATGTCACCTCCACAAGTATGGTTGGCCTAATAATACATCACAAACATCCAGAGGTGCAACATCACACAAATACCTCATCTGTAAAGGGTTTGATGCTATAGGGAAGGTGGCACTGCTGGAAAACTCAGATATCTCATCCTTGGTGAAGCCACCCGATAGTGTACAACTCCAAGTGTGGTGTAGTTGGTAGGCCCAACCGCTTCATGACCTCTGCTGAAATGAGGTTCTTTTGGCTCCCACTATCAACAATGAATTGCAACGGCGAACCCTTCACCCACATTTGTGAGTGGAAAAGTCGCTCCCCATCCTTTGGATCTTCGGGCTCATTCTTCTAGATCTTGGCGGTGGCAACAGTGGCACTGGGCTCTGCATAAATGATCTACTTCCATTTTCCATTCCCTTTGTTGGGTTTTGACTCAGGGTTAGAACATGCATCTGATTCGAAGCCTTCAACTTGGCGACCAACGATTGTTTGGTCCAACACTCGTGTTGTGAGTGGGGCTCTTGTGGAACTCACACCACTTTCATGTGCCCTTCTTTGACTTCGTGGTGTTGTTCTTTTCTTGTGGCTTCGATACGTTGTTTTGGGTTGCCTCGTCATAGCTTTGTCTTTGGTTCTGCGATTTGGGGAAGCCTTTCCCTTGCCTTAGATTCAAGATCCAAAGTCTCGCTTCTTTTGTTTGAACTTATGCTCGATTTTGACAGCGTATCGGTATGTTGTGTTGAGCGAGGTGATGTTTAGGAACTCCATGTCTTCTTGGATGTATCTGTGTAGGCAGCCGCGTTATTTGAGTACCAAATGCAGCTCATAATCCTTGATACCAAACTGTGTGCATAGGGTATGAAAAATGTTTGTGAACTCTAGCACATCTTGGTCCCTTCCCTGCCGCAACATGGCCCACTTTATGTATTTTTCCTCAAAGCTTTTGACATGGTAGTACTGCTCCTTGATGGCATCCCAGAAGGAATTCCAAGTGGGTGTGGCTGAAAATAGTGAGCCCATACTTTCGTCCTTCTACTCACAGTAGGTTTCCCACCAGTCCTTAACATGGGGGGCTGCTTTGAGAAGAGCGAAAATAATCTTTTCCCGACTGGAAAAATCATGAACATAAAAATACCCATCTAGCAGATTTAACCATTTATCTACAACATCTGTGTCTATCTGACCCTCGAATATGGGGATTTAAAAATTAAATTGTACCTTAAACAGTATGGCATTTCTGGAGTAGCTGTTGGAAGTTGATGCGTCACCTCTGGGTAGTCGCTGAATAATCTGGACAAATTTTTCCATCATCACACTCCTTTGTTGCTCGAGGTCTTTTTTGAGCAAGATTTTGATAGGATCTCCTACCCCCTCATCTTTCTTTTCATCCACCATGGGAGGTCGCCGAGATTTTCGAGGCTGGTCCTGCAAAGGTTCAACCAATTCAAGCTCTAACTCCTTATATCCCGACCTCGTTGGGGACATGCAAAGAAAAAAAGAGAAAAGCAAACCGCTCTGATACCACTGATCCAGATTTAAATAGGAATGCAACAAATTACATATATAACCATAAACATAGAGATGCAATGGAAATACTACTTCATTTAATTAATGTAAAATACTGAAATATGCTTACAAACAGAAATGGAAATAAATCAGCTAAGGCGATGTTAGCTTGTCTCTGAGAAGAGATGTGGTTGCTACATGCCTCTGAACTGTGTTACGATGAGGCTCAAAGGCCTATTTATTGTTGAGAAATAATGGAAAACCCTAAACATCCAAAAACCTAACCCTAGAAGATGAAACACCAAACTGTGGGCTTGTTTGGGTAAATTGGTACATCAACTTCCCGGGGTTGTAAATTTGGCACCCTATCTCCATTTGATGCGTACAATAGCTCATTAGAAAGATCTATATGAGAACTATAACTCTAGGAAGAGAAAT
This sequence comes from Pinus tabuliformis, assembly GCA_031772625.1. Lineage (NCBI taxonomy): Eukaryota > Viridiplantae > Streptophyta > Pinopsida > Pinales > Pinaceae > Pinus > Pinus tabuliformis. Next base: position 553,515,853 of record CM062812.1, read on the forward strand.
GTTGGTCCATGCACATTTTGCTCCTAGATTTCCCAAAAAACGTCGTTTAGGGCCTCAAAATGGCTCCGGAAGTTCAGGACCTGAAAAACTACTAAAAATAATAAATTGTGCTACAAATAAGGAAACTGAAAAGCTGAAAGAGACAGTTGTGGGAATCCAAGTGGGATAGGTGGGTGGCCACAAACATCCACCTAGATCAATACGACACTATGGTTATGTGCCAAATGCGTTAGCAATTGCTGCAAAAACAAATGCGAGAGTCATAAATAAAAACTCCTACAACATGCAAAAACTCTCCAAACAATCTAGGCTACCACAGCCTCTAATATGGTATGAATATTGATGCACTGCTTCAGAAATATGATCCATTAACTACCATTACACTCACTCATTAAAGAATCTATGCTCCCATATAGTTCTGAAGCATACTCACTCTATGCAGCCTTCTCTTACACACAATCATACTCAACAAAACCAATAGTCATCTCCAAAATGACATATGTAAAATGTGATGGGAGAAATTCATCTTTGGGTTGGGATCAAGAGTGCACACATTTGTCAAAATCTAATCATAATCATTACTACTTATGCACTAAGGGTGTTCACACCCAATGGAGGACTTATTCAACTATTCCTGACCTTAACTAATTAATTTAGAAGCTTCTTTGAATTACCATGTCGATTTTTTCTTGATCTGAAAAAAGAATGAGGAGAAATTCACTTTCAGGATATGTGACTTTCCTTCATAAAACCTGCATATATGTGGGTTTCCTTCACATTAACTGCGTATGGCTCTCAAAACTAAGTTTTCTCAAGACTTTTGTAGCCTTGATCTTACATATAATCAACTCCAAACTTCTAGGACTTGTTTATCTACTTGGGGCCATCTCCTAACATTCTAGAAACTCTAAAAACCCATGACAAGCCTTTAGTAACCATGACAAAATTCTCACAAGTGTCATTGCTAATTTAACCTAAAAGGGCAACAAAATTAGGGTTGACAAAACTATCAACAAGCCCTCTACTCTCAAGAAGAATTTGCATAAGCTGCAACACCTCTAATAGACCTGCAATACATTGTCTTGCATCAAGTGTGCCATCATCATAGTATCAATATCAATTCTAACACATGCTAAAATAAACCAATTTCTCCATCAACAATATACATCATCATAGGTTGACATAAGTGCATGACCTCATAAGGTTGACATCAATGCTAATACAATCAACTCAATCTCAAAGCTACAACCATGTTATAATGAAGGCACAAAAATATAAGCTAGGCTACATAGGGTTGACATCAATTCCAACATGAGCTAGTTGCAATCATGAACCAATGCCAACATCAGCTACATGGAACCATGCACACCATAATGCCAACAATATCCCCCTCTCGGCATTGATGGAAACCACACACAACCTTTAGAACAATCTCCTCTATCACTCCCCCTTTTACATAAATGGAAAAGGGTCAACTCCATTTTATAAGGCAGAAAAAGGAAGAAAAAATATTGGAGAAACTAACATGGCTGAAAATTAATGCATATCAACCAATAACCATACCCTCCACATCAACAACAAGCATCACATAAACCAATCAACATTCAGAGAAACATACAAACCAACTACTTCTAATAGTAGCAACAATAAGCCAACATGAGGCAACCACAAGCATCATCAATGAAAATCACATAATAGCAACTATAAGAAGCATCAAGTATATGGAAAAATATGCACATAAGGTACCAACCAACACTCTCTACATAGCAGCATCATCAAATGGAAACATCAACCTCTCTACTCATACCATGAGGTCAAAACCCAACAATCAAAGCATAGCATGAGGCACATCATAAACTCCTCCAAGTTGACCATAATGCCAACAATGTATGGCTGAAGTAATAAGACCAAATAAATTACCCCCCTGAACACATGCAATCTCCAACATTAATCCATGTTGTAGTGAGTTGCTTTCGCTGCAAGCAATGCTTCCTTCTGACAAATAGAAACGCCATGCGGAACATAGACTCCACATAACCATGAGTGAATGGCATATAACAATGAAAATCCATGGCTATAAAAATGACATAAGACATCATACATACTCTCATATGACCATAACATGACCTCATGACTCATGACTAGAAGACCCAATGATAGTACATCATAAGTGCATGGCTTCATGAGAATTTTACATGAATATATCAATAAATGCATGGCTTCTATAATCATCTCCTATGGACCAATGACTCAAATACATGATATATCATGACTATTACTACATCGTTAGCCCATATATGTGGCTAAAAAATGACTCCATAAGACTCCATAACATTGCTAACACCATGATGACTCAACTCACTAATGACTGGACACAATACCAATGTGAAATAATGAAACAATGGTAAATGCATGACTGTAATAAGTTGCATATAAGAACTCATATGTAATAAGTTGCATATTTATACATCCTTTTCCAATGAAATCCTTTTATGCATGGTTGTACCGTCTTTTCAACCAACTTGTCAGTGAAACCAAAAGCATATATATGGTTGAAATATGTACTACTTTCACTCATAAAACATAATTAAATAAGCTACAAAAATATGGGTGAAAACAATGAAGAAAATGCCAAATAATCTAGGAAATATCATTCCATGCATAACTCCCCCTGAGCTCAATATACCTCCAATAGATAGGTTGATCTTGTGGACCTGAATGCACGTGAGCCTCAAATGAACTCATCATATGTTGCTGCAATAACTCGTACTCATCAAGCTACCAAATACTCCCCCTAAGGTTGTGCACCTCTCATGAACTTTGCAGTCCTCTATAAATATGCAGGAAATAATCATGGACTGCAGAAGGGGATGCTATTCACTACTTGAAGAGTTGTTTCAACTTATTTCTCCACACAATATTTGGCTACTTCTTTTTTTCCTTCACTGTCTTTCTGGTAGATCCTCTTTGTTTTTGCTACTTTTGATGGTTTTTCCTTGAGTAACAAGTTAGAAAATAGTCTCTTGCCATATGGCCAAAATTATGGCATGTATAACACTCCACATAGCCATGATACGGAACAAGAGGATCAATTATTTTTCTTCTTAAGCCAAGTCTATATCTTGCATGCAATGTGCTTCTCCTCTATTGGTTAGATCTATAATCTATTGCCTTATGGATAAACAAGTTACATGACAGAAATAACCATAAAAACCATGATTATACCTATTGGCCAATCTCGTTGGCTGTTGAAATTGATACAATCTATGTTTATTTGATATATACATTCTACTCTAAAATTTAGAAACAACATGCCCAAATTTGCGACAGTTGTAAAATTATACATTATGCACAAAAGAAAAAAAAGACTTTGATTCCTTTGAAACCTTAAAAATCTGCCACGATCATCTCTAGGAGAAAAAAGTTTTCTGAATGTGGAAGCTCCTTGATATTTTCTTCTCTGTTGTTAGTTTTGCTGCTTGATTAGTTGTTGGTTTTTCTTCTTGTTTCCTTGGTTCTCACTCTTGTTGCTAATATTTTTTCCTATAGGTTTCTTGGGTTCTTATTTTTTGTTTTTACCTTCATGCAAACTAGACTTGCCCTTTTGAAATCCAAGAACGGATTTATCCAATGGTGATCTTTGGATCTCAAGCAAACTATCCAAAGCCACAATGCTTGTCTCCATCTTTCGCTGCTTTCTCAAGGACATCACTTCGACTTCTAATCTCTCAACCTCCTTTTCCTTATATTGGTACTTCTTTCTCATGCCTTCCTCAATTATTTCCTATTCAACCAATTTAATCTTTAAGTTGATGATCTCCTCCTTGATTTTGGTCTCTCTATCATCAAAAAATATGTAATAGTTTTTATTGATACTTGAATGAAACTGTTAGACTATAAATCCTTTGAGAACCTTAATATTATTCTCATCTCCACTACGCAATTCAACATTATCAAGATATGAATCCTCAAAATTGAAACTCAAAAGAAAATCATTAATAATTATACCTTTGGATTCATTTTGTTCCAATATGTATGGTTTTTGATCTTTCTATTTCTACACATCATCCGCTGATTCATTCGAACTAGGACGATGAGACTCTTGTGTTTGAGATTCTTGATCTTGAAGGCCCTTCTTCTTGTTCTTCTTCTTATTCTTCTTTTTGTTGCTCCTTTCCTCATTTCCCTTTTTTCTACTAGTTAGTATCTCCAAATATATACTCTAGATTGTCCCACATATCTTTGCCAAAATTTAAACCTACTAACCTCTTCATATCATCATCATGAAGGTTATTGTAGATTATTACTCTAGCTTGTGAATCCTACTGCAAAACTTTAGGTGTTATTGGATCCTTGCCAGATCCTTCACATACCGGTCTGTTGACAATGATGGACCAGCCAATATGTTAGGGGATCTCAGTGGTAAGAAGTCCCAATTAGACCTCAGACCATTTGGTGTAGGAGTCCCAGCAGTGGGTCATATGGTATCGCCTTGACCACGGTTTCACATAGAGGCAAGTAAGATGTCCCTATTGGTAGCAAGGGTGTGACATATGCATTAAGTCAAGGAAGGTGCATGAGCGGTTTTAACACACAGAGGGTGAGGTGAGTGTGCCCCTTGGAAACCTGTGAAAGAACGAAGTTAAGAAGGGAACACACGAGAAAAGATGCATCACAACATGGAAGGAAAGTAAGCTAGCAATCCAAAGTGATGGTTAAACCAACAACACATTTCAGTAAGATTCATACATACATATACAGAAAATAGCTACACATGCATGCGTAAGCAAACAGATACATATATCATTTAGAGTAAACAAGATAGCTGAAATAGAATATGACATATGAATGAAACATGTTGGATCTTTTATATTAAGAGGTGTGAGTTCCAGTCATATAATACAACCATGACCAACCACTAGTTCCAACAGCAGAACGTTATAGTCACTACCACTTGCTCCTCAATAGAGATATACTAGCTCCACATAGTGGAGAAGCCAAGGCTCATTACAATACTATCAAATCTCTCTCTAAGATACTCTTATCAGAAGCTTGGCTAACGAAAAGACTCTACAATGAGTTATGAGGGACTATATATAGCAAAGGGTGGGGTGGCCCTTCACATTCCCCTTTGTGACATTTCATCTACCCTCATGAAACTTCATATACAATATCACTGTTACATCCAACTATTGACACTTGAACTTACAATTGAAAATACATTACATACAATTTGCACATGTACCCATGTGAGACAAAATAGGCTTGAGAAAGCCATGCAATACATCACTATGAATCAGACAACTGTGGGAAGATCAACTATTCGACATCGTCATGGTGGTCGAGAGTAATGAACTGATGCCAAGCTCGGTAGTCCACGATGGTGTCTGTGTAGTCTAAAGTGACATCTTTCTAGACATGAACTCTTGCCTCCATAGCATCTGGGTACACTGCTCGAGCTCCTTTTTCCAACTTGTCTGCTAACATGTGCATCATTTCCTTGAGTGCGGTCAGACCAGTGACATACTAATGCATGATGTCTTCACTGATCACCACGTCTAGGTTGGTGGCTATGCGCATCAACTCATCAAAGTACGAGTCAAACTCTAGTTGGACCTGTTCCTTTTTCTTTTCTTGGGTGAGTGTCCAAATAGATGGGATCGCATGTGCGCACACAACAACATCCATGCTCCTGAATACCCATGCATGGGAAGCCTGTAGACTAGTGATGAGTTGCGAGAGATCTTCATAGTTCCAGATCTGACTCCAGATGCATGCCTTCAGCTTGACCACTCTGGGCTTCATCATCTTAGGAAAGTGTAATGGGGCTCCCTTGTATCTCATTGTCCATGTTTTCATGTAATCAACAACAACATACATGTTCGAAAAGATATGTGCTCTCCTAGCACATCGCTGCTACCAATTGTTGAGATAGACAACTACCTTATGCACGGTACCAAACTTCGAATACAATGCCTGCATTACTGTGTCAAGGGACAATACTTCACTAAATATTTCCTTCTTCAACTCTGCTTGGGCAGATGCTCTAACTAGTTCTCCGCCCTACTTGGCCATCTGTAACTCCTTAGACATTTGCTTGTTCTTTGCTATCAAGAAGCGAACACTCGAGCTAGTGGCTTCGGCATATGCTCTGGTAACATCGGCCAATGCTGCTGGATGCTTGTGCACGTCAGACACGATCACTCGTTCCACAAATTGTGTAGGAGATGTATGATCATCTGAGGTTGACACTCTGCGAGATTTCACAACACTAAGTTCGAACTCATCGAATGAGATGTTATGCATATCTCCCTCAGGATTGTCTCAAGGATTTCAATGTCTCCTTGGTCGCTTGGCACTTGCTCCAGTTCCGGATCCGGTGAAGCTGGTGAGTCGACCTCTTGGTGGTGAGGCATGAGGTCGATGTCTTGATCTAATTCTTATTGCTTCATGTTTGTATCCATCTACTCAATTGCTTGTTAAATCTCTTGAGCGAAGTCCTGCTCCTACGATTGCTCACCCTATCTGCTTAGTGCCAGCTATTTTAATGAGTTGACTACCTGTACTAGCGCAGTTTCATATGTTTGTACATGTTGCGCCCCCTATTGCACTTGTTCTTGTTGCGCTTTCTTCAACTGTCTATGTAGCTCTTGTTCCTTCCGGAGTTTCTCCTTCAACTCACACAACTCCTTCTCTATTTCCTCCATTCTCTGTTTTTATCTATGCCTTTGCGCATTCCTCTTCTCATGTTGTTTCCTCTTTGCCTCTATTTCCATAGCTACTTTATGGACAGGTGGTTCTACTCGAAACTTGTAGCTTTGTTCCTCTTCCATGATGTTGACAATCTTCTTCTTGCCTTTGTCATGCATTGCTATGTTTACCTCTGCTATTTTTTCTCTCCTAGATGTCGCTTCACACTGCTTCGCTAACCATTCTACAATGATGTTGACTGGATCTTTGGGCCTCGAGAAGTTGTAACAATATATCCTTCGGTCTTCTTTTGCCCAATGACATGTCCCATGGATCCACTAAAACTGTACTCTCGTACAGTGATCTTTTACAAAGCAATGCGGGTCATACAGATTGTAGCTTCGGGCGTTGAATGGATATTTCTTGATCTCCTCTGCTTCGACATCTGCATGATTGAAATTTTGTATCTCGTATAACCCAATATACAACAAAAGAGCGGGCCAAGGTGCGTTCTTCTTCTGATGCAGCCTAGCTAATAGTCCTGCTGAGATGTGGTATGATACTTCCTACATGATGTGCTTGTCCAAGGAAAACTTCGATAGAACATTCGAAGGCTTCTCCACGATGTACATCCGAATGAAGGTGTCAGACGGTGAGGCATACCAATATGCAATATCGATCAATGCCTCCATTATTACCTTTGACATGCAGGGTGGATCCTGTTCAAATATCATCTTGTACACTAGGGCGACAAAATGATCGGACAATTATGTGATAACTTCTTTGAAGCTGCATTCGAACAACATTTTACAATAAGTGTTCACATAGGTCTCTGCCAGTGTCCATGCCCACTTCAAGCCTGGGAACTCCTAACGGGAACAAATTCCATCCAAGAGGTAAGTGGACATGTTGAATTATGTTTTCTAACCTTTGGGTGGTTTTCAAGCTCTTCTTACCTATTCCTTCAGCCTGTGAGCCAACATGTCAGACCAGTTGCATGCTTTGCCTCAACTCGCCAGTTGTTCCAACACGATCACCCAACTCTATGGGAAGGTTTCTGTCCTCTCTTGGCCATACAAGAAACATGCAAAGATGACCAAGTATTGATACGCCTTACGCAATATCTTTGTCTTGTAAACCTAGTTGGGTGTCATCCTGAATTTGGACGGCTCCTTTACACAGTTCTTCAAGATATCCCTAGAGTTGGCTTTGCTGCTAGGTATGCTGAAGGGTGTCTCCATGGTGATCATGAGCTTCGACATATGATACATCTGTTCATAATCATGTGCTCTGAAGGTAGAAATCTAAGTCCCTAATGACACTGCCCAATGTCATCCTCTCAGGATTAGTGTGCAAGACGATCCAATGTATCATGTTGGCGCATGGGAACACGTGATACCTACATGCAATCTAGTACAAGACGAACTTGTGAATGTTCACATAGACTTGGCGATCTTTGAGGTCTTCCCCAAATGTGCCTACAAATGCATCATTGACCTCTTGTCATTTCATTTTGATGTCCTTGTCCACAATCAGCTTGGTGTCTTCATAGATCGACAAACTTCTAGACACTCACTCAATTGTTGCTCCAGATGCACTTCTTTTAGTGTCCTTTCATCCCACTCCCTTGGAGGCCATTGATCCTGAACTGTTGAGAGGCGAGCGAAAACCTGCTAGATCTATAGACATGGTGACATGCATGGCAAGAAATCTGTTGCTAAAACCAAAGAAAACTTGAGGAACGACATGCAACATACCTGGGTATTGACTAGCAAGGATTGCACAATTTTTCTTGGGAGGCTGGGAGACTGGTTTCCAGAAATGTGCAGAAGGCAGTTCAGGCTGCTGGAAGGCTGGCTAGCTGCTGGAATTGCGCAATGTACAAACTAGATTGGCCTGCTAGCCGCGGGGATTGCGCAATTTCAGCTAGCAAGGGTTGCAGAGCCAGTGACTGCATTGCACAATTTCTTGGGCCAGCAGTCACTGCCTCTCAGAATTGCGTAATTCAAGACTGACGACACCCACTGGGTAGAAATGCGCATTTTCAAGGAGGAAGGCGAAGCCTTCCCTCTTAGGATTGCGTAATGTTGCCTTGGTGAGGTAGGGTCCAGGCCAAGGTTGCCCAGACCCACCGATGCGCAACTGAAAGAAAATGTGAATGTGAATGCATGGTGATACTAAGTGTAACCAGGAGTGAATGATCATTCATGCAAATAGTGAATGCAAGATTCAAGAAATAGAAAATCATGCATGTGTGTGAAGTGAGTTGCTGAATCGGCGACCGTTCTTGCAAAAAAATGTCTTGTATGCGACAACGATGAGATGCTAATGAAAACTAAAACGATGCTAGTACAAGATAATATGCATGCAACCGACAATAATCGTTCAAATAAATCAAGCAGATAGCACTGAAACAATCCAAAACGCAAAAAGCGACATAAATGTTGAAAAAGACAAGTTAATAGGAATTACCCGTAAATAGTTGAGCTGGATGTGTCAAAGACTCCTGAATGTGCTATAGTATGTCAAAGCTCTAAGATCGATGTGAATAAGTGAGCTCTGAAGTGTCGAATAAATAAGTTTAAGGCTCATGACATGCATGCCACAAATCTAGGAAAAATGGACACTTGGAGGAAATATTCTAAAACGATCTTTGCCTGTAACCTCCAACTACTAAAAATAGCTTCGTAAAATCTATGGATGCTTTTTTCATGTTGCTTTTTTCTATTTCAGGAAAAAGAAGCCCATCCATGCAAGTCAAGTTTCCTCGGTCCCGGGTGGAACCGGTCAACTTGATGGAACATCCAACAACCTGCCTCACTGAGGGAAACTTTGGCACAATTTCTGGGAGGAAGCTGAGTTGGCTGCCCAGAGGGATTGTGCAATTTATGGGTTGAGCAGCTGACTGCTGCCTAGAATTGCGCAGTTTCTAGGCTGAGTAGTCTTGCTGGGTTAGATTACGTAGTCTTTCCAAGGAAGGTTGATAGGCAGAATTGCACAATTCCTGAGCCCAGCAGGCTACTAGAAAGGATTGTGCAATTTATGGGGGGAACACTGGTTCCCCTCCAGAAATGCACAATTTATTTAGGGAGTAGCTTAGCCAACAGCTGGACCAAGTCCGGGGAAGCAACTTGTGAGGGGAATGCAACAAGACATCATGCACAGGTTGTGATGCTACTAGAAAACCACTGAATCTTGTGTACTTGACAGTGAAAGACGTGCTGCTGAGGATGGTTGGTAGGGAGGCTCCAAAACAAAGGTAAGGCAAAAATTTGGAGGGTGGTTGTAGCCGCTACAGCACTTGGTGAAAAACTGGTAGAACTCCAGCACTGTGAATGGACCTTGTTCGTGAAAAGAAAGTCTAACACCTCCAGAAGTAATGTTCGTCTTGGTTTTCGCATTTGCTTGATTGTAAGATGTAGCATTTGCCAAGCTCTTGGTCGATTGACACACATTCCAAGCCAATTCAACACAGTTGTTTCGATTGCAGTTGAAGGGTATATTGGTGCACAAGAACTATAGTTGTAAGAGTTTTAGTTTTATCTATGGTGTTGCTCTGTTGCCAGCAGGCCTGGACAGTACCCTGACGGAGTCACGCAGGAACACAAGCATTGCTCCGCTGCTAGCAAGCCTGGTTAGTACCCCAACAGAGTTACTTGCATCATGTCTCTGCACAGGAATCCTTTCTCTTATTTCACCTTATTCATTTTGAAATTTTGAAATTTTTCACTTTTCATTTTTTCATTTTACATTTTTCATAACTGTGCATATCACTTATTCATTTCAGAGGTGGAAGAGGGATCCCGACTTATTGAGTGTAGAAGAGGTTGTTCCTTCAGAGAAGTAGTTTATTATATACCTCTGATGTGCTTGTTAAGGTTTTCCCCCTCAACTTACTCTACTTGACTGAGTTTACAAGGGTTAACCCAAAAACAACCAATTAGAGTAGGTGACACTGGTTAGCGAGTAAGAATTTTTCTTTCACCAAGGTTCCCTTCGAATAGTACGTATTTTCCATTGGTGTATCATGGACCAAAGATAACAAGTTCTTCATATAGAGGTAGGATAACAGATAACCAAGTAGTGATAGATGCACAAGGCCTCTTGTACTTTACCCATATAGTTTCGAGAGTCGTGCATGGTCTCATACGAAACTAACCTATGAGCGCAAAAAAAAAACAAACATAAAACAAAGAAAAAGAAGAAGTAAATGCGAAAGAAAAATGGGTCAGCAAACAAGCAGGCAAGTAAACAAAAATGTTAGGTAAGTAAGAAAACAAGCATGCAAGAAAACAACCAAAAGCAAACACTACTCCTACTCCTAAGCTAACGGTGCACGGACCTGATCACATAAAGTGATACTTGCAATGCAGCCACCGGTGCATTGGTTGACCCATGTTGGTGAAGGCATTGTTCATGAACAACACAACTATGTGAAACAGCAAACATGAAAGATATAAAAATGAAGACAAACATACTCCAACTTTCAATGCATCCACAAAACATGCGTGAGTGCAAGTACATGACATGCAATCCGTGGACTTATCGTGGTGTTATGCGACACTGTATGCAATTGTTAAGGATATGCATACTATTTAATGTGACATGCAAGCAAATGAAAGAAACAAAGAAAACTTTCATCATGCACATGTGCTTGCTATGTAAGATTCCTCCAATGCATGAGTGATGTGATCATGTAGTTCGAGTGGAGGAAGTATAATCTGTGTGTGAGATTGAACTTCAATGCATACAGATGAGTGTTGAGGAGCCTTGGGTGTTTCAACAATTTCCTGATCAGAAGTGAAACCAATCTTAGGACAACAAGGGCCTAACATAACCATCAGCTTGCACTGAAGTGCCTCGACAGTCTGGGGGGTTTCGACTTTGTTGATAGATAGATCATCATAAATAGGTGGTTTCGAAAAATCAACTCTAATAGAATCATCATCTTGATCGACTACGGGAGTAAATAGATCATGACATCTACAATCAACAAAATCAATGATTTCATTGGCATCCACATGATCCGATGAATCAAACAGAGGGGCAGATGAGAAGTGGACAAATTCACCCTTTGTGTTTCCGGAAAAGGCAGATGAAAATTCAAGTGGATTTTCAATGAATAATTTATCCTCTCCATTGTCGAATGATGGACTGACATCCAGTGTGTTCTACGAGTGATCAACAATGGGTGCATCCATAGATAGAGAAACACATGTGAATCATGGATGGCAGGTTCACCAAAGATGTCAAGAAAGAGCGAAGGAGGCTTGGACAAAAGGGAGTCATCCTTCACCGAGTGTCGATGCTCGAGATCGCAGTCATACTCTTCATAAATGACAGTGTATGTTAGTTGTGCAACACCAACTCTGCTGATGGCTTGATCCTCGTTCACAACAAATGTAGAGTCCAGAATGAAAGAGCACAATATAGTGCAATCTGGAGGATCATCCAAGTACGAAGACAGAAGTTGAGGACAAAATGCATATGAAAACTCAAAGGACTCATAACCAAATATGTGTGAAAATTAAGCTAAGTGATGTTGGGAGGATGTGATAGTTGAATAGATGTGTGTGTTTGTTCTCCCGCATCACTCTGCAGTGGTGGAGATGTTTGATGATGGGACGACGGACAATCACTAGTGACAGTGTGCGTATCTGTCTATGATTGCACAACTCCATCACCAAAGTATGCTGACCGAGGCTTGGGCTCAAACTTCTTCTTGGGATGGATTGATTTTTTGAGACAATACTTGAATCTATCCCAAAGGTAAGGAAATTCCATCTGGATTTTTGGAGCTTCAAACTGCAAAACATGGAAGCACTACAAAAAATCCATAGGTGATTAATGCGGGGCCTTTCGTTGTTGTAGCATTTTTTGGTCAAGATGTTCTAGATCTAAATGATGGAAAGTATATTTAACGAGATCACAAAAATTCTCGAGTTAGTGCATATTGTGAGCCAGTAGGCTGCAACGCTACTGTAGTGGGGATACGTGGAGTGTGTATGCAAGCAGAAGACTAGCTTGTTCGTCAGAATATCCATCTTACTCGTCAAGCAAAGTAAGGAATTTAGTAAGAACACAGGCCAAGCAACTTTTCCTTCACCATCATACGTGAATTTCGACAAGAGATCAAAAAACTCCCTTGTGATGTTGAGAGGTTCAACATTGGAAAAACATCGTGTATGGGTGACTGTGATAGAATCCATGATAGATGTGCAAAGGATCAAAACAGGATGTGAGGAAATAGCTTGTCATCTGGCCCTCCTTCTAGTACCAGAAATGTTGATGGTGTTGGACATGCTAACATGTCAAGGGATATCCCTGGTAAGAAGTCCCAATTAGACCTCAAACCGTTTGGTGTAGGAGTTCCAACATGGGTCGTATGGTATCGCCTTGACCATGGTTTCACACAGAGGCAAGTAAGATGTCCCTTTTGGTAGAAAGGGAGTGACATATGCAGTAAGTCAAGGAAGGTGCATGAAAGGTTCTCACACATGGAGGGTGAGGTGAGTGCACCCCTTGGAAACCTATGAAAGCATGAAGTTAAGAAGGCAACACATGAGCAAAGATGCATCACAACTTGAAAGGAAAGTAAGCTAGCAATCCAAAGTGATGGTTAAACAAAAAACGCATTTCAGTAAGATTCATACATACATATACATAAAATAACTACACATGCATGCATAAGTAAACAAATACATATATCATTTAGAGTAAACAAGATAGCTGAAATACAATACGACATATGCATGAAACATGTTGGATCTATTATATTAAGAGGTGCACGTTCTAGTCATACAATACAACCATATCCAACCACTAGTTCTGACAACAAAACATTACAGTCACTAGTGCCTCCTCCTCCAAAGAGATATACTAGCTCTGCACAGTGGAGAAGCCAGGACTCGTTACAATACTGTCCAAGCTCTCTGTAGTCCTATCAGAAGCTTGGCTGACCAAAAGCCTCTACAATGAGTTATGAGTGACTATATATAGAAAAGGGTGGGGTGGCCCTTGACATTCCCCTTTGTGATAGTTCATCTACCTCATGACTCTTCATCTACTCTATGAGTGTTACATCCAACTATCGATACTTGAACTTACACTTAACAAGATATTACATACAATATGCACATGTACCCATGTGAGATAAAATAGGTTTGAGAAAGCCATGCAAGACATCGCTATGACCCATACAACTATGGTAAGGCCAAATCTTCGACATCCTCATGGTGGTCAACAGTAGTGAACTAATGCCAAGCACGGTAGTCTGCAATGGTGTCTGTGTAATCTAAGGTGACATCTTTCTGGAAATGAACTCTTGCCTCCATAGCATCTAGGTACACTGCTCGAGCTCCTCTGTCCAAGTTGTCTAATAACATGTGCATCATTGTCTTTAGTGTGGCCAGACCAACGACATAATAATGCATGGTGTCTACACTGATCACCAAGTCTGGGCTGGTGGCTATGTGCATCAACTCCTCAAAGTATGATACAAGCTCCAGTCGGACTTCTGCATTTGTCTTTTCCTGGGTGAGTGTCCCAATAGATGGGATCGCATTTGTGCACACAACAACATCCATGCTCCTAAATACCCATGCATGGGAAGTCTGTAGACTAGTGATGAGTTGTGAGAGATCTTCATAGTTTCGGATCTGACTTCAGATGTGTGCCTTCAACTTGACCACTCTCGGCTTCATCATCTTAGGCAAGTGTAATGGCTTCATCATCTTAGGAAAGTGTAACGGGGATCCCTTGTATCTCATTTTCCATGTTTTCATGTAATCAACAGTAACATGCATGTTCGACAAGATATGTGCTCTCCTAGCACATCGTTGCTGCCAAACATTAAGATGGACAACTTCATTATGCACGGTACCAAACTTGGAATACAACACCTGCATGAATGTGTCAATGGACAATACTTCATCTAGTATTGCCTTCTTCAACTCTGCTCAGGCAGATGTTGTAACCAGTTCTCCTCCCTGCTTGGCTGTCTATAACTCCTTATCCATTCGCCCGTTCTCTGCTATCAGGAAGTGAACACTCAAGCTAGTGGTTTCGGCATATGCTCTGGTAGCATCAACTAATGATGTTGGATTCTTTCACATTTCAGACACGATCACTTATTCCTCGAACTGCTTAGGAGATGTATGACCATCCAAATTCGACACTCTACGAGATTACACAACTCTATGTTGGGACTTATCGAATGAGATGTTGTGCATCTCTCCCTCTGGATTTTCTCCAAGGATTTCAGTGTCTCCTTGGTCACTTGGGACTTTCTCCACTTTGGAATCCGGTGAAGCTGGTGGGTTGACCTCTTGGTGGTGAGGCATGAGGTCAATGTATTGCTCTAACTCCTGTTGCTCCATTTCATTATCCATATCCTCAAGTGCTTGTCCAATCTCTTGGGCGAAGTCCTCCTCCTGCGACTGCTCACCCTGTCTACTTGGTGCGAGCAATTTGGATGAGTTGACTACCTATACAAGCATAGTTTAATCTATCTGTACAAGTTGTGCCCCTTGCTACACCTATTCTTGCTACACTTCCTTCTCCTGTCTGTGCAGCTCCTCTTCCTTCCAGAGTTTCTTCTTCAACTCACACAACTCCTTCTCTGTTTCCTCTATTCTCTATCTTTCTCTCTACCTTTGCATGTTCCTCTTCTCCTTCATTGCCAAAGCTACTTTATGGACAAGTGGGCCTACTCAGAACTTGCAGCTTTTTTCCTCCTCCATGTTGCTGACAATCTTCCTCTTGCCTTTGTCGCACAGTGGTATGTTTACCTCTGTTGCTACTGCTCTCCTGCATGCTACTTCATGCTGCTTCACTAACCATTCCACAGCGATGCCGACCGGTTCATTGGGCCTAGAGAAGTTTTAACAATATCTCCATGGGTCTTCCTCTGCCTAATGACATGCCCCGTGGATCCATTGAAATTGTACTCTCGTGCAGTGATATTTTACAAAACAATGCAGGTCATACAGATTGTAGCTTCGAGCGTCGAATGGATATTTCTTGATATCCTTTGCTTCGACATCCGCATGCTTGAAATTTTGTATCTTGTATAACCCGATCCACAACGGAAGAGTGGGCCAAGGTGCCTTCTTCTTCAGGTGCAGCCTGACTGACAGTCCTACTAAGATGTGGTAATGATACTTCCCTCATGACAAGCTTCTCCAAGGCCAACTTCGGTAGAACATGCAGAGGCCTCTCCGTGATGTACATCTGTATGAAGGTGTCAAATGGTGAGGCATACCAATTATCTATATCAATAAGTGCCTCCATTTCTACCTTCGACATGTAGGGTGGATCCTGTTCAAATATCATCTTGTACACCAGGGTGAAAAAATGATTGGATAGTTATGTGATAACTCCTCTGAAGCTGCATTCGTACAACAGTTTACAATAAATTTCCACGGAGGTCTTCGTCAATGCCCATGCCTACTTCAAGCCCAAGAACTCCTGACGGGTACAGATTTCATCCAATATGTAAGTGGACATGTAGATTTATGCTTGCTGACCTTTGGGTGGCTGTCGAGCTCTTGTTAAATGTTCCTTCAGCCTGTGATCCAACATGTCAGACCGGTTGCATGTTTTTCCTCCACTGGCCAGTTGGGCCAATGTGATCACTGAATTCTATGCGAAGGTTTTCGTGCTCCCTTGGCCGTACAGGTGACATGCAAAGATGACCAAGTATTGATACGCCTTCTGCAGTATCTTCGTCTTGTAAAACTGGTTTGGTTTCATCCTGAATTTGACTGGCTCCTTTAACCAGTTCTTCAAGATATACCTGGAGTTGGCATTGTTGCTGGGTATGCTGAAGGGTGTCTCCATGGTGATCACGGCCTTTGACATATGATACATATGTTCATAATCCCGTGCCCTGAAGGTAGAAATCTTCGTCCCTGCTAACATTACTCAATGTCATCGTCTTGGGTTCTAAGTGCAAGATGATCCAATGTATCATGTCCACGCATGGGAACACGAGATACCTGCATGCAATCCGGTACAATCCAAACTTGTGAATGTTCACATAGAATTGGAAGCCTTTGAGGTCTTCCCCAAATGTGCCTGCAAATGCATCATTGACCTCTTGTATTTTAGCTTGATGTCCTTGTCCACAATCAGCTTGGTGTCTTCATAGATCAGCAAACTTGTAGACACTCGCTCAAATTTTGCTCCAGTTGCACTTCCGTTAGTGTCCTTTGATCCTACTCTCTTGGAGGCCATTGATCCTGAACTACTGAGAGGCGGACGAACACCTGCTAGATCTAGAGACATGGTGACATGCATGGCAATAAATATATCAACTAAAACCAAAGAAAACTTGAGGAACAACATGCAACATACCTGGGGATTAACTGGCAACGATTGCACAATGTTTCCTAGGAGGTCGGGAGACTAGCTGCCAAAACTGCGCAGAAGGCAGTCTGGGATGCTGGGAGGCTAGCTGGCTACTGGAATTGTACAATACACAATCCAGACTAGCCTGTTGGCTAGTGGGATTGCGAAATGCGCAATTTCAGCTAGTAAGGGTTGCAGGCCTAGTGATTGCATTGCGCAATTTCCTGCGCAAGCAGTCACTGGGAAGAAATGCACATTTTTTGAGAGAAAGCTAGAGCCTTCCATCTCAGGATTACGTAGTGCTTTCTTAGTGAGGCAGATTCTGGGCCAAGGTTTCCTAGACCCGCTGACGGGAAACTAAAAGCAAATGTGAATGTGAATGCATGGTGATACTAAGTGTAAGCAGGAGTGAATGATCATGCATGAAAACACTGAATGCAAGATTCAGAAAATGGAACAACATGCATGTGTATGAAGCGAGTCGCAAAATCAGCGATCGTTCGTGTAAAACAGTGTCATGCATGCGACAACAGTGAGATGCTAACAAAAACTGAAACGGTGCTAGTACAAGATAATATGCATGCAAACAATAGCAATCATTCACAAAAATCAAGCATATGACATTCACACAAGCCAAAACACAAAAAGCGACAGAAATGCTGCAAAAGACAAGTTAAGAGGACTTACTCGTGAATAGTTGACTTGGATGTAGTGAAGACTCTTGGATGTGCTATGAGATGCCAGAGCTCCAAGTTCGATGTGAATAAGTGAGCTCTAAAGTGTCAAATAGATAAGTTTGATGTTCATGACACGCATGCCACAAATCTAGGAAAAAGTGACACTTGGAGGAAATATTCTAAAACGATCTTTGCATGTAACCTCCAGCTGTTAAAAATAGCTCCCTAAAATCTAGGGATGTTTTTTGCATGTTGCTATTTTCTATTTCTAGAAAAGGAAACCCATGCATGCAAGTCAAGTTTCCTTAGTCTCGGGTGGAACCAGTCAACCCGATGACACATGCAATAACCTGCCTCACTAAGGGAAACTTTTGCACAGTTTCTGGGAGGAATCTAGGATGGATGCCCAAAGGGATTGTGTAATTTCTAGGCTAAGCAACTGACTGCATCCTAGAATTGCATAGTTTTTGGGCTGAGTAGTCCTGCTGGGTCAGATTGCATAGTTTTTCCAAGGAAGGTTGACAGGCAGAATTGCGTAATTCCTGAGCCCAGCAAGCTGTCAGACAAGATTGCACAATTTCTGGAGGGAAGATTGGTTGCCCTCCAGAATTGCGTAATTTCTTGTGAGGGCTGCTCAACAAGCAACTGGATGAAGTCTAGGGAAGCATCCTGCGAGGGTAATGCAACAAGTTATCATGCACAGGCTATCATGCTACTAGAAAACCACTAAAGCTTGTGTACTTGATAGTGCAAGACGTGTTGTTTAGGATGGTTGATAGGGAGGCTCCAAAACAAGGCTAAGGCGAAGTTTTGGAGGGTGGTTGTAGCTTCTACAACATAGTCTTCAAATGTTAGATCCACTACACAATAATTGAGATTTAACATTTTTATGCCACACCTTGTAATTTGCAACAGTGAGGACAGTCTTTAAGAAAACAAAAATCAAATTTTCGCCAACAAACCCCATATCTACTCTCCAACGATCATGATGCAACTAAGAGCCCCGCTATGATACCAATTGTTGCAATACTTTGATCATTACTGAGAGGGGGAGGGGGTGAATTAGTAGTTTGACTTATTATCAACTTTTTCCTTTTATTACTTTGCAAATGAATCACACACTTGTTATTGTAGGAACTCACAATATGTTAGCAACATATGTGTAAACAATAAACATGTAAACATATAAGAAGCATATACTAAATGAAAACCATCAAAGAACAACCACAAAAATCATCATCACACATGCGACACAAGGTATCTGGTGGAAAACCCTTTACCGAGAAAAAAACCACCCTTGTTGCTGCTGCACTGCTTTGAATCTTCTATTAAGAATAATGTCTTTTATATAGATGACTGACTCCCATCAGTCAAGATACTCGACCACATATACAATTAGATGACTCTGATCATCTTGGAGACTTCATTCTATTGATGAGCTCAGAAGACTATGTTCTCCATATATCTACGGACTATCATCCATTGAAATCCACCACAATCAATGGATCCTCACTCAACTTTGATTGGACTATCCAACTCCCATTGCATTGAGAAACTATTCCTTTCGTTGAAACTTCGAAATCACTACTCCACATCCATGAAATCATTCCTCCTCTACTCTATGTGGACCTCATTTCATATACTTTCACATTGGATCCCAAGGCTTTCTTCTCCTCTAGATTCAACCCTACAATACGATCTCCAACAAGAAGGCAATCTCATCGAATCAAAATAATACCAAAAATATGCTCTCTAATCTAGAAAAATAGTGGCCACAATCTATCCAATAAAAAATGAATAATACATCAACCATAATATACAAACCCTCAATGCAAAATACAATTGTTGCATAATACAATAAATAATGTAAGACACTATGGCTGTGTGAAAAATGCATTAGTATCTCCCGCAAAAACAAATGTGAGAGTCACCAACAAAATCTCCAGCAACATGCAAACCTCTCCAAACAATATCTACTACAACAACCTTTAATCTGATTTGAATGTTGATGCATTTCTTCAGAAATATACTCCATTAACTACCATTACACTCACCCACTAAAGAATTTATGCTCTCCAATAGTTCTGAAGCATAATCACTCTATGCATCCTTCTCTTACACACAATCGTACTCAAGAAAACCAATACTCATTTCCAAAATGATGTATATAAAATGTTTTGGGAAAAATTCATCTTTGGGTTGGGATCAAGAGTGCACAAAGTTGACAAAATCCAACCATAATCATCACTACTTGTGCACTAAAGGTGTTCATACCCAATGGAGGACTTATTCAACCATTTTCAACCTTAACTAATTAATTTAGAAGCTTTTGCAAATTATCATGTCAAATTTTTCTTGATCTGCACAAGGAATGCAAAGAAATTCACTTTTAGGGTGTATACGCGACTTTCCTTCATAAAACATGCATATACATGGGTTTGATTCACAAGACCTACATATTCCTCTTAAAATAGAGTTTTCTCAAGAGTTTTGCAGCCCTGGTCGTGCATCTAATCAACTCCAAACTTCCAGGACTTGTTTATCTACTTGGGGGGTCATCTCCTAACGTTGTAGAACCTATGAAAACCCATGAAAATCCTCTGATAACCATGACAAAAGTCTCCCAAGTGTCACTTCCAAGTTGACCTAAAAGGCCAACAAACATAGGGTTGACAAAACTATCAACAAGTCCTCTACTCTCCAAAAACATCTACACAAGATGCAACACCTCTAACAAACTTGCAATACACTGTAGCACATCCCCATCATCAAAATATTGCCAAAACATTGCAACAAGTCATAAAGTGTGTCATCATAAGATCAATATCAATTTCAACACATCCCAACATAAACAAAGTACCCCATCAATAATCTACATCATCATAGGTTGACATAAGTGCATGACCTCATAAGGTTGACATCAATTCTAACACAATCAACTCAATGTAAACTCCCCCAGTTGCAACCATGCTACAATGAAGGCACCCAACATAATCTAGGCTACATAGGGTTGACATTATTGCCAACATGAGCTAGTTAGAATCATGAACCAATGTCAACATAAGCTAGCTGGAACCATGCACACCATAATTCCAACACATGCCACACTTGTATTTGTATGTGGCATGATATTCTTGTTTCTCCGTTTCTTAGGTTAATTTTCATTTAATATGTGCAGACATTGCGATTACCCTAGGTTAATTTTGATTACATGCCACACTTGTATTTGTATGTGGCATGGTACTCTTACTCTAAGAATCCTTTTGTATGTGGCATGATCTTAGGAAGCAAATTTATTTCACACCGTCAGGTAGACTCTGATCATTAAAAGCTCGACAACATATAGGTTTATGTTGTGATAATTTATTCAGTTTATTATTACTAAAATGTCCCTAACCTTGGTGGAAATAGATTCATTGTTTGATGTTGTACTTGTTCTTTGCTCAACATAAATTGTATTGTTTCACCCAAACCTCCGTGGAATGGACATGTTGCTATAATGTTTGTAATTTAATAATTCACAAACATTTAGAAAACCTTAAAACATATGCAAGAAAAATATTTTCCTATATTTTCTAGTTTTTAAATATCCATAGTCAAACTGAAGGTCGAGCTAGAAATGTCAAAATCAGGTGACCAAAGGTTATTTTATTTCATATGATTGAATTTAGTGAACACCAATATCTTTCAAATTATCTTTTTACTTTTAACTTCTTGGTTGATAAATTCCCCAATCTGTCTAATATTACCTAATTCATTATCAAAATTCTGTTAAAATTTTCAATCATCAATAAAGGAATGTAACGAGGTTAATGAAAAAAATATTTAAGTATGTTTAATGTGTTAGTGATGGCACACCATATATAATAATCATAACCATTCTAAATATACATCTTTTTATGCAAACATTGGCTTGATAAAAGTAATAGGATAACAAAACCTTTCTTCCCTCGAATGAAAATCACTAGAGGTTGAATCCGGTTTACTGAAATCCTTTTTTGAAATAATTACTCTGCATAATATTATGCTTACATATTGTATAATCATAGTGAAGTACGGTTTATTATAGTTGAGATTACACTGCGAATCTAATGCTTCATGAACAATTTACCAAACCCATAAAAACAAGGGACTGCAAGCTTGGAAGTTAATTCCAGTTATTGAGTTAGCACAATAAAAACAAGGCAAATAGAAGTTTTACTTTACGATCATAAGCCAAGTTAGTCAAGTTGGATGCATCAGCATGTTCATATATCTTTTTAAGGGCACCCCGATATTTTGTTTTCTTAAGTGAGTGAAACACTTTAAATATATATATATATATATATATATATTCTTTTTGTATTCAAGTTGTCTCAATCCTGAGATGACTGCAAGCTTAACTTTTGGCTTTAGAAACTATATATATATATATATATATATATATATATATATATATATATATATATTCATTTTGTATTCAAGTTGTCTCAATCCTGAGATGACTGCAAGCTTAACTTTTGGCTTTAGAAACCATGACCCAGAGGAATCTTGACCATCAAACTCACACGAGGATCACACTCGGCCTAGGCCACACCAACCCTTAACATGGTTGTTTTTTTTTTCCCATAAATTTTCGAACTGGTGACCTTCACATCATGGAATGACTTAACAATACACCCCATCATTGTCTATTCTATACCTCATGGGCATATTAATTATACTTATTAATTGAATTAAATAAATATAATTAAGTATGAATATAATTATAGTTATGATTAAATATAAATATAATTTATTATATATATAAGGAGTGTGTAAGTGTATTTATATTAATAAAATATGGAACTGGGACAAAAACCCTTACATAAATATTATGATACAAAATTTCTAGTTTCATCGGACCAAACAAAATTCTTACTAACATTGAGTTTGTAAATGCTTCTTAATTTAAAGATATGACCACTATAAAATCTGTAGAAAGGCTAGGGAATATATCAAAATTTTCATATTATCGTACAATGCCAGATAATTGTACTACATCAAATCACATCCTACAAGACACCACTCATCTTCTTAGACCACTAACCTCAACAATTACCGTAATTAGCAGCATCAACCCCCCTGGAGTGGTGGGTTCTATTTCTTTCCACGACATCTCTGGAACCAAGACCTACCAACCCCTAATGTTCATTGACATTACTGATGAATTTCGAATCAGACATGCGCACACTGAGGGAATGGACATCCTCCTACAAGGCTTCAAGATAATTATCCATAACAGACTAATAACAAAGAGTTTTTCCTCCAAAATGATCTAAAAGGAGCATTTCTTCCTTTCAACCATGTCTTCCAATTTCTACCAATTTCTAAATAGAAGCCAGTAGTGCTTGAGAAAGATATAAAATCATATCAAGCACCATGCCAACATTAAATTTCTCTAGAGAAGCAAGATTATTTGCCATCTTTGAGAATGAACCCAACACCAAATTATTTAACACTTTTTTGATAACTCTCCCCATGTCAATACTTGCATGAAGTGATTGGGTAATATGTGAGGCCGAGAGGTTCAATATATAACCAGAGTTAAGACCATGCCACGAGCCGAACTATAACGAAAATTCCATAGCCATCTCCAAAACCTCATCAGGACATAAAATTGATGCCAGAGAGATTTCCCAAGACAGCTGAATTAACTCCATATCCCTTCGCAATACACTTACAAACACGATATAGGACATTTCCAACAGATCCCACCAAGAGTAGCATACATAAAGAAGACATTTGCAAAGGAAAACATATGAGGATATCTAACACTTGTTATTTACATTATGACACCGGGGATGAACCATGTAGTAACGTGGCCAGAAAAGGAAGGGCCACCGAAAAACAAGTCCCTTCCAATCCTAAAGGAAGAAGAGATCCAACCGTTCTTGTATGAGTGCAATTGATCTCTTATTTTCCATTTAAATTAGGAATGTTTACACTTTGGGATTCCACACTTACATGGTGAGTGGAGAATGATGAGGGGGTCCACTCCCCAATTATCCTGGATACATCATAAAAAACGTAACGTAACTAAGGGACTAGTGTAATGCCAAACCTGTGATTCAAATCTATTCTTCCCTGGTCGAGGCTGACACCTTTCCTTGCCAACACGCTAGTCTCAAAATTCAAATTCTTAAACACATGGAAGAAATCCAAGTGATCAAATAGGAAGGTGGAGCCAAAAATTCTTTGTGTAAGGGGAGAGGAGTAACATGGAGTCTCCAAAGACTAAAATTCTATTAATTTTGTGATTGTTAGCCCTATTCAATCCTTTCCATAATTCTAAGTACTCTACATGGTTATTTGTTGTTAGACTAAGCCCCAAGCAAACTAAGAAACAATTTTTCTATCAGGGCCAAAAAGAAACCCTATCGCTCCTGCCTCCCCCTTAATATTTAATATATTATTAATATAATATTAAGACATTAATAAGCAGAGCTCTTGGTGGCGAAACCCTCATGGTGGAGATGAATTCCTGCGCGTTCTCACCCGCATTTCTCTTCAGTCACATTGGTTGGGAGCCATTGAGCAATAGAAGTTCCAATGGCAGCGCTGCGCCCCCAATCTTTGCAAAGAGGCCCATTGCTCGAGTCCTCCAGCAAACTATTAGTGTAGCTTTTTTCTTGAGTGCAAAGAACCACAAGGGGAAGGAGGGTCACGAAACAGGGTCTCAGGGATCGGAGGAAGGTTGCGAGGACCTAAAAGATGGTCATCTGAGCTACTCGTCTATATACAAGCCTAGGTCTATCAAGTCTGTGCCATTTACCCTACCCCTCGAGAGGTCGTTTTTTGAAACAAAACAAAAAATCGCTGGGAACTCAATCGTTTGGTTCAGTAAGGGGCAAATGGAAGCCGGAGAAGGAGCAAACATGAAGGAAGCAGAGAGGGTTTCTGTAGGTATCTACTATGCGACTGTCCAGGCCCACGACGAAGGGAACATTGACGATTATAGTGCTGCGGTTGTCTGCATATTCGCCATTGGCTCTGAAGACTGGAACAAATTGCCCTTCGTGCACCTTATCCTTGAACCTGAGTTTGATATCGCTGCACCTGCATGACCATTGCATGGATCTGGGTTGATCCTCCCCTATACGGAAGGCAGTATTATCTTCAAATCTGTTAATGATCTAATAGATCAGGCATCTAGAAGATCAAGTGGCCCACACCATGTCCAAATCTAGAGGCTCACACACGCCAAGACACCTTTCTACGCCGAATCATAGCTCCAAAATGCAGAGGAAGGTAATACATGGGAAACACTGATGGGAGCCTGGAAACCCCAAATACATTTGCCAACCCTATCAAAATACGCATTAGATTTGAAAAAAATGAAACTCAAACACCCAAAAGGCCTAACAGGCAAGTAGATCAGCGGTGACCTAGTAGGCTAGATCAGGACGAAGCTCTGTGAGGAAGCAATGGGACGATTAAATCTGATAATTCTAGGTACTTGGGTAATAGATTCTGCAACACCGCAGGCAGACGCACCCAAAAGAAGTGGATCTGATACAAATCTTTATTAAAATACGGGAAGGCAAGACTGTTTGCTAGAGGATCTGGGAAGGGAGGAAGGTCCAAGAGCTAAAAAACAAGATCCAAAACCAACCAGGCATACCATCACATTGGCAAAACTTGATTTGTTCAGGCCACAACTTACAGGACAATCTTACGTTGAATGATTATGGCATCACCACAGACACAACCATAATAATTAACCTGCGATTGAAGGGTGGAAGTGCCAGAAACAACTCAAAAAGCACAAGCTCCTTCAAGGAAGCAGTCAAAGGCAAGGGTCAAGTGCATGACAAAATCGCAACAACAGTGGAGCTCCCAAGACCCTATATTGTAGAACAAAAATATAAGAATCCCACACTCACCATTGCCATGTTTGAGGTTAAAAACCTGTACACAGATCTTTATTCCAAATCATTTATATGTAGATTCATTGGGTTCTAGCCAAAATCTGATGTTTTACACCAATGGATATATGAGGCCTGGTCTCCAGACTGTGAGATATACTTATGTCCCAAAGGTCTTTTTATAGTCAGATTTAGAACATAACAAGAAAGAGAATACATCCTCAACAAGGTGCCATGGTTCTGGGGTAATGCAGGACTATTTATGACCCCATGGTTCCCAGAATTTGACGCCAACACAATGGTGGTATCAAAGATGCCAGTGTGGGTCAGGTTGCACAACCTTCCATTACATTTTTTGCATCACAATGTATTAATCACCATAGGGAATGTATTGGGAAAATACCTAAAGACTGTTGAGGATAGAATATCAAGGGGGATACTAACATTTGCCAGGATATGCGTTGAGGTAGACCTCAGTGATGGACTACCAGAAAATGTAAACTTGAATTTCAATAATACACAGTGGACACAACCACTAGATTATGAAAAAAGAGTCTTCTGATGCCATGGATGCCTACAAACAGGTCACCTCCACAGTTCCTGTCCAAAAGCAAAGCAAACTCCCAAAAGGATGGCAGTGTATAGCCCCACTAGAGGAAGAAGTAAAAAAAGCAGAAACAACAGTATACCAAGCAAAGACAGAGGATCAAAAGAACTATAAAAACACACTGGAAGAGGAGGAAGACTCCAGCAAACAAAAACAGCATGAAACGTCCCACCTAACATGAATGGAAATAGCGAGCATCAAGTGAACTCATGGATCAGAAGGATCTAATCCAACAAAGACACTCTCTCTAAAAATCAACTTTCCATTGTAACAGCCACTCCCAATACTGGAGGATGGCGTAAGGTGGAAAAGAAGAAAGGAAGAAAAGAACCGTAGATAATTTTTTATTTTTTATTTTACTTTTTGTTTGCCTAGCCAGTGAAAACAGGTATAGGCCATATGCATATGCTTATTAGCATCTACAAGATGTAATTTTATCATTATGAATAAAATTACGACTTTTTCCACGAGAAAAAAAAATATTAAGACATTAATATACTATTAACACATATATTAACATTATATTAATGTGTTAATGATGTGATATATGTCTTCACATTATATTAAGACATGTTGTTGATAATCTATATATATATATATATATATATATATATATATATATATATATATAGATATATATATCATGTCTTAATATAATATGAAGACATATATGACATTATAAACACATTAATATAACATTAATAAATGTTTAATATAACACTAATGACAAATTAATAATATAGTAATCTACAATGGATGGTCAAAGTTAATGATAGTGGATGACCATAGTTAATAATAGTACAGCCACATTAATAAATGTGGTTGATATAGACCCATCAATATCATTTGCATATGCAAATTAGCATATAATAAGTGGAAAATATTGTAGTTATATTAATTCAATCTACCATAATATTGTAGTTATATTCAATTTTAGATAATTTGTTTATAAATATTAAATCATCTCCACTTGTTGTTTAGGAACTTAGAACTTGATATGTATATCTAAGCTGTTTAAATTCATTCAAATTATTCAATCTATCATCTCACAAGTGATTCATATATATATATATATATATATATATATATATATATATATATTTTTGTGTGTGTGTGTGTGTTCAAGGCCCATGATACATAATATATTATTAAATATAATAATCATCAGATTTATAATATTAATCTTAGGATCTATAATCCTAGGGTTTAATATATTAAAGTTAGGGTTTATTATGTTTGGTTTTATAATGCTAGGGCTCTATATTAGGTTTTAATATTATGATGATCAAATAGTACAAAAATCTATTTAATGTCGCATTGTGACAATCAATCTAACAATCATTGTCTTAATGTTATATTATATTGTAATTTATTCAACATTGCATTGCCGCATTATAAAATTGAGGTTTAGTATTAGGGTTTATAATATTAATTCAAGGGTTTAATATTAATCTTACGGTTTATAACATTAATCTTAGGATATACAGTATTAATACTAAGCTTTATAATATTAATCACAAGGTTTATAATATTAACCCTAGGGATTATAATTTTATATTAAGGTTTATAATCACATGGTTTATTATATTAAACTTAGGGTTTAATATATTAATCTTAGAGTTTAAAAAATTAGGCTTTATAATGTTAGTGTTTTATATTATTAATATATTAGTCCTAGGATTTATAATATTATGGCTTATAATATTAATCTTAGGATTTAATATATTAAACTAGGGTTTCAAATCTTAGGGTTTATAATATTAATGTAAGGGTTTATAATCCTAGGGTTTAATATATTAAATTTAGTGTTTAATATAATTCAGGGGTTTAAAACAATTATGGCTTTCAGATAATTTCAGGTTTAAAATATTAAACTTAAGGTTTAGAATATTAATCATAAGATTTATATCTTGGGGTTTAATATATTAAATTTAGGGTTTATAATCTTAGGTTTAATAATATTAATCCTAGGTTTAACAATATTAATCTTAGATTTTATAATTTTAATTTTTGGCTTTATAATATAACTATATTAATCGTCCAGCTTATAATCTTAGAGTTTGTAATATTAATCTTATAATTTAATATATTAATCTTAGGGTTTATTTTATTAAACAAGTTTGTAATCTTAGGGTTTGTAATATTAATTTTAGGGTTTATAATACTATGGTTTAATATCTTAAAGTTTAATATTAATCCTAGGGTTTATAATATTAATTCTAGGGTTTATAATTTTAGGGTTTATAATCACGGGGTTTTAATATTAATTCTAGAGTTTAATATTAATCATAGGGTTTTTAATGTTAATTTTGGGATTTAAAATTAATATTAGGCTTTAAAATATTAAACTTTGGGCTTATAATCTCATGGTTTATAATCTTTTGGTTTAATATAGTAAATTTTGGGTTTATAATCCTAGGGTTTAATATATTAAACTTAGGGTTTAATATATAAACTTAGAGTTTATAATATTGAGTTTAATAATGTTAGGGTTGATAATTATTAATGTGGTTGATGTATGTATATCAACCACATTTACGAATGTGATTGTGCATGTGATTTATATACACCTATTGACATATATCAAGCACATTTATTAATGTGGTTGTGCTAGTATGTTTATGTCAATCAATATTTACCAAACATTTAATTCTTCCATTCTTTCAAATCAATCTCTAGTTTTTCAAAACTTAAAGTCTTCATTTCATAGCCAACATGTCATTCATGATCTGCGCATGCTCTTACAAAAATTAAGTTGATCATTTCATAATCAACATGTCATTAAAAATCGGTTTATGTTTTGCGAATATTAGCATTGGAAGAAGAAAAGTCTTAAGATGGAAGATTTTAGAAAACAAAATTTTAAACGATTTTCCTTTTCATGTACAACTAACACTTCTACACCTGAAGACTTTTGTTATGTTAATACAAATTAATTTTTTGTAAAATGTAATTCTTAAATATCGAACCTATCATTTTATTTCTTAGCCCGTTTTGCTAACAATGGCCTTTGTCCTTCATATTATGGTGACTATCATGTCTCCACCTCAGAAGTGTAAGAGTATTATATTACTCACAATTTTCTGTAAAAGTACATAGAATACCTCCGTTATATAGCAATGGAGGAGGCCCAATGTTGATTAAGGATAACTACGAAAACTAGACAGATGCAAGTCCTATGTAAGGTTACAACTCACCATACATAGCTCATAGAAAAATGAGGCGTTAGAAAGGCCAACTCTAACAACAAGACAATGTTGTAGATTCTCACATGCACTCAAACTCACAGTAAAGTAAACATGGTTTCTATCATACTTTTCTCACTGCGCGCTCAAACTTATAATAATGTAAAAATAGATTCATAAAAAGTCATTATCGTGTTAAAATATGAGTGCAAAATTTGACTATAAAAAGTTTAATGGTTTGAATGAGGTTACGTAAAGCTTGAGCCTGAAGCAATAACATAAAATATTAAATTACTGACTTGTGTATGTTGTATTTAACCTAGTAGAACAAACATAAAGTCAATCTGAACATACCTATGAAGTTCAATGGTTTGAATTAGGTTACATAAAGCTTAAGTCCCAAGTAATATCATAAAATGTTAAATCACTGACTTGTGTATGCTGCTTTTAACCTAATAGAATAGACAAAAAGTCAATCTGAACATACCTATGTACGAAGTAGCATCTCAGTCACACATTATTTTTGTAATCATGATGTTGTCAAAACATTGCAGGGCATAAAGCTAAAATTGTTGGCCCCTTTGACCCATATTGCAAGTGATGAATAGTTTATGTAGATGTAGCCAACACTGATAGTAGACCAAGTGTTAGGTGCTTAAAAATCCCTCACCCTTCCAAGATTTTAAGATATAATTAAAACTGATTAACTATATATACTCAAACTAAAAAGAATTCGAGTGGGTGTTATGGAGTGCATAAGTACGAGCGACATATCTCTCCCGACAAGAAGGTTGACAGCGCAAAAATGTCCATCGCGCTTACTTGTTCTATGCTTTTAACGCATTTTCGAACCCCCAATGAGTTTAATCCCCAATCAACTTGTCGTGAGTTATCCGTTCAATGCTTGATCCACCGACTAAGCCTAATCATTGCCCCTAAAATAGCGCGAGGATTAGATACGGGCTTCTCGCCCAATAGATCTCAACTATTGACATCAAATCAATCAGATGGCCACTAAATCACATTTCACTAAAACCTGAATGACCGTTACACCCTCCCTTTTGACCCAATGTCATCCTAGACATTGATCTTTCATAGATCTATGATGGTTACACCGAAATCTACACGTGGTTTAACCATGCACCTTCGTGCAATGAATGGGTCCCCATCTCCTCGGTTGGTGAGTTTCTCAAAGGTTGATTGGCACCTATCTACGATATTTAATTATCCTCATAATCGCGAATTTAACCTTAATTCCACCAAAATTTTGTCATTCCCTCGTTCAACGTTATTTCTGCATGTCCTTCGAGGAATCTCGTCCATGACTGGGAGCAAGTGCAAAACAGATCTCATGTTGAACAAGTTTCCTTCTTTGTTCGATAAGTTATCCTAGCTTGCCTTCTTCTTATCGAGTCGGTAATTTAATCACATGAAGTTATGATGTCTGAGTCATCGGGGAAAGAAGCTCTGGTTAACGAGTTAGTTGGGGTTCAAGATACGAAAGTGTGTCTCACAAACATCCTTACCCTCAAGAGGATTCTTACCCTGTCTATTGTTGTGTCTGACGATGATATGTGTCTATTGAAATCTAGGGTTTTGAATGCAACTTTGCCTACTATCCACTCTGACCCAAACTCAATTATGTTGTAGGCCGAGAAATATGAGCTCGAACAACATGCATTATTTCTTAAGTCCAGTTGTAGGATTTTTCTAAAGCTAGACAAGGAGATAATTGCTAAAATTCTTGGTATTCCTGCCCAAGGAATCGACATAACTGATAAAGGGATGGACCGTGAGTTTATTACCTGGGAAGAGAATGATAAGCTTGAATTCTTAAAGGCCCTATTCGAAAACCCAGACCGCGAATTGAAGTTGTTCTTTCCTATACCTACATAGTGTTTAAAACCTTTCTTCCAGATTTTAACCTCTCTCCTCTCCGTCATATTTGGTTTGGTTGACGATACTAGAATGGATGATTCGGTCTTCTTGGCTATACAACTCATTACTCTCCATCCTCGCCATCAAACCATCAATTTTCCCAAATTCTTGACCCGAGCCCTCATAGTCAATTTATCTACTACTATTCCTTTTAGTTCTTTCCATCATTGTTTATATCTCATCCATTTGGTCATTGTTAATTACTGTCTTCCTATTTTTTATCTTCTAATCTTCTCTTGAGTACTACGGATATCAACAAAAGAGAGATAATTTTTTTGCTGGTCTGATGTGATCTATCCCTAGCATGTTCCCCGTGCATACTCCCAGTACAACAACTATTTTTCACATCATTTGAAGGTTAAATTAACAGAGGCTGAGATAAACAGGCTTTCGGAAGAACATGTCAAAACATTAATATTGACTGAGGAATAGAGTATCGAGATTTGGTTTATGTTTCCTGACTATACTGTAATTCGTCTATATGGATTCGATAAGAAACCTTTTCAATTACCTAAGTATGTATCACCTTTTTTGTTTTCTTATTAATTCCTTAGACCTAAGATGTTAGTAAATGAATCACACTTTGTTTCCAAGAAAAAAGGATCATTATTTAGTTATTCCTATGTTATTGCCCCTTTGATTTCTAAAATTAAAAATGCAATAGATGCTTTGGAAATGGAAATGTTGTCTTTTGGATTTCTATAGGACGACCTTTGGAATTATGATTCTATGGGAATCATCTAAGGTTTAAAGAAGCAAGATGGATTATCAACCTATGTTCATGAGAAAAGACCAGAAGTGGAAAAGTTGGCAAACATTGCAACTCTTATCGATGATATCGTACAATCAACAACATCTACAGGAATGACAGAGGCAGCCACCCAAATTGGCTCGAGTAATTCTGAAATCTAGATACATGAAGGGGATTCAGATTCTGTGGTTTCTTTTCCCACTGGCCCTACATCCAAAAGAAAATCAGAAGCCTTAACTCTGCCCAAAGTTTCACGACAGATAAAGCCAAAGGAAAATGATGTGGATGCTGACATGTTCAAATGGGAAGTTGAATAGTTGAATAAAGAAATCCAACAGTCCTTGGAAGATATAAAACCAAAGGTTTCGGGGATGCAAGCGCTTGAGATTAAACATGCTTTTACTAAGAATAAAATAATGGCAACTGGTGCAGAGTTGGTCATATTCTCAGAGAAATCACAGTCCATAGACACCCCAACACTTAAGGATGTAATCCCCGTAGGTGGACCCCAATTTATCTTTGTTATCTCTGCTACTAACTTTGAGACGAATGTTTTAAACCTTACAGTCATTTAGACAGATATTAGGGAGAATTAACAGATGGTAGGCTTTAGGACCTCTTCACTAGCCATTAACTTGGGAAGAGTGTCAGATATGGATGTCATCAACCTGCACCGATAGGCAGGCGAGATTGTGGCCTGAAGATTACTTGATTCCACTGTTGGGAATAGAAAGATGCAAGAAATGTTCGAGAAAGTGTTTGAGAAATTACATATGGCATGCATGGCTTTAAAGAGAAATACTAATTGGATAAAGGAGTTAGAGGATATATTCATTCGACAATCTGGCTAACCCAAAGATATTGAGTCTATTGCGAAATTGATGGAGGAGAAAGAAAAGGAAATCAAAGCCCTTTAGTCAATCCTTAAAATCCCTGATCATGATCCTCACATCCTGATCTAGGCTTTCGAAAGGAAGGAAGAAATTGAAGCTCGCCTCTAAGAAATGGAAGTAGCCTTATGACTTAAATAAGAAGAATGGTAGATCAGACTTAAACAGATAGAGCTATTGAAAGCGGAATCTCACGAAAAGGAGGAATTTCAACTGACACTTTTGGCCAAATACAAAAAATTGATCGATCAAGTTATTAATTCCACCCAAGAATCTAAAACTAAATATTCTAAGCTATTACACGTCAAGATAACCTAGCTAGAGAAATAACTACAATTGGTCGAAGCAGTGAAGGCAAGAGTTGAGCGTAGAGAAGAGAACTTAGTAGATCGGAAGAATGAAGAGATCAAGCATATGCAAGACAACTTGAACGATAATCATGATGAAGTTAAGTCTTTGCAGGAAGTGCTTCAAGCCACTGTAACAGGGAGGAAAGTACTAGTACAAGCCAAGGGATAGATATTGAGGGATATCTGGTAGAATATCTCGACAATCAAAGCTTCTGTAGACATCCTCTTAAATTACGAAAATGGCATAATAAAAAGTGTGAATCTAGAAGCAAAGAGCACAATCGCAGCCCTTGATGAAAGACTAAAATATATCGACTCCCTCATTAACCTCGTCAATACATTAGAAGATGACCCTTTGGGAGGACTGCATCTACCTCGAAGAGATCAATGTATTTTCTCCCTCTGCATGTTAAACATGATGTTATGCAAATACTGTGGGATGAATTCAAGAAGGTTTTTAAAGAGATAAATGATTTCAGGACCAATTGGAATTAGCTTGGAAGGTTTGGCGTGCCTTCATTCTCGAGGAACGATAATTAGGTGGTATCTTAGGAAAAATTATGCAATCAACTAAAGAATACATAACAAGATCTGGGATGTCTAGCTATGCAAGGCGAGGAAGAAATCTCTTCATCTATAGTTTTGAACAATCTCTACATGGATTTTACTATTCTAGCCGGGATTAGTAAGATTATACAGAATCTTCCTACTGCTTGGTATCAGACTAGATCTCGTCTGGTGGTGGTAATCACCAAATATAAGAATGTGCGCTGGTTTTCTACCCTAGATTGGGACAAATTAGCTAAGTTGAGGAATCACTTTAAATGAAATCTTGTGATATAGCATGTCTCCTCCACATCATAAGCCATTCAACCATTACATCTGATGGAGTCCGTGACAGAGAAACTGAAGGATTAGGGTGAAATCCCTTTGATCACCATGCGAGCACCAACTGCCATGATGCATGGAGCCCACTCATTCTCCCCCACAGGCTCAATGAAGAAAGTCAAATCCTCTAAATTGCAAAGGTGCCACAATGAATAGTTATTTCATTCTAAAAGTATCTTATTTTAATTTGAAGTTGAATTGGTTACATTCAAGACCATTACTCTTTAAACTAATACTTAAAACCCTATTTCCCCTCATGGGGGGTTGTTGACAGAAGTGTGAATTTTTTAATTTTTGTTGAATTGCTTGTATGTGCTACACATTTTTCTTTTACATCTCTAAAATCGATCCTTATGCTTTGAAGAAGCCTTGTTTGTTTGTTTATCGTTTATCTTTTGATTGCGAATTGCAGAAACTAAATCAGAGGCTTGCCCTCATTTAGGAGACAATAAATTTTGTTTCAATGTTATGATATATGTATTCTCAAACGTAGGACTAAATGACTTGTGCTTGATTGTTGTCAGTTGAAATCTTGTCTCTGACTTACCAATAATCAATGTTCTACATTAGCAACTGCAAAAGTGTTATGTTATAATTTGTTTTGTTTTAAGCACTAGTGTTTCAGAAATCATAAAGTTTTGCTATCTCTTTGTAGTTTCTAGTTTCAATATTTATGATTGAATGCACCCATCCACAAAGGTTTAAAGGAGAATGTTAAGAATATTTGTACTTGTTGCGTACATATTTATCTAATACTAAAAATGACTGGTATCATTTAACTTTGTGTTTTACTTTTTTATTTTCCTTTCCTTTTACACTCTCTCGTTACCTTCTCCCAAATTTGCATGTTAGCTTCTTCGTATCGTAAGGATCACATTTTCTGATATTGTCCGATATTGTTATTGAATTTAAGTTTTACCACTCACTTCTATTAATTCCATGATTTACTACAATGAACAATTATCTGTATCTGACCTTGTTTTAATTTCTTACTGAAAATCATATAATTAATATCAAGGTCACATCATGTGGTGCAGTGGAGGTCAGCTATAGTACCTAGAGCAGGAGCACTTCTTAGTCCTCAGTGAATGTGTATTTAAGTCGTTCATATGTGGGGATGATTTGAGCACTAACACTGAGGAAATAAAATGATGTAAAGTTTTAGCATTCAATTATGGACCATTGACTATAAGATTCCATAGTAGTCTTAAATATCAGATAGACTTGCTATATATTCACAACTTCTTGAAGCATGGTTTCTTGAATATCAGGGCAGTCTTGTGGGTTGAAAGCTGCCGATTTTTTATTTTTTGTTTTCAAATAAAAGAAAAAATATTAACATGGTGATTAAAAGAAAATATTTTTATATTAATTTAAATTTTATGAAAATAAGGAAAGGAAAAAATATCACAAAATTTTCGGTTAGATTTCACGAGTTTTAGAACAGTAAACACAAAAAGTTTTTATTATTTAAAGACTTTTTTTTTAAGTTTTTTAATTAAAAAATCTTAATTTTGGTTAATTTTTTTCATATAAATTTATTTTAATTACGCCATAAGGCATTTCTCTTCGAGAACAACTCCCTTAGCTTCCACTGTGTCCCAGTCTACAACATTGGATGGAATGTTAGACGATTGAATAGTTTTAGGCCGTCAGATTTATAGTTAATAATTAGGAGAAAACTAATAGTTAGGGCACTTAATGGGCACTTTCAAAAAGTAATCAAACAATTTCTTCTTGTTGAACATTTTCTTGATGGCTTAACATGGAGGTTTATTCCCTTCTCGGTTCTCCAAAAGAGGGTTTCCTTTCTCTTTCTCTGTTACACAACAAACAAGGCTTGATTATTCATATCATGTGCCTTTGGAAATTCGTGAATTCCATGTTATGGTAGTTGAGTTTAACTATGTTTATGAATGTGCATTTACATCAATTCTTTCTGAAATCAAAGTTGTGTGCATATATTTCAATGTTTGATGCATGTTTATGAATTCAGGGACATTTCATTATACTACAGGAATACATGGCAATTGCTGCTCACCCCTTCTTGCCATTTCTATAAAGCATTCCCTTTTGGGATCCAGAGGGATTGATATACATTATTGTTACATTGCAACCCTCAACAAATCAGTGATATTACTTTTTCGTTTCGGTAAATCAAAACAGAATCAAAACCCAATCAAATGAAATAGAATTAATTCCCAAGAAAAGTTTACAATATTATATGTTTTGTCATGTCAACAAAAAAATCATCTCCCAAAACTTTGATGTTTATTTGGAAAGTGAAATTTTGCAGATTCGATCTTTATAAAATAACCAATGGATAGATGGTGGCTTCATGACCAACTATTACATAAATGATTAGTGGTGGATATTTTAAAGAGACTTAATCAAATCTAACGTTATGATTTATTAGATCAACTAATAATTTTACTGTCATTTTGAAAAGATATTTGATTTCACAAGGAATTTAGACAATGGAGAAATTTCGTTGTTCGTTATTGTTTAGAGGGAAATTCTTCATTCTAGAATAGGAGTGGTATAAAGTTATTTTTTCTTGGGAATCATGATTATAACAAAAATGGATATTTCTTAATTTTAGAATAACAACGGTATAAAGATGGGAACTTAGACATCTTGCAGTAAGAAATAATTGTTCGATTAGGTCTTTGTTTGGTATAGGGTAATTATATTATCTTAAAGTGATCATTTTAACACCTGTTCAAATGATTGATAAGACCTCTTAAATCATGGTTGGTGATAGAGTTGGGTCAATCGAAACATTAATTAAAATGCATATATATACTCCAGAGATCATTACGAGGACATATTATTGATAACCAACACGTTAAGACATTGTTATGGTTAATAATAATATTATGAGGATATATTATTATCATTGTTACAATTAAGGTATTTAGAATCGAAAGAGTCATTATACTCAACTATGAAAGTAGTTTTTCGTAACGTACAACAGTTCAAATATAACCGTGCCCCGCAGTTTTCAAATCTAAATTTTTACTAATAAAACTTAGCTCACTTCAATCGTATATTTTGATAATTATATAACATATTAGTAATATAATTGTTGTCCATATAACATAATATATTATAAGAACTATATACAGTTTCAATTTTCAATTCAAAATCATCGAATTCTATTCACCACTAAAGTTGTGTTAAAAATTGAGATTGTTATTAGTAATTTTGTCGACTAACGTTTTCTTTAACCTTGGATACCATATTATTTGTGAAGTTTATGAATTTGTCTCAGCTTGTCTAAAATTTTCCAAGATGCTACAGAACAATAGTGGTTGATCATTGTGTATTCTAATTTCTTTTTGAAGTTGTAAAAGGAAATAGATGAAAGTGATGTATTTGTGGAAGATTTTAAGAAAGCACATGTAGTTTGCAATATAAACAAATATTTATTCCCAAACTCCTAACAATCTTCAAACTAATGAAATTTTAACAATAAAATTTTAACAATAAAATAACTATCTAACATTAGATTCGGATTTTATTAATTGGGGTTTTTAATATTTTTGAAGTTTAAAAGGAAATAGATGAAAATTATGTATTTATGGAAGATTTTAAGAAAGTGTTGGAAGACATTAATTCCAACCACCTACAATAAATGCAATAGCTAGTCTCTTCTGGAAAATTCGGCGGATGTCTCGAGAGCTGGATAGCTTCCTGGAGAAGCCACTGACTCCAGAAACTTCTTTGTTGTATATAAAAACCTGTTCAGTAATCAAATGAAGCAAGTGTGTTCTGTGTTTTGTGTTTAGTGCGTGTTCTCTGATTTGGTATAAGAGCGAGGTTAAGCTTCAAGAGTGTGAGTCATTGTTCTCTATGAATAGTGAGAGACTGAAGTCGTTGAGGGTGTGTTGCAGAGTGTGTGTCCTGTGTTTTGTGTTCAGCCTGTGTTACTGTGTGCAACACATTAAGCTTTGGTGAAGGGTGAGCCGACTGAAGGACTAAGGTTACTGCATCCCTGTGTGTGATTTTTCACTGTTGTGAACTTGCAATTCATCTGTGTGTGCGTAAAAGTGCATTGGTGCAGAGCACCGGTTGTGAGCCTCATTGGAGGGAGCCATCTGGTGCGGAGGACTAGTTCGTGAGTCTCATTAGCGGGAGTTGTCTGCTGTCATAGAAACGGAGCCGAATATTTCTAAGGAGCCGTCGGAGACCCAAGACAAGCTAGTGGGGTGAGCTTTTGGTACAAGAGATTTTTTATCTGCTCAGATTTTTTTTTGAAGAATATTGAAAAGGAAAAGTTTTCTTTTTCATTTTGTTGTCGGAATTATCATTATGTGTGTGTATGAACAACTAGGGCATGCTTTGGCTAATGTTGGGTGCAATATTTCTAAAAAAAGAAAACATAATTTTTTCTGGTATTCTTTGTTGGGTGTGGAGCCTGATTATCTTCTATAGTACCGGCATATTGGACCCCAGTTCAAAATGGGGCGGCAATGCCGCCCGTAAAATAATCACTGCCGTGGGGGGTCCAGGGGGCCGTTCATTAGGCGGATGATCTGACGGTAGAACTTATGTTTAGTTTAGGGTTTTTTGCCCTAGAAGGAAACCCCTCTCTTTATATGAGGGCATTGTATTTGAGGCTATGATATAGATGTGTATTCGGTGAGCGAGAAACATAGAGGTGAGATTGTGAGAGAAAACAGAGG
Organism: Pinus tabuliformis; assembly: GCA_031772625.1. NCBI lineage: Eukaryota > Viridiplantae > Streptophyta > Pinopsida > Pinales > Pinaceae > Pinus > Pinus tabuliformis. The sequence continues at coordinate 553,554,753 of CM062812.1, forward strand.
ATATTACAGCGGTTTTGTTGTAGGTTGTATCTCTTCATTTTGCTGGATCATAGAAAGGAAGGACTGGCTGTTCGGGGCGGACGTAGCCCAAACTGGGTGAACCACGTATATTTGTGTCTCTCTTGTTTTGTGTGTTTTCTGTGTTTATATTTCTGCAATATTTTATGTGTTCCATTGCTCCGTAATATATAATTTTCTAACAACTGGTATCAGAGCCGAAGGTCTATTTGGCTGATAAACTCGCAGGAAAGAAGGGTTCCTGGTTCGAGTGGGAGCAATGGCGGAAGATGGTAAGTTTAGGGTCGAGAAATTTAACGGCCAAAACTTCTCGCTGTGGAAGATGTAGATGGAAGATTATCTGTATCAGAAAGATCTATACCTACCATTGGGCGGAAAAACAAAGATGCCGACGGGTATGAAAGACGAAGAATGGAACCTTCTCGATAGAAAGGCACTCGGAACAATACGGTTGTGCCTTGCTGCGTCAGTCGCCTTCAACATTTTGAAGGAAACCACGACAGAGGGTTTGATGCAGACGTTGTCGAAACTATATTAAAAACCCTCGGCCTCAAACAAGGTATTTCTTATGAAACGGTTATTTAATATGAATATGTCGGAAGGTGGATCTGTTGCAAACCATTTAAATGATTATAATACAGTTACAAGTCAGTTAAGTTCTGTAGGGGTAAACTTTGATGATGAAGTTAGAGCTCTGTTATTCTTGTGCTCATTACCAGAAAGTTGGAATGGTTTGGTAATGGCCATTAGTAACTCTGTTTCTGGATCTAGTACTTTAAAGTTTGATGATGTTGTCGGTGCTATCCTTAGCGAGGAAATGCGACGGAAAAGCTTCGGTGAGACATCGGGAAATGCTTTGAGTGCAGAGTCTAGAGGAAGAAAAATGGAAAGAGGAAAGAGCTCAGGATATCGCAGTAAATCAAGGAAAGGCAGATCCAAGTCCAGATCGGGGATAGTGTGCTGGAAATGTGGAAAGAAAGGACACCTAAAGAAAGACTGTAGATCTCGGAAGGGAAAAGAAGGAGATGCACAGCAAGAAAACAATCATGAAGAAAATGTGACAGGTGAGGTGTTACAAGATGCTTTGATTCTTTCTTTCGAAAATATTACTGACTCCTGGGTGGTAGATTCAGGGGCCTCATTCCATGCCACACCTGAAAAGAAATACCTTTATGACTATGTTCAAGGAGATTTTGGACAAGTTCGTCTGGGTGATGACAAACCCTGTAAAATTGTTGGAATGGGTAAGGTTCTTGTAAAACAGCAGAATGGAAACCAATGGCTACTAAAGGAGGTAAGGCATGTTCCAGATCTAAAGAAAAATCTGATTTCAACAGGGCAGTTAGGCAGTGAAGGTTGTGTGACAACTTTCACAGATAAAGCTTGGAAGGTCACAAAAGGAGCCCTGGTAATAGCAAAAGGTGAAAAGGTTGGTACATTGTATTTATGCAATGGTATTTCTAACTCTGTTAATGCTTTGACTTCCAAAGGAGTAGATGCAGCATTATGGCATCATAGGCTCGGACACATGAGTGAAAAAGGGATGAAGATTCTTCACTCAAAGAATTTGTTGCCAGGTTTGAAGAATGTTGATTTGGATTTCTGTGAGAACTGCATTTATGGAAAACTGAAGAGAGTCAGATTTCTCAGAGTTGGGAAAGAAAAGAAGAACGAAAAATTAGAGCTTGTGCATACAGACGTATGGGGACCTGCTCAGGTATCATCTCTCGGAGGCTCTCGTTATTATGTTACCTTTATTGATGATGCAACTAGAAAAACTTGGATTTATTGTATTAAGAATAAATCTGATGTATTTGATACTTTCAAGAGATGGAAAGCTTTGGTTGAGATTGAGACAGGAAAGAAATTGAAGTGTCTTAGATCAGACAATGGAGGTGAATATTGCAGCAAAGAGTTTGATAGGTACTGTTCAGAGCATGGAATTCGCAGAGAGAAGACAGTTCCAAGAACACCACAAGAAAATGGTGTGTCAGAAAGGATGAACAGAACAATCATGGAGCGTGCAAGGTGCATGAGATTGCATGTAGGATTGCCTTTACAGTTTTGGGTAGATGCTGTAGATACTGTTGTTTATTTAATAAACAGAGGACCTTCAAGTTCCTTGGATGGTGGTGTTCCAGAGGAAGCATGGACAGGGAAAAAGGTAAACTACTCTATTTTAAAACCTTTTGGTTGTGAGGCCTTTGTCCATATTGATAAAGAAAATAGAACAAAGCTTGAGGCAAAGTCAAAGAAATGTACCTTTATTGGATATGGTGTTAATGATTTTGGTTATCGCTTATATGATTATGAAAATCACAAAATCATTAGGAGCAGAGATGTAATATTCAATGAAAAGGTCTTGTATAAGAATCAGTTGCAGGAAAAGAAACAAGAAAAAGAAAACAAGGAATACGCAGTTCTTGATGAAATTACTGAAAAAGTAAAGGTGCCTGAAAATAATAATAATCAACAACCACAACATCAGCAACCATCACAACAACAACAGGCACCCCAAACACCTGAAAGTGGTGTTAGAAGATCTACCAGGACAAGTAGACCTCCTGAACGATACTCTCCTTCATTATATTATTTATTGTTGACTGATTCTGGTGAACCTGAATGTTATGAAGAAGCAATGCAGGTTGAAAGCAAGAAGAAGTGGGAGGTATCCATGGAAGAAGAGATGGACTCCTTAATTCATAACCAGACTTGGGATTTAGTCAGGTTGCTTGCAGGGAAAACTACATTGAAGAATAAATGGGTTTACAGGCTGAAGGAAGAAGATGGAGGAAAGAAAAGGTACAAAGCTACACTTGTGGTGAAGGGGTTTGCACAGAAGAAAGGTATTGATTTTGATGAAATATTTTCTCCTGTTGTTAAAATGACTTCAATCAGAACTATTTTAAGTCTTGTAGCAGCTGAAGATTTGCATCTTGAGCAATTATATGTAAAGGCAGCCTTTCTCCATGGGGATTTGGAGGAAGAGATATATATACAGCAGCCACAAGGATATGAGGTGAAAGGGAAGGAGAAACTTGTAACAGGCTCCAAGGTAGTGGTATCTAAAATTTGACAAGTTTATGTCTGAACAAGGTTATGCTAGATGTCACTCTGATCATTGTGTTTATCTGAAAAAGCAAAATGATGGCAGCTATATTATATTGTTATTGTATGTAGATGACATGCTTGTTGCAGGATCTAACATGCAGGAAATAAATGTGCTCAAAAGAAAATTGGCAAATTCATTTGCAATGAAGGATTTGGGTGCTGCAAAACAAATCCTTGGTATGAGAATAACTAGAGACAGGAAAAATAGAAAATTAACATTGTCTCAGAATGAGTACATACAAAAGGTGTTGAAAAGATTTAACATGCAAAATGCAAAACCAATTAGTACACCTTTTGCTAGCCATTTCAAACTTAGCAAAGAAATGTGCCCAAAGACCCAAGAAGACATGGATTATATGTCTAAAGTTCCATATGCATCAGCAGTTGGAAGTTTAATGTATGCAATGGTCTGCACAAGGCCTGATATTGCACATGCAGTGGGAGTTGTAAGCAGGTACATGAACAATCCAGAAAAGGAACATTGGATGGCAGTGAAATGGATTCTCAGATATTTGAGAGGTACCACAAATCAGGCATTATGCTTTGGTGGTTCAAACATATCCCTACAAGGATATGTTGATGCAGATATGGCAGGTGACAGAGATAATAGGAGGAGCACTACAGGATATGTATTTACTTTCGGAGGAACAGCTGTCAGTTGGGTTTCAAAAATCCAAAGTGTTGTTGCACTTTCAACAACAGAAGCAGAGTATGTTGCTGCTACAGAGGCTAGTAAAGAAATTATTTGGTTACAAAGGTTTATGGGTGAATTGGGTAAGGAGCATGATATGGGCACGTTATACAGTGATAGTCAAAGTGCCATTCATCTTGCAAAGAACTCAGCATTTCATTCCAGGAAAAAACACATACAGCTCAAGTACCATTTCATACGATCAGTGTTGGAAGATGGAGAGTTGAAGCTGGAAAAGATACACACTAGCCAGAACCCTGCAGATATGCTAACAAAAGTTGTAACCAGGGAGAAACTGAGAATATGCATAGTTTCAGTTGGTCTTCAAGGATGACGATGAAGATGAGAAACAGCCAGGTCCAAAGAGGAGTCATTGTCCAGCAAATGGAGCAGCGGTGGAGTTGCTACAATCAGTCTCCAAGTGGGATATTGTTGGGTGTGGAGCCTGATTATCTTCTATAGTACCGGCATATTGGACGCCAGTTCAAAATGGGGCAGCAACGCCGCCCGTAAAATAATTGCTGCCGTGGGGGGTCCAGGGGGGGGCGGCAGCGACTTTTGGGAGCCCCCCCCTGGCGGGGGGTTTCGGGGGCAGCGCCCCCGAAGCTAAAAACAGCTGTAAAATTGCCTTGTAAAAGTACAGTAATTTCTAGTCAATCTGGGCGGTTCATTAGGCAGATGATCTGACGGTAGAACTTATGTTTAGTTTAGGGTTTTTTGCCCTATAAGGCAACCCCTCTCTTTATATGAGGGCATTGTATTTGAGGCTGTGATATAGATGTGTATTCAGTCAGCGAGAAACATAGAGGTGAGACTATGAGAGAAAACAGAGGATATTACAGCGGTTTTGCTGTAGGTTGTATCTCTTCATTTTGCTGGATAATAGAAAGGAAGGACTGGCTGTTCGGGGTGGACGTAGCCCAAACTGGGTGAACCACGTATATCTGTGTCTCTCTTGTTTTGTGCGTTTTCTGTGTTTATATTTCTGCAATATTTTATGTGTTCCATTGCTCCGTAATATATAATTTTCTAACATTCTTGACATAGATTTCGGTGGGCACTATCAAAATGAAGTTTTCAGTGTGTAAAACTCTTATTTGCGTTCAATGGGCACTCTGAAATGAAGTTTTAAATGTGCATATTTTTACAAATTGGGGTTGTCTATGCTGAAAATAGTTTTTCTGAGTGAAGAATAGTTTGTGGTAGTTTTTTTTGGGGGGGATTTAAGTTCTTGGAGCTTTCCAACTCAGTAATAAAAAATGGGGGAGCTATAAACTTTTATGTGAAAATTAGTAATTTCTTTCTAGTGATTGGTACGTGAAAATAAGTAACATGGCTAATGTATTGGCAAAATCTTATTTATCTGACTCTAACATGTTAGACGGTGAAAATTATGCAAATTGGAAGTTTAAGTTGCACACTTTGATGGAAGGCAACAATACATGGGCGATTGTGTCTGAAGCTAAAGTTAAGCCAGTGTCTCCTCAAGCCACAGATGTTGCAATTCAATATTGGGAGCGACGGGAAAACAAAGCAAAGGTGCTTTTGCAGATGATGGTTAAGGACAACATTATTCCACACATTAGAGAGTGCAAAACATCCAAGGAGACACGGTACACTCTCAAAAATTTGTATGAGACGAAGACTACAAATCGAATATTATATTAAGATGGAAGAAAATGAAAGTGTTAGTGATTTTATTTCTAGAATTAAAGATCTAAAGGATAAATTAGGTGACATTGGTGAATCAATATCTAGTACAGACTTGGTTACTGTGACATTAAATGGAATGCTTGATGAATATCAAATGTTTATCACTGGTCTTTCAGCTAGAGAGAAGGCTCCTACTTTTGATGAGTTGGCAGGTATACTTATGTAGGAAGAAGAGCGGAGAAGAAGCCTTAAACAAAAATCTCCCAATTCAGATTTGGCATTGATGGCTAAAGGGAAGCAGTCCTTCAAAGGCAAACAATGGGAGAAAAATAAAGGCAAAAAGCCACAGGTAAAATCATTTCAAGGTACCCATTTACCAAGGACAAATGCCAAATCAAGTAAAGGTGATGTGTGTTATTATTGTGGAAAACCTGGTCATTTTGCTAAGAATTGCATAAAAATGAGGTTTGGTCAATTTAAACAAAGAAGGCATTCAGGAAATTATGTTGATAGAGATGAAGCAATTAGTCAAGATGTTAGCAATCTTAAATTGTTTGTGTCCAATGCTACTTTATTAGCAGAAACGGATGAGGATAATGCTTGGTTTATAGATTCTGGTGCATCAATCCATATGTCATGCAAAAGACATTGGTTTGATACTTATCATGAGATTAATAATGGTGGACACATATATTTAGGAGATAATAGATCACATGAAATTAAAGGATATGGTGATATAAGTGTTATGATGCCTAATGGACAAGAAAAACAAATTCAAAATGTGGTGTATGTTCCAGGATTAAAGAAGAACTTAATTTCAATCTCTACTATCACAGATCGACATTTAAAAGTTGAATTTGTGAAATCACATTGTTTGGTAAAGGATGTGTAGGACAACTACAAGGTTGTTGCAAAAGGAATGAGAGTTGGAGGGTTATACAAGTTGGATGTAATGAAGAATGGGCATCAAGCTTTGGCATCAACAGGCATGTCAACTATAAGGCTTTGGCATCAAAGGTATGGACACTTAAATCATAATGACCTAATGTTACTACAAAAGAAACTAATGGTAGAAGGTCTTCCAATTATTAAGGGTGAACACTTTGAATGTGAAGGTTGCGCACTAGGAAAACAACATAGGGAAGAATTTCTTGTGCATGAAAATAGAAGAAAACGTGAAATACTTGAACTAGTGCATATTGATGTATGTGGTCTAATGCAAACTAAGTCGCTTGGTGGAGCATATTACTTTCTTATATTTATTGATGATAGCACTAGATACACCTGGGTGTACTTTATAAGAAAGAAAAGTGACTTGTTTGAATACTTTAAAGAATTCAAGAGTATGGTTGAAAAGAAAACAGGAAAGAGCATTAAAATTATTCGATCAGATAAAGGTGATGAGTACACTTTAGGAGCTTTTATCAAATATTGCAAACAAAATGGAATTATGCAACAATTTACAGTACCACATACACCTCAACGAAATGGAGTAGCTGAGAGAAAGAATAGAATATTAGTTGAATGTGCTCATAGTATGTTAAAAAGTAAAGGACTTTCTAATAGTTTTTGGGCTAAAGCCATTAATACAACTATATATCTTAAAAATAGAAGCCCTACTAAGTATCTTGAGCACAAAACACCATTTGAAGCATTCTATGGTTTTAAACCTAAAGTTAATCATTTAAGGATATTTGGATGCAAGGCCTTTGCTCATATTCCTAAAGAGGATAGGAGAAAGTTAGATGCCAAAGACATGAAATGTAGTTTTATTGGATATTGCACTGATCAAAAAGCATATAAAATGTATGATCCAAGTACTCACAAGGTCTTTGCAAGTAGAGATGTAATATTTCATGAGCATGTAGATAAACAAATAAAAGAAGATGAACATAATATATGGTAGTACCCTTATGAAAGCTTTAAGGAAGAAGAAGAAGTTGTGGAATCAACTCAAGTACAAGAATACATGGACATTCCAAAAGACACATCAAGAAATCAAAGTCCACAAACAAGTGATGTAGGCACTCCACAGAGAAGAAAAGGAGAAGGTAATCCACAAAGTAATGAACCTCTAAGAAGGTCAACACGACAGGTTCAAGCTCCCAGCAGGTATAAAGATTATGCTTTAATGTCTCAAGTAATGACTGTTTTTGAGCCCTTAAATTATGAACAAGCCAAAAATCATAAAGAATGGATGGAAGCTATGAAAGAAGAATATGACTCTATAATGAAAAATGAAACTTGGGAATTAACAGAATTACCTGAAAATAAAGTCCCTATAGGATCAAAATGGTTGTACAAGAGAAAATTTAATGCATATGGTAGCATAGACAAGTATAAGGCAAGATTGGTTGCAAAAGGTTATTCACAAAAAGAAGGTATAGATTATGAAGATACCTTTGCTCCGGTTTCAAAAATGAATACAATCAAAATAATGATAGCATTGACAACTAAATATGATTGGAAGTTACATCAATTAGATGTAAAGTCAGCTTTTCTAAATGGTGACTTAAAAGAAGAAATTTATCTTGTTCAACTAGAAGGATTTGTAAAGAAGGGTCAAGAACATCTTGTATGCAAGTTAAAAAAGGCCTTATATGGACTAAAACAGGCCCCTAGATATTGGTATGAGAAAATAGACAAATTCTTCTTTCAGCAAAGATTAAAAATGAGTAAAAATGATCCTAATTTGTATGTCAAGACAGATAGAAATGGGGATATAGTATTACTTTCTATATATGTTGATGATCTAATAATAACAGGGAGTGCTGATAAATTAATTATAGATATAAAAATGAAGTTATCACAGGAATTTGAGATGAAGGATCTTGGTGAGATGCACTATTGTCTAGGTCTTGAAGTATGGAGAGATGATGGAAGAACCTTAATCATACAAAGCAAATATACAAATGAATTACTAAAGAGATTTCATATGAATGGATGTAAAGCAGTGAGTACTCCATTGGAACAAAATATCAAATTAAGAAGTGATGATGGAACAAAAGAGGTGAATGGAACATTGTATCGACAATTAGTGGGAAGTCTGAATTATCTCACTACCACTAGACCAGACATTGCTTATGCAATAAGCATACTTGGTAAATTCATGGCTAAACCTCATGAAATTCATTGGATAACTTCAAAAAGGGTCCTTCGATACTTAAAGGGAACTATCAATTTTGGTATTGAATATACTAATGCTTGTAATGTTGAATTGACAGGTCATTCTGATTTTGACTGGGCTGGAAATCCAGATGATAGGAAATCCACCACTGGATACGTCTTCAACATATGATCGAGAGCTATATCATGGGGCAATAAGAAACAAGCAACAATTTCCTTGTCATCAATTGAAGCAGAATATAAAGCATTATGTAGTGGCACCTGTGAAGCTATATGGCTCAGAAGAATACTTGAAGATGTTGGTGAAGGTCAAAAAGAACCTACAGTGATCAGATGTGACAATCAAAGCACCATCAAACTGGGGAATAATCTTGTATGTCATGTAAGGTCAAAACATATAGACACACAATATCATTTTGTAAGAGAAAAGGTCTAATCAAAAGAAATTTCTCTAATATACTGTAATACAAATGAGAATGTAGCTAACATATTCACTAAGCCTCTTGGGAAGACAAAATTTGAGTTTTGTAGAAGTTATGTGTTGTCGAAAATCAAGATTATATTGTAAGCCTAGCTGAGACTTAGACCAGTAGGCATGGCAATTAAGAGTATGTTTACAGTATCTTATGTATTGTGTTATAGTATATTTTTCATATGGTTGGAATTAAGGGGGAGTGTTGGAAGACATTAATTCCAACCACCTGTAATAAATGCAGTAGCTAGTCTCTTTTGGAGAATTCGGCAGATGTCTCGAGAGCTGGATAGCTTCCTGGAGAAGCCACCGACTCCAGAAACTTCTTTGCTGTATATAAAAACCTGTTCAATAATCAAATGAAGCAAGTGTGTTATGTGTTTTGTGTTTAGTGCGAGTTCTGTGATTAAAAGCACATGTACTTTGCAATATAAACAAATATTTATTCCCAAACTCTTAATAATCTTCACACTAATGAAATTTTAACAATAAAATAACTATCTAACATTAGATTCTGATTTTATAAATTGGGGTTTTTAATATTTTATGATGTATAGTGGTTGTAGGCAGGGAAGAAGTACTTAATTGGCGCTATTATTTGGAAAGGGCTAACCAGCCATATATTGGGTATTTAATGCTCTCAGAGCAGCACGTGACTTAACGTGATAAGCGGACAAATTCGGCATTAAATAATATTTTCCCGCTCCCGTGTTATCGGGCTAAGTGGCGTGCTTCTCTGAGAGAATTAAATACCCAATATATGGCTGGTTAGCTCCAGCCTGTTTTGCACTTTCTTGTTGGCCATTCAAACACAGTAATGTGGCAAAAAAATTTCCCTTCTTACTGTCAAAACTACTGAACATCCAACGGCTTTCTTTGAATTCAAATAAAGTATTGTTAGGATATTAAATTGTTATATGTCATATGACCACCCATTTTGCGTGAACATTCATTACATTGTTCGTGGATTCTCGCGGAACTTGAATCACTTCGCTTGATCTCTAATGATGAATATATGCTAAACTTATTATTGGGAACTATAGTAGCGCCTAATTCAACGGTTAATTAATAATTTTAATGAAACTTTGTTAGAAGTACAGAGGAAGCTTACTTAACCCAAGAGTATGTGGTTCTGACAAGGTCACATAGGTGAAATTTAATCTCACGAAATCTGTGTACTACATATATAATCTAAAATACTAAGATCCACTCATTTCAATTGCCATTGCCATGGATCCTTGAAATCCTCATTTTATTTTGATATTTATTATTCAATTTTGAAAAAAAATGCAATGCTTTAGTCTCCATTAGATTCAATTATTTAAATTTGTAAATTGTAAATGGAGGATTTTGAGAAAATTCCAATGCTTACGTTGTTGCAAATGAAAAATTGTAAATGGAGTATGTTTAAGAAATATCAATGTTGGAGTGTTTCCAAGAAGAAAATTTTAACCGGTGAAAGATATGGCTGAAGCCAATCAAAGGCTAACTAGTATGAAGCAGCATATCAGGAGCTTACAGTTTTTTCATGAAACATATTTGGTAACCTGTCGAGCACGAGAAGAGAACCTCCGAGAATGGCGAACATCAGCTTATGTCGATTGAAACTTCCGTCACTTAAGTTATTTCATATTTACTTACTCATTAACTTTGACTCTCATTAGATGGACATAATGAGAAAAACAATGACTAAATTAAGATATTACTACACCAAATTTCAAACCGATATGAAATTATCCAAATGAGAGTAAGGGATATCAAATTATCATTTCTTATTAATATATTTAGGATTTGATAAAAAGGTGCAAATACATGCCCATAGAAGTGTAGATGAATGTGATGTGTTTTTCACTTTTTAGCTAGGATAAGTGTGTTTTTCACTTTTTGACTCGGTTATAGTTTATATCATGTGATTGATGTTTTATCCACTCATTAACTATAATTTAGAAGGTATCATTACACAAAAACGATACCATTTTTTAATGTGCTTGAAGAATTATTGACCTTGCATTCTCCCAACTGGGTAATGGATATGGGTGATGGTGTTGATTTACTTCTCATGCCCCCTACCAAATACATCCACGAGACTAATGAATATAATTATGTACGTGACCTTAATGGGCCAGACCAAGAGATTTTACCTTGGAGAATTTTTTTATGATTGTCTCTCTTAACATTTCTCATAAATACGATAAAGAAGGGAATTTTTAATGTCGTTAGCGGAATGTTAACAACATTTCTCATAAATATGTTATCTATAATTAGAAGTCTGAAAAGGCTACAAAGAGTTATCTACCTAAAATGAATTTATTTCTAAACATAAAGAGTAAAAAAAAACATGAGAAGATCTCTTCCTGCAAAAGACCCCAACTAATAGTAGTGGAAAAATTCAGGCAAATAAACATTGATCCCTCTTTTCCCACTTTTATCACTTTGATCTTCGAACCCTCCATGATGAGCCTTTTCATGGTTACATCTCAATATTACTTTCATAAAATTCAGTGTACTCTAATGACACCACCATTACTACTACAAAGATATCAAAATTGTCATTTGCAGTGTTTTTCATTTTGAAGTTTAATAATTATCATCTATCAGTGATCAATCTTGCTTCATTTATAACATATTTGATGAGAAATGTTTTCTCTCTAATGGAGTCCAGTTTGTGTAAAAAATAAAACAATGAAAAAAATGACTAAAATTTTCCTTAAAGCAAGATCTTGGATTTCCTTTGGTCAACCTCAAGATTCCAAAGTAATTGAAGTCTGTTTTACACGATATATGACTAAAATTTAGAAAAAACAGAATATTAAATAAATAATCAATTATAATTGCAATTCATCTTAATATGCATAAATAGTTATTTGGATGTCTTGCAAAACTTGTTTCCACTATCTGTTCATTACTGCCTTATATGATAATAATCCAGAACTGTGTTAACAATGAACACTATTATCTCATGAGACATCTAGAAACAACTAGGGGCACCACCATAGATTTGTATCTGTGAATGACCTAAAATTAACAAACAACATAGATGGGACATCATGATTTAGAAGTATAAAAAAAAATGATTAGAATGACTAGTACAAGCCTGTGTAAATTTTTTTGAACATAGAAAAGTATTTAACCCCAACATTAAGTATGGAAACACTAATATTTCCAGTGCACAATACAATAGATACCCGCATAAACCAAAAGAAGTGAAGACTCCAAATATTTTAAAGGTTTTAACTTTGTCTCAGTCAACACTTGGGATAATATTCTATGAAACAATGCAGAGACAAATTAAATCTATGAAATGGTATTGGAAAATATTAGCTACCATGATAGTACAACAGTCCAATTAAAGAGAAAATTGGAAGAACCATCTCAGTATGTATCAATCTAGTCAACCAACATCCTATCAAAAAAAAGTAAATAGAAGAAGTCAAGGTGCACAATTGTCTTTTCTTCAAAAAACCTTAATTTAAATTTCAATAATCCTACTATATGAGAATTTGACTGCTATCAGTGCAATTCTAGCTACCTTTACTAAAAGAGTTGCATCTGACTATTGCTAGCTTTCCCGCTACTGTACATCTATAGTGGATGACACAAACTTGGTGTGAAGTGCATAATTGGATATCGTTACCTTTAAGAAATATTTAATGATGGCTTCATGTTTCCAAGCCAATGTTTCCTGACTAAAATATTTAACTTCAATTTACCTTTAAGATACAGTGCATTACTTTGAAAATACAACATAGAATTGAATAGAGTGGCTAGTTCAATCTCAAGTGAAAAATAGCCTATAACTAAACATATGCACACCATTTACATGAAAACATAGAAACATCAATCACACCCTGACTAACCAATCCAAGCTAGCCTAGGACGACAAATCTGCATATTATGAAGTAGAGTCATCAGTTTATGTAACTCCTTGCATCCAAAATGACTTCAAAGAGAACTTTGGCATGGCGTGATCACTCTTACAATGTATCACTTTATTTGGTGGGAAAAAAACCATTTAACTAAGTTGTGAGTTCTTCTTTAAAATCATTACAAAAAAGCTATATATGAATGTGGAGAAATAGTGAAAATGACCAAATCGGTCACCACTACCTCCAACCATAATGTTGTAGTTTAGAAAAAAGAAAGTATGGATTCAAATAACAACAAAAGTGCAATAAAGTTTCAAGTAGCCAATGATCTGACATTTCTTTGCCTACTTAATGATGGATTGAATAACACCAACATTGATAGTCTTGCACCCCTCCCTGACAAATCTCATACCTTTCTCACATTCCACCACATTTATCAATTCAACAACCATCTAAACATAGTCCCCAGGAATTACCATATTTGACTCCTCATCCTTCTCATTCATTATGGTAGTCACCTTTCCAATGACATCATTATTTATGATGTAAAACTTAGGCCTGCACCTAGGGAAAAATGGAGAATCCTTCTTTCTTGAGCACGTAGCCAATTGCTAAAAACTTCGAATGATGATTTATACTCCTAGGATTTCGAAAAATCATTCCCATCTCTATATCAAACATATGAATACCTCTGAGAAGCATACCCACATTGTCCCCTTCAACTGACTCACCCAACACCTTTTTAAGCATCTCAATCCTAGTAATAGTAGTCACCCTCGTTTCCCTTAATCCAACAAGCTCCACAGACTCGCCAACCTTAATAGACCCTCTCTCAACTCGTCCAGTTGCAATAGTACCACGACTAGTGATAGAAAAGACATCCTCTACAACCATCAGGAAAGGTGTTATGAAACTAGCTCACAAAAACATAGAAAATATAGATGAACGCCTTAGAAATAAGCCTGTTCAAGGGGGAAACCTCCTTTACATTACACAAATGAACAATTCTTGGATGATACAAATGAAAAGTCCTCCTTTCTATATATAGGAGCCTAAGGGGTCATAATATAATTAGAGTCGACATAAAAATAATAATGTAAGGGGAAAAATAATAACAATATGGGGAATACATGGACACAACAATATAATAAGGGGGTTGTACTAATAACAATAAGGGGTTACCCTAGTAGTATAGGGACCTAACATGCCCCTCTCCTTCAAAAAGTGTTGTCCTCAATGCTTGAGTAGTTCTTGAAGCTTTTGTATAAAATTATTTTCCTCCCGTGGAATCTTCAGTGGGTAAGTTCTTCCACTTGATTAGATACTCTGAAATTGATTGCTTTTGTAGTTGTCGGGTTCTTGCTTCTATGACTACTCCAGGCTCCAATATGATTTTTCCTTCCTCTTCAAGTTCTAGCAATATTGGTTGAACTGGGATCTTCTGCAACTTTTGAATGAATGGACACACTTCTTCATCTTTCTTCCATTCATCCCTTCCTTCGTTTATCCAATCTGGTTGGATAATAGAAATAGCACAAAACAATGCTTCCACATCCTCATCCTTTCTTGAGAGTGCATATACAACAACATTTTGCTTCCCTTTTTTGTAGATGATTTCAAAGTCATAACCCAACATATTTGTGACCAATTTTTTCTATTCTTCTAAAGATAATCTTCCATTCGTTGGACACATCCTCTGATACCAAATGTTAAGCAATAAGGGTTACCCTAGTGTTGTGCTCTACAACAACCCCCCATTTCATATCATCTTTATTTATAAACATTAATGTATGAAATGGGTCCCTTTAAAATCTAATTTGGTATCAATGCTATTATGATCCAAAAAAGTCCAATAAATGAATAAATACACTTTAGAAAACTTTTTGGATAAACCCTTAAAAAGAAATCATGTAATGATTTGTCATTGGGATAAAGCGATCGCAAGATCGCATATCGCAATGACATATGAATTATAATTAAGCACCCCAAAATTTTCCGCCGATGTGCATTCGGCGATCGGCGATCGGCGATATTCCATGTACATGTTATAATGCCCCATGCCAATAGTCCCGACGCAATACACATTCGGCGAATTTGGCGATCGGCGACAAGCTACAACAGTTGTGATGTTCCCAAAGACTTGTCCCGATGCGATGCGTAATCAGGAATCGAATATCGGCGGCAATCGCACCCAAATCTTATTGCGCTCAAAGCTTTTCGCCGATGCGATATCGCATTCGGCAATCGGTGATATCCAATACACACCATTAAAGCACACTAATAACACCCCCGATTGCGATCCGATAAAGCGCAGTTTTCGACGAGGAGCCGTTAAGTGATGGGATGGCGCAATTCATTTGTAATAAAAGCTTGATCGCTCACGCAATCCTTCATCTATGCTCAACCGCCAAAACATCCATTTAATTCTTAAGTGAATCGTTCACCCAAATAACGATATAATGGGCATTTAAGGAATGACAGATTGAAAACGGCTAATTAATAAGATCATGTCCTAAAATATTTTTACGGATTGTATCCACGCCCGTTTTAAAAACTAAATCCTTCAGTTACGCATCTATTCATATGTGCTGTATCACTTAAGAGTTTTTCATCGCTATCTCTGTGTATTACGCCCAATTGCCTCTTTGTGCAGAATTCATTCATAGAAGCTAGGCCTGAGAAGATGGGAAAGAAGTCCAAGAAGACTGCAGGTGCTTCCGCAACACCAACTGCAGGACAAGCGGCCGCAAATAAGAAGAAGGGACTAATATCTGATACCACATGCACGGAGCTCACCAGAGTTACTTGGCAGGGTACTTATAACCTAATTGAAGCTGAGCAACCAGAAAAGGTGGTGACAGAAGCCAGTGTGGACTTACTCAAGAAGTCTGATGCAACACTAAAAGATTTGGCCGGCTCTTTCCCTCATAGGATAGCGGCCAGAGATCAAATTCTTCCCTATACAGACATTGTGCGATGGGTGATTGAAGAAATCCCCATATTGGACAGAACTTTTAATACAAGAGATGGGAGGATTTTCGGATCATTCAAGCCAAATGACCTAAGGCAAATGTATCATTTGCCTGAGCCAGAGAAAATATATAAAAAGGCCTTCTTGGAGAAGTTCGCAAGCGAGAATGAGATCGAATCTGAACCTATCAAGGATTGGAGGAAAAATCCCAACAAGCACAAGCACGAATCCTCTGGTAAGTACTCGGTCGATTCTTTGGCTTCTCCTTATTGTTATGCGGGGATTATGATGTGTAGGCTGTGGGGATTGCATGATTCTGCCAATTTTACCATTGAAATGGTTCCTTTAATGGAGGCAGCAGTAAATAGTTGGATTATGGATTGGGCTACTATTCTTTCGGATAAATTAGCAGTAGCTGTTCGTGATTTTAGATCTCAGACTGCTGTTTCAGAAAGGAAAATTCCCCCGTTCTACTATAGTGCATATATCTTAGACACTCTTTGTTTCAATTCCGAATTTCTTGTTCTCGGGTGGAGGTGGACTGCACAGGACCCTTCACCCATTCATATATATCATCAAAAATTATGGAAGTCTTCTTATAAAGACCACCTGTATCAAATCTGTAATGGTTTTATGGTGCCCATTTACTATTCCATTTTTGATAAACCCATTTCAAAAATTTCCTATCAAGCTTCCTTTGATTTACCAGCAGTAGCAAGTTGGTTTGGAGAAGAAAATTTCACCTATATCAGAGTTTTCGGTAGTGAAGCCGACCCACATGTGCTTCCTCTATATGTTCCAGATAAGCTTCTAGCAAGGGAAATTGCATATCAAATCATGGCTGAGAGTACTACAGAGACTCTCAAAAGAGAAAAGAAGAAGGGATGGCCATCTTTTCCCTTCAGATGTGGTGTTTATACTCTGCATGATCTTAAACATGCAGAAAAGGAAGCCACAAAGCTTCAGTCTTTAACTCTGGCCACAATCCCAAACAGACCATATGACCCAAAAAAGAGTGCTTACACTGCATTAGAACAGGCCAAATTAACAAGGTTTGAGCATTAGGCAGATATGTTTGATGACCTGTTCGTTGCCTCCGAATCAATAGGTCATGCTAAAGAACTCGCTAGAATGCGATATAATGATGAGGGATTAACTGAGTTCAATAAACTCAGAGAACAGAGGTTGCAAACTCTGCCTCTGGATTTATTGACAACAACCCCAGCGACATCATCAAGCAGACCTGTTCAGGAACAGTCCAAGGAACAGGAGGAGAGGCAGAAGGAAAAACAGGCAGAAAGACAGAGAAAAGAACAGGAGGAGAAGCAGAAGAGAGAACAAGAAGAGAAAGAGAGAAAAGAACTGGCAAATAGGTAGAAAAGGGAACAAGAGGAACAACAGAGGAGAGAAAAAGAGGAGCAGCAGAAAAGAGAAGAAGAGGAACAGCAGAGAAAAGAGCAGGAGAAAGAGCAGCAAAAGCAAACCACCGATGTCATTGTAGACACTACCATAGACCCCAATTTATTACAAGAATGGCAGCAATTTCATTCCATCATCAGTGAATTGGAATGTTCAAAAGATGGGGATACTTCTAAAACAAATGATACACAGGATGTTACCTCTCCTCAGGTTCTAAGTGGAACCAGCGGCCCACCAAGTTCTAAAGAAGTTGAAGTTATTCCAAAAGACCCCTCTGACCAGATTATTCTACAGATAGAAGATATTCCGCCATTGGATGTTTTCTACAGCCCAAGACACAGAGCAGTTGCAAAGAGGTCAAGGAAGAGATGAAGGATTGATCAACCTTCTATCTTCCCAGAACAAACGGTCACGAGTAATGTAGTATGGAAAGAGGAATTGGATCCCTCCGATGACTTAACAAAGCTATCACAGTATGCGGGCACTTATTCAGCGGCAACAATTGACAAAGCATCGGAGGTGAGCCTTCTATTGAAGAATAAGGACCAAGAAATCTTTGCGTTACAGGCAGAATTGGTTGAAACAAGGCAAAGGGCAGCACAAGCAGAAGAAAAGTTGCTGGCGCAACAACAAGAGAACAATCAGCTGACTCAACAATTGCAAGCGGAAAGGCAAAGGATCGATCAGGATGCGATCCAGAAACAAAAAGAATTGTCGGAGGCATTGGAAAATTTGAGAGTGGCGAATGAGCAAATGATAAAGACCAAAGATGAGCAAATTGCTCAAATGTCATCGCGGCTGGAAAATATGAAGGGCGCATCGCAGGTAAAAGAGTTTAAATCAGAGGCATTATTGATAAACAATGCATTGATAGCTCAGGTCAGACTCTTGTGTCAACAGATCGCTCAAGCTGAGTCCCTATGTGAGCTAACTACAGCAGTAAATCAGCAGGTAGAAAAGGCCAGGACTGAACTAGATCAAGTGGACGAGGCCATTACTGCACATCTTAACTGGCAAGATACTGATTTGGGAAAAGCAGCAAAATTGCCCAGGATTAATGAAACACAAAAAGATATACTTTTCACAGAATGGCACACTCAAGTGATGAAAGCAGAAAGGGCGGCTTCAAGATGTAAATCAACCGCCAGCAATCTAGTGGATCTAGTCAATAACACTCTTTACCTGGCCAATATGATTTCTCAATGTACACCGGGAAAGATAACAACTACAAATACATTAGAGCAAACATGCTACCCTGAATTAGAGGAAAAAGGAAGATTAATCGCTGGAGTTAAAAGCTTATCCTTAGATGCATATTGGCTCTTTTTAATCAAGCCACATACACAGAGATCTGCCCTAAAGTGCCTTACAGACGCAATCGGGTGTATAATTCCCGATATCCAAGATGCCACCTACGCTGCACAGCTCAGTTCGCGCCTCAACAAACCTCTGGAAGTTGAGCCAATGCTTGCAATTAATCAGCTCAGATTCAAAGGAAAGCAGCCGACTTAATGAGTCACCCTCCCGCTTGCCAGATCGCCAACCAAAACAGGATCAAGAGTTATTGGTACCAGCTTAGTAGGATTTATGTTTATTAGATATTTAAATTAGATTAGTATTTATAGACCCTTTCATTGTTTTTGAAAGGGTCGTAAAATTTTGTAACAGACTTAATAGGCTGAAGTTTGCACTACTGTGCTTCAGTCACTATTCTTTTATGAAATTGGACCAGTTGTTCTGAATTCGACATTAAATTTTTTTAATGCAATTGCGCACTATTGCCTTTGTTGAGGACGATTTCTGTGTTGAAGGAAGAACTGCTAATAGCGATTGATATTTGGGAATGTGCCGCAGCTCATATGGTACTTTTATCTACGTCTGAAGTCATTCCTTTTATATGAATTGTTATTCTATATATTCTTGCTATTGTTGAATACATGTATGCGCTGTAACAGCAAATCTTTATCTCCGCAAACTATTGGATGTTTTGCGATTTGCATTTTCCTTTAATCATGCATGTAGCAATGATATAAATGATAAAGTGTAGTAATTTTGTTGTTATCGCTTTGTGTAACTATTTATGCACAGCAATCTTGAACAATTTAATATCTATGTTTGAAGACAGAGTCATCTATATGCCTGTCTAAAAGCTCAGATCATCAAACGCTACACTTTAGAGATCGATAAAACCCCGGGGTAGATTATAGTTATTATATTCATGCCGATAGTTTTAGTTGTTTG
This sequence comes from Pinus tabuliformis, assembly GCA_031772625.1. Taxonomy (NCBI): domain Eukaryota; kingdom Viridiplantae; phylum Streptophyta; class Pinopsida; order Pinales; family Pinaceae; genus Pinus; species Pinus tabuliformis. The sequence continues at coordinate 553,574,321 of CM062812.1, forward strand.
TTTATCACTAGCATAATCTATAAGTCACTCATCCATCCCGTTTTATCTATTTTTGGGAAACTGGTCCCATTATCCCCAGTCGGAGCCACTACTCCAAACGGAAAAGGAGCTGTACTAAGGTCCGGACCAGGTGGTTTCCCCTATGTTGTTGCAGCGATTTTCGAGGCCTCAACATAATTGGCGCTAGAAGTAGGGCCATCAACTGTGAATGGCACATAAGTCCAAACCTATAAGCCATTCTAAGAGTAATTCTCCCTCCGAATCCCCTCGACCTTCTCATTTGCACACTGGTTCGCTGGTATCCAAACAAGGAGATGGGGAATCAACTACCACTGCTCAAACCCATCATACCCCAGAGCAATTAACCCTTGAATCACCTGAAGTTCAGTCTCTAATCCATAAACTTCAGAGCTTCTCGATTTCACCACAGAAATCTGAGGTATCACAAAGCAGTGCGACTTCGCAATTTAATCTGACTCATCCTCTCACCAGACTTCAGAGCGAAAAACTCGGTATTGAACCCATTGAGTTCCCTTTACCTAAAAGGAAAAAGGCGAAGAAAATTACTGAAGGATCTGATAGTGAAGAGCTTTCATCCACGTCCTCCATTGCATCTTCCCCTCTGCGAGGTCAACCATCCACTCCCCCATTACAAATTGTCGTTCACCAGGGATTAGATGCCTCAATATCCCAACCTGTTCACTCCTCATCATTAATCCCTTCCCATATATCTGGAATCCCAACAGTAGTGTCAACCACCGTCGCTATTATAATGGCAGACCCATGGACTAGGCCAGGCGCAGTCAACATGCCTGCACCATTGCATGATCTACCAGATGCTCCTAAAAAATGGCTGCCTAAATTTAACCCAGATGATGGGACCGAGGCTGAAGAACACATTAATAATTTTATGTTAGCAGTTAACTTAAAAGGAGTGACAGAGCAAGATGTTGTTGTAAGACTCGTCCCCTACACCTTACAAGGATCAGCAGGATCCTGGTATTATTCCTTACCCTCTAGTTCAATTACCAGTTGGAACACATGCCAAGAGCACTTTCTTACCAAATATGGAGATGATAGGTCCTTAGCTACTTTAATAAACGACCTCTCCAATCTGAGGATAGAGCATAGGGAACCAATAAAGGAGTTTAATGCCAGATTTAATAAACTCCTAAATAAAATCCCTACAGCTTCTAAACCAAGTGAACAAATTCGAAGCGAATGGTATATTACTGCCCTACCTGCCAACATAGCTATTTTTGTGGATAGGGCTGGAAACCTACCTTAGCTGAAAACATGAGAGAAGCACTTGCTGTTGAAAAGCGCATTAACGCTCTAGAGAAGAAAGCTGCTTTGGAAGATAGAAAAGCTAAAAAAGTCTCATTTAAAGAGGATTCTAAGAATAAAACCCCAAAGGACCCGTACGACATGGAAGGTTTACAAAAAGTCCTTAAAACGTTGTCTAACGAAATGGTTGAAATAAAGAAGCAGGTGGCCGAAACCTCAAACAAAAGACCATTTAGGACTTATAAGAAAACTGAAACTAAGCCACCCAATGTTATATCTAACACAGATTCAGAGCAAGAAGAAGAGGAAGAGGAAACAACCTCACAAACCGATGATGAAGAAGAAGTAGCTGAATGCCACGGAATGTGGGATTTTATACTCCCAAACTCTGATACCGAGAATGAAGAAGAAGCCTTTCCGGTTACTACAAGAAGTAAAAGTACTTCTGAACCTGCCCAGGCAACTTCAAAGAAAAGGAGCGCAGGTGCAACCACGACAAAGGAAAAAGTTCTCCCAAAGAAGTCACCTGTAGTTATTCCGCAAAACCAGCCTTCAACTTCTAATTCTCCTTCAACATCCAAAACATTAGTGGTATCCGATTCAATGGAATATAATATTGTTGATGACATGAAGAAAACTAAGGCAAACATAACTATGTTTGAGCTTAGTAAATTAAAGCATCAGCAAAAATTACTTCTTAAAGAATTGAATGTTGTTCCCTCTATTCCCCTTCCCAGTGCAAGAGCTGCCAACGATTCAGGCCAACCTCCTTCAGGTATGGTTGAAGCTACTGATTCAGTTCTAATTGGAGATAGATCAAATTCTCATACTCCACCCTTCCTGCTGACCTATGAGATTTATAATAGAAACCTGCACAACTGTTTAATTGATTCAGGGGCATCATCTAATATAATGCCAGCTTCAGTTTGTTCTAAACTGAATATTGAACCCCAGAAGTCTGCTATTCATATTGTACAGTTGGACAGGACCAAAGTGCAGGTTGTGGGAGAAATTAATTCCGTAACCATCAGGTTGTCTGCCGATCCCAGGATTGTACAGAGGATAGATATCTTAATTGCTGACATACCTGAATTCTATGGTTTAATTTTGAGCAGAGATTGGTCCGAAAAACTGCATGGGTATATTTCCACAGATTGGTCACATATGTGGCTTCCCTACAAGGGAAAGCCAAATCAAATAAGGATCGATCGAGAGAAGCATATGACCCACACAGTTACTGAATTTGAGCAAGAAAATCAACCTGTTGCATTCAACAACAACATTTTGGGGAACTATTCGTCAGAGTCATTCTTTGGCAACTTTGTTGCCCAACCATCTCCTTTTTCAGTCAATCATTTTACATCTCAGATTGAAAATTTTTCACAAACTGATAAGTCCAGATGTTTTAATGATGCTGAGGAAAATGTAAATATTTTTGTTAATACTCCTTTATTTTGGTCTTTATATTTTGATGGCTCTAAGTCCAGCGAAGGCTCAGGAGCAGGTTGCATTTTGGTTAGTCCACAAGGAGAAAAGACAATGTTGTCTTGTAGGTTAGAATTTGAATGCACTAACAACACAGCCGAATATGAAGCTTTAGTCCAGGGATTATATAAAGCAATTGGCCTTGAAGTGCAATATCTAAAAGTATTCGGCAATTCGGAGATCATTGTCAAACAGGTGAGAAATGCAATTCATTGTCTTTCAGGTCACCTCAAGCATTATCAATCGCTAGTACAGGATCTTACCTCACACTTTTCAGCATTTAACATTTCTTCCATTCCTAGGTCACAAAACTCGGCAGCCGACCTACTAGCCAATGTAGCTTCTAAGCTTTTACCTTCTGAAGACTACAGCCTTGATAGATTTTCCGTAGAATTACTTTTTAGGCCTTCAATTCCCGACAATGTCACTAATTGGAGAGTATTTAACCATGATGAAGATATCTTGCAGTTTCTTACTTCCGAAAAATCCTATGACAATCAAGTTATTGAGGAAAATGACCATGATCTACAGATGAAAGAAACACCTCAAGAAAATTCAATTCCTAAACCAGTGGTAAAGCTCGAAGATCTTTATGATATAAAAGACAGGTTTAAACCTGTAATTAATGCAAAGCTTCAAAGTTCTACCCTTAGGTTTGAATTGATAAATCTAGGTACTGACCATGCTCCTCAAAACATCAATTTAGGATTAGGACTTTCTCAGGAAGAAAAGGAAGTATTTATTAAACTGTTGAGAAAAAACAAACAGGTCTTTGCTTGGAAGTATGATGATTTGAAAATTTATGATACATCCATTACCCAGCATACCATTCCCATGCTTCTTGATCAGAAACCGATTCAGCAAAAGTTAAGGAAAATACATCCAAATTTGGAGAGCCAGATAAAGTTGAAGCTTAACAAGCTCTTAAAAGCCAAGATTATTTTTCCGGACAGACACTCAAACTGGGTCTCTAATATGGTGCCAGTCAGGAAGAAAAATGGCGACATTCGAATCTGTATTGATTTCAGGAACCTGAACAAAGCGAGCTTAAAAGACAACTTCCCATTACCTACTATGGAGCAAATCCTCCAATCAGTAGCAGGCTCTGAATTGATGTCCTTTCTTGATGGATTCTCAGGATATAACCAAGTTCTGGTTCATCCTGATGACCAACTTAAAACCACATTCAGAACAAAATGGGGAACATATGCATATCAGAAAATGCCTTTTGGACTCATAAATGCAGGAGCGACATTCCAGAGAGCCATGGATATGGCCTTTAGAGGGTTGATTAATCGAACAGTAGTCGTCTATTTAGACGATATTACTGTATATTCTAAAAAGAGATATAATCATTTGCATGACTTAAATGAAATCTTTCAGCGATGCAAAAGGTATGGTATTTCTCTGAACCCAAAAAAGTCTTTCTTTGCTCTTGATCAAGGAAAAATCTTAGGCTTTATTGTATCCAAAGATGGCATTTATATTGATCCTGATCGGATCAAGGAAATTTCTGAAATCCCTTTTCGACACAATAAAAAGTCGATGCAGTCATTTTTAGGCCAGATTAATTTTGTTAAACGATTTGTTCCGAATTTTTCTCAAATTGTATTACCACTTCATACAATGATCAAGAAGAATTCAGTCTTCAGGTGGGGATCAGAAGAAAAGCAAGCTTTTGATGTTATCAAGAAATCAATAATCAATGCCCCAGCCTTGAATACTCCAAATTTTTCTAATCATTTTACATTGTATACCATTGTGTCCGATGTGTCTTATGCTGCAGTTCTCACGCAGCCAAATGCTCACAATTTAGAGGCACCCATATCATTCTTCAGTTCAAACCTTCGGGGTGCCGAATTAAATTACTCCGATGTAGAAAAACAAACCTTTGATGTATTTAAAGCGGTCAAACATTATAGACCCTTTCTTTTAAAAACCCATACAAAAATAATAGTTCCTTTCCCGACAGTTAGGCAACTATTAATCCAGAAAGAGCTGGGTGAAAAAAGAGCAAATTGGGTCATAGCGCTTCAAGAGTATGACCTAAAAATTAAGCCAGCAAAGATTGTTAGGGGCCAAGGTTTTTGCAGGATATTGGCAGGAGCATCCAACATTCCAGAATCAAGCGATACAGATCAAACTCAAGAAATTAATCAGATAAGTGTTACTGATTCTGGATCTCAATATGCAGATTTAATTTTTTATCTAAAGAATGGTTATGCACCTCCAAATTTGTCTTACAAAAACAAAAGGGCCATTAGATTAAAAGCGAAGAATTTTACAATCATTGATGACGTGCTTTTTAGACAGAATTACGATTCTATCTTGTTAAGATGCCTTGAGAAACCTGAAGCCCGAAAGGTTTTGCAGGAGCTACATGACGGACTAGCAGGAGGACATTTCGGAGCTGTCACAACAGCTCACAAAATTATTCATGATGGTTACTATTGGCCTACTTTGTTTAAAGATGCTCACGAGTACGTAAGGAAATGTCTAAATTGTCAAACTGCTAGCGGAAGACAATGTAAATCAGCTTTCCCCTTGCAACCAATCAACATTGAACAGCCATTTGAGCAATGGGGATTGGATATTATTGGGGAGATTACTCCAGCATCTTCCAAACAGCATAAGTATATCCTTACTGCTACCGATTACTTTATAAAGTGGGTTGAGGCAATCCCTTTAAAGACAGCAAATTCTGAAGCAATCATTGAATTCATAGACCAATTCATCATTACCAGGTTTGGTGTCCCAAATGCTCTTGTGTTCGATAATGCATCTTACTTTTCAGGCAATGATATGTTTGATTTCACTATTAAAAGAGGGTTTAAGTTAAAATATTATGTTAATTATTATCCCCAAGGAAATGGTTTAGCAGAATCTACTAATAAGAATCTGATTAAGATCATTAAGCGAACTATAGAACAAAATCAGAGGAATTGGCACAAATCCTTAGTGTTCGCATTATGGGCTGATAGGATAACACAGAAAGCTTCTATTGGAACTTCTCCATTTAATCTTGTCTATGGAAAAGAAGAAATCTTACCCACAAATCTTATTCTTCCTTCTTTAGCCCTAGTGCAGTTTGTTGAGGAAACTCCTTCCTCTTCTATTCAGTTTAGACATGACCAGATTCTAAAATTAGAGGAGGAAAGAGAAAAAGCCAAGATTATCCATGCCAAACATCAGCAAGTCATCAAAGCAGCTTTTGATTCAGTCTCATCCGGTTCAAAACAATTCCAAGTCGATGATTTAGTTCTGAAATGGGGCAAAGCCCATGAAGACAAGGGTAAACACTCCAAGTTTCAGAAGTTGTGGCTTGGACCATTTCAGATCTGTGAGAAGATAGGCCATTCAACCTTCATATTGCAAGATTTATCAGGTTTGAGAGATTCTCTCCCTGTTAATGGCCTTGTCTTGAAAAAATTCTTTCACTGAGGAGGTAACCCCTTCTCCTTTCATTTCAGTAGGTTTTCATAGTTTGTAGGATTTTTAGAAATAAGGTTGTGAGATGTCTCCCATTGACCTTTTGCTAGTTTGAAAAGTTGTCTCCATAGAACGAGAATGAACATTTGCTTGTAAAATGATAGAACTTTTAACCAAAAAGGATAATTTCTAGGAAATTAGATGTCTTTGTATTCTGAAATCACAATTCAAAATATTGTCAACTCCTCTCAAAGCATAGAAAAATTATAAACCATTTTCTGTTTTTAAATTGGTCTCTAAAGGTTATCCATACTAAGATAGGAATCAATCCAATCTCAGCATCTTCAACTCTTACTCTGTCATCCATTACTCTTAAGAAGAAGATCGTTCACCCCATCCACCAAAGTTTATGATTATTCAGAGTGTAATTCTAAAATATAAGATATTTAAGATAAGAGGCCTTATTACAAGCCTGCTTACCACATTCATAGAGAAACAGTTTATCTGACATTACCAATACTGCAAACAAAAATAGGGTAATGGCTTGAAATTACAAGACAAGGGGTCTCATCACGAGCCAGCTTGTTCAGTTAAACTACTATTAGTGAGTGGCATTGTCAAACAGTTGGCCACCAAACCAGGACAATGGATTTTTATCTTATCAATGACAGAGAAGAAAAAAGAAATGAAATACAAAATATGAAAAAATATTTTGAATTCATTCTGTTAATCACACTCTTAATTGGATGGGACAATGGACAATCACATGGTTAAAAGGTATCCCTGTCGAAACTATAGATGTTTGCTGGCAGCAGAGGCTCTACCTATGACAGATGAGTTTACTATAAAAGGCTGATTTGGAAAGGTATTCTATTTTATCATTACAAACCAATAAAGACCTATTTCAAAGCTTAGAATGTTTTTATTTTCTTAAAAAAGAGGAAGTCAACAAAATAGTTTCATTTTTCTCAGAATATATTGAAATCTAGTTATATTAGAAATTTCCCCATTGATTGAAACTCTATTTTCTGAAAAAGCTTAAGTGTTTCTATTTTTGAAAGAGATAACTGGTTCTTCCAGCGAATCGCCAATTGTTGTGCTCTACAACAACCCCCCATTTCATATCATCTTTATTTATAAACATTAACGTATGAAATGGGTCCCTTTAAAATTTAATTTGGTATCAATGCTATTATGATCCAAAAAAGTCCAATAAATGAATAAATACACTTTAGAAAACTTTTTGGATAAACCCTTAAAAAGAAATCATGTAATGATTTGTCATTGCGATAAAGCGATCGCAAGATCGCATATCGCAATGACATATGAATTATAATTAAGCAGCCCAAAGTTTTCCGCCGATGCGCAATCGGCGATTGGTGATATTCCATGTACATGTTATAATGCCCCATGCCAATAGTCCCGACGCGATACACATTCGGCAAATTCGGCGATCGGCGACACGCTACAACAGTTGTGATGTTCCCAAAGACTTGTCCCGATGCGATGCGTAATCAGGAATCAGATATCGGCGGCAATCGGACCCAAATCTTATTGCGCTCAAAGCTTTTCGCCGATACGATATCGCATTCGACGATCGGTGAAATCCAATACACACCATTAAAGCACACTAATCACACCCCCGATTGCGATCCGATAAAGCGCGGTTTTCGACGAAGAGCCGTTAAGTGATGGGATGGCGCAATTCATTTGTAATAAAAGCTTGATCGCTCACGCAATCCTTCATCTATGCTCAACCGCCAAAACGTCCATTTCATGCTTAAGTGAATCGTTCACCCAAATAACGATATAATGGGCATTTAAGGAATGACAGATTGAAAACGGCTAATTAATAAGATCATGTCCTAAAATCTTTTTACGGATTGTATCCGCGCCCATTTTAAAAGCTAAATCCTTCAGTTACGCATCTATTCATATGTGCTGTATCACTTAAGAGTTTTTCATCGCTATCTCTGTGTATTACGCCCAATTTCCTCTTTGTGCAGAATTCATTCACAGAAGCTAGGCCTGAGAAGATGGGAAAGAAGTCCAAGAAGACTGCAGGTGCTTCCGCAACACCAACTGCAGGACAAGCGGCCGCAAATAAGAAGAAGGGACTAATATCCGATACCACATGCACGGGGCTCACCAGAGTTACTTGGCAGGGCACTTATAACCTAATTGAAGCTGAGCAACCAGAAAAGGTGGTGACAGAAGCCAGTGTGGACTTACTCAAGAAGTCTGATGCAACCCTCAAAGATTTGGCCGACTCTTTCCTTCACAGGATAGCGGCCAGAGATCAAATTCTTCCCTATACAGACGTTGTGCGATGGGCGATTGAAGAAATCCCCATATTGGACAGAACTTTTAATACAAGAGATGGGAGGATTTTCGGATCATTCAAGCCAGATGACCTAAGGCAAATGTATCATTTGCCTGAGCCAGAGAAAATATATAACAAGGCCTTCTTGGAGAAGTTCGCAAGCGAGAATGAGATCGAATCTGAACCTATCAAGGATTGGAGGCAAAATCCCAACAAGCACAAGCACGAATCCTCCGGTAAGTACTCGGTCGATTGTTTGGCTTCTCCTTATTAGTATGCGGGGATTATGATGTGTAGGCTGTGGGGATTTCATGATTCTGCCAATTTTACCATTGAAATGGTTCCTTTAATGGAGGCAACAGTAAATAGTTGGATTATGGATTGGGCTACTATTCTTTCGGATAAATTAGCAGTAGTTGTTCGTGATTTTAGATCTCAGACTGTTGTTTCAGAAAGGAAAATGCCCCCGTTCTACTATAGTGCATATATCTTAGACACTCTTTGTTTCAATTCCGAATTTCCTGTTCTCGGGTGGAGGTGGACTGCACAGGACCCTTCACCCATTCATATATATCATCAAAAATTATGGAAATATTCTTATAAAGACCACCTGTATCAAATCTGTAATGGTTTTATGGTGCCCATTTACTATTCCATTTTTGATAAACCCATTTCAAAAATTTCCTATCAAGCTTCCTTTGATTTACCAACAGTAGCAAGTTGGTTTGGAGAAGAAAATTTCACCTATATCAGAGTTTTCGGTAGTGAAGCCGACCCACATGTGCTTCCTCTATATGTTCCAGATAAGCTGCTAGCAAGGGAAATTGCATATCAAATCATGGCTGAGAGTACTACAGAGACTCTCAAAAGAGAAAAGAAGAAGGGATGGCCATCTTTTCCCTTCAGATGTGGTGTTTATACTCTGCATGATCTTAAACATGCAGAAAAGGAAGCCACAAAGCTTCAGTCTTTAACTCTGGCCACAATCCCAAACAGACCATATGACCCAAAAAAGACTGCTTACACTGCATTAGAACAGGCCAAAATAACAAGGTTTGAGCATCAGGCAGATATGTTTGATGACATGTTCGTTGCCTCCGAATCAATAGGTCATGCTAAAGAACTCGCTAGAATGCGATATAATGATGAGGGATTAACTGAGTTCAATAAACTCAGAGAACAGAGGTTGCAAACTCTGCCTCTAGATTTATTGACAACAACCCCAGCGACATCATCAAGCGGACCTGTTCAGGAACAGTCCAAGGAACAAGAGGAGAGGCAGAAGGAACAACAGGCAGAAAGACAGAGAAAAGAACAGGAGGAGAAGCAGAAGAGAGAACAAGAAGAGAAACACAGAAAAGAACTGGCAGATAGGCAGAAAATGGAACAAGAGGAACAACAGAGGAGAGAAAAAGAGGAGCAGCAGAAAAGAGAACAAGAGGAACAGCAGAGAAAAGAGCAGGAGAAAGAGAAGCAAAAGCAAACCACCGATGTCAATGTAGACACTACCATAGACCCCAATTTATTACAAGAATGGCAGCAATTTCATTCCATCATCAGTGGATTGGAATGTTCAAAAGATGGGGATACTTCTAAAACAAATGATACACAGGATGTTACCTCTCCTCAGGTTCTAAGTGGAACCAGCGGCCCACCAAGTTCTAAAGAAGTTGAAGTTATTCCAAAAGACCCCTCTGACCAGATTATTCTACAGATAGAAGATATTCCGCCATTGGATGTTTTCTACAGCCCAAGACACAGAGCAGTTGCAAAGCGGTCAAGGAAGAGACGAAGGATTGATCAACCTTCTATCTTCCCAGAACAAACGGTCACGAGTAATGTAGTATGGAAAGAGGAATTGGATCCCTCCGATGACTTAACAAAGCTATCACAGTATGCGGGCACTTATTCAGTGGCAACAATTGACAAAGCATCGGAGGTGAGCCTTTTATTGAAGAATAAGGACCAAGAAATCTTTGTGTTACAGGCAGAATTGGTTGAAACAAGGCAAAGGGCAGCACAAGCAGAAGAACAGTTGTTGGTGCAACAGCAATAGAACAATCAGCTGACTCAGCAATTGCAAGCGGAAAGGCAAAGGATCGATCAGGATGCGATCCAGAAACAAAAAGAATTGTCGGAGGTATTGGAAAATTTGAGAGCGGCGAATGAGCAAATGATAAAGACCAAAGATGACCAAATTGCTCAAATGTCATCGCAGCTGGAAAAGATGAAGGGCGCATCGCAGGTAAAAGAGTTTAAATCAGAGGCATTATTGATAAACAATGCATTGATAGCTCAGGTCAGACTCTTGTGTCAACAGATCGCTCAAGCTGAGTCCCTATGTGAGCTAACTACAACAGTAAATCAGCAGGTAGAAAAGGCCAGGACTGAACTAGATCAAGCGGACGAGGCCATTACTACACATCTTGACTGGCAAGATACTGATTTGGGAAAAGCAGCAAAATTTCCCAGGATTAATGAAACACAGAAAGATATACTTTTCACAGAATGGCACACTCAAGTGATGAAAGCAGAAAGGGCGACTTCAAGATGTAAATCAACCGCCAGCAATCTAGTGGATCTAGTCAATAACACTCTTTACCTGGCCAATATGATTTCTCAATGTGCACCGGGAAAGATAACAACTACAAATACATTAGAGCAAACATGCTACCCTGAATTAGAGGAAAAATGAAGATTAATCGCTGGAGTTAAAAGCTTATCCTTAGATGCATATTGGCTCTTTTTAATCAAGCCACATACACAGAGATCTGCCCTAAAGTGCCTTACAGACGCAATCGGGTGTATAATTCCCGATATCCAAGATGCCACCTACGCTGCACAGCTCAGTTCGCGCCTCAACAAACCTCTGGAAGTTGAGCCAATGCTTGCAATTAATCAGCTCAGATTCAAAGGAAAGCAGCCGACTTAATGAGTCACCCTCCCGCTTGCCAGATCGCCAACCAAAACAGGATCAAGAGTTATTGATACCATCTTAGTAGGATTTCTGTTTAATAGATATTTAAATTAGATTAGTATTTATAGGCCCTTTCATTGTTTTGGAAAGGGTCGTAAAATTTTGTAACAGACTTAATAGGTTGAAGTTTGCACTACTATGCTTCAGTCACTATTCTTTTATGAAATTGGACCAGTTGTTCTGAATTCGACATTAAATTTTTTTAATGCAATTGCGCACTATTGCCTTTGTTGAGGACGATTTCTGTGTTGAAGGAAGAACTGCTAATAGCGATTGATATTTGGGAATGTGCCACAGTTCATATGGTACTTTTATCTACTTCTGAAGTCATTCCTTTTATATGAATTGTTATGCTATATATTCTTGCTATTGTTGAATACATGTATGCACTGTAACAACAAATTTTTATCTCAGCCCACTATTGGATGTTTTGCGATTTGCATTTTCCTTTAATCATGCATGTAACAATGATATAAATGATAAAGTGTAGTAATTTCGTTGTTATCGCTTTGTGTAACTATTTATGCACATCAATCTTGAACAATTTAATATCTATGTTTGAAGACAAAGTCATCTATATGCCTGTCTAAAAGCTCAGATCATCAAACGGTACACTTTAGAGATCGATAAAACCCCGGGGTAGATTATAGTTATTATATTCATGCCGATAGTTTTAGTTGTTTGTTTATCACTAGCATAATCTATAAGTCACTCATCCATCCCATTTTATCTATTTTTTGGAAACTGGTCCCATTATCCCCAATCGGAGCCACTACTCCAAACGGAAAAGGAGCTGTACTAAGGTCCGGACCGGGTGGTTTCCCCTATGTTGTTGCAGCGATTTTCGAGGCCTCAACACCTAGTAGTATAGGGAACTAACAAAAGGAAGCTCATTCTACCTCCATGGAATTGGAATATATTCATCCACTCCATCCATGAGATCATAAATCTTATCCACCCACCTATTCTCACCTTGCTTGATGTTTGGGTTTTCCATTAGATCCTCCAAAGCAAGCAGCGCTGACCTTGAAACAATCAACACATCATCCCCTAAAAACTCATAAGAAATCAAGAGCACCCTGACCTCAAGCTAAACCGACTGAAGCAACTCCTCGTCATCAACCTGATCTTGTTTCTTCAAGATCACCACGAAGTTGGGCATGCCCACCTGCATGGCCAAAAGGATGTCCTACTTCATCTATAGCATAGGGTCATCCGCAACTAACACAACTAGGATTGCTCCATCCATTTGAGAATCCCTAGTAATCATATTCTTCACATAATCATCATGACCAAGGAAGTCCACATGGGAATCATGTATGTTCATGGTCTCGTATTCGATAGTAGTATTGTTGATTGTAACACTGTTTGCCCTCTCTTCGAGCGTCATGTCTATTTCATCATATTTCTTAGGGGCATTGGTGCCCATAGAGTCCAAGGCCATGGTGAGGGTAGATCAGGGTGGTTTTTCAATGATCAATATGGCCATTATTGCCAATATTCACATGGGATTTTTTTCTCTCAAATTTTACCCAAGCTGCCCAAACTATGAACCAAAATAACTTGATGGTATTTAGAGAGGAAGAGGAAGGGAAATGGTCTTTGAAGTCATTTGTATATGAAATTGGGTTTTAGAGAGATTGAGAATGTACCTTGTAAAATTTCCCCTTCGGGTTTCGCTAGTGATGATGAAGATGAAGGAACTAACGTTTCTCTCATGAATAACCCCATCGTGATTTCCATCATTTGAATTGCTCGAGAGCTCTATGCTTTTCCTGTTGAGCTACTTCCACAACAAAATGAATGTAAGGAGAAACCTTATCCCTTGTTCTGGTACATGGTCACTGTTGAAATTCATGCTAGCTATTGAGGACGACAAATCTCAACCATGTCACCAATAAGAACCTCAAAATAGAATGTCTATCAGCATAATTAGTTACATGTTAAGCATAAAAAATAAATGTTCGATGATCTTTACATAGAAATTTTATATTTTACTTTGCTTTGGATGATCATTACACCAAAGAGATTATTATTTTTGGTTGACTATTTTTGGTTGTCCATTTATACACCACTTCATTTTTGTAGTGTCATTATTTCTCATTAATGATATTGATAATTTTTTATGGATTGGCACTTCCTTATATTTTTAGTATTTACTGCAGTATAATCGTGTCTTGTTAAGGGCATTGACTGCTTGGTATAGAAATTTGTTGATATATGTAATATTAATATCACTTCTCCTTGGTTGTGACAAATAAGAGAGGGAGGATATGATATTTAATGCAATGTGTCATTAAAAGGTTGGTTTGAATGGTCTGTAATTATAAGTTCCATTTTTAGATGATTTTAAATGAATAGAAGGAATATGGAAAAATTAGTCATTATTTTTATAAGAAAACTCTTCTAGGTCCTCAGTATGAATGGATTTTTACTTATGTTGAGAACCTTAATTGTGTTATTGTTATTATGGATTTTATAAGCTTTGTTTTTTACGTAAGAAACTGAATTTGCATCCTTTGAGAGAGATTGGAAAATGGGACTATTTAAAGGGATATCCAAATATCTAGAAGAAAACATACAACAACATGTGATAGTAAATTTTATGTTCATTATGATTCTCAAAATTTTGTGGGTATTTTAGGTATCACATTCAAAATAACAGTAATCTGAAAAAAAGTCGCATCCACATGGAAACAGACAAAAACAATCGCTTCACTAGGAAACTCTCTAGTGAGACACCATCCATCTCACAAAAAAAATTCATTTGAATTAGCTATTGCATCACTTGGTAGCCTTTCAAGGTAAGTGAATCTGAGTTGCACTCTAATTCCTTTATGTAGCTTATTCATCTACAACCTTTATTCGTTGTGTTCCTTCTAGTTCTATATTCATATTTGATACTACAAAAGCAGGATGTTGTAGAAGATCCTGATAGCTATTCCTTTTTATAGTTTTGGAATGGTTGCACATGTTTCAAGGTAGACCATCTTAGGTTCCACTAGATTCAATTATTTACAAGAAGGCCATTGAGGTACCAAGGAAGCATCTTAGTAAAAGTTATTAACAACTACTCAAATAATTAACTCAGAGTTTCAAACCATTGATTTATTTTTCATGAGTAACATTCAAAATATTTAACTCTTTATTTTATTATAATTAAAATTAGGAGAATTTTGATGATTTGTAATATTAATATAAAAGATGAAACCCTAAAAACTCAAACCTATACCAAAAAGCATATAAAACCTGAATTAGATTACAATAATATCAATCTAAATGATGAAAATAAATTGAGGATACTATTGAGCAAGAATCTATGTCTAAAATACCACTGAGTTGGATTAAGATGGAATAAAGTATAAACATTTGCAACCAATCTCAATCCATTAAAATTCACCCATTCATCATGTTACATATAATCACCTTAAGAGAAAGTGGTAAAAGACTATAAGCTTTTGATCAAGTGAGATAAGTGATTTTTCTTTATCTTCTAGCTTTGAATGACATTTTGTTTACTAATTCTTATATTCAGTGATCCTGATTCTTCTTGAATTTATGCCTTACGACGTTTCCTTTGCAACATTTGGTGCAATTGCTAGTTAAAATTAAAATATAATTGTTTATTAAATATGATGTTAAATTAATTATTTTTCATTTTCTTTTAAAGATATATATTATATGAAAAATATATAATTTTATATAATAATGTTTATTTTAATTATTGTAAAAAGTAATCATGGCATATTTATGGATTACACATTAAACTTTGTCACTTTTTTCATTGTTGACATTTGAGCCAACAAGTCTAGTTCATTTTCTAGACAAAGATATGAAATTTGAACTAACCCTGCATGTCTTACCTATTTATCTCTCAACGATCCATCAAATTTCATATATTTGTCCTCAAGGTGAGCCACACTTACTCAAAATGTCGACCATAAAAAAATTTAATGTGAGTAATCTGGAAATTCCTAATATTATAATATTTCTAAAAATAAATATTAGCTTATTTTTCTATTTTATTTTATTAAATTTTCATAGACATATTTTAAGAATAACAAATACCTTTATAGGAATTTAATTTGAATAGGTTTTTAAAGTTTATTTATATCTTAATATAATGTTTGGTTTTATAATGTGAATGAACTTAAGTGATAATCAATGAATCATTTTTACTTTGATAGACATGTTTATTTTGGATTAGGGTTTCTATAAAAAATTATCGATCAAAAAGATTATATTATATTATCATGAAAAGGTTAAATACATATTGACTTTCAGTGGCTCTTCCTGCCTCACTCTGACCATATTTGTTGGCAAGGAGAACTGGAATGTAATGCACACGATTTTGCAATTGGCCCTTGATTTCTGACATGTTAAGAATCCATACCTACCAAAAAATGAAAAAAATGAGAAAACAACCCGTCAACTGCATATCAAAGTGGCGGATGGGAGGATGGATAGCCTGGATTACTAGAGGACACTGTCACTCATGCATATGAAAGTCATTGTGCTCCAAATGGGCCTCTATTCCATGTAGGCATTCATTAGTTTACCTCTGGCTTTTGCAAACATGTTGGGAGTGGGATCCCCCAAGGAAAGTTTTGGGTCTAAAAGCCCATTTTTAAGTCAAGTTTTTGTAACATTATTGTAAAGACTCCACATTTTGCGGTCGTAGAGCATGAAGGTATTATGTGTCACAAAGGGTAGTCTACTCCTAGTTTTGTAACGTAAAATCGGTTGTAATAGATCTATTTATGGTTCGCAGACCATGCAATTGTATAAAAAAAGCTAAGCTCTAAGTAGTTAGAGGCATTGAAGGAGTAAGAGAGTCATAGATTTAGAGCAAGAAGTCTATGTCTTGGGTTTTAGCATAGGTAAAGGCTCTATAGCTGAGTGCGTAGAGGTCTAGGGTAGAAGTCTGCAGCTGAGTGCGCAGACCCCTGCAGTTGTGTGCGCAGAGTGAACAGAGTCTGTAACACTTGGAAGATATTAATAAAAGGAGTTATTCTACAGTTTCTATGTATTTGGTTTGTTGATAGGTTTGGATATTTTGTGTATGAATTTCCTTTGTTATGCTTCTATGTTGCGTGAATGGACACAGTTACACTAAATAATTAAACGCAATTATGAATATATGATTACGTGGTGATAAACTTAAGTATTCAGAAAAATAAGCAAATCACTTAAGGTAATTGAGGAATCTGCATTAGGCCCTAGGTTAAGGTTGCGGGAAGGCTGATTGTATACTCTCGTGAAGGTATTGAAAGACAAAATAGAGGGTTTGTCTTATAAGCCCTAGAGTGAGATCACCTATGCAAAGATAGGGATACAAGAGATCAACGACATCACAACCATCTCAAGGTGCAGAAACTTGGTTCCAACATCCCCCCATATTTCTTTGGGTGAGACTTCAATCCGCGATCCGTGGGCTGATGCCGAAAGGGCCAGTAGTGTAGGGATTTGTTTGGCTAATTAACGTTGAAGCTGGGTAAGGACCCCTCAATCAAAAAAATGGTTTTGTTGCCAGGACCGGAATCTGCATAAGCGATGTGTGATTTCGTATCACTGAAATCCAACTAAGAAGGATATTGAAGACTAATTGGATATAAATATCCACAAATTCGCGGCACAAGAGAATAGAAACTTGTGACTAACAAAGGAAACAATGTAAACTTTGAAACGGGAACTGATACTGTTACCCGTTTTGTAGAGGTGGCAAAAAAATGACCCGATTTGCAAAAGTGTTGATGCAGAATACACATGTTTTTTTAAGAACATGTTTTTTGGAACTTTAATTTTTTTCATGTGCATTAAGTGGGTGAGGCTCGGTGAATGGTAGTGATTTTCATCCTGATTTTAAAAAGTGTGTATTCTGCATCACACCCTTTTTTTAAAAGACCTATTTTTTGACTTTAAATTTTCTAGTGTGTGAAATGTAAATTTTTTTTTTCTAAATTTGTTAGTTTTTGAAGTCGTCATTGTATTCATATTTTCTTGTTCTCTATCTTAATTTTTATTTTTTTTTAGTGGCCTTTTTATTGTTTTGCATTTTTAAATTATAAAGTCGATAGTTTGAATTTTAGATAATCTACATATTTAGACATCTTTTCAACCCCCTTAACTAATTTTTCAATCGACATGAAATAATTGTTTCTAAAAAACAACATTTTTTAACAATGGACATAAAAAATAACCATTTTTAACATAAATATAACAAAAAAACTAAACGTTTTGATAATTTTTTGCTAGAATTAACATGTCAAAATCACAAATTTTATACAAAAATATTAACTAAAAATGGTCAAATAATAGTTTTTTTTATGAATTTCATGTCAAAAGGATAATAATAACTACTTTTTTTTCAAAAAAAATGATTAACTTAAAAATCAATGCAAAAATCACATATTACCAATATTGAACGTATAACAACCCTAATTGAGTGTTTATTCTTCTCATAAAATGTCAAAGTCAAAACATTGCAAAGCTTGAGTTACAAGCACAACTTAAATTTAATCAAGAATGTCACGTAATCCAAACTCTTCGTCCTCTAGAGTTTCATCATTGTCCTCTTCCACAATATTTTCTGTTTCATTTTGCTCATTTTGCTCATTTTCCTCTTCTAATGGGTCTTTCATGTCTGCAAATCCCCCAATATGTGTCTTTCCATACATTCCATGTAATGGTGGTTGGGGTTCCTTTGCCTTTTTTGCCACACGTGATTCACTAAAGTCCCCTTTCTTCAACCCAATTTCTTGCATTGCATCTGGAAGAAATTGGAGAGCATTAATTCTTTGCTGAATGAAATTGCATTGTAATGGATCTTTCTCAATTGCAATGCAATTTCTTCCTTTTTGAAGGCAGCATGCTAGTGTTGTACCTAATTATCAAGCACAAAAAAATAATGAAGTAAATTAGTACAATGACATATTAATTAAAAAAAAGAACATATTGAAATTCAATTCCATGTGGCAAAACGTACCTGAGCCAGAAAATAAATCCAGAACCCAATCTCCTTCATTTGAACATATGTCTATAAGATAGTTAATCAATAATTGTGGTTTCTGATAAATGTTAACTATCTCTCCTTTCATTTCTTTGTCTTCATATGTTAGTTTTCTCACAACAGCATCATAAGACAGTATTTGGCTATGACTCTTTTTGTCCACCCGATTAAAAATCATAGACATATGGCTATCATCTTTTGCCCAACTATCAATATGAATGAACTCACAGTCATTTATAAATTGTTGATCTTCATTGTCAAGAAGATTTGACTTTTGCCTGTAACATAAAATAGTAAAATTTCAATTAACTTGTACATAAATTAATTTTTCAACATTAATCAAATATACCTTTAAACATCTTACCATGTAAGCTGCATCCTTGAATTTGTTTTCCCCTTGAAGCTTGACAATAACATTGCCAACTGTGTGTCTGAATGAAATGTCACAAATCTCCATAATGGTGATGACGTCACTTCCTTAAATCCCGCCACCACTTTATTAAAAGCTTGATAAGTATAAGGGTCATTATCATAGCA
Organism: Pinus tabuliformis; assembly: GCA_031772625.1. Classification (NCBI taxonomy): domain Eukaryota; kingdom Viridiplantae; phylum Streptophyta; class Pinopsida; order Pinales; family Pinaceae; genus Pinus; species Pinus tabuliformis. Next base: position 553,593,368 of record CM062812.1, read on the forward strand.
AATGTTTGGAATATTGAAACCATGGGAATATCTGCAATAACAAGGGCATAATCCCTTTTTGGTATGAGTTTCGTAATGTCTTCACAGTCGCCTTGTATTACTTGATATTGAATAGTGTCTAGCCCATTCCAAATGAAATGATTAAGAGTTGGATCAAGTTCAACATTCTTAATACGTTGCTTTCTCAGTCTTTCAATCTTTATTTTTTCAATAAAAGTCTTGAAACTGTCTGGTGCTCCATTATCTTCTTTCCTCATCTTTTACCAAACAAACAAATGTATGTGTAAGTTTTAATTTAAATTAAAAATAGTACACAGATGATTAAAACTAAATGTATAAATCAAGTTACCTTTTTAAATGCAAGATAAAAAGCTTTCAATGTTGATGTAGAACTTGAATCTGGATAGTTGCGTACAACATCATCCCAACTATCTTCATTCAACAATTTAACCATTTGTTCCTGAATTTTCATGTATACTTTGTGACTGCATAGATAAAGAAAAAGTTAATATACTGATATGTATAACGAATACTACCAATAACCATGTTTTAGTTAAAAGATAACTATAATCCTGGAAATAAGTAAAAATAATTCAGCAAACTTACTTTTGAAATTCTTCAGACATTTCTTCCAATGATAATTCCCCCGACTTCACACGAGATAATATTGTTTTGACAATTTTTTCATCTTTCACTCCTTGCATCGCCCTCCAAGGCGTGATGGTCATATCGTCTGGAAGTTGCTTCAGTTCAGGCGCTGATTTATTGTTGGTACATATCAATGGCTTAGACTTTCTGACCTTCTGGTTTTTAATGCCAATGTCTTCCCACATGCTAAAAATGTCATCAATCAAATTCCAAATATCTCCAGTTCTAAATGCCAATTGGAAAATGTTATCAACACCTCTGAATAAATCGCTAGATCTGTTGTCTTTTCCATTTTTTGAATTGCCTTTATCTTCGATTTGATAGCCTATTTCCATACAACATTCCTTTCGGAAATCTGTAGTAATATTGATCTTATCCCCACCACATTTTTCTAGGAATTCACTATGAATAAATCTAACCTTTTGGACCAAAGTCATAGACATCCTATATTCATTATCTGAATTATGATCCCATGCCACTAGCTTTGCTTCTGTTTCATTTAAACCAGCATAAATGATACATTTCATCGTTTCAAAACGTGGGTTATTAGGATATTCCTCCATCAATTGTCTTTGAGCTTCAACAGAATGGTTCCCCCCAAGCACATAATAATTGTATTCAAAACATTTTGACTTATCAAATGCTTCTTTGTTGGGAACTTGAAGTGGATCAACAAGAAGCACATAACTAACCACATGAGCATATGGATTGTACCTCATCAATGTCTTCAAGTTGTGAACATGCAGATGGTGCGGCTTTCTGACTTGATATTGGCATTGTCCTTCACTTGCCTTATAGGTTTGTGTCACATTTAACTGAAATGTACGACCACCATCAACTAGGTTTCTCTTTGTCATATTCTGTCGAATGGCATTTTGTTTTGTTTTGATAATGCCATCACCTAAATCAGCTCCTGGTGTAATGATTTCTCTGCTTTCTTTTGAAGTTTCACTAGGTTCTTGACTGCTGGTAATGACTACTTCAAGATCTTCAACTCTACTTTTTTTCGTCTTAACATTCTGAAGAGATCTATTCTTGGCCATTGTTACTTTTGGTCTTTTACGACCTTCCACAATTTCAATGTCATCTTCAGTAATGGCAACATATGCTTCATTGTCAACTTCATCGTCTTCAAAAGTAACTTGTTTACCCTTGCTAGATTTATCCACCAGATGCCTTTTTTTCTGATTCTTTGGATGTAGTTTTGTAGCATCATCAATTACTACATTTTCCATGTTTTGCATATCTTCCTCTGACACTGAGTAAAAATGGCTGACAACGTTCATGATATCATTCTCTATGTAATGAATGCCTCCCACCATAATTGAACAGCTTTCAACAAAATTCTGCCAAACAAAATATCATATGTTAATATAATCAAAGTTAAAAAATATAGCGAGACATTTTCAAAACGCAAAATAAAAATACAAATAACAATACTTACCGTGTTTTGTGTCATATCATTTACGATTTGTTTACACAACTTTGTAGATACCTCTCTCCTATCATAAAATGAATATGATAGTCGGTATTTAATCCTTTCATGTGACTTGGCAGTTTTTGTAAGTACGTAAACAACTTCAGTGTTTGGTACCGAACACATATCCATGACTTTTCCCATCACCTCCAAATTTTCAGTATTATTGCGTGTATCAATGTATAGATATATATTCACAGTTGTGCTCTCTCTTTCTTTCACATACCAGGCTCTTGATGGAAATTTCACCTCTTTTGAACTTTTCCAATCTGATATTAGCTTCTTATCATTTAAAACAGTTGTCATATTTGTAGCTATGAGCTCAGGTGGAGTTCGTTCACTAACGTTTTTTGTAGGTATGAGCTCAGGTGGAGTTCGTTCACCAACGCTTTTTGAAGATACACCTTTAAGGCTCCTTGCTCCAGAAAGATTCACAGAAATTTTTCTTGATGCCATTTTCCTAAAAAAAAAACACTTAAATCAGTAAAAAAAAAAATTGCTAGGCGGGGCTGGGCGGGGTGGGCTGGGCGGGGCGGGCGGCCCGGAGGTGGCCCTGTGCGGCCGGGTGGGCGGGCCGGGCAGGCCGTGTGGGCGGGCCGGGTGGGTGGGCCGGGTGGGTGGGCCGGGTGGGCGGGCCGTGCGGGCCGGGTGGGCGGGCCGTGCGGGCCGGGTGGGCGGGCCGGGTGGGCCGGGCGGGCGGGCCGTGCGGGCCGGGTGGGCGGGTCGGGCGGGCCGGGTGGGTGGGCCGGGTGGGCCGGGCGGGCGGGGCCGGGTGGGCCGGGCGGGCGGGCCGGGTGGGTGGGCCGGGTGGGCCGGGCGGGCGGGCCGGGCGGGCCGGGTGGGCGGGTCGGGCGGGCCGGGCGGGCGGGCCGGGTGGGCGGGCCGGGTGGACGGGGTGGGCCGGGTGGGCGGGCCGGGTGGGGAGGGCGGGCGGGGTGGGCGAGGGGGGTGGGCGGGGGGGGAGGGCGGGGTGTGGGCGGGGCGGGGGGGGGTGGGCGCGGGGCGGGTGTGTGGGAGGACGGGCGGGCGGGGGTGGGGGGGGGGGAGGGCGGGCCGGGTGGACGGGGTGGGCCGGGGTGGGCGGGCCGGGTGGGGAGGGGCGGGGGGGTGGGGCGAGGGGGGGTGGGCGGGGGGGGAGGGCGGGGTGGGCGGGGCGGGGGGGGGTGGGCGGGCGGGTGTGTGGGAGGACGGGCGGGCGGGGGTGGGCGGGGGGGGAGGGGGGGGTGGGGCGGGGCGGCCGTGTGGGGAGGGCGGGCGGGCGGGGGTGGGCGGGGGGGAGGGCGGGGTGGGCGGGGCGGGTCGGGCGGGTGGGATGGGCGCGCCCATCCCACCCGCCCGACCCGCCCCGCCCATCCCCCCCCGCCCGCCCGCCCCGCCCACCCCGCCCTCCCCCCCCGCCCGCCCTCCCACACCCCCGCCCACCCGGCCCTCCCCCACCCGGCCCGCCCGCCTCCCCACCCGGCCCTCCCCACCCGGCCGCGCACCCCCCTCGCCCGCCCTCCCCCACCCGGCCCTCCCACCCGGCCCGCCCGCCCTCCCCACCCGGCCCGCCCGCCCTCCCCACCCGGCCTCCCCACCCGGCCCGCCCACCCCCCTCGCCCGCCCTCCCCCACCCGGCCCTCCCCCCCGGCCCGCCCGCCCTCCCCACCCGGCCCCCCACCCGGCCCGCCGCCCTCCCCACCCGCCCCACCCGGCCCGCCCACCCCACCCGCCCGCCCTCCCCACCCGGCCCGCCCACCCCCCCCCTCCCCCCGGCCGCCCCCCCACCCCCGCCTCTCCCACCCGGCCCGCCCGCCCTCCCCACCGGCCGCCCGCCCGCGCAGGGCCACCCCCGGGCCGCCCCGCCCCGCCCGAGGGCGGAGCGTCGATTCCCGGAATCGACGCTCCGCCCTCGGGCGGGGCGGGGCGGCCCGGGGGTGGCCCTGCGCGGGCGGGCGGGCCGGGTGGGGAGGGCGGGCGGGCCGGGTGGGCGGGCGGGCCGGGTGGGGAGGGCGGCCGGGTGGGGAGGGGGGGCGGGGGTGGGCGGGCCGGGTGGGGAGGGCGGGCGGGCCGGGTGGGTGGGGGGGGGGGGTGGGGCGGGTGGGGCGGGCGGGGCGGGTGGGGAGGGTGGGGAGGGCGGGCGGGCCGGGTGGGAGGGCCGGGTGGGGAGGGCGGGCGGGCGGGGTGGGGGAGGGCGGGCGAGGGGGGTGGGCGGGCCGGGTGGGGAGGGCGGGCGGGCCGGGTGGGGGAGGGCGGGCGAGGGGGGTGCGCGGGCCGGGTGGGGAGGGCCGGGTGGGGAGGGCGGGAGGGCGGGCGAGGGGGGTGCGCGGGCCGGGTGGGGAGGGCCGGGTGGGGAGGGCGGGCGGGCCGGGTGGGGGGAGGGCCGGTGGGGAGGGCGGGCGGGCCGGGTGGGGGAGGGCCGGGTGGGCGGGGGTGTGGGAGGGCGGGCGGGCGGGGGTGGGCGGGGGGGGAGGGCGGGGTGGGCGGGGCGGGGCGGGCGGGTGGGATGGGCGCGCCCATCCCACCCGCCCGACCCGCCCCGCCCACCCCGCCCTCCCCCCCCGCCCACCCCCGCCCGCCCGCCCTCCCCACACGGCCGTGTGGGGAGGGCGGGCGGGCGGGGGTGGGCGGGGGGGGAGGGCGGGGTGGGCGGGGCGGGTCGGGCGGGTGGGATGGGCGCGCCCATCCCACCCGCCCGACCCGCCCCGCCCACCCCGCCCTCCCCCCCCGCCCACCCCCGCCCGCCCGCCCTCCCCACACGCCGTGTGGGGAGGGCGGGCGGGCGGGGGGTGGGCGGGGGGGGAGGGCGGGGTGGGCGGGGGGGTCGGGCGGGTGGGATGGGCGCGCCCATCCCACCCGCCCGACCCGCCCCGCCCACCCGCCCCCTCCCCCCCGCCCACCCCCGCCCGCCCGCCCTCCACACACGGCCCCCGCCCCGCCCACCCCGCCCTCCCCCCCCGCCCACCCCCGCCCGCCCGTCCTCCCACACACCCGCCCGCCCACCCCCCCCCGCCCCGCCCACCCCGCCCTCCCCCCGCGCCCACCCCCCCTCGCCCACCCCGCCCGCCCTCCCCACCCGGCCCGCCCACCCGGCCCACCCGGCCCGCCCACCCCGTCCACCCGGCCCGCCCACCCGGCCCACCTACCCGGCCCGCCCGGCCCGCCCGCCCGGCCCACCCACCCGGCCCGCCCGACCCGCCCACCCGGCCCGCACGGCCCGCCCGCCCGGCCCCCGGCCCGCCCGCCCGGCCCACCCACCCGGCCCACCCGACCCGCACGGCCCGCCTACCCGGCTCACCCGGCCCACCCACCCGGCCCGCCCACACGGCCTGCCCGGCCCGCCCACCCGGGCCCACCCGGCCCGCCCACCCGGCCCGCCCAGCCCAGCCCAGCCCAGCCGGCCCGCCCCGCCCAGCCCAGCCCAGCCCACTCGGCCCGCCCGGCCCACCCAGCCCACCCGGCCCGCCCGCCCCACCCAGCCCGATTCACAGTTACCGATTCACCATGTGGTATAAAAAAAAAAAATTGGCTTGGAAAATTTTCGGTTTTAAAAAAAAATATATTTTTCATTAGCGTAATTTAATATGAAAATTTCAAAAAAATAATTGTACTTACCTTTCAATTGCGACAATTCTTCGTTGTATATATTGTTCTAGCAATATCGCTGCTCCACAAATTCACGAGTCTTTCAAGGAATTTCAGAAAAACCTAGATGTGAGGCGAGTAATAGTGATAGCGAAATTTATTATATAAGTAAAATTACGAAGATGTTTTTCCATACGATTAATGTGGGATAATTAGTTTATGTTTTTCAATCAATTGTAGAATAAAATAATAAAGGTAAATAAATCTAACAAACTTTTGGAGGGAAATATTTTCGCGAAAATTTTTGGAGGGAAATATTTTCGCGAAAATTTTTGGAGGGAATAATTTTGGAGGGAATATTTCATTCTTTAAGCTATATAATACGCTCAGGAGACTCCATTTGTGTCATTCAACATTTTCTATTTGAAAGTGATGGATTGCTCTGATGGTGAAGTTTCGGTTTATACACCATCAACATCTTCATCGCGTAACAACTCTATTCATATTGATGAATATAGTGGGAATCCTTCCACTATGAATAGAAAGTCAATTCTTCCACTTAGTCCCGATTCTAAGGACTACGAGAGCAACACTGATGAAAGAGGGGATGGAGAATTTAAAGAGTCACAGATTCCGCTTAGTCCAAATTCTAAGGACTATGAAAGCAGCGGTGATGAGGAGCTTGATGGTGAAGTTCAAAAGAATGGGGTGTCACAATGTCCACTCAGTCCTAATTCTGAAGACTATGAGAGCAGCAGTTTTGAGGTGCATGATGGAAAATTTCAAAATAATGGAGTGTCAAAGTGTCCACTTAGTCCTAATTCTAAGGACTATGAGAGCAACAGTGATGATGAGCATGATGATGAATTTCAAAAGTATGGATTGTCACAGTGTCCAGTTAGTCCTGATTCTAAGGACTATGAGAGCAGCGGTGATGAAGCGCGGGATGATAATTTTCAAAAGATTGGAGTATCACAATGTCCTCTTACTCCTAATTCTAAGGACTATGAGAGCAGCGGTGATGAAGCGCGGGATGATGATTTTCAAAAGATTGGAGTATCACAATGTCCTCTTAGCCCTAATTCTAAGGACTATGAGAGCAGCGGTGATGAAGCACGGGATGATGATTTTCAAAAGATTGGATTATCACAATGTCCTCTTAGTCCTAATTCTAAGGACTATGAAAGCAGCGGTGATGAAGCACGGGATGATGATTTTCAAAAGATTGGAGTATCACAATGTCCTCTTAGCCCTGATTCTAAGGACTATGAGAGCAGCGGTGATGAAGCACGGGATGATGATTTTCAAAAGATTGGATTATCACAATGTCCTCTTAGTCCTAATTCTAAGGACTATGAAAGCAGCGGTGATGAAGCACGGGATGATGATTTTCAAAAGATTGGAGTATCACAATGTCCTCTTAGTCCTGATTCTAAGGACTATGAGAGCAGCGGTGATGAAGCGCAGGATGATGATTCTCAAAACATTGGAGTATCACAATGTCCTCTTAGTCCTGATTCTAAGGACTATGAGAGCAACAGTGATGAAGAACATGATGATGCAGTTTGTCCTAATTCTAATCAGTATAAAGGTAGCAGTGACAAAGGACAGGATGTAGCATCTTCAATAAGTAAACAGCCACATTTTCAACATAGTCCTAATTCTATGGACTATGAGAGCAGCACTGATAATGTACATGAGGAAGAATATCCATTAAACATCGAGTCAGATTTTCCATTTAGTCTGAATTCTAAGGACTATGATAGTAGCACTGAAGAAGGGGAAGATGAAGGGTATCCTCTCAGTCAAAATTTGAAAATCAGAGCAGATCATAGTGTGGATAACGTTCCTCTTAATGATGAAAGTCCTTATAAAAGTGAAGATCCAATGATGGAGATGTTGCCAAGAAATATTGTATCAAGGAGTAGGAGTAGACCTTTTCGTATCAATGCAAACTATTCTAGTTATACAAGGGGTAGAGCAGAATATCTGACGAGAAGAAGTTCTATCAGCGCTCTCATTTCAAGTGAATGTTGCCAAAAAAATTGCTTGAAACGTATGGATTTCACATTTGCATTAGAAAGCAGGAAGAGATATTTGTCAATGAATAAAAGCATGCAAAACTCATATTTAGTTGGCTGCATGCAATCTACATTGTCAGGTTATGATTATCATATTAGGAATTTTTTATTGTGTAGAAAAGCTTTCAAAATGTTTCATTCACTTGGGAATTTTCGTCTCTCGAGAATTCAAGAAAATTTGGAAAAGGATCCCACATTTTATTCAGAAGTACGTTATAAAAGACAGTTTGGGCCATTATCAAATACTGCAATGTCATGGATGAAAGATTTCTTTTCAAAGCATGGAGAGTGTATGCCAAATAGAGAGACAATACATATTCCAGATAATTTTTCAAGACGAGAAATCTACAACTTATACAAAGAATATGCAGAAAGTGCTGAGGGACAGGGCCATTTTATTACATATCAATATTTTGTGAAGCTATGGAAGAAAGAATTCAATAATGTCCGTATTCCTAAGAAGACAAGGATGGGGATTTGCAGTACATGTGCTTCTCTTAAATCAAAAAGGGACAAATGTGAAGGCTCAGAAAAAGGTAAGTGTTCATAACTTTTACTTTTAAAATTGTATAGTCATCAACTATGAAAACATATTTCTTAATGAATTTCTTTTATGTTGTGTAGATTTAATTGTCAAAGAACTTCAGGAGCATCGCGAACAACAAACAAATGAAAGGAAGAAGTTGTACAAGCATCGAAAGAAGTGTTATGATAATCCAAATAAATATTTGGGTTGATAATTGATGGTATGGACCAGAAGAAAACACTTTTACCACATTTTGTTCGCACACCCAAAAATCTACAAGAGGAAAATTTTATTCAGTTTCACTTGGTCGGTTGTATGGTCTTCAATGGGAAAATGTTGCCAAGGGTGTACTTCACAGCTCCAAATATTCATAATGATGCAAATCTGACCATAACCATAATTCATGATGTCATTTCTCATTGGTCTGGTAATCTTCCTGAAGTTTTGTATCTACAATTGGACAACACTTGCCGTGAAAACAAAAAATCAGATTGTTTTTGGGTATCTGAACATGCTTGTTGAATTGAGAATTTTTCAAAAGGTAAAGGTTGGTTTCCTTCTTGTTGGGCACACTCATGACCATATTGATCAGATGTTCAGTCGTTTTTCAGTCACATTGAGGAGTAAGGAAGTTGGGAGCTTGCCATCACTAATTCAATGTATTAAGAAATCATACATGCCAGAGCCTGCTTTTAAAGTGTTGGAAGAAACTGTTGACATGCGAAGGTTTATTCTGGGATCATATGGTGAGGGGAAATGCATTGAACAACTTAATGACATTAGCTTCCAACATCAATTTCGTATCAAAAAAATTGATGGGAAAACACTAATATGGGGCAAGAAGTATTCAACTACTACAGAGTGGGCACCGTCATCAGGATTGCAATTTTTGAAGTTCATTCCAGATCATCCAATATTTGCATCAAAAATATTGTCATTACAATCAGTTGGTGAAGTTCAGAATGCACGTAGACAGAACAGGGCTATAAATTATTCTGATTGCCTGGAAGAAATTAAAAAATGTATTAGATATACATATGAGTACTTTGACATTGCTGATTCAGTTTGGTGGGAGTCGTTTTTCAATAATCAAAGTGATCTCATTTCGACAACAATAAATGAAGATATACCTTTGAAAAATCCATTTATTTGGCCACAAAATGTGTCGAATGAACATGAGGAAGTAAACATTGTTGAACAACAACAATCTCAGGGTATTATTAATTCTTCACAGGCAGAGGAAAGAGAGATGTATATAGGTTCCAGAAGATCTCGTGCACAACGTGAAGCCATGGAAGACCTTTATAGGGGTTCAGTACAGGATATTAAGGAGGGTTGCATGATTGCAGTGCTAGCAGATGGAGATCCTAATGGATATCCATTTTGGGTTGCTAAAGTTTTAAAGGTCTTTACAGAAAATGAGGATGTTACAGGTGTTGAAGTACATTGGTATGCCACAAATACACACCCATTCAATGGTGTGTATAAGCCAGAGATGGTAGTTGACAAAAAAAATGGTGGAAAAAGAAAAAGAAAGGGTACAAATATAAATCGCCGCCGCACAGACATATTACAATTGAAGGATGTTGACATACTTGTTTATGACTTCAATTTAACAAAGAGAGGAACTCTTCGCTTCAAGACGACAGAGATTCTGAAAAGGTTGTTACCAGAAGGAACAGTGTTGACATGGGACTCTGCTGAAACCAGTCGTAGATCTAGAAGACTTTTGAAACCTGGAATCTTGGGCATGCATGTGGACTCAGATGGGGCACTAGTTGATGACAGAGAAGAATATGGAACATCTTCGTCAGCATCCAGTCACTCATCTGAAGATGTGAATTCTGATGGTGTGCAAGAAAATATGAGTGATTTTGAATAATTGTTTAAGACAGTTTATATAACTGATGTATGCATCGTATCTTCAAATAAAATGGATGTTTTCCATATTTTGTTAAATGAGAAGTTATGAAGCATTTTTATGTTGTTGGATTATGTCTTAAGTATGATAAATCTTATTGTTTAAATATCTACAATGCAATATCAAATTAGAGATATAATGTCTCTTTTATTCAGTGTACAAATAAAGACTTTTGAATTCATTCAGTGAAATAATTTGTTCATAATGTCATGTTTTTTTTAGTTTTGTGGTTGAAAACATGTTAAATTTATACTTAAGAAAGAAAAATGATATTCTACCAGAAACATTAATGTGTTTTTCCTTTAAAAGTTAACTTTGTTTGAGACATAAAAAATTGGTTTTATTAGCATTGTTTAAAAAGTATGAAAATTGACCCCTAAAAAAAAAAACATTATTCCAGAATCAACACTTTTTTTCTGAAGCTATATTTTGCAGGAAAATTTCGTAGAAAATTTCGTAGTCGCTGCCATTTTTAAAACAACCGCAAAATTGACACCTAAAAAAAAAAACCTTCGTTCCAGTATACACACTTTTCGTTTTGAGCACTGTTTTTTGTGGTTTTTTTGGGTTTTTTGGGCCAGAGTTCTCGTTTTGAGTTTATAGTTCCCGTTTCAAAGTTTACATTGTTAGGAACAGTGATTGGACCGATACCTATATACAGAGATCCACAAGACCTTTTTCTTCTTTTTTCCTATTGATCTATACGAGTGGATCGCGAAGCTAGCAGATAGCCAAGGTAGGTGGAAACTTGACAATCCTATGGTGTGGACCCCAGAGCTAGTGCAAAGGTTGGAAGCATCGGAGGATAAGATCGCCCACACTATCGATCATTGGCTCGATCATGTCATAGGAGGATTTGTGACTGAATTCATGGTCGACACCTCAATCAGCTATAGCAAGGCAGAGCGACGCTTTTTCAAAGGACCGCGAGGTAAGTATGTAAAATCTTTGAATACTTGGATTAAAATGTTGTTGTGCGAAAAATGGGTTATGCAGCTACCTTGATGTTCAGGACTACGTGAAGCAGAAAAACTTACAGGAATGAAAGGAAAAAGGGTCTGAAGTATAGCCCCTTGATTTCACCTCCGCGAAGAGACGAAGAAGGGATAGCGAAGGTTTCTTCACAAAGTGCTATTCAGTTAATAAGATAAGGATTCCTGTGAATACCACCTCCACCCACACCACCTTCGACTTCACCACCATTACCTCCAACTTCACCTGTACCACCTCCACTTCCACCGCAGTTTAGTATGGTAGATACAATGAAGTTTCCTTTGTTCAAAGGCTTGGTAAATGAGGATCTGGACCAATTCGGGTTCATTGTGAGGGTTGTATGGGAAGCTCAAGGTGTTATAGATGATCATATAAAGAAGGCGACACTAGTTAATGCTCTACAAGATCGCCCACTGACCTGGTATATTATGTACTCTAATGATAACCAGGATGCTGGAGTAGCAGACATCCAGGTAGCATTAAATAGGGAATTTACCAGGCCTAATGCTGAGGCACAGACAATTGTGGGATTCAAAGAGATCACAATGCAACCAGGAGAGATGACTTGGGAACTAGATCAGAGGCTAAAGTGTACAATCCATGAAGCCAACATGAATTTGATAGATGGACAACATTACGAGTGGTTTGTGGCTTTTCTACTACAACAATTAAGGAGTGCGTTGTCACAGAAGAAGGTAACAACTCAGGCAGAGGCCTTGGAGATTGCCATGAGACTACATGAGACTCTGATGCAAGATCCTAATCTAGGTGTTCAGCAGATCCATGCGCAGCTGAAGAATCTGTGCCTTGAGATGCAAAGTCTGAAGTAATACAGGACAGATCGGCTAGAGGTACGTGAGGAGGTATGGCACTTGAAATGCAAGAGTCAGAGACATGACAAAGACCATTTCTTAGTCTTTGCAAATTACATTGCAGGAGGAAGACCGATGCCTTTAAGGCCAAAAGCTCAAGCAGGACATAGAGCGGGGCCTGCATTATGGTGCGCTATATGTCAGGTAGCCATAAAATATGCCACAAATAATTGTCACTTGCTACAGAAGTATGTACAAGCACCAAAACAATTGTTCTGAAACTTTTGTAGGTCGGTAGGACATGATGAGCATACTTGCGGAGCTATGAAATGATGATGGATAGAACTCTCGCCTACATGGTTCAAGCTGAAACGTAGCCATTTGACTAGAATGTAGAGATGGCGTGGATAGGATTTCAGGGGCGTGGACAAAGCCGAGGCATAGGAGGACCTCGTAGAGGTCGAGGACAGTTGATTTGCTACAATTAAGGAGGACCAGTACACTATGCCCGCGATTGCACTAATCCAATGCATCTGTCGTGCAAGTGTTGCACGTTGTTTGATCATGAAATGGAAGATTTTCCTATGTTGATAGCTAGGATACGTGAAAAAGGGACACTACCACCTCTGCTGACTCAAAACCTACAGATGATGAGATCTGAGCCGCGCGAGGAAGATCCAAATGTAAATATAGTACTCGTAAGTGGAATTGCTACGGGAGATGACAAGGGGAACAACTAGAAGACAATACATGGGTTCGCAAAGCCCCGGTGAAAGAGGCTGAGTTCGATTTGGAGCACGCTTGTGAAGCCTTCATGGAAGCTAAAAAGAGCTTCATTGAGGCCCCCACCTCAGGAAGCAAGGATAAGCGTGAGTCAGAGATGGACCCCTCTATGCTCACAACTTTCCTGGAAACCTATATGAAGTTACTGCATGACTGTAAGCCTATCAAAGGGTTACAAGAACTCATCAATATATGCGTTGGAATTGCGCCAGCTGAGTCGCGCATAGTACCAAAGATTGGCAAGCATAAAACAAGGATGAGATGGGAGATGAGACTGATTGCACAAATCGGCAAGTATGAAATGGATCAGGTCATTTTGGACCTAGGGTTAGATGAAAATGTCCTACCAAATCAGACTTGGGAGTGGATGGGGAGACCTGCATTGCAATGGTCTCTAATTCAGCTAAGGATGGGGAATCAGCAGAAAATTATCCCCATGGGGTGGCTGGAGGGGGTGACCGTGGATATTGAGGGACCGAGCACGCTGGCAGAATTTGAAGTAATAGAGATAGTGGATGATAGAAATCCCTACTCTGCGTTCCTAGGAATTGACTGGGCTACTAATATCAACGGGGTAATTAATATGAAGAGGTGAAATATGATCTTTGAGAAGAAATCGTTGTGCATAATAATACCCCTCGATCCTGTTGAAGGATCACGCTATACAGAACCAGTCCGTGATTATGAGAGTGATGACGATCTGGACTGCATTTATAAGATAACAGTGTAAGACCAAGATTGGATGAACCCCACCGCGGATGGACAAATTACGTGGGATCGCAAGAGTTCTTGCACTTCGGACTCCGATGAAGAAATAGAACGCTGACAGAAATGGTTACATGAAGTAACTACGCTGCATTGCAACATGATGACCCAGTCACTGCGCTGTGTGTCATCAGAGGTAAGAAATTTTCCTATTTATGATGGTCTAAATGAGGTAGATATCTTTTTGGATGCATTTGAAAGGGAGGTACCAAAAAATCAGCGCTTCCAGGCTTTGGATTGGGCACTACGTGCTATGCCCACAAAATGGTGGGGTATGCACAAGGGAAGCATTGATGATTGGTGTGAATGTAGGAGGATGATGAGAACACAATTTGGGAAGCCTAAAATGCGACTGCTAGATAAGTATGATGGACAGAATGATCGGTGCACGCATCTGGCCAAATGGATTCAGGCTTATGGAGAAAAGCCCCAACCTAAGTGGGTGCACCTATTCTATCATACCCTGGATGTTATCCGAATGAATTTGTATATAGAAATAGAGCTCCGCCAAGGGATAGGCAAATGGGATATCCTACATGAAGGATTCATGATGACATTCAATTTTGAGGATAGGTTTGAAAGTATTGATGAAGCACTACAAGAAGTGAAAGCAGTTGTCTTTAGGATACTGCCATATCCTTTAGATCTGATTCAGCCTGAATGGGCTACTCAGCCGAGTCACGCACTTGAATTTTATAATATAAATGCTAAAGCAAAGGACGAGGATCTGTGGAAGATTAGCATTCGAGAAATAGAAGTCCAACGTGAGGTTCAAGGACCATAGATTGAGAACCCTGATATAACCATGCCGGTGAAAAAAAAACAGGTGAATATTATTATGGAGGCACAACCCAAATTCGTGAAGATTGGAGACTACAAGGATGATGCGATGGTGGATAAGGTCGCTAAATCACTCCGCGAATACCAGGACTTATTCCCTACCAAGTTTACAGATCTAAAAGGAATAATCGAAGACTTAGGAATGGTGAAAATCATGTTAAAACCCGAGCGAAGCCAGTTAAGGAAAGGCATTACCATCTCAATCCGAAATACAAGGAGAAGGTATGCTTGGAGCTAGACAAGATGTTAGTAGTAGGCATCATTGAGCTTGTGGAAGAATCCGATTGGGTAAGCCCAATGGTGGTTCAAGAGAAGAAGCAAAAGGATGAGATAAGGTTATGTGTGGATCTCATAAAATTGAATGATTCTTTTGTGCATGATCCTTTCCCGACTCCATTCACGGATTAAGTGTTGGACAATGTAGGTGATCAGGAAGCATATTCCTTCACTGATGGGTTCTCTGGGAACCACCACATCAAAATTGCGCTGGAGGATAGAAGCAAGACAACCTTCGCAACTAAGTGGGGTTGTTTTCAATACACTTTAATGCCGTTTGGATTGAAGAATGCACCTGCAATCTTTTCACATGTGGTTGTTGCAGCATTCAAGGAATTTATTCATAAGTTCCTAGAGGTATATTTTGATGACTTGACTGTATTTGCGTTGGTTAAGCACCATGTAGCAAGCTTGCACTTGATGTTGGATACTTGTCGAAGATACCAAATCGCACTCGATCTCAAGAACTGTTTGTTTTGCATTCCTTTTTAGAACCTATTGGGGCATGTGGTTTGTAGACAAGTACTGATGATAGACCCCACGAATATCGCGGTGACACTGAACTTGGAAGCGCCAAGGAGTGTGAAACAACTGCACACTACTCTAGGACATACGGGATATTACAGAAAGTTTATTAAAAGTTATGCCCAGATCACCGCACCGATGGAAAAGTTGTTGAAGAAGTATGTCACGCTCTGCTGGAATGATGACTGTAAGAAAATCTTGGATATATTGAAAGAAAATATGGTTACCGCGGCGATTCTAGTCTTCTCGAACTGGAAGAAAGAGTTTTATGTACATGTGGACACGTCATGTATAGCGCTGGGGGCAGTACTAACACAAGATGGAAGAGAAGGCTTGGACCATCCTGTCGCATTTGCAAGTTGCAGATTATCCAAAGTAGAGAAGAACTATTCTACCACTGAATGCGAGGGGCTAGCTATGGTGTATGTGCTCTAGAAGTACCAGCACTACTTGCTAGGAGGCCATTTTAAGATGTATACGGACCAATCTGCGCTAAAGTAACTGGTAAATAAGCCTGTGTTGGTGGGGGGGGGGGGGGGAATTTGCAGATGGCTCTTATTGTTCCAAGAGTATGATTTTGAAGTTGTTGTGAAGCCTGGATGATTGAATGCAGGACCAGACCATCTATCGCGCATTAAAACAGGGGAGCAACCTACTAACTTGGAAGAAGTATTTCCTGACACACAACTATTTACGGTGTGTGTTGCAGATGGTCATTTTGAGGATATAATACACTTCCTAACAATAGGAACTGCACTGAAAGGATACTCTGTCCAACAAAAGAAGGAATTAGTGGTGCACACGGAAGATTTCTCTGTCATTGTTGGGAATCTATACAAGATGTGGGCTGATGAGATATTCCGATAGTATGTACCTAAGTTCGAACGAAGCGGCATCATGGCAGATGCTCATGGGGGCGCCACAGGAGGACATTATGCACGGAGATCAACCACACAGAAGATTCTACGCGTAGGGTTGTGCTGGCCAACCCTTCATTAGGATTCAAAATCATATTGCAAGGCATGTGATGCATGTAAAAGGAAAGGCAGGCCATCACGGAGGGATGAAATGCCTTTTAATCCACATATAATGTTGCAACCCTTCGAAAAGTGGGCAATATATTTTGTAGGACCGATCCAGCCATAAGGGAAGACAAGAGCAAGGTACATTATCAATGTGACAGATTATTTGACTCGTTGGGAAGAAGCACGGCCGGTGAGGGATTGCACATGCGCGACGGCCGTGAAGTTCCTATTTGAGCATGTACTGACACGATTTGGATGCCCAAGGATCTTGATGAGTGATCATGGTACGCACTTCCTGAATGAGATGATCATCAAAATAATGGAGGAATTTTAGGTATATCACCAAAAGAGAACACCTTATCACCCACAGGCTAGCGAGATAGTGGAGGCGTTCAACAAAGTGCTTGAAAACGTGTTGACCAAGGTTTGCAACACTCAACAAAATGATTCGGGCCTACGCATACCTGCAGTGTTGTGGGCTTATCGAACGACATGCAAGAAGTTGAAGGACAAACCCCTTTTAGGCTTGTTTATGGTGTGGAAGCCATAATGCCTAGTCTACGCATGGCAGCACTCATAGGTATGACGGATCACGGAGCCCTGGAAGAGAGACTCGCTCACCTAGATGATCTCAAAGAAAAAATATTTAAGGCTGGATTTCACTAGAAGGTCCAAAAGCAGCGTGAAAAGGCATGGCATGATCGACACATTAAGCTGCACACATTCAAGGTAAATGATCTGGTTTTGTTGTATGATAGTAAGTTTGATAAATTTCCTGGAAAATTCAGGATGCATTGGTTTGGGCCTTATGTTATTAAGGAGATTACAGATGGAGGAGTGGTACAACTAGTCAAGTTAAATGGAGAACCCTTCTGAGGAAAGGTGAATGGTAGTTGCTTGAAGCCGTACACCTACGGTCCGACCGTGTGACTAAATGAAAGTAGCACAGTCTTAGCACTCCAGGCAGTTGAAGGGAGGCATAGGACTATAAACTACACTGCCCAAGTTTGGGAACTACATGATTGGAAGACGGTGTGAGGCAAGGATGTGTCACTGTGTCCGCGACAACGTGGAGGGAGTTGTGCTACCCAGGGAGAAATGACATAGGTTGATTGGAAAGTGACCATTAGAGTCACTTTTCATGAAAAGACAACAGAAGTGAGGCAAAATTGAGCGGGTTGCCAGCATTTAAGATGAAAATTATGGCTTAGATCCTTGAAAATCTACTGCCAATCTGACATTAATGAACTGATTTCAGGGGGAACGGTCGGATTTGAATTCAATTTGCCCTATAAATTACACGTGGCTGTCCAACAAGAAACACTTGGAATTTTAAGTATTCAGTTGTTGAGCTCTCAGACGCCTATGGACCCAGAGTTTTTCGAAGCTCTCAAACAGACTCCTGCATTTGCAAACTTGCCTGAGACGTCACGAGTACTGATAGAGAGTGTTATGTCATCACCCTAGAAGTTATCAATACACAACAAGTGGTAGAAGAGCCGGCACAAGAGATGGAGAAACAGGTAGAATAGGTTGCCGCAAAAGTAGCCGAAGTACTGGCGGAGGTCCCTAAATCCCCGAGAATGTCGAGACTGAAGCCAACCCCAACCAAGCAGACCATGAAAGATAAGAAGGGCAAGCAGCCTGTCATCCCAGTGCATGCTTCACTGAGACGAAACCCAAAAAAGCCCACTACCCAGGAGAAAGGCAATGCTATAAAACTAGAGGCAGAGGAGGAGGATATCGAAGACATTCCCATGGATGATGAGGATGTGGGAGTGGGAATAGAGGAGGTTGAAGCCGAGGGTGCATACCCTATTACACGATTTCCAGAGTATGTCCCTTCGTGCAAGCCTACGTCCAAGGTTTCCAAGGACATTAATGAAAGTAAGACTCCCCTGCAAACCCCATTACTACCAGATGAGATCAGTTTTGACGATCTACGTTTGGCACAGGTGCCAATTTTGAAGCTTGAAGACTGGGACTTGGAATATCATGAAAAGTTCCCGCACCAGGCGATCGAACAGTTGATGTGTTGCATCATAGACACAAAGACGAGGATGCCTACACTAGAGCCACAAAAGTGGCTCAGAGAAGTAGAGAAGGCAGGATTAGTCAACCTGCTCTGGGTGTCGCACTATAACCGCACCCCTCTAACAGTTTTAGTCATCAAGCAGCTGTTGTGCTTGGTGTATGATGGGTGTCTGTGGCTGGAGGAGCCGATACCCATCACCAATATGTTGATTCACCGCATAATACGCCTTTCATATATAGGTGAAAATCCAGCCATGATCTTTGGTGGCAAGGGTGGTGAGCTGGCGCTTGCAGAATCAATGAAAGAGAAGTTCAAATTGGTGAAGAAGTTGCACAGGTATGTAATCTCCAGCATTTGCAACCCCACTGTGAAGGTGGCAATGCAGATCCTTGCAGGGAAGGTGATGCAGAAGTTTCATGTTGATGAGGTGTCGGTGCCTGTCATTGCGCTCGTACAATAGTGCGCAAAAGGAGTCCAATTTAACTAGTCAAACTACCTTCGCGGTGAGTTCCTGGCAAACTATCATGAGGCGCAAGAGAAAAGAAATACGTTCCACTACGCGTGGCTCTTTCTATCGATTGTGCTTGTAGCGTGGGCACTACTGGAAGAGAGCCTATTCCCCTCGGTCATGTCAGAACTTCCTGAAGTAGTGAAGTACGCTTCGTTGTGGGTGATCAAGGAGGCAAAGCGCGTTCAGGAAAGCAAAATCTTCTGGATCCTCATGGAAATGAATATCAGGATGATTATCAATCATAAGCCGTGATTGTTACCCACGCTATATGCTAACCTGTAGAGCTATGCCAAATTCAAAGCTAATTTCCATCAGATATCAATCAGGGTGTGGAAGGACCTTGTGCAGAAGCAGTACGACTTGCCGTACCTAGCCACAGATGATGCCATTGATGCAGTGCTGGATAAATGGTTGGCGTTGTGGCACACCACCATGGACTTGGTGATGGGTGGAAGCAAGTTTTCTTCATAAAAGAAGAAGGACGAGGCCAGGCTAAAGATGGCACAGCTGGTCAAAATGAGGAAGAAGGAGGCCGCTGAGAAAGCCAAGGAAGAACAGACAGAGAAGGAGGAAGGAAAACATACAAGTGGCACAGAGCGGGGCTCTGACAAAGGTGCATGGTCGCCTTCACTTGAAACTAAAGGAGAGGACACAGTGCAACATGGTGTGGACCCTCAGGAGACGTTCAACCACATTAAGTGCCCCAGAGAGCCAGAAAAGGGAGGGTCTAGAAAGAAATCAAAAGCGACCAAGACCTCGCTGGACCCCATCACGCTAACGAAGGGAGATTTATACGATATTGGTGACACAGTCAAAGATGTCACCGTAGAAGCCCTGCAACAATTTGAAAACAGCAGCAGATCATCCTAGGGGCCATCTAGACAAGACTGTAGGAGTTGTAGACCTGTGCATCACAAGTTGGTACAATGTCTACCAGCTTGGCTATTGGCACATCAGACGCTGCCAATATGCTATGCATGAAGGCTTCCACTGCCCTAGTGTTGCTGGATGGAGCATTGAAAACAAAAAATTAGGCTGATAGGCCCACTATCAGCACCATGAAGGGAGTGGGATTGAACCTGGCAGAGCTCTCATGCGAGCCACTCCACTCCTTGCAAGATGGAGTAATTGCAGAGTTGAGGACCCACAAGCACCGCGCCCTCCAAATGATCAGCGAACAAAGAATAAACAATGAGCAGATGGCCTTACAGAGGGTTGCTGCCATCTTCGTCGAGGTCGAGGCAACTAGCTAGAGGAATAAGATCATACAAGTCATGGAGGAGGCCTACAGAATGGTCCCAGAATTGGCCATTCCAGAGGAGAATCTAGTCGAGGTCCGCATCCGTAAATTGGCCACAAGGGTGTGCGACACTCGGACGGAGATGGCATGGGTTCAGTTGGAGCTGACCTTGCAGATTACAGAGCTCCAGGGCTTAGCCTTCAGCACCACCAGAGGCAAAGGAAGAACGGATGGCCATTGTCACAGAAGCAGTCGAGGTAGTGGAGAGTGCAGTAGCAGACTACACCCAGTTGTTTGAACACTCGTTTGAGGTCCTGACTGGCTTGCAAGAGGACCCAAACATCCAGAGGCTAGAAATGGAGCACGCAAACTCCAATAGTGCTATGACGAAGTTAAGGGCACAACGTGAATCGTCGCACTAACACAGAGCTTAGCCAAGTTGCAGGAAGCCAGGAAGCTGAAGGAACAGTTGAACGTAGCACTGCACAAAGAAGCAGTGTTGAAGAAGTGACTAAAGACCTAGCTGGAGGAATCATATGCAATGTCAAGAAACATTAAAGGCAAGATTGAGACTCTGCAAGCGACAAAACAACAGCTTCAGCTTGACAGTGCAGTGGTAATAACTGAGAATATAGTTGAAGATGTGAAGCAAGTAGCAGCTCAATGAACAGCCGAAGTTATGATCATCAGGGTTGAACTGGACGAGTTTCACGCAAATATCTCCGCACCTACAAGTGACTCAAGGGCGAGTCACAATGTTTGTGTTGTGGGGCTGTTGGGAGCAGGATCCCCCAAGGGTAGTTTTGGGGCTAAAAGCCCATGTTTAAGTCAAGTTTTTGTAATATTATTGTAAAGACTCCGCATTTTGTGGTCATGGAGCGCAAAGGTATTATGTGTCACAAAGGGTAGTATGCCCTTAGTTTTGTAAAGTAAAGTCAGCTGTAAGAGATCTACCCATGGTCTGCGGACCATGGGATTGTATAAAAAGAGCTAAGCTCTAAGTAGTTAGAGGCATCGAAGGAGTAAGAGAGTCATAGCTTTAGAGCAAGAAGTCTAAGTCTTGGGTTGTAGTGTAGGTAAAGTCTCTGTAGCTGAGTGTGCAGACCCTTGCAGCTGTATGCGTAGGGTGAACATAGTATGTAACACGTGGAAGATATTAATAAAAGGAGTTATTCCACAATTTCTTTGTATTTGTTCTGATGATAAGTTTGGATATTTTGTGTATTAATTTCCTTTTTTATGCTTCTATGTTGCGCGAATGAACACAGTTACATTGAATAATTAAACGCAATTATGAATATTTGATTACGTGGTGATAAACTTAAGTATTCGACAAAATAAGAAAATTACTTAGGGTAATTGATGAATCTACACAATGCGCTGCCATAGCAGCACGAAAGTACCTGAGCCCCAGGTTAGGGTTGCGTGAAGGCTGATCGTATACTTTCGTGAAGGTATTGAAATCCATAATAGAGGGTTTGTCTTACAAGCCCTAGAGCAAGACCACCTGCATGAAGGTAGGGATAAAAGAGATCAACGATGTCACAACCATCTCAGGGTGCGGAAACTTGGTTCCAACATCCCCCCATACTACTTCGGGTGAGACTTCGGTCTACTTTCTGTGGGCTGATGCTGAAAGGGCTAGTAGTGTAGGGATTTGTTTGGTTAATTAATGTTGAACCTAGGTCAAACCCCTTAAGCCAACAAGACATTATCCAATTTCTCAAGAATCTCATATCAACTATATTGAATGTCATTAATGTAGGCCACTAACTCATTTCTATCTTCATATCTATGCTCATGGAGGATATCCAGGTTAGCCTGGATTCCTTGCAATTAATTAGCTATTGAGTCTAGGGATGGAAGCTGGAAAACATGTCTAGGTGAGCACATCGAATCCTAATCAATCTCACCTGCCTTGTCCATGTTATCAAAATTCCCCCCACTAGAGGAGGAGGCTTTGCTTGCATGTGCCTCTGGTCGTCCATGTTGTCCACCCACTCTGTGGGGTTTTCATAATATTTTCTGCATTCTTACATGCAAGAAGGTAGCACAAACTAGGGAGATGACACAAAAAAAGGTTTCCTTGAAACTTCCAACCTGACTCCTACACCACACGTTCCACCACAACCTATCACAATAGCAAGGAGCCAACCCAACAAGAGAAGAAGGAGCCTATGCAACCTAAAGAGTCTAGAGTCTGTAAATAGTGACATATCCCTTTTCCTAGCTCAAACCGAAATGCCTGGTGGTTTGGGAGCCCCAAATACATCCGATAGAGACCCAGTCTGGACCATTGGCCCACCCAAAATTTTCACCAAGGTGGACTTCACTCAATGAAAAATGTCAAACCCTCAACTGACAGGGGACAAAATGAAATATCTCAAGACACATAATCTAAGTTAAATTACATACCAAAATATATACGAAGGAAATTATAGACCTCATAGGCCCATTAACTTCTTCAAACCATGACACTATCAAAAGAACAAAAGGACAAACCAAAGAAGGGATAAACAATAACTCTTCCTTGCTAAGAGGGTTTAATTCATAGTTAAATGCAAGAGACTTTTTGAAGCCTCTGAGGGCCTCCAGAGAGGATACCAAGTCTCCCTATTCTCTTGTGCCCTATTATTTTTCCAAATCCACCAACAATGGAAGATGGGTACCTGAGTTACGAATCTTGCAGCAATTTTACTAATTGACAATATTATTAATTGAGGTTTTTAATATTTTATGATGTATAGTGGTTGTAGATGGGGAAGAAGTACTTCATTGGAAATATTATTTTGCACTTTCTTGTCACCCATTCAAACACAGTAACGTGGCCAAAATAAAATCCCTTCTTACTGTCAAAACTACTGAACATCCAACGACTTTCTTTGAATTCAAATAAAGTACTGTTAGGATATTAAATTGTTATATGTCATATGACCACCCATTTTTCGTGAACATTCATTGCATTATTCATGGATTCTCACGGAACTTGAATCACTTCGCTTGATCTCTAACAATGATCATATGCTAAACTTATTATTGGGAACTATAGTACAACCTAAGTCAATGGTTAATTAATAATTTTAATGAAACCTTGTTAGAAGTACAGGGGACGCTTACTTAACCCAAGAGTATGTGGTTATGACAAGGTCACTTAGGTGAAATTTAATCTCGCGAAATCTGTGTACTACATATATAATCTAAAATACCAAAATCCACTCTAAGTCATTGCCATGGATCCTTGAAATCCTCATTTTATTTTGATATTTATTATTCCATTTTGAAAAAAAATGCAATGCTTTAGTCTCCACTAGATTCGATTATTTAAAATTGTAAATTGTAAATGGAGGATTTTGAGAAAATTCCAATGCTTATGTCGTTGCAAATGAAAAATTGTAAATGAAGCATGTTTAAGAAATATCAATGTTGGAGTGTTTCCAAGATGAAAATTTTAACCAGTGAAAGATATGGCTGAAGCAAATTGGAGGCTCACTAGTTTGAAGCATATCAAGGGCTTACAGTTTTTTCATGAAACATATTTGGTAACCTGTCGAGCACGAGAAGATAATACCCAAGAATGGCGAACATGAGCTTATGTTGATTGAAACTTCCATCACTTAAGTTGTTTCATATTTATTTACTCATTTACATTTGACTATCATTGGATGGACATAATGGGAAAAACAATGATTAAATTAAGATATTACTACAACAAATTTCAAACCGATATGAAATTATCCAAATGAGAGAAAGGGATATCAAATTATCATTTCTTATTAATATATATAGCATTTGATAAAAAGGGTGCAAAGAAATGCTGATAGAAGTGTATATGAATGCAATGTGTTTTTCGCTTTTTAGCTAGGTTAAGTGTGTTTTTCACTTTTTGACTCAGTTATAGTTTATATCATGTGCTTGACATTTTATCCACTCATTAACTATAATTAGAAGGTATCATTACACAAAACCGATACCAATTTTTAACATGCTTGAAAAATTATTGACCTTGCATTTTCCCAACTTGGTAATGGATATGGGTGATGGTGTTGATTTACTTCTCATGCCCCCTACCAAATACTTCCATGAGACTAATGAATATAATTATGTACATGACCTCAATGGGCTGGACCAAGAGATTTTATCTTGGAGAATTTTTTTATGATTGTCTCTCTTAACATTTCTCATAAATATGATAAAGAAGGGATTTTTTAACGTCTTTAGCGAAATGTTAACAACATTTCTCATAAATATGCTATCTATAATTAGAAGTTTGAAAAGGCTACAAATACTTATACACCTAAAACGAATTTATATCTAAACATAAAGAGTCAAAAAACACATAAGAAGATCTCTTCCTGCAAAAGACCCCAACTAATAGTAGTGGAACAATTCAGGAAAATAAACATGGATCCCTCTTTTCCCACTTTTTTCACTTTGATCTTCAGACCCTCCATGAAGAGCCTTTTCATGGTTACATCTCAACATTACTTTTCATAAAATTTAGTGTACTCTAATGACACCACCATTACTACTACAAAGGTATCAAAATTGTCATTTACAATGTTTTCCATTTTGAAGTTCAATAATTATTATCTATCAATGATTAATCTTCCTTAATTTATAACATATTTGATGAGAAACGTTTTCTCTCTAATGGAGTCCAGTTTGTGTAAAAAATAAAACAATGAAAAAAATGACTAAAATTTTCCTTAAAGCCAAATCTTGGATTTCCTTTGGTCAACCTAAAGATTCCAAAGTAATTGAAACTCTATTTTACTTGATATATAACTAAAATTTAGAAGTAATGGAATCTTAAACAAATAATCAGTTATAGTTGCAATTCATCTTAATATGCATAAATAGTTATTTGGATGTCTTGCAAAACTTGTTTCCACTATTTTTTCATTAATGTCTTATATGATAATAATCCAAAACTATGTTAACAATTAACTTTATTATCTCATGAGACATCTAGAAACAACTAGGGACACCACAATAGATTTGTATCTGTGAATGACCTAAAATTAACAAACAACGTAGATGGGACATCATGATTTAGAAGTATAAAAAAAATGATTAGAATGACTAGTACAAGCCTGTGTAAATTTTTTCGAACATAGAAAAGTATTTAACCACAACATTAAGTATGGAAACACTAATATTTCCAGTGCACAATACAGTAGATACCCACATACACCAAAAAAGGTGAAGACTCCAAATATTTTAAAGGTTTTAACTTTGTCTCAGTCAACACTTGGGATAATATTCTATGAAACAATGCAGAGACAAATTAAATCTAGGAAATGGTATTGGAAAATATCAGCTACCATGATAGTACAACAGTCCAAATAAAGAGAAAATAGGAAGAACCATCTCAGTATGTATCAATCTAATCAACCAACATCCTATCGAAAAAAAAGTAATGCAAGAAGTTAATGGAAGAAGTCAAGGTGGACAATTCTATTTTCTTCAAAAACCCTTAATTTAAATTTCAATAAGCCTACTATATGAGAATTTGACTACTAAGTCCAATTCTAGCTACCTTTACTAAAAGACTTGCATCTGAATATTGCTAGCTTGCCCACTACTATACATCTATAGTGGATGACACAAACTTGGTGCAAAGTGCATAATTGGATATCTTTACCTTTAAGAAATATTTAATGATGGCTTCATGTTTCCAAACCAATGTTTCCTGACTAAAATATTTAACTTCAATTTACCTTTAAGCTACAGTGCATTACTCTGAAAATACAACATAGAATTGAATAGAGTGGCTAATTCAATCTATTAAAATTTAAAAAAAACAAGTGAAAAATAGCCTATAACTAAACATATGCTCACAATTTACATGAAAACATAGAAACATCAATCACACCATGACTAACCAATCCAAGCTAGTCTAGGACAACACATCTGCATATTATGAAGCAAAGTCATCAGTATATGTAACTCCTTGCATCCAAAATGACTTCAAAGAGAACTTTGGCATGGCCTTATCACTCTTACAATGTAGCACTTTGTTTGGTGGAAAAAAAACCATTTAACACAAGTCGTGAGTTCTTCTTTAAAATCATTACAAAAAAGCTATATATGAATGTGGAGAAATAGTCAATGTGACAAAATCGGTCACCACTACCTCCAAGCATAATGTTGTACTTAAGAAAAAAGAAAGTATGGACTCAAATAACAACAAAAGTGCAATAAATTTTCAAGTAGCCAATGATCTGACATTTCTTTGCCTACTTAATGATGGATTGAATAACACCAACATTGATAGTCTTGTGCCCCTCCCTAATGACAAATCTCATACCTTGCTCACATGCCACCAAATTTATCAATTCAACAACCATCTGAACACGGTCCCCAGGAATTACCATCTTTGAATCCTCATCCTTCTCATTCACTATGGTAGTCACCTTTCCAATGACATCATTATTTATGATGTAAAACTAGGGTCTGCACCTAAGGAAAAATGTAGAATGCTTCTTTCTTGAGCACATATACAATTGTTGAAAACTTCGAATGATGATTTATACTCCTAGACTTTGGAAAAAACATTCCCATCTCTATATCGAACTTATGAATACCTCTGAGAAGCATACCCACATTCTCCCCTTAAAATGACTCATCCAACACCTTTTTAAACATATCAATCCTAGTCATAGTAGTCACCCTCATTTCCCTCAATCCAACAATCTCCACAGACTCGCCAACCTTAATAGACCCTCTCTCAACTCATCCAGTTGCAATAGTACCACGACTAGTGATAGAAAAAACATCCTCTACAACCATCAAGAAAGGTGCTATGAAACTAGCTCACAAAAAGATAGAAAAAAGATAGATGAACGCCTTAGAAATAAGCGTCTTTGAGGGGGAAACGTCCTTTACCTTACAAAAATGAAAAATTCTTGAATGATACAAATGAAAAGACCTCCTTTCTATATATAGGAGTCTAAGGGGTCATAATATAATCAGATACGACATAACAATAATAATGTAAGGCCACAATAATAAGAATAGTGGGCTTCTATGGGGCACAATAATAACAATATGGGGATTACATGGACACATCAATATAATAAGCGGGTTGTACTAATAACAATAAGGGGTTACCCTAGTAGCATAGGGACCTAACATGCCGGTCTCCTTCAAAAAGTTTTATCTTCAATGCTTGAGTAGTTCTTGATGCTTCTGTATAAAATTCTTGTCCTCCCGTGGAATCTTCAATGGATAAGCTCTTCCACTTGATGAGATACTATGAAATTGATTGATTTTGTAGTTTTCAGGTTCTTGTTTCTGTGACTACTCCAAGCTCCAATATGATTTTTCATTCCTCATCAAGTTCTGGCAATATTGTTTGAACTGGGATCTTCTGCAACTTTTGAATGAGTGGCCACACTTCTTCGTCCTTCTTCCATTCATCCCTTTGTTTATCCAATCTTGTTGGATAATAGAAATAGCACAAAACAATGCTTCCACATCCTCATCCTTTCTTGAGTGTGCATATCCAACAACATTTTTCTTCCCTTTTTGTAGATGATTTCAAAGTCATAGCCCAACATATTTGTGACACATTTTTTTTGTTCTTCTAAAGATAATCTTCCATTCATTGGACACATCCTCTGATACCAAATGTTAAATAATAAGGGGTTACCCTAGTAGTATAGGTACCTAACAAAAGGAAGCTCATTCTGCCTCTATGGAATTGGAATATATTCATCCCCTCCATCCATGAGATCATAAATCTTATCCAGCCACCTATTCTCACCTCACTTGATGTTTGGATTTTCCATCAAATCCTCCAAAGCAAGGAGTGTTGACCTTGAAACAATCGACACATCATCCCCTAAAAACCCATAAGAAATCAAGTGCACCCTTACCTCAAGCTCAACCAACTGAAGCAACTCCTTGTCATCAACCTGATCTTGTTTTTTCAAGATCACCACCAAGTTGGGCACACCCACCTGCTTGGCCAACAGGATTTCCTCATTCATCTATAGCATAGGGTCATCCGCTCCTACCACAGCTAGGATTGCGCCATCCATTTGAGGATCCCCAGTAATCATATTCTTCACAAAATCATCATAACCAATGAAATCCACATGGGAATCATGTATGTTCATGGTCTCGTATTCGATAGTAGTAGTGTTGATTGTAACACCACTAGCCCTCTCTTTGAGTGTCGTGTCAGTTTCATCATATTTTTTAGGGGCATTGGTGCCCATGGAGCCCAAGGCCATAGTGAGGGTAGATCAGGCTGGTTTTCCATGATCAACGTGGCCAATATTGCCAATATTCACATGGGATTTTTTTTCTCTCAAATTTTACCCAAGCTGCCCAAACTATGAACCAAAATAACTTGATGGTATGCACAGAGGAAGAGGAAGGAAAATGGTCTTTGAAATCATTTGTATAAGAAATTGGGTTCTAGAGAGACTGAGAATGTGCCTTGTAAAATTTCCCCTCCAGGTTTTGCTAGTGATGATGAAGATGAAGGAACTGAAGTTTCTCCCATGAATAACCCTGCCATGATTTCCATCATTTGAATTGCTCGAGAGCTCTATGCTTTTCCTATTGAGCTACTTCCACAACAATCTGAATGTAAGGATAACCCTTATCCCTTGTTCCGGTAGATGTAGTATGAGAAAAATTAAATGATAATCCTTTGTGAAAGTGAGCTCTTGTACATGGGCACTGTTGAGATCCATGCTAGTTTTTGAGGACGAAAAATATCAACAATGTCACCAATAAGAACCTCAAAATAAAATGTCTATCAACATAATTAGTTACATGTTAAGCATAAAAAATAAATGTTCAATGATATTTACATAGAACTTTTATCTTTTACTTTGCTTTGGATGATCATTACACCAAAGAGATTATTATCGTTGGTTGACTACATAGGCAATTCTTACTATTATTTCCACATTAGAATAATTTGTACTTATTTTTGTTTTAAGTTGTTCGTCATCTTTCTAAATTATTTTATTGCATCAGAAAGCGTCGATTGATAGGTAAATCTACTTGGTTGTCCATTTATACACCACTTCATTTTTGTAGTGTCATTATTTCCCATTAATGGTAATGATAATTTTTTATGGATTGGCACTTCCTTATATTTTTAGTATTTACTACAGTATAATCGTGTATCGTTAAGGGCATTGACTGCTTGGTATATAAATTTGTTGATATATGTAATATTAATATCACTTCTCCTTGGTTGTTACAAGTAAGAGAGGGAGGATTTTGATATTTATTACAATGTGTCATTAAAGGGTTGGTTTGAATGGTCTATAATTGTAAGTTCCATTTTTAGATGATTTTAAATGAATAGAAGGAATATGGAAAAATTAGTGATCGCTTTTATAAGAAAACTCTTCTAGGTCCTCAGTATGAATGGATTTTTATTTATGTTGAGAACCTTAATTGTGTTGTTGTTATTACGGATTTTATAAGCTTTGTTTTTTATGTAAGAAACTGAATTTGCATCCTTTGAGAGAGATTGGAAAATGGGACCATTTAAAGGGATATACAAATATCTAGAAGAAAGCATACAACAACATGTGATAGCAAATTTTATGTTCATTATGATTCTCAAAATTTTGTGGGTACTTAGGGTATCACATTCAAAATAATAGTAATCCAAAAAAGGTCGCAACCACATGGAAACGGACAAAAACAATTTCTTCACCAGGAAACTCTCTAGTTAGACACCATCCATCTAACAAAAAAAATTCATTTGAATTAGCTATTGCATCACTTGGTAGCCCTTCAAGGTAAGTGAATCTGAGTTGCACTCTAATTCCTTTACGTAGCTTATTCATCTACAACCTTTATTCACTGTGTTCCTTCTGGTACTATATTGATATTTGATGCTACAAAAGCAGGATGTTGTAGAAGATCCTGATAGCTATTCCTTTTTATAGTTTTGGATTGGTTGCACATGTTTCAAGGTAGTCCATCTTAGGTTCCACCAGATTCAATTATTTACAAGAAGGCCATTGAGGTACCAAGGAAGCATCTTAGTAAAAGTAATTAACAACTACTCAAATAATTAACTCAGAGTTTCAAACCATTCATTTATTTTTCATGAGTAACATTCAAAATCTTTAGCTCTTTATTTTATTATAATTAAAATTAGGAGAATTTTGATGATTTGTAATATTAATCTAAAAGATGAAACGCTAAAAACTCAAACCTATACCAAAAAGCATATAAAACCTGAATTAGATTACAATAATATCAATATAAATGATGAAAATAAATTGAGGATACTATTGAGCAAGAATCTATGTCTAAAATACAACTGAGTTGGCTTGAGAAATCATGGAATAAAGTATAAACATTTGCAACCATTCTCAATCCATCAAAATTCACCCATTCATCATGCTGCATATAATCACCTTAAGAGCAAGTGGTAAAAGACTATAAGCTTTTGATCAAGTGAGATAAGTTATTTTTCTTTATCTTCTATCTTTGAATGACAATTTGTTTACTAATTTTAATATTGAGTGATCCTGATTCTTCTCGAATTTATGCCTTACGACGTTTCCTTTGCAACATTTGGTGCAATTGCTAGTTAAAATTAAAATATGATTATTTATTAAACATGATGTTAAATTAATTATTTTTCATTTTCTTTTAAAGATATATATTATATGAGAAATATATAATTTTATACAATAATGTTTATTTTTTAATTGTTGTAAAATGTAATTATGTCGTATTTATCGATTACTCACATTAAACTTTTTCACTTTTTTCATTGTTGACATTTGAGCCAACAAGTCTAGTTCATTTTCTAGACAAAGATATGAGTTTGAACTAATCCTGCATGTCTTACCTATTTATCTCTCAACGATCCATCAAATTTCGTATATTTGTCCTCAAGGTGAGCCACAGTTACTCAAAATGTCGACCATAAAAAAATTTAATGTCAGTAATCTGGAAATGCCTAATATTATAATATTTCTAAAAATCAAATATTAACTTATTTTTCTATTTTATTTTATTAAATTTTCATAGACATGTCTTGAGAATAAAAAATAATTTTATAGGAATTTAATTTGAATAGGTTTTTTAAGTTTATTTATATCTTAATATAATGTCGGGTTTTATAATGTGAATGAACTTAAGTGATAATTAATAAATCATTTTTACGTTGATAGACATGTTTATTTTGGATTAGGGTTTCTATAAAATATTATTGATCAAAAAGATTATATTATATTATCATGAAAAGGTTAAATACATATTGACTTTCAATGGCTCTTCCTGCCTCACTCTCACCATATTTGTTGGCAAGGAGAGTCGGAATGTAATGCACATGATTTTGCAATTTTCCCTTGATTTCCGATGTGTTAAGAATCCATACATACCAAAAAATGCTAAAAATGAGAAAACAACGGATCGACTGGATATCAAAGTGGCGAATGGGGAGGATGCATAGTCTGGACTACTGGAGGACACTGTCGCTCATGCATATGAAAGTCACTGTGCTCCAAATGGGCCTCTATTCCATGCAGGCATTCATTAGATTTCCTCTGGCTTTTGCAGACATGTTGGGAGCAGGATCCCCCAAGGGAAGTTTTGGGGATAAAACCCCATGTTTAAGTCAAGTTTTTGTAATATTATTGTAAAGACTCCACGTTATGTGGTCGCAGAGCGTGAAGGTATTATGTGTCACAAAGGGTTGTCCACTCTTAGTTTTGTAAAGTAAAGTCGGTTGTAATAGATATACCCATGGTCTACGGACCATGGGATTGTATAAAAAGAGATAAGCTCTAAGTGGTTAGAGGCATCGAAGGAGTAAGAGAGTCATAGATTTAGAGCAAGAAGTCTAAGTCTTGGGTTTTAGCGTAGGTAAAGGCTCTGCGGTTGAGTGCACAGAGGTCTAGGGTAGAAGTCTGCAACTGAGTGCACAGACCCCTGCAGCTATGTGCGCAGGGTAACCAAAGTTTGTAACACTTGGAAGATATTAATAAAAGGAGTTATTCTACAATTCCTATGTATTTGTTCTGTTGATAGGTTTGGATATTTTGTGTATGAATTTCCTTTGTTATGTTTCTATGTTGCGTGAATGAACACAATTACATTGAATAATTAAACGCAATTATGGATATCTGATTAAGCGGTGATAAACTTAAGTATTCGGAAAAATAAGCAAATCACTTAGGGTAATTGAGGAATCTGCACGGCGTGCAGCTACCTGAGCCCTAGGTTAGGGTTACGGGAAGGCTGATCATATACTTTTGCGAAGGTATTGAAAGTTGAAATAGAGGGTTTTTCTTACAAGCCCTAGAGTGAGATCACCTAAGCAAAGGCAGGAATAGAAGAGATCAACGGCATCACAACCATCTTAGGGTGTGGAAACTTGGTTCCAACATCCCCCCATAATTCTTTGGGTGAGACTTCAGTCTGTGATCCGTGGGATGATGCCAAAAGGGCTAGTAGTGTAGGGATTTGTTTGGCTAATTAATGTTGAACCTCGGTAAGGACCCCTCAAGCTAACAAATGGTTTCGTTGCCGGGATAGGAATCTGCATAAGAGATGTGTGATGTCGTATCACTGGAATCCAACTAAGAAGGAGATTGGAGACTGGTTGGATAGAAATATCCACGAATTCGCGGCACAGGAGAACAGAAACCTGCGACTAACAAAGGAACAGTGGTTGGACTGATACCTGTATACAGAGATCCACAAGATCTTTTTCTTCTCTTTCCTTATTAAGCTACACGAGTGGATCACGAAGCTAGCAGATAGCCAAGGAAGGTGGAAACTTGAAAATCCTATTGTGTGGATGCCAAATCTTGTGCGATGGTTGGAAGCATCGGAGGATAAGATCACCTGCACTATCAATCATTGACTCGATCATGTCATAGGAGGATTTGTGACTAAATTTGTGGTCGACACCTCAGACAACTATAGCAAGGCAGAGCGACACTTTTTCAAATGACCGTGAGGTAAGTATGTAAAATCTTTGAATACTTGGATTAAAATGTTGTTGTTTGAAAAATGGGTTATGCATCCACCTTGATGTTTGGGACTATTTGAAGCAGAAAAGCTTACAGGAATGAAGGAAAAAAGGGTCCAGAGTATAGCCCTTTGATTTCACCTCCACGAAGAGACGAAGAAGGGATAGTGGAGGTTTCTTCGCAAAGTGCTATTCAGTTAATAAGACAAGGATTCCCGTGAATACCACCTCCACCCACACCACCTCTGACTTCACCACCGTTGCCTCCAACTTCACCTGTACCACCTCCACTTCCACCACGGTTTAGTATGGCAAATATAGTGAAGTTGCCTTTGTTCAAAGGCTTGGGAAATGAGGACCCGAACCAATTCTGGTTTGTTGTGAGGGCTGTATGGGAAGCTCAAGGTGTTAAAGATGATCAAATAAAGAAGGCGACACAGGTTAGTGCTTTGCAAGATCGCCCGCTAACCTGGTATATTAAGTACTCTAATGATAACCCAGATGGTAGATTAGAAAACATCCAGGTAGCATTAAATAAGGAATTTACCAGACCTAAATCTGAGGCACAGCCGATTGTGGGATTCAAAGAGATCGTGATACAACCAGGAGAGACGCCTTGGGAACTAGATCAGAGGCTGAAGTGTACAATCTGTGAAGTGAACATGAATTTGGTAGATGGACAACATCGTGAGTGGTTTGTGGCTTCGGTACTACCACACTTAAGGAGTGCGTTGTCATAGTAGAAGATAACAACTCAGCCAGAGGCCTTAGAGATTTCCATGAGACTACATGAGAATCAGATGCAAGATCCTAATCTAGGCATTCAGCAGATCCATGCGGAGCTTAAGCATCTGTGCCTTGAGATGCAAAGTCTGAAGTAGGACAGGACAGTTTGGCCAAAGGTACGTGAGGAGGTATGCCGCTTGAAATGCAAGAGTTAGGGTCATGACAAATACCATTTCTCGGTCTTTGCAAATTACATTCTAGGAAGAAGACCAATGCCTTTAAGGATGAAAGCTCAAGCAGGACCTAGCACAGGGCCTGCATTATGGTGCGCAATCTGTCAGGTAGCCAAAAAACATGCCACAAATAACTGTCACTTTCTACAGAAGTATGTACAAGCACCGCAATAGCTATTTTGCAACTTTTGTAGGTCGGTAGGACATGATGAGCATACTTGCAAAGATATGAACTGATGATGGATAGAACTCCTACCTGCATGGTTCAGGCTAAAATGTGGCCCCTTGACTAGAATGCAGGGATGTCACGAATATGATTTCAGGGGCGCGGACGAGGCTGAGGTGGAGGAGGACCTGGTAGAGGGTGAGGACAATTGATTTGCTACAATTGCAGAGGACCAGGACACTATGTCCGCGATTGCACTAATCCAACGCATCCGTTGTGCAAGTATTACACGTTGTTTGGTCATGAAACAGAAGATTGTCCTATGTTTATATCTAGGATACGTGAAAAGGGGCTCTACCACCTCTGCTGACTCAGAACCTGTAGATGACAAGATATGAGGTGCGTGAGGAAGATCCAAACGTAAGTATAGTACTCGTAAGTGGAATTGCGACGGGAGATTACAAGGGGAAACAACTAGAAGACAGTACATGGGTTCACAAAGCCCTGGTGAAAGAGGCTTAGTTCGATTTGGAGCACGCTCATGAAGCCTTCATGGAAGATAAAAAGAGCTTCATTGAGGCCTTGATCAGGTGCTCATGTCCTAAGTGTCGTAAAATGCTCATAATTTAAAGTGCTTAAAACTGGTTCAAAGTTGAATGACTAGAAATTTCTCATCTTCCCAATTCCGGCACCGCAAACGGTTCGAAAAACGGTCGCCGTATGAGGAAGTTATGGCAAAAAGAAGAATTTGTCCATAACATTAGAAATTTTAATTTTTCAAAAAAAAAAAAAAAAAGGAATATTCCGCCTGGCACGAAATCCGAGGCAACCACCAAACATTAAATGTAACTACAGTTAAGTTGGCGGAATTTTGGCAGGAGTGCCAAATTTGGCGGACCCGCCATAATTAGCGGAGCTATCTAGAGTTAACTAAAGTTAGCTGGATTGTTTCTAGGGGCAAACTGGAGAAACTTTAAATGGACATAACTTTGGCTAGGAAAGTCGGTTTTGGACGATTTTTTTTTTAATTTTGGTTATTTTCGACCTTATGAAGCCATTGGTGCAGGTCGTATAGCCATCTGACGTCATTTTCAGAGGTTTTGGAGCCGTGAAAGTTCTAGGAGCCACCAAGACCCAGTTTTGTGAAGACTGTACAGGGTTGCGGGTATCCATTGGAGGTGATCCAATAGTCAATCCTGAAGGATTCAAGTGTTCTAAATCCATTTTTACCATCTATTTCTCCTGTAGATTCTTTTATTCAACTATATTTTCAATTTGAGCATTTAATCAAAACAAGGACAAGCCCGGTTGGGAGCTTTGGACCCAGCAGACGTAGCCCTGGAGGGGGTGAACCGCTTTATCAACTTCTTTTGCATTTGTGGTTGATTTATTTTGCAGATCAAATTCATTTTAATGTGTTAAACAGTAAAAGGAAATAACTCTGCTATGCTTAAATGGGTCATGAACAGTTGAAAATTTCATGTGTTTTCTTTCTGCAAGACATGGAAATATTTTAAACATGTTTAATTCTGAATTGAATACCTTGCAAACAAATTTCAAGTAGTTTCAAATTCAGATCAGGCCTCCACCTCAGGAAGCAAGGATAAGCCTGAGCCAGAGATGGACCCCTTTATGATCACAACTTTTCTGGAAACCTGTATGAAGTTACTGCACGATAGTAACCCTGTGAAAGGGTTACAAGAACTCATCAATAGATGTGTTGGAACTGCACCAAGTGAGTCACACGTAGTACAAAAGATTGGCAAGCATAAAACAAGGATGAGATGGGAGATGAGATTAATTGCACAAATCAGAGAGTATGAAATGGATCAGGTCATTTTGGACCTGGGGTCAGATGCAAATGTCCTACCAAAGCAAACTTGGGAGCGGATGGGGAGACCTACGCTGCAATGGTCTTCGATTCAGCTAAGGATGGTGAATCAGCAGAAAATCATCCCCATGGGGCGGCTAGAGGGGGTGACCATGGATATTGAGGGACCGAGTGCGCTGGCAGATTTTGAAGTAATAGAGATAGTGGATCACAACAATCCCTACCCTGTGCTCCTGGGAATTGATTAGGCTAGTAATATGAATGGGGTAATCAATCTAAAGAAGTGAAATATGATCTTTGAGAAGAAATCATTACGCGTAATAATACCCCTCGATCCTGCTGAAGGATCGCGCTATACGGAACCAGTCCGCGATTATGAGAGTGATGACGATATAGACTGCATCTATAAGATAATAGCATGAGACCAAGATTGGGTGAATCCCACTATGGATGGACGGATTACATGGGATCACGAGATTTCCTGCACTTCGGACTCCGACGAAGAAATAGAATGCTGACAGAATCGGTTACATGAAGTAACTACGCTAAATTTCAACATGATGACCCGGTCGCTACGTTGTGTGTCATCAGAGGTAAGAAATTTTCCTATTTATGATGGTCTAAATGAGGTAGATATCTTTTTGGATGCATTTGAAAGGGAGGTACTAGAAAAGCAACGCTTTGAGGCCTTGGACTAGGCATTGCGTGCTATTCCCGCAAGATGGTGGGGTATGCACAAGGGAAGCTTTGATGACTGGCGCGAATGTACGAGGATGATGAGAACACGATATGGGAAGCCTAAAATGTGACTGACAGATAAGTACGATGGGTATAATGATCCACACATGCATCTAGCCAAATGGATGCAGGTTTATGGAGAAAATCCCCAACCTGAGTGGGTGGACCTGTTCTATCATACCCTGGATGTTATCCCAATGAATTGGTATATAGAAACAGAGCTCCACCATGGGACAGACGAATGGGATATCCTACGTGAAGGATTCATGATGACAGTCAAATTTGAGGACAAGTTTGAAAGTATTGATGAAGTGCTACAAGAAGTGAAAGAAGTTGTCTTTATGATACCGCAGGATCCTTCAGATCTGATTCATCCTGAATGGGCTACTCAACTGAGTCACGCACTCGAATGTTATAATATAATTGTTGAAGCAGAGGATGAGGATCCGCAGAAGATTAACATTCCAGAAACAGAAGTCCAATGTGAGGTTCAAGGACCACAGATTGAGAATCCTAATATAACCACGCCGGTGAAAACAAAACAAGTGAACATTGGTACGGAGGCAGAACCCAAATTCATGAAGATTGGAGACTACAAGGACGACGCAACGGTGGATAAGGTCACTGAATTTCTCCGCGAATACCAGGACTTATTCCCTACAAAGTTTACGGATCTAAAACAAATAATCAGAGACTTACGAATGATGAAAATCACGTTAAAACCCGACGAGAAGCTAGTTAAGCAAAGGCCTTATCATCTCAATCTAATATACAAGGAGAAGGTATGCTTAAAGCTAGACAAGATGCTAGCAGTAGGTATCATTGAGCCTGTGGAAGAATCCGATTGGGTGAGCCCAATGGTGGTGCAAGAGAAGAAGTAGAAGGATGAGATAAGGTTATGTGTGGATCTCAGAAAACTGAATGATGCTTGCGTGCATGATCCTTTCCCGACTCCGTTCACGGATGAAGTGTTGGACAATGTAGGTAGTCAGGAAACATATTACTTGACTGATGGTCCCTAGGTACCACCAAATAAAAATCGCGTTGGAGGATAGGAGCAGGACAACCTTCACGACTAATTGGGCTTGTTTTCAATACACTTTAATGCCATTTGGATTGAAGAATGCGCCTTCTATATTTTCACACATGGTTTTTGCAGCATTCAAGGAATTTATTCATAAGTTCCTGGAGGTATATTTTAATGTCTAGACTGTATTTGGGTTGGCTAAGCACCACGTAGCAAGCTTGCACTTGATGTTGGATACCTGTCAAAGATACCAAATCGCACTCAATCTTAAGAAGTGTTTGTTTTTCATTCCTTTTGGGAACCTATTGGGGCATGTGGTTTGTAGACAAGGATTGATGGTAGAGCCCATGAAGATCGCGGTGATACTAAACTTAGAAGCATCGAGGAGTGTGAAACAATTGCACACTACTCTGGGACATACAGGATATTACAGAAATTTTATCAAAAGCTATGCCTAGATCACCGCACCGATGGAAAAATTGTTGAAGAAGGATGTCATGTTCTGCTGGAACGATGAATGTAAGAAAAGCTTGGATATATTGAAAGAAAAGATGGTTACTGCGTCGATTCTAGTCTTCCTAGACTGGAAGAAAGAGTTTCATGTACATGTCAAATGTATAGCGTTGGGGGAAGTACTAACACAAGATGGCGGAGAAGGCTTGGACCATCCTATCGCATTCGCAAGCTGTAGATTATCCAAAGTAGAGAATAACTATTCTACCATTGAATGTGAGGGGCTAGCTATGGTGTATGCACTCCAGAAGTACCGGCACTACTTGCTAGGAGGCCATTTTAAGATGTATACGGATCACTCCATGTTGAAGTACTTGGTAAATAAGCCTGTGTTGGGGGGGGCGAATTTGCAGATGGCTCTTATTGTTCCAAGATTATGATTTTGAAGTTATTGTGAAGCCTGAATGGTTGAACACGGGACAAGACCATGTGTCGCGCATCGAAACAACGTAGGAACCTAATAACTTGGAAGAAGGATTTCCTGACACGCAACTATTTGCAGTGTGTGTCGTGGATGGTCATTTTGAGGATATAATACAATTCCTAACAACAGGAACTACACCAAAAGGATACTTTGTTAGCAAAAGAAGGAATTAGTGGTGTGCATGGAAGATTTTTCTATCATTGTTGGGCATATATACAAGATGTGG
Source organism: Pinus tabuliformis (assembly GCA_031772625.1). Classification (NCBI taxonomy): domain Eukaryota; kingdom Viridiplantae; phylum Streptophyta; class Pinopsida; order Pinales; family Pinaceae; genus Pinus; species Pinus tabuliformis. Next base: position 553,632,247 of record CM062812.1, read on the forward strand.
ACTGATGAGATATTCCGACGGTATGTACCTAAGTTCCAACGAATCAGCATCCTTGTAGACACTCATGGGGGTGCCACAGGAGGACATTATGCAGGGAGAGCAATCACGCAGAAGATTCTATGCGAAGGGTTGTGGTGGCCAACCCTTCATCAAGATTCAAAAGCATATTACAAGGCATGTGATGTATGTAAAATAAAAGGCAATCCATCGTGGAGGGATGAAATGCCTTTGAATCCATAAAGGACATTGCAACCCTTCGAAAAGTGGGCAATAGATTTTGTAGGACCTATCCAGCCACAAGGGAAGACAGGAGCAAGGTACATTATCAATGCAACGAATTATTTGACTCGTCGTGCAGAAGCGTGACCAGTTAGGGATTGCACAGGCACGATGGCTGTGAAGTTCCTATTTGAGCATGTACTGATGTGATTTGGATGTCCAAGGATCTTGATGAGTGATCATGGTACGCACTTCCTAAATGAGACGATCATCGCACTAATGGAGGAATTTCAGGTATATCACCAAAAGAGAACACCTTATCACCCACAAGCTAGTGAGACAGTGGAGGCGTTCAACAAAGTGCTTGAAAACATGCTGACCAAGGTTCTCAATGCTCAACGAAGTGATTGGGACGTACGCATACTTGCACTATTGTGGTCTTATCGAACGACATGAAAGAAGTTGACAGGACAAACCCCTTTTACGCTTGTTTATGGTGTGGAAGCCGTAATGTTTATGGAATACATAGTGCCTAGTTTGTGCATAGTAGCGCTCATAGGTATGACGGATTGCGGAGCCTTGGAAGAGAGGCTCACGCACCTGGATGAGCTCGAAGAAAAAATATTTATGGTTGGATTTCACTAGCAGGTCCAAAAGTAGCGTGAAAAGGCATGGCATGATCGACACATCAAGCTGCGCACATTCAAGGTAAATGATCTAGTTTTGATGTATGATAGTAAGTTTGATAAATTTCCTGGAAAATTCAGGATGCATTGGTTAGGGCCTTAAGTTATTAAGGAGATTACCGATGGAGGAGCGGTACAGCTGGTCAACTTAAATGGAGAACCCTTCCTAGGAAATGTGAATGGCAGTCGCTTGAAGCAATACACTAGCGGTCCAGCCATGTGACTAAATGAAAGTAGCATAGTCTTAGCACTCCATGCAGTTGAAAGGAGGAATGGGACTACAAACTACACTACCCAAGTTGGGGAGCTGCGTGATTAGAAGATGGTGCGAGGCAAGGATGTGTCACTGGGTCCGCGACAGCACAGAGGGAGCTCCACTACCCAGGGAGAAATCACATAGGTCGACTGGAAAGTGATCGTTAGAGTCACTGTTCATGAAAAGACAACAGAATTGAGGCCAAATGGAGTGGGTGGCCGAAATTTAAGACGAAAATTATGGCTTAGATCCTTGAAAGTCTACTGCCAATCAGACATTAATGAATCGATTTCAGAGGGAACAGTCAGATTTGAATTCAAATTTCCCTATAATTTACAAGTGGTTGTCCAACAAGAAACACTTGGCATTTTAAGTATTTAGTTGTTGAGATCTAAGACGCTTATGGACCCAGAGTTTTTCGAAGCTCTCAAACAGACTCTTGAATTTGTGAAATTTCCTGAGACGTCACGGGTACTGATAGAGAGTGTTATGTCATCACCCCCAGAAGTTATCAATACCCAACAAGTGGTTGAAGAGCTGGCACAAGAGATGGAGAAACAGGAAGAAGAAGTTGCCCTAGAAGTAGTCGAAGTACTAGAGGAGGTCCTTAAATCCCTGAGAATGTCAAGACCAAAGCCAACCCCAACCAAGGAGACCATGAAAGATAAGGAGGGCAAGCAACCCGCCATCCCAGTGCGCGCGTCACAGAGATGAAACCCAACAAATCCCACTACCAAGGAGAAAGGCAACACTATAAACCTAGAGGCATAGGAGGAGGATATCGAAGACATTCCCATGGACGATGAGGATGTGGGAGTGGAAATAAAGGAGGTTGAATCCAAGGGTGCGTACCCTGTTACACGGTTTCCAGAGTATGTCCCTCCACGAAAGCCTACGTCCAAGGTCCCCAAAGACATTGATGAAAGTAAGACTCCCTTGCAAACCCCATTACTACTAGATGAGATCACTTTTGACGATCCGTGATTGGCGCAGGTGCCGATTTTGAAGCTTGAAGACTGGGACTTGGAAGATCATGAGAAGTTCCCGCACCTGGCGATCGAACAGTTGATGCGTCGCATCATAGACACAAATATGAGGATGATTGCACTGGAGCCATGGAAGTGACTCAGAGAAGTAGAGAAGGCAGGATTACTCAACCTACTCTGGATGTCGCACTATAACCGCACCCCTCTGATAGTTTTAGTCATCAAGCAGTGATTGTGCTTAGTGCATGATGGGTGTCTATGGCTAGAGGAGCCGATACCCATCACCGATATGTTGATTCACTGGAAAACCTGCCTGTCATATACAAGTGAAAATCCAGCCATGATCTTTGGTGGAAAGGGTGGCGAGCTGGCGCTCGCAGAATCAATGAAAGAGAAGCTCAAATTGGTGAAGAAGTCACACAGGTACACAATATCCAGCATTTGTGACCCTGCTATGAAGGTGGCAACGTAGATCCTTGCAAGGAAGGTGATGCGAAAGTGTCGCGCTGAGGAGGTGTCGGTTCCTGTTGTTGCGCTCACACAACAGTGCGCAGAAGGAGTCCAGTTTGATTGGTCAGACTACCTTCACGGCGAGTTCCTGGAAAACTATCGCGAGGCACAAGAGCAAAGAAAGACATTCCACTATGTGTGGCTCTTGCTATCGATTGTGATCATAGCATGGGAGCTACTCAAAGAGAGCCAATTCCCCTCGATCGCATCGGACCTTCCTGAGGTAGTGAAGTATGGTTCATTGTGGGTGACCAAGGACACGGAGAGCATTCGGGACAACAAAATATTTTGGATCCTGATGGAAATGAATATCAAGATGGCTATCAATCACAAGCTGCGATTTTCACCCACAATATATGCTAACCTGTAGAGCTATACCGAATTCAAAGCTAATTTCCATCAGATATCAATTAGGGTGGGGAAGGACCTTGCGCAGAAGCAGTACGACTTGTCATACCTAGCCACAGATGATGCCATTGATGCGGTGTTGGATAAATGGTCAGCATTGTGGCACACCACCACGGACTTGGTGATGGGTGGAAGCAAGTCCACTTCAGAAAAGAAGAAGGATGAGGCCAAGCTGAAGATGGCACAACTGGTTGAGAAGAGGAAGAAGGAGGCTGTTGAGAAGGCTAGGGAAGAACAGATAGGGAAGGAGGCAGGAGAACATATAATGGCACAGAGCGGGGCTCTAATAAAGCCGCACAGTTGCCTTCACCTAAAACTAAATGAGAGGACATAGAGCAGCACGACACAGACCCTCAGGAGACGTCTGGCTACATTAAGTGCCTGAGAGAGCCAGAAAAAGGAGGGTCCAAAAATAAATCAAAAGCAACCAAGACCTCATTGGACCCTATCACACTGACAGAGGGAGATTTATACGATATCGGTGACACAGTCAGAGATGTCACCGGAGAGGCCCTGCAACAATTTGAAAAGCAATAGAAAATCATCCTAGGGTCCATCTAGACAGGACTGCAGGAGTTGTAGACCCATGCGTCGCAATTTGGTACGGTGTCTACCAGCTTGGCTATCAGCACATCAGAGGCTGTTGATATGTTGTGCATGAAGGCTTCCAGTGCCCTAGTGCTGCCAAATGGAGCATTGAAAATAGAAAATGAGGTTGACAGGCCCACTGTCAGTGCCTTGAAGGGAGTGGGATTGAATGCCACAGAGCTCTCGCACGAAGCACTCCACTCCTTACAGGATGGAGTAATTGCAGAGTTGAGGACCCACGAGCACTGCGCCCTCCAAATGATTAGCGAACAAAGAATAAATAATGAGTAGATGGCCTTACAGAGGGATGCTGCCATCTCCGCCGAGGCCGAGGTGACTAGCCAGAGAATGAAGCTCATACAAGTCATGGATGAGGCCTACAGAATGGTCCTAGAATTGGTCATTCCAGAGGAGAAGCCGGGCGAGGTCCGCATTCGTAAATTAGCCATAAGGGTGTGCGAAACTCGGATGGAGATGGCACAGGTTCAGTTGGAGCTGACCTTGCATATTACAGAGCTCCAGTTGAGGGCTCAACCTTCAACACCACCAGAGGTAAAGGAAGAATGGGTGGTCATTGTCACAAAAGTAGTCGCGTTAGTGGAGAGTGTAGTAGCAGACTACACCCAGTTGTTTGAACAATTGTTTGAGGTCCTGACTAGCTTGCAAGAGGACCCAAACATCTAGAGGCTAGAGACAGAAGCATGCTATGACGAAGTTAAGGGCACAGCGCGAACCATCGCATTGACACAGAGGTTAGCCAAGCTGCAGGAAGCCAAGCAGCTGAAGGAAAAGGTGGACGCAACACTGCTTTTTGACGCGACTAAAGCCCTGATTGGAGGAAGAATATGCAGTGACAGGAAACATTAAAGGCAATCTTGCGAATCTGTAAGCGACACAACAACAGCTTCAGGTTGACAATGCAGGGGTAGTAACTAAAAATACAGTCCAAGATGTGAAGAAAGTAGCAGCTTAGTGCATAGTCGAAGTTACGATCATCAGGGTCGAGCTGAATGGGTTTTGCACAAATATCTCCGCACCTACCAAGTGACTCGAGGGTGGGTCACAATGTTTGTGTTGGAGATTTATTGGGAGCGGGATCCCCCAAGGGCAGTTTTGGGCCTAATAGCCCATGTTTAAGTCAAGTTTTTGTAATATTATTGTAAAGACTCCGCATTTTGTGCTCGCGGAGCACAAAGGTATTATGTGTCACAAAGGGTAGTCTGCCCTAGTATTGTAAAGTAAAGTTGGCTGTAAGAGATCTACCCATGGTCCGCGGACCATGGGATTGTATAAAATGAGCTAAGCTCTAAGTAGTTAGAGGCATCAAAGGAGTAAGAGAGTCATAGCTTTAGAGTAAGAAATCTAAGTCTTGGGTTGTAGTGTAGGTAAAGGCTCTGCATCTGAGTGCGTAGAGGCCTAGGGTAGAAGTCCGCATCTGAGTGCAAGGGCCCCTACAGCTGTGTGCGTAGGGTGAACATAGTCTGTAACACTTGGAAGATATTAATAAAAGGAGTTATTCTACAATTTCTGTGTACTTGTTCTGTTGATAGGTTTGGATATTTTGTGTATGAATTTCCTTTTTTATGCTTCTATTTTGCGTGAATGAACGCAGTAACATTAAATAATTAAACGCAATTATGAATATCTGATTATAGGGTGATAAACTTAAGTATTCGGCAAAATAAGCAAATCACTTAGGGTAATTGATGAATTTGCACGGCGCACTGCCATAGCTGTGCGAAAGTACCTAAGCCCCAGGTTAGGGTTGTGCGAAGGTTGATCGTATACTTTCGCGAAGGTATTGAAAGCCGGACTAGAGGGTTTGTCTTACAAGCCCCAGAGCGAGATCACCTGCGTGAAGGCAGGGATAGAAGAGATCAACGATGTCACAACCATCTCAGGGTGTAGAATCTTGGTTCCAGTATCCCCACATACTGCTTCGGGTGAGACTTCGGTCTACGCTCCGTGGGTTAATGCTCAAAGGGATAGTATTGTAGGGATTTGTTTGGCTAATCAACGTTGAACCTAGGTCAGGCCCCCTTAAGCCAACAAGACATTATCCAATTTCTCAAGAATCTCAGATTGACTACATTGAATGTCATTCATGTAGGCCACTAACTCATTTCTGTCTTCATATCTATGCTAGAGGATATCCAGGTTAGCCTGGATTCCTTGCAATTGATTAGCTATTCAGTCTAGGGATGGATGTTGGAAAACATGTCTAGGTGAGTGTGTCGAATCCTAATCAATCTCACACGCCTTGTCCATGCTATCAAAATTCCCCCCCACTAGAGGAGGAGTCTTTGCTTGCGTGCACCTCTGGTCGTCCATGTTTTCCACCCCCTTTGTGGGGTTTTCCTCACTTTTTTTGCATTCTTACATGCAAGAAGGTAGCACAAGCTAGGGAGATGACACAAAAAAAAGTTGCCTTGAAACTTCCAACCTGACTCCTACACCACACGTTCCACCACAACGCGTCACAATAGCAAGGAGCCAACCCAACAAGAGAAGAAGGAGCCTATGCAACCTATAGATTCCAGAGTCTATAAACGGTGACATATCCCTTTTCCTAGCTCAAACCGAAATGTCTAGTGGTTTGGGAGCCCCAAATACATCCAATAGAGACCCAGTCTGGACCATTGACCCACCCAAAATTTTCACCAGGGTGGACCTCACTCACCGAAAAATGTTGAAACCTCAACTGGCAGGGGACAAAATGAAATATCTCAAGACACATAATCTAAGTTAAATTACACAACAAAACATATACAAAGAAAATTATAAACCTCATAGGCCCATTAACTTCTTCAAACCATGACACTTCCGAAAGAACAGAAGGACAAACCAAAGAAGGGCTAAATAATAGCTCTTCCTCGCCAAGAGGGTTTAATTCATAGTTAAATGCACGAGACTTGTTGAAGCCGATGAGGGCCTCCAGAGAGGATACCAAGTCTCCCTATTCTCCTGTGCCCTGTTATTTTTCCAAATCCACCAACAATGGAAGATGGGTACCTAAGTTACGAATCATGCAGCCCAGGAGGGAAGGAAGCCACATTGGGAGGCAACACTAGTATCCAAATGAGCACCCAAATCCCAGAAAAAGCTTGAGAAAGACACAGGATATTGAAGCCTTCACCATTTCTTATCGCCACCCTGTTGTGGTCATTCGACTGTCGCCGCAAGCTTGCCTGACAACCGTAACCATGGAAAACCTCCTTGGTGCCCCTTTTCATCTCCCGAAACACAAAACCATTCACTTTGCAACATTAAAACTATAATGATACATAGAGTCTCTAAACGGTTCCTCCACTAGGCCAAGTGCCCATTAATTTCCTTTATGGCATATTATATGTTTGACATATGTAGGTTGGTGGGGATCCCAAGGCCCCGTTATCCCGAGTTTGATCAACCCCATTGGAGGGGTGGGGTTTCCATAATTTATCAATAATTATTTGGTGAATGATAAGGATTTAAAATTTACTGAATATTTCATAATATTATAATACACAAGTAAAAGGTTGACATTTATCTCCAATGTAGTTATGCTTTTTTTTCCTTTTAATTAAATTGATTAATTAAAAAAATGATGTATGAACGAATGTTATATGAAATGAGTTATTTACTTTTAGGAATATGGTATTGATAAGCCATATATTGGCTCATGGTTCTTTTAAATGTATATTTGTTCAAGTTATATGCTAATCCTTTTTATTGATAATAATAATAATAAAGTTATAATTGAGTTAGTTTTTATGATTTTTTTTAACTAGCAATGTGAGAATATCATGAATCTAGCATTTTTATGTTTATTATGAATTGATGCTTATAGGTTTTTATAATCATTATTTTATATGATTGCATTAATTATAGCTTATAAACTTTGTCTGCCAACCAATTTATAATCATATATCATTGATTCCATAACTTATATTTTGTCACAATATTAAGGTTCACAATTAGAAAAATTAATTACGACCTATCAAATTACCTAACCTATAATCAAATCTTATAAATAAATTTATATACTAACCCAAATATGCTAAATTCCACAGTACACCTTATACTTAAGTGCCAGATGGTTCATTTGAAATTGCATAACCAATGTAGATGGATTTAACTCTAAGCCCAGTCATTTTAAAAATGACTTTTGGTTGGAATGGTTATAAACCTTCTATTCTAAACCATCAATTTATTATCTAATTTTTTAATTGAAATTATTTGGTAATTTCATTAATTTGTAATTATTTGCAAAATGCTAAACATGTAATTACATGCTTAAATTATTTTAAATTTACTTTTATTAAATCATTTTATTAAATAAAATTGATAAGTAAAACAATTTTATATTAACTTGATAAATAAAGTGAACTTGTATTAACTTGATATAGATAAATTATACTACCATTTTTAAGAAATTAAATTTTATATCCTACCACTATAATTTCCAACACACCCATATTAAATATTAACAAAGTCCTTGTATTAGCTTGACATAGATAAGTAACACTACAATTATTTGGTAATTTCATTAATTTGTAATTATTTGGAGGAAGAATGCTTTATAAAAAATGCTAAACATTACCTGTTTAGATTATTTTAAATTTACTTTTATTAATTCATTTTATTAGGTGAAATTGTAAAGCTAATTTGTATTAACTTGACAAGTAAAGTGGATTTGTAGTAAATTAATATAGGTAAGTTACATTACAATTTTTTTAAGATATTAAATTTTGTATCCTACCATTATAATTTCCAACGCACCCGTATTAAGTATTAAAAAAGTCAGGAAGAATGCAGAAAGAATATCTTAACAATGGATTTCCCAATATTGTTATTTTTATTTTAAAAATTAAAAATTAAGAGATTCACTATAATTTCTAACACACCCATATTAACAAAGTTAGAAAGAATGTGGAAGGAATATTTTAACAATGGATTTCCCAGAGTTGATTGTGTTAAAATTATTATTTTTATGATAAATTCCCATATTAATAAAGTTAGAAAGAATGTGGAAGGAATATGTTAATTATGGATTTTTCAAAATTTAATGGGTTAAGATTATTATTTTTATTTTAAAAATAAATTTAATACTATTAAAATAGGTATAATTTAACAAAATAAGTTTTTATCAGAATTTGACCATACATTTTTTTAATAAGATTATGATTTTTTTGTTTAAAATGTAATCTTAAAAAGTTGTGGCACTAAATATTTACAAATTAAATTATTTAAACTTATAATTTTAAAATATTTACTAAATTTTAAATAAAATTAGCAGAAAAAAAAAATCATTTCATCTATTAATTATATTATACATTTTAAATATCCTTATCATAACTAAATTATGTAATAATAAAATTATAATTTTAAATCCTATAAAATTATTATTTTTTATTATAAAATAAACTTGACACTCAAATAAATATCTTTACAACTAAATTAATATAACAATGTATAATATTCTATATCCTTTCTTATAAAATCGAATTATTTTTTCAGGAATTCAAAGGGAAAAAATATGGAGTTGTTTTTAATGTAATTTTTTGAAAAAAAATTCTAATTTTTCAGATTTAATTTGTCTAAAATCTAGTAGGAATTCATTGAAATCACAAGTTTGATGGGTAAAATCTGCACAATCAAAATGCCCTAAAAAATTTTCAGTTTAAATAACAAAAATCAAAATTTCATCTCAAATTTTTCCACTAAATCCTTGCTAATAGATTACTTTTAAAAAATCACCCCAAAAACAACTCAAAAACATATTAACTTAACACAAATAAAAATCAAAACTCATTATGGTTTTTTATTTTACTACGCTTCTATAGTATTTTATATAAATAAATAGAAGACAAATTTAAAATGATTTTGCTTCCTTAGTGTTCTGAGTCATAACGTTTCCATAATTGTTTTCATTTTTCCCTTAGAAATAAATGAAGACTTTTGTGATGCCCATACAAAACAATTGCTTCTGGAATTTAATTCTTAAATATTAAACATATTATTTTGTTGGTCTCCCATCTTGCTAACAATGGCCTTTGTCCTGCATAATGGGGTGACTGTCATGTCTCGGCCGCACACAACATTATTCTCTGATAAATTTCTCACATGCACTCATGGATTCTCTCATAATTTTCTCAGTAGCACACCCTTCTTTATGTTAACCAAAAGATCAGTCATAAAAAGTCATGGTCGTGTTAAAAATGAGCGTCTTTTTTGAACCATTGAAAGTTCAATGGTTTGAATGACGGTACATACAGCTCGAGTTTCAATAAAAAACATACAAAATTAAATTACAGAGATGCTGATTTTGACCAAATGGAAGAGACGTTAAGATACTGAAATAGCATACTGAAGTGAATCCGAATACATTCAGATCTACATGCCAAATAGCAATTTAGTCATCCTATATTAAAGTATGGTGTTGTCACAACTTTCATACGTCACGCTGTGAGTGCATGTTGCATACGAAAAAAATGTTTATCTAAAAGCAGGCAACCTAGGACGTGGATCCAACAAATAAATAATTGTTAATTACTTCTCAGTGAAACTGAATACATGGATTACAGTACGCATCTCAAATAAATAGTTGTTAATTACTTATCTGTCAGTCAAATTGAATCCATGGATTACAGTAAGCATCTCAATAATTAGATAGATTTGATTATCTAGAAGCATCAAGGATATTAGGCCAATAAATAGTTTTGGGAATGTGATATTGGTGACTTGAGGTGTTGATAATGTGGTATTATATGTACTTAAAAAAAAATTTAAAGGCTTAGAAATCTTGTAAAGCTCTGGAGTTGAGAAAAAGGTTTATTTGGTTGAGTAGGGTATTCAGCCACTTAGTTTAGAAAAAGGTTTATTTGATTGAGTAGGGTGCTGCACTAATCCAGTGCGTCCATTGTGCAAGTATTACATGTTGTTTGGTCATGAAACAGAAGATTGTCCTATGCCGATAGTTAGGATACGTGAAAAAGGGGTGCTACCACCTCTGTTAACTCAAAACCTGCAGATGATGAGATATGAGCCGTGCGAGGAAAATCCAAACGTAAATATTGTACTCGTAAGTGGAATCACGACGGGAGATTACAAGGGGAAACGACTAGAAGGCAGTACATGGGTTCGCAAAGCCCCGACAAAAGAGGCTGAGTTCATGGAAGCTAAAAAGAGCTTCATTGAGGCCTCCACCTCAGGAAGCAAGGATAAGCCTGAGCCAGAGATGGACCCCTCTATGCTCACAACTTTCTTGGAAACCTGAATGAAGTTACTGCACGATAGTAAGCCTATGAAAGGGTTACAAGAACTCATCAATAGATGCACTGGAACCGCGCCAGGTGAGTCGCGCATAGTACAAAAGATTGGCAAGCATAAGACAAGGATGAAATGGGAGATGAGACTAATTGCACAAAACGGAGAGTATGAAATGGATCAGGGCATTTTGGACTTGGGGTCAGATGCGAATGTCCTACGAAAGCAGACTTGGGAGTGGATGGGGAAACCTGCGCTGCAATGGTCTTTGATTCAGCTAAGGATGGCAAATCAGTAGAAAATCATCCCCATGGGGCGGCTGGAGGGGGCGACCGTGGATATTGAGGGATCCAGAGCACTGGCAGATTTTGAAGTAACAGAGATAGTGGATGACAACAATCCCTACCCTACGCTCCTGGGAATTGACTGGGCTACTAATATGAATGGGGTAATCAATCTGAAGAAGTGAAATATGATCTTTGAGAAGAAATCATTGCACGTAATAATACCCCTCGATCCTGCTAAAGGATCACGCTATACGGAACCAATTTGTGATTATGAGAGTGATGATGATCTAGACTGCATCTATAAGATAATAGCATGAGACAAAGATTCGGTGAATCCCACTGTGGATGGACGGATTATGTGGAATCACGAGATTTCCTGCACTTCGGACTCTGATGAAGAAATAGAACGCTGACAGAATCAGTTACATGAAGTAACTACACTGAATTGCAACATGATGACCCGGTCGTTGTGCTATGTGTCATCAGAGGTAAGAAATTTTCCTATTTATGATGGTCTAAATGAGGTAGATATCTTTTTGGATGCATTTGAAAGGGAGGTACCAGAAAAGCAGCGCTTTCGGGCCTTGGACTGGGCACTCCGTGCTATGCCCGCAAGATGGTGGGGTATGCACAAGGGAACTTTTGATGACTGGCGTGAATGTAGGAGGATGATGAGAACACAATTTGGAAGCCAAAAATGTCACTGACAGATAAGTACGATGTGTAGAATGATTTGCACATGAATCTGGCCAAATAGGCGCATGCTTATGGAGAAAAGCCCCAACCTGAGTGGGTGCACCTGTTCTGTCATACCCTAGATGTTATCCCAATGAATTGGTATATACAAACAGATCTTTACCATGGGACAGACGAATGGAATATCCTATGTGAAGGATTCATGATGACATTTAATTTTGAGGGCAGGTTTGAAAGTATTGATGAAGCGCTACAAGAAGTGAAAGCAGTTGTCTTTAGGATACTGCAGGATCCTTAAGATCTGATTCATCCTGAATGGGCTACTCTGCTGAGTCACACACTTGAATGTTATAATATAACTACTGAAGCAGAGGATGAAGATCCACGGAAGATTAACATTCCAGAAACAGAAGTCCACCATGAGGTTCAAGGACCACAGATTAAGAATCCTAATATAACCATGCCGGTGAAAACAAAACAAGTGAACATTGGTATGGAGGCAAAACCCAAATTCATGAAGATTGGAGACTACAAGGATGACACGATGGTGGATAAGGTCACTGAATTGCTCCGCGAATACCAGGACTTATTCCCTACCAAGTTTACAGATCTGAAAGGAATAATCGAAGACTTAGGAATGATGAAAATCAAATTGAAACCCGACGCGAAGCTAGTTAAGCAAAGGCCTTACCGTCTCAATCCGAAATACAAGGAGAAGGTATGCTTAGAGCTAGATAAGATGCTAATAGTAGGCATCATTGAGCCTGTGGAAGAATCCGATTGGGTGAGCCCAATGGTGGTGCAAGAGAAGAAGCAGAAGGATGAGATAAGGTTATGTGTGGATCTCAGAAAACTGAATGATGCTTGTGTGCATGATCCTTTCCCGACTTCGTTCATGGATGAAGTGTTGGACAATGTAGGTAGTCAAGAAACATATTCCTTCACTAATGGGTTCCCTGGGTACCACAAAATAAAAATTGCACTGGAGGATAGGAGAAAGACAACCTTCGTGACTGAGTGGGGTTGTTTTCAATACACTTTAATGCCGTTTGGATTGAAGAATGCGCCTGCAATCTTATCACACGTGGTTGTTGCAACATTCAAGGAATTTATTCATTAGTTTCGGGAGGTATATTTTGATGACTGGACTGTATTTGGGTTGGTTAAGCACCACGTAGCAAGCTTGCACTTGATGCTAGATACCTGTCGAAGATACCAAATCGCACTCAATCTCAAGAAGTGTTTGTTTTGCATTCCTTTTGGGAACCTATTTGGACATGTGGTTTATAGAAGGACTGATGGTAGACCCCGCGAAGATCGCGATGATACTGAACTTGGAAGCGCCGAGGAGTGTGAAACAATTGCATGCTACTCTGGGACATACGAGATATTACAGAAAGTTTATCAAAATCTATGCCCAGATCACCGCACCGTTGGAAAATTTGTTGAATAAGGATGTCACGTTCTGCTGGAACGATGACTGTAAGAAAATCTTTGGATATATTGAAAGAAAATATGGTTACCACATCACGTCAATTCTAGTCTTCCCGGACTGGAAGAAAGAGTTTCATGTACATGTCGACGCATCATGTATAGCGTTGGGGGCAGTACTAACACAAGATGGTAGAGAAGGCTTGGACTCTCCTGTCGCATTAGCAAGCTGCAGATTATCCAAAGCAGAGAAGAACTATTCTACCACTGAACGCGAGGGGCTAGCTATGGTGTATGCACTCCAGAAGTATCGGAACTACTTGCTAGGAGGCCATTTTAAGATGTATATGGATCACTCCGCGTTGAAGTACCTGGTAAATAAGCTTGTGTTGGGGGGGGGGGGGGGGGGGCGAATCTGCAGATGGCTCTTATTGTTCCAAGAGTATGATTTTGAAGTTGTTTTGAAGCCTAAATTATTGAACACAGGACAAAGACCATATGTCGCACATCGAAACATTGGAGGAACCTACTAACATGGAAGAAGGATTTCTTAACGCGCAACTATTTGTAGTGTGTGTCGTGGATGGTCATTTTGAGGATATAATACACTTCCTAACAACAGGAACTGCACTTAAAGGATACTCTGTTAGCAAAAGAAGGAATTAGTGGTGCGCATGAAGATTTCTCTGTCATTTTTGGGCATTTATACAAGATGTGGACTAATGAGATATTGCGACAGTATGTACCTGAGTTTGAACGAAGCAGCATCCTTGCAGACACTCATGGGGGCGTCGCAGGAGGACATTATGCAGGGAGAGCAACCATGCAAAAGATTCTATGCGTAGGGTTTTGGTGGCCAACCCTTCATCAGGATTCAAAAGCATATTACAAGGCGTGTGATGCATGTAAAAGAAAAGGCAACCCATCACAGAGGGATGAAATGCATTTGAATCCACAAATGACGTTGCAACCCTTTGAAAAGTGGGCAATAGATTTTGTAGGACCTATCCAGCCACAAGGGAAGACAGGATCAAGGTACATTATCACTGCGACGAATTATTTGACTCGTTGGGCAGAAGCACGGCTGGTGAGGGATTGCATGGGCACGATGGCCGTGAAGTTCCTATTTGAGCATGTACTGACATGATTTGGATGTCCAAGGATCTTAATGAGTGATCATGGTACGTACTTCCTAAATGAGATGATCATCGTACTAATGGAGGAATTTCAAGTATATCACCAAAAGAGAACACCTTATCAACCACAGGCTAGCAAGACAGTGGAGGCATTCAAAAAAGTGCTTGAAAACACGCTGACCCAGGTTTGCAATGCTCAGTTAAGTGATTGGGACCTACGCATACTTGTAGTATTGTGAGCTTATCGAATGACATGCAAGAAGTTGACTGGACAAACCCCTTTTAGGCGTGTCTATGGTGTGGAAGCCATAATTTCTATGGAATACATAGTGCCTAGTCTACACATAGCAGCGCTGATGGGTATGACGGATTGCGGAGCCTTGGAAGAGAGGCTCACGCAACTAGAGGAGCTCGAAGAGAAAATTTATGGCTGGATTTCACTAGTAGGTCCAAAAGTAGCGTGAAAAGGCATGGCGTGATCGACACATCAAGTTGCGCACATTCAAGGTAAATGATATGGTTTTGATGTATGATAGTAAGTTTGATAAATTTCTTGGAAAATTCAAGATGCATTGGTTAGGGCCTTAAGTTATTAAGGAGATTACCGATGAAGGAGCGGTACATCTAGTCAAGTTAAATGGAGAACCCTTCCTAGGAAATGTGAAAGGCAGTCACTTGAAGCCATACACTAGTGGTCCGACCATGTGACTAAATGAAAGTAGCACAGTTTTAGCACTCCAAGCAGTTGAAAGGAGGCACAGGACTACAAACTACACTGCCCAAGTTGGGGAGATGCGTGATTGGAAGACGGTGCGGGGCAAGGATGTGTCACTCGGTCTGCGACAACGTGGAGGGAGCTGTGCTACCCAAGGAGAAATCATGCAAGTCGACTAGAAAATGATCGTTAGAGTCACTGTTCATGAAAAGACAACAGAAGTGAGTCCAAATGGAGCAGGTGGCCTACATTTAAGACGAAAATTGTGGTTTAGATCCTTGAAAATTTGCTGCCAATTCAGTATTAATGAACCAATTTTGGGGGGAACAGTCAGATTTGAATTCAAATTTCCCTATAAATTACAAGTGGTTTTCCAACAAGAAACACTTGGCATTTTAAGTATTTATTTGTTGATCTCTAAGACGCTTATGGACCCAGAGTTTTTTGAAGCTCTCAAACAGACTCCTACATTTGCGAAGTTGCCTGAGACATCGCGGGTACTGATAGAGAGTGTTATGTCATCACCCCTAGAAGTTATCATTACACAACAAGTGGTAGAACAGCCGGCACAAGAGATGGAGAAATAGGCAGAAGAAGTTGCCCTAGAAGTAGCCGAAGTACTGGAGGAGGTCCTTAAATCCTCGAGAATGTTGAGACCGAAGCCAACCCCAACCAAGGAGACCATGAAAGATAAGAAGGGCAAGTAGCCTGCCATCCGAATGCACGCATTGCCGAGACGAAACCCAAAAAATCCCACCACCAAAGAGAAAGGAAATGCTATAAACCTAGAGGCATAGGAGGAGGATATCAAAGACATTCCCATAGACGGTGAGGATGTGGGAGCGGAAATTGAGGAGGTTGAAGCCCAGGGTGCGCACCCTATTACACGGTTGCTAGAGTATGTCCCTCCACGCAAGCCTATGTCCAAGGTCCCCAAGGACATTGATGAATGTAAGACTCCCCTGCAAACCCCATTACTACCATATGAGATCACTTTTGATGGTCCACCTTTGGTACGGGTGCTGATTTTGAAGCTCGAAGACTGGGACTTGGAAGATCATGAGAGGTTCCTGCACCTGGCAACCGAATAGTTGATGTGTCGCATCATAGATACAAAGATGAGTATGATTGCACTGGAGCCACAGAAGTGGCTCAAAGAAGTAGAGAAGGAAGGATTACTCAACCTACTCTGGATGTCGCACTATAACCGCACCCCTCTGACAGTTTTAGTCATCAAGCAGCTACTGTGCTTGGTGCATGATGGGTGTCTGTGGCTGGAGGAGCTGATACCCATCATCGATATGTTGATTCATGCATAACATGCCTGTCATATACAGGTGAAAATCCAACCATGATCTTTGGTGGCAAGGGTGGCGAGCTAGAGTTCGCAGAATGAATGAAAGAGAAGTTCAAATTGGTGAAGAAGTCACACAGGTACACAATCTCCAGCATCTGTGACCCCGCTATGAAGGTGGCAATGTAGATCCTTGCAAGGAAGGTGATGCAAAAGTGTTGTGCCAAGGAGGTGTCGGCGCCTGTCGTCGTGCTCGCACAGCAGTGCACGGAAGGAGTCCAGTTTAACTAATCAGACTACCTTCGCGGTGAGCTCCTGGCAAACTATCACGAGGCACAAGAGCAAAGCAAGACGCTCCACTCTGCGAGGCTCTTGCTATCGAATGTGCTCGTAGCATGGGAGCTCCTAGAAGAGAGCCAATTCCCCTCAATCGCGTCGGACCTTCTTGAAGTAGTGAAGCACGTTTCGCTGTGGGTGACCAAGGACACGAAGCACGTTTCAGACAACAAAATCTTCTGGATCCTGATGGAAATGAATATCATGATGGCTATCAATCACAAGCTGCGATTGTCACCCATAGTATATGCTAACCTATAGAGCTATGCCGAATTCAAAGCTAATTTCCATCAATATCAATCAAGGTGCAGAAGGACCTTGGGCAGAAGCAGTATGACTTGTCGTACCTAGCCACAGATGATGTCATTGATGTGGTGTTGGATAAATGATCGGCATTGTGGCACACCACCACGGACTTGGTGATGGGTGGAAGCAATTCCACTTCACAAAAGAAGAAGGACGAGGCCAAGCTGAAGATGGCGTAGTTGGTCGAAAAGAGGAAGAAGGAGGCCACTGAGAAGGCCAGGGAAGAATAGATAGGGAAGAAGGCAAGAAAGCATACAATGGCATAGAGTGGGGCTCTGACAAAGGCACATGGTCGCCTTCACCTGAAACTAAATGAGAGGACACAGAGCAACACGACGTGGACCCTCAGGAGACGTTTGGCCGCATTAAGCACCTGAGAGAACCGGAAAAGGGAGGGTCTAGAAATAAATAAAAAGCGACCAAGACCTCGTTGGACCCTATCACACTGACGGAGGGAGCTTTATACGATATCGGTGACACAGTCAGAGATGTCACTACAGAGGCCCTGCAGCAATTTGAAAAGCAATAGCAAATCATCCTAGGGGCCATCTAGACAGGACTGCGAGAGTTATAGACCCATGCATCACAATTTGGTACGATGTCTACTAGCTTGGCTATCGGCACATCAGAGGCTACTGATATGTTGTGCATGGAGGCTTCCAGTGCCCTAGTGCTGCCGGATGGAGCACTGACAACAGAAAATGAGGCTTACAGGCCCACTGTCAGCACCTTGAAGGGAGTGGGATTGAATGTCACAAAGCTCTCGCGCGAAGCACTCCACTCCTTATAGGATGGAGTAATTGCATAGTTGAGGACCCATGAGTACCGTGCCCTCCAAATGATTAGCGAACAGAGAATAAACAATGAGTAGATGGCCTTATAGAGGGATCCTGCCATCTCCGCCAAGGCCGAGTCGACCAGCCAGAGAATGAAGCTCATACAAGTCATAGAGGAGGCCTACAAAATGGTCCCGGACTTGGTCATTCCAGAGGAGAAGCTAGTCGAGGTCCGCATCCGTAAATTTGCCATAGGGGTGTGCGACACTCGGACAGGGATGGCGCGGGTTCAGTTGGAGCTGACCTTGCAAATTACAAAGCTCCAGTTGAGGGCTCAACCTTCAACACCACTAGAGGTAAAGGAAGAACGGGTGGCCATTGTCACAAAAGTAGTCGCAAATAGTGGAGAGTGCAGTAGCAGACCACACCCATTTGTTTGAACAATCGTTTAAGGTCATGACTAGCTTGCAAGAGGACCCAAACATCTAGAGGCTAGAGACCGAAGCGCGCGAACTCCAATAGTGCTATGACAAATTTCATGGCATAGCGCAAACCGTCGCACTGACATAGAGGTTAGCCAAGCTGCAGGAATCCAAGCACCTAAAGGAACAGGTGGACAAAGCGCTGCATAAAAAAGCAGTTCTGAAGGCACGACTAAAGCCCTGATTGGAGGAAGAATATGTAGTGACAGGAAACATTGATGACAAGCTTGCGACTTTGCAAGCGACACAACAACAGCTTCATCTTGACAGCGCAGGGGCAGTAACGGAGAATACAATGGAAGATGCGAAGAAAGTAGCAGCTCAATGCATAGCCGAAGTTACAATCATCAGGGTAGAGCTGGACGAGTTTTGCGCAAATATCTTCGCACTTACTAAGTGACTCGAGGGAAGGTCACAATGTTTGTGTTGGGGGGCTATTGGGAGTGGGATCCCCTAAGGGCAGTTTTGGGGCTAATAGCCCATGTTTAAGTCAAGTTTTTGTAATATTATTTTAAAGACTCCACAGTTTTTGGTTGCGGAGCACAAAGGTATTATGTGTCACAAAGGGTAGTCCGCCCTTAGTTTTGTAAAGTAAAGTCAGTTGTTAGAGATCTATCCATGGTCCACGGACCATGGGATTGTATAAAATGAGCTAAGCTCTAAGTAGTTAGAGGCATCAATGGAGTAAGAGTGTCATAGCTTTAGAGCAAGAAATCTAAGTCTTGGGTTGTAGCATAGGTAAAGGCTCTGCATCTGAGTGCACAGAGGCCTAGGATAGAAGTCTGCAGCTGAGTGCGTGGACCCCTGCAGCTGTGTGCGTAGGTGAACATAGTCTGTAACACTTGGAAGATATTAATAAAAGGAGTTATTCTGCAATTTCTATGTATTTGTTTTGTTGATAGGTTTGGATATTTTGTGTATGAATTTCCTTTTTAATGCTTCTATGTTGCACAAATGAACACAGTTACATTAAATAATTAAATGCAATTACGAATATCTGATTACGTGGTGATAAACTAAGTATTCAGCAAAATAAGAAAATCACTTAGGGTAATTGACTAATTTGCACAGCGCGCTGCCATAGAAGCGTGAAAGTACCTTAGCCCCAGGTTAGGGCTGCGCGAAGGCTAATCGTATACTTTCACGAAGGTATTGAAAGCCAGAATAGAGGGTTTCTCTTACAAGCCCTATAGTGAGATCACCTGCATGAAGGCAGGGATAGAAGAGATCAACGACGTCAAAACCATCTCAGGGTGTAGAATCTTGGTTCCAACGTCCCCCCATAGAGACTTCGGTCTGCGCTCTATGGTTGATTCTGAAAGGGCTAGTATTTTAGGGATTTGTTTCGCTAATTAACGTTGAACCTGGGTCAGGCCCCCTTAAGCCAACAAGACATTATTAAATTTCTCAACAATCTCAGATTGACTATATTGAATGTCATTCATGTAGGCCACTAACTCATTTTTGTCTTCATATCTGTGCTCATCGAGGATATCCAAGTTATCTTGGATTCCTTGCAATTGATTAGCTATTGAGTCTAGGGATGGAAGTTGGAAAACATGTCTAGGTGAGTGTGTCGAATCCTAATCAATCTCACCCGCCTTGTCCATGCTATCAAAATTCCCCCCACTAGAGGAGGAGTCTTTTCTTGCGTGCACCTCTGGTCGTCCGTATTTTCCTCATTTTTTTTTCATTCTTACATGCAAGAAGGTAGCACAAACTAGGGAGATGACACAAAAAAAGTTTCCTTGAAACTTCTAACCTTACTCCTACACCACACATTCCACCACAACCTGTCACAAGAGAAAGGAGCCAACCCAACAAGAGAAGAAGGAGCCTATGCAACCTAAAGAGTCCACAGTCTATAAACAGTGACATATCCCTTTTCCTAGCTCAAAGAAAAATTCCTAGTGGTTTGGGAGCCCCAAATACATCCAATAGAGGCCCAGTCTGGACCACTGACCCACCCAAAATTTTCACCAGGGTGGACCTCACTCACATGAAAATGTCGAAACCTCAACTGATAGGGGACAAAATGAAATAGCTCAAGACACATAATCTAAGTTAAATTACACACCAACACATATACAAAGGAAATTATAGACCTCATAGGCCCATTAACTTCTTCAAACCATGACACTACCGAAAGAATAGAAGGACAAACCAAAGAAGGGCTAAATAATAGCTCTTCCTTTTCGAGAGGGTTTAATTCATAGTTAAATACAGGAGACTTTTTGAAGCCGCTGAGGGCCTCCAAAGAGGATACCAAGCCTCCCTATTCTCCTATGCCCTATTATTTTTCCAAATCCACCAACAATGGAAGATGGGTACCTAAGTTACGAATCTTGCGACCCAGGAGGGAAGGAAGCCACACTGGGAGGCAACACTAGTATCCAAATAGGCACCCAAATCCTAGAAAAAAGCTTGAGAAAGACACAGGATATTGAAGCCTTCACCGTTTCTTATCCCCACCCTGTTGTGGTCATTAGGCTCTCGCCGCAAGCTTGCCTGACAACCGTAACCATGGAAAACCTCCTTGGTGCCCCTTTTCATCTCCCGAAACACAAAACCATTCACTTTGCAACATTAAAACTATAATGATACATAGAGTGTCTAGACGGTTCCTCCACCGGGCCAAGTGCCCATTAATTTCCTTTATGGCATATCATATGCTTGGCATATGTAGGTTGGTGGGGATCCCAAGGCCCCGTTATCCCGATTTTTATCAACCCATCGGAGGGGTGGGGTTTCCATAATTTATCAATTTAAATTATTTGGTGAATGATAAGGATCTAAAATTTACTGAATATTTCATAATATTATAATACACAAGTAAAAGGTTGACATTTATCTCCAATGTAGTTATGCCTTTTTTTTCCTTTTAATTAAATTGATTAATTAAAAAATTGATGTATGAACAAATGTTATATGAAATGAGTTATTTATTTTTGGGCATATGGTATTGATAAGCCATATATTGACTCATGGTTCTTTTAAATGTATATTTCTTCAAGTTATATACTAATCCTTTTTATTATTATTATTATTAATAATAAAGTTATAATTGAGCTAGTTTTTATGATTTTTTTTAACTAGCAATGTGAGAATATCATGAATCTAGCATTTTGATGTTTATTATGCATTGATGCTTATAGGTGTTTATAATCATTATTTTATATGATTGCATTAATTATAGCTTATAAACTTTGACTGCCAACCAATTTATAACATATATCATTGATTCTATAACTTATATTTTGTCACAATATTAAGGTTCACGATTAGAAAAATTGATTATGACCTATCAAATCACCTAACCTATAATCAAATCTTATAAATAAATTTATATACTAACCCAAATATTCTAAATTCCATAGTACACCTTATACTTAAGTCCCAATGAATGAGTCATTTTTCAGATGATTTATTTGAAATTCCATAACCAATGTAGATGGATTTAACTCTAAGCCCAGTGATTCTAAAATGACTTCTGGTTGAAATGATTATAAACCTTCTATTCTAAACCATCAATCTATTATCTAATTTATTTTAATTCAAATTATTTGGTAATTTCATTCATTTATAGTTATTTGCAAGATGCTAAACATGTAATTACATGTTTAGATTATTTTAAATTTACTTTTATAAATCATTTTATTAAGTAAAATTGATAAATAAGCAAATTTATATTAGCTTGATAAATAAAATAAACTCATATTAACTTGATATAGATAAATTATACTAAATTTTTAAAATATTAAATTTTTTATCCTATCATTATAATTTCCAACGCACCCATATTAAGTATTAACAAAGTTAGATAAGTAACACTACAATTTTTAACATATTAAATTTTATATCCTACCATTATAATTTCCAACACCCATATTAAGTATTAACAAAGTCAGGAAGAATGCAGAAGGAATATCTTAACAATGGATTTTTTAAAATTATTATTTTTATTTTAAAATCAGTCTGTCATCTAATTTCATATGCGACATATTTTAATTGAAATTATTGGGTAATTTCATTAATTTGTAATTATTTGGAGGAAGAATGCTTTACAAAAATCTAAACGTTACCTGTTTGATTATTTTAAATTTCCTTTTATTAAATCATTTAATAGGTGAAATTGTAAAGCTAATTTGCATTAACTTGAAAAGTAAAGTGGATTTGTATTAACTTAAAATAGATAAGTTACACTACTTAACAATGGATTTTTTAAAATTATTATTTTTATTTTAAAATAGTCTGTCATCTAATTTCATATGCGACATATTTTAATTGAAATTATTGGGTAATTTCATTAATTTGTAATTATTTGGAGGAAGAATGCTTTACAAAAATCTAAACGTTACTTGTTTGATTATTTTAAATTTCCTTTTATTAAATCATTTTATTAGGTGAAATTGTAAAGCTAATTTGCATTAACTTATAAGTAAAGTGGATTTGTATTAACTTAAAATAAATAAGTTACACTACAAATTTTTTTGAGATATTAATTTCTACCATTATAATTTCCAACGCACCCGTATTAAATTTTATATCCTACCGTTATAATTTCCAACGCACCCGTATTAAGTATTAATAAAGTCAGGAAGAATGCAGAAGAAATATCTTAACAATGGATTTCCCATTATAATTTCCAACGCACCCGTATTAAGTATTAATAAAGTCAGGACCCGTATTAAGTATTAATAAAGTCAGGAAGAATGCAGAAGGAATATCTTAACAATGGATTTCCCAAAATTCAATTGGTTAAAATTATTATTTTTATTTTAAAAATAAAAAAATTAAGAGATTCACTGTAATTTCTAACACACCCATATTAACAAAGTTAGAAAGAATGTGGAAGGAATATTTTAACAATGGATTTCCCAAAGTTCAATGGGTTAAAATTAGTATTTTTATGTTAAATTCCTATATTAATAAAGTTAGAAAGAATGTGGAAGGAATATTTTAATTATAGATTTATCAAAATTTAACGGGTTAAGATTATTATTTTTATTTTAAAAATAAATTTAATACGGTTAAAAAAGTATAATTTAACAAAATAAATTTTTGGTCAAAATTTGACCATACATTTTTTTAATAAGATTATAATTTTTTTTTGTTTAAAATGTAATTTTTTTTTAAATTGATGGCATTAAATATTTACAAAATAAATAATTTAAACTTATGATTTTAAAAATATTTACCAAATTTTAAATAAAATTAGCAGAAAAAATAAAAATAAAAATAAAAATAAATAAATAATAATAATAAATCATTTCATCTATTAATTATATTATACATTTTAAATATCCTTATCATAACTAAATTATATTAATATAATTATAATTTTAAATTCTATAAAATTATTATTTTTAATTAAAAAATAAACTTAACACTTAATAAATATCTTTACAACTAAATTAGTGTAACAATGTATAATATTCTATATCCTCCATTATAAAATCAAATTATTTTTTCAGACAACTCAAAGGGAAAAATATGGAGTTGTATTTAATGTGATTTTTTGAAAAAAAATCTTATTTTTCAGATTTAATTTGTCTAAAATTTAGTACGAATTCATTGAAATCACAAGTTTGATGGGTAAAATCAAAGTGCCCTAAGGGTTTTTCTGTTTAAATAACAAATATCAAGATTTCATCTAAAATTTTTCCACCAAATTCCTGCCAAAAAATCTATCAAAAAAAACTTTTAAAAAATCACCAAAAACAACTCAAAAAATATTAACTTAACAAAAATAAAAAAACAAAACTCAATATGGTTTTTTATTTTACTTCGCTTCTATAGTATTTTATATAAATAAACAGAAGACAAATTTAAAATGATTTTGCTTTCTTAGTGTTCTGAGTCATAACGTTTCCATAATTGTTTTCATTTTTCCCTTGGAATTAAATGAAGACTTTTGTGATGCCCATACAAAACAATTGCTTCTGGAATTTAATTCTTAAATATCAGCATATTATTTTGTTGGTCAGCCATCTTGCTAACAACGACCTCTGTCCTGCATAATGGGGTGACTGTCATGTCTCGGCCTCACACGACATTTCTTAAGATTCTCTGATAAATTTCTCACATAATTTTCTCTTTATGTTAACCAAAAGATCAGTCATAAAAAGTCATGGTCGTGTTAAAAATGAGCGTCTTTTTTGAACCATTGTAAATTCAATGGTTTGAATGACGGTATATACAGCTCGAGTCTCAATCAAAAACATACAAAATTAAATTACAGAGACTGGTGGATGCTGATTTTGACCAAATGGAAGAGACGTTAAGATACTGAAATAGCATACTGAAGTGAATCCGAATACATTCAGATCTACCTGCCAAATAGCAATTTAGTCATCCTATATTAAAGTATGGTGTTGTCACAACTTTCATGCGTCACGCTGTGAGTGCTGGCCCCATTGTTCCATGTTGCATACGAAAAGATTGTTTATCTAAAAGGAGGCAACCTAGGACGTGGATCCAACAAATAAATAATTGTTAATTACTTCTCAGTCAAATTGAATACATGGATTACAGTAGGCATCTCAAATAAATAGTTGTTAATTACTTATCAGTCAGTCAAATTGAATCCATGGATTACAGTAATCATCTCAATAATTAGATAGATTTGATTATCTAGAAGCATCAAGTATATTAGGTCAATAATGATAGTTTTGGGAATGTGATATTGGTGACTTGGGGTGTTGATAATGTGGTATGACATGTACTAAAGGCTTAGAAATCTTTAATTGTAAAGCTCTAGAGTTGAGAAAAAGGTTTATTTGGTTGAGCAGGGTGTTCAGCCACTTAATAGCATTTAATTTAAAGAGAGAGACTACTTTGAAGGCATAAGATAATACATATATTGTTGGTTGGTTTTTTGCAACTAAGGTTTTCTAGGGTCAAGAGTAGTGCATGGATGACTTACCTAGAGATGACACAAAATTATTTGTTTAGTAGGTAGATGCACAGGCAAAAACCAAAGCCAAAATAGATGGAAACCAAATCATGATATTGGTTGACATCTAGATACATGAGGGAGCACCTACTTTAAGTAGGTGTGTGGAAGCGAAAGTATGGCTACATAAATGTTAGGACAACAATTTTTTTTTTTTTCTTTACTTTGGAGATGGAAATTTGTAAACTGCATGTAAATGGGTATATGGTTGTGAGGTCTAGTTAGGCATGAGTACTCATGCCAATGAAGTCTTGACATAGGCCCAAGTGACAAGGGAGGGGAGCATGTGGGCTTTCTAGATTGGATTTAAAAGAAAAGTTGTTATGTAAACAATGGTGGTTTTGGCATTAGTGACTTGGTGTATTGATCCAGTGGTATTACATCTAATTAAAGTTTTTAGAAAGCTTAGGGATTCTCAATTGTGAAGTGCTAGATTTCAGTGAAAGATTCACTTGATATATTATGGATTTGGCTGGATTGGTGGGTCTGAAGTCAAGCATATTGATTACTCTTAAGACGGAAGATAAAATATCTATCCAGTTGCATTTTTCAAGATATGTGTGTAACTATTTTTTTCTTGCATTATCTTAATTATTAACAATAATATTAGCGAGGCCAACTATGGATTCACAAGCCTTGGTACTCAATCATCTCCCATCTCTATATAAATTTAGTGATGAAGAGAGAATTCATATCATCATTGGCATGTCATCTCAAGCCAATTCGATGCACATAAGCATGCCTTCTTAGAGAAGTTATGTCCCAAAGAGCGGTCAAGTGAAGGAAACCATTGCCTGTTCCCTTTTCTACATCATCAAGTTTCTTTTCAAATCACATTCCTTTTCCTAGTCTCATGGATCTTCACTTACGATACTCTATGATGACATCTTCTTATTCTTCTATGGCATCGACTTCGGGTTAGATTTCCAATCTAACACTTGTTGCTACTCAATGGCCATGTATTCTTTACGTCAATAAAGGAAGTAAGAGAATTTCATTTGGAAAGGCACCAGCAATCCAGAAACAACCTATATCTTCATAGTTATTTCTCGAGGAGTAACATGAGCTTAGATGGCGAATTATGGTCATTTCCACATAATTATGTTAGTGAATTCAATATAGTCTTTGTTCTTCTCCGTTATTTTCTTTTAATAAAAAGGATTTACTATGTTACTAAAATTTGTTGACATCTTATTATTTAATCCATTATTTATTTTCATGATATGGATATTGAGATTGCAGAGTAGCTTTGAAGGGTTGAAATAATTTTGTAATCTATTAATTGAATTTCCCTTATTTTGTAATTGGGATATTTGAAATGTAATTTCTACTCTAAGAAGAATTAAATTCCATCAATCAACAATTTATTTTATTTGTGAACCTCTCATCCTATTATCTATTGGAAACAACTTACACTTAATTGTATTTCACTTAGAATAGTGAGTGGAGTCATGCATGGAAACCTCATTATTATCACCAAGAGGGCACTCCATAAGTGCATGCATGAGTTTTACTAGTCTCCACTTGCATGAGACAGTAAAATGATGATTACACACTTAGTTAACTAGGAATAACGTTATTTTCCTCCATTGCATGTTAACAACTCTCTTAATTCACTATTATATTACTTCATCCATGTAGAGATTATTGCATTGAATTGTATTCTTTGATAAAAAAAAAAAAAAAAAATTGTGCATGAATATAATTGATTAATTTTTTCTCTCACAAATTTCTTTCTAATTTTCTACATGCAAATTTTTTTCATTTTTTTCTAGCTAGATCCACTATGTATTGGTTCAACTACATTTTCACATGGTGTCAGAACCCATGGGATCTAGGAAGAAGGAACATAAAAAAACCATTTTCAAGTACTGAATAATGGAGCGATAAGAAAGAATGGAGTTTCCACCTTCTATAGTTTTCACGGCATATAAATTTTTCAAATGGAAGCCAACAATTCCACTTCAGGTAATAAGTAGATGCATGTATCATATAGTCATGGTGACATAGACTGAACCAAATTTTGTAGTTGAAAAATCTAAATATTTCAACCACATGGACAAGGCCTTCAATCTCCCATGCTTATCAATTTCTCCAAAATTACTATTTCATGCCATTTAACATGTACCACTTCAAATCAAATTTGTACCATTTTAGAGAGACTATTTGGGAAGTAAGATGAGATGGAAGGTCGCATCCTTGGGAATGAGTTCAACTCATTAGATTAAGGCGGTTTTGAAAAAATTCAATATTTCTTCTCAAGGATTAAATCCTTGTTACTCTAGTTGAAAGAATGTGGAATCAGCGAACCCAAAAAAGAAATCCAAATAATTCTCTCCATATTTTTCAAAATTGGGTTTATATTATGTCATGCTTGCAATAGGATAAACCTAGAGGATTCCCACACGTGATGTTTTTATTGAGTACCTAATATGCGAGCATGATAAGCTCACAAAAATGGGCACATTGAAAAGTTCCAAATCCCATGCACTTGTTGTGCATGAAAGGGGCAAGGCCAACTTGAAACCCAATCAACAATCCGAAGGAAAGGAAAAAGAACTAGATCCAAGAAAGGGAGGAAATTCCAAACCTGCAAATGAATCTAACAACTTGAAGGAAAAGAAGGGCAATAAGGGGCAGTGAAAATGTAGTTATTGTAACCACATTTAAAATATGGAATCATCATGTATGAAGAAGACAATTGATCTAATGGTGCAGACTCTTCAATAGAACAAGCTTGGTGATTGTATTATGGAGAGTGTGAAGAAGAAGCATGGACAAAGAGCACATTAAACAAGAGGGAATGCACTTGCATTAACTAATATTAATTCTTCTCAAGATGAATGGATCATAGACTATGGAGCTTCACATAACATCAAAGCACAAAAGATGCTCTCTGATCTTTAAAACCTTATCTTGGTCCTTCTATTCTCATGGTAGATGATTCTCCATTAGAGGAAATTAGATAAGGCAGGGTGGATCTTAGAGATGGAATTTTTGAGAGTGTCCAACATATTCTGAAGCTTTCTATAAATATTCTCTCCAGATATGAAATAACACATACTAGCAGGGAAAATTTTAAGGGCTAATATTCGCAAGTGGGCTAATTTTTTATGTCTTTTCCCAAAAAAATACTCACCAATTTCCATTTTTCCTAAACATGATTCACCCAAATTTTATATCATAAAACTATTTTACCTTAAAAATCGCAAAATTTTTATAGAGACTATATAAAATCATTAAAATTGGAATATTTTTAGAAACATATTACTAAACATTTTATAGTTTGCATCTTAGAGACTAGTAAGATTCGCCAAGGTTTCTAAACTTTAAGATAAATTTCCATCCTTAAAATTTTCCTTGCATACCTGGAAGGAGAGTTCAATTCACCCCAAATTTAGTGAGCATATATGGCATGCAAGATAACTCCAAAATCACAGTTGGTAAGGTAATTTATCAGTCTCTTATGTACACTTTTTTTTAATTTGTTCCTCAATCAAATTACACTTTACTATTTCGAATGATGAAATTATAATTTGGCATGAAAGGTTTGGACACTTAATTTCATATAGATATAATGACTTAGAAAAAAATGCCATATGCCCAAAAACCATAACATATGCCCAAAATAAGTTATTCTTAAATAAAGTTTTCTTCATTTTTAAATAAGAAAATTTTAATATGTTTTATCTTTACTATATAAATATGGTTATTAAAACAAATTATTTATATTATTTTTTTTAATATAAATTTTCATAATTTAATTGTGGCCCAATATGGGGGAGATGCTGTCATGTAACATTACATTTAAAAATAATAATAATATAATATTTACATTAACAAATTAAAAAATAGTAATAACAAAAAAAGATCTTTGGAAGTGAGGCATAAATTAAATACATCAATTTCCATCTTAATTTTACATCAACGTTATATAGAGAGACAAAATAGTTGAAAGTAGAAAAAATTATAATTTCATTTATAATTGCTTTTTACATTCTTATTATGAAGTAGAGGTGTTATTCCTTCATTACTTATATGGAGTTGACTTGTTACATTAAAATTTGTTTAACATGGTGTTGATACCTTAAAAACTTTAATATACATACATATATATATATATATATATATATATAGAGAGAGAGAGAGAGAGAGAGAGAGAGAGAGAGAGAGAGAGCTCTTATGCCATTGATGGTTGCTTTATAATTCAGTATATGAGAGAGGTTTGGTAATTCCTTTAATGCTTAATATGAAGTAAAATATTAATAACAACAAATTTCAATGTAAATAGGGAGAGCATGTAAAGAAAATGGAAAAATAAAATTTATGGTTAAAAAATTTTATTAGTTTGTTTGTCAAGGTGAATGAGATGTGTAATTTCTTCCATTTATAAATGTTTATGTAATGAGTTGACATGTAACATTTAAAAAAATACTAACAGAAGAAAACAATCAATGTAAATATATATTATTTATATAGAGAGAGACTATGTTTATACTGGATAAAGAAAATAAAAAGAAGATTTTTGGGTTAAAAATATGATTAGTGTGGAGATGTTATGAATTTTACATGTAACATTTAAAAAAAATTAATAACAAAAAAAAATCAATGTAGAGAGAGAGAGAGGGTATGTAAAGAAAAAAAAAAAAAAAAATATATATATATATATATATATATATATATATAGTTAAGATATTTCATTGGTGTGTTGGTCAAGATAAATGAGAGGTGTAATTCCTTTCATTTATAGGAGTTTTTAAATAAATTAACATGTAGCATGATTCGTGGACACTCGCATATTCCTCTTGGATCCCATAATTGTTTCTTTCAGTTTCCTTAATTGTAGCACAATTTACTATTTTTGGTAGTTTTTCGGGTCCTGAACTTCTAGAGCCATTTTGAGACACTAAAAGACGTTTTTTGGAAAATGGGCAAACTTGTGATATGTGATACGAGTTTGCAGTCAAAATTTGTAGTCCTTGGATAAATCTTTCCAATGAGGTATCGTATGCATCAAAAGAAGATTGTATGCCAAAGTTACAACCCCAGGAAGTTGATGTACCAATTCCAACAGTGTCCACAGACTTTTGGTGCTTCATCTCCTAGGGTTAGGTTTTTGGATGTTTAGGGTTTTCCATTGTCGAATAATTGATATTGAAATAATCTATTATATATGATCATAGGTGACTTGAATTGTTTGTAACTGATTTAATTTCTCAATAATAAAATTTCCTACGAGCCTCATTGTAACACAGTTCAGAAGGCATGTAGCCACCACATCTCTTCTCATAGATAAGCTACAATCGCTTGAGCTAGTTTATTATCATTTTGAATGTAAACGGTTTTCAATACTTTGTTATTAATGAATTGAAGTTATGTTTTTGTTGTCTCTCTCTGTATATGTTTATATCTATATTTCATTTTGTTCCTTCATAAATATGGATTAATGGTATCAAAGTAGTTTTCTCTTTCTCTATTTGTCTGTGTGTGTCCCCAACGAGGTCAGGATATAAGGAGTTGGGACTTGAACTAGTTGAGCCTTTACAAGACCATCCCTACCGACACCGACGACCTCCAGTGGTGGAAGAAAAGAAAGATGAGGGAATAAGAGATCCTATTAAATTGTTGCTCGAAGAAGCCCTCAAGTGACAAAGGAACGAGATGATGAATAAATTTGCCTAGATCCTTCAGCGGATGCCCACCGGCGATGCATCTTCATCCATTGGTCACTTCAGAGGCATCACCGCTTAAAGGTATAAGTGAACTTTAGTACCCCTATATTCAAATATCAAATATATGCATATGTTGTAGATAAATGGTTGAATCGGTTGGAAGGCTATTTTTCAGTCCACAGTTTCTCCGATAGTGAGAAGATTAATTTTGTACTGCTTAAGGCTACCCCCCATGTCAAGCACTGGTGGGAAACTTACTTTAAGAAAAGGGTCGAGTAACCCTCTCTATTTTAAAGATATTCCCTTTCTTAGAACTATTAACGAGACGTTGTCAAGGAATAGGATTACCCTTTGGGGAGCTATGAGGACAAGTACATGTTGAAATATGGTAATAAGAATATTCCAATTTAATTTGTCCTTGAATTAAATTGTGAATTAAAATCGAATTTAGTATTAACAGCTACTTGGAAATAATTTATTTATTTATTTTAAATTAATTAGTTGGAGAAATTCAAGTTATAAGTCTTTCTGAAGTCATGCAAGAGTTATCCCTTAAATTAAGGAGATAAGATTGAGTTGTAATTAGTTAACCCAGTTTACTGAGTTAAGTCCAGTTAAATTAGTTCCAAACTGTTTGAGGAACTAATAGTGAGTTAACAGTCAGTTGATGCAAGCATGTACTCAACTAGTGCTACACCAGTTAACTGTTGATGCAAGCATGCACTCAATTAGTGCTACACCAGTTGACTGAAGATTCCCTCATCAGAAACTCATGCATGTCTATTATGAGAAAGACCCAGTTGAGATTAAATTCAAGGACATTGTACTATCCATTGCATGTGTTTTCTCATGGAGAAAACTCATGCATGCAGTCAAGGATAGTACAATGTCCTTGGCAGTGTGGGAATAACTATTGCCGATGATGATATGGTGAGCCTCGCTCTCCTTGGCCTTCCAAAGAGTTGGAATAGCTACCAGGACTCTGTGAATGGAAGGGAGAAATTTCCAGATTGGGAATGACTATGGTCGGATCTTATGCAAGAGGACATCAAGAGGAGCACACGAGATGGTTCTTCATTTAAGAATGATGATGAAGAAAATTTGGCCTTAGCAAGTAAGGCAAGGAAAGGGAAGGGGAAGGCTTCCCATTTCAAATCGAATTCTTCTCATGGAGGGAAGAAGGGTGACATGTCTAAAGTGAGATGATTTAATTGTCACGATATGGGACATTATGCGACTAATTTCCCATCGAAGAAGTCCAAGAAGGGATCCTCGGAAGGATGGGAAGATAAGGCATTAGCCTCTCAGTTTGAAATGGACTTTACCCTCATCATATGCATGGTGTCATCAATGATGGGTTGTGTCTACTATCTTGACAGTGGAGCCTCATTCCACATGACCGGTGATAAAAAATTTATCCAGTGCCTTGGAGGAGAAAGACCTCAAGATGTGCATAGAGATGGGTGAAGACGAAAGGTAAAGTGTTTCAGGAGTGGGCACGGTTGCTTTTCAGAGGGAGCATGGAGCTCCTATCACCTTGACAAATGTCAAGTATGTGCCTGGACTCAAGAAGAACTTGGTATCAGTCACGATGTTGGAGGAAAAAGGCTACGATGTTGTCTTCAGTAAAGGAAAGGTGTTCCTAAGACACATAGCCACAGGTCAGACCAAGAGGATATGGATTCGGGTGAAGAATCTCTATAAAATAGAAGTAGATGATTGTGCAGCATTGAGTATGAAAGCATAATTGGTGCAAAGCCAAGACATTGGCAAGTTGTGGCACAGGCGGTTGGGCCATTTGCATCATGGGGCTTTGAAGATAATGCAATAGATATCTACAGGACTTCCCAAAGGTAAACTTGTGCAAGCTGACACATGCAAAGGTTATACCTTGGGAAAGTACACCAAGTCTTCCTTTCATGATCGAGACAGTCGAGCAGGGGCTATCTTAGAGCGAGTTCATACTAATTTCTGTGGACAATTCTCGACGACATCCACAACGAAGAAAAGGTATTATGTGATTTTCATTGATGACTATTCTCATAAATGCTGGATTTATTTCATGCAAAAGAAGGACCAAACTTTCACAAAGTTTTGTGAGTTCAAAGCTTTGGTCGAGAAAGAGTCAGGGAAGAAGATCAAGGCCTTGAGAAGAGACAATAATGTAGAATATGTATCTCAAGAGTTTAAGGACTTCTATGCAGTGTAAGGAATTAAATGAGAGTTGACGGCACCTCATAACCCACAACAGAATGGGGTGGATGAGAGGAAGAATAGAACTATTGTAGGGGCAGCACGAGCAATGTTGCATGACCAAGGCCTACCACTTCACTTGTGAGTTGAGGCATGTAACACAGTAGTCTATTTGTAGAATAAAGCCCACATCACATACTTGGGATGAAGACACCAGAGGAAGCTTTCTCTGGTAAGAGACCAGATGTGGGTCACTTCAGGATCTTTAGCTCATCGGTATATTGCCATGTGACAAAGGATGCATGGAAGAAGCTTGAGCTAATAGCAGAGTTGGGGATATTTGCGGGGTACACTAATACACCTCAGAAATATCAGGTGTACTTTCCTACCAATTGGAGGACAGTCGTTCATAGAGATCTCAAGTTTGATGAGTAGAAGGCCATGCAAGTTTCCCTTTGAGAGGGAGCTCCAACTACAGGTTGTGGAAGAACTGTTGGTTCCTAAGGAGGAGGATCCTCAAACTGATGCGGAGCAGCTGCATGCAGAGGTTCCAGGAGTGGAGACATCCACTCAAGAAGAGTCTTCCAGAGATGGACGGAAGCGCACAAGAGAAGCTGACAGATTGTTGGAGGATGTGAGAGAGAATGTGGGAGCACCATATTCTCAATGCAGACAGAGGAGGTCACCCGAGAGGTACACTAGATACATGGCCCTTGCTGGGGAATGTGTTGAGACCAAGCCATCTTCCTTTGAGGAAGTAGTGCAGCAGCCGATTTGGGTTGATGCTATGGTGGAGGAGTATGACTCCATAGTTCGTAACAATGTTTGGGATGTGGTTCCGAGACCGGAGAACAAGTCAGTTGTGAGTTCCCATTGGATTTACAAGGTAAAGCAAGCTGTTGATGATAGTGTGGAGAAGCATAAGGCAATATTTTTTTCCCGTGACTTTTCACAGGTCGAGAGGATCATGTTACTGCAATATATTTGGATAGAGGAGCAAGATGCTGACATTTTGACAAAGGCATTGTCAAAGTGTAAATTCGAGTTCCATAGAGGCAGGATCGGGGTGGCAGATAATCCCTTTCTTGTTGAGAGGGAGTGTTGAAATATGGAAATAAGAATATTCCAATTTAATTTGTCCTTGAATTAAATTGTGAATTAAAATTGAATTTAGTCTTAACAACTACTTGGAAATAATTAATTAATTTATTTTAAATTAATTAGTCGGAGAAATTCAAGTTAGAATTCTTTCTCAAGTCATGCAAGAGTTATCCCTTAAATTAAGAAGATAAGATTGAGTTATATTTGAGTTGTAATTAGTTAACTCAGTTTACTGAGTTAAGTCCAGTTAAATTAGTTCCAAATTGTTTGAGGAACTAATAGTGAGTTAACAGTCAGTTGATGCATGCATGCACTCAACTAGTGCTACCCGAGTCAACTGAAGATTCCCTCATCAGAAACTCATGCATATCTATTCTAAGAAATACCCAGTTGAGATTAAAGTCAAGGACAGTGTACTATCAGTTGCATGTGTTTTCTCATGGAGAAAACTCATGCATGCAGTCAAGGATTTAATCCTTGAGGATTGCGCAGTTTTGGAGGAGGTTTTCCACTTGGTTGAAGGAAAATCATCCACAAGGAACAATGCAAGGAAATAGGAGCTTGGAGGGCAGAGAGGAAGGCTGGAGAGAAACCAAGATTTCCTGTGAGCATCTGTGAGGATTGTACTGAGAGCTGGCTAGTTATGAGAGCTAAGGCTTTGTATAATTCCTATGTATTTCCACCATGTATGATAATACAATAGTGTGGGGCTTTTAACTAAGGCTTTCCCCAAAAGTATTTTCATGTGTATTGTGCGATTAATTCTTCTTCTTCTGGTTATATTGTTCAGCTAGATCTTTAAGCTTCCACAAATTGATAGTAGAAGTAGGTTATAGTATTATGCTTTGATTTATATTGCATTATCAGGTTAAACTACCATCAAATTTTCTATAGTACATACAGTGGACCACACTATGGTAGTAAAGGGACCAAGATGTATATGAGCTCACAAATATTTTTCATACTCGACACACAAAGTTGGGTATCAAAGACTCTAAGCCACATTTGGTGCTCAAGTACTGTGGCTATCTACAAAAATACATTCAGGAAGAAATGGAATTCTTGGACATCTCCTTGGTTGGTGCAACATACCGATATGCTACTAAGGTTGAAGAAAATTTTAAACAAAAGAAGCATGACTTTGGATTTGCAAATAAAAATCATGGCAAGAGCATAACCAAACTACAAAACAAAGGACAAAGCCAAGGTGGAGTTCCCCCAAACTGCAAAAAAAAGGACAAATCCAAGGTGGAGTTCCCCCAAACTGCAAAACGAAGGACAGAGCCAAGGTGGAGCGACTCATGACAACCCCGAAGCCGCAAGCAAAGAATGGCACAAAAAAGACAAAGAAGGATACAAAAAAGTGGTGTGAGTTCCACAAGAGCCCCACTCACAACACAAATGAGTGTCGCACCAAGTAGTCATTGGTGGCCAAGTTGAAAGCTTCATAGTTCGATGCATGTTTTTATTTTGAACAAGAATTCGATAAGGGGAAAGGCAAGGAGATGCAGATTATTGACATAGAACCCAGTTCCACTATTTCCACCAACAAGTTCCAAAATATTGATCCCAAATATCGAGAGGAGGGGGAGTGTCTCTTCCAATCACAGATGTGGGTGAACGATTCTCCGCTGCAGTTCATTATTGACAGTGGGAGTCAAATAACCTCATTTTAGCAGAGGTTGTGAAATGGTTGGGCCTGCGAAACACACCACACCCACAGTCATACATTATCAGGTGGCTTCACCAAGGACAAGATCTTCGCATCAGCTAGTAATGTCACCTTCCCTACAACATTAAGCCCTTCATGAATGAGATATTGTGTGATGTTGCTCCTCTTGAAGTTTGTGATTTGTTATTAGGCCAGCCATACTTGTGGAAGCTTAATGTTGTGTATGAGTCCAATCCTTTCTTTGTTATTATTACTTTGGGAAATAAGTTATATAGGTTACCGAAGGTAGCCCTGTCTAACACCATCTCTTTGATCTTTACTAGGAAATGCAGTAAGATCATCTCCTAGACTGGGAAACTTGTTTTCTTTCCAAATCTCTCTCAAAGCAAGGGAAGATAGTGGCAACATCCATGGCCCCCAAGAAGGGTTCCCCCACACAATAGAAGCAGGTGGATAAGGTCATGGAAGAATACAAGGACATATTCTCCTCACCCACAGGGGTACCTTTGCACTATCAGGTCAAGCATTCGATCAATCTGACTCCCGGAGCACCATTACCCAATGGGTCGATATATTGTTGCTCCATTCTGGAAAATGAAGAAATCAAGAGGTAGATCCAAGATTTGCTGCAAAAAGGAACATCCGACCAAGTTATTCACCTTGTGGGAGCCTGATTTTACTTGTACAGAATAAATATGGAACTTGGAGACTCTGCATTGATTATCAAGAATTAAACAAAATCATTGTCAAGAACAACTATCCAATCCCAGGTATTGATGACCTAATTGACTATCTCAAGGGGGGAAAGTATTTCAGCAAGATCAATTTGATGCCTAGCTATCACCAGGTGCCAACAGAACCCACAAATGTATGGAAGACCACCTTCAAATCCAAGGAGGGCCTTTTCAAGTGGTTGATCATGCCTTTAAAGTTGACAAATTCCACTATAACTTTCATGAGGCTAATGGATGACATCTTGCAGACCTTCACCAACTCGTTCATGGTTGTATATCTAGAAAACATCCTCGTCTTTGGGAAGAGTTGGTAATAGAACATACAACATATTCTACAAGTCCTTCAAACCTTGTGGTAGCACAAACTATGTACCAACTTGGAGAAAACTATGGTCTTACTACAAAAGTATTTTTATTGGCCAAAACTTCCGACAAGACATTGGAAAATATATCAAATCTTGCACTTCATGTGCCATTTCCAAGTCAACCATTAATAAGCAAGGGTTATACACATCCTCTGCCTACCCCCAGCCAGCCCTAGGAATCTATTTCCATGGACTATCAGTCAGGACTCCATTCTACCAAGCATGGTAATGACTGTGTATTTATGGTCATGGACAAATTTTCTACGATGGTTATATTGGGAGCTTGCAAGAAGAGTATCACAACATAGGACACTTCCAAACTCTTCTTTGAACGAGTATGGCTACATATTGGAATCTCGCAAACCATTGTATCATATTGGGATAGTAGGTTTCTGAGCACAATCTAGTCGACCTCTGGAACTTATTGGACACTAAGCTCACCAAGTCGATTGCATCCCATCCCCAGACATATGGCTAGACAAAGGTCATCAACAAGATGATAATGCATATACTACATATGTACAACTCTAATCATACATGAACCTAGGATGAGAGTCTTCCTTATGTGCAACATAGTTATAACGAAGCTCTTCATAGCTCAACTCGTCACAGTCCTTTTCAAGTGGGTCTGGGTTTTCAACCATTGTGTGATTGATGTTGACATGCCTCATGCGGCTACACGGACATAATACACACATGTAAATTTCAATGTTGATAAAGAAACACGGCTTATTGAATGCATCCAGCGCATCCTCTAGGAAGTGCACAAGATCCTGGATAAGTCCAATTCCAAGTACAAGCAGCAACATGGTCAACATTGGGTGCCACATAAATTTCAGGTGGGCGACAAAGTTTGGTTGCATTTGCAGAAAGAACACCTTTTCCGAGCCCATCAGAAGCTCAAACCAATCTGGTATGGGTCTTACACCATCACGAAGGTTGTGGGAGATAATGCTTTTGAGCTCCAACATTCCCTCATTCCTTGGCCTACACCCAGTGTTCAATCTGGACCACCTTCAACCATACTTTCCACCATTATTGGATGCATTAGACATTGCAGAACAACTCACACCAATAAAGTTAAACTGAGACAGCATGGAACATGCCAAAACTGATCGGATCACGAACACGCAGATCAATAACACTTTCTAGCAGAAGATCCAACTGTATCAGGTTGGCAAAGTTGGCCAACTCCTTCACCAAGGCAAGTAGCTCACTAGGGACCAAATTCAGCAGAAGTTTCCCCATCTCATGGAGGCACTCAACGCAATGGGGACCATTGCTTCCTAAGGGGGGAGGACTAATCTAGGTAGGTATTGGTGACCACCTCCTATTCCACTTTGACCCCCACCATTATTTCTTTCACTTTTCTTAATTGTAGTACAATATACTATTTTTTGTAGTTTTTCAGGTCATGAACTTCCGGAGCTATTTTGAGGCTCTAAACAACATTTTTTTTGAAAATGGTAAAACCAAAAAAATATGGGCATGAGTTTGTGGTACAAATTTGTAGTTCTCGGATATATATTTCTAATGAGGTATCATAGGCATCAAACAAAGATTGTATGTCAAAGTTACGACCCTGAGAATTTGATATACCAATTTACCCCTACGGGACCCATAGACTTTTGACGCTTCATCTCTAGGGTCGGGTTTTTGGATGTTTATGGTTTTCCATTATTTCTCAATAATAAATATGCCTTCGATCCTCATTGTAACATAGTTCAGAAGGCATGTAGTTGCCACATCTCTTCTCAGAGATAAGTTAACATCATCTGAGCTAGTTTATTTCCATTTTGCATGTAAACGATTTTTAGTACTTTTTTTTAATGAATTGAAGTTCTATTTTCATTCTATTTTGTGCATTTGTTTATATTTGTATTTCATTTCGTTCCTTCCTAAATCAAGATCATATCATTTTAAAAAAATACTAGCAACATAAAAACATTCAAAGTAAATATTTATTATTTATACAGAGAGAGACTGTCTATATTGTATAAGAAAAATAAAAATAAAATTATGGTTAAAAATATGATTAGTGTGGAGATGCGTACTTCTTGTCATGCTTATCATGGAGTTGACACATGGCATATGCATAAATAATCATCATAAATCCATATTAATGCTAGATCTATCAAGTTTTGAGAGGGATCAAATATATTGAGATGCAAACCTTTCTTCAATTTTGCACTTTAAAAGAGGTTTATGTCTTAAGAAATTTAATCATCTTGATTTAATATAGATTTATGTTATCTATAATATTAGTGAAAAACACAAGACATGAATTTTCTACATAAATTGTGTTAATTTAATTACAATTTTAATAAAAACATAAAATGAATAAGATATATATATACATAATTTTTACGTTCATTTATATTAACAACATTCTATGTATTTTAAAAGATAACAAAGTTATTGTACCGAAAATAGCTAGGTGAAGTTAGTATGCAGAAGATGTCGCAATGTGACGTTATTTAATATTAAATTCAAAAGTAAATAATATATCTTATTTATAATAAATTAAAAAAAATTATGGTAAATTTATATTTAAGTTTTCAATATAGAATTAAAATTAAAGATTGTTAATTTTGTTATCTGAAAATAATAATAACACTATAAATTTACTTTTCATTATGATTTGATTATGGAAATTTAAAAAGAGAAGTTCACTTGATTTTTGACTAGCATAGATCTATCATAATTATCGATGTACCTAATGTGAATATGCATTAAATATTTCAAGACACAAACGTCTTTTTTAGTGTCAAACTTGAGAAAACGTTTGCACTTTGAGAGATTTAGAGTTAAGATAGATCTATGCTAGTTCTTAGTAATACTACTTATATTTATATAAATTTCATATTCTTATTTTATATGTTTTTTTTAGAAAAAATGGTTTGCAATTTTACATAAAAACAAAATTACAATATAACAAATTGAATGGAATCCATTTATTATTTTTCATACTTTTTACTTTCTTTATCTCTTCTAAATTTGGTGGATATTACTTATTATTATTATTATTATTTGATACAAAAACTCATGTTACATAAAACTACAACATCTTCTCCATATTGTGACTTAGAGTGCCTCTAGCGAAAAAAAAATAGCATATCTATGTGTACATGTTCAAAATTAAACCAACATAAATCCATCTTAAACCAGTTTTTATGAATCATTGAGAGGGATGAAATTTCCTAAAGAGTATTTTTTTGTTCCCTCTCACTACTTGATAAATCATAGTTTAATATGGATCTAGGTTGGTTTTTACCAACAATTCATTGTATAGAGAGTAGTGAGGTTTTTTACATCCTAATATGTGAGAGATGCTATAACATAACCTTAAAAGTAAAAAAATAAAAGTCCACTTTAAAGTAAATTTAAATTTAAGTTTCTAATTTTTTTTAGTAAGACACTTTATATTAAATAGGTTAAAATTTACATTTTTCAAAAGTATCAGTCTCTGGTCTTATGAATGGGAAACCAAACCAAAGTGTAAGCTATGAAATCTTAAGATTGTAGAAATTGTTTCTAACTAAATCATTTGAAAGACTAAAAGTGAACCCCTGAGGCTGATTGTTGTAATACATAACTTATTAATTGACTCATAAAAAGGATGAGTCATCTTGAGAGCTAGTTTTATCTGATTGTTTTCATGATCTTGCTGATATTTATGGTTGTTAGTGAGATTGTGCCCCCACATATGGTCTGGGTTATAGTCCTTGTGGCACTTTGAAGCTTGCGGGTGGGAGGAAATACCTGTAAAGATGGATTCAAATTGAGGTATTTGGCCCCTAACACTTGCTCGAAGTTATTGGTCACTAGCGGATGCCTAGAACACTTAACCTCCAAAACTGGGTCGAAACCAATGGCCATGATTAGCTGATTCAGATCTATAGCCAGATTGAAGTGTGGGGGGGCCTCCCCTAGTAATGATAGTGGAATTCGGTGCATGTCGAGACTCACGGATCTAGCACATAGTTCCATGTAGTGTATCATAAGGCAATGAAGAATTGAATGTGATTGGCAGCATGCAGGGGGGTTGTGACGTCATCTGGGGGGAGGGGTCAACACTCGTTTATCCAACTCATGGTTCCAAACAATGTATCATATGGAAATGGTATGTTGATCATGATCAATGGCTCGCAGGTTGGGGGTTATGATATCATCCAAGGTGGGGGTCCAAACTAGCAGTTCCACCTTTCATTGGAACTATAATTTTTGCTGTCATATTGATTTCCATGTTCCTATTTATTTCATTGACTCCCTTTTGACTAGAGACCTATTGACTAATGGCCTTTTCATTTATGACTATTTTATTAACGATGTTTTCACTACCATCATGGGCATTGTTTGCATGTTCATGGTCCATCAATGAATATTTGATCATCATTGGTCTGGTTGATGGTATTTATTTCAAAGAGGCTTTGAGGGGAGT
This sequence comes from Pinus tabuliformis, assembly GCA_031772625.1. Taxonomy (NCBI): domain Eukaryota; kingdom Viridiplantae; phylum Streptophyta; class Pinopsida; order Pinales; family Pinaceae; genus Pinus; species Pinus tabuliformis. The sequence continues at coordinate 553,673,740 of CM062812.1, forward strand.
AGTATACCACAGCTTGGTGTTGGTAGGGAGAATGAAGAGATATTGGGATGCTATGGTCCTAGCCACTATCCAACCAAGTTTTTTGAAGAGTGATTTCATAGTTGGCCAAAAGGTCAGCTACTTTTTTGGCATCTCGATGGACATGAGAGAGGAGATGTGTTGGAATCTGAGTCAATAGATTTTCTATACAAGAAATGTGTGATTCCAATCTTTAGTTATTGATTATTTTGGAAGGATCAAAACCACAATTAAATTTTTCAAAAAATGTTCATTATAGCTTTTAATATCCCTCAATTTTGAGATGTGGAAGCAATTGATGATGGAAATTTGCAAACCTTGTTCGAACACATATATTTATGCTACATTATTGATAGTATTTCCTATGAATTCAACATATATGTGGATAATTCGACAAGTTGTGTCCTGAAAGACTCCCCCATAACTATAAGGTCTTGGATTTCCTTTTGAGACTCCATCAAAAATGATTTTTATGAAACCAAGAGGAGGGGGGGACCAAGTGGAAGGGATTGAAGTAAAATGGGGGGGTGTGCAGATTATGCAAGGATAGATGGGAGGAGAGCCCAAGGGAGGAAAGAATTGGTTTTTTGGATGGATTACATTCCCAATATTGTTAGTCTAAGAGAGAGAGAGAGAGAGGATGTATTCCCTCAATTTGTTGAGAGTGAGATTCCATAGATCACCATAGGGGGACGATATATTTCTAAAAATTTTTCGATTCCTCTCTTTCTAATTATTTCAAAGGAGGAATCCAAGTAGTAAATTATAGGATTTGTTGATGATGGGGTTGTAAAATGGTGGGGTTCTCCATGACAGAAAAGTGGAGGTGATGCTAGTGGGGTTACAATCTGATTTCCATAATAAAATTCCAAGATTGCCCCATAGGGATGTGGTATAAACGCAATTGATGAAGATATGGTGGTTAGATTTTGAGTTAGAGAGGAAAAGGAAGAAGATGGGGGTCCATGAAATCCATTGCATTAAAGCTTGCCCCAATTGAGAGATTTGTTCTAGAACACGATCCACAAGAAGAGAGATATTTGGGCCAGTGCCTGAGTTTCCATAGTTTGTCCCAAATTTGGCAATGTTCAGTGGTATTGTGAGGGTAAAGGAGGCTACAAGCTTCTTTGAGATTCAAATTTCCTTGTGATCGACATCCCCAATAGAGGATGTCATCTCCTTCTTGTATTAGTATTTTCTGATCTATAGATGTTTGTTGTAAAGCAATTTTTTCTATGGAATGTTCTCTATCCTTGTTACTAGTTGATCTAGGTCCACCATTGAGAGAGCTGGGAGGAGGAGGAGCTCCAATATTATGAAACATAATTGAGGCTTTGAGCTTGAAGAGAATTATAAATGGCGTTTAATTTATTTTGTTAAGATAGCTTGGGACATTGATGCCAAGAGTCTTCCCAGAATAGTGCACTCTAGCCATTTTTATATACTGGAAAAAGTGATCTTTAATGAGTTTCTTGTCTTCCCATGCAATATTCTAGTTGTGTCATCCTTTAATGTCCCTTGTCCATTGGATGAGTTGTGATTCTATAGTGTTGGGAATATATTTGTGCCTCCACATTTGACACCAAGGGGCTTTAAGATGTTTGAGCCACCTTCACCAAGTGTTGGAACAAAGAGCCTTGCTAAGAGTTTCGGTATCTTTCAATCTTAGACCACCCATTGTTTTTGGTTTACAAGGTTTGTCCCGGCCTATTAGAGCCCATTTTTTCCCCTTTTGGCTCCTCCCCATAGGAAGTTTATTTGAATGGATTTAGGGGAAATAAAAGTGTAGATAAATAAATAGGTATATGTCGTAGGAAAAATTTAAGAAGTGTAAAGAAACCTACAAGATTTAGGAGATGGAAGGTATAGTTGGAGAGACAAGCTTCAAATTTTTGCACAAGACTTTCCCAGATATTTTTCCTTAAGGGATTGTTGGTAAGGGTGCCCCAAAGTATTTGCCTAGAGGGGAGCATTTTTTAAATCCATGCAATCTAGAAATGTGAGTTTGGATTACCAAACGGGTGTTGAAGAAAAATATTTTAGATTTGATAAGGACTATAGATGTGCCAGAGTCATTCGAGAATGTTTTGAAGATGTGTTTAAAGGAAATGAATTCCCTTGCTGAGGGGATGCCCATAAGCATAGTATCATCTATGAATTGTTGGTGGGTGGAGGAATGATTGGAGGATCCTAGAGGGAGACCTTTCAAACTTCCTTCATGAAGGGTAACCAAGATTTTCTGCCTCATACCTTTGGTCATCAAGAGAAATATATAGGGGAGAGGGGATATCCCTATCTAATGACTATAGATGAGTTAAAGGGGGAATATGGATAGTCCTTGACAATATTGGAGAAAAATGTTTTGGTTATAAGAGCCATAATTCAATGAACCCATATTTCTTCAAACCAAAAGGAAATGAGAGTGTGCAAAATGAATTTTTAGTTGAGTTTATCAAAGGATTTGGACATATCTATCTTTATTTTCATGCCTATGGTTTTTCAAGATGTGAGGGAGCATATGTGCTCATGAGCCAATATTGTGTTGTTCATTATTTATTGACCCTCCACGTAACATGTTTGCTCTAGAGATATAACAAGAGGAAGGGTGTATTTAAGTCTATTGACAATGACCTTAGAGATGATTTTGTAGATGATGTTACAGAGAGATATGGGGTGATGATTTGAAGGGGAGTTGGATCCCCAGGATTTTAGGATGAGAGTAATGAATGTTGCATCAAAGGCACTGAGAATAGAGGATGGGCACATGTAATCTTCTACTATTTTCCATATTTCCTTCTTTAGGATCAATCACTAAGCCTAATAAAAATCAGTTGTAATCCCATCAATACCATGGGATTTTCCTTTGGGAATGTCTAATATAGTTACTTATACCTCTTGCATCATTATTTATTTGAGTAAGAGATTAATATTCTCCCTTGTGACTATTCTAGGTATGTTGTTGATGATTTTTCAGATGGCTGGCCTTGTGTCTAGGATAGGGTCATTTAGGAGAGTTTAAAAGTGGTCTAATAGCTTGTAATTGATGTCTTCATGACTTTCAACTAAGATTTGAATCATTTTTTATGCATATAATGTTGTTGATTTGTTGATGATTTATCATAGATCTGTGGGAAAAATGAGTTTTTTTCGCTTCCATTCTTTTAACCATTGTATTCTTGATTTTTACTTCCAAAATATTTCTTCTTTCCTAAGGAGTTATTATAGTTTGAGAGAGGTAGTTATATCCCTTTGGTTAAGTGCTTATGTTCTACCTTCTCTTATTATCATTTGTTGTATATTATCCATCTCTATTCCTAGAAGGGTTCATGCTTTGTGTATGTTGCCAAAGTTGTATGTATTCCAGTCCCTAATTTTTTCCTTAAGGAATTTAAGTCACTATTGAAAGTGAAACATGCTTGTTCCTATAAATATATTTGAGTCCCTCCAATAGGTTTCGATTTTAGAAAGGAAGTTTGGGTGTCTAAGCTAGAAGGTTTAGAATTTGAAAGGTTTTTTCCTTGGGTTATTCATCCACTTCATGGAAGTTGAGCAAGCCACTGGTTGGAACCATGGCTTCGTAAGATGTATTGAAGTTGGTGTTCGATATTAATAGGGAATCTGGAATCTAGAATCTATCAAACTTCGAGTTTATTTGAGAATTTCATCCTATTTTGTTGTTCCATGTGTGAATACCATTTTTGATGCTGAGATCTAGTAAATGAGAATTGTTTATGAATTCATTGAAGGGTTTTCTTTCTTCCTCTAGTCATTGGATTCCTCCTTTTTTTTCCTTGAGGCTTTTGATTATGTTGAAGTCTTGTCCTAGTATCTAGAGTTGGTCTCTGACAATTTGGTGAGTTTTTCATTGGAGAAGGAAGATCCACATATATGTATTTTTTGTCGACATTTTAGAGCCACCAACCAAGTCCATTGTCAAGTCTTGACAATGGACCCGGTTGGTGGCTCTAACTTGACAATGGACTTGATTTGTGGCTCCACAACGTCAACAAATAAAAATCACATTTGTGGATATTCCTTCTCTAGTAAACAAATCCAACCACAAAAGCTTAAACACTATAATTTGGTGAGTTTTTTGCAGATTTTGGAGAAATATTTTTTGTCTTGAGGAAGCTTTGGGCCATAAAAATTAGAGATATAGTAGTGAGTGGTTGATTCAATAGGCTATAAATTTCCAGAGAGAATTTGAGGGGGGAGAAAGAGTTCTATAGGGTGAGAGTGGAGGGGATCCAAATGAGGGTCATGCCTCCTAAGGCGCTTATGGAATCATAGGATATATAACCATCGTTTGTCCAAATGGCCTTGAGATAGATTTGGAGAGTTGAAGTTGACCACTTTGTTTCTAGAATCAAGAGGATATTAGGATTTTTGAGGTTGATTTTGTTTAGGAGTCAGTGCTTGGATTTACCATTTAGACCTCTTATGTTCTAGGTGATGAATTTCATTGCGAATGATGATAGGAGGGTTAGAAGATGACATCCATAGTTGTGACTTGCCCTGAGTTGCCTAAGAAGTCACCTAAGGCTTACCAAAGTTGACCACTACTTTTCCTTCCCTTTTTATTTAGTTATTTTAGATTATATCCTTGTTCTTTTGGAGCATATCTATTTATACCTTGAGATGTAAAGGAGGAGGAAGGTAGAGGAGAATCACTTGGGTTTTGAGCTTGGTGAAGAATGGATTCTCGCTTCCTGGTGTAGTCTCTAGGTATAAGTTGAACTTGGTCCTCAAGATCGACTGTTGGATCTTTTTTGTGTCATTCCTCCACTAATGTTTGAAGGTCGATGTCCTATAGTTCCATAGTGTCAGTCTTGTTTATTTTTTTAGTGCAATAAATACAAGCACGATGTTTCTCAAAACCGATAATTACTTCTAATGATGTTGATATTCTTTTAATTTTTTCAGTATATAATTAAGAAAATATACTTTAGAAATTAAACCATACAAAATTATTAGAACGTTAAAGATAACAACGCACAAAGAGAGCACAAGATTTACCATGGGAAAACCCACTAAGGGGAAAAACCCAACAACATTTTCAATAGAGAAATTATTCTTTTCAACAAAAAACACCTAGACCTATAGTCAATAACTAGGTCAAAATAACCTTCAACAAATATGTGGTCAAACCTGGCAAACACCCTCCAATTAAATCTTCAAATGTGATCCAGGAACTCTACTTTTTGATCTACCCTAGGTCAAATTTTGACCTCCTAGTAAATGCCTAGAAACCCATAATTTTGGCCCTGCAATCTGCCTAGAAAATTTCAGCCTTGCAACTGCAACTGCCCAAAAAAGTATGTGAGCTAAAGAGAGAGAATACTTCCACATGTGTTAGCTACATAGAGAGAGAAAGATATGATTTCGTCCTTATCCTTCTTGTTCTTTTCTCTTATGGTCAGAAGATTATTGCTTGAGAGAGATCGAATTGTTTCCTTATGGAGGATGTTGAACTATCTTTATATAGTGTTTTGCTGGGTCGCAAGGGTGTGCCTTCTTCTTGGGCCAATTTGACTTGGAGGGAGGCCGACTTTATTAACTTTGGAGCAAAAAATTCAAGTTTTCCTCTTTTAAAAAGTCCAAATGGAAATAACTAATATTTTTCTTTTTGACTCTAGCACGGACAACATACTTTACAATAATCAATATAAATACATCAAGGGCCAAAATATACATTATGAAGGCTGACAATAGTTATAAAATTCAACACTCCCTCTTAAATAGGGAGGTATTCAGAATGATTGTATTAGATGTTATGAAGGTGAAAATTTTATCTATGAAAAGGTTATAATAAATAATCATCAACAATGCCAAACGTAAGGTAAATCACCAACATTGTCTAGTCAGCATCTCTGAATCAACATGAACTAGTTGTCGTAACTGGTCGATACCACTAATTCATAATCCTAGTCATTACTCCTAAAACATGGCATAACATTTAGCATCAAGTAGTCATCGTGACTTTGGCTGGTATGAGTGACCCATAATCTTGGTTGGTACTCCTAAACTAGACTAGTCTTGGTTCACCATCTTGGTCAAACTCTTTGGCATGTGGTGAAACTCCAAAGGCCACACTCTACATGAGCAACTCGTCCCAGTGCTAAATGAGATCCTCATCCAAACCGGAGAGATTAATCTTGATTTTTAAGGCCACACACTCAACTAAGTGTCCCAAACTTCTAGGACCATTCTCCCCAACTAGTCAACATCTTTGACGGAGAGAGAGAAACTATCCTCTACTGGACCATTTTCTCCAACTAGTCAACATCTTTGAAATAGGGAGAAGGACTATCCATGATGCTATCAAATCAACACTTCCTTTCAATTGGAGGGATAATCTCCACAAGCCACAACTTGTCCTTGAAGTATATTAACTTTTCTTTGGACAAAAGCTTCATCAAAATATTAGTTGTCTACTGATCAGTGGAGGTGTATTCGAGCCTTAATTCTCCCTTCTGCACCACTTCACAGATGTAGTGGTACTTGATTTTGATGTGCTTCAACCTATCATGCAACACATGATTCTATCAAAGCTTCACACAAGTTTGACTGTCACAATATATCATGATTGTTTCCAACTCTTGGTTGAACAATCCTACAAACAACTTACAAAGCCACACTGCTTCAGTACAAGTTTCATTGGTTGCAATATACACTTCTTCTACAGTGTTGAGTGCAATATATTTTTGCTTCCTGCTCATCCAAGATATCATAGTGGAGCCAAAATTGAAGCATACTCTTGAAGTATTCTTATTGTCATTTAAACTCCCTACCCAGTAAGAATATGTATATTCTTGCAGTTAGATATCACTATTTAAGACACATCTCAAACCATAATTTATAGTACCACGTAGATATCTCAATATGTGCTTTCCTGCAGTCCAATGCTAATGTCTCAATTCCACCTGTAACTAGCTCAATGTATTCACTGCAAAGAAAGTGGTAGACCTGGTATTAACCAAATATGTCAATGAGCCAATCAACCATAGGTACATGGATATATCTACCAATTTGAACTCATAGTCTCTCAACTTCTTCAAATTAGTTACCACGGGAGTTGAAAATGGATTTATAGTCCATGACGCCAAAATTTTGAAGGATCCTAATAACATACTTTCCATAACAAAAAAAAATTCCACCAGGCTTCTATCATACTTCCATTCCAAAATAATAATGCATCAACACAATATCCTTCATGTCAAACTCAGAGGCCAATTTCCTCTTATAGTGAATAATGACAAACTCAACATCTTTCATAAACAAGTCATCAAAATATAGTAATATAATCACAAGTGCATTCTTCACAACTTTAAATAGATTTTTGGATCAAAATCACTCTTATAGAATCCAATTCTTGTTAGGTACCTATCAATTCGAGCATACCAAGCTCTTGGAGATTGCTTGAGTCCATGCAAGGCCTTCTTCAACTTGCAGACATGAGACTCCTTCCCATGCACCTTAAAACCTTGAGTCTTCTCTACGTACACCTCTTGATCAATTACATCATTGAGGAAAGAAGTATTTACATCCATCTGATCTAAACTCCAACCCAATGAAACAACAAGAAAAATAATAAATCTAATAGAGTTGTATATGGAAACTAGAGAAAAGGTCTCATTATAGTCTTCTCCCTATTTCTGGGAGAACTCTCTAGCCACAAATCACACCTTGTATTTTCTAATACTTCCATCTACAACATGCTTGATATTGTATATCCATTTGGAAGTCACCACTGGCTTCCCTTTAGGTCTTGACACAATATCCCATACATCATTCTTCATGATGGATTGGTATTCTTCAATCATAACATCCTTCAATACTTTTTGTTTAGTTGTTTCTTCATAAGTGGAAGTTTTTGCATCAATAACATTAGTCATAAGAGTTGCATAGCTAGAGAACCTTTTGTGTTTCTTACTTTCTATGGATGTGCCATATGGAGTTGCATGTCCTTCTACTTCTTCCAAGGTGGATCCAAGTGATTTTTTTCTCTTTCTGATCTTAGGAATAAAAACTGGTGCTACAGGTTCATAAGGTCCTTTTGGATCTTTAGGATGTTTTGTAGAACTTGAAATTTCTTCCTTAGAAGCCTCATGTTTTTCTTCATTGTTGGAGTCCATAGAAACTTCTTTAGACTTCCAATATGCAAGCTTATCATCCAAGGTAACATCTCGACTAACCTCAATCCATTGTTGCTCTGGAATGTAGATTCTATAAGCCTTTGATGATTCACTATACCCAACAAATATTCCTTTCTTTCCTCCAGGTTCTAGCTTATTATTCATGTTCTTAGGAAGATGGATGTAAACGAAGTAGCCAAAGATTCTCAAATGCCCAACCTTTGGATTTTGTCTAGAGAATGCTTCTTTAGGAGTCATATATTCCAAAATTTGATGACGAATTCTATTTTGAAAGTATAAAACTATTAAGGATGCTTCTCCCCATAAGAACATAGGAAAATCTTAATCAAACATCATAGCCTTGACAGATTATTCATTATTTCAACCAATCCATTTTGTTGAGGACTATAGGAGACAATCAACTCCCTCCTAACCCCATCTTCTTTACAGAAGGAAACAATTTCTTTTGTAGAGTATTCTCCTCCATTTTCAGATCTTAGAATATTGATCTTATTTCTTGTCAAGTTCTCTACTTCATCCTTGAATTCTTGAAACTTGTTGAATACTTCTTCCTTGGTCTTCATGAGATATATCCATGTCTTACGAGAGAAGTCATTAATAAATGTTACATAGTATAATGAAGCTCCAAGTGATCTCACTAACATAGGAACACATACATCAGAATTAATTAGATATAATATTTATTTGGATATACTATCACTACTTGGAAATGACTTCTTGATATTCTTTCCAAGTGCACAACCTTTACATACACCTTCATGTTCTATCTACAATTCGGGAAGTCCTGAAACCAACTGATTCAAAGCAAGAAAGGATCTATAATGAAGGTGACCATATCTCCTATGCCATAGATCACATGGATTGATTTCATCATGTACTAAAGCTTGAGATGGTTGACCCAAGCATCTATACAATCTTCCTTCACTAATTCCAATAAATATAGCATCATCGATACTATAGACCTTGGACCATACAAGTAATTTTCCACCAGCAAATGCTACTCTATCTCATTTATATTATAAACATGAAATAGAGAATAAGTTATTTTTCAAATCTAGCAGATATATTACATTTTTTAGATGGACATTGTTACCATATACCAGCTCAATGGATGTCTATTCAATTAGTTTTGGTTGTCTCGAAACTATACCCTTTGTGCTAATCTTGTTTCCATCATGCTAGTGAGATTACCATGATCCTTTGTCATATGTCTTGAAGCACCACTATCTACTAGCCATATACCATCATCATCTGCAATATAACCTATTAGAGAAGAAAATTAAAATAGATCTTTGTCACCTTTAGATTTTTTTGGATGTTCATCAATGTCTTTTGTTCAAGCATGTTGTTTTCCTTTCCTCTTTCTATCAGTCTCTCCTTCAATAAATTGGCTCGTATAGTGACCAAATATATGACAACGATAACATTGAATCTTTGAAATATCTTTCTTTCCTTATGGAGTAGGTCTCCCTTTTGGTTTTCTATTTTGGAAACCAAAATTCTTCTCTCCTCCATTCTTCTTCTTAAGACATGCTGCAAATTCTTGAGAATCTTATTCATTTCTATCTCTTGATATAAACCTTGATTCTTCTTAAGCACATGAAGTCCATAGTTCTTCAAAAGAGGGAACTTCCTTCCTGCTACTTATCACAGCTGCAAATCCGTCCCATGATCTAAGTAGTCCATTAAATGTTGTAGTCACAAGTTCCTTCTCAGAGATGACTTCATCAATTGTATGAAGTTGGTCTCTTAGTTGAGATATTCTTACAACATATGAAGTTGTGGTATCATCATTTGTCATCCTTACATCACAAATCTCATTTTTCAAACTCATTACTTGACCAATGTTGTTTATTCTTGCTGTCGTTATGACAAACACCCTCCAAAATTTTTATTACACTTTAATTTTGGAGCCTACTTGTGATCCTATGATCTGTCGTTCCTTGATTATTCACAGTCACTTCATGTTTGATTGATGTTTCCTGAGGTTCTAACTATCAAAGTCACTTTCTTAAACATATTCAGCCTTTAAGGCATCGAAAAGTGCTCTTCTTTCAAGAAAGCCTAACAGTCAATGTGTACCTTAGAAAGTAAAGCATTGTGCAATCCTTGTTAATAGTGACCGCGTAGATGCTAGAGATAGTGACTACACAAATGTTGAGGACAATGACTACACAATTATCTATGGATGATGACTGTGTAGTCCCAAGAGACAATGCTTGCATAGTCTCTTAGGAAAATGATTACGTAGTTCCTAGAGACAAACACTGCATGGTCCCTATAGAAAGTCAGTTCTCAACCCTAAGTTGGTAGTTCTCTCACTATTAATATCAATTTTATCATATCCCCAATGATTTTTCTTAACAACTTCTTTTGTGCACTTTCATTTTAATTAGTGTTACTTTCACTTTTGAGATTATCATTTTTTCTTGCTTTCACTTTCACAGGTGGGACTTTTGTATTCTCTTCTCTGTAGTGTGTGTCACTTTCACTTTCTCTAGCTTTTCCAAGTGTCATTTTCACTTTTTCTTATTGTTGTAAGTGTCTCCTTTTGGTAAGGGAAGTGTTGCATCTAGTAAAAGGGAGTCATCAGCATACCCTTCAAGGGTAACCTTGACGTATTCCCTTGTACTATTGTGTTTTATTTATCATAGGGGTATGCATTAGACTCATTTCTAAAGTCTTGTGCATTGTTTGGTTGGTGTCATCACTTGCATCGCAAAGTGTATCTTAAGTGTTGCACTTGGAGGTAAGTGTCTTTTTATTGTCATTTCAATTGGTACATGTTAATTCTGGGTGTTAAGTGTTTCGTTGTCTTAGGTTTGATTGTTTATGAGTGTGTGATTATGTTCAAGTTATGTCCTGATTTCATCCCTCACCTCACTGATCCCACACTTAGTCAATTTCTAACGAAACTCCTTTTCTCAATCAACCCTTTACCAGTCTTCCTCCCTTAACTATGCATTGTGCAGTCTCAGGCCCTAGTCAACATCCCCCGCCTTCCGGAACTATGCACTACATAATTTCTGCCTCCAAGGACTATGTACTACATAGTCACAATGCCCAATTTAGCCTCCTTCCCTTGGAAGTTCTTCAATTCCTCCCTCCAATCACCCTTTCACTACACATTGCGTAATTTTAGTCAGTATTTAGGCCTACCTCACTCATTGACTCCCTCAAATTCACAGTCATTGGCCTCCCAAAACTGTTCATTGCATAATCACAGTGGGTAAGTTCTCCCTATTTGCCTCCTTGAATTTATCATCTACATAATCCTCAGTCACTGAGCTTCCTAAATTACACACTATGTAATCATAGTGAGCAATTCTTCCTCATTTTCTCATTGAATTTCCCAACATTGTAGTCTTGTCCCTTCTACCTTCCAGAACTATGCATTGTGCAGTTACTCCCTCAACTATGCAATATTTCTCCCCTGGCCCTTGAATATTGCACATTGCGCAATCATAGTCACTAGAACTCCATTACTACCCTCTCGAACTATGCATTGTGCAATCCCTCAGCCTCCTTCTCGGTCTAGTACCTTGTTCCGGATTAGTCAGTGAATTTCCTAAAGAATCAGATAGACTAGGAGATTTCAGGACTAATGTCATCTTGTCATGAATGAACTCCATCTGTAGGTACTATATCATGATATAGTAGGATGGTGTTCAAGGAGGATGCAAAGGAGATCATGCACGAAGACACTTGTGAAGTTGGAACCATGAATATATCATCAAATAAGAAGACAAAGGGACAACAAATCATGAAATCATATTTAAGATCAAGATCACATGGAAGTCTCCATATAAATCATCCTCTTGGAGGATGAAAATGAAGCACATGCAAGATCAGTCATGAATATATCAAGGAAGAAACAAGAATAGAAGCTTGGCATTGCCACACCATCATGAAGTTCCATGTCGTCTTCACCAAGTCATGGCCTATACAAGTGTCATCACAATGTCATATGTGTTAATGGGTCTTCCCACATGATGTGGAATGTAATTATGTATTTTCAAGAAAATGAAAAAATGTAAAGATGTGGAAGTCCAAGAGTCACATGTGGAATATGAAAAGTCACATGTGGAACAAAGAGTCAATAGAAGTTTAAAGGTCACTTAGGAAGTCAAAGAGTCATGAGGGAAGTTCAAGAGTCATGGGGATATGAAAGGTCATTCCTCTTGTTATAAATGCACCCTCATAACTCAAGCAAAGGGATTTTGGAGTCTTAGACTTTGGAGAGCTAGCCTTGGCTTCTCTAGCTTGGCATAGGAGAGAAGATAATTCTTTGGAGAAGCAAGAAGTGACTTAATGTTCCACTATTGGAGCTAGTGTCTCACCATTGTAACTGTGTACTTGGATCTTTCACTCAATTATCAGAAGCTTGTTGAGCCAACACATTTTCATGCATGTATCATGAATATTGTAAGACTATTCTTTGGATGTTTGTGGTATATGTTATGTTCATATGTACTAAATAAATTGAACTACTTCATTGACTTTGGTTCGTATCTTGTTCAATGTGTGTTGTATATTCTTTAATGATTGTTGTGTCTATGTGAAGTATTTTGCTAGATAATTAAAGAATATTTCCTTTCTCTTGTATGTCTATCTTAGTATAGTACTATTACTTTCCTTCTAGAGAATCACTCTTTACTTCCCTCTCATGAAAGCCACCTTTTACACATTTCAATTAGTGTTTCACAGTGTCAACTTACTTACTCATTTCAAAGGTTATGTGCATACTCTCTTATGTTACTCATTGTAGCTAAGGAAAAACCTTGAGTTATGGTGGTTGGGTTGATATTTTGGATGGGGCTCCTACTCCAAATAGTGTGAGGTGTAATTGGGACTTCATACTAGGGAGACCCCCTTGGTTGGTAAATTTCCAACACTGTCAACAACTGTAAATAGACTAGTTAAGGCAGCATACATTGCCTTTGAAGTTTCAAGATTTGCAATATATTGGATAAGGTGATATATAATGTAATCCACAATAAGACTCATGGAAGTGATGTCTTCTTCTTTGAACTTATCTTTTCCTACACTATATGTTGGTTCTACAACCTTTCCCTTCACAATATCCAAAAATTTGTTATTTGCAAGAACAAGATCAATCCTAGTTTTCCAAGCTCTTAAATTTGAAGTCCCTTCTAACATGTTCTCTGATTTCATAGAAGAATCCATGGATTTAGATAAAAAAGAAGGACTCAACAATAACGATATTAATGTAGTTTTTCTTCAAGAGTGATCTCATTGTTCTTTCCTTCACCAAAGCTCTGATACCATGTTGATTTTTCAAGTGTAATATATACAAGAACAATATTTCTGAAAATTGATAATTACTTCTAATGATGTAGATCTTATTTTAATTTTTCTAGTATAGTAATTATACTTCAGAAATTCAACCATATAAAAGCAGTAGAACAATAGATATCACAATGCATAAAGAGAGAAAAAGATTTACCTTGGGAAACCCCACTAAGGGGGAAAACCCAACAACATTTTCAATATAGAAATTCTTCTTTCTAGCAAGTGACACACCTAGACCTCTAGTTAACAACTAGGTCAAACTAACCTTCAAAAAATCTATTGTTAAACCTGGTCAACATGCTTCAAGTCAAGCCTCCAATCTGATCCAACAACTCTACCTTATGATCTACCCTAGGCCGAATTCTAGCCTTCAAATAAATGCCCAAAACCCCAAAATTTTGACCCTGCAATATCCCCAAAAAAATCTTGCCCTACAATTGCAAATTCCCAAAAACTTACACGAGTTGAAGAGAGAGAAGGCTTCCACACATACGAGCTAGATAGATAGATAAAGAGATTTTTTTTCCTTATTTTTCTTCCTCTTTGTCCTATAAGATTCTTGCTTGAGAGAGATCAAATTTATGCCTTGTGGAGAAGGTCAAACTGTCTTTATATAGTATTTGTTGCGTCGAATGGGTGTGTCTTCTACCTGGGCTAACTTCACTTGGAGGGAGGCCAACTTGACTAACTTTGGAGCCAAAAATACAATTTGAAAAATTCAAATTTTCTTCTTTTAAAAATTCCAAATAGACATTAGTCAAAAATATTTTTTATTTTACTCTTTCATGAAGAAAATTTTTTACAAATCAATATAAATACACCAAGGGATAAAACATACATTTTGAAGGCCGACCATAGTTACAAAAATTCAACAAGTCTCTTTAGGATCTAATTGTTCTAGAATATTCTCCTCCATTTCCCAAACTTCCAGTTGTTGAAATTGGATTGCAAGTTGAAGTTTTTATCATGATAATTACTTGTGACGGATATATATGTTTTCTTTTTAGAATTCACATCATTCAATTATGTCATCAAGAAATTATGCATTCAATTATGCAAGTATAAAGAAAGTAGAGATCACAATGCCCATAGAGACAACACAAGTTTACCTCGGGAAAGCCAATAAAGGGGAAAGCACAACAAATATCCTTTCCCTATAGAATCATTATCAACAAGAGAGATATCCAAGCCATGAACAAACTAAAAAGTATTAACATGACATCTAATCCCCCAAGTGCCAAGTCATCCCTCCATGAAAGCAATATCCTTCTACAGTCAACAAGAAGTTTGCCACAAGTTTGTCCTTAACATTTCCACAAAAATTTTACATAGCTTGCCTCAAAAACTTCACATAGCCTATAATATTTCCTCAGGAAAAGCATACAAACTACCTCATGAAAAGCATACGAACTTCCTTAGGAAAAACATATGAAATTCTTATGAAATATCCTTCATTCTACCTCAAAGATGTGAGCTTTGGAGGAGGATGAATGGGTATATAAATAGTCTTGTTGTCCATGCGAAAGGTTGCCTCTCTTGGGTAGGATGACTTGACATGGAGGTTCAACTTAACCATTTGGTGTTTGACCCAAAACACATAAAATTTTATTTTTATTTTATTTTTCAAAAACACAATTTTTTATTTTCATTGAGAATGAAACCCATGCTACAAATAAAAACTCTTTTTATGATCCAAGAATATTAACTATGCTTTAATAAATTTACAAATGACAGCAATACATTATGAAGATCAGACCTAGTTACAGTTTCAACACTCCTTCTTAACTATCGAGGTATTCATAATGACTCATCGGGATGTTCTCAAGTTGAAATATTATATAAGAAAGGATCCATATTGATAAGCATCATCAATAATAACATCATCATAACTGAGATTGTCAAATAACGAAGGCCTTGTCAAGTAAGCTTTATCTCTCCACTAGATCATAACACAGTGTTGGGATACATTCAACAGGATACCACACAATTACTTGTCTGAGGCACATACTCCACTTATGTCCCTCAAAGTATGTCCTCTAGAATACCATTTCCTAATTTTGTTTCACAATAATTGACTTAGGGGTGTCATCCCTAATCAGCCACAATACTTGACACAAGTAAATGTTAGTCCACCAAACCATTCTTAAACCGGGTCAATCTACCTAACTTAGGGTGTTAATATTAATCGGCCACAGTACATGACACAAGAATGTTATTCCATGATGATTATCCAATATACCATTTTACCTATCTGGGTCAATGTACTTGGCATAGGGTTTTAATCCTAATTAGTCATAGTACATGACACAGGGAGAAAAAAGGTGTCCATCCTCACTCCTTCTCAATATGGGAGGAGCTATCCACAAGTCCATGTTTGTATTGAAAGTACACATGCTTTCCTTATATAAGATACATATTTATATGTGGAGATCTATTATAGCTTCTCAGCACCCATCATCACCATATCTCGAATAGTGGTACTTAATCATAATGTGCTTCAACCTTCCATGAAAAACTAGGTTTTTCTGAAAATTTTCATATAGATTATTACAAAGTATCATGGTTGAATCCAACACACCATCAAATAGTCCATAAACATTTTGATAGAGCCAAACTTCTTGACAAGTAACTACACAAGTTCTCATATTTTCTGCCTCCACGGTGCAACAAAATCCTGCTTCTAGAATTTGTAATAAATCATAATATATCCCAAGTAGAAACAACCACTAGTGGTACTTTTCTTATCAACAAAACTATCAACCTCAATTCTCAAGTATTAGTGTACCAATCCAATATTCTTCATGTCAAATTCTGCCACCATATCCCTCTGAAGGAAACACCTTTTCCTGTGGAATAAGTCTTTCAATAAATCCTAAAGTACGAGATCTTCTTTAATCATGAGGCCTCTTTTTCGTGCTATCAAAATATTGGGATAACCCTTCTAACTGAGGAAATCATCTTAACATGATCCTTTCCTTTTACTTGGAGAACCTTCTCTAATATTTTTTCCATGTTGGTATCTAGTGCCTACTAGATTTTGACTTCTCTAATGCATACTTCAAACTACCTTCTCTTTCTACATTCATGTCTTCTATAATTAAGGAGAGTCCTCATGCTTTGCTACATTCTCCCATTTCTTTTATCTTATTTCCAAAGACTAGGTAGCCCTTTCCATTGACTAGTGATCCTCACTAAAAGGCCATGGAAGAAAAAATACAATTAAGCAAATTATATAAACAAGAGACTATCCAAAGGTAACGAAAATAACAACAATAGTAATCAAACAGAGGAGATGTGGAATACTTATCTTCGAGAAAACTTAGCTCCCTCTTAATCTTGAACTTCTTGTAATTTTCACCATCCTTGTCCTTACATCAACTTGATGTCATTTCTATCTTCTCCGAGATCTAGGGCTTCTTCTTTCAGCAGAAACAATCATTCCTAGGGTTTTGTACCCATGGTTTTCTTATTTCAAACTTTTTATAGAGTTTACAAACCCTATATGCTTCAATATCCAAAATCTTCAAGACTTTCCTCTTCCAGATTTACAAGTTCTACAAGTATACTTATGTGCTTGCTCCAAAAACTAAGATTGCCATTGTGACGCCATCAATGCTTGATATGCAGATCATTAATGTTTTATACACTTGATTGTCTAACTTTTGTTGTAGCATAATGACTTAGACTTCATGTGCAAGGAGAGAATCAAGCACTTATCATATTGATTATGTCCTTTTCCTTAGTAGAGATGACATGACCTCTTATACAATGTATCTTTACAGACCCTTTCATGATACATCAGATGTCAATAATATCTTTCAATGGAGCATAATATTGTTAACTCACACCTTGTTATTTCTTATTTAGTTTTAAAAATACCTAAGTGATATTCTTTCATCACATATAAGGTCTAGAATTCTAGACAGTGTGCCATGTGATTGATGAAGCTTTCCAGGAACAAAAATATTTGAGATCAACTTCTACTAACGTAGCTCAAAAAGATTACACATACTTTATTATTCCAACAATATACTTCTAATTTGATAATCCTTTGTTTGAAGAGGGTAAGGAGTAATATTCCAACCTCATATTTCCTCCAATTCTTCCTTCGAGTGCCAATTTTAAAATTTCTTCAGGCTACTTCAAAGAGATATAGGTAAGCTTTTTATATTGTATTTTGTTTATACCTAACACTCGTAGATAAGGAGGTTCATATTAGCCTTATTCCACAAAAATATATTAACTTGGACTTGTTTCAAACTTGTATTTGTTGTAATCAACTCAATTCGGACTTCTGATCTAGCTTCACATTGAAGATATACTTTATAATTCACTTAGATTGGTCACATATTTGTAAATGATTGGATAATTGAGGTTTCCATAGATTGATTAGGGCTTCTTACAAAAAAGATTGATGGTCTTGAGCTATGTCACCTTCTTTAGGAGTAAGGTCGGATTTTTCATTGATGTGTCCACAGGAGGTAGAAGCCTTGAATCAAGGAGTTTGGTGTTGGAAATATGTTGTCATTAATGGCAACAGGGTGTCAACATATGGTAAAGGTGTCAAAAAGAAGCCTCAAAATATCAAGATTCAGGCACAAGAAAAATAGTGAAGAACAACACAAATAAGAATGATGTAGAGACTTTGGATGCATATTAAACCCAACTAGATGGACAGAGCTCTGAAAAAACTTTCTAGTGGTATACGGAATTCTAAAAATGGCTTCCTAGTTTTAGAGATAGATCCAGTCAAATTTGCATGACCCAAGTCAAAATTTAGAAGAGATAAAATGGATTGGAGACCCTTTTGGTGCACAACCAAGGTAGGTGGATTAGCCAAACACAATGGAAATGTTAAGAGGGAAGACATAGATAGAATAAGACTAACTTGGAGTAGCAACAAAGCAACACATAGGCTTCTTATTGGCCATAGGAAGAGCCCACAAGAACAGATAAACCCGACACACTCACCCCGACAGGTGCATCCCGGTGAAGTTATAAAGGAGCCATTAAGGTTTGAGTGGGATGACATAGAACAAGAAAAAGTGGCTTGTCAAAACATAGTTCATCAGTGGAGAATAGAGCAGGAAGGCCCCACATTGACAGCAAAGCCACAAAGGCTTGCTTGAAAAGGTTACCCCCGGAGGATTTCAAAGTAGCGTTGCAAAGAAGAACCGACCCAGAGGTAAGTTATGAAAAATAAAGAAAGCCATGGTCACTTTAAAATTTTTATAAAGGGAAAATGTTGAAAAACTAGGTCACGGGGCCCTTCTCTCTCCTCTCTGACAATAGGGCAGGTGGCAAAATTTTATTGGCTTTTAAGAAATAACAGTTGCTAATGACATTAGCATGACGTGGTCCAATTGGAAGTTTACACGTGGCTGGAATATTTGGTGTTTTTTGGCACCCAAATGGCCCATTATTGAGTGACACATGGAGCAATCATAAGTCGACATGTGGCACATGTGGTGTCATCTCGTTGGCCAAAGCTTCGAAGAAATAAGTGTAGCACTTAAGAAATTGGTAGGCTGACTAGTTACGAGTTAACATAGGTAGTGTCAGAGCTGACACAACCTGAGAGAATTTCTATTGGCTCTTGATGTACTGGGTAGGCCCCATGGTACAACTCATCCCACTAGTATGAGCCTGACAACATTTGAAGGTTCATAGAGCAAAAGAGTCGAGGAGTAGGAATCAGGCTGATGGTGTATTTTGACAAAGTGACATATAATGAGAAAGGAACTGGGAGGACCCCATAGGACAACTAAACCCGCAAGGCCCAGCTTGAAAGATTTACGCAGAGGCAATTTTAAAGCACTGGGATAGAAAGCTGTGATCTTAGCCCCAGCACAAAGGCAAATGCAGTGGAATACCAATGATGTAGAAGTTTATAATAAATGAAAATAAGCCCTCATAGACATAAAATGGATTAGCGCCTAAAGGCCTGGCCAGAGGTCACCGCACATGGTCATGGTGGAAAACAGACAAGCGCCAACACGAAAGGGGCTAAAGGCTAAAATCAGCAGAACTAGCAACATTTGTGGTAAAGTTTAAAAAGGGAAGAGAAGTTTATTTTGGTACTGGCATATTCAAAAGTCTTTGGGCCTTTAATGAAGTGTTGGGACACTTGAATGGATGACTTGACAACTATTTTTGCATCATTTTATCAAATCCTTCAGTCTTTGACAGAATGAATCAACAACTTTGGATATGTGACAATTTAGTGCCATAATTTGGCAGTTAAGCTAAATTTATTTGCAACTAAAATTAGAAAAGCCTCACTAAAACCTGTAAAAGGCCAAAATACTAAAAATAAGCAAAAAAACTCAGTTTAACTTGTAGAAAAAGAGTGGCTAATATTTGATAACCTCGTGAACAGATCCAGAAGACTGAAATGACCAAGACAAATGAAAAAAATAAGGATTCATGCAACAACACAAGCAAAGCAAGTGGCCAAAATAAGTAAAGCCAAATTATTTATAAGTAAGCTTCAGCAAGTAGGTTGGATAGTTCTTGTCAGCAAGTTGAGGTGAAGCTGTTGATGTTCCCAGTAATCAAATATTGTTGAAGGTATTGGTGAATAAGGAATAAATTATTGTATTTGAAGGCAGAGATTCCATTCATGGTTCTATAATGAAAATGGATCAAAGAAGAATTTGTGAGTGTTAAGAAAGTTGTAGCTTTCAAATCAGGGGTTGATGCTCCTTCCAGTGAGTGTTGGTAAATCATTGGGGTGGTAGCTCCATTCAATTATAGCTGATAAATTAGGGATTTGTAGCTTCCTGCTAGTTGTAGCCAAAGAATTGTAAAAGCAAGTTGTAGCTTGTTTTGTGAAGTAATGAAGAACATTTTTGAAGGATTTTTTTTTCTCCTTATGATATTGTTTCCTATCATGCTTATTTAATTAATTGTTGAAGTGCTTCATGGCCATGTCCTAGTTTTCTTGCACAAGTGAAAGTGTTTTTTTAATTTGGCAAAATTTCAACAACACTGATTAACCCCCCCTCTCAATTTTGTCCTGGTTTCCAAAAATTAGTATCAAATCCTAGTTACTTTTAATTAGTTTAACAGTTGGAAGAAATATCAAGGACCGTGGAAAACCAGGAAGGAGGATTTACCAACATGGCACCAATGTTCAATGGAAAAATTATGTGTTTTGGAAAGTGAGGATGAATACCTATATTCAATCACTTGGAGTTGATGTATGGAAGAAGAATATGAAACTCTTGTAGCAGTGATTACCAAAGATCAAAATATGGTGTTCACATGCAATGCTAAAGTAATGAATGCCCTACTTGTTGGCCTACCTGAATCAGAGCTTGTGAAAGTGATGGACTACACATCTGCTAAAGCTATCTAGGACAAAATGAGTAGCTACTATGAAGGTGACAACAATGAAAAGAAATCTAAACTTCTGGGTTATATGATGTAATTTGAGTCTTTAAGTATGCATGATGATGAAGCTATTGCAAAGTACTTTTTAAGAGTTGATGAAGTTGTGAACACCATAAGAGGGCTTGATGAGAAGCTAGATGAAGATATGGTAGTTCAAAAGGTGTTGAGATTTAATCCTGAAAGGTTTAATCCTAAGGTTCTAACCATTGAAGAGATGTCAAATATGAACACTCTAACTCTAGATCAACTCCTTGGTATACTTACTTCCTATGAGATGATAATTTCTAATGGAAAGTTTGTAGCCAAAGAATTGACTTTCAAAGTAGAAAAGAATTGCAAAGAAGAGAATAAAGACTCTTTTTGTGAATCAGATGAAGAAGAAGCCAAGTTTTTTAGAAAGATCAAGCGAGGATTGGGAAAGTATAAAGGTAAGCTACATTTCAACTGTTTTAATTGTGGCAAAGTTGGTCACTATGCATCAAAGTGTCCTAAAAAGAAGAAGAAATATTAGGATCCCAATGAAAGTTTCAAGAAAGTTCAAAAGGACAGAAATAGGGTTAAGAAAAGGGGTTTTTATGTCCAAGAAGAGAGGTCATTGAAAAGAGAAGCTAGCCACTTCTCAAATGAAGACAAAGATGATGAAGGCCCAAAATAATTCATGTTGATGATAATAGAAAATTTGCAAGTCACAGCGATTAGTTTTGATGACAAAGAGGGTGAAGTGGATCTAGAAGGAGATATGGTAAGTGCACTTGAAGAAATAGAGAGAATGAGGAAGAAAATTAAATCCTAGGAGTATTTGATAAAAGAAAAATTTGAAGTTATTGAGTCATTGCTCTTGCAAGTAGAAGAAGGCAAGAAGATTCAAGAATCTCTGAACCAACAGTTGAATGGAAAGAATAAAGCATGTGAAAGGTTGGAAGGATAAATCTTGTTGCAAAAGGAGTTGGAGAAGGCCAAAACACAGTTGAGTTTCAATTAGAAATTTAGTAAAGGGACTAAAGATTTCAATGAAATATTGGAAGCAAAATTACTCTCTAAAGATTGTAGTGGTCTTAGCTTTGAAGTGGAGACTAATGCAACAATTGAATTAAAGGGCAAGAAGACAATTACTTTTGTTCCAGCAGCACATGAAGGGACTGTGCAACAACAAAAGGAGAATATGCAGCCTAAGAAACATCAACAACATCAAAAGAAAAAAATTGGCCAGGTAATTTGAAATTTCCATTATTCAGTCCAACATAGAAGGCAACCTTAAAGGAATGACATTTTCCCAAGGTATTGCTTCACATGCACAAACTATGGCTACATAGAAGAAAACTATTGAGTAAATATTTCCTACAAAAAACTCATATATAGAAGAATATTTCAGTAGAGGGAAAGTATACATAGGTATAATAATTATTTCGATCCTTTGAACTATTAGGTGCAATGTTTTAAGTGTAAAAATTTTGGGCATATAATAGTAAATTGCAAACTCAATGAGAGGAAGATTGAACCTGTTATTGAGTAGAATGAACAAAATTCAGGTTTGCAAAGAAAAGGAGAAATCAGAGCAATGTGATATTGCTTTATATGCTCGAAATGAAGGGAGTCATTGTTATGTGGACAATGGTTGTTCCAGGTATATGTTAGGAGATAGAAGCAATTTTTTGACATGGAAACCAGTCGATAAAGGTAATTTGACTTTCGAAAATAATTCTCTAGGAAAAATTATTGCAAAAGGAGTGATCAGTTTATCAAATGGAAAAGGTAAATCTGAGAATTTTCTATACGTTGATGGGTTGAAGCATAACCTACTTAGTGTGTCACATATTTGTGATCAAGGCTATGTTGTAATTTTTATAGCCAAAAAATGTCAAATCAAGTCTTCAGGCACAGGTTAGATAGTTGTTGAAGCTGTGAGAATAGATAATAATGTATATGTTCTCAAAGAAAAGACAAAGAAATGTTGCTTATCCAAGATTGGTCAGAGTTGGTTGTGGCATAAGAGACTTGGACATCAGAACTTTGATCAAATAGTCAAGCTGAGAAGGAAGCTTGTTGTCAAAGACTTACCCAGGCTGTGAAAGCCAAAGAATATAATTTGCAAATCCTAACAATTGGGCAAGAAAATTCAAGTTCCATTTAGGTCAAAGGAGAAATCATCATCAAAGCCATTGCGGCTAGAACACATGGACTTGTGTGGACCATGCAGAATGTAGTCACCCATAGGTAAATTATATTCTATGTTAATAATTGATGATTTTAGTAGGATGTTGTGGATTTATTTACTTATAGAGAAATCTGAATCTTTTGAGAAGTTTAAAGAGTTCAAAGTCGCAGCTGAGAATGAAACTGATTGCATAATCAAGAGCTTAAGATCTGAAAATGGAGGTGAGTTCACTTCAAAATAATTTGATGAATTTTGCAATAAGAATGTCATCAAAAGACAGTTCACAATAATAGAGACCCCAAAACAAAATGGTGTAGAAAAAAGAGAACACAAGTCAATGCAACAATTAGCTAGAGCCATGATGGACAAAAGAAATGTACAACAAATAATTTGGGTAGAAGTTATTCGTACAAAAATTATTACTCTCAAAAAAGCACATCTCAGGCCAAACAATGACAAAACTCCATAGGAACTTTGGCATGGAAAACATGCAACAGTCAAACACTTCATATTCTTTGGTAGTAGATGTTTTATTAAGACAAATGATGAGAAGCTAGGTAAGTTTGATGCAAGAGAACATGAAGACATTTTTCTTGGATATTCACATGACAACAAAGGTTATAGATGCTATAGCAAGAATTTCAAGAGGATCATTCTATATTGATGTTAAGGTGGATGAACGCTTTGAACCTGAAGACAAGCAACTAGTGAATACCAAAGCTAAGGAACCAGTCAACAATGATGAGCAACCACATGTAGAAGAAGAACATGTTGAAGAACCATCCAGTCCTCAAGCCAAATATCCTTCAAGGTATGTATAAAAACACCACCCAACTAATCAAAATGTTGGAGAATTAAATTCTGGTGTGCATACAAGAAGGAAGTTGCTTAATCCCCATGCACAAGCACATGTTGTCTTGTTTTCCATGGAGGAACCAATGGATCTTGTACAAGCCAGTCAAGATCAACAATGGTTAAAACAAATGCATGAAGAATTGGACCAAATAGAGAAAAATCAGACATGGGAACTTGTTCCAAGACCTGCAAACAAG
The DNA here is from genome assembly GCA_031772625.1 of Pinus tabuliformis. Taxonomy (NCBI): domain Eukaryota; kingdom Viridiplantae; phylum Streptophyta; class Pinopsida; order Pinales; family Pinaceae; genus Pinus; species Pinus tabuliformis. Next base: position 553,697,829 of record CM062812.1, read on the forward strand.
AATTTCATTGGCACAAAATGGGTTTTTAGGAAAAAAAATTAAATGTTTGTGGAGAAGTGGTAAGGAAAAATGATAGATTGTTATGCAAAGGGTATGCTCAAATAGAAGGCTAATGAAACTTTTGATCTTGTTACTAGATTAGAGGCAATAAGAATGTTTTCGACATTCTCCTATTTCAAGAAACTCAAAATTTATCATATGGATGTCAAATCTACATATATCAATGGAGAATTATGGGAAGAAATCTATATAGAGAATCCATAAGGTTTTAAGCTAACAGAGAAACAATATTGTTTGCAAGCTTAAGAAGGCCTTGTATCGTCTCAAGCAAGCCCCTAGAGCTTCGTATTCCAAGCTAGATAGCTACCTGCTTATGTGTGGATTCAGAAGAGGTGCACCTAACAACAACTTATATGTTAAATCAAAGGATGGAAAGCTTTTAGTGGTGGTCATATATGTTGATGACATTATGTTTTCCAGTGATTGAGACTTGTTAACCATCCAATTTGTATCTGATATGAAGGTCGAGTTTGAGAAGTCAATACTTGGAGACCTCTCTTACTTCCTTGGATTGCAGATTGCACAAACCCCCAAAAGAATCTTTATTTCTCAAAATAAATATCTCAAAGAAGTGTTGAAGAAATTTGGCATGGAAGAGTACTCTTTAGTGAGCACACCAATGGTAACAGGTTGCAAACTTAGCAAGTCAGATGAATCTTCTGAAGTGGACCAAACTTTATATAGATCCATAATTTGCAACCTCTTATATTTGGCAGCGTCAAGACTACACATCATGCAGGTCATTGGTGAAGTTAAAATATTCCAAGGAACCTCCAAACAGATCCATCTACTAGCCGCTAGGAGGTTTCTTAGATATCTCATATGCAACAATGGATTATGGACTATGGTACCCTAAACTAAATATTTTTCATTAACTGTTTATATTGATGTTGATTGGGAACGTAATGTAGATGATAAAAATAGCACAAGTGGTGGTGCTTTATTTATTAAAGAATGTCTAGTTTCATGGTTGACTAAGAAGTAAGCTTTCATTTCCTTATCTACAACTGAAGCAAAGCATATTACAATAGATTCTTGTTGCAATCAACTATTGTGGATGAAGAAAACCTTGTAAGATGTATGAGTGATCTAGTTGGATATTGGTGGCCACCCACCTATTCCACCTAGACCTCCATTCAGTTTCATTGGTTTCCCTGTTTATTTCAGCATTTATTGTTTTTATCCGATTTTCGGGTCCCGAACTTCTGGAGCCATTTTGACCACATAAATGGCGTTTTTTTGAGGTCCGTTGCAGGCCTATGCCTATGGCATGAGCCCACGACAAAACCTGTAGTACTCGGAGAGGCCTTTCTAAAAAGGTATCGTACGCACCAAACAAATATAATATTACCTAGTTATGACCTCAGGAAGTTGGCTGACTAACTAATCCCAACAGGGCCCACAAACACTTGGCGTTATATCTCCTCGGGTTAGGGTTTTGGTTGTTTAGTGTTTTCTCATGTTTTTCAATAATAAATAGGCCCTTGAGCCTCATTGTAACATAGTGCAGAGGTATGTAGCCATCACATCTCTTCTTAGAGATAAGCTACCATCGCCCGAGCTAGTCTTATTTCCATTCTGTTTGTAAGAATATTTCAATATTTGATATTAATGAAGTGTTATTTATGGTGCATCTTTGTAATTATTGTAATATATTTAATTTTTTGCGTTCCTAATTAAATTCAGATCAGTGGTATCAGAGCGGTCCACTCTTTCTTTGTTTTTCCTTGCATGTCCCCAATGAGGTCGGGATATAAGGAGTTAGGGCTTGAACTGGTAGAACCTTTGCAAGGCTAGCTACGCAAATCTTGATGGCCTCCCATGGGGGAAGAAAATGAAGACGAGGGGGTAGGATATCCTTTCAAAATCTTGCTTGAAGAAGCCCTCCAGCGATAGAGGAACATGATGATGGACAACTTTTCCCAGATCCTGCAGTGGCTACCCAAAGGTGACACATCTACTTTTAGAAACTACTATGGAAGCGCCACACCCTTTAAGGTACACATTAGCTTTGACATTCCCATATTTGAGGGTCATATATATGCAAATGTCGTAGATAAATGGTTAAATATGCTAGAAGGATATTTTTTTGTTCATTATTTTTCCAGTTGGGAAAATATTACTTTTTCTCTTCTCAAAGTCTCCCCCCATGTCAAGGATTAGTGGGAAACCTACTGTGAGCAGAAGTGTGAAAGTATGCCCTCACTATTTTCAGCCACACAGACTTGGGATTCATTTCGAGACACCATCAAGGAGAAGTACTACCCTGTCCGGAGCTATGATTATAAATACATAAAATGGACCACACTGCAATAGGGAAGGGACCAAGACGTGTCAAAGTTTACCAATTTTTTTCATACCCATCGCACGAACTTGGGTATCAAGGATTCTAAGAAACATTTGGTACTCTAGTACCATGGCTGCCTACACCGGTACATATTAAGATAAGATGGAGTTCCTGGATATCTCCTCGCTCAACACGGCATACCTATACAATTTCAAGATTGAGCAGAAGCTTAAACATAAAAAGCGATACTTTGGATCTATGAATCTGAAGCAAGGGAAATGAGCCCCCAAACTACAGAGCAAAGGGCAAAGCTAAGGTGGCATGACCCACAATAACCCGCTAAAGCCACAAGCAAAGAACAACACCATGAAGACAAAGAAGGACACAAGGAAGTGGTGTGAGTTCAATAAGAGCTCCACTCACAACACAAGTGAGTGTCGGGCCAAGTAGTCACTGGTGGCCGAGCTGAAGGCTTCTAAGTCCGACGCATATTCCGACTCTAAGTTAGAACCTGAGAAAGGGAATGACAAAGGGAATAAGATCATTGACATGGAGTTGCCACCATGATCCAAAAGATTGAGCCTAAAGATCTAAAAGAGGGAGAGTTCCTATTCCATTGATAGATGTGGGTGAAGGGTTCTCAACTATAGTTCATTGTTGACAGTGGGAGCCAAAAGAACCTCATTCTAGTAGAGGTCGTGAAGTGGTTGGGCCTGTCGATGACAACGCATCTGCAGTCGTACACCATCGGGTGGCTTCACCAAGGGCGAGATCTCCGCTTCAACGAACAACGTCACCTTCTCTACAACATCAATCCCTTCATAGATGAGGTACTATGTGATGTTTCTCCTCTTGAAATTTGTGATGTATTATTAGGACAACTATACTTATGGAAGTGGCATGTTGTATATGATTCTATACCTTGCTCTATTATTATTTATTTGGGTACTAAGTTGTACAAGATACTAGAGGTAGCCCCGCCTACCACTATATTTTTTATCTCTGCTAAGCAATGCAGTAAGGTCATCTCCTAGACTAGGAATTTTTTTTCTTTCTGATTCGCTCTCAAAGTAAGGGGAATGTCATAGCCACATCCATTTCCCCTAGGAAGGGTTCCTCCAAGAAGCAAAAGTAGGTGGACATGGTTGTGGAAGAATACAGGGACATCTTCTCCTCACCCATAGGGGTACCCTTGCATTGTCAGGTCAATCATTAAATCAATCTAACTCCCAGGGCACCTCTACCCAACAAGCTGATATATCACCACTCCATTCTGGAAAATGAAGAGATCAAGTGGAAAATCTAGGAGTTGCTACAAAAGGGGCACATCTGACTAAGTTCCCCGCATTGTGGGAGCTCGATTGTAATTTTACATAAGAAGGATGGAACCTGGAGGCTTTGCATTGATTATCAAGCACTAAACAAAATCATTGTCAAGAACAAGTATCCAATCCCACAGATTGATGACCTACTGGAACAACTCAAGGGGACCAATTATTTCAGCAAGATCAATCTGAAGTCTAGTTATCACAAGGTTCCAATAGAGCCCACAGATGTATGGAAGACCACCTTTAGATCTAAGGAAGGCCTGTGAAATGTTGGTTATTCCCTTTAGGTTGACAAATGACCCTGCTACTTTTATGAGGCTAATCCATGACATCTTGCGGCCCTTCACCAACTCGTTCATGGTGGTTTATCTGGATGACATCCTCATCTTCAACAAGAGTTGGGAAGAACACTTCCAACACATTCGGTAGGTCCTTCAAACCCTTCAGCAACACAAACTGTGTGCCAACTTGGAGAAATGCACCTTTGGCATGAGCCAAGTCCAATACTTTGGTTACATCATAGATGAGCATGGTGTGCATGTGGACCTGACCAAGATCCAAGTCATTCGGGATTGGCCAACCCTAACCACTCTAATGGAGCTTCATAGTTCTTTGGGCCTTGCAAATTTGTATCGGAGGTTCATGTTTGGAATCTCCCATATCACTTGGCCTTTGAGTCAGATTACTAAGGGCGGGGCAAAAGAAAATTGTTCCTGGTCTGAGTCCCAACAGAAGTCGTTCATTGAGTTGAAGGACCACCTCTTCTCTCCACCAATAGTCACACTGCTAGACCTACAACAGCCATTTGAAATTGGGACAGATGCCTCAAACTATGCTATTGGTACAGTCCTCACCCAGCATGGGCATCTAATGGCCTATCATAATCAGACACTTTCTGATACAATTCATAAGTACCCCACCTATGATAAAGAGATGTATTTCATTATGCAGGCTTACCAACAATAGAAGCACTACATTATGGGGAACAAGACCGTTAGCCACACCGACCATTGACTTGTTTAGTTTATACAGACATAGAGGAAGTTGCAGAATGATTGCCATCAGAAGTGATCTACATATCTGCAACAATTGCACTTGAATATTAAATACAAAAATGGTAGCAAAAATCATGTTGTAGGTGCCTCAACCGCCCCCCAGTTGCAACACTAACTATTGCTCTCAACTCTTGTGGTCACGAGACCTTTGAATGGCCGCAACTATAAAAAAATGATGTAGATTTAACCTCGACATACCAGATGCTAGTAGTTGGCAAGCAAGTTCCTGATTTTCACCTTCAGGACGCATTATTATGCTACCTGGGCCACCTTTGTGTTCCTTCAAGCAAGCGTGCCAAGCTGATTTGGGAGGTGCACTACAGTCGGGTCGCAAGACACTTTGCTACGAAGAAAATTGTGGTTGTACTATAAAAGTACTTTTATTGGTCCAAACTCTGACCAGATGTTGGGAAATATATCAAATCCTACACTACCTGCGCCATCGTCAAGCCAACCATCAAGAAGCAAGGTCTGTACACTCCTCTGTCTAAACCCAGCTAGCCATGGTAATCCATCTCAATGGACTATATTTCTGACCTCTCTTCTACCAAGCATGGTAATGACTATGTATTTGTGGTCATGGCCAAATTTTCTAAGATGGCTATATTGGCGGCTTGCAAGAAGAGTATCAAAGCAGAGGACATTTCCAAAATCTTCTTCAAACGCGTATGGGTACATTTTGGGATCCTACAGACCATTATATCATATCAAGATATCAGGTTCCTGAGCACATTTTTTTCAATCCTTTGGACACTATTGGACACAAACCTCACCAAATCAATAGCCTTCCATCCCCAGACTGATGGCCAGACGGAGGTCGTCAATAGGATGATATTGCAGATACTTTGCATGTACAACTCCAAGCATCCTCAAACATGGGATGAGAGTCTTCCAAATGTGCAGCACATTTATAATAGAGCTCTCCATAGATCGACTAGTCGCAGTCCCTTTCAAGTGGGTCTAGGATTTCAATCATTGTGTCTGATTAATGTTTTCATGAGTCATGCGACTACGCAAGAAAAATCCACACATTTACTTTTCAAGGATGATAAAGCGACCAGATTTATTGAACGCATCCAAGACATCTGCCAACAGGTTCACAACATCATGTAGAAGTCAAATGACAAGTACAAGCAATGACATGATGAACACCGGGTGCCACACAAGTTTCTAGTGGGTGAAAAAGTTTGGTTGCATTTGCAGTAATAACGCCTTACCAGAGCCAATTGAAAGCTCAGACCACTTCGATATGGTCCTTACACCATTACCAAGGTTGCAGGATACAATGGTTTTGAGCTCAACATTCCCCCATTTCTTGGTTTGCACCCAGTGTTCAATGTGGACCGCCTTCGACCATACTTCCCACTATTGTTGAACACATCAGACATTGCAGAACAACTCACACCAACAAAGTTAAACACAGACTGCATGGAACAGGCAACAACTAATCGGATTATGGAAAAAGAGTTCAACAACACTCGCGAGAAAAAGATCCAACTATATCAGGTTGTCGAAGTTGGCCAACTTGTGCACTAAGGAAAGTGGCTTACCAGGGATCAGGTTCAACAGAAATTTCCTCACCTCATGGAGGCTCTGCATGAAATGAGGACCATTACTTCCTAAGGGGGGAGGAATGATCTAGGTGGACATTGGTGGCCAGGCACCTATTCCACCTAGACCTCCAGTCGGTTTCATTTGTTTTCTTGTTTATTTCATCATTTACTATTTTTATCATTTTTTCGGGTCCCGAACTTCCGAAGCAGTTTTGACCCCTTAAATGTTGGTTTTTTAGGTCCATTGTAGGCCCATAGCCATAGGTAGGGGCTTGCGGAAAAACCTAGTGTTCCTAGTAATCATATATTGTTGAAGTTATTGGTGAATAAGGAATAAATTATTTTATTTGGAGGCAAGGATGGCATTTATGGCTCTAGTATGAAAATGGATGAAATATGAACCAATGAGTGTCAAGCAAGTTGAATCTTGCAAATCTGTGGTTAGTGATCCTTCCAGTGGGTGTTGGTAAATCGTTGGGGTGGTAGCTCCATTCAGTTGTAGATGATAAATTTCAGAGTTCTAGCTTCCTGTTGGTTGTAGCCAGAGAATTATAAAAGCAATTTGTAGTTTTCCTTGTGAAGTAATGAAGAAGAATTTTGAGGAATTTGTTTTCGCCTTGTGATATTATTTCTTTTCATGCTTATTTAATTAATTTCTTAAGTGATTCATGGTGCTCTAGTGTTCTTGCACAAGTGAAATATATATATATATATATATATATATATATATATATATATATATAGATATAGATATATATATTATTTGGCAAAATTCCCACTGATTCACCTCCCCTCTCAGTATTTCCTATTTTCCAACATTTGGATCATCATTGAGTACATGAGAAATGCCACAACAATTAACAATACCACAGTGATGTAATTCAGATTGTTCCATAAATACAATAGGTTGAAACTTGATCATAGAAGCTTGGATATCAATTTGGTTTACTTACCTTTTCAGCTTGATTACAAAGATAATATGGACCATAGGGATGGGTTGATATCATAAACATAGTCAACCTTCCAACAATAAGAAAGTGGCACAACAATCGTTAAGTCGGGCTTCTTTAGATTCTTCAATAGGATCTATTTTATAGCTTCATAACTTTCGATCACCAAGGAGATTTTGCATAATTATTGAGGTGAAGACTTCGCATTATAGAACTCGGATTAGTTACAAACTTTGAAATGGCTTCATACTAGTATATATAATTTGAACCCCTTCCACAAACCTCTACAAGACAACGAACTTAGCTCAAGATCAAGTTTAGTACTACCAGATTTAGATGCGAAAGTGCAATTTGGGCTTATAATATTTTCATAGAAGTATATCTTTAGGAACCTTGGCCTAATACCACAAATAGAACTCATATCACTTCACAGAGGAAATTCAAAACATGGAGAAGAGGACCTCATTACAGAGGTAATTCAAACTTCTCTTCAAAACTAGTTTTGATGCCATGTTAAAATTTGATTGCAAGTTGATTTTTTTATCATGATAATTACTTGTTCAATTATGCAAGTATAAAGAAAGTAGAGATCACAATGCACAAAGAGACAATGCAAGTTTACCCTAGGGAAACCCATAATGGGAAAAACACAATAATCCCTTCCTTATAGATTCATTGTCAATAAGAGATATATTCAAGTCATAGACAAACTACCTAGTAGTAACATGACAGATAATCCCCCAAGTGCCAAGTCTTCCCTCCATGAAAACAATAGCCTTCAACTATCCACAAGAACTATGTCACAAGTTTGTCCTTATTATTGGCTTAGAAATTTCAGATAGCTTGCCTCAGAAACTTCACATAACCTATAATAATGTCTCAGAAATAGCATATGAAGCGTCTTAGGAATATCATACGAACTGCCTCAAGAATGGTGTATGAAATGCCTCAGAAATATCCTTCATTCCACCTTAGAGATGTGAGCTTTGGAGGAGTATTAATGGGTATGTAAATGGTCTTCCTTTCCATGTGAAAGGGTGCCTCTTGTAGGCAGACCAACTTAAAAAATGGAGGGTTGACTTGACCATTTGGGGTTTAACCAAAAACACATAAATTTTCTTTTCTTTTCTTTTTGAAATATACAAAATTTTCTCTTCTTTGAGCATGAAACCTATGCTACAAATATATATATTTCTTTTTTATGACCCAAGCATATTAAATATGCTTTAATAAATTTACAAATGACAAAAAATTGTTTTGAATACTGAAAGTAGTTATAATTTCAACACCAGCGACTTTTTCTTAATGATATGGTGGTGTTGTTTGCGTGTTGTTGAATGAAGAGGTTGGTATGTTTGGCCCAGTTCTTGTGATTGCAGGTGCCCCATTTATTATGCTAGATCTAAGATTCATTGTAGGGATGAAAATTGATTTTGATTGGCATTTGTATTTGCACTTGGTGACATTATTCCTCTTTTTCCAGTTTTCTTCTTGTGTGTGATCTTAGTAAAACCTTCTGCATCTTGAGATGAGAACATTGGGACATAATTTTGAGCTTGGTTCGCAAGGAAGTCTCTAAAAATATGTCAATGTTCGTGATATTTGTGACAACAAAAAGGGATTTGTTCATAGTCGATTAATTTCTCCTAGATATCATCCTCACTACTTAGTATGATGTTGGATATAAGTGGTTGTGAGAGGTCAACCTAAGAACACATACGGGTGTAGGAGGTATATCTACCATGTTTGTGTTGAAAATGCAGCAAGAAAATCTAGTTTTGGCTTTTCTTTGGTCAAACTAGATTAAAATTTTAATTTCTATTTCAACAGAATACTTGGAGATAGTTAAATGAGGTTTCATGGCACTTGTCACTCAATTAACTCAATTATTTTGAGTTGGGAAAGCTTGAGTTCAGTTCAGTATGTTTGATTGCTAATTTGTAGCAATCTATTTCAGTTAATTTGAGTCATTGTCAGTTCCACTAGTTCTAATTGTCAGAAGAACTAATGGAGGTAAAGTTGTGGAAGTGGAATTTTAACCACACTCAGTGATCAACTAGTTAACTCATCAATGAACCAAAAATAATTGTTGCACGCATAGAATTCGAGTTACCCAGTTGAGATGGAGATTCCAAGGTAGTTTACTATCAGTTGTAGCATATTCCAATGTGCACAGGTGGTGCATGCAGTCAGAGAAATACCTAAGGCAATTGCACAATTCCATGGTGCAAAATTCCTAAAAAATAGGGACAATTTCCCAAGGGAACAATGCAAGGAAATAGGATCTTGGAGGGGTTGAAAATTGTCAAAGTGTTGGCCATAGTTAGTAAGTCAGGAAGAGGGATAAACTATACACTTGCAGGTTCTACTCAGGCTTAAGAAAGGATATGTATTTCATCTATATTCTCTTATCAATGAAATATATATAGTAAGGGGTTTTGAGCAGTTTCTTTCTCGTAGATAAATATCTATGCATGTGTGATTTTTCCTTTTGAATGTCTAAGATTCTTGTTCTAAATGGTGAATTACTTCTGCATATCAGTAGAGTAGCTTCAAGATTTGTGATTTAGCAAATTTCAAGAGAATTATTGAATATACACCTTAATTTCTACATGGTATCAAAGCTCAAACCATTATAGAGCAGAGATTTCAAAGTTGTCATTGCACGAGGTTCAAATTTACAAATCACTGTTGCAGGTTTTCTTCAAGACTAAGAAGATGGATTTCAATGGACTAAGGCTTGAGTATGTCATTGAGGGAAGCTTGAATTATGTTGCATGGAAGGACCGCATGGAGGCAATACTGGAGGATAATGGGTTGAAGGAATTCATTGATAATGATATTCTAAAACCAACAACATCTGATGCTAAGGATCTGGCAGAATGGAAGAAGTGTGTAGCCAAGGTGAGGATGATCATATTGGAGGGAGTACAAGACCATATTGTCTCAAATATCCATGGAAAATAGACTTCTTATGTAATGTGGCAAGAACTGATATATTTATTCCAAAATAGTAGTGACCACAAGAAATTGGCACTCAAGGACAAACTTTGAAATATCAAGATGCAGAGGAACAAGACCATTCCACAATACCTTAGCAAGTTCACAAAATGTCATGATGAACTTGGTCAAGTTGGGGTTATGGTAGCAGAGGATGATTTGGTGAGCCTAGTCATTTTAGGCCTTCCCAAGAGTTGGCACAACTACCAAGATTTGATGAACGAGAGGGAGAAACTACCAAATTGGGAACACTTGTGCTCTAATTTGGTACAGGAGGAAATAAGGAAGAATACCAAAGATGGGACGTAATATAAGGGTGAGGATGAGGAGAATTGTGCCTTGGCTGGAAAGGAAAAAAAGGTAAAGGGAAGAAATCCCAATCCAAAGTAGAATCTAGTCAAGGGGGCAAGAAGAAAGATATGTCCAAAATCAAATGCTTTCATTGTCATCAATTCAAGAACTATGCCACAAAGTGTCGACACAAGAAGACAAGCAAGAAAACCACAGGAGGAGCAGTGGATGAAGCCATCACTTCACAATTCGAGCTTGATTTTACTCACATTACATGCATTCCCAACACAGTGATGGAAAGTGTGTGGTATCTCAATAGTCGTGCCTCCTTCCATATGACAGGGAATAAATTTTTTTTAGTGATTTGAAGGAGAAGGATTTTTTTTAGTGATTTAGAGGAGAAGTATCTCTAGATGCACATCGAGATGGGAGATGATGGAGGTATGGCACTACCAGGATTGGTACAATCACCTTCCAGAGGGAGTCGAACTCACCTCTCAAGCTCAAGGATGTGATGTTTGTTCCGGATCTAAAGAAGAATCTTGTCTCCATTGCAGTTTTGGAAGATGTGGCTCTGATGTGATCCTCAACAAAGGAAAGGCATTCTTGAGACAAATTTCCACGGGATAGGTGAACTAGATCAGGGTTCATGTTAAGAACCTCTACAAGCTAGATGTGGAGGATTGTGCTGCATTGAGCAGAAAGGTGGAGAAGTTGTAGAGTCGCAATGTTGGTGAAATTTGGTATAAAAAACTTGGCCATTTACATCATGGCACTTTGAAGATCATGCAGCACATTACCATAGGCCTCCCCAAAGGTGCACTAGAGAAACATGACACATGAAAAGGGTGTACCTTAGGGAAGTACACAAAATCCACTTTCCATGATTGGGACAACAAAGCACATGCAGTCCTTGAAAGGATCCACTATGATGTTTATGGACCTTTCTTGACAACCTCCACTACTAGGAACAAGTATTTTTTCATATTTATTGATAACTACTTGCGGAAGTGCTCGATATTTTTCATGCGGAAGAAGGGTGATACTTTCTCCAAGTTCTTAGAGTTCAAGGCACTAGTGTAGAAAGAAACAGGCAAGGAAGTGAAGGCTCTCAGGAGCGATAATGGAGATGAGTATGTGTTGAATGAGTTTAAATTTTTTTTGTGAAAGAAGGAATTCAATGAGAGTTGACATCACCCACAACCCACATTAGAATGGGGTGGCTGCGAGGAAGAACCGAAGCATTCTAGGAGTAGCATAGATGATGTTGCATGACCAAAGCCTACCTCTGCACTTGTGGGCTGAAGCATGCAACACAATGGTCTATTTGCAGAAAAATAATTCTCATCATATTCTTGGCATGATCACACCAGAGGAGGCTTTCTCGAGGAGGAAGCCAGATGTTTTTCACTTTAGGGTTTTTGGAGCCTCTATATACTGCCATGTCTCCAAAGAATCAAGGAAGAATTTAGAGCCAACAACAAAGTTGGGGGTTATTTTGGGATACATAGAAACACCCCACAACTACCGTGTGTATTTTTCATCCCTCATAAAGACAGTTGTGCGACAAGATGTCAAATTTGATGAAGACAAAGCCATGCAGTGATCTCTTGAGAGGGAGCTTCAAATCCCACCAGAGGAGGATATTTTAGCTCCAAAGGAGGAGCCTTAGGATGTTGTGGAGCAACCAAAAGTTGAGGAGAAAAGAGTGGAGAGAGCCACTCAAGCATAATCATCCAGAGAAGGTAGGAATAGAACCAGAGAAACTGAGATACTTGTGAAGGATGCGAGGGAGAATGTGGGAGCTCCTTCAAATCAACGCAAGAAGAGAAGGTCACCAGATCAGTACACCAGTTACATGGCTCTTATGGCTGGGCTATTAAAGAATGATCCATCCACTTTCAAGGAAGAAGTAGAAAAAATAATATGGGTTGATGCAATGGTGGAGGAGTATGAGTCCATTGTGAAGAACAGTGTTTGGGAAGTGGTCCCAAGACCAACAAACAAATCAGTTGTGGGTTCGAGATCGATCTTCAAGGTGAAGTAGGAAACATATGGAAGCATAGAAAAGTACAAGGCCATATATGTGGCCAAGGGGTACTCTTAAGTGGAGGGGATTGAATATGAGGAGACTTTTTCTCCTCTAGCAAGGTACTCATCCGTCAAATCAATCCTTGCTTTGGTTGTACTGATGTGGTGGAAGATCCACCAGATGGATGTGAAAACAACATTCCTCAATGGAGTTATTGAGGAGGAGGTGTATATCAAGCAACTAGAAGGCTTCGATACTTTTGATTGAGAGTATCATGTGTGCAAACGGAAGCAAGCATTGTATGGTCTCAAACATGCACCTCGTGCTTGGTACAACATGATTGATAACTATCTCACCGGCTTGGGCTTCACCAAAAGTGAAGTGAATGAAAACCTCTATCATCTTTAGGTAGAAGGTAAATTATTGATTATTGTTTCATATGTTGATGACTTGATCCTCACTAGTGATGAGCAATTGATCAGATCTTGCAAGGAGGACCTTGCAAGAGATTTTGAGATGAAGGACATGGGTCTCATGCACTACTTCTTTAGACTGGAAGTATGGTAAGGTGATGGGGAACTGTTTGTCTCTCAGGGAAAGCATGCCAATGAGATACTTCAAAGGTTCCACATGGACAGGTGCAAACCCATGGAGACTCCTCTAGCGACCAACTGGAGGAAAGAGGATGCCACTTCAGGTGAGGAAGTGGATGCAATTATTTACCAATAGTTGGTGGGTTCAATCATGTATCTTGTGAACACACGACGAGACATGTGTTATGCAGTCAACCAATTAATTTAATCGATGGCTAGGCCAACCAAACTATTTTGGAGGGAAACAAAGCATGTTCTATAGTACCTCAGAGGCACTACCCAATTTGTACTTTGGTACAAATGGACAGAGGGAGTGAAGTTGTGTGGCTTCAGCGATGTAGATTGGGGAGGAAGTCCATTAGACTGGGAGAGTACATCAGGTGGAGTTTCCAGTGTTGGGTCTGCAACAATTTCTTGGTACAACAAGAGGCAGAGATCAGTGGAATTCAGCTCAACAGAAGTATAATACATGGTTGTAAGTCAAGTAACATGTGAGGTGATCTAGATGAGAAAGATACTTGTTGGCTTGTTTGATCAGATGATGGATCCTACTGTGATTTACTGTGATAATAATAGTTGTATCAAACTCTTTGAGAATATTGTTTTTCACAATTGATCCAAGCATATTGATATCTGGTATCACCATCTACGGGATTGTGTGCATAGATAAATTATGTTGTCACAATACATTTTGACATAGGAACAAGATGTTGATATTTCGACAAAGGCCTTGTCAAAAGGGAAGTTTGAGTTCCACAGGTGCAGGATGGCGGTGGTGGATAATCCCTTTCTTGCTGAGAGGGAGTGTTGAAAATGAAACAAGAAAATCTGGTTTTGATTTTTCCTTGGTCAAACTAGATTAAAATTCGAATTTATGTTTTAGCAAAATACTTGGAGGTAGTTAACTAAGGTGACATTGCACTTGTCACTCAGTTAACTCAGTTAATTTGATTCAGGGAAGATTGAGTTCATTTCATTATGTTTGATTTATAATTTGCAGCAATTTGTTTCAGTTAATTTGAATTATTCTCATTTTAACTAGTTCTAACTATCAAAAGAATTAGTGGAGGTCAAGTTGTGCAAGTGGAACTTCAACCACACTCAGTGATCAACCAGTTAACTAATCAATTAGACAAGCATAATTTTTGCATGGAGAAAATTCGAGTTACCCAGTTGAGATGGAGATTCTAAGGGAGTGTACTATCAGTTGTAGCATATTCTAATGTGTACAAGTGGTTCATGTAGTCAGAGAAAGAACTAAGGAAATTGCACAATTCCATGGTGTGAAATTCCTAAAAAATATGGGAAATTTCCCAAGGGAACAACGCAAGGAAATATGATCTTGGAGGGATTGAAAATTGGCTAAGTGTGGGCCGGATCTAGTCAATCAGCTAGAGGGATAGACTATACACTTGAAGGTTGTAATCAAGCTTGAGAAAGCATATGTATTTCTTCTCTATTTTCTGATCAATGCAATATAGTTAGTAAGGGTTTTTGAGAAGTTTCTTTCCCATGGATAAATATTTGTCGATGTGTGATGTTTCCTTTTGCATGTTTATAATTCTTGTTCTAGATGGTGAATTAACTTCTGCAAATCAGTAGAGTAGCTTCAAGTCTTGTGATTTAGTAATTTCATGAGCATTATTGAATCTACACATTAATTTCTATAGTTTGGTAGTGTCTGAGATCATTACAAATTTACCAATCCCATTTCCTATCCCTGTTAGTATGTCTTGGTCCCAATATTCCTATGGTAAGGAGTGTATCTGGATCCATACTGGCGCTAAGGAGAAATCCTCTTTCTCTGGGTTAAATTTTGGAGTCCAAGGCTTCATATAGAGGCCTACTGAGTAGGAAGTATGGCCCTCCCTAAAAGATTTTGGATTTTTCATTTATGTTGCTAAAGATAATAGTAAAGAATCATTTGGAGCCTAGTTTGAGTTCTAGGTCTCCCTTGAGAACACAATTTTCCATGATCTAAGTGAAGAGAGTTTTTTCTATTGGCCATATAGCGATAAATTTGCAGATGATGATGTGTTCCCTCATATGTTATGCTTATGCTCCTATTTACTCTAGAGGAATAGGCAAGAGGGGAACCTTTTCCATTTGCAACAGACATGTATTTTCTCTAGTGGTGACAGGGCCTGACTACTTGCCAAAGGCGGTAGTAGAGGATTTGGGGCCTCTAATGTCATAAGGTGGATGTTATTAGACATCGCAAACACCTAAATTCTTCACAATAGTCTTTACTAATGAAGTTGATTTAGTTGCTAGTATAATGTAGAAGGAGGTGCATCCTCCTCCCCTGCCTTCCCCATAAGGGCACCATGAGATAGGAAAAAAAATAAGAGTTTGTATTACAAAAACCCTAGAGAAATTCCAATTACATATCACAATCTTACTAATAATTTAAATTTCTGATTTAAAATAAAAATAGAAAATATTTTTATTTTTATTAAATATATATATATATATATAACCCATATATAATAATCGCGTGGAGAAAAATCAAATTTTGTAGGGTGTAATATTTTTTCATTTAATATAAAAAATAAATAAATTAATTAATTAAAAAAAATTAATATATAAAATATAATTAAATTATTAGAAAATTAATGCTTTAAAATTTTATCTCTAAATATTTAACAAATCTAAATTTTAAATTAGTTTTTACCAAAATTTCAAGTAATATTAAAAAAATCATTTTACCTTTTAATCTTATATTTTTAATCTTATATTTTATTTATCGCTTCGTTATATATTTAAATTTATAATATAAATAAATTAAATGATAACTAATAAATCATTTTTACAACTTATTACTCGAAACTCCCTACCAACTCATCTTTAATCCTATTTCATATTCCATAGCTTCCCTAACTAATCATTTGTTGGTCGAATTAACAATGAGCCTTCACCACCAACCTAATAATTTAGTAGTCCATTGTATTAAAGTTTGGGCATGGATTTCATTACCCATAAACGAGTCACTTTTAAAGCGATTCGCTACATCGCTGGTTATAGTTTTAAGCTTACAATTTATTCTCTTAGATTTTATAATTTAATTAAATGATTTTATGAATGAGTCACGTTTAAAGTGATTTACAATATGGTGGGGTATAATTTTAAATTTATGATTTATTTTCAGAAGTTTTATATTTTACTTAAAATTATTTAATAATGTCATCAATCAATTTCTAAACTTTAATTACATGCATTATAAATAAATAAGAAAAAAAAATGGCATATTTATTTGTTTAAATTATATATATAAAAATAATGAGTGTAGGTCTATTTTAATTTCAATCTATCAAGTATTAAGAGATTAAATTTTTTATTATGCAAATTATTTTTTGAGTATAAAATTTGAAAAAAGATTTATATTTTAAGAAATTCATTCTTGTTATAAAATCTTTTTATTTTCACTAGTTTTATATAATATAACCATAATTCACATTGAAATATTTTATTTATGATTCACATTCTTCACATTAAAATGTTAGTACATGTCTGTTTATATTTAGAAGTAGAAAATATATATTCATAGGATATAATTTTTGTGTGTCCATATATATATATAGATATATGTCATTGATATATTTTAAAATGTTACATGTTTGTCTATCTATCTATTTATATGTGTGTATGTGTGCATATAGATTAAACTATTTTTGTAATTAATAAATTTTAAAATATTATATGTCAAAGACCATATTAAATATGGAATGAATTACAAATCTTCTCATATCTTGAATTAGAAGGAACTTATTGAAATATTTGATGTATGACCCATATTAAACATTTTTTTGTTATTATAATTTTTTAATGTTATATATTAATTCCATAGTAAAAATGGAATATATTGTACATCTTCTTAAAAAACATTTTTTTTTCTTCATAAAATTGATAAGGAATTATGTTATTTAATGTAAATATTGAAATATTTAATTTGTCAAATATGTCAACTAAACTTACAATCAATTACATATCATATGATATCAATAATATTATATTTGCATGACATTTGTCAACTCCATATTACGTAGTGAAGAAATTTCATATCTCCGTTGTACTAAAATGTAATTTTTTTTCACCCTCTAGCCAAACTAATCTGAGCCTAACATTAAAAACGACAAAAAAAAATTGAACTAATATTACATCAACCAATTAAACTAAACCTTTAATATTAATATTAATATTACTTATCCCATAATTTATAAAAAATAATAATAAATATAAATAAGTAAATTTAATTAATATATTTAAGTATAACTAAAAATCTCTTCATAAAAATTTATGAATTCAACTCAGTAATATACAATCTTACAATTTCATGAATCTAACCATTCAACTCATTAGTATACAACGTCACAATTCATATACGAATCATTTTTGTGAAAGCTGTGATATATCATAGAAAGAGTCATAATTCATGGTATTACTGATATGAATGCGGCATGTTTTATGAAACTGACTGGACATTAAACATTATATATTTTAATTTTTAAATAATTTTTTATTGAATAAATAAATATAAATATAAATATAAATAAGAGAAAATTATTATATTTAATAAAATAATTTAAATTTAATATTTTTATTAATTTTAAAAGTTTAGTTTAAATAGTTTTTCTACTAAAATTTAATAACATAATTTCAAATAAAATTGTGATTTTTTTATTATTTAAAATGTATTTTTGAATATATAAATAGATTTAAATTTTTTTTTAGAATTCAAATTATATAAATTAAACAATTTAAATTTAAATTTTTAAAAATATCTACCAAATTTTAATTAAAATTAACCCACTAAATAAAAATAAAAATTGTAAAAAAATTAGTTTCCTCTGCCATTAAAAGCCATTTCTAAAGATTAAATTATATAGTATGAGTATAATTCTCTCTTGTGCTCTTTTATTTGTATTAAAGGAAAAGAAATCATAAAGGTGGTTGTCTGGTTAAAAAAATGAGTGGAAGTTTTCACTATTGATAGTTCAAAGGTTTGACTGCACAGAGCTTGGACCTCAATCAAAAGCATGAAAGTTAAATTGCACAGACCGGAGTATGCTGATTTTGACCCTTCAAATAAAACCTGAACCGCAATAAAGAACCATCAAAGTTAAGTTATATTACATAGACTTAAGTATACTGATTTTGACCAAATGAAACAAAGGTTAGACAAACTAGCATACTAAACGCAATCCGAATATATTCAGACCGACATGCCAAGTAGCAATTCAGACATGTTTTTTAAAATAGGGTATTGTCATAACTTTGCGACACATAAAGCTGCAAGTGTTGGTCCCCCCGTGGGCCATATTACATATGAATATTTGTTTATCAAAATGCAGGCAGCCGAGGCAGTGGAACCAACCAATCAACAAATAAATAATGGGTAATTACTTAGAATTCAAATTGAATTAAGATGTGTATTTAAGTATAATAATTATATGTTTTTAGTTTTAAATTAATTCAATAATAAATTTATTAAATTTTTCGATTTAAATGTAGTTGGTGTTGTTAATATTTTAAATTTGATTAAGTGAATTTTTGGTTTATTATATTTGGAAATAGAGAGTTCCAAATATTTTAGAAGTTTTACAACCTATAATATTACAAGACCATGACTTTTTAATATTATATGCCCAAAATCATTATTATTGATTTAATGATCTTGATTCTTTCATTAAGTTAAGTTTATTGGAAAAATACTATCACTTGCTAGAATCAATTTTTTTTTGCTAAATCTTGATCTTTGTTGTTTAAAATTATTTTTTGACTGCATATATTATTGGAAAAAGACTAGCACTTGCTGGAATCGATGTTTTTTTTGGCTAAATCTTGATCTCTGTTGTTTAAAATTAATTTTTGATTGCATATATGGATTCAACACCGTGAAAAACCTCTAAGGCACTTGGATTGTGGAGAGTTCACAACTCAAACTTGTGATTCCAACAAATCCTTACCAAGGCAAATTAGACGAAGAAATACACCGAAAGACCTCTGAAAACTATAACAAATACACTATGGCCTAGTATTCTCATTCTCAACTCTTTCATTGAGTGAATTTTACCCCAAAAAAGACTAGCAATATTATTCTCATTGTCAACCAAGGCTTCCCCTTCTTCGGTCACATCCATGACATTTTAGGCATTGGTAAACTTAGTCTTTATTGAAACTTGCCTTACCCATATTCCTTCTTGTTTTCATTTTTCTTTTGCAGATTCTCAGGTTATGTCTTTCGAACTTTTTCTACTTGGGCATTTTTAGTTCAACTAGGTTGCATTGTTTAGTTCTTCCAAATCATTCATGCTTTTTCTTTCAATTTTTTTCTCTTCCTTGTAAACATAACAACAATTTATTAAGGGTTAATATTAAAATATCTAAAGAATTTTCTTTTTTACTTTCTTTTTATCCATATACACATATAAAGTTGATATTTAAATAGTACTTAATATGTACATTCAAATATTTTATTTAAGATATGTATAAAAATATTTTTAAAAAATAAAAAAATTACACATCTTCCTCACATTAAAATATTTACAGTTTGATTCCCAAGAATATCTCAAGAAAGACTTGCAGAAGGGCCTTAGTTTCGGGGAAGAGAACTCTTCATCACCAATGGTTTCAGAGTTTGATTATTCAAAAATAGTGGTAACAATGATGGGTAAGGTTGCTAAACCTTCCTCTTCCATTTTGGTATCACAAGATAGTAGAGGAGACTGGAAATATTTTGGGTACTTTTAAAAAAGCGGACAACTAAAGAATGCAACCAAGATTATATACTTTTGTTGATATATGTGTACAAATAGACTTAAGCAAAGGTCTACCCTACCACATTCTTCTGAAACATATATCTTTTCAATGGATCCAAACTTTGGATTATGAAAATACGACCTTTAGATTCCATACATGCTTTCAAAGAAGACAATTTTAGGATTCTTGTCCACTGGCTAAAAAGCCCACCCCTCGCCCTCCCTCTCTCCCCCACCCAAAAAAAAAGGGGGCAAATCTTGAAAACAAAAGGCTGACAACATTTTCTTCCCAATTTTTCAAAGGATGAAGAAGAGGAAATCAAGGACCCTTCATTTATAAGATGTTGTGAACACTGAACATCCACAACACATGCCAAATGTACAAGAAACATAATCGATCTATGCATCTGAACATGTTGGAACTGTGGTGCACAAAGAGGATGGGCTGGTGGGAACAAAAAGAGTCCATTTATTGGAAAGTTCATATTTTGATCAAGAACACCCCATTGTTGTGCCTATGTTTCAGTTGGCTGTTGTTCCCCTTGACTCATCTATAGGGGTCTAACAGAATGTCCAGAGAAAAAAGGAAAGAAGAGAAGCTAAGTGACTATTATAACAATTCACGCTTCTTCTATACTATTTTAGTTTTATAGCCGAGAGACAATTTTCAATTCTTACAAGAATATGATCTTGCATATCTTGAATGCTTTCAAGAATCTACAAAATGTAATTTTGTTCCTTTTTGAATTAAAATGAAATTATGATTTTTTCCCATGACAAAATTGAAAAATAAATAAACTACAATTACACATCTTTACATTAACATGGAAAAAATTATACATTTAAAAAAAAACACACACAAAAGTGAAATTATTAATAATTTATAATAGTTTTAATTAATTACCTATATATATGTACAACTTTATTATTTATTAAATGAATATTTTATTTTATTTTCATTAATTTTTAGTGAATACTTTATTTTTGTTTTAAAAATAAAATAAATAATTTTCAATTAAACCCAACAAAATTTCACATCTTCCTCTTAATGAATTATAAAAACTCTTTAAATATTAATTTTATTTTTTATTTTCAATCAATCTCTATTACCACCAAAATTAAGCCCGCCATCAAATTCATAGTCAACATGTGCGGTTAATATTTTTGGAAATATTCTCCAATCATGCATTGCATTGAAAGAAGCAGAATAAAGCTAGAAGAAAACGAAATTATAAAGTATTTTGCTTTTCATGTGTATTTTACAATTTTTCATATTTATAAAATGTTTTTAGTGTGATTTTTTGGAAGATTTTTTGGTGGATTTTTTTATCTAGTTTCTCAGAAATTTGCCAAGAATCCATTGAAATTACAAGATTGACGATAAACCCTGCATAATAAAAATGCCCTAAAAATTTCGCATGGTGTTGAATCCATATATACAATCAAAAAAACTAGTTTAAATAACACAAATCAAAATTTTACCTCAAAATTTTGAACACTAAAAATTTCAAAAAATCACACTATAAACAACTCCTAAGTTAATTACTCCTAAAATTTAATTATTATTTATCAAACATGTTATTTTGTTTCTCAACCCATTTCGCTAACAATCACCTTTGTCATACAGTGACTACATGTTTCGGTCTCACAAGACAATGACATGGATTCTCACCTGCACTTAAACTTATAAAGTAGACATGGATTCTCTCATAATTTTATTACTTGCACTCAAACTTATAACGATGAAAAAGGAAATTTATAAAAAGTCATTACCGTGCTAAAATATGAGTGCAAAATTTGATATAGAAAGTTCAATGGTTTGAATGAGGTTATATAAAGTTCGAGTCCCAAGCAATAACATAAAATGTTAAATTACTGATTTGTGTAGGCTGTGTATGAGGTTACATAAAGTCAATCTAAATATATTCAGTCATAGATCCTCTTTTTTAAACCATGATGTTTCCAGAACGTTACAGGGCATAAAGCTGGAAGTATTGGACCCTTTGACCCAGGGCATACAGCTGGAAGTATTGGACCCTTTGACCCATATTGCATGCGATGAATAGTTTATTTAGATGCAGCCAGCGTAGATAGTGGACCCAAGAAATAAAATGTCGTAAATTTTTAGCATTGAATTGTAAACCATTGACTACAAATTCCATGGTAGCCTTCAACCTCAGAGAAGCTTGCTATATATTCAGAGCATCCTCAAGCCTTGATACCCAATCTTCTCCTGTGTCTTTGTGCTTGCTATATATTCAGAGCATCCTCAAGCCTTGATACCCAATCTGTAAATTTAGATATTGATAGAGAATTCATATCATCAGTATGCCATCTCAGGTTATTTCCAGGCCGATAAACATGCCTTCTCAGAGCAGGCATGTCCCCAAGAGAGGGCGAGTGAAAGCAGCCATAGCCTCTTCCCTTGCCCATGCCATTAAGTCTCTTTTCATATCACACTCTCCTCCAACTGTCATGGTTCTTCACAGTACTCTATGATGCATGCTTCTTATTCTTCTCTGACCTGCACTTCGGTTTAGATTTCAATCCAAGCTGTATTGCATAGCAATGACTATGTATGGTTTACAAGAGGAAGGAGCACATTTTTGGCAATAAAATCATTTTATTGGACAAGGTAATAATAGTATTTTAAAAAAGATTAAAAAAGAACAAAGTATTTATATTTTGATTGAGCTCAGAGGTTTATTCTACAGTTCAGTGTGATGTGTAAGGATTCTACAGTCCAGTATGATGTGTAATGCTCTACAGCCCAGTATGATGTGTAATGTTGTCCATCTGTCATCAGATAGATCCATACTGATCTACAGCCCAGTATGATGTGTAACCTCATCAAAATTAAAATTTTACTTAAATATATATTTAAAATAAATTTAGATCTGTATTAAAAATGAATCTATACTGATATTTATTTATTGGCAGAAGACATGATATTTATTTATTGGCGGAAGACATGAGCTCAGAGAGTGAAGTAAGCTCGCCCTTCACAGAACTGTGCCAGTGAACATAACATAATAGAGTCTCTGTTCTTCTCCGTTATTTTCTAATAAAAAGTGTTTACTGTGTTACTAAAAATTGCCGCCATCCTTTGATTCAATCCACTGTTTGCTGCCGTGCTATGGCAGTTGAGATTGCAGAACAGCGTTCAAGGGTTCAAAGATTTCTGCAATTTTTTTTTGGGTTTTCAATTGTTTAGAAGTTGGGAGACCTACATTGTAATTTCAGGTCTCTCAAGAAATAACTTGACTATATGCGTCGGAACTTGTTATTATCTGATTCTTAGTATCGTTTCCTGAAACGAACATCTCAAAAAAATCTGATATTATGTTATTGTTGGTTAAGGTAAAGGGAACAGGGGCTTTTTTCAATATCTTTCTGCGGACTGTGTCCAGTGGTTTTTTAGCAAGAGAGGTTTCGTGATGTTATTGCATTCTCATAAGACTTCTAATGTGTTGCGCCACTTTGAATTCATTTAAGTTGATCGATTATGTAAAGGTGATCAATACGCAGTTAGTTTTTAACCTCTTCTTCTGTTTATCATGGATTCTTGAATCTGTGGGTAGTTCTGTGGGTTCTGTTTATCATGGATTCTTGAATCTGTGGGCGGTTCTATGGGTTTACAACTTCCCATTTTTTCATCTTTAAATAAGAGAAAATATTAACCTGGTGATTAAAAGAAAATGTTTTTATATTTTTATAAAAAGGGTGAAAAACGCACAAACTGAAATGTTTTTATATTTTTATAAAAAAGGTGAAAAACGCACAAACTTTTCCGTTAGAATTCTTGAAAATTAGAAACGGAAAACGAACAGCATTTTTTTTTTTTTAATTGGAAAATCGTATTTAAGTTAATTATTTTTTTTAATTGAAAAATCGTATTTTAGTGGATTATTTTTCGATATAATTTTTTTTAAATTTAGTTCTAGTTAAAGATTACGTTAATATATTTATTTTCCATTTTAGTTTTTTAATTTAATTTTAGTTAAAGATTACGTTAATATATTTATTTTCCATTTATTTTAGGGATATATTTTATATGAAAATATATAATTTTATGTAATAAGATTTATTTTTAAATTGTTTAATATTTTTAAAAATTAAATATCATTTTATTTTTTTTTATTAAATTTTCAAACATATTTAAAAATAATATTTACTTTTTCATAATTTAATTTCTAATTTTTTCTAAATTTTATAACTTATTTGTATTTTAATATGGTATTTATCTTTATAGTCTGAAATGAACATAAGTAATAACCAATATTGATAGCTTAGGAACTTTGATTACTTATTGATATATAGTTAAATATCATTGACTATATATATAACTCAAGTGTTATCACATGGATATAAGAGAAAACTGATTATGCTCTTTCAAAACCAATTAACTGATAATCAAATCTTTTGAAAAGATTTAAAATCTAATTCAAATCTTTTGGTCTCCATAGTCTACCTTGTACTTAACTCCTAATCAAGAAGCTATTTCTCAAGTGATTCATTTGGGACTCTAATGGGATGAAATTAACTATTAACCAAATCACTTTTAATATAATTTTTTTGTTGGAGTGGTTATAAACCTTTTATATGAAACAATCTTACTTTTCTTAATCAGTATTATTTGATAATTTCATTAATGTGTATTCATTTAATATTTTAAAATAATTTTATTTAGAAAATATAATTTTAAATTTAATAAAATTATTATCATGATACATGGTGAAATTGATAAGTAAAGCAAGTTTAATTAACATGCTACCATTACAATTTTTTTAATATATTAAATTATATCCTTTACTATTATGATTTCTAGCTCACCTAAATCAACTATATCAATAAAATCAACAAAATTACAAAAAAATATCTTAATAATACATTTCTCGACAAAATCACAAAAAATATCTTAATAATACATTTCTCAAAATCCAATTGGTTAAAATTGTTACTTTTATTTTAAAATAAATTTAACACTTTTAAATATCCTTATTCTAACTAAATTATATAATAATAATACAAAAATTATAATTTTGAATTCAATAAAATTATAATTTTTAATTAAAAATAAATATGACACTTAATAATTTCCTTCGACTAAATTAATATAATATTAATGTAAAATATTCCACATCGAATCATCTTTTCACCCCAATGTAAGAGAAAAAATCTTATAGCAAAAATAGAAAACGAAAGTCATGATGGATTTTGCTTTTCATACGTTTCTATCGTAATTTAAAATGGGAAAACGAAAGTCATGATGGATTTTGCTTTTCATACGTTTCTATCGTATTTTAAAATGGGGCCGCAGAGTCATTAGTCCCTGCTTTAGAAAGAAAAATAATGGCGAAGAGTTTTTTTGTCAGCAGTAATACCAATAATTAGTAGCACCAACAACATCTAAGCTAGAAGCAGAAATAAAGCAGAAATTGCAATTGATGGCTTGAAAGTACTTTGGATTTCGATATTGATAGTCTGAGACACGTGTGAACTGGAGGCGGACATGTATCTGAGCCTTTTGCAGTTTCTCATAATAGATCCAGATGTAATTACGCTTTCTTTAGCATCGTATCGCTCTCATAATAGATCCAGATATGTTACTCGCCTTACTTACTGGGTGGGGGGATTTCAATACCTGTAGCCTAGCTTTCAGTTTATAATAGTTTTTTAGAATTGATGTAACCTGGTTCTCTTTGCTTCACTTTTTTGCTCTTGCCAGGTTTTGAGAGCCTGACCGTGGAGAATCAGAGAGAGTAGGAGGAAATTTCCTCATTCAGAACCTGACCTTTTCTGGTAGGAAAATGTATGTGGCTCAGCAATGAATAATTGATACCAATAGTAGGATCAGTGGGATAAAAGCCAGGAATATCAGGCCAGAGAGCAACCTCAGAACTAACTGGCTATGAATACCTTCATGTCTAGTATTTTCTATTGTCGGATTCCACTTCATCATCTGACATCCCTGCTTCACATTTTGACATACGTCGGTCCCTACCTGCCCATTTGAACATACGTGGGTCCCTACTACCCATTTGAACATACGTAGGTTCCCCTGCGGATGGTGTTATAGGATCGATAACATTAAATCAATTATAAATCGATGATTACGAAGTTCCTTATATGCGGTGTTTGCATGAATGACAGGTGTCTTCTGCATGGCAGGGGTCAAGAAGCGCAAAATCCAGTTGTTAGTGCTCTCCTCCTTCAGTTAGTTAGAAGCTAAGCAGCACAAAATCCCGTTGTTAATGCTCTCCTCCTTCCGTTAGTTAGTTAGAAGCTAGTCTTTATCCAGAAAGAAGCTTAAACAGAGAAAAGTCTGAATACCTTCAATACCTAGCGCCGGGAGGTCTAAGCGGAGAAAGCAACCATGATAACTATGTCCCTTAGCAAGCGAGCGAGCTAGTACACTTGGATTGGTTTCTGGATTAACAGTCCTTCTGGATTCACTAGCCGCAACAATTTTCCTCCCTGTATTTAATCCATAAAGCAATGAGTGATTGTATCTATTAAAGACAACGATCCATTCAGCAGGAGAAAAGGGGGCAGTTGGGAGTGAAAATGCACTTGACCAAAGGTTAGGTTGCTATTTCCTGTCGATTGACTTAAACAAGTGAATACTGTAAGAATCAAGTGAATATTTTAAGAATCGACATGACTCGCTATTACTTAGTAAGGAGAAATGCAGGACGAGAGAAATTTAATTGGAGTTGTTTTCACATATATAGGACTCATTTCAAAGACTCTATTCGTACGGTTCAATGCCGGAGAGAGATAAATGATCTGACGAGGAAGCTTATAGCTCGAAGATCATACCAAATTTTTGGTTGCTAATAGTATGATGAAGGGTTCTGTCTTTTGGTTGTAATCCTGTGAGCTGTTGGAGCAATTGAGGCCACTAGAATAAGAATTTCTTTCGATTTTGCGTAAGCATTTTTGGCTTTTTAGCAACTTTCTCTATTTTGAGTAGGATGGTTTCATCTGCATGAAAATGAACTATTCAGCTTAGCTATGAATATGGGGATAGGTAATCGCTTAGAAGCTCTGGTCAGTGCTGTAGGAGCTCATCTCCCAGATAGTGGTGGTTAATTACGTATATAATAGAATGTTGAGAAAAAAAATTATTAAGTCGCCTGAACGAAAAAGATAGAGAGGCTTAATAAAGAGGTCTTTACTAGAAGCCTGGCCTTTAGGTATTGAACTTTTTCCTTAGACATTGCCCTTAAACACTAACAACGATGTGCTCCAGGAGGGACGCTTATGAATTTTGGGTTACTACCAACAGAGCTACACCTTCGCAGCGGGCGCCCAGGAAGCTTGATACACATTGAACAAAAAATTCTCATTGGTTGAATGACTAGGCTATGCCATGGAGGAAGTATTTCTCTGAGTATGCCGTGGAAGAACTACTACTTTTGTTGCTACCTTGGCTAAGCTGCTTGCCTGAAGCTCTGTTCATATCACGCAAGAAAGAGATAACCTATTGGTTCTGGCTAGATGAGGTATTAGCGCCACCATAATTGTTGATGGGGTATTAGCTATCGATCCTATAACACCATTGGCCGCATGGGATGCCCCCAGCGTATCCTGAGAAGTGGATCTGTCTCTCTCTCTAGCCAGGCACGAATAACCACCGTTCTGTCATCTTCATCTACATCGAGCCGGATATTAAGGATGAAGCACTAGTTGTTCCAGGGATGAGTGATCCTGGTGGATTCTCCCAGCAAACATCAACCATCCAGCAAACAACAGCCATCCGTGTTCGACCAACACTCGCTCTGTTCGAACACAATCTCTATTCCTCCCTCCCCTTGAAGACCATCCACCTTCAGCCGGCAATAAGAACTAGTTAGTCCCTGCTCCTGGTGCTTGGTTCATCCGGTGAGTTCTCTACCTATTCAAGTGAATGAATTTGAATTTTATTGCAGCTCTTTAAGCAAAGAAATATTAATATTGTTAATGCATAGAAGAGAGGAAAGTTGGCATCTGTTACATGCCCACAAAAGGCATAGATGTGGTGGCAGGTGTACATGTAACGATGGTACATGTGTTGGCAGGCATACATATGCTATTGTATTGTAGCAGTGGTACATGCAATAGTGGTTTAACATAAAATGTTTAAGATTTAATGTTAATATTAATTCATATCGTTTCAAATTTCGTTTCAAATGGTTGTTTAATATCTATTTTACCCTAAGCTTTGGCCTCATATTCGTCGGTATGAGGCCAAATAAGATGATGAAAATTGAAACTGAAATTTCATTGGCGGTAAAAACTCGACTCAAAAAAAACATTACGATATAAGTCAACAAGATCACACAAAGTAATGCTAAAGTGACACATTTCGATTACTATAGTCCTTGGCCATTGCTAGATGGTAGGCACTAATAATAGATGACAAAGTTTAAAATGATTTTGCTTTCCTGGTGTTCTTAGTTAGGACGTTTGATAATTGTTTTCCTTTTGTCCTTAGTCAGAGATGAGGACTTTTGTGATGCCAATACAAAATAATTGCTTCTGGAATTTGATTCTTAAATATGAGACATTATTTTTTTTTATCGTCCATCTGGTTAACAATGGCCTTTGTCCTACATATTGGGGTGACTATCATATCTCGGTCTCACATGACAATTCTCAGGATTCCCTGATAAATTTCAAAGATGTGTTCATGGATTCTCTTTTAATTTTTTCACTGACACTCTCTGCTTTATGTTAATGATATTAAGGAAAAAACTAGTCATAAAAGGTCAATACCATCTTAAAAAATTGAATTCTATTTTCTATTTTAATTTATTTAAAGTTTAATGATTTGATGCCAAGTAGAAATTTAGTGATGCTTTTTTTTCATGCATAAAGCTGTGAGTGTTGGCCCCTTTTTTCCCTATTGTATATGAATAAATTGTTTGTATAAAAGCCAGCAGACTATGCAGAGCAGACTATGCAGTGCAACAAATAAAAGCGCTACATGGCAGTATAGCTTTTGCTACATAAATTTCTAAGAAAAATAGCTTGAACTAAAACCAAAACCAAGTAATTACAAAGCATTTAATTTGAGAATTAAAAAATGTATATTATTAAAAAAATTAATCTCACATTAATATTACAATTTTTAATCTCACTTAACAAAAATATAGACATTTTACAAGTAAATATAATTGTAATAATGAAATTCAACCATTTTATAAAAAATTAAAAAGAATATATATATATATATATATATATATATATATATATATATATATATAATAAAATCTAATAATAGAAAAATATGTTAAATATTTATTATAAATAAATTTTTAAAGGTTAATATATTCTAAAAAATTTATGGTTTACATAATATTTCATAACACAACAATTGACAATCATCAATTGATTTTTCTCAATAAAATATAACCATCAATATTACATATATAATTTTAACTTTAAATTTAATGCTAGATATTTGAATACAATCTTTGATAATAAATTTAACAGACTTTGTTGAGGAGGTAAATTCCCCTCCTCGATCAGATTTAAGGCATTTGATTTTTCGATCTGATTCATTTTCAACCAAATCTTTGAAGGCTTTAAACTTTTCAAATACTTCATCTTTATGCTTTAGAAGACCTATCCAACACATTCTGGAAAAATCATCAATGAACAAAATAAAGTATTCTTCTCCACGAGGTGACTTTTTCCTTGATGGTACACATAAATCAGTATGGACAAGTTCAAGAGGCTTATTAGTTGACCCTTCCTTTTTAATGAAGTGATCTCTGGTTTTCTTACCGAATTGACATGGTTTGCGTATTGTATTTCCAAGGATGCTGATATCTGGAAGATCACGAACAGCTTGGAATTTGCATGCTTTTCTTATTTGAGAAAAGCTTAGATGTCCCAATCTTCTATGTCACAGCTAGTTCTCATCATTTTTACTTAGACAACACTGTTGTTGTCCTCCCTTGAGTATGTATAAGTTTCTTGGAGTTCTTGTACCTTTAATCACGGTTTCTCCTGTGTCAAGCTCACGAACAACACATCCATTTGATCAAAACACCACTTCATTTCCTTGATCAGACATTTGACTGACACTCAACAGGTTATGCTTTAGACCATCTACATACATAACATCCCCAGCTTTAACCTTTTCTTTCAAGAAAACAAAGCCTTTACCTTTTATGACAGCAAGAGTGTCGTTTCCAAATGATACATTCTTTTCCTTTTCTAAGAATTATATGAGTGAAGTTTTTCTTTGTCACATGTCATGTGTTTTGAGCATCCACTGTCGATGTACCACTGATTTTCATGTCCTTCTGCATACAACACTATACCACATCTTTCTGTTTGAGGTTCTTTCCTTCTCCATATCTTGGGATTTAATGGAGTTTGCTCCGTTTGAGATGTTTGCCGAAATTTTCTGCTGCATTCAGATTATTCATGGCCAAAGTTGTTATAGATTGAGCATTCTATTTCATTTTCAAGAAGAGAAAAGTTGTTATAGGAACTTTTCTTGATCCCTGACACGTTCCTTTGATTTCGTGCTTCTCTAGTCATGATGGTTTTGTAAAAAACACATTGAGTAGCTTTGTGTCCAAAATTATGACATGAGAAACATTGACCATTAAAGAAGTTCCTACGATTATCATATCTATTGACCTCGTGATTGTAGTTTCTATCGATATTCATCTTTGGAGAAAATTGAGTATGATTTACCTAAGGTTGGTTGTGGCTTTTACTCATCATTGAAGCAAATTGAGTCTGATTTACCTGGTGATCTGTTTTATGCCTTCGCTGATGATTGTCATATTGTTCATTGTTCTTTGCTGCATCAAGATTTCTTTTAATGGAGGTTGACGG
This sequence comes from Pinus tabuliformis, assembly GCA_031772625.1. Lineage (NCBI taxonomy): Eukaryota > Viridiplantae > Streptophyta > Pinopsida > Pinales > Pinaceae > Pinus > Pinus tabuliformis. Next base: position 553,728,578 of record CM062812.1, read on the forward strand.
CTTCTGTGATTGAGATGCTTCTTTAGTATATCCAAGACCTGTCTTTATCAGAGGATAATGTTGCACTTTGATTTTTTCATTTAAGGTTTCTGATCCTTTAGCAAATCTAAGATTGAGAGGTTTTGTTTTCTCAAGATCCTTTCTTAGACCCACAATTTCACATTCTAGTTTTTCATTGTGTTTTTCTTTTCCAGCAAGTTGGTATGTCAAGGTATCTATAATCATATTCTTTTCTTCTAAACAGATTTTGAGTTTAGATATTTCTTCATGAAGGTCATCTTCTTCTAAAGAATCCCAAAAATTATCATCGTCATAAGCCATTAGAAGTCTATATTCATTACTATTTTCATCTTCATCACTATTTGATAAACCATTGCTATCTTCATGAGTATAGTAACTCTTTTTGCTTACACTTTGTTTTTTATTCCATTTTGCATATTCCTTCCCTTTATCATATTTATCTTTATGAGGACATTTGGCAGCATAATGACCGACTCTACCACAGGCAAAACATTTGAAGGGTAGTTTACCTCTAAATCTTCTGGAACCCCATTGAAGCTTCTTGACAAAGTTTACTTCATATTTTTCCTCTGAAATATGTCCTGGTTCATTGAGTTCTTCCTTTCCTTTTGCTGAAGATTTAAATGTAGCTTCTTTCATATCTAATGGGCCTCCTTTTCTCATCTCAAAGGCAATTAAGATTCTGTGAAGCTGTGTCATAGTGATAGTCTGCAGATCATGTTTTTCTTCTATGGCAGATACTTTTGATTCAAATTTAGCAAACAAGGATCTTAAAACTTTCTCAACTAAGGTAACTTCCTTTATATCTTCACCCAGATTCTTCATACAATTGACAACCTCATCTATACGTAAGAAGTAACTAGCTATACTTTCATCATTGTGCATCTTAAGAGTTTCATATTGAATTCTGAGAGTTTGAAGTTTAGCACGTTTTACCTGAGAGTCTCCTTCATAGCTCAGAACGATTTTGTCCCATATTTATTTGGCTGATTTGAGCTGCATAAATTTGACAAACTCTGATTGTGATAGACTTCCCAATAATGTATTGACAGCCCTAGCATTGGTTTCATATTGCTTTTTACCTACCGTATCTATAGGAATTGTTGATGGAAATGCATATCCTCCTTCCACGATTTCCCAGACATCCATTCCAAGTGATTACATATAGGTTGTGGTTCTTATCTTCCAATAAACAAAGTTTCTCCCATCAAAGATTGGCATTCTGATGGATCCCATGCTTTCTTGATTACTCATGATGACGGATCTCCCTTCAAGTGATCAAGCTTCTTCTAGAGGACCTGCTCTGATACCAATTATTGGAAATAATACTAAGAGGGGGGATGAATCAGTATTATCAGATCAATAATTTCATTTCCAAAACAGATTTGTATACGCTACTTCAGCTAAGTGAAGTAGCATGTACACGCAACTGTACTTAAAGCATCCAGTGTATATGCAGAGAACTTTTGATTTACCCAATTTATCATGTATTGAACTTTAACCAATATATTAGATATTTATTAAATAGTGCGGTAAAAGCGGAATAAAGAATCACACATAAGAAACACACATGAACACCAAGATATAAGGTGGAAACCCAATGTGGGTAAAAACCACCTGTTGTTGTCATCTATATCTTCTTTTAATAATAAGAAAATATGTTTACAATCTTGTACTGGTGTAGAATTATACCAATACGTAGGCTTCTACCTGCAGAAGGTTACAACCTTCTCTCGTTCTATAGCTTCTATTGGAAGGGAGCTACAACCCCCTAACTCTTGTACTAGCCAATATGTTTACTAGTACGTAGGCGGCGACCTACAGGGTGCTACAACCTTCTTTCTTCCTCCAAGGACCAGGTTTCATAAATTTTCAGACTGGATCCATCAACAACATCATTACTGCAATTCAATCATCAAATACATCGGCATCGACCAATCACTGAAACTCAATCATCACTTTCTGAATCAACCACAACTAAATCAATCAATCATTTTGACAACCCATTGTCAAATCATAATCAATCTGATCATTCAGAATATTGTCACCGGAATACAATAACCAGAACCCAGAACTTCTGCAACAACAAACAAAAAAAACTGAAACATACTTTATGATGTATACGCTACTTCCACGTGTCGAACCTATGTGTATACACACTTTTATCAAAGCGAGCCAACGTACACATCTGCAAATATTAATTCATAATTCTGCAGAACAACACATCCGCCAATATTCAGATCTAGACTATACATGATCAAACCACATAATGATAATTTATTTCAAGCCTTAAGATCCCAAAACATCATTAGATCTTATCCTTCATCAACTGCTAAGGTTCATCCTTGGTTCAGATCAACCACCGCATCATAAGCCAATAACATGCATACTAGATCTCACACTTCATCAGATATTCGATACTTGCACCCCTGGCCTAATGATCTTCTCCTATTTTTATATTTTTATGCCTTTCTCAATACCATGGACCAAAACCACTTAGGAACAATACCTTGGACCAAATACCTAGGGTCAATACCTCAGACCAGATACCTTGGACCAATACCATGGACCAAATACCTCAGACCAAAAACCTATTTTTCCAAGATATACATGCTTTTCCTTATGTGAAAGTGCGTGTGTATGTATATGCTACTTGTGTTTAGTGAACCTGCGTGTATACACAGCTTGGTCAAGGTGAATCTGTGTATACCTCTCTTTCTTCATTCTTTGTAGTCTGATCTGTAATTCCTTGCTGTTAACCTACTGTACTGTGATCTTTCATCTGCGTGAGTTGCCATCAAGGACAACACTTGTATCATAATGCCAACAGCTACTATGAAGGTGAAAACAATGAAAAGAAATCTAAACTTCTAGGTTATATGATGTAATTTGAGTCTTTAAGTGTGCATGATGATGGAGATATTGCAAAGTACTTTTTAAGAGTTGATGAAGTTGTGAACACCATAAGAGGGCTTGATGAGAAGCTAGATGAAGATATGGTAGTTCAAAAGGTGTTGAGATTTATTCCTGAAAGGTTTAATCTTAAGGTTCTATCCATGAAGAGATATCAAATATGAACACTCTAACTCTAGATCAACTCCTTGGTATACTTACTTCCTATGAGATGAGAATTTCGAATGGAAATTCTGTAGCCAAAGAATCGACCTTCAAAGTAGAAAATAAGTGCAAAGAAGAGAATGAAGACACTTTTGTGAATCAGATGAAGAAGAAGCCAATTTTTTGAGAAAACTCAAGTGAGGATCGGGAAAGTATAAAGGTAAGCTACATTTCAACTGTTTTAATTGTGGCAAAGTTGGTCACTATGCATCAAAGTGTCCTAAAAAGAAGAAGAAATATTATGATCCCAATGAAAGTTTCAAGAAAGTTCAAAAGGATAGAAATAAGGTTAAGAAAAGGGGTTTTTATGTTCAAGAAGAGAGCTCATTGAAAAGAGAAGTTAGCCGCTTCTCAAATGAAGACAAAGATGATGAAGGCCCAAAATAATTCATGTTGATGACAATAGAAAATTTGCAAGTCACAGCCATTAGTTTTGATGATGAAGAGGGTGAAGTGGACCTAGAAGGATCTATGGTAAGTGCACTTGAAGAAATAGAGAGAATGAGGAAGAAAATTAAATCCTAGGAGTCTTTGATAAAAGAAAAGTTTGAATTTGTTGAGTCATTGCTCTTGCAAGTAGAAGAAGGCAAGAAGATTCAATAATCTCTAAACCAACAATTGAATGAAAAGAATAAAGCATGTGAAAGGTTAGAAGGAGAAATCTTGTTGCAAAAGGAGTTGGAGAAGGCCAAAACACAGTTGAGTTTCAATCAGAAATTCAGTAAAGGGACTAAAGATTTAAATGAAATATTGGAAGCACAATGACTCTCTAAATATTGTGGTGATCTTAGCTTTGAAGTGGAGACTAGTGAAACAACTGAATTAAAGGGCAAGAAGACAATTACTTTTGTTCCAGCAGCACATGAAAAAAACTGTGCAACAACAAAAGGAGAATATGCAGCCTAAGAAACATCAGCAACATCTAAAGAAAAACATTGGCCATGTAATTTGAAATTTCCAGTATTCAGCCCAACATAGAAGGAAACCTTAAAGGAATGAGATTTTCCCAAGGTATTGCTTGACATGTAGAAACTATGGCCACATAGAAGCAAACTGTCGAGTAAATATTTCCTACAGAAAACTCATATATAGAAGAATATTTCGGTAGAGGGAAAGTAGACATAGGTATAATAATTATTTTGATCCTTTGAACTACCAGGTGCAATGTTTTAAGTGTCATAATTTTGTGCATATAGCAGTAAATTGCAGACTCAATGAGAGGAAGATTGAACCCGTTATTGAGTAGAATGAACAAAATTCCAAGGTTTGGAAAGAAAAGGAGAAATCAGAGCAATGTGATATTGCTTTATATGCTCAAAATGAAGGGAGTCATTGTTATGTTGACAATGGTTGTTCCAGGTATATGTCAGGAGATAGAAGCAATTTTTTGACATGGAAACCAGTCGATAAAGGTAATGTGAATTTCGAAAATAATGCTCTAGGAAAAATTATTGCAAAAGTAGTGATCAGTTTATCAAATGGAAAAGGTAAATCCGATAATTTTCTATACATTGATGGGTTGAAGCATAACCTATTTAGTGTGTCACATATTTGTGATCAAGGCTATGATGTAATTTTTATAGCCAAAAACTGTCAAATCAAGTCTTCAAGCACAGGTTAGATAGTTGTTGAAGCTGTGAGAATAGATAATAATGTATGTGTTCTCAAAGAAAAGACAAAGAAGTGTTGCTTATCCAGGATTGATCAGATTTGGTTGTGGCATAAGAGACTTGGACATCATAACTTTGATCAAATAGTCAAGCTGAGAAAGAATATTGTTGTCAAGGACTTACCCAGGCTGTGAAAACCAAAGAATATAATTTTCAAATACTACCAATTGTGCAAGAAAAGTCGAGTTCCATTTAGGTCAGAGGAGAAATCATCATCAAAGCCATTGCGGCTGGAACACATGGAATTGTGTGGACTATCCAGAATGTAGTCACCCACAGGTAAATTATATTCTATGCTAATAATTTATGATTTTATCAAGATGATGTGGGTTTATTTCCTTAGAGAGAAATCTGAATCTTTTGAGAAGTTTAAAGAGTTCAAAGTCGTGGCTGAGAATGAAACTGATTGCATAATCAAGAGCATAAGGTCTGACAATGGAGGTGAGTTCACTTCAAAATTATTTGATGAATTTTGCAAGAAGAATGGCATCAAAAGACAATTCACAATAGTAGAGACCCCAAAACAAAATGGTGTAGAAAAAAGAGAAAAAAAGTCAATAACAATTAGCTAGAGCCATGATGGATGAAATGAATGTACAACAAAGATTTTGGGCAGAAGTTATTCGTACAAAAATGATTATTCTCAACAAAGCACATCTCAGGCCAAACAATGAAAAAACTCCCTATGAACTTTGACATGGAAAACGTGCAATAATTAAACACTTCAGATTCTTTGGTAGTAGATGTTTTATTAAGAGAAATGATGAGAAGCTAGGTAAGTTTGATGCAAGAGAACATGAAGAAATTTTTCTTGGATATTCACATGACAACAAAGGGTATAGATTCTATAACAAGAATTCCAAGAGGATCGTTGACTGTATTGATGTCAAGGTGGATGAACACTTTGAACCTGAAGACAAGCAACCAGTGAATACTAGAGCTAAGGAACCAGTCAACAATGATGAGGAGCCACATGTAGAAGAAGAACATTTTGAAGAACCATCCAGTCCTCAAGCCAAATATCCTTCAAGGTATGTACAAAATCACCACCCAACTAATCAAAATGTTGGAGAATTAAATTCTTGTGTGCATACAAGAAGGAAGTTTCTTAATCCCCATGTGTCATGTTGTCCATGGAGGAACCAATAGACGTTGTACAAGCCAGTCAAGATCAACATTGGTTAAAATAATGGCATGAAGAATTAGACCAAATAAAGAAAAATCAGACATGGGAACTTGTTCCAAGGCCTGCAAACAAGAATGTCATTGGCATGAAATGGGTTTTTAGGAACAAAATGAATGTTTGTGGAGAAGTGGTAAGTAACAATAACAGATTTTTATGCAAAGGGTATGCTCAAATAGAAGGCCGATGAAACTTTTGATCCTATTATTAGATTAGAGGCAATAAGAATGTTTTCGATATTCTCTTATTTCAAGAAATTCAAAATTTATCATATGGATGTCAAATCTACCTTTCTCAATGGAGACTTATGGGAAGAAATCTATATAGAGAATCCATAAGGTTTTAAGCTAACAGAGAAATAAGATTATGTTTGCAAGATTAAGAAGGCCTTGTATGGTCTCAAGAAAGCCCCTAGAGCTCCATATTCTAAGCTAGACAGCTACCTGCTCAATTGTGGATTCAGAAGAGGTGCACCTAACAACAACTTATATTTTAAATCAAAGGATGGAAAGCTTCTAGTGATGGTCGTATATGTTGATGACATTATGTTTTCCAGTGATTGAGACTTGTTAACTATCTAATTTATATCTGATATGAAGGTCGAGTTTGAGATGTCAATGCTTGGAGACCTCTCTTACTTCCTTGAATTGCAGATTGTCCAAACCCCCAAAATAATTTTTATTTCTCAAAATAAATATCTCAAAGAAGTGTTGAAGAAATTTTGCATGGAAGAATACTCTTTAGTGAGCACACCAGTGGTAACCGGTTGCAAACTTAGCAAGTCAGATGAATCTTCTGAAGTGGACCAGACTTTATATAGATCCATAATTTGCAACCTCTTATATTTGATAGCTTCAAGACTACACATCATGCAGGTTGTTGGTGAAGTTAAAATATTCCAAGAAACCCCCAGACAGATCCATCTACTAGCAGCTAAGAGGTTTCTTAGATATCTCATATGCAACAATGGATTATAGAATATGGTACCCTAAGGTAAATATTTTTCATTATTTTTTTATATTGATGTCGATTGAGAACGTAATGTAGATGATAAAAATAGCACAAATGGTGGTGATTTATTTATTAAAGAATGTCTAGTTTCATGATTGACCAAGAAGCAAGCTTCCTTTTCCTTATTTACAACTGAAACAAAGTATATGACAATAGCTTCTTGTTGCAAGCAACTATTGTGGATGAAGAAAACCTTGTAAGATGTATGAGTGATCCAGTTGGATATTGGTGACCACCCACCTATTCCACCTAGACCTCCCTTTGGTTTCATTTTTTTCCCTGTTTATTTCAGCATTTATTGTTTTTAAACATTTTTAGGGTCCCGAACTTCCAAAGTAGTTTTGACCCCATAAACGATGTTTTTTTGAGGTGCGTTGTAGGCCTGTGCCTATGGCACGAGCCCGCAACAAGACATGTAGTACTCAGAGAGACCTTTCTAAAAAGGTATATTACGCACCAAAAAGATATAATATTACCTAGTTATGCCCTCGGGAAGTTGGCTAACTAACTAACCCCAACAGGGCCCACAAACGCTTGGCATTACATCTCCTCGGGTTAGGGTTTTGGTTGTTTAGTGTTTTCTCATGTTTTTAAATAATAAATAGGTCCTTGAGCCTCATTGTAACATAGTTTAGAGGTATGCAGCCGTCACATATCTTCTTAGAGATAAGCTACCATCACTCAAGCTAGTCTTATTTCCATTCCGTTTTTAAGCATATTTCAGTATTTGATATTAATGAAGTGTTATTTCTATTACATCTTTGTATTTATTGTTATTTATGTAATTTGTTGCGTTCCCAATTAAATTCGGATCAGTGGTATTAGAGTGGTTCGTTATTTCTTTGTTTTTCCTTGCATGCCCCCAACGAGGTCGGGATATAAGGAGTTAGGGCTTGAATTGGTCAAATATTTGCAAGACTAGCCACGCAAATCCTGATGGCCTCCCATGGGGAAAGAAAAGAAAGACGAGGGGGCAGGAGATCCTTTCAAAATCTTGCTCAAAGAATCCCTCCAGTGATAGAGGAACGCGATGATGGACAAATTTTCCTAGATCCTTCAGCGGCTACCCAAAGGCGACACATATACTTCTAGCAACTATTATGGAAGCGCCACACCCTTTAACGTACACGTTAACTTTGACATTCCCATATTTGAGGGTCAGATATATGCAGACGTCGTAGATAAATGGTTAAATATGCTAGAAGGATATTTTTTTTGTTCATGATTTTTCTAGTTGGGAAAATATTACTTTTTCTCTTCTCAAAGTCTCCCTCATGTCAAGGATTGGTGGGAAACCTACTGTGAGCAGAAGCGTGAAAGTACGCCCTCACTATTTTAAACCACACCCACTTGGGATTCATTCTAGGACTCCATCAAGGATTAGTACTACCATGTCAGGAGCTATGAGGATAAATACATAAAGTGGACCACACTACAATAGGGAAGAGACCAAGATGTGTCAAAGGTTACCAATTTTTTTCATACCCATCACACGAACTTGGTATCAAGGATTCTGAGAAACATTTGGTACTCTAGTACCGTGGTTTCCTACATCGATACATCTAAGATAAGATGGAGTTCCTGGATATCTCCTCGCTTGACACAGCATACCGATACGCTTTCAAGACTGAGCAGAAGCTTAAACATCAAAAGCGATACTTTGGATCTGTGAATCCGAAGCAAGGGAAAGGAGCCCCCAAACTGTAGAGAAGAGGCCAAAGCTAAGGTGGCATGACCCATGATAACCCACTAAAGATGCAAGCAAAGTACAACACCACAAAGACAAAGAAGGACACGGGAAAGTGGTGTGAGTTCTATAAGAGTTCCACTCACAACACAAGTGAGTGTCGGGCCAAGCAGTCATTGGTGGCCAAGATGAAGGCTTCTTAGTCTGACGCATATTCCGACTCTGAGTTAGAACCTAACAAGGGGAATGACAAAGGGAATAAGATCATTGACATGGAGTTGCCACCACAATCCAAAAGATTGAGCTTGAAGATCCATCAATCCCTTCAGAGATGAGGTACTGTTGATGTTGCTCCACTTGAAATTTGTGATGTATTATTAGGGCAACCATACTTATGGAAGCGGCATGTTGTATATGATTCTAGACCTCGATCTGTTATTATTTATTTGGGTACTAAGTTATACAAGATACTGGAGGTAGCCCCGCCCACTGCCATATTTTTCATCTCTACTAAGCAAAGCAGTAAGGTCATCTCCCAGACTGGGAATTTTTTTTCATTCTGATTCGCTCTCAAAGTAAGGGGAATGTCATAGCCACATCCATTTCGCCTGAGAAGGGTTCCTCCAAGAAGCAGAAGTAGGTGGACACGGTTGTGGAAGAATACAGGTACATCTTCTTCTCACCCATAGGGGTACCCTTGCATTGTCAGATCAATCATTCAATCGATCTAACTCCTGGGGAATCTCTTGTAGAAATTCTGCAAATTCTCTACAAATCTAGCTCTAAGATCATGTAGAAAAGCTGACTGTAGATTAACCCGATAATGCAATATACCAAAGCAAAATACTATAATCTACTTCTACTATCAATTTGTGGAAGCTTAAAGATCAATTTGAATCAGAGTTGAACACATATAACTAGAAGAAGAAGAAATCACAATACACATGAAAATACTTTGGGGAAAGCCTCAACTAAAAACCCCACTATCTGTATTATCATACAAGATGGAAATATTTCAGAATTACACAAATCTTTAGCTCTCACAGCTAGCCAGGTCTCAGTACAATCCTCTTGGATTCTCACAGACAATCAAAGCTTCTCACAAGCCTTCTCCTCTGCCCTCCAAGCCTCCTATTTCCTTGCGCAGTTTCTTCTGGGTGATACTCCTATTACCAAGTGTAACACTAATCTCTCACATCGATCTCACACCCTGTAAAATTGCACAATCCTCAAGGAACCTTCTCCTTTTGGGATGAGTTTCCTTTATAGGAAAACACATGCAACTAATAGTACAATGTCCCTGTCGTTAATCTCAACTGGGTCTTTCTCAGAATAGACATGTATGAGTTAATTATGAGAGAATCTTCAGTTATCTGGAGTACACTAGTTGGATGCATGCATGCATTAATTGATTGAACTCACAATTAGTTCCTCAAATAGTTTGGAACTAATCTAACTGGACTTAACTCAGTAAACTGAGCTAACTAATTACAACTCAAATATAACTCAATCTTATCTCCTTAATTAAGGGATAATCTCCTTAATTTTAGGGATAACTCTTGCATGAATTCAAAAAGACATCTAACTTGAATTTCTCCAACTAATTAATCCATAATGAATTAATTAATTATTTTTCAAGCAGTGGTGAGACTAAATTTAAATTTTAATTCTCAATTTTAATTCAAGGACAAATTAAAATTGGAATATTCTGAATTCTATTTTTATCATTTCTTGTTGCTATTTTCAACACTCCCTCTCGACAAGAGAGGAATTCAACTCAATCCCGATCTTGAACCTTTGGAATGTTCTGCATGCAAAACTTCTCTCTAATGTTGTTGCTCCAGCGACTCCAAAAACAAAAAAACATCCAACCTAAATGAGAATGATGCTTCTATCATCAAAGTCTCTGACTTCTATTGCCTCTGTCGACTGAAAACTCTCAGCTCCTACTAACTTAGAATTTTTGCACTATTGCCAATCCTTCTCTGCGCACTTCAGTATCTGATTGCTCTAGTCTCTATCACTTTTATCTCTGATTGCATCAATCCCACTGATTCCTCCCGCTATTATGTAATTTGGGTTCCCGTAGCAAGGTACGATCCATGAGATAAAACCTTTCAATGGGCCCTACCCAATTTCAACCTTCTTGGGACTATCACTTCACATTGCCCCACCTCACACCTAGAGATATGGTTGCATGTGATCCCTCTGCCCACTTCTCCAATTGTGGCTCATCCACAATTGCCTGAGACTTCTTCTAGGGTTGCATGTTGAGAGGTAATTTACTCTCCCTCTCAACCACCAAGTCTCTAACATTTGTCTTGCTCCTCAAGGCTTTGCATGCATCTTGAACCTCAAGAGCATATAGGTTCTCGACTTGTGAACTGATCTGTTTCACATGTCTCATGGTGATGTGTCTAAGGAAAACCTTTCCCTTACTGAAGACAACATTGTAGCCTTTGTCCTCCAACATCACGACCGATACCGAGTTCTTCTTTAGTCCAAGCACATACGTCACATTTTTTAAGGTGATAGGAGCTCCATGCTCCCTCTTACAAGCAACCGTGCCCACTCCTGAAACACTATATCTTTCATCGTCACCCATCTCTATGCACATCTTGAGGTCTTTCTCCTCCAAGGTATTGAATAAAATTTTATCACCAGTCATGTGGAATGAGGCTCCACTATCAAGATACCAGACACAACCCATCCTCGATGACACCATGCATGTGATGAAGGTAAATTCCATTTCAAACTAAGAGGCTAATGCCTCACCTTCCAATCATTCCGAGGATCCCTTCTTGGACTTGTTCAATGGGCAAATAGTCGCATAATGTCCCATCTCAATTGAAGTATGATATGAATTTGATTCGCACCTGCAACCCCAAACTTCAAACTTCGAATTCTCTTCTCAATATACTATTCACTACTCCGATAAACTAGCTTTGATAAACTAAGCTTTGATACCATGTAGAAATTCTACAAATTCTCTACAAATCTAGCTCTAAGACCATGTAGAAAATCTGACTATAGATTAACTTGATAATGCAATATACCAAATAAAAATACTATAATCTACTTCTACTATCAATTTGTGGAAGCTTAAAGATCGAGTTGCATCAAAGCTGAACAAATATAACCAAAAGAAGAAGAAATCACAATACATATGAAGATACTTTGGGGAAGTCTCACCTAAAAACCCCACTATTTGTATTATCATACAAGGTGGAAATATCTCAGAATTACTCAAAGCTTTAGCTCTCACAGCTAGCCAGCTCTCAGTACAATCCTTCTAGATGCTCACAGGCAATTAAAGCTTCTCACAAGCCTTCTCCTCTGCCCTCCAAGCCTCATATTTCCTTGCGTAGTTTCTTCTGGGTGATCCTCCTATTACCAAGTGTAACACTGATCTCACACCCTGTAAAACCGCGCAATCGTCAAGGAACCTTCTCCTTCTGCATGGATGAGTTTCCTTTATAGGAAAACTCATGCAACTAATAGTACAATGTCCCTGTCGTTAATCTCAACTGGGTATTTCTCAGAATAGACATGCATGAATTAATGATGAGAGAATCTTCAGTTATCTGGAGTACACTAGTTGGATGCATGCATGAATTAACTGACTGAACTCACAATTAGTTCCTCAAACAGTTTGGAACTAATCTAACTAGACTTAACTCAGTAAACTGAGCTAACTAATTACAACTCAAATATAACTCAATCTTATCTCCTTAATTAAGGGATAATCTCCTTAATTTAAGGGATAATTGTTGCATGACTTTAGAAATATATCTAGCTTGAATTTCTCCAACTAATTAATCCATAATGAATGAATTAATTATTTTTCAAGCAACTGGTGAGACTAAATTTGAATTTGAATTCTCAATTTTAATTCAAGGACAAATTAAAATTGGAATATTCTGGATTCTATTTTTATCATTCTTGTTGTTATTTTCAACACCACTACCCAACGAGCTAATATATCACCACTCCATTATGGAAAATGAAGAGATCAAGCAGAAAATCTAGGAGTTGCTACAAAAAGGGCACATCCGACTAAGTTCCTTGCCTTGTGGGAGCCCAATTGTACTTGTACAAAAGAAGGATCGAACCTGGAGACTTTGCATTGATTATTAGGCACTAAACAAAATCATTGTCAAGAACAAGTATCCAATCCCACAGATTGATGACCTGCTGGAACACCTCAAGGGAACCAATTATTTCAACAAGATCAATCTGAAGTCTAGTTATCACCAGATTCCAATAAAGCCCACAGATGTATGGAAGATTGCCTTTAAATCGAAGGAAGGCATGTGAATGCTTGGTTATTCCCTTTAGGTCGACAAATGCCCTTGTTACTTTTATGAGGCTAATGGATGACATCTTGTGGCCCTTCACCAACTTGTTCGTGGTGGTTTATCTAGATGACATCCTCATCTTCAACAAGAGTTGGGAAGAACACTTGCAACACATTCGAAAGGTCCTTCAAACCCTTCGACAACACAAACTGTGTGCCAACTTGGAGAAATGCACCTTTGGCATGAGCCAAGTCTAATACTTGGGTTACATCATAGATGAGCATGGTGTGCATGTGGACTTGAACAAGATCAAAGTCATTCAGGATTGCCTAGCCCTAATTACTCTAACGGATCTTCGTAGTTTTTTGGGCCTTACAAATTTGTATCGAAGGTTCATGTTTGGATTCTCCCATATCATTTGGCCTCTAAGTCAAATTACTAAGGGCGGGGCGAAAGAAAATTGTTTCTGGTCTGAGTCCCAACATAAGTCATTCGTTGAGTTGAAGCACCATCTCTGCTCTGCACCAATAGTCACACTTCCAGACCTACAACTACCATTTGAAATTGGGACAGATGCCTCAAACTATGCTATTTGTACAGTCCCCACCCAACACAGTCATCCAATCACCTATCATAGTGAGACACTTTCTGATACAATTCATAAGTACCCACCTATGATAAAGAGATGTATTTCATTATGCAGGCTTATTGACAATGGAAGCACTACATTCTGGGGAAGGAGACTATCAGCCACACCGATCATCGACCTATTTAGTTTATACAGACTCAGAGGAAGTTGCAGAATCATTGCCATCAAAAGTAGTCTACATATCTGCAACAATTGCACTTGAATACTAAATACAAAAATGGCAGCACAAATCATGTTGTAGACTGCCTCAACCACCCTCCAGTTGTAGCACTGACTATTATTCTCAACTCTTATGGTCATGAGACATTTGAATAGCTGCAATTATACAAAAATTATGTAGATTTCGCCTCGACATACTAGATTCTAGTAGCTGGAAAGCAAGTTCCTGATTTTCACCTTCAGGATGCATTATTATGCTACTTGGGCCACCTTTGTGTTCCTTCAAGCGAGCGTGCCAAGCTGCTTTGGGAGGTGCACTAAGTTAGGTCGCAAGACACTTTGGTGTGGAGAAAATTATGGTTGTACTACAAAAGTACTTTTATTGCCCCAAACTTCGACCGAATGTTGGGAAATATATTAGATCCTGCACTGCCTGTGCCATCGTCAAGCCAACCATCGAGAAGCAAGGTATGTACACTCCTCTACCTACTCCCAGCTGGCCGTGGTAATCCATCTCGATGGACTATATGTCTGGCCTCCCTTCTACCAAGCATGGTAATGACTATGTATTTGTGGTTGTGTCTAAATTTTCTAAGATGGCTATATTGGCAGCTTGCAAGAAGAGTATAAAAGTAGAGGACACTACCAAAATCTTCTTTGAACGAGTATGGGTACATTTTGGGATCCTACAAACCATTATATCAGATCAAGATATCAGGTTCCTGAGCACATTTTGGTCAATCCTTTGGACACTATTGGACACCAAGCTCACCAAATTGACTACCTTGCATCGCCAGACTGATGGCCAGATGGAGGTCGTCAATAGGATGATATTGCATAGACTCTGCATGTCCAACTCCAAGCATCCTCAAACCTAGGATGAGAGTCTTCCATATGTGTAGCACATTTATAATAGAGCTCTCCATAGATCGACTAGCCACAGTCCCTTTCAAGTGGGTCTAGGATTTCAATCATTGTGTCTCATTAATGTTTCCATGAGTCATGCGACTATGTAGAAAAAATCCACACATTTACTTTTTGAGGATGATAAAGTGACCAAATTTATTGAACGCATCCAAGACATCTGCCAACAGGTCCACAACATCCTAGAGAAGTCAAATGACAAGTACAAGCAACGACATGATGAACATCGGGTGCCACATAAGTTTCTAGTGGGAAAAAAGTTTTGGCTACATTTGCAGAAAGAACGCCTTCCTAGAGCCCATTGCAAGTTCAGACCACTCCGATATGGTCCTTACACCATTACCAAGGTTGTAGGAGACAATGCTTTTGAGCTCAACATTCCCCCATTTCTTGTTCTGCACCTAGTGTTCTATGTGGACCGCCTTCGACCATACTTCCCACCATTGTTGAACACATCAGACATTGCAGAACAACTTACACCAACAAAGTTAAACCCAAACTGCATGGAACAGGTGACAACTAATCGGATTATGGACAAAGAGTTCAAGAACACTCGCGAGAAAAAGATCCAACTATATCAGGCTGTCAAAGCTGGCCAACTCATGCACCAAGGAAAGTGGCTCACTAGGGATCAGGTTCAGTAGAAATTTCCTCACCTCATGAAGGCTCTTCATGCAATGATGACCATTGCTTCCTAAGGGGGGAGGAATGACCCAGGTTGATATTGGTGGCTAGGAACCTATTCCACCTAGAACTCCTGTCGGTTTCATTTGTTTCCATGTTTATTTCAACATTTACAATTTTTAGCATTTTTTCAGGTCCTGAACTTCTAAAGCAGTTTTGACCCCTTAAACGATGTTTTTTATAGGTTTGTTGTAGGCCCATAGTCATAGGTAGGGGCCTGCAGAAAAACCTAGTGTTCGTAGTAATCATAGATTGTTGAAGTTATTGGTGAATAAGGAATAAATTATTTATTTGGAGGCAGAGATGGCATTCATGGTTCTAATATGAAAATGGAAGAAACATGAATCAATGAGTGTCAAGCAAGTTGAATCTTGCAAATCTGGGGTTAGTGATCCTTCCAGTGGGTATTTGTAGAAATTTTGAATAATATGACACATATTCATAGAGATTATCCTGATTATACACTTATAAGCGGAACATGCATAATACATAACCTCCTCTACGTTGATCATCAATTTACAGAAGCAGAAACATTCACAGGCGCACATAGAAGCATCAATCAAACTCATGAACACAGTATGTATCCCGGGGAAAGCATCTCGCTAAAAACCCCAACTATCTGTACATTATATTGATTGAATCATGTAACATTACAAAGTACAATGCTTATCACAAGCAATCCAGTACCAACTCCACATGTTACACACAATACAGCTCAGATCTGATCTCCAAATCTATTCCACTGCTTGCCTACCTCCACAACTCAACACCTGCTCAAGAATTGATGAGAATGGTTTACCAAACTCGTATTTCACCTGCAAAGAATCACTCACACTGTGTTGGACGTGAGAATAGGCTACAATTCTTGGTATTGGCCAATTCATTGGCATACTCAATCCCTCTGATTGTGCAAATCATCATGCACAACTATAGCCACAACTGATAGCAATCTGATCCTCTAACACCTGTCCTTGCTGAACTGAACATGCACTGACATGCAACTAAGTTAACTGATGTATTCTATAGTTGCATTATGAGTTAATAACTTGTGAATTAATTAGTAACTAATTCAACCAACTCATCTCTAGTCTATTGATCAGTTAGACTAAATACAATTAGTTTAACAAAGCTAAACTGAACACAACTCCATCAACTGCACCTCCAGTCCACTAAACTCAACTCACTTGAGTTCTAACTGAAGTCCTGCATGCAAATATTAGTCATCCCATAGGTAACCACGTATTTCCTTCTGGGATCTGCATGTACCACATCCGTAGCTCATCCTGAAGTTCTCCAAGAGAATAAGATCAAGTTTATAGTCCAAATATTATTATGAGACAATAATATTTTACTTTTCTATTTTTGACAGCCAGTCTAAAAATAGACTTTGATCACTCATACTATGATCACTCATACTGTGGTCACCCATACTGTGATCACTCATACTCTAATCACCCATACTGTGATCACCCATACTGTGATCATCCCTGCTAGGATCAAAAATAGTACTTGCGCCATAATTTGCCTGCGGGCCCACTTAGTGAAGGTGACTCCTTTCCACTAAGCTCCATCATCTTGTTTCATTCTAAAAGAGCATTTCTTGTTGCACACTTTTCAATAGTATTGGTAAATCATTGGGGTGATAGCTCCATTCAGTTGTAGATGATAAATTACGGAGTTCTAGCTTCCTATTGGTTGTAGCCAGAGAAATATAAAAGCAAGTTGTAGTTTTCCTTGTGAAGTAATGAAGAATAATTTTGAATAATTTGTTTTCACCTTATGATATTGTTTCTTTTCATGCTTATTTAATTAATTGTTGAAGTGATTCATGGTGCCCTAATGTTCTTGCACAAGTGAATTTTTTTTTTTGGAAAAATTCCTACTGATTCACATCCCCTCTCAGTATTTTCCTATTTTCCAACATTTGGATCATCATTGAGTACATGAGAAATGCCACAACAATATAACAATACCACAGTGATGTAATTCAAATTGTTCCATAAATACAATAGGTTGAAACTTGAACATAGAGGCTCGGATATCAATTTGGTTTACTCACCTTTTTAGCTTGATTAGAAAGATAATATGGACCATAGGGATGGGTTGATATCATAAACATAGTCAACCTTCCAACAATAAGAAAGTGGCACAACAATCGTTAAGTCAAGCTTCTTCAGATTCTTCAATAGGATCTATTCTATAACTTCACAATTTTCGATCACCAAGGAGATTTTTCATAATTATTGAGGTGAAGGCTTTGCATTATAGAACTCAGATTAATTACAGACTTTGAAAGGGGTTCATACTAGTATATATAATTTCAACCCCTTCCACAAACCTCTACAAGACCATGAACTTAGCTCAAGATCAAGTTTAGCACTACCAGATTTAAATGCCAAAGTGCAATTTGGACTTATAACATTTTCATAGAAGTATATCTTTAGGAACCTTGGCCTAATACCATAGATAGAACTCATATCGCTTCACAGAGGAAATTCAAAACATGGAGAAGAGGACCTCATTACAGAGATAATTCAAACTTCTCTTCAAAACTAGCTCTGATGCCATGTTGAAATTTGATTGCAAGTTGAATTTTTGATCATGATAACTACTTGTTCAATTATGCAAGTAAAAAGAAAGTAGATATCACAATGCACAAAGAGACAATGCAAGTTTACCCTACGGAAACCCATAATGAGAAAATCGCAACAATCCCTTCCTTATAGACTCATTGTCAACAAGAGAGATATTCAAGTCATAGACAAACTACCTAGTAGTAACATGATAGATGAGCCCCCAAGTGCCAAGTCTTCCCTCCATTAAAACAGTAGCCTTCAACTATCGACAAGAACTATGTCACAATTTTGTCCTTATTACTGGCTTAGAAAATTCGGATAGATTGCCTCAGAAACTTCACATAGCCTATAATAATGTCTCAGAAATAGCATATGAAGCACCTTAGGAATATCATACGAACTGCCTCAAGAATCGTGTATGAAATTCCTCAAAAATATCCTTCATTCTACCTTAGAGATGTGAGCTTTGGAGGAGGATGAATGGGTATGTAAATGGTCTTCCTTTCCATGTGAAAGGATGCCTCATGTAGGCAGACCAACTTAAAAAATGGAGGGTCGACTTGACCATTTAGGGTTTAACCAAAAACACATAAATTTTATTTTCTTTTCTTTTTGAAATATACAAAATTTTCTCTTCTTTGAGCATGAAACCTATGCTACAAATATATATATATATATATCTATATATATATATATATATATATATATATATATATATATATATATATATATATATATATATATATATATATATCCTTTTTATGACCCAAGCATATTAAATATGCTTTAATAATTTTACAAATGACAAAAAATTGTTTTGAATACTGAACGTAGTTATAATTTCAACACTAGTGACTTTTGCTTAATGATATGGTCGTGCTGTTTGTGTGTTGTTGAATGAAGAGGTTAGCATGTTTGGCCAAGTTCTTATGATTGCAGGTGCCCCATTTATTATGCTAGATCTAAGAGTCATTGTAGGGATGAAAATTGATTTTGATTGGCATTTGTATTTGCAGTTGGTGACATTTTCCTCTTTTGCCAATTTTATTCTTGTCTGTGATCTTAGTAAAACCTTCTGCATCTTGAGATGAGGCCATTGGGATATAATTTTGAGCTTGGTTCGTAAGGAAGTCTCTAAAAATGTGTCAATGTTCGTGACATTTGTGACAAAAAAGGGATTTTTTTGTAGTCGATTAATTTCTCCTAGATATCATCCTCACTACTTAGTATGATGTTGGATATAAGTGGTTGTGAGCACACACACGGGTGTAGGAGGTAGATCTACCATGTTTGGGTTGAACATGCAGCGAGAAAATCTAGTTTTGACTTTGCTTTGGTCAAACTAGATTAAAATTTGAATTTCTATTTCAACAGAATACTTGGAGGTAGTTAACTGATATGTCATGGCACTTTTCACTCAATTAACTCAATTATTTCGAGTTGGGAAAGCTTGAGTTTAGTTAGGTATGTTTGATTGCTAATTTGTAGCAATCTATTTCAGTTAATTTGAGTCATTGTCAATTCCATAGTTCTAATTGTCAGAAGAACTAATGGAGGTCAAGTTGTGGAAGTGGAACTTCAACCACACTCAGTGATCAACTATTTAACTCATCAATGAACCAAAAATAATTGTTGCACACATAGAATTCGAGTTACCTAGTTGAGATGGAGATTCCAAGGTAGTTTACTATTAGCTATAGCATATTCCAATGTGTATAGGTGGTGCATGCAGTCAAAGAAAGACCTGAGGTAATTGCGCAATTCCATGGTGTGAAATTCCTAAAAAATAGGGACAATTTCCCAAGGGAACAATGCAAGGAAATAGGAGGTTGAGGGCTTGAAAATTGTCTAAGTGTTGGCCATAGTTAGTCAGTCAGGAAGAGCGATAAACTATACACTTGCAGGTTGTGCTCAGGCTTAAGAAAGGATATGTATTTCATCTATATTCTCTGATAAATGAAATATATATAGTAAGGGGTTTTAAGCAGTTGCTTTCTCGTAGATAAATCTCTCTGCATGTGTGATTTTTCCTTTTTGAATGTCTAAGATTCTTGTTCTAAATGGTGAATTAGCTTCCGCAGATTAGTAGAGTAGCTTCAAGTCTTGTGATTTAGTAAATTTCATGAGAAGTATTGAATATACACCTTAATTTCTACGTGGTATCAAAGCTCGAACCACTATAGAGCAGAGATTTCAAAGTTGCCATTGCACGAGGTTCAAATTTACAAATCAGTGTTGTAGGTTTTCTTCAGGACTAAGAAGATGGATTTCAATGGACGAAGGCTTGAGTATGCCCCTGACAGAAGCTTAAATTATGTTTAATTGAAGGACCACATGGAGGCAGTATTGGAGGATAATGGGTTGAAGGAATTCATTGATAATGATATTCTGAAACCAACAACATCTGATGCTAAGGATCAAGGAAAATTTTAAGAATTGAAAATTTTCTTGAAGTTTAAAAACATTTGCGAATCTCACTAATCCCTAATATGAAAAATATAAAATGTTTATTGATATATTTGGACAATTTTCAAATTTATAAAGATTTTATATATAGTATCTATATAATGTTGGCGATTTTGAGGTAAAATAATTTTATATTCTAAAATTTGGGCGAATCATCTTTTATAAAAATTAGAAATTGGCGAATCTTTTTTGTGGAAAAATCATGGAAAATTAGCCCACTGGGCGAACATTAGCCCCTAAAATTTTCCATGCTAAGGATCTGGCAGAATGGAAGAAATGTGTAGCCAAGGCGAGGAGGATCATATTGGAGGGAGTAAGACACCATATTGTATCAAATATCCATGGAAAACAAACTTCTTATGCAATGTGGCAAGAACTGATATTTGTTCCAAAAATAGTAGTGACCACAAGAAATTGGTACTCGAGTACAAACTTCGAAATATTAAGATGTAGAGGAACAAGAACATTCCACAGTACCTTAGCAGGTTCACAGAATGTCATGATGAACTTGATCAAGTTGGGGTTACTTCAACATAAGATGATTTGGTGAGCCTAGTCACTCTAGGCCTTCCCAAGAGTTGGCACAACTACCAAGATTTGATGAACGGGAGGGAGAAACTACCAAATTGGGAACACTTATGGTCTAATTTGGTACAGGAGGAAATAAGGAAGAATACCAAATATGGGACTTAATCTAAGAGCGAGGATGAGGAGAATTGTGCCTTGGCTGGAAAGGAAAAAAAAAAAGGAAAGGGAAGAAATCCCAATCCAAAGTAGAATCTAGTCAAGGGGGCAAGAAGAAAGACTTGTCCAAAATCAAGTGTTTTCACTATCATCATTTCAGGAACTATGCCACAAAGTGTCCACATAAGAAGACAAGCGAGAAAACCATAGGAGGAGCAGTGGATGAAGCCATCACTTCAAAGTTCGAGCTTGATTTTACTCACATTGCATGCATGCCCAACACAGTGATGGAAAGTGTGTGGTATCTCGATAGCAGTGCCTCCTTCCATATGACAGGGAATGAATATTTTTTTAGTGATTTGGAGGAGAAGGATTTTTTCGGTGATTTAGAGCAGAAGGATCTCCAAATGCACATCAAGATGGGAGATGATAGAGGTATGGTGCTACTAGGATTGGTACAGTCACCTTTCAGAGGGAGTTGATCTCACCTCTCAAGCTCAAGGTTGTGATGTTTGTTCCGGGTCTAAAGAAGAATCTTGTCTCCATTGCAGTTTTGGAAGATTGTGGCTCCGATGTGATCCTCAACAAAAGAAAGGCATTTCTGAGACACATTTCCTCGGGATAGGTGAAGCATATCAGGGTTCATGTTAAGAACCTCTACAGGCCAGATGTGGATGATTGTATTACATTGAGAAAAATGGGGGAGAAGGTGTAGAGTCACGATGTTGGTGAAATTTGGCATAAAATACTTGGTCATTTACATCATGGCACTTTGAAGATCATGTAGCACATTACCACAGACCTCCACAAAGGTTCACCAGAGAAACATGACACATGAAAAGGGTGTACCTTAGGGAAGTACACAAAAGCCACTTTCCATGATTGGGACAACAAAGCACATGCAGCCCTTAAAAGTATCCGCTATGATGTTTGTGGACCTTTCTTGACAACCTCCACTGCTAGGCACAAGTATATTTTCATATTTATTGATGAATACTCACAGAAGTGCTCGATCTTCTTCATGCAGAAGAAGGATGATACTTTCTCCAAGTTCTTAGAGTTCAAGGCACTTTTGTAGAAAGAAACGAGCAAGGAGGTGAAGGCTCTCAAGAGTGATAATTGAGATGAGTATGTGTTGAATGAGTTTAAATTTTTTTTGTGAAAGAAGGAATTCAATGAGAGTTGACATCACCCACAACCCACATTAGAATGGGGTGGCTGAGAAGAAGAACCGAAGCATTCTAGGAGTAGCATAGCTGATGTTGCATGACCAAAACCTACCTCTGCACTTGTGGGCTGAAGCATTCAACACAATGGTCTATTTGTAGAAAAAGAGTGCTCATCATATTCTTGGCATGATCACACGAGAGGAGGCTTTCTCAGGGAGGAAGCCAGATGTTTCACACTTTAGGATTTTTGGAGCCTCTATCTATTGCCATGTATCCAAAGAATCATGAATAATTTAGAACCAACAACAAAGCTGGGGGTTATTTTTGGATACACAGAAACACCCCATAACTACCGTCTGTATTTTCCATCCCTCATAAAGACATTTGTGTGAAGGGATGTCAAATTTGATGAAGACAAAGCCATGCAATGATCTCTTGAGCATGAGCATCAGATCCCACCAAAGGAGGAGATTTTAGCTCCAAAGGAGGAGCCTCAAGATGTTGTGGAGAAACCACAAGTTGAGGAGAAAAGAGTGGAGAGAGCCACTCAAGCATAATCATCCAGAGAAGGTAGGAATGGAAACAGGGAAACTAAGAGATTTGTGAAGGATGCTAGGGAGAATCTGGGAGCTCCTTCAAATCAATGCAAGAAGAGAAGGTCACCAGATCAGTACACTAGTTACATGGCTCTTATGACTGAGCTAGTCAAGAACGATACATCCTCTTTCGAGGAAGAAGTAGAAAAACTAGTATGGGTTGATGCAATGGTGGAGGAGTATGCATCCATTGTGAAGAACAATGTTTGGGAAGTGGTTCCAAGACCAGCAAACAAATCAGATGTGGGTTCGAGATGGATCTTCAAGGTGAAGCAGGAAACATATGGAAGCATAGAAAAGTACAAGGCCATATATGTGGCCAAGGGGTACTCTTAGGTGGAGGGGATTGAATATGAGGAGACTTTTTCTCCTGTAGTAAGGTAGTCATCCATCAAATCAATCCTTGCTTTGGTTGTACAGATGTGGTCGAAGATCCACCAGATGGATGTGAAAACAACATTCCTCAATGGAGTTATCGAGGAGGAGGTGTATATCGAGCAACTAGAAGGCTCCAATACTTTTGATTGAGAGTATCATGTGTGTAGTCGGAAGCAAGTGTTGTATGGTCTCCAACATGCACCTCGTGCTTGGTACAATAGGATTGATAGTTATCTCGCCAGCTTGGGCTTCACCAAAAGTGAAGCTAATGAAAACCTCTATCATCTTTTGGTAGAAGGTAAATTATTGATTATTGTTTCATATGTTTATGACTTGATCCTTACTAGTGATGAGCAGTTGATCAGATCTTGCAAGGATGACCTTGCAAGAGATTTTGAGATGAAGGACATGGGTCTCGTGCACTACTTCTTTAGACTGGAATTATGGTAAGGTGATGGGGAACTGTTTGTCTCTAAGGGAAAGTATGCCAATGAAACACTTCAGAGGTTCCACATGGACAGGTTCAAACCCATGGAGACTCCTCTAGCGACCAGCTGGAGGAAAGAGCATGCCACTTCAGGTGAGGAAGTGGATGTGATTATTTACTGATAGTTGGTGTGTTCAATCATGTATCTTGTGAACACGTGACGAGACATGTGTAATGCGGTCAACCAATTAAGTTAAGCTATGGTTAGGCCAACCAAACTATTTTGGAGGGAAACAAAGCATGTTCTACAGTACCTCAGAGGCACTACCCAATTTTCACTTTGGTACCGATGGATAGACGGAGTGAAGTTGTGTGGCTTCAACGATGTAGATTGGGCAGGAAGTTCATTAGGCTGGGAGATACATCAGGTGGAATTTTCAGTGTTGGGTCTGCAACAATTTCTTGGTACAACAAGAAGCAGAGATCAGTGGCATTCAACTCAGCAGAAGCAGAATACATGGTTGTAAGTCAAGCAACATGTGAGGCGATCTAGATGAGAAAGATAATTGTTGGCTTGTTTGGTCAGATGATGGATCCTACTGTGATTTAATGTGATAATCGTAGTTGTATCAAACTCTCTGAGAATATTTTTTTTCCCAATTGATCCAAGCATGTTGATATCTGGTATCACCATCTACGGGATTGTGTGCAGAGACAGGTTATGTTGTTACAATACATTTCGACAGAGGAACAAGATGCTGATATTTCAATAAAGGCCTTGTCAAAAGGGAAGTTCGAGTTCCACAGGTGTAGGATAATGGTGGTGGATAATCCCTTTCTTGCTGAGAAGGAGTGTTGAAAATGAAACAAGAAAATCTAGTTTTGACTTTTCCTTGGTCAAACTAGATTGAAATTCGAATTTATGTTTTAGCAAAATACTTGGAGGTAGTTAACTAAGGTGACATTGCACTTGTCACTCAGTTAACTCAGTTAATTTGATTCGGGGAAGATTGAGTTCAGTTCATTATGTTTGATTTATAATCTGCAGCAATCTGTTTCAGTTAATTTGAATTATTCTCATTTTAACTAGTTCTAACTGTCAGAAGAACTAGTGGGGGTCAAGTTGTGGAAGTGGAACATCAACCACACTCAGTGATCAACCAGTTAACTGATCAATTACCCAAAAATAATTGTTGCATGCAGAAAATTTGAGTTACCGAGTTGAGATGGAGATTCTAAGGGAGTGTACTATCAGTTGTAGCATATTCCAATGTGTACAAGTGGTTCATGCAGTCAGAGAAAGAACTAAGGAAATTGTGCAATTCCATGGTGTGAAATTCCTAAAAAATAGGGACAATTTCCCAAGGGAACAATGCAAGGAAATATGAGCTTGGAGGGATTGAAAATTGGCTAAGTGTTGGCCGGATCTAGTCAGTTAGCTAAAGGGATAGACTATACATTTGAAGGTTGTGCTCAAGCTTGAGAAAGCATATGTATTTCTTCTTTATTCTTTGATCAATGCAATATAGATAGTAAGGGTTTTTGAGAATTTTCTTTCCCATATATAAATATTTGTGCATGTGTGATGTTTCCTTTTGCATGTTTATGATTCTTGTTCTAGATGGTGAATTAACTTCCGCAAATCAGTAGAGTAGCTTCAAGTCTTGTGATTTAGTAATTTTATGAGCATTATTGAATCTACACATTAATTTCTACAGTTTGGTAGTGTCTGAGATCATTACAAATTTGCCAATCCCATTTCCTATCCCTGTTAGTATGTCATGGTCCCAATCTTCCTATGGTAAGGAGTGTATCTGGATCCATACTGGCGCTAAGGAGAAATCCTCTTTTTATGGGTTAAAGTTTGGAGTCCAAGGCTTCATAAAGAGGCCCACTGAGTAGGAAGTAGGGCCCTCCTTAAAATATTTTGCCTTTTTCATTTATGTTGCTAAAGATAATAGTAAAGAATCCTTTGGAGACTAGTTTGAGTTCTAGGTCTCCCTTGAGAACCCAAGTTTTCATGATCTAAGTGAAGAGAGTTTTTTCTATTGCCCATATAGCCATAAATTTGCAGATGATGATGTTTTCCCTCATATGTTATGCTTATGCTCCTATTTACTCTAGAGGAATGTGCAAGAGGGGAACCTTTTCCATTTGCGACAGACATGTATTTGCTCTAGTGGTGATAGGGCCTAACTACTTTCCAAAGGCGGAAGTAAAGGACTTGGTGCCTCTAATGTCATAAGGTGGATGTTATTAGACATCACGAACACCTAAATTCTTCACAATAGTCTTTACTAATGAAGTTGATTTAGTTGCTAGTATAATGTAGAAGGAGGCACATCCTCCTCCTGTGCCTTCCCCATAAACGCACCATGAGATAGGAAAAAAATAAGAATTTGTATTACAAAAACCCTAGAGCAATTCCAATTACAGAGCATAATCTTACTAATAATTTAAATTTCTGAATTAAAATTATATATATATATATATAGCGTGGAGAAAAATCAAATTTGATAGAGTATAATATTTTTACATTTAATATAAAAAATAAAAACAAAATACAATTAAATTATTAAAAAATTGATGCCTTTGAAATTTAATCTCTAAATATTTAATAAATCTAAATTTTAAGTTAATTTTTACTGAAATTTCAACTAATATTAAAAAATTATTTTATTTTTTAATCTTATAATTTGTTTATCGTTTCGTTATATATTTAAATTTATAATATAAACAAATTAAATGATAACTAATTAATCATTTTTACAACTTATTACTAGAAACTCCCAACCAACTCATCTTTAATCCTATTTCATATCCCATAGCTTCCCTAACTAATCATTTGTTGGTCGAATTAACAATGAGCCTTCACCACCAACCTAATAATTTAGTAGTCTATTGTATTAAAGTTTGGGCATGGATTTCATTACCCATAAACGAGTCACTTTTAAAGTGATTAGCTACATCGCTGGTTATAGTTTTAAACTTGCGATTTATTCGTTTAAATTTTATAATTTAATTAAATGATTTTATCAGTGAATGAGTCACTTTTATAGTAATTTACAATATGGTGGGCTATAATTTTAAATTTATGATTTATTTTCAAAAGTTTTATATTTTAATTAAAACTATTTAATAATGTCATCCATCAATTTGTAAACTTTAATTATATTTATTATAAATAAATAAGGGAAAAACGGCATATTTATTTGTTTAAATTATATATATATATTTATATATATAATGAGTATATGTCTATTTTAATTTCAATTCAGATTAAATTTTTTATTACACAAATTATTTTTCCAATGTAAAATTTGAAAAAAGATTTATATCTTAAGAAATTGATTTCTGTTATAAATTTTTTTATTTTCACTAGTTTTATATAATATAACCATAATTCACATTAAAATATTTTATTTATGATTTACATTCTCCACGTTAAAATGTTAGTACATGGCCATTTATATTCAGAAGTAGAAAATATATATTCATAGGATAGAATTTCTGTGTGTCCACATACATATATATATATATATATATATATATATATATATATATATATATATATATATATATAAAATTGATATTTTTAAAAATGTTACATGTTTGTCTACCTATCTATCTATCTATATGTGTGTATGTGTGCATATAGATTAAACTATTTTTGTTATTAATAAATTTTAAAATATTATATGTCAAAGTCCATATTAAATATGGAATGAATTGCAAATCTTCTCATATCTTGAATTTGAAGGAACTTATTAAAATATTTGATGTATGAACCATATTAAACATTTTTTTGTTATTAATATTTGTAAATGTTATATATTAATTCCATAGTAAAAATGGAATATATTATACATCTCTTTAAAAAACAATTTTTTTCTTCATAAAATTGATAAGGAATTATGTTATTTAATGTAAATATTGAAATATTTAATTTGTCAAATATGTCAACTAAACTTACAATCAACTACATATCATATGATATCAATAATATTATATTTGCATGAAATTTGTCAATTCCATATTAAGTAGTGAAGAAATTTCATATTTCGTTGTATTAAAATGTAAATTTTTTTTCATCCTCTAGCCAAACTAATCTAAGCCTAACGTTAAAAACCACAAAAAAAATTGAACCAATAACCTCCGAATATTAAATACTTTAGCAATATTACATCAACCAATTAAACTAAACCTTTAATATTAATATTACTCATCCCCTGATTTATAAAAAATAATAATAAATATAAATAAATAAATTTAATTAATATATTTAAGTATAACAAAAAAATCGCTTCACAAAAATGTATGAATTCAACTTAGTAATATACAATCTTACAATTCCATGAATCTAACCATTCAACTCATTAATATACAATGTCATAATTCATATACGAATCATTTTTGTGAAAGCTGTGATATATCATAGAAAGAGTCATAATTCATGGTATTACTAATATAAATGCGGCATGTTTTATGAAACTGACTGGACATTAAACATTATATATTTTAATTTTTAAATAATTTTTTTATTGAATAAATAAATATAAATATAAATAAAAGAAAATTATTACATTTTATAAAATAATTTAAATTTGATATTTTTATTATTTTTAAAGATTTAGTTTAAATAATTTTTTCACTAAAATTTAATAACATAATTTCAAATAAGATTGTGAATTTTTTGTTATTTAAAATATATTTTTGAATATATAAATGGATTTAATTTTCTAAATTTTTTTTAAGAATTTAAATTATATAAATTAAACAATTTAAACTCAAATTTTTAAAAATATATACCAAATTTTAATCAAAATTAACACACTAAATAAAAAATAAAAATGGTAAAAAAAATTGTTTCCGCTGCCCTTAAAAGCCATTTCTAAATATTAAATTATATAGTATGAGTATATAATTAAGAAGAAAATTAATATAGCAAAGATTAGAACGAATTCTAATGAGCTCCATAGTGAAACAGGTCGTTGGGCAGTTCCTAAAACGCCATGGAAGGAAAGGATTTGCCATATATGTGAGAATAGGAACATCGAGGATGAAAACCACTTTCTCTTAGAATGCCCTGCGTATAACCACATTAGATCTCAGTTTCACAATCTTTGTTACAATACTGACCTTCCTAGCTTTTTACAATGTCAAAATTATAGTGAGCTCGGGAGGCTTCTCTCCAAGCTTTTTGAACATAGGAATAAAATCTTAAATCAAAATAGATAATTTGTTTCTTTAGGTCCGATAGACCATTATTTGGTCTCAGCGGACGTTAATCATCATCATCATCATCATAATTTTCTCTCTTGTACTCTTTTATTTATATTAAAGAAAGGAAATCATAAAAGTGGTTGTCTAGTTAAAAAAATGAGTGGAAGTTTTCACTATTGATAGTTCAAAGGTTTGACTGCACGGAGCTTGAACCTCAATCAAAAGCATGAAAGTTAAATTGCAGAGACCGAAGTATGCTAATTTTGACCCTTCAAATAAAGCTTGAACCTCAATAAAAAAACATCAAATTTATATTACATAGACTTAAGTACACTGATTTTGACCAAATCGAACAAATGTTAAACAAACTATAATAATAAAGGCAATCCGAATATATTCAGACCGACATGCCAAGTAGCAATTCAGTCATGTTTTTTAAAATATGGTATTGTCATAACTTTGCGACACATAAAGCTGCAAGTGTTGGTCCCCCTGTGGGCCATATTACATATGAATAATTGTTTATCAAAATGCAGGCAGCCGAGGCAGTGGAACCAACCAATCAACAAATAAATAATTGGCAATTACTTAGAATTCAAATTGAATTGAGATGCGTATTTAAGTATGATAATTATATATTTTTAGATTTAAATTAATTTAATAATAAATTTATTAAATTTTTAGATTTAAATGTTGTTGGTGTTGCTGATATTTTAAATTTGATTAAGCGAATTTTTTGTTTATTATATTTGGGAAGAGAGAGTTTCAAATATTTTAGAAGTTTTACAATATATAATATTACAGGACGATGACTCATTAATGCCATATGTCCAAAATCATTACTATTGATTTAATGACGTTGACTCTTTCATTAAGTTAAGTTTATTGGAAAAATACAAGCGCTTGCTAGAATCGATTTTTTTTTGCTAAATCTTGATCTTTGTTGTTTAAAATTATTTTTTGAGTGCATATATTATTGGAAAAAGACTAGCAATTGCTGTAATCGATTTTTTTGGGCTAAATTTTGATCTTTGTTGTTTAAAATTAATTTTTGATTGCATATATGGATTCAACACAAAGAAAAACCTCTAAGGCACTTGGATTGTGGAGAGTTCACAACTCAAACTTGTGATTTCAACAAATCCCTACCAAGGCAATTTTTTTTTGGCTAAATCTTGATCTTTGTTGTTTAAAATTAATTTTTGATTGCATATATGGATTCAACGCTATGAAAAACCTCTAAGGCACTTGGATTGTGGGGAGTTCACAACTCAAACTTGTGATTCCAACAAATCCTTACCAAGACAAATTAGACGAAGAAATACACCAAAACACCTCTGAAAACTATAACAAATACACTATGGCCTAGTATTCTCATTCTCAACTCTTTCATTGAGTGAATTTTACCCCAAAAAAGACTAGCACTATTATTCTCATTTTCAACCAAGGCTTCCTCTTCTTGGGTTGCATCCATGACACTTTAGGCATTGGTAAACTTAGTCTTTATTGAAACTTGCCTTACCCATATTCCTTCTTGTCTTCTTTTTTCTTTTGTATATTCTCAAGTTATGTCTTTCAAACTTTTTCTACCTGGGATTTTTTAGTTCAACTATGTTGCATTGTTTAGTTCTTCTAAATCATTCATGCTTTTTCTTTCAATTTTTTTCTCTTCCTTGTAAACATAACAACAATTTATTAATGGTTAATATTAAAATATCTAAAAGAACTTTCTTTTTTACTTTCCTCTTTACTTTCTTTTTATGCACATACACATATAAAGTTGATATTGAAATAGTACTTAATATGTACATTCAAATATTTTATTTAAGATATGTATAAAAATATGTTTAAAAAATAAAAAAAATTACACATCTTCCTCACATTAAAATGTTTACAGTTTGATTCCCAAGAATATCTCAAGAAAGACTTGTAGAAGAGCCTTAGTTTCAGGGAAAAGAACTCTTCATCACCAATGGTTTCAGAGTTTGATTATTCAAAAATAGTGGTAACAACTATGGGTAAGGTTGCTAAAACTTCCTCTTCCATTTTGGCATCACAAGATAGTAGAGGAGACTGGAAATATTTTGGGTACTTTTAAAAAAGCGGACAACTAAAGAATGCAAGCAAGATTATATACTTTTGTTGATATATGTGTACAAATAGACTTAAGCAAAGGTCTACCCAACCACATTCTTCTGAAAGGCAGACAACTAAAGAATGCAACCAAGATTATATACTTTTGTTGATATATGTGTACAAATAGACTTAAGCAAAGGTCTACCCTACCACATTCTTCTGTAACATATATCCTTTCAATGGATCCAAACTTTGGATTATGAAAATACGACCTTTAGATGCCATACATGCTTTCAAAGAAGACATTTTTAGGATTCTTGTCCACTGGCTAAAAAGCCTGCCCCTCGCCCTCCCCCTCTCCCCCACCCAAAAAAAAAAGGGGGCAAAGCTTGAAAACAAAAGGCTGACAACATTTTCTTCCCAATTTTTCAAAGGATGAAGAAGAGGAAATCAAGGACCCTCCATTACAAGATGTTGTGAACACTGAACATCCACAACACATGCGAAATGTACAAGAAACATAATCGATCTATGCATCTGAACATGTTGGAACTGTGGTGCACAAAGAGGATGGGCTGGTGGGAACAAAAAGAGTCCATTTATTGGAAAGTTCATATTTTGATCAAGAAGACCCCATTGTTGTGCCTATGCTTCAGTGGGCAGTTGTTCCCCTTGACTCATCTATAGGGGTCTAACAGAATGTCTAGAGAAAAAAGGAAAGAAAGAGAAGCTAAGTGACTATTATAACAATTCACGCTTCTTCTGTACTATTTTAGTTTTACAGCCGAGAGACAATTATCAATTCTTACAAGAATATGATCTTGCATATCTTGAATGCTTTCAAGAATCTACAAAATGTAATTTTGTTTTTTTGAATTGCAATGAAATTATGATTTTTTCCCATGACAAAATTGAAAAATAAATAAAACTACAATTACACATCTTTACATTAACATGGAAAAAATTATACATTTCAAAAAAAACACACACAAGAGTGAAATTATTAATAATTTATAACAGTTTTAATTAACTAATTAACTATATATACATATAAAACTAACTTTATTATTTATTAAATGAATATTTTATTTTTATTTTTATTAATTTTTAGTTAATATTTTATTTTTGTTTTAAAAATAAAATAAATAATTTCCAATTGAACCCAACAAAATTTCACATCTTCCTCTTAATGAATTATAAAAGCTCTTTAAATATTAATTTTATTTTTTATTTTCAATCAATCTCAATTCCCACCCAAATTAAGCCAGCCATCAATTTCATAGTCAGCGTGTGGGGTTAATATTTTTGGAAATATTCTCTAATCATGCATTGAAAGAAGCAGAATAAAGCTAGGAGAAAACGAAATTATAAAGTACTTTGCTTTCATGTGTACTTTACATTTTTTCATATTTATGAAATATTTTTAGTGTGATTTTTTGAAAGATTGTTTGGTGGATTTTTTTGTTTAATTTCTCTAAAATTTGACAAAAATTCATTGAAATCACAAGATTGATGGTAAACCCTGCATAATAAAAATGCCCTAAAAGTTTCACATGGTGTTCAATCCATATATATAACCAAAAAACTAATTTAAATAACACAAATCAAAATTTTACCTCAAACTTTTAAACACCAAAAATTTCAAAAAAATCACACTATAAACAACTCCCAAATTAATTACTCCTAATTATCAAACATGTTATTTTGAGATGTTATTTTGTTTCTCAACCTATTTTGCTAACAATCACCTTTGCCATACAGTGACTACATGTTTCGGTTTCACAAGACAATGACATGGATTCTCACCTGCACTAAACTTATAAAGTAAACATGGATTCTCTCATAATTTTCTTACTTGCACTCAAACTTATAACGATGAAAAAGGAAATTCATAAAAAGGCATTACCGTGCTAAAATATGAGTGCAAAATTTGACTATAGAAAGTTCAATGGTTTGAATGAGGTTATATAAAGTTCGAGTCCCAAGCAATAACATAAAATGTTAAATTACTGATTTGTGTAGGCTGTGTATGAGGTTACATAAAGTCAATCTGAATATATTCAGTCATAGATCCTCTTTTTTAAACCATGATGTTTCCAGAACGTTGCAGGGCATAAAGCTGGAAGTATTGGACCCTTTGACCCAGGGCATACAGCTGGAAGTATTGGACCCTTTGACCCATATTGCATGCGATGAATAGTTTATTTAGATGCAGCCAGCGTAGATAGTGGACCCAAGAAATAAAATGATGTAAATTTTTAGCATTCAATTGTAAACCATTGACTACAAGATTCCATGGTAGCCTTCAACCTCAGAGAAGCTTGCTATATATTCAGAGCATCCTCGAGCCTTCATACCCAATCTTCTCCTCTGTCTTTGTGCTTGCTATATATTCAGAGCATCCTCAAGCCTTGATACCCAATCTGTAAATTTAGATATTGAGAGAGAATTCATATCATCAGTATGCCATCTCAGGTTATTTCCAGGCCGATAAACATGCCTTCTGAGAGCAGGCATGTCCCCAAGAGAGGGCAAGTGAAAGCAGCCATAGCCTCTTCCCTTGCCCATGCCATTAAGTCTCTTTTCATATCACACTCTCCTCCCACTGTCATGGCTCTTCACAGTACTCTATGATGCATGCTTCTTATTCTTCTCTGACCTCCACTTCGGTTTAGATTTCAATCCAAGCTGTATTGCATAGCAATGACTATGTATGGTTTACAAGAGGAAGGAGCACATTTTTGGCAATAAAATCATTTTATTGGACAAGGTACTAATAGTATTTTAAAAAAGAACAAAGTGTTTATATTTTGATTGAGCTCAGAGGTTTATTCTACAGTTCAGTGTGATGTGTAACGATTCTACAGTCTAGTATGATGTGTAATGCTTTACAGCCCAGTATGATGTGTAATGGTGTCCATCTGTCATCAGATGGATCTATACTGATCTACAGCTCAGTATGATGTGTAACCCGATCTATCTCTCATCAAAATTAAATTTTTACTTAAATATATATTTAAAATGAATTTTAGATCTGTATTAAAAATGAATCTATACTGATATTTATTTATGATCTGTATTAAAAATCCGATATTATGTTATTGTTGGTTAAGGTAAAGGGCACAGGGGCTTTTTTCAATATCTTTCTGCGGACTATGTCCAGTGGTTTTTTAGCAAGAGAGGTTTCGTGATGTTATTGCATTCTCATAAGACTTCTAATGTGTTGCGCCACTTTGAATTCATTTAAGTTGATCGATTATGTAAAGGTGATCAATACGCAGTTAGTTTTTAACCTCTTCTTCTGTTTATCATGGATTCTTGAATCTGTGGGTAGTTCTGTGGGTTCTGTTTATCATGGATTCTTGAATCTGTGGGCGGTTCTATGGGTTTACAACTTCCCATTTTTTTCATCTTTAAATAAGAGAAAATATTAACATGGTGATTAAAAGAAAATATTTTTATATTTTTATAAAAAAGGTGAAAACGCACAAACTTTTCCGTTAGATTTCTTGAAAATTAGAAACGGAAAACGAACAGAATTTTTTTTTTAATTGGAAAATCGTATTTAAGTTAATTATTTTTTTTTTAATTGAAAAATCGTATTTTAGTTGATTATTTTTTGATATAATTTTTTTTTTTTTTTTTTTTAATTTAGTTTTAGTTAAAGATTACGTTAATATATTTATTTTCCATTTTATTTTTTTATTTTAATTTTAGTTAAAGATGACGTTAATATATTTATTTTCCATTTTATTTTAGAGATATATTTTATATAAAAATATATAATTTTATGTAATAATATTTATTTTTAAATTGTTTAATATTTTTAAAAATTAAATATCATTTTTATTTTTTTATTAAATTTTCAAACATATTTAAAAATAATATTTACTTTTTCATAATTTAATTCATAATTTTTTCTAAATTTTATAGCTTATTTGTATTTTAATATGGTATTTATCTTTATAGTCTAAAATGAACATAAGTAATAACCAATATATATAGCCTAAGAACTTTGATTACTTATTAATATATAGTTAAATATCATTGAATATATATATATATATATATATATATATATATATATATATATATAACTCAAAGTGTTGTTACATTTTAAAGATGGATATAAGAGAAAACTGATTATGCTCTTTCAAAACCAATTAACTGATAATCAAATCTTTTGAAAAGATTAAAATCTAATTCAAATCTTTTGGTCTCCATAGTCTACCTTGTACTTAACTCCTAATCAAGAAGTTATTTCTCAAGTGATTCATTTGGGACTCTATATCCTATCCAATAGGATGAAATTAACTATTAACCAAATCACTTTTAATATGATTTTTTTGTTGGGGTGGTTTTAAACCTTTTATATGAAACAATCTTTCTTTTCTTAATCAATATTATTTGATAATTTCATTAATGTGTATTCATTTAATATTTTAAAATAATTTTATTTAGAAAATATAATTTTAAATTTAATAAAATTATTATCATGATACATGGTGAAATTGATAAGTAAAGCAAGCTTAATTACATGCTGCCATTACATTTTTTTAATATATTAAATTATATCCTTTACTATTATAATTTCTAACACACCTAAATCAACTATATCAATAAAATCAACAAAATTACAAAAAATATCTTAATAATACATTTCTCAACAAAATCACAAAAAATATCTTAATAATACATTTCTCAAAATCCAATTGGTTAAAATTATTACTTTTATTTAAAATAAATTTAACACTTTTAAATATCTCTTTTTTTTTGTAAGTAAGCTTTGATATTAACAAAAAACAGAATATAGTACAAAACTTCTGCTGAAGCAGATTACTGGCTGATAAGCTGCAAGCCTTACCCCATGATACCAGAAGAGTACAGATTGACTGATAACGAGAAAAGACATAATAACAGTAAACTGAGAACTGGCACACCACGCAGGGCGGCGATTAACAAGAGTGGACAACAGACAAAGACAGAGGAAACCTAGACAGACAACATAATAACCCGCTGAGAGGAGGAAAGCTGGGGTGGCAAGCCTCGAGGCAAAAGAAGGCCGTTGGGGACGAGGGGCCTGGTGGACTGCAAAGTCAAAGGCGCTTGAACATTTCCATGACCGGAGTAGATCGTGACATGTAGATCTGCCCTGGCCTGGGCGAGTTGCCCTGCTGGTCTCCTGACGGCTCACCCTTCTGCATGTCGGAGGGCTTGTTGTCTTGCCCAATGGTTTGTTTTAGAAGCTTGATCAGCACAGTGAGTTTCTTATCCATGGTATCGACTTGTTGGTGAATCGCGCTTAATTTGAATTCACTGCTTTCCACCACCGCCATGTGGTCATGCGACATAGTTTCTGCAAATTGCTTTAGCTTACGCAGCTGCTCTGCGTGTTCACCTTGGACGTCCATAGCTTTCGCGAGGAGGGTCTTCATGCGCCAACTTTCCGCTTGAGTTCTCACGAATTGAGTGGCTCTAGTGCTGGGAGTTCCAGGGTCCTGGAGCCAGTCGACTTCTTTCCCGATTTGCTGATCAGAGAGCTTGCTTTCCTCGTCCTGGATAGTGGCTTCTATGTCAATGATTTTGCGCTTGTTCCGTTGCGAGGTTCGCCTCTCAAACATCTCTCTTGCTTGTTGCAGATCATTGTTGGCGGATTTGTTGCGACTGCTCTCCCCTGCCATAGTGTTTCTATCTTTCCTAGCTTTATCCTAAGCACTGTTTGCAGAGTGAGGAGGATTAGTATTGCTGCACACTGAGACAATGTTTATCGTTTAGCAATTGAGAGTGGTTAAATAACAAATTTCGGGGAGATTTCCGGTGTGTGATCGATTAACTTTGTGAAACTTGCACGTCAGATCACCATAATTGCTGCGTGATGGAGTTTTGGTTGGGTTGTGGAATAATTGAATCCGTCTACGGTCACCGCTCCCTGCTTGCTCCAAATTGTGCCAAGTGTCCCGTTTCCTTATAATGTTTCGGCGGCTCATATCACCACAGATTGTGTACCTGCACAAATCTTTGTCACCTGCTTCTGTAATGTTTGCCCTCATCCTGTGTGTCCTTCACAGCCTGCTGGAAATTTAAGGAGCGCGCCTAGTCAGCCTGTTCATGCAATTATGGCATTGGTCTATTCGAGCCTCTGGTCGGACTCCTCTGCCGTCACCATATCTAACCCTGAGAGTTGGATGCATTTTCCCCTTAATTGCTGGTTGTCAACCTGCTGCCAACAGCTGTCCCATGTTTCGTTGGGGTGTTCAATCCCATGATTTGCCAAGTGGTCGGCAACCGCATTGGCATTCCGCCTTACCGCCTGAAAGATGAGGCCTTTCATTGCTCCTATCAGCTTGGCAATGTTGTCTGTGACCTTGGACAATCGCCAGTGTTTTGTGACTCTTCTGGCTGGCGTTCCCCCGTGGATTTTCCTGGCCACATTAATGGCTACCTCTGAATCTCCCTTAAT
Source organism: Pinus tabuliformis (assembly GCA_031772625.1). Taxonomy (NCBI): domain Eukaryota; kingdom Viridiplantae; phylum Streptophyta; class Pinopsida; order Pinales; family Pinaceae; genus Pinus; species Pinus tabuliformis. The sequence continues at coordinate 553,766,036 of CM062812.1, forward strand.
TACTGCTTTACTTGTTTGGTTAATTTGGAGGATCCTTAGCCCTTTTTCTAGTGCTGCAAATTCCATTTCATTATTTGTGCCTTCCCCAAGAGCTTTGTTGTAGATGTAAAGTATTTCTCCTTCATGGTTTCGGATAATTCCTCCAATTCCTGCTTGGTCGGGATTGCCTCTCGAGGCACCGTCAAAGTTAAGCTTTAGAAACCCTTCCGGCGTACGCTTCCAACCCTTCGGCTCCGTGTTTAGGTTTTGCTGTTGTGCAGTTGATCCCAGTTGTTGTTCGTTGAGCAGGTTGAAGGCATTCAGAATTCGCTGGTCCTCGGCTGAAGGATGGTTGTCAGGATTTGCCTTGCATTTTACTAAGATTAATTGGCGCATGTTTTGGATTAAGGTGCTTTGCAGGTACTCTATATTTGTGTGCTCACTTTGAAAGATTCTGCGATTTCTTTCTTTCCATAGGGTCCAAGTTATGAATCCTAGTAGAATTTTCCATATGTTGTTGATTCTTACGTTGTTGGAGTATTTGCTTGGCCAATTCGTGATGGTATTTTGAATGGAATCCATGTCTCTGTTCGTTTGCTGCAATATAGTTTCCATTCCTTGCCATAGGTGATCGGCCCATTCACTGGTATTGAAAAGATGGTTCATAGTTTCTTCTGCTTGGTTGCACATAGGGCATATGGAGGGGCCTTCGAAGCCTTTTTTGCGCAGGTTCTCCCATGTGAGAGTTTTTCTTCTCATGAGGAGCCATAGAAAGGTTTTTATTTTAGGCTAGAACATGGCATCCCAAACCTTGTTGCACCATTGTATCACCTCCATTTGCTCCGAGTGTTCTAGCTGTTCTCCGGCCTCTTTGAGAGTGAAGTTACCGCTCCCTTTCATACACCATCTCAGTATGTCGCTTTCTGTGGTCTTTCTAATAGCTCGATTGTTTATGCATTTCAGGAGGTCCTTTGTGTTGTTGTTTTCTTCAATTGGGTTCTCAGCGTCCTGGAGTGCCCATTCTCTCCATTCCTGGTTGCAGCTGTTAGGGTTCCAGTAGTGGTGGACTGTAAGTTTTCCTCTGTTCTGGCATTCTCTTTTGAACGCTTCTAGCTCTAGTTTTTCTAGCTTTGGGAGTTGCTGCCATGCATCTTCCCAGAAGAGGGCCGTTTCCCCATTGCGGATCTCCCAGAAGCTATGGTCCTGAACTAAGTTGCGGTTTCTTCTGGCTAAGTTCCATATTGGAGAACCCTCCAGTGTTTCCTGTATCCTGATTACGTCCTGCTCGTTGTAGTTAGGAGTGTATTTCTCCTTCAAGTGTCTGGCCCAAGGTAGGTTGGTTTCCTTCAGCCAGCGCCACCACAACTTGGCTCCACAAGTCATATTGATGGTGTGGGGGTCAATTAAACTTAAACCACCTGCTGCTTTCGAAGTGCATAGCTTATTCTAGGCTACTAGTGCCCATTTCCTTTTCTCCGCATTGCCACCCCATAGAAAAGATCTTTGAATATTTCTAATTTTCTGCAGGATACCGCTAGGGGCCGGCATGATGGATAGCAAATATTGCGGGATGGCCTGCAGTATTGCTTTGGTGAGGACAAGTCTCCCAGCAAAGTTAAGAGCTCTGTGAGTCCAATGCTTGCATTTTTTCTCCAGTTTCGCTAGGATGTTTTCCCAGTGAATTTTTTGCCAAGGTTTAGTAGTGAGAGGGGCTCCCAGATACTTAGATGGTAGAGTGCCTTTTCGGAAGCCAAGAATGTTGGAAAGATGGTTTTGGATGGCAGGATGAGTGTTAAAGAAGAAGATAGTCGATTTAGCATGGTTGATCTCCATGCCTAAAGCTTTGCTAAAGAGATGAAGAATGTTTTTGAAGGCCATAGCTTCTTTGATAGTAGGAATGCCATGCAGCATTGTGTCATCGACAAACTGCTGGTGCGTTGTTGCAGGAATGGAGGGGAAAGGGTGTAAGCCTTTAAGTTTCCTTTCCTCTCTTGCTTTGTGAATGAGCCTGCTGAGCCCTTCCATAATGATTACAAATAGGAAGGGGGAGAGAGGATCTCCTTGTCTAATGCCTCGGGAGGGGGAGAAAGGAGCAGAGGGGGAGCCATTAACCAGAATGGAAAAATTGGTTGATTTGATCAGAGCAAGGATCCATTTGGTCCATTGCTTGTCAAAGCCAAAAGCATTTAGAGTGGCTTCCAAGTAATTCCAGTTGACCTTGTCGAATGCTTTGGAGAGATCTAGCTGCATCAGCATGCCTGGAAGTTTCCTTGTCTGCAGGGTGTGAACCATCTCCTGTGCTAAAAGGATGTTGTCTAGAATTTGCCTGCCCTCCATGTAACCTGACTGCTCTTCTGAGATTAAGTCAGGTAGAATAGGCTTAAGTCTATTGGCTATGACTTTAGAAATGATTTTATATATCACATTGCAGAGAGCTATAGGTCAAAACTTATTAGGGGAATTAGCTTCTTCTTACTTAGGGATTAGTGCAATGAAAGTGGAGTTGAGGGATTTGAGAATGGAGCCTGAACGTCTGGAGTCTTCGACAACTTCCCATACCTCTGTTTTGATAGTTGGCCAGCAAGCTTTGTAGAAGTTGATTGTAAAACCATCAGGCCCCGGTGCCTTATCATTTGTCATACTTTTGACCACGTCTTCCACCTCCTCCATTGAGACCTTCCTTAGCAGAGCAGAGTTTTGCTCAGAGGTAATGATGCGGGGTATAGCTTCAATTAATTCCTCTATGGCCTCGGATCTTTCTTCCTGCGTTTCCTGAGCTATATGCTTGAAGTGCCTGGTAAGCATTGTTGATATGTCCTTGTGGTTTTGAAGAGTTTCCCCTGCTTCGTTTTTGAGCCTGAGGATTTTGTTTGCCCCCCTGTAGTCCAACATCGATCTGTGAAAAAACTTTGTATTTTGTTCTCCCTCCTTCAGCCATTGGATCCTTGATTTTTGTTTCCACAATGTTTCTTCCTGTTGGAAATGGAGTTGCCATTGCTGCATCAATACTTTCTCCTGTTCTTTTGGTCTTCTCTATAGTTCACTGAAGCCCATTCTTTGTGGATTAGATTTAACTTACCTTCAATGATGTTCTTTTCCTGGAAGATGTTTCCAAACTCTACTATATTCCAATCTTTGATTCTGTTTTTGATGTGTTTTAGTTTTCTATGGAGCTTGAACATTTTGGTTCCTCTTAGATCTGATGGTTCACACCACCATTCCTTCAGCAAGTTTGCAAAGTCGGGATGAGTTAACCAAAACTTTTCAAATCTGAAGGGCTTATTTCTAGGGGTGCATATGAGGGCTGCTTCCAAAGCTATTGGCCAGTGATTTGATCCTCCACTGGGAAGAATGTCAGATTCCATTGTTGTTCCTTCGAGTAAGATACTTTCTGAGATCAGAAATCTATCCAGACGGGAGGCAATCCTATTGTCTCCTCCTCTTCTGTTGTTCCAGGTGTAGGAACCATTTTTGGGAAGGATGTCTACTAGCTTGGCAGCTTCTATGAAATCAAAAAAGAGTTCGGTATCTTTGTTAAGCTTCCTGAGACCTCCTTTCTTCTCCAGTAGAGAGGTTATCATGTTAAAATCTCCCCCCATGATGATCTTAGAGGTTGGGTGTCTTAACTTTAAATTCATGAGAGAATTAAGAAAAGAAAATTTGTCGTCTAATCTTTGCGGTCCATAAACATTTATGCATAGGTAGGTTTCAGAGTTACCTGTTATTTGAACTTCAGTGGCAATAAACGAGTGTGCAGCTTCCATTGAGATAATGTCTATTACTCGGGTATCCCAAAGTGTAGCTATGCCTCCTTCCCATCCTTGACTGGCTACATCTATATATTTGATAGGTTTGCCAAGCCTTTTGCTGATGTTCTCCATTTGTTTAGTGGCGCATTTGGTTTCCTGTATGAACATAATATCTGGCTTTTCTTGTTGGAACTTTCTCTTGAGCAGTCTTTGCTTAGTTTGGCTATTTAGCCCTCTTGCATTCCATGAAATGACTTTCATTGATAACTAGATACTTATTGGTAGGACGGGAAGGCGTGAAGAGCCTTCATTTTACCAGAGTTTATCATTAGAATCCCCAGATTGTGCAGCACCTCCCCATTGGTTCTTCTGCCTCTTCTTTTATTTTGCTTCCGACCTGTTGGGTTAAGAGATATGCTCTTTGACTGATTACCTGTGCCTTTTGCAATTCCTAATCTTCTGTTTTGCCTATCTAGTTCCACTTTTTGTCTTGCGATGAAGAGATCACTGATCTTCTTGATTTCTTCTTCCGGAATGTTGTCCAACCCTTGGGTTTTCCAGTTTTTTTCCATATTTGGGAGGTTAACTCCTTCCTTTTCTAGGACTGCATTGAGCTCTAACTCCTCACTCCCTCCATCACTGGTTATCATATCAGTGTCTTCATCATGTTCGTCTTCGAACTCTTGCATTTGAACTTCTGTTATGATTATATTTTCCTCCCCGTCATTTGTTGTGTGTTCTGGCTTGTCTTTTGGTGCTTCAATAAGTTTTGTTTCGCTATTTGTGCCTTCTGAATCTGTATCAGTTTCCAGAATGCTGAAGGTGTTGCTGATAATGCTAGGTCATGCCTCTGCTCTGCATATTCTTTTTCTGTTAGCTCTCTGTCTTATTTTTGGCTTTGTGAAGGCCTCTTTACTCTTTGCTGCTTGCTGTTGTTTATGTTCGTCCACTGTCTTGTTTAGAGGGCATTCTCGGACAAGGTGTCCGTGCTCATGGCACCTTCTGAAACAGAAGGGGATTTGTTCGTAATCGATGGTTTGATAGTAATCCTCATCTCTGAATTCCAACCACAGACCTTCATGCAGGGCTCCTGAGACGTCGATCTCGACACAAATTCTTGCGCAGGAAGTATATCTTCGTTGCACCATTGCTTCTGAAGCTTTAATGAAGGTTCCGAGCCGGTCTCCTATCTGCTTAAGCGTTGCCAGTCGCCAGTAGTCTATAGGAAGGGAGAATAGGCGAATACACGCTGGAACCTGTGTGAATGTCTCTTTTTCAGGTACAAAGTTTGCCTTCCAGGGTCTCATGTAGAGTCCAGCTAAGGCAAAGAAGTAAGGTCCACCATCGAAGACTCTGTCCTTGTCTTCCAAGTTTGTAAAGACAATATTAAAGAAACCTTTTGCTCCAAGGTGGAGTTTAACATCACCTTTTGGCTTCCAGTGTTGTTTGATCCATTGGCAGAGTGTGCGTTCTGTTGGCCACAGTCCCATAAATTTGCAAATTATTGCGTGTTCCATCATGTGTTCTCTGTAGGCCTCAATGTCCGGATCTGAGAAGATCACTCAAAAGGTTTCCTTTTTCTTTGGTTTGCATGCTCCTTGGGTTGCCTATTTGGAGCTGGGGTTTGCAGCCTTTGCTTGCTCCTCTTCCTCTTGTGAGTGCTGCTCTGTTCCATGTTCTTTTTCTCCTTCTGTTTGGGTTATTTTTGGTGTTGTGTCCCTTTGTTCTGCCTCTAGTCTTTTGTCGTTTTTCTCCTGCCCATTATTGGCTTTACCCATCATCTTTGGGTTTCTTCTTGTCTCTTTCTGCAGCTGCTGTGTCCTTTCTCCACTGCTGTCGCTGCCATCCTTACAATCTCCATAACCATTGATTTTAAATCCTTCCTGCATTTTCTGCTTTTGCATGATTGCCTGCTTGAAGGATGGGGTCCCAGTGAACCCCTCATTTACCATTTGTCGGGTCAGTCCTCGACCTCTGAGAAGTAGATCTGCAAGTCTGTCTCTTTGTGCTTCCAGAACTGTTGCTGAGCCTGCAAGTTGCGGCGCCAAACCCTAGGTCTCGACCACTTTTAAATATCCTTATTCTAACTAAATTATATAATAATAATACAAATATTATAATTTTGAATTCAATAAAATTATAATTTTTAATTAAAAATAAATATAACACTTAATAATTTCCTTCCAACTAAATTAATATAATATTAATGTAAAATATTCCACATCAAATCATCTTTTCACCCAACTGTAACAGAAAAAATCTTATAGCAAAAATAGAAAACGAAAGTCATGATGGATTTTGCTTTCCATACGTTTCTATTGTATTTTAAAATTTAAACAAGGGGGCTGCAGAAAGAAAATGGCGAAGAGGAGATTTTTTTGTCAGCAGTGATACCAGTAATTAGTAGCACCAATAGCATCTAATCTAGAAGCAGAAATTGCAATTGATGGCTTGAAAGTATGTTGGATTTCGATATTGATAGTCTGAGACGTGTGTGAATTGGAGGTGGACATGTATCTGAGCCTTTTGCAGTTTCTCATAATAGATCCAGATATGTTACTCGCCCTTATTCTTCCCATAAAGAAATGGGACCTTTAAAAATGCTGTTGGTAATTAGAGATGTAATTACGCTTTCTTTAGCATCGTATGGGATCTCCCTCCACTCTCATAATAGATCCAGATATGTTACTGGCCTTACTTACTGGGTGGGGGGATTTCAATACCTGTAGCCAAGCTTTCAGTTTATAATAGTTTTTTAGAATTGATGTAACCCGGTTCTCTTTGCTTCTCTTTTTTGCTCTTGCTAGGTTTTGATGATGCGGGAGCATAGGACTCAGAGGGGAAAAATCTTCCAAATTATTCAAAAGATCCAAAAAAATCTACAGGCAAGGGAGTGGGGTCCTTTAGCCTGCAATTTCCATGTTTTTTTAATTAAAATAGGATAAAGTAGGGAAATAAAACATGCTATTTATGCTAAACTCTAGTAAAGCTTTTCAAGCTTTAAATCATTCTGTAAAAGCATGCTTTTCTTTGTATCGAGTAAGGACCAACAAGGCCTATCCATTATTATAAATAAACAGGCAGCGAAGCTCTCATCAGAGAGAGAGAGAGAGAGAGATAGAGTAGACAGAGGGGAGAGGCATTAGAATTGATAATCGGCCTGTAAGAGAGGGAGGCATTGAATGTTTGGCCTGCGTGCCTGTGTATATGTGAGGTATGAGAAACCGAAGTCTTTCAATGTAAATTAATGCATTCAGATTAATATATGCATAGTTCTAATGATATTCGGACGTATGAAGTGCCTGCTCTATGATTGTTAATGGTTCCGTTAATGTGTATGCGTCTCTGATGGTTATTTACTGTACATAAGAAGTTGGTGAAATTGACTTGTTTTCCCGCATAGTGCTTGATTAAAGCCTTGGTGATTATCTCCTTTACACTGCTGCTTCCGTAGGCTCTCAAAGTCATTTTATTAAAGTTCTGTGTATAACTCTGTTTATACAGAGAAGTTATGATATTTTCCCTTTAAGCGGAACAGGGGCGGACGTGAGATCTTATAGTGATTGGTTCTTACCCTTATCGGGTCCGAACCCATATCGGCGTCGGAAAGGGCCTTTGGATATTATAATTGTGTGCTCCGAAATCCCGGAGCCGATCTATTATAAAGGCAGCATATAAACCCTTTCGGGTCCGAAAGGAACCCTCGGCACAGTTAAGTTTGCAAGCTCCGATATTCGGAGCCGAAATATTATTCAGCACTTTCTATAAGGCGTCGGGTCCGCGAACCCTCCGATTGTGCTTCCCATATCCGGACCTGAGGTCATCTAATTAACGATATATATATATATATATATATATATATATATATATATATATATATATATATATATATATATATATATATATATATATATATATATATATATATATATATATATATATATATAGATATATATATATTATCGTCGGATCCGCCATTTCGGAGGTGCTAAAGTTGTTGTTGGTGGCGACCGTCGAAAAACGGAACCGCCGAAATATTAAAGGCAGCTTATAATGTGGATCGGGTCTGTGGAGGACTTGTAACACTTCGAGGGAGTGACTAACGAGACCGCCGAAAAGATCCGGACCCGAAATCTTTATAGGGCGGCTCGGAAAGGGGTCATCGGGTCCGTTAGTTCGGAGGAACGAGGATCACTATTTGGGCAATTGCCGATATATATATCGGACCCGAAATCAGCATAGAGGGAGGATATATATAGCCGTCGGGTCCATAATATCGGAGCCTATGTCCATTATAAAGCCCCGCCGCTAACCATCGCCGATGCGGTATCGCATCAGGCCAAAGAGGAAAGGGAGAATATAAGGCGGGATATATTATATGTGTAAGTCCTCCATTTGCAAAGCCGCCGCCGATAGTGTTGGGGTATAACCCTTCTTATAAGGCCTCCGATAGTGTGTTGGCGTAATTCTTTTAGAATTACTGCCGATACAATTACAGCCACTGTTTTAAGCCAATAGCACTTGGGTAATTCTTTTAAGAATTCCCGAATAAAGCCACTGTTTGTTAATAAAGCATAAAAGTGGGTTTTTAGAGGAAGAAATGAAATATCAGTTTAATGACTGATACGCCTGAGGAAAGGGAAGTTGATCAAGACATTGAAGAACTTGCTGGCAGATTAGGGAGATTGTCCCTAACGCCTGCACCCCCGCCATCATTAGTGGTATCAGAGCCATCAACTGACATTGAATTGAATCTCAGGAGTGGAAGAAGGATGGCTTTCAGAGTTGGAAGAGGACGGGGACGTGGTGGAAGAGGACGGCCTGTTGCAAATGTTGAACTAATGGAAACAGTAGAAGAGCTCTGAGCTAGAGTGGACGCATTAACTTCAGATAGAATTATAGATGATGGAGATGTCAGTGAGCCCGAAATTGAAGCTACAGAAGAGGAGGAAGCTGTACAGGTTACTCCTGAGATGAGGTTCTTTCAGTCAGTGTTGGAATCCACAACCAGGCCATGGAATCAATTAGTACCGGTATACCAAGGAGGACTGAATCCAGAAGAATTGATCGACTGGATTAATAGCATGGAGAAATTCTTCGATTATGAAGAAACGAAAGATGAGAAGAAAGTAAAGTTTGTTGTCACCAAGTTAAAAGGCCATGCAGCACTCTGGTGGGATGGTGTGCAGGTGGAAAGGAAGAGACTTGGTAAGCAGCTAATCAAGAATTGGAGCAGAAAGGTGGCAAAGTTAAGAGGTAAGTTTTTGCTAAGTAATCATCAGCAAACATTGTTTAGACAGATGCAAAATCTTAGACAGAGAGCTTTATCAGTAAAAGAATATACAGAAGAGTTTTATAAAGTGAGCATAAGAGCTGGAGAAGCCCAAGATACAGATGAGAAGGTGGCTAGATATCTGAATGGCCTTAGGATGGACATTCAGGATGAGATAAGTCTGCTGTCTCCTAAAACAGTATTAAGCTTATCAGATAGCGCTGAAAGCTAAGGAAAAACTCATGAGGAAGCAGTCTGCCAGAGGGAGAGAGACTTTCAAAGGAAAAGGAAGTCAAGGTGGTAGAGGAGGATCTACAGCACCTAAAGAAGGAGCTAGCAGTAGCTCAACCCAGCATGCACCCACAGGAGGTGATGCAAGAGGCAGAGGGAGTTTTTCTAGAGGAAGAGGAGGCAAAGAAATAAGATGTTACAGATGTAACAAGCTGGGACACAGAGCTTTTGAGTGCCCAGAGAGTGCAGAAACAAAGCAGAGGAATGTAATTGTTGCTCCAGCTGAGGGAGAGATGCCAGTGGCAACAGTAGCAGAAGAAGAAAATACACCAGAAAGAGGAGAATCTCTGGTAGTTAACAAAGTTCTACTTAAGACAGTGAAGGAGGTGGCTGAACCGCCACAAAGGAAGACTTTATTTAGGACAGTGTGCAAAGTCCAAGGGAAATGTTGCCAGATGATCCTTGATAGTGGCAACACTGATAATTTGGTCTCTACAGAGGTAGTAGAGAAATTGAAGCTGAAGACAATGAAGCATCCGACACCTTATAAGGTGTCATGGTTACAAAAGGGACATCAACTGTTGGTAAGTGAACAGTGTGAAGTGGAATTTCAAGAGGGCAAGTACAAAGATAAAATTGTTTGTGATGTGATGCCAATGGACATGTGCCACATATTGCTTGGAAGACCTTGGCAATATGACAGAGGAGCCATACATGATGGGAAAAGAAACACCTACAAGTTTGGAAAGGATGGTGTCAATCATACATTGTTGCCTCTGCAAGAAGAAGATGAGTCGGGACAAAAGACTAATTCAAAAACCCTGTTACTTGGAAAAAAGGAATACCTGGAGCAGATGATAAGTATACCATTGAGTCGTGAAGAGGAGATCATTGATGATTTCTTGAGTTATTGGATAAATCCAGACCAATTGGATAATGTAGCTGATACTTTTGATGTGGTTACAGGGGCTGAAGAAGATGTGCGATCTTGTGAAGCTGTTACAGCACAAGAAGAAGTTCTTATGGATGCAGAAGAAGTAGATCAGTCTGTAGCACGGATAAGTGAAGCAACAGTTGAGACTGTTGAACTCTGTGATTTTCAAACTGACAGTTTGTGTGTGAATGCAGGGACTATAAGTGATGATGAAATGCTGCAACAATGCCATAGAGAAATTGCATTGTTGGAATACTTGTTGGAGAATCCAGAGTATGACAGGGAGATTGCAAATGAAAGAGTTCAGTACAGTGGACAAGAGCAGGAAAGCATCATTATAACAGATGGTGTGGAAGAAAGACTAATGGACAGTCTCATGAATTTTGCTAAGAATTCGAATCAGCATGCTGATATGCTGACAGAGGAGAAGGAGAAAATAGAGCAACCATTTGAATTATTGCCAAAAGGAGATAAGGCACAGCAGCCTTATGTTTTTAATTTTAACAAGTGTTTTGTGAGTGCAGGTGATGAAGAAGACAATCCATCACTTGGAATTGTCTCGAAGGAAGAAGAACTGTTGCAAAAAGAAGATAAGACAGTCATGTCTCATATGCAGAAACTTGTTTCTATGGGTGACAATAAAGAATTGGCTTGCCAAAATAACCAAGAGAAGACTGGTATGCAGAATTTTGGAGCTACTACAATGTTAGAAGATGAGGTTACAATGTTTGAAGGACTTGATTTGATTGAGAAAATCAATCAAGATGATGGTGGACAATTCCTGAAGATTGTCAAAGGGGAAGACGAGAATGGTGAGCCAAAGAATGTTGCAGAGGGATAGGAAGCAACATCTATGGCAGCAACAGCAGCAACATTTATGGTGACAGTTGAGACAACATTGACAGCAGAAGAAGAAGCACTGAAGCCTTATGGGTTTTATTCTAAAAATTGTTCTATGAATGCAGGTATTGTCTCCGGTGCTGAGGAACATTTGACTGAGTTGAGCAGTCAAATGAAGGGAAAAGAAGTTCTCTGTTCCAGAAGACAAGAGGGTGTGGATGATCAGGTGGCAGTCAGAACAGAGACCAGCATAGAGGCAAGAAGTCCGCAGACAGCAAGAAATCAACAACTGGGAGATTTATTAGACCAAGAAATTGAAAGCATTAGAAAACTGATGATGATAGTATCCCAGAAGAGGCCAACAGTAGTAAAACAAAGGAGAAGCAGCAAAAGAAAGATAGCAGAAGATTATGAAAGCCTAGTCAGTGTGCCAATGCAGCATAAAGTGTGGAGACCTGGAGAAAAACAACAAACAGAAGCAGCGACAAGTGGAAAATGGCAACACAAGATATGGGATCCAGGCAAACATAGATCTGAACACATGATCAGGAGATCATGAAATTTTTCTACCTTGGGAGTCTGATGCGGGAGCATAGGACTCAGAGGGGAAAAATCTTCCAAATTATTCAAAAAATCCAAAAAAATCTACAGGCAAGGGAGTGGGGTCCTTTAGCCTGCAATTTCCATGTTTTTTTAGTTAAAAATAGGATAAAGTAGGGAAATAAAACATGCTATTTATGCCCAGAGGGATAAGCTGTAGTAAAGCTTTTCAAGCTTTAAATCATTCTGTAAAGCATGCTTTTCTTTGTATCGGATAAGGACCGAGAAGGCTATCCATTATTATAAATAAACAGGCAGCGAAGCTCTCATCAGAGAGAGAGAGAGAGATAGAGTAGACAGAGGGGAGAGGCATTAGAATTGATAATCGGCCTGTAAGAGAGGGAGGCATTGAATGTTTGGCCTGCGTGCCTGTGTATATGTGAGGTATGAGAAACCGAAGTCTTTCAATGTAAATTAATGCATTCAGATTAATATATGCATAGTTCTAATGATATTCAGATGTATGAAGTGCCTGCTCTATGATTGTTAATGGTTTCGTTAATGTGTATGCGTCTCTGATGGTTATTTACTGTACATAAGAAGTTGGTGAAATTGACTTGTTTTCCTGCATAGTGCTTGATTAAAGCCTTGGTGATTATCTCCTTTACACTGCTACTTCCGTGGCCTCTCAAAGTCATTTTATTAAAGTTCTGTGTATAACTCTATTTATACAGAGAAGTTATGATATTTTCCCTTTAAGCAAAACAGGGGTGGACGTGAGATCTTATAGTGATTGGTTCTTACCCTTATCGGGTCCGAACCCATATCGGCGTCGGAAAGGGCCTTTGGATATTATAATTGTGTGCTCCGAAATCCCGGAGCCGATCTATTATAAAGGCAGCATATAAACCCTTTCGGGTCCGAAAGGAACCTCGACACAATTAAGTTTGCAAGCTCTGATATTTGGAGCCGAAATATTATTCAGCAATTCTATAAGGCGTCGGGTCCGTGAACCCTCCGATTGTGCTTCCCATATCCGAACCTGAGGTCATCTAATTAACGATATATATATATATATATATCTATATATATATATATATATATATATATATATATATATATATATATATATATATATTATCGTCGGATCCGCCATTTCGGAGGTGTCATTTCGGAGGTGCTAAAGTTGTTGTTGGTTGCAACCGCCGAAATATTAAAGGCAGCTTATAATGTGGATCGGGTCCGCGGAGAACTTGTAACACTTCGAGGGAGTGACTAACGAGACCGCCGAAAAGCTCCGGACCCGAAATCTTTATAGGGCGGCTCGGAAAGGGGTCATCGGGTCCGTTAGTTCGGAGGAACGAGGATCACTATTTGGGAAATTGCCGATATATATATCGGACCCAAAATCAGCATAGAGGGAGGATATATATAGCCGTCGGGTCCATAATATCGGAGCCTATGTCCATTATAAAGCCCCGCCGCTAACCATCGCCGATGCGGTATCACATCAGGCCAAAGAGGAAAGGGAGAATATAAGGCGGGATATATTATATCTGTAAGTCCTCCATTTGCACAACCGCTGCCGATAGTGTTGGGGTATAACCCTTATTATAAGGCCTCCGATAGTGTGTTGGCGTAATTCTTTTAGAATTACTGCCGATACAATTACACCCATTGTTTTAAGCCAAAAACACTTGGGTAATTCTTTTAAGAATTCCCGAATAAAGCCACTGTTTGTTAATAAAGTATAAAAGTGGGTTTCTAGAGGAAGAAATGAAATATCAGTTTAATGACTGATTCACCTGAGGAAAGGGAAGTTGATCAAGACATTGAAGAACTTGCTGGCAGATTAGGGAGATTGTCCTTAATGCCTGCACCCCCGCCATCATTTGAGAGCCTGACCGTGGAGAATTAGAAAGAGTAGGAGGAAATTTCCTCATTCAAAACCCGACCTTTTATGGTAGGAAAATATATGTGGCTCAGCAACGAATAATTGATACCAATAGTAGGATCAGAGGGATAAAAGTCACGAATATCAGTCCAGAGAGAAACCTCGAACTAACTGGCTATGAATACCTTCATGTCTAGTCTTTTCTATTGTCAAATTCCACTTCATCATCTGACATCCCTGCTTCACATTTTGACATACGTGGGTCCCTACCTACCCATTTGAACATACGTGGGTCCCTACTACCCATTTGAACATACGTGGGTTCCCCTGCTGATGGTGTTATAGGATCGATAACATTAAATCAATTATAAATCGATGATTATGAAGTTCCTTATATGCGGTGTTTGCATGAATGGCAGGTGTCTTCTGCATGGCAGGGGTCAAGAAGCGCAAAATCCAGTTGTTAGTGCTCTCCTCCTTTAGTTAGTTAGAAGCTAAGCAGCACAAAATCCCATTGTTAATGCTCTCCTCCTTCTGTTAGTTAGTTAGAAGCTAGTCTTTATCCAGAAAGAAGCTTAAACAGAGAAAAGTTTGAATACCTTCAAGACCTAGCGCCGGGAGGTCTAAGCGGAGAAAGCAACCATGATAACTCTGTCCCTTAGCAAGCGAGCGAACTAGTCCACTTGGATTGGTTTCTGGATTAACAGTCTTTCTTGATTCACTAGCCGCAACACGTTTCCTCCCTGTATTCAATCCATAAAGAAATGACTGATTGTATATATTAGAGACAACGATCCATTCAGCAGGAGAAAAGGGGGCAGTTGGGAGCAGAAATGCACTCGACCAAAGGTTAGGTTGTTATTTCCTGTTGATTGACCTAAACAAGTGAATACTGTAAGAATCAAGTGAATATTGTAAGAATCAACATGACCCACTATTAATTAGTAAGGAGAAATGAAAGTCGAGAGAAATTTAATTGGAGTTGTTTTCACATATATAGGACTCATTTCAAAGACTCTATTCGTACGATTCAATGCCAGAGAGAGATAAATGATCTGATGAGGAAGCTTATAGCTCGAAGATCATACCAAATTTTTGGTTGCTAATAGTATGATGAAGGGCTCTGTCGTTTGGCTGTAATCCTGTGAGCTGTTGGAGCAATTGAGGCCACCAGAATAAGAATTTCTTTCGATTTTGCGTAAGCATTTTTGGCTTTTCAGCAACTTTCTCTATTTTGAGTAGGATGGTTTCATCCGCATGAAAATGCATGAAAATGAACTATTCAGCTTAGCTATGAATATGGGGATAGGTAATCGCTTAGAAGCTCTGGTCAGTGCTGTAGGAGCTCATCTCCCACATAGTGGTGGTTAATTACGTATATAACAGAATGTTGAGAAAAAAAATGATTAAGACGCCTGAACGAAAAAGATAGAGAGGCTTAATAAAGAGGTCTTTACTAGAAGCCTGGCCTTTAGGTATTGAACTTTTTCCCTAGACATTGCCCTTAAACACTAACAACGATGTGCTCCAGGAGGGACGCTTATGAATTTTGGGTTACTACCAGCAGAGCTACACCTTTGCAGCGGGCACCCAGGAAGCTTGATACAGATTGAACAAAAACTTCTCATTGGTTGAATGACTGAGCTATGCCATGGAGGAAGTCTTTCTCTGAGCATGCCATGGAAGAACTACTACTTTTGCTGCTGCCTTGGCTAAGCTGCTTGCCTGAAGCTCTGTTCATATCACGCAAGAAAGAGATAACCTATTGGTTCTGGCTAGATGAGGTACTAGCGCCACCATAATTGTTGATGGGGTATTAGCTATCGATCCTATAACACCATTGGCCGCATGGGATGCCCCCAGCGTATCCTGATAAGTGGATCTGTCTCTCTCTCTAGCCAGGCACGAATAACCACCGTTCTGTCATCTTCATCTGCATCGAGCCGGATGTTAGGGATGAAGCACCAGCTGTTCCAGGGATGAGTGATCCTGGTGGATTCTCCCAGCAAATAGCGACCATCTAGCAAACAGCAGCCATCCATGTTCGACCAACACTCACTCTGTTCGAACACTCTCTCTGTTCCTCCCTCCCCCTGAAGACCATCCACCTTCAGCTGGAAATAAGAACTAGTTAGTCCCTGCGCCTGGTGCCTGGTTCATCCGGTGAGTTCTCTACCTATTCAAGTGAATGAATTTGAATTTTATTGCAGCTCTTTAAGCAAAGAAATATTAATATTGTTAATGCACAGTAGAGAGGAAAGTTGGCACCTGTTACATGCCCACAAAAGGCATAGATGTGGTGGCAGGCGTACATGTAACGGTGGTACATGTGGTGGCAGGCGTACATATGCTATTGTATTGTAGCAGTGGTACATGCAATAGTGGTTTAGCATAAAATGTTTAAGATTTAATGTTAATATTAATTCATATCGTTTCAAATTTCGTTTCAAATGGTTGTTTAATATCTATTCTACCCTAAGCTTTGGCCTCATATGCCTCGGTATGAGGCCAAAGAAGACGATGAAAATTGGAACTAAAATTTCATTGGCAGTAAAAACTTGACTAAAAAAAAACCATTACACTATAAGTCATATAAGTCATACAAGATCACACAAAGTAATGCTAAAGTGACCCATTTCGATTACTATAGTCCCTAGCCATTGCCAGATGGCAGGGACTAATAATAGATGACAAAGTTTAAAATGATTTTGCTTTCCTAGTGTTCTTAGTCATGGCGTTTGATAATTGTTTTCCTTTTGTCCTTAGTCAGAGATGAAGACTTTTGTGATGCCAATACAAAATAATTGCTTCTGGAATTTGATTCTTAAATATGAGACATTATTTTTTTTTGTCGTCCATCTGGTTAACAATGGCCTTTGTCCATGCACATGAGTGCATGGCTCGCACGGTGGGGGCTGTCGGCTCCTTCGCGCCCCACCTGCGATCGATCCCCGTTGATGTGGCACTGCGCGGTTCACTGTGCAGTTATTTCTGAATCAATATATGATTGATGTGACGTGATTGATGTAAAATTATATGTAAAATATTGTACATATGGGCCTTATAATAAAAGCTTCTTCCAAGGGACTTAGCCCCCGCCTTTCAAAAAAACAATGGCCTTTGTCCTACATATTGGGGTGACTATCATGTCTCGGTCTCACATGACAATTCTCAGGATTCCCCGATAAATTTCAAAGATGCGTTCATGGATTCTCTTTTATTTTTTTCACTGACACTCTCTGCTTTATGTTAATGATATTAAGGAAAAAACCAGTCATAAAAGGTCATTGCCGTCTTAAAAAATTGAATTTTATTTTTTATTTTAATTTATTTAAATTTTAATGGTTTGATGCCAAGTAGCAATTCAGTGATGCTTTTTTTTCGTGCATAACGCTGCGAGTGTTGGCCCCTTTTTTCCCTATTATATATGAATAAATTGTTTGTATAAAAACCAGCAGACTATGCGAAGCAACAAATAAAAGCGCTACATGGCAGTATAGTCTTCCCTACATAAATTTCTAAAAAAAATTAGCTTGAACTAAAACCAAAACCAAGTAATTACAAAGCATTTAAGTTGAGAATTAAAAAATATATATTATTAAAAAAAATGATCTCACATTAATATTAAAAGTTTTAATCTCACTTAACAAAAATAAAGACATTTTACAAGTAAATATAATTGTAATAATGAAATTCAACCATTTTATAAAAAATTAAAAAGAATATATATATATATATGTTAAATATTTATTATAAATAAATTTTTAAAAATTAATATATTCTAAAAAATTTATGGTTTACATAATATTTTATAACACAACAATTGATGATCATCAATTGAGTTTGCTTAAGAAAATATAACCATCAATATTACATAAATAATTTTAACTTTAAATTTCATGTTAGATATTTGAATACAATCTTTGATAATAAATTTAACAGACCTATTCAAAAAAAAATTGCTAGTAAATATTTACAGCTAATATTATAATTTACAGCTAATATTATAATTTTTAGGGACTACTTAAATAAATATTATTTTTAAAATTGATCTTAGTTATTAGGATGCAATTTTTGCTATATAAATTAAATAGATTTAATCATAAAAAAAAGTACTGCCTGATAATTTTATGCGAGGAATGTTATAAGTTAAAAAAAACAACTCATACTTTTTCTAACAAATTTATTGATAAAATATAAATACAATCATCTACAGATACACATTGAATTAACTTTAAAAACACTTATATTTTTAAAATTATTTTAAATATTAAAATACGTAACAAATTTAATAAAGAGAAACTAACTAATAATACAACCACCAAAAAAGAGACTTCAGTTGACTGAGAATTCATATGGCTAATAAATGTAATGAAAGAAATTTTAATATCATACCAAAATATTGATATTACAAATAAAAAATACAATATCAATTAATTGTTCAGATTTTCAATTATACTTACATTACAAAGAACAATTTTGAGAATGGATTGAGTTTACATTACAAAGAACAATTTTGAGAATTGATTGAGTTTCCAGATTTTTTAGAGCTTGTATTTTGGAGATATGTGATAATAATATATTTATTATTTATCAATAACAAAGTGCATAATTAATTCTAAAAACTATTGAAAATGGAAAAATGAAAACATAAAGAATTATAATATTCAAAGTTGTATGTGCTTTATGCACAACCTCTGCTCAGTGATTAATAAAGTGCCATTACGGCCGGCGATTATGCAACAAACAAACTCAGGCATTGGAAGACTTCCCCATGTCCAACAGCATTGGCAACGGACCTCTTGGACGATCCCTTGAACAATTCCATTCGGGAAAAAACATTAAAATATTGCTCATCTGATTCCCCCACCGTATGCTTCACCCGGAATACTACAACTATATGCAACGAAATTACTATGGAGTGTAACTCTAACTGTAACTAGTTAAGGGTCCTTTTATAAAATGATTATTAAATTATATTGAAATGTTCAAGATTTAGGTACAAGAACTGAAAAATAGTGAGGTTATGGCATAGAATTTGGTTAAAGTAATTATTATTTCAAGATTTAGGTACAAGAACTGAAAAATAGTGAGGTTATGGCATAGAATTTGGTTAAAGTAATTATTATTTCACTATGCTCATGCATGTGTTATGAATATGGAAATAAAAAAATTCAAAATATGTTTTGATGAGAGAATTATAAATTAATTTTTTAAATAGTATTAAAAAATAAATATATATTTTTTTGAAGTTAAACCTGAGAGAATATATTCGTTATCAACTAATAAGTAGTAAAAAATAAACAGATGGTTAGAGTCACAGACTAATAAGGGCTAATTACTTACGAGTCAAATTGAATCTATGAATTACACTCGAGTCCATGGAATCAAATTGTTATGTAAGTTTGAGTCAAATTGAATCCATGGATTACACTGGAGTCCATAGAATCAAATTGTTATGTAAACTTGATCCTCTAAAAGTATTAAGATTGTTTAGGCAACAATGATGGTTTCAAACATGTGATATTGATGATATTGATGATTTGAAGTATTGAGTTTTTAGTGTTACACATAATTAAGGTCTTTAAAAGGTTTGTGAATCTTCGATTGTAATAAGTTAGAGTTGAGAAAAAGGTTCACCTTGCCAAGGGAGGGTCATCTACTAGATTGCACTTAAATTAAGGGTATTGACCACTTTTCAGCCACAAGATAATAGATATATTGTTGGTTAGCTTTTCCCAATTTAAATTTTCTAGGGTAAATCATTTGTACATGTTTATGTGTATGTTGCTTTATAATTATTTTTCAAGTGGTATCAAAGTCAAATGAAGGGCCAAAAAGGAGAAGTTGCTTCTTGGGGAATAAAACACTAGCATTGTAGTGTTTGGTCAAGCGATTCTAAAAGGGTTGAGATTAGTACATGGATGACCCACCTAGAGGTGATATGATATTCATGACATGAGATCATTCATTTATAAGGTAGATATAGAAGCAATTTCCAAATCCAATGTTTGAAAAACTACACAAACTTTAATACATAAAAACTCCTATACAACCCTAGATATGCCATCGAAATAAATATTAGACTAAGTAAAATTATGTTGGCACTAAACATTTCATCCAAATAAATATTAGACTAAGTAAAAGTATATTGGCCCTACATATGTCATCCAAATAAATATTAGGCTAAGTAAAAGTATATTGGGTCAAAACATTAACCATGAGAAAACACTCAAAATAATTATTGTTAAATTTGGTTATCTGAAAAAGGTTATTAGGCCAAAAAGGTGCTTTCTACAATCAACAATAATGGAGATGTGTAATTCGTCCCATATCCAAGATGGAGTTAGACATGCAGTTTTAAAATAAAATCATAATAATACAAAAAAAATTAATATTAACCAAAAAAATTATTTCAATGTCCATCTTAAGTAAATATCTCTCACACACATATTTAGTAACTGAATACAAGAAACATTTTTTTCCACAAATAACTTCTTTCTACAATCCAATGTGAGATATGTCTAATTCTTTGGGCATGGTGGTAGTTAGTTATATATGAGCATGTAGTAGTTTAGGTTCAGTATGGCGTAATGACATATATAATGATAGTGATTTCCTAGCTAGAGGCAGCCTTGAGCAATATAGGCTTCTTATGTATCCTGGCTTTTGTTGGTCTTCCTTGGCATGGCTGGTGATGAAGGCTTCAGTTGGAAATGCACAACATGGAGTTTACATATGAATTTATCTAAACTTAGAATTTTTATGTGAATTTTTATAGTAGTCTAAAGAAGTCACAAATTGGCAAAAAAAAATAGTAAAGAGGTCACAAATTGGCCAGAAAAATAGTAAAAATTCTAACATGATTTTTGTCAAATTCCATTAAAATTTTTAATTTTTTTTTTGAGAAATGTAAATTACCGTTGTGAAATTTCAAGAGTTTGGTTATACATGAGTGTATGTTGCTTTTAACCTAATAGAACAAACATAAAGTCAATCTGATCATACCTATGAAGTTCAATGGTTTGAATGAGGCTACATAAAGCCAGTGTCCCGAGCAATAACATAAAATGTTAAATTACTAATTTGCGTATGGTGCATTTAACCTAATAGAACAGAGATAAAGTCAATCTGAACATACCTGTGTGCCAAGTAGCAACTCAGTCACACCTTTTTCGTAATCACGACGTTGTCAAAGCATTGCAGCGCACAAATCTGAAAGTGTTGGCCCCTTCGACCCATATTGCATGTGATGAATAGTTTATTTAGATGCGGCCAACATATATAGTCGACCCGAGGAATAAAATGTTGTAAATTTTTAGCATTCAATTGTAGACCATTGACTCCAAGTCTACAATTGACTCCAAGATTCCAGAGTAGTCTTAAATCTCAGAGACTTACATATTCACAACTTGAATCTGAGGGCAGTTATGTCGGTTTAGCAGTGTCGAATTTTTCATTTTTAAATACGACAAAATATTAACATGGTGACTAAAAGAAAATATTTTTATATTAATTTAAATTTCATGAAAGGAAAGTAACATAAGCTCAAACTTTTTGGTTAGATTTCATGAATTTTAGAAAAAGTAAAGCAAATGAATAAAGTTTTTTTAAAATGATTTTTTTATCGAATTTAGGTTTCTGTAATTTATATTTAGTTTTTAAAAAAAAAAATTGATAATTACATCAAAATTTATTTGTCAAAAAATTTCCAACCAATCATTTTTTTTGAATTTTTATTAATTTTCTTACTATTTTAATTAAAAAATCTTACTTTTGATTAATTATTTTTTATATTAATTAATTTTAATTAAATCATAATTTATTTAAAATTAAAATACAAAATTTTTGTTAAAAATGATGCTAAATTATCTATTTTCCTTATAGAGATATTTTATATGAGAATATGTAATTTTATATAATAATGTTTATTTTTAAATTATTGTAACATGTTTAAAAAATTAATATTAATTTATTTTATAGACATATTTTAAGAGTAACTATTATTTTTATAGCAATACAATTTACATAGCTTTTTAAAGTTTTATAGTATATTCATATTTTACTATAACGTTTGGTTTTATAATGTGAATAAATTTAAGCGATAACCAATAAATCATTTTTATCTATGTTTATCTTGGAATAGGACTTTTTAAATTTAATTATCAATATTTATTGGGTGGATGGTAGAGATTTAAAATTTATTGAATATTTCATAATATTTATAATGGTATACACATTCAAAGGTTGACATTTTTTTCCAAAGTAGTAATGTCAATTTTTTCTTCTTAATTAAAATGATTTATTAAAAAAATGTAGTATGAACAAATGTCATATGAAATTAGTCATGGCTTTTTGGGCATGTGGCATTGATAAGTCATGGTATTATAACTAGCAATTGCACCAGATGTTGAAACGTTGTAAGGCAATAATGTAGGAATAGCATTGAAAGGTTACTATTCCATGATGACAGTGAAAGTGTAAGCAGATGTTGCCAAAGGGTGTAAGTAGAATTTTGGATCTTAATTAAAGAATGAGGTCTCAAAAATTGCATCATTGACATGACAGGAGTATCCACAGTATGAGGCTCTCTCTTTTTGGTTTATTTAGGGTAGTTTCCAAAGAATGCACTGCAAAGACTGCATGGGAAATTGTAAATATCTCGTTCGTTCAAGGAAAGATTGTTCATAAAGTTGCTCATAAAAAGGTGATAATTTTCTTTCAGTTAGAAATAAATTATTTGCTAGTTTGAATGTGAAAGAATTCCAAATGGAATAAAAACCACATATATGTTTGGCTATAATTGAAACCAATAGTAATCTTATAGTATAATTCTAAATACAAAAGCACACTACTGAAGTCCATTAGTTGCGCAGAAAGTGTACAAAGCATATTTATCCCAAGTGCATGTCATAGATGAACACTATTTCTCTTTAAATCATTTATGATATGAGGAAACTAGTCGAATGTGATTCTGTATGGGTGATATTATATGCTAATTTGAATTAAAAATAAACTAAAGAAGTTGACATGAGAAGATAAAGGTTTTGTACCATCTAAAATATAGTAGATCAAATTGTCTGAATAAAATTTTTGACACAACCATGTTTTCATGATAAACAAATAATTTGAGGAGAGTAAATGCATGCAAAATCTATTATATAGTTACAAATATCCCATAAAAAAAGTCCAATTGTATTGGCATAGTTGAGCCAAAAAAAAAAAAAATCTTCAAAATTTGAGACAAATTCCAAAATGAGCATCTTTAAGTTCATTATTTTCATTAGGAAAACTATCATAACTTTTTGAATTCATATAGTGATTCCACATTGTTTCTATGGAGCTTAGCCAAGACTCCTAGGAGAGGAGCATTGATATACGTCATGGGCTCAAGCTTGGTCGAATCGACCCTGCTATCCTCAAACCAGTCATAGCGATCAGGCCCTCCCACAACTACACCTGTCAATTCATTTAGGTTAGGTGCTCTCTGTTGAACCACAAAGTGAAAACTTCAAATATCAAAACTATGGATGACCCTTTGTGATGAGCTTGTTGTGGATATTTGTCACCAAAACCCACCATGAAAAACATACCAGAGAGATTCTTTCCCAAAATGTAATCGACCTGTAATTTACAATATACGAAGTGGATTTGTGAGTTTGAAAAACCAAATCAAATTTATGTAACTTTGAATCTCTTAAACTCTGAGAAAGCTAGAATGGATATGCAAGTGTGATAGATTCTTCTCCTCGTTAATTAACTATTTTGCAACACTTAAAAGATTATAATATGTATATGTACCTTATTTTTGGAAAATGCAATAAGAATCCTTGGTTCATAGGTTTGATCGCCACATTGTAGGCATTTGTTATATCTTGACAATAAGTCACTATAGATTGACACGAGGAATGATGTAGCATATTGTGTATTTGCTACATCTCTGACAAACAACAACCCTCGTGTCCAAATGCAATAGATACAATCACTATTAAGGAGCTTAATTTTTGAACTTGGAGCATAAGATAAGAGGGAGAAACTTTCAATTACCTGGTGTGCTAGAATTTTTGAATAGAGGGCAATCTCTCACTCATCACTCACTGTGATATATATTCAAAAGTTTCCATAACTTGCACACCAAAGAAAATATACTCTCAATCAATTACACTACTCAACAAAGAAATTGGCTAGTATTTGATAGAATATCCTCTGTTATAGCTACCAAGAATTATGAATGTACGTATGTAGAGTGATTATGGCAAGAGACATAGTTCTCTACAATCCATGTGGTAGAGATCTGCAGATCCTTACAGAGGGAAAATCAATGGTAAGTTATTTAGAGAAAAGCTGGCATGGCTTTTGGCATTAAAGAATAATACTTACTTGGATCGGTGAGTACCACAAGTCCCATGTCGCTGAAGTAGCAATTATAGTAATTGCATCCATAGTGTTGGAAGTACAAATTCATTGCAATAGTTGCATGTGATATTGGAGTATTGGGGTAATAGCATGGATTTCCATTCTGCGGCACTGAGTAGTCTACTCCAGACTGGGAACATGCATAGTTGATATTCAAGAGCAAGTCACTCTCATAAGCTGAAGGTTTAGCTATACACCATAGCCTTTGCCTTCTGCAACCAAACAACAATTCATAGATTTTTACTCTTCAAAAAACCTTATAGAGACACATAGATCAGACTTCCATGATAAGAATTTGAACCTGTGATTTGAGGATCCCAACATGCCTTGCTCCTGCAGAAAAAAGTCCATAGTAATTTAATTGAGTTAATGGTCAGAAAGACTTGCAGGAACATACCCACCGTATCCTTTGGGATCCTACCTAGTGATATACCCCATGACTAAACAACACTTTACCAATATGCTTACACTCGAGGGGCAGAGCACCCCAATTCTTGAGGCATACATCAAAAGCAAGCAATTAAGAATAGAAGAAAAGAAGCCCACTTACCTGCAGCAAACAAGGGGAAGGATGTGAAAATCCATAACAGAAAGAGGGCTTGCCGCCTAAGCTTGTAAGAAATGCATGCCATTGTATAAATGCAAGCAACTTTTGACTGGGTTACTCTCTACTATTTGATGGCCCTCCTTACAATATGTGTGAAGCAGAAGGATTTGTGGGATCTAGTCAGGAAACAACATTTCTAAAACATTCTGGAACATATGGCAATACCAAAATGAGAAAATGTTGTTATTACATTTTGGATATGTCCATCTGTGAGAGCAGAATCTCCTCTCCACCTTATCCTGTTGCTAATGCTGGACAGTTTTCCTGAACGTTGAGCCTCCAAAAACAGAATAGATTTATGCAGAGCATATTTGTAGTCAAACTCACCCAACACAAACTAATGATCAACAGACAACACAGTAGCATAGACTACAAAATAGTAAACCCTTCCCA
Source organism: Pinus tabuliformis (assembly GCA_031772625.1). Lineage (NCBI taxonomy): Eukaryota > Viridiplantae > Streptophyta > Pinopsida > Pinales > Pinaceae > Pinus > Pinus tabuliformis. The sequence continues at coordinate 553,790,891 of CM062812.1, forward strand.
ATGTTTTACATTTGTTGGCAAAACTATCTTTCTTGAGAATCCATTTTTTAAAGTGATTTGGAAGCATAGGGGACTATGTGAATGGATTAGAGATAGAGCTATAATAAGGTAGTTTTTTTTAAGGATAAAGGCCAAATTTATATACAAGAAGGCATACAAATGGTGGGGGATATAAAGTGCATACCATAGATGATATATGTAGAGCTAATGTATGATTGGAAAGACAGAGTGTCCTAATTTCATGTCAATGGATTGGCTTCAACAAATTGTTATCCTGTTAATGTCCCTACACATGGAAATCATAAACTGGTGTAGAAATTATAGCTTCTAGTTGGGGATAAATGGCTTGATGAATACATAGGTGAGAGCTCAAAGCTCTGGGATGTGTGTCATGTACTTAAATGTGGGATTACAAGCATGGAGCAATGCAAGAATGTTGTGTAGAATGTTTCTGTGATATTGAATGACAATAACAACCGATCAAGTCAACATTGCAGACGGTTGATGAGGAGCATATCAGGGTGCTAAACGGAGGCCCTCAACCTGGAAGAAGAAAACAAGGTACTGATATAAACCAAGATTCAAGCATATGGGAAGTTATTTTTGCAATTGAATGATAAATTCATTGAGGCCAATATTACTGGCATAATATTTTTGATGCCAAAAGTTGAGTTGTATCCACTAAATGTTGGTTTGCATGCAATGAAAGAAGAGAATGGTTGGAAAAAGGGCTATCAACCATCTTTGAATCATTAGGGAGACAAATCCCTTGAATGTGACCTTGTAATCGAGAAAATACCCCAATCCATCTATTGTCAACCATGCCTAATAGACCAATGAAGAAAAATACAAGGGGTTGGAGAAATATTCATAGAAAAAATCCCAGGCATTGGATAAAAGAGTGTTCATTATCCCAACACATCTCTCACCAAAACCTAGACAAGTCAACATGTCAATAATGAAAGACTAGTTAATTTTCTTGTATGCTTTATCAATTCAGTAGTGGGATTGATAAAAGTCAATCTTCAGGAAGAGAGCTTGCTGATCTATTTGCCAATAGGTTTGAGATTCTTATCTCAAATCGACAACACAATTTTCTTTGAGCTAGCTTGACAGTATCTGTTGAAAAATTATCCATAATTTAGATGATCTAAAATAAAAAATTGAAGCACTTTAGTAATGAAAATAGGCCAAATAAACAGTAGATGTTAAAGAAAATAACAATAGATGAGAAGCTCGGTCACTAGAAGGACAGAGGTTTGGGATATAGCTAAACTGAGCTCATTTGGGTAACTAGCAAGACAAATATTAAACATGGGAGGCATGAAGAATCTTGCCAACAACAATCAATTCCCAGGAAATGGGGGGTCCTTATTTTGCTAGAAAATAATCTTACATTGCAGTGGTTGAAGACACCAATCTCACATGGTAGTTGAAGAGAGGTCCATGCTGGAGGAATATAGGTAGGGGGATCATCAAGACCAACTAACCAATCCCTATTTTTAAAAAATTAGTTAGTGAATTTCAATTTTAGCTTACAAAACATGGAAATTATTCTTATTTGGATCCATCTTCAACTAGCCCTCTTTCTCTCTTTCTTTGGTCAGTAGCCTTCTTTCTCTCTTTATTTGGTCAGTAGATGTATTTAAGGAGATCGAGAATACTCTTGATTTTTATTATAAAGAAAACACTTCTTTTCAATATAATTTAGATTACAAAAGTTTGTCCTTTTGCTAAGGGAGATGCCATTTATATTATCATCTAGCAAAGCAGTGTGGTATATCTACACCTCATCACAACATGAAATACAAAATTAAACATATGATAGAACAAATTTATTATCATAATTTTACCTTTATCCAAACAATATCCCAGTTCCATTTTTGGTAGGATTCTCTATGTCGAAGAAGGGTATAAATGTAAAATCATATGATTGGAATCATAATTTCCATATTGGGTGTAACTATCTCTTCATTAATTGACATTTATAATGAAACTCGGAACAAGGTATAACAATCATAATATATAGTAAATGGTTTTCACTTGCCAAAATATCAAACATCTCACATTACTCTATAATAATGAATAAAATATTTATGCAATAAACCTATTAAATTATTATTACAATTAATAGAATATTCTTGCAATATATTTATAAAATTATAATTACACCGTTACATTTTTATATGTTACGATTATTTTCAGATCCCTCATAATTCTTAAGGATTCCTTAATCAAGTTTTAACTAATGCAAAACATCTCCTTGCATTCTATGGGAATCTATGCATTAATTCACATGGAAACATTCTTAAGGAATGTTAGTTTGTCAATGTGGATTTTTGTCTCTTTAGAACTTTGAATGGAGTTACATCACAATCAACCTTTTGATTTCTTTTCTCACTATTCTACAAATCTTTAATGCATATTAAAATTGTGGGTTTGGCCTAGCACTTGTGGTGGGTTCCAAACGAATTCATCTTTCATATAGTGGGTTGTTATAGTTTGACTCTTTGAGCTTTAAGTCCCCCTATCAAGGAGGGATATCATCACATTACATATTTTGCTGCAAGGGAAATTGTAAATATCTCATATTTTGTTGCATGGGAAATTATAAATATCCCACTCGTTCAAGGAAAGATTGTTCATAAAGTTGCTCATAAAAAGGTGATAATTTTCATTCAATAAGAAATAAACTATTTTCTAGTTTGAATGTGCAAGAATTCCAAATGGAAAAAAACCACATATATGTTTGGCTATAATTGAAACCAATAGTGATCTTATAATTGAAACCAATAGTAATCTTTAAATACAAAAACACACTATTGAAGTCCACTGGTTGCGCAGAAAGTGTACAAAGAATATTTATCCCAAGTGCATGTCATAGATGAACACTATTTATCTTTAAATCATTTATGATGAAGAGGAAACTAGTCGAATGTGATTCTGTATGGGTGATATTGTATGATAATTTGAATTAAAAATAAACTAAAGAAGTTGACATGAGAATATAACACCAAAAAAAACACTCTCAATCAGTTACCCTACTCAATAAAGAAACTGACCTATATTGATAGAATATCCTCTATTGTAGCTACTAAGAATTATGAATGTACATATGTATATTGATTATGGAAAGAGACATAGTGCTCTACAATCTCTGTGGTAGATATCTGCATATCCTTACAGAGGAAAAATATATGGTAAGTTATTCAGAGAAAAACTGGCATGGATTTTGGCATTAAAGAATAATACTTACTTGGATCAGTGAGTACCAAAAGTCCAGTGTTTTTGAAGTAGCAATTTCAGTAATTGCGTACATAGCCTTGGAAGTACAAATTCATTGCAACAACTACATGTGATACTGGAGTATTGGGATAATAGCATGGATTTCCATTCTGCAACACTGAGCAGTCTACTCCAAACTGGGAACATGCATAGTTGATATTCACCAGCAAGTCACTCTCATAAGCTAAAGGTTTAGCAATACACCATAGCCTTTGCCCTCTGCAACCACAACAACAATTCATAGAGTTTTAATCTTCAAAAAACCTTACACAGACACATATATCAGATTGCCATGATAAGAATTTGAACCTATGATTTGAGGATCCTAGCATGCCTTGCTCCTGCAGAAAAATTCCATAGTAATACAATTGAGTTCATGGTTTGAAAGCCTTGTAGGAACATACCCACCCTATCCTCTAGGTTCCTGCCTAGTGACATAACCCAAGACTAAACAACACTTTACCAATCTTCTTACACCCAGGGGTAGAGCACCTTGATTCTTGAGGGATACATCAAAAGCAAGCAATTAAGAACAAAAGTATACAAGCCCACTTGCCTATAGCAAACAAGGGGAAGGATGTGAATATCCATAATAGAAAGAGGGATTTTAGCCTAAGCCTGTAATAAATGTGTGCCATTGTAGAAATACAAGAAAATTTTTACTGGGCTACTCTCTGCTATTTGATGGCCCTCCTTACAATATGTGTGAAGCAGAAGGATTTGTGGGATCTAGTCAGGAGACAACATTTCTAAAACATTCAGGAACATATGGAAATACCAAAATGAGAAAATATTGTTATTACATTTTGGATTTGTCTATCTATGAGAGCATAATCTCCTCTCCACCTTATCCTATTGCTACTGCTAGACATTTTTCCTAAACTTTGAGCCTCCGGAAACATAATAGATTAAAGTAGAGCATCTTTGTAGTCAAACTCATCCAACATAAGCTAATGATCAACAGATAGAATAGTACCAAGAATTATACACACAAACCTTTCAACAGTAGACCTGTAACCCATTTCTGCTGCAATTGATCAATAAATGGCTACAAAAATCTGAAAATTTGAGATAGATTCCAAAAATGAGCATCATTAAGTTTGTTATTTTCATTATGAAAAATATCATAACTTTTTGAATTTAAATGGTGATTCCATGTTGTTGCTATGGAGCTTAGCCCAGACTCCCACGAGAGGAGCATTGATATACATTGTGGGCTTGAGCTTGGTGGAATCGACATTGTTGTTGTTGCTATGGAGCTTAGCGAGGACTCCCATGAGAGGAGAATTGATATACATCATGGGCTCAAGCTTGGTGGAATTGACCCTATTATCCTCAAACTCGTCATAGCGATTCAAGCCCTCCCACAACTTCACCTGTCAGTTCATTTGGGTTAGGTGCTTCTTTGTTGAACCACAAATTGAAACCTTCAGTACATGATATCTTTCTAGAATCCTCAAATATCGAAACTATGGGGGACCATCTATGACGAGCTTGTTGTGGATATTTGTTACCAAAACCTACCATTAAAGACATACCAGCAGGATTCTTGCCTAAAATCTAACCAGAGCCATGGGAACTTGTTCCAAGACCTGCAAACAAGAATGTCATTGCCACGAAATGGGTTTTTAGGAACAAATTGAATGTTTCTGGAGAAGTGGTAAGGAACAATAATAGATTGTTATGCAAAGGGTATGCTCAAATAGAAGGTCGTCGAAACTTTTGATCCTATTACTAGATTAGAGGCAATAAGAATGTTTTCGATATTCTCCCATTTCAAGAAATTCAAAATTTATCATATGGATGTCAAATATACATTTCTCAATGGAGACTTATGGGAAGAAATCTGTATAGAGAATCCATAAGGTTTTAAGCTAACATAGATACAAGATTATGTTTGCAAGCTTAAGAAGGCCTTGTATGGTCTCAAGCAAGCCCCTAGAGCTTCGTATTCCAAGCTAGACAGCTACCTGCTCAAGTGTGGATTCAGAAGAGGTGCACCTGAAAACAACTTATATGTTAAATCAAAGGATGGAAAGATTCTAGTGGTGGTCGTATATGTTGATGACATTATGTTTTCCAATGATTGATACTTGTTAACCACCCAATTTGTATCTGATATGAAGGTCGAGTTTGAGATGTCAATGCTTGGAGACCTCTCTTACTTCCTTGAATTGCAGATTGCGCAAACCCCCAAAAGAATTTTTATTTCTCAAAATAAATAACTCAAAGAAGTGTTGAAGAAATTTGGCATGGAAGAATACTCTTTAGTGAGCACACCAATGGTAATCGGTTGCAAACTTAGCAAGTCAGATGAATCTTCTGAAGTGGACCAAACTTTATATAGATCCATAATTTGCAACCTCTTATATTTGACAGCTTGAAGGCTACACATCATGCAGGTCATTGGTGAAGTTAAAATATTCCAAGAAAACCCCAGACAAATCCATCTACTAGCAGCTAAGAGGTTTCTTAGATATCTCATATGCAACAATGGATTATGCACTATGGTACCTTAAGTGAAATATTTTTCATTAACTATTTATATTGATGTTGATTAGGAACGTAATGTAGATGATAAAAATAGCACAAGTGGTGGTGCTTTATTTATTAAATAATGTCTAGTTTCATGGTTGACCAAGAAGCAAGCTTCCATTCTGTTATCTACAACTAAAACAAAGTATATTACAATAGCTTCTTGTTGCAAGCAACTATTGTGGATGAAGAAAACCTTGTAAGATGTATGAGTGATCCAGTTGGATATTGGTGGCCACCCACCTATTCCATTTAGACCTCCAGTCGGTTTCATTTGTTTCCCTGTTTATTTCAGCATTTATTGTTTTTATCCGTTTTTCGAGTCCCGAACTTCCAGAGCAGTTTTGATCCCATAAATGGTGTTTTTTTAGGTCCGTTGTAGGCCTGTGCCTATGGCATGAGCCTGTGACAAAACCTGTAGTACTCAGAGAGACCTTTCTAAAAAGGTATCGTACACACCAAAAAGATATAATATTACCTAGTTATGACCTCGGGAAGTTGGTTGACTAACTAACCCCAACGGGGCCCACAAACACTTGGCGTTACATCTCCTCGGGTTAGGGTTTTGGTTGTTTAGTGTTTTCTCATGTTTTTCAATAATAAATAGGTCCTTGAGCCTCATTGTAACATAGTTCAGAGGTATGTAGCTGTCACATATCTTCTTAGAGATAAGCTACCATCACCCGAGCTAGTCTTATTTCCATTCTGCTTTTAAGCATATTTGAGTATTTGATATTAATGAAGTGTTATTTATGTTGCATCTTTGTATTTATTGTTATATATGTAATTTTTTGCGTTCCTTAGTAAATTCAAATTAGTGGTATCAGAGCGGTTCGTTATTTCTTTGTTTTTCCTTGCATGCCCCCAACGAGGTCGGGATATAAGGAGTTAGGGCTTGAACTGGTCGAACCTTTGCAAGACTAGCCATGCAAATCCTGACAGCCTCCCATGGGGGAAGAAAAGAAAGATGAGGGGGTAGGAGATCCTTTCAAATTCTTACTCAAAGAAGCCCTCTAGCGATAGAGGAACGCGATGATGGACAACTTTTCCCAGATTCTTCAGCGGCTACCCAAAGGCGACACATCTACTTCTAGCAACTACTATGGAAGTGCCACACCCTATAAGGTACACGTTAACTTTGACATCCCATATTTGCGGGTCGGATATATGTGGACGTCATAGATAAATGGTTAAATGTGCTAGAAGGATATTCTTTTGTTCATGATTTTTCTAGTTGGTAAAATATTACTTTTTCTCTTCTCAAAGTCTCCCCCCACATCAAGGATTGGTGGGAAACCTACTATGAGCAGAAGCATGAAAGTACGCCCTCACTATTTTTAGCCACACCCACTTGGGATTCATTCCGGGACTCCATCAAGGATAAGCACTACCATGTCAGGAGCTATGAGGATAAATGCATAAAGTGGACCACACTGCGATAGGGAAGAGACTAAGACATGTCAAATTTTACCAATTTTTTTCATACCCATCGCACGAACTTGGGTATCAAGGATTCTGAGAAACATTTGGTACTCTAGTACCATGGTTTCCTACACTGGTACATCTAAGATAAGATGGAGTTCCTGGATATCTCCTCACTCGACACAGCACACCAATATGCTTTCAAGATTGAGTAGAAGCTTAAACATAAAAAGCGATACTTTGGATTAGTGAATCCGAAGCAAGGGAAAGGAGCCCCCAAACTGTAGAGCAAAGGCCAAAGCTAAGGTGGCATGACCCACGATAACCCACTAAAGAAACAAGCAAAGAACAACACCACGAAGACAAAGAAGGACACGGGAAAGTGGTGTGAGTTCCATAAGAGCTCCACTCACAACACAAGTGAGTGTCGGGCCAAGAAATCACTAGTGGCTGAACTGAAGGCTTCTGAGTCTGATGCATATTCCGACTCTGAGTTAGAACCCGAGAAGGGGAATGACAAAGGGAATAAAATCATTGACATGGAGTTGCCACCATGATCCAGAAGATTGAGCCTAAAGATCCAAAAGAGGGAGAGTGCCTATTCCATTGACAGATGTGGGTGAAGGGTTCTCAGCTGCAGTTCATTGTTGACAACAAGAGCCAAAAGAACCTCATTCCAGTAGAGTTCGTGAAACGGTTGGGCCTGTTGACAAAAACAAATCTATAGTCGTACACCATCGAGTGGCTTCACCAAGGGCGAGATCTCCGCTTCAGCCAACAATATCGCCTTCCCTACAACATCAATCCCTTCACAGATGAGGTATTGTGTGATGTTGCTCCACTTGAAATCCGTGATGTATTATTAGGACAACCATACTTATGGAAGCGACATGTTGTATATGATTCTAGACCTCGCTCTGTTATTATTTATTTGGGTACTAAATTATACAAGATACTGGAGGTAGCCCCGCCTACCACCATCTTTTTTATCTCTGCTAAGCAATGCAGTAAGGTCATCTCCCAGACTGGGAATTTTTTTTATTTCTGATTCGCTCTCAAAGTAAGGGGAATGTCATAGCCAAATCCATTTTGCCCGGGAAGGGTTCCTCCAAGAAGCAGAATCAGGTGGACATGGTTGTGGAAAAATACAGGGACATCTTCTCCTCACCCATAGGGGTACCCTTGCATTGTCGGGTCAATCATTCAATCGATCTAACTCTCGGGGCACCTCTTGTAGAAATTCTACAAATTCTCTACAAATATATCTCTAATACCATGTAGAAAATCTGATTGTAGATTAACCCGATAATGCAATATACCAAAGCAAAATACTATAATCTACTTCTATTATCAATTTGCGGAAGCTTAAAGATCGAGCTGAATCAAAGTTGAACACATATAACCAAAAGAAGAAGAAATCACAATACACATGAAAATACTTTGGGGAAAGCCTCAGCTAAAAACCCCACTATTTGTATTATCATACAAGGTGGAAATATCTCAGAATTACACAAAGCTTTAGCTCTCAAAGCTAGCCAGCTCTCAGTACAATCCTCTTGGAAGCTCACAGGCAATCAAAGCTTCTCACAAGCCTTCTCCTCTGCCCTCCAAGCCTCCTATTTCCTTGCGCAGTTTCTTCTGGGTGATCCTCCTGTTACCAAGTGTAACACTGATATCACACCTTGTAAAAATGCGCAATCCTCAAGGAACCTTCTCCTTCTGCATGGATGAGTTTCCTTTATAGGAAAACTCACGCAATTGACAGTACAATGTCCTTGTCTTTAATCTCAACTGGGTATTTCTCAGAATAGACATGTATGAGTTAATGATGAGAGAATCTTCAGTTATCTAGAGTACACTAGTTGGATTCATGCATGCATTAACTGCTTGAACTCACAATTAGTTCCTCAAATAGTTTGGAACTAATCTAACTGGACTTAACTCAGTAAACTAAGCTAACTAATTACAACTCAAATATAACTCAATCTTATCTCCTTAATTAATGGATAATCTCCTTAATTTTAGGGATAACTCTTGCATGACTTCAGAAAGACATCTAACTTGAATTTATCCAACTAATTAATCCATAATGAATTAACTAATTATTTTTCAAGTAGCCGGTGAGACTAAATTCGAATTTTAATTCAAGGACAAATTAAAATTGGAATATTCTGAATTCTATTTTTATCATTTCTTGTTGCTATTTTCAACACTCCCTCTCAACAATAAAGGAATTCAACTCGATCTCGATCCTGAACCTTTGGAATGTTCTACATGCAAAAATTCTCTCTAGTGTTGTTGCTCCAGCAACTCCAGAAACAAAAAAAAAAAAACATCTAACCTGAATTAGAATGATGCATTGGTCATCAAAGTCTCTGACTACTATTGCCTCTATTGACTGAAAACTTTGTGCTCCTGCTGACTTAGCCTTTCTGCACTATTTTCAATCCTTCTTTGTACTCTTTAGTATCTTATTGCTCTAGCCTCTATCACTTTGATCTCTGATTGCATCAATCCCACTGATTCCTCCCGCTACTATGTACTTTGGGCTCTCATAACAAGGTACGATCCATGAGATAAAACCTCTCAATGGACCCTACCCAATTTCAACCTTCTTGGGACTATCACTTCACATTTCCCCACCTCACACCTAGAGGTATGACAACATGTGATCCCTCTTCCCACTTCTCCAATTGTGGCTCCTCCACAATTGTCTGAGACTTCTTCTGGGGCTGCATGTTGAGAGGTAATTTACCCTCCCTCTCAATCACCAAGTCTCTAACATTTGCCTTGCTCCTCAAGGCTTTGCATGCATCTTGAACCTTAAGATCATACAGGTTCTTGACTCGTGAACCAATCTGTTTCACCTGTCTCATGGTGATGTTTCTAAGGAAAACCTGTCCCTTACTGAAGACAACAACATAGCCTTTGTCCTCCAACATCGCGACCGATACCGAGTTCTTCTTCAGTCCAGGCACATACTTCACATTTTTCAAGGTGATAGGAGCTCCATGCTCCCTCTGAAAAGAAACCGTGCCCACTCTTGAAACACTATACCTGTCATCGTCACCCATCTCTATGCACATCTTGAGGTCTTTCTCTTCCAAGGTACTGAATAAAATTTTATCACCGGTCATGTGGAATGAGGCTCCACTGTCAAGATACCAAACACAACCCATCATCGATGACACCATGCATTTGATGAGGGTAAATTCCATTTCAAACTAAGAGGCTAGTGCCTCACCTTCCAATCCTTCCAAGGATCCCTTATTGGACTTCTTCGATGGGAAATTAGTCGCATAATGTCCCATATCAATTGAAGTATGATATGAATTCAATTTTCACCTGCAACCCCAAACTTCAAACTTCGAATTCTCTTCTCAGTACATTGTTCACTGCTCTGATAAACTAGCTCTGATAAACTAGGCTCTGATACCATGTAGAAATTCGGCAAATTCTTTACAAATCTATCTCTAAGACCATGTAGAAAATCTGACTATAGATTAACCCAATAATGCAATATACCAAAGCAAAATACTATAATCTACTTCTACTATCAATTTGTGGAAGTTTAAATATTGAGTTGAATCAGAGCTGAACACATATAACCAGAAGAATAAGAAATCAGAATACACATGAAAATACTTTGGGGAAAGTCTTAGCACCACACTATCTGTATTATCATACAAGGTGGAAATATCTCAAAATTACACAGAGCTTTAGCTCTCACAGCTAGCCAGCTCTCAGTACAATCCTCTTGGATGCTCACAGGAAATCAAAGCTTCTCACAAGCCTTCTCCTCTTCCCTCCAAGCCTCTTGTTTCCTTGCGCAGTTTCTTTTGGGTGATCCTCCTGTTACCAAGTGTAACACTGATCTCACACCCTATAAAACTACGCAATCCTCAAGGAATCTTCTCCTTTTGCATGGATGAGTTTCCTTTACAGGAAAACTCATGCAATTGATAGTACAATGTCCCTGTCTTTAATCTCAACTGGGTCTTTCTCATAATAGACATGCATGAGTTAATGATGAGAGAATCTCCAGTTATCTGGATTACACTAGTTGGATGTATGCATGCATTAACTTATTGAACTCAAAATAAGTTCCTCAAATAGTTTGGGACTAATCTAACTGGACTTAACTCAATAAACTAAGCTAAATAATTACAACTCAAATATAACTCAATCTTATCTCCTTAATTAAGGGATAATCTCCTTAATTTAAGGGATAACTGTTGCATGACTTCAGAAAGACATCTAACTTGAATTTCTCCAACTAATTAATCCATAATGAATTAATTAATTATTTTTCAAGTAGCTGGTGAGAATAAATTCGAATTTTAATTCTCAATTTTAATTCAAGGACAAATCAAATTTGGAATATTCTGGATTCTATTTTTATCATTTCTTGTTGCTATTTTCAACACCTCCACCCAAGCAACTGATATATTACCACTCCATTATGGAAAATGAAGAGATCAAGCGGAAAATCTAGGAGTTGCTACAAAAATTGCACATCTGACTAAGTTCCTCACCTTGTGGGAGCCCAATTGTACTTGTACAGAAGAAGGATTGAACCTAGAAGCTTTGCATTGATTATCAGGCACTAAACAAAATCATTGTCAAGAACAAGTATCCAATCCCACGGATTGATGACCTACTGGAACAACTCAAGGGGACCAATTATGTCAGCAAGATCGATCTGAAGTCTAGTTATCACCAGGTTCCAATAGAGCCCACAGATGTATGGAAGACCACCTTTAAATCGAAGGAAGGCTTGTGAATGCTTGGTTATTCCCTTTAGGTTGAAAAATTCCCCTGCTACTTTTATGAGACTAATGGATGACATCTTGCGGCCCTTCACCAACTCGTTCGTGGTGGTTTATCTGGACGACATCCTCATCTTCAACAAGAGTTGGGAAGAACACTTGCAACACATTCAGTAGGTCCTTCAAACCTTTCGACAACACAAACTGTGTGCCAATTTGGAGAAATGCACCTTTGTCATGAGCCAAGTCCAATACTTGGGTCACATCATAGATGAGCATGGTGTGCATGTGGACTTGACCAAGATCTGAGTCATTCAAGATTGCCCAGCCCTAACGACTCTAACGGATATTCGTAGTTTTTTGGGCCTTGCAAATTTGTATCAGAGGTTCATGTTTGGATTCTCCCATATCATTTGGCCTCTGAGTCAGCTTACTAAGGGCAGGGCGAAAGAAAATTGTTCCTGGTCTGAGTCCCAACAGAAGTCGTTCGTTGAGTTGAAGCACCGTCTCTGCTCTACACCAATAGTCACACTGCCAGACCTGCAACAACCATTTGAAATTGGGACAGATGACTCAAAATATGGTATTGTACAGTCCTCACCCAACACGGTCATCCAATCGCCTATCACAGTGAGACACTTTCTGATACAATTCTTAAGTACCCGACCTATGATAAAGAGATGTATTTCGTTATGCAGACTTACTAACAATGGAAGCACCACATTATGGGGAAGGAGACCGTCAGCCACACCAATCATCGACCTATTTAGTTTATACAGACATAGAGGAAGTTGCAGAATCATTTCCATCAAAAGTGGTCTACATATCTGCAACAATTGCACTTGAATATTAAATACAAAAATGGCAACACAAATCATGTTGTAGACTACCTCAATCGCCCCCCTGTTGTAGCACTGACTATTGTTCTCAACTCTTATGGTCATGAGACCTTTGAATGGCCGCAAATATATAAAAATGATGCAGACTTTGCCTCGACATACTAGATGCTAGTAGCTGGCAAGCAAGTTCTTGATTTTCACCTTCAAGATGCTCTATTATGTTACCTGGGCCACCTTTGTGTTTCTTCAAGCGAGCGTGCCAAGCTAATTTTGGAGATGCACAATAGTTGGGTCGCAAGACACTTTGGTGTGGAGAAAATTATGGTTGTACTACAAAAGTACTTTTATTGCCCCAAACTTCGACCAAAATTTGGGAAATATATCAGATCCTGCACTGTCTGTGCCATCGTCAAGCCAGCCATCAAGAAGCAAGGTTTGTACACTCCTCTGCCTACTCCCAGCTAGCCGTGGTAATCCATCTCGATGGACTATATGTCTGGCCTCCCTTCTACCAAGCATGGTAATGACTATGTATTTGTGGTTGTGGCTAAATTTTCTAAGATGGCTATATTGGCGGCTTGCAAGAAGAGTATCAAAGCAGAGGACACTGCCGAAATCTTCTTCGAACGAGTATGGGTACATTTTGGGATCCTACAGACCATTATACCAAATCAGGATATCAGGTTCCTGAGCACATTTTGGTCAATCCTTTGGACACTATTGGACACCAAGCTCACCAAATTGACTGTCTTCCATCCCCAGACTAATGGCCAGACGGAGGTCATCAATAGGATGATATTGCACATACTCTGCATGTCCAACTCCAAGCATCCTCAAACCTGGGATGAGAGTCTTCCATATTTGCAGCACATTTATAATATATCTCTCCACAGATCGATTGTTTGTAGTCCCTTTCAAGTGGGTCTAGGATTTCAATCATTGTGTCTGACTAATGTTTCCATGAGTCATGCGACTACATAGACAAAATCCACACATTTACTTTTTGAGGATGATAAAGTGACCAGATTTATTGAATGCATCCAAGACATCTACCAACAGGTTCAAAACATCCTGGAGAAGTCAAATGACAAGTACAAGCAACGACATGATGGACATCGGGTGCCACACAAGTTTCTAGTGGGTGAAAAATTTTGTCTGCATTTGCAGAAAGAATGCCTTACTGGAGCCCATTGCAAGCTTAGACCACTCTGATATGGTCTTTGAACCATTACCAAGGTTGTAGGAGACAATGATTTTGAGCTCAGCATTCCCCCATTTCTTGTTCTGCACCCAGTGTTCAATGTGGACCGCATTCAACCATACTTCCCACCATTGTTGAACACATTAGACATTGCAGAACAACTCACACCAACAAACTTAAACCCAAACTACATGGAACAGGTGACAACTGATCGGATTATGGACAAAGATTTCAAGAACACTCGCGAGAAAAAGATCCAACTATATCAGGTTGTCAAAGCTGGCCAACTCGTGCACCAACGAAAGTGGCTCACTAGAGATCAAGTTCAGCAGAAATTTCCTCACCTCGTGGAGGCTCTGCATGCAATGAGGACCATTGCTTCCTAAGGGGGGAGGAATGATCCAGGTGGATATTGGTGGCTAGGAACCTATTCCACCTAGACCTCCAATCTTTTTCATTTGTTTCCTTGTTTATTTCAACATTTACTATTTTTAGCATTTTTTCAGGTCCCGAATTTCCAAAGCAGTTTTGACCCCTTAAACGGTGTTTTTTTAGGTCCGTTGTAGGCCCATAGCCGTAGGTAGGGGCCTGCAGAAAAACCTAGTGTTCCTAGTAATCATAGATTGTTGAATTTATTGGTGAATAAGGAATAAATTATTTTATTTGGAGGCAGGGATAACATTCATGGTTCTAGTATGAAAATGGAAGAAATATGAATCAATGAGTGTCAAGCAAGTTGAATCTTGCAAATATGGGGTTAGTGATCCTTCCAGTGGGTATTGGTAAATTGTTGGGGCGGTAGCTCCATTTAGTTGTAGATGATAAATTACGGAGTTCTAGCTTCCTATTGGTTGTAGCTAGAGAATTATAAAAGCAAGTTGCAGTTTTCCTTGTGAAGTAATGAAGAAGAATTTTGAATAATTTGTTTTCACCTTGTGATATTGTTTCTTTTCATGCTTATTTAATTAATTGTTGAAGTGATTCATGGTGCCCTAGTGTTCTTGTACAAGTGATTTTTTATTTTTTTTTGGCAAAATTAGTACTGATTCACCTCCTCTCTCATTATTTTCCTATTTTCCAACATTTGGATCATCATTGGGTACATGAGAAATGCCACAACAATATAACAATACCACAGTCATATAATTCAAATTGTTCCATAAATACAATAGGTTGAAGCTTGAACATAGAGGTTCGGATATCAATTTGGTTTACTTACCTTTTCAACTTGATTAGAAAGATAATATGGACCATAGGGATGGGTTGATATCATAAATATAGTCAACCTTCCAACAATAAGAAAGTGGCACAACAATCGTTAAGTTAGGCTTCTTCAGATTCTTCAATAGGATCTATTCGATAGCTTCATAATTTTCGATCACCAAGGAGATTTTGCATAATTATTGAGGTGAAGACTTCGCATTATAGAACTTAGATTAATTACATACTTTGAAAGGGGTTCATACTAGTATATAAAATTTTAACCCCTTCCACAAACCTCTACAAGACCACAAACTTAGCTCAAGGTCAAGTTTAGTACTACGAGATTTAGATGCCAAAGTGCAATTTGGACTTATAAAATTTTCATAGAAGTATATCTTTAGGAACCTTGGCCTAATACCATAGATAGAACTCATATCACTTCATAGAGGAAATTCAAAACATGGAGAAGAGGACCTCATTACAGAGATAATTCAATCTTCTCTTCAAAACTAGCTCTGATGCCATGTTGAAATTTGATTGCAAATTGAATTTTTAATCATGATAATTACTTGTTCAATTATGCAAGTAAAAAGAAAGTAGATATCTCAATGCACAAAGAGACAATGCAAGTTTACCCTGGGGAAACCCATAATGGGAAAACCACAACAATACCTTCCTTATAGATTCATTGTCAACACGAGAGGTATTCAAGTCATAGACAAACTACCTAGTAGTAACATGACAAATGATCCCCCAAGTGCCAAGTCTTTCCTCCATGAAAATAATAGCCTTCAACTGTCAACAAGAACTATGTCACAAGTTTGTCCTTATTACTGGCTTAGAAATTTTGGATAGCTTGCCTCAGAAACTTCACATAACCTATAATAATGTCTTAGAAATAGCATATGAAACGCCTTAGGAATATCATACGAATTGCCTCAAGGATGGTGTATGAAATGCCTCAGAAATATCCTTCATTCTACCTTAGAGATGTGAGCTTTGGACAAGGATGAATGGGTATGTAAATGGTCTTCCTTTCCATGTGAAAGGGTGCCTCATGTAGGCAGACCAACTTAAAAAATGGAGGGTTGACTTGACCATTTAGGGTTTAACCAAAAACACATAAATTTTATGTTCTTTTCTTTTTGAAATATAAAAAAATTTCTCTTCTTTGAGCATGAAACCTATGCTACAAATATATATATTTCTTTTTTATGACCCAAGCATATTAAATATGCTTTAATAAATTTACAAATGACAAAAAAATGTTTTGAATACTGAACGTAGTTATAATTTCAAAACCAGTGACTTTTGCTTAACGATATGGTGGTGTTGTTTTCGTGTTGTTGAATGAAGAGGTTGGCATGTTTGGCCCAGTTCTTGTGATTGCAGGTGCCCCATTTATTATGCTAGATCTAAGAGTCATTGTATGGCTGAAAATTGATTTTGATTGGCATTTGTATTTGCAGTTGGTGACATTGTTCCTCTTTTGACAGTTTTCTTCTTGTGTGTGATCTTAGTAAAAGCTTCTACATCTTGAGGTGAGGCCATTGGGACATAATTTTGAGCTTGGTTTGCAAGGAAGTCTCTAAAAATGTGTCAATGTTCGTGATATTTGTGACAACAAAAAGGGATTTGTTTGTAGTCGATTAATTTCTCCTAGATATCATCATCACTACTTAGTATGATGTTGGATATAAGTGGTTGTGAGAGGTCGACATAAGCACACATATGGGTGTAGGAGGTATATCTACCATGTTTGTGTTGAACATGCAGCAAGAAAATCTAGTTTTGACCTTGCTTTGGTCAAACTAGATTAAAATTTGAATATCTATTTCAACGGAATACTTGGAGGTAGTTAACTAAGGTGTCATGGCACTTGTCACTCAATTAACTCAATTATTTCGAGTTGGGAAAGCTTGAGTTCAGTTCGGTATGTTTGATTGCTAATTTGTAGCAATCTATTTCAGTTAATTTGAGTCATTGTTAGTTCCACTAGTTCTAATTGTCAGAAGAACTAATGGAGGTCAAGTTTTGGAAATGGAACTTCAACCACACTCAATGATCAACTAGTTAACTCATCAATGAACCAAAAATAATCGTTACATGCGTATAATTCGAGTTACCTAGTTGAGATGGAGATTCCAAGGTAGTTTACTATCAGTTGTAGCATTTTCCAATGTGTATAGGTGGTGCATGCAGTCGGAGAAAGACCTAAGGCAATTGCGCAATTACGTGGTGTGAAATTCCTAAAAAATAGGGACAATTTCCCAAGGGAAGAATGCAAGGAAATAGGAGCTTGTAGGGCTTGAAATTTGTCTAAGTGTTGGCCTTAGTTAGTCAGTTAGGAAGAGGGATAAACTATACACTTGCAGGTTGTGCTCAGGCTTAAGAAAGGATATGTATTTCATC
This sequence comes from Pinus tabuliformis, assembly GCA_031772625.1. NCBI lineage: Eukaryota > Viridiplantae > Streptophyta > Pinopsida > Pinales > Pinaceae > Pinus > Pinus tabuliformis. The sequence goes on from CM062812.1 coordinate 553,808,557, forward strand.
TATATTCTCTGATAAATGAAATATATATAGTAAGGGGTTTTGAGCAGTTGCTTTCTCATAGATAAATCTCTCTGCATGTGTGATTTTTCCTTTTGAATGTCTAAGATTCTTGTTCTAAATGGTGAATTAGCTTCCGCAGATCAGTAGAGTAGCTTCAAGTCTTGTGATTTAGTAAATTTCATGAGAATTATTGAATATACACCTTAATTTCTACATGGTATCAAAGTTTGAACCACTATAGAGCAGAGATTGCAAAGTTGCTATTACACGAGGTTCAAATTTACAGATCAGTGTTGCAGGTTTTCTTTAGGACTAAGAAGATCGATTTCAATGGACGAAGGCTTGAGTATGCCCTTGACAGAAGCTTAAATTATGTTTAATGGAAGGACCACATGGAGGCAGTACTGGAGGATAATGGGTTGAAGGAATTCATTGATAATGATATTCTGAAACCAACAGCATCTGATGCTAAGGATTAGGCAAAATGGAAGAAGTGTGTAGCCAAGGTGAGGAGGATCATATTAGAGGGATTACGAGACCATACTGTCTCAAATATCCATGGAAAATAGACTTCTTATGCAATGTGGCAAGAATTGATATTTGTTCCAAAATAGTAGTGACCATAAGAAATTGGCACTCGAGGACAAACTTCGAAATATCAATATGCAGAGGAACAAGACCATTCCACAGTACCTTAGCAGGTTCACAAAATGTCATGATGAACTTGGTCAAGTTGGGGTTACTCAGCAGAGGATGATTTGGTGAGCCTAATCATTCTAGGCCTTCCTAAGAGTTGGCACAAGTACCAATATTTGATGAACGGGAGGGAGAAACTACCAAATTGGGAACACTTGTGGTCTAATTTGGTACAGGAGGAAATAAGGAATAATACTAGAGACGGGACTTAATCTAAGGGCGAGGATGAGGAGAATTGTACCTTGGCTGGAAAGGAAAAGAAAGGGAAAGGGAAGAAATCCCAATCCAAAGTAGAATATAGTTAAGGGGGCAAAAAGAAAGACTTGTCCAAAATCAAGTGCTTTCACTGTCATCAATTCAAGAACTATACCACAAAGTGTCCACACAAGAAGACAAGCAAGAAAACCATAGGAGGAGCAGTGGATGAATCCATCAATTCAAAGTTTGAGTTTGATTTTACTCACATTGCATGCATGCCCAAGATAGTGATGGAAAGTGTGTGGTATCTCGATAGCGGTGCCTCCTTCCATATAACAGGGAATAAATATTTTTTTAGTGATTTGGAGGAGAAGGATTTTTTCAGCGATTTAGAGCAGAAGGATCTCCATATGCACATCGAGATGGGAGATGATGGAGGTATGGTGCTACTAGGATTGGTATAGTCACCTTTCAGAGGAAGTCAAGCTCACCTCTCAAGCTCAAGGATGTGATGTTTGTTCCAGGTCTAAAGAAGAATCTTGTCTCCATTGCAGTTTTGGAAGATTGTGGCTCCGATGTGATCCTCAACAAAGGAAAGGAATTCCTGAGACACATTTCCATGGGATAGGTGAAGCAGATCAGGGTTCATGTTAAGAACCTCTACAAGCTAGATGTGGAGGATTGTGCTGAATTGGGAAAAATGGTGTAGAAGGTGTAAAGTCACGATGTTGGTGAAATTTGGCAGAAAAAACTTAGCCATTTACACCATGGCACTTTGAAGATCATGCAGCACATTACCACAGGACTCCCCAAAGGTTCACTAGAGAAACATGACACATGAAAAGGGTGTACCTTAGGGAAGTACACAAAAGCCACTTTCCATGATTGGGACAACAAAGCACATGCAGTCCTTGAAAGGATCCACTATGATGTTTGTGGACCTTTCTTGACAACCTCCATTGCTAGGCACAAGTATTTTTTCATATTTATTGATGACTACTCGTGGAAGTGCTCAATATTCTTCATGCGGAAGAAGGATGCTATTTTCTCCAAGTTATTAGAGTTCAAGGCACTGGTGTAGAAATAAATGAGCAAGGAGTTGAAGGCTCTCAGGAGTGATAATCGAGATGAGTATGTGATGAATGAGTTTATTTTTTTTGTGTGAAAGAAGGAATTCAATGAGAGTTGACATCACCCACAACCCACCTTAGAATGGTGTGGCTGAGAGGAAGAATCGAAGAATTCTAGGAGTAGCATAGGTGATGTTGCATGACCAAAACCTACCTCTGCACTTGTGGGCTGAAGCGTGCAACACAATGGTCTATTTGTAGAAAAAGAGTGCTCATCATATTCTTGGCATGATCACACAAGAGGAGGCTTTCTCGGGGAGGAAGCCAGATGTTTCGCACTTTAGGATTTGGAGCCTCTATCTATTGCCATGTATCCAAAGAATCAAGGAATAATTTAGAACCAACAACAAAGTTTGGGGTTATTTTGGGATACAAAAAAACATCCCACAGCTACCGTGTGTATTTTCCATCCCTCATAAAGACAGTTGTGCGAAGGGATGCCAAATTTGATGAAGACAAAGCCATGCAATGATCTCTTGAAAGGGAGCTTCAGATCCCACCAGAGGAGGATATTTTAGCTCCAAAGGAGGAGCCTCATGATGTTGTGGAGAAACCACAAGTTGAGGAGAAAATAGTGGAGAGATCCACTCAAGCATAATCATCCAGTGAAGGTAGGAATAGAAACAGAGAAGCTGAGAGATTTGTGAAGGATGCGAGAGAGAATCTAGGAGCTCCTTCAAATCAACGCAAGAAGAGAAGGTCACCATATCAGTACACTAGTTACATGGCTCTTATGACTGAGCTAGTAAAGAATGATACATCCTCTTTTGAGGAAGAAGTAGAACAACTAGTATGGGTTGATGCAATGGTGGAGGAGTATGAATCCATTGTGAAGAACAATGTTTGGGAAGTGGTCCCAAGACCAGCAAACAAATCAGTTGTGGGTTCGAGATGGATCTTCAAGGTGAAGCAGGAAACATATGGAAGCATAGAAAAGTACAAGGCCATATATGTGGCCAAGTGGTACTCTTAGGTGGAGGGGATTGAATGTGAGGAGACTCTTTCTCCTGTAGCAAGGTACTCATCCATCAAATCAATCCTTTCTTTGGTTGTACATATGTGGTGGAAGATCCACCAGATGGATGTGAAAACAACATTCCTCAACGGAGTTATTGAGGAGGAGGTGTATATCAAGCAACTAGAAGGCTCTAATACTTTTGATTGAGAGTATCATGTGTGCAGACGGAAGCAAGTGTTTTATGGTCTCAAACATGCACCTCGTGCTTCGTACAATAGGATTGATAGTTATCTCGCCAGCTTGGGCTTCACCAAAAGTGAAGCGAATGAAAACCTTTATCATCTTTTGGTAGAAGGTAAATTATTGATCATTGTTTCATATGTTGATGATTTGATCCTTACTAGTGATAAGCAATTGATCAGATCTTGCAAGGAGGACCTTGCAAGAGATTTCGAGATGAAGGACATGGGTCTCATGCACTACTTCTTTAGACTGGAAGTATGGTAAGGTGATGGGGAATTGTTTGTATCTAAGGGAAAGTATGTCAATGAGATACTTCAGAGGTTCCACATGGACAAGTGCAAACCCATGGAGACTCCTCTAGTAACCAGCTGGAGGAAAGAAGATGCCACTTCGAGTGAGGAAGTGGATGCGATTATTTACCAATAGTTGGTGGGTTCAATCATGTATCTTGTGAACACGCAACGAGACATGTGTTATCCATTCAACCAATTAAGTTAAACTATGGCTAGGCCAACCAAACTATTTTGGAGGGAAACAAAGCATGTTCTACAGTACCTTAGAGGCACTACCCAATTTGTACTTTGGTACAGACGGACAGAGGGACTGAAGTTGTGTGGCTTCAATGATGCAGATTGGGCAGGAAGTCCATTAGACTGGAAGAGTACATCAGGTGGAATTTTCAGTGTTGGTTCTGCAACAGTTTCTTGGTACAACAAGAAGCAGAGATCAGTGGCACTCAGCTTAGCAGAAGCAGAATACATGGTTGTAAGTCAAGCAACATGTGAGGCGATCTAGATGAGAAAGATACTTGTTGGCTTGTTTGGTTAGATGATGGATCCTACTGTGATTTACTGTGATAATCATAGTTGTATCAAACTCTCTGAGAATATTGTTTTTCACAATCGATCCAAGCATATTGATATCCAGTATCACCATCTATGGGATTGTGTGCAAAGACAGATTATGTTGTTACAGTACATTTCGACAAAGGAACAAGATGTTGATATTTCAATAGAGGCCTTGTCAAAATGGAAGTTTGAGTTCCACAGGTGCAGGATAGTGGTGGTGGATAATCCGTTTCTTGCTAAGAGGGAGTGTTGAAAATGAAACAAGAAAATCTAGTTTTGACATCTCCTTGGTCAAACTAGATTGAAATTCGAATTTATGTTTTAGCAGAATACTTGGAGGTAGTTAACTAAGGTGACATTGCACTTGTCACTCAGTTAATTTGATTCGGGGAAGATTGAGTTAAGTTCATTATGTTTGATTTGTAATTTGCAGTAATCTGTTTCAGTTAATTTGAATTATTCTCATTTTAACTAATTCTAACTGTCAGAAGAACTAGTGGAGGTCAAGTTGTGGAAGTGGAACTTCAACCACACTCAGTGATCAACCAGTTAACTGATCAATTAGCCAAAAATAATTGTTGCATCCAGAAAATTCGAGTTACCCAGTTGAGATGGAGATTCTAAGGGATTGTACTATCAGTTGTAGCATTTTCCAATGTGTACAGGTGGTTCATGCAGTCAAAGAAAGAACTAAAGAAATTGCACAATTCCATGGTGTGAAATTCCTAAAGAATAGGGGCAATTTCCCAAGGGAACAACGCAAGGAAATATGAGCTTGGAGGGATTGAAAATTGGCTAAGTGTTGGTCGAATCTAGTCAATTAGCTAGAGGGATAGACTATACACTTGAAGGTTGTGCTCAAGCTTGAGAAAGCATATGTATTTCTTCTCTATTCTCTGATCAATGCAATATAGATAGTATGGGCTTTTGAGAAGTTTCTTTCCCATAGATAAATATTTGTGCATGTGTGATGTTTCCTTTTGCATGTTTATGATTCTTATTCTAGATGGTGAATTAACTTCCGCAAATCAGTAGAGTAGCTTCAAGTCTTTTGATTTAGTAATTTTATGAGCATTATTAAATCTACACATTAATTTCTACAGTTTGGTAGTGTCTGAGATCATTACAAATTTACCAATCCCATTTCCTATCCCTGATAGTATGTCTTGGTCCCAATATTCCTATGGTAAGGAGTGTATCTAGATCCATACTAGCGCTAAGGAGAAATCCTCTTTTTATGGGTTAAATTTTGGAGTCCAAGGATTCATAAACAGGCCCACTGAGTAGGAAGTATGGCCCTCCCTAAAAGATTTTGCCTTTTTCATTTATGTTGCTAAAGATAACAGTAAAGAATCCTTTGGAGCCTAGTTTGAGTTCTAGGTCTCCCTTGAGAACCCAATTTTTCATGATCTAAGTGAAGAGAGTTTTTTCTATTGGCCATATAGCCATAAATTTGCAAATGATGATGTGTTCCCTCATATGTTATGTTTATGCTCCTATTTACTCTCGAGGAATATGTAAGAGGGGAACCTTTTCCATTTACGACAGACATGTATTTGCTCTAGTGGTGACAAGACCTAACTACTTGCCAAAGGTAGAAGTAGAGGACTTGGGGCCCCTAATGTCATAAGGTGGATGATATTAGGCATCACAAACACCTAAATTCTTCACATTAGTCTTTACTAATGGAATTGATTTATCCTCCTCCCCTGCCTTCTCCATAGGGGCACCATGAGATAGGAAAAAAAAAAGAATTTGTATTACAGAAATCCTAAAGCAATTCCAATCACAAAACACAATCTTACTAATAATTTAAATTTGTGAATTAAAATAAAAATAGAAAATATTTGTATTTTTATTACAATATAATTTATATATATATATATATATATATATATATATATATATATATATATAATCGCGTGGAGAAAAATCAAATTTTGTAAAGTGTAATTTTTTTCATTTAATATGAAAAAATTAATATATAAAATATAATTAAATTATTAAAAAATTAATGCCTTTAAAATTTGATCTTCTAAATATTTAATAAATCTAGATTTTAAATAAATTTAAATTAATTTTTACCAACATTTCAACTAATATTAAAAAAGTTATTTTATTTTTTAATCTTATAATTTGTTTATCGTTTCGTTATATATTTAAATTTATAATATAAATAATTAAATGATAACTAATAAATCATTTTTACAACTTATTACTCGAAACTCCCAACCAACTCATCTTTAATCCTATTTCATATTCCATAGCTTCCCTAACTAATCATTTGTTGTCGAATTAACAATGAGCCTTTCACCACCAACCTAATAATTTAGTAGTCTATTGTATTAAAGTTTGGGCATGGATTTCATTACCCATAAACGAGTCACTTTTAAAGTGATTCGCTACATCGCTGGCTATAGTTTTAAACTTACGATTTATTCTTTTAAATTTTATAATTTAATTAAATGATTTTATCAGTGAATGAGTCACTTTTAAAGTGATTTACAATATGGTGGGGGTATAATTTTAAATTTATGATTTATTTTCAAAAGTTTTATATTTTAATTAAAATTATTTAATAATGTAATCAATCAATTTGTAAACTTTAATTATATTCATAGTATTTGTTTAAATTATATATAATGAGTGTATGTCTATTTTAATTTCAATCTATCAAGCATTAAGAGATTAAGAGATTAAATTTTTTATTATGCAAATTATTTTTTGAGTGTAAAATTTGAAAAAAGATTTATATCTAAAGAAATTGATTTCTGTTATAAATTTGTTTTATTTTCATTAATTTTATATAATATAACCATAATTCACATTGACATATTTTATTTATGATTCTTTTTCTCCACATTAAAAGATTAGTACATCCCTGTTTATATTCAGAAGTAGAAAATATATTCTCATAGGATATAATTTCTGTGTGTCCATATATATGTGTGTGTGATTGATATTTTTTTAAATGTTACATATTTGTCTATCTATCTATCGATATGTGTGTATGTGTGCATATAGTTTAAACTATTTTTGTTATTAATAAATTTTAAAATATTATATGTCAAAGTTCATATTAAATATGGAATGAATTACAAATCTTCTCATATCTTGAATTAGAAGGAACTTATTGAAATATTTCATACATGACCGATATTAAACATTTTTTTGGTATTAATATTTTTAAATGTTATATATTAATTCCATAGTAAAAATGGAATATATTATACATCTCCTTAAAAACATTTTTTTCTTCTGTATAAAATTGATAAGGAATTATGTTATCTAATATAAATATTGAAATATTTAATTTGTGAAATATGTTAACTAAACCTACAATCAGTTACATATCATATGATATCAATAATATTATATTTGCATGACATTTGTCAACTCCATATTAAGTAGTGAAGAAATTTCATATCTCTGTTGTACTAAAGTGTAATTTTTTTTCACTCTCTAGCCAAATTAATCTGAGCCTAACATTGAAAACGGCAAAAAAATTGAACCCGTAACCTCCCAATAGAAAAATACTTTAGCAATATTACATCAACCAATTAAAATAAACCTTTAATATTAATATTAATATTACTCATCCCATAATTTATAAAAAATAATAATAAATATAAATAAGTAAATTTAATTAATATATTTAAGTATAACTAAAAATCTCTTCATAAAAATTTATGAATTCAACTTATTAATATATAATCTTACAATTTCATGAATCTAACTATTCAACTCATTAATATACAATGTCGTAATCTATATACGAATCATTTTTGTGAAAGCTGTGATATATCATAGAAAGAGTCATAATTCATGGTATTACTAATATAAATGCGGCATGTTTTATGAAACTGACTGGACATTATGTATTTTAATTTTTAAATAAATTTTTTAATTATGTATTTTAATTTTTAAATTTTTTTTATTGAATAACTAAATACAAATGAGTGAAAATTATTATATTTAATAAAATAATTTAAATTTGATATTTTTATTATTTTAAAGATTTAATTTAAATAGTTTTTTTACTAAAATTTAATAATATAATTTCAAATAAGAGCTTGAATTTTTTGTTATTTAAAATATATTTTTGAATATATAAATGGATTTAATTTTCTAAATTTTTTTTAAAATTTAAATTATATAAATTAAAATACTTAAACTTAAATATTTTTAATTTAATTAAAATTAACACACGAAATAAAAAATAAAAATTAAAAAAAAAATCATTTCCCCTGTGATTAAAAGCCATTTCTAAATATTAAATTATACAGTATGAGTATAATTTTCTCTCTTGTACTCTTTTATTTGTATTAAAGGAAAAGAAATCATAAAGGTGGTTGTCTGGTTAAAAAAATGAGTGGAAGTTTTCACTATTGATAGTTCAAAGGTTTGACTGCACAGAGGTTGAACCTCAATCAAAAGCATGAAAGTTAAATTGCACAGACCGGAGTATGCTGATTTTGACCCTTCAAATAAAACTTGAACCTCAATAAAAAAAAACCATCAAAGTTAAGTTATATTACAGAGACTTAAGTATACTAATTTTGACCAAATGGAACAAAGGTTAGACAAACTAGCATACTAAACGCAATCCGAAAATATTCAGACATGTTTTTTAAAATAGGGTATTGTCATAACTTTGCGACACATAAAGCTGCAAGTGTTGGTCCCCCCGTGGGCCATATTACATATGAATATTTGTTTATCAAAATGCAGGCAGCCGTGGCAGTGGAACCAACCAATCAACAAATAAATAATTGGTAATTACTTAGAATTCAAATTGAATTGAGATGTGTATTTAAGTATAATAATTATATGTTTTTAGATTTAAATTAATTCAATAATAAATTTATTAAATTTTCGATTTAAATGTAGTTGGTGTTGCTAATATTTTAAATTTGATTAAGTGAATTTTTTGTTTATTATATTTGGGAATAGAGAGTTCCAAATATTTTAGAAGTTTTACAACATATAATATTACAGGACGATTCATTAATGCTATATACCCAAAATCATTACTATTGATTTAATGACCTTGACTCTTTCATTAAGTTAAGTTTATTGGAAAAATACAAGCACTTGCTAGAATCGATTTTTTTTTGCTAAATCTTGATCTTTGTTGTTTAAAATTATTTTTTGAGTGCATATATTATTGGAAAAAGACTAGCAATTGCTGTAATCGATTTTTTTGGGCTAAATTTTGATCTTTGTCGTTTAAAATTAATTTTTGATTGCATATATGGATTCAACACAGTGAAAAACCTCCAAGGCACTTGGATTGTGAAGAGTTCACAACTCAAACTTGTGATTTCAACAAATCCCTACCAAGGCAATTTTTTTTTTGGCTAAATCTTGATCTTTGTTGTTTAAAATTAATTTTTGATTGCATATATGGATTCAACGCTATGAAAAACCTCTAAGGCACTTGGATTGTGGAGAGTTCACAACTCAAACTTGTGATTCCAACAAATCCTTACCAAGGCAAATTAGACAAAGAAATACACCAAAACACCTCTGAAAACTATAACAAATACACTATGGCCTAGTATTCTCATTCTCAACTCTTTCATTGAGTGAATTTTACCCCAAAAAAGACTAGCACTATTATTCTCATTGTCAACCAAGGCTTCCTCTTCTTGGGTCGCATCCATGACACTTTAGGCATTGATTGAAACTTGCCTTACCCATATTCCTTCTTGTCTTCTTTTTTCTTTTGTATATTCTCAAGTTATGTCTTTCAAACTTTTTCTACCTGGGCTTTTTTAGTTCAACTATGTTGCATTGTTTAGTTCTTCTAAATCATTCATGCTTTTTCTTTCAATTTTTTCTCTTCCTTGTAAACATAACAACAATTTATTAATGGTTAATATTAAAATATCTAAAAGAACTTTCTTTTTTACTTTCCTCTTCACTTTCTTTTTATGCACATACACATATAAAGTTGATATTGAAATAGTACTTAATATGTACATTCAAATATTTTATTTAAGATATGTATAAAAATATTTTTAAAAACTAAAAAAATTACACATCTTCCTCACATTAAAATATTTACAGTTTGATTCCCAAGAATATCTCAAGAAAGACTTGCAGAAGAGCCTTAGTTTCGGGGAAGAGAACTCTTCATCACCAATGGTTTCAGAGTTTGATTATTCAAAAATAGTGGTAACAACGATGGGTAAGGTTGCTAAACCTTCCTCTTCCATTTTGGCATCACAAGATAGTAGAGGAGACTAGAAATATTTTGGGTACTTTTAAAAAAGCGGACAACTAAAGAGTGCAACCAAGATTATATACTTTTGTTGATATATGTGTACAAATAGACTTAAGCAAAGGTCTACCCTACCACATTCTTCTGAAACATATATCCTTTCAATGGATCCAAACTTTGGATTATGAAAATACGACCTTTAGATGCATACATGCTTTCAAAGAAGACATTTTTAGGATTCTTGTCCACCGGCTAAAAAGCCCACCCCTCGCCCTCCCTCGCCCTCCCCCTCTCCCCCACCCAAAAAAAAAGGGGGCAAAGCTTGAAAACAAAAGTCTGACAACATTTTCTTCCCAATTTTTCAAAGGATGAAGAAAAGGAAATCAAGGACCCTCCATTACAAGATGTTGTGAACATTGAACATCCACAACACATGTGAAATGTACAAGAAACATAATCGATCTATGCATCTGAACATGTTGGAACTGTGGTGCACAAAGAGGATGGGCTGGTGGGAACAAAAAGAGTCCCATTTATTGGAAAGTTCATATTTTGATCAAGAACACCCCATTGTTGTGCTTATGTTTCAGTTGGCAGTTGTTCCCCTTGACTCATCTATAGGGGTCTAACAGAAGGTCCAGAGAAAAAAGGAAAGAAAGAGAAGCTAAGTGACTATATAACAATTCACGCTTCTTCTGTACTATTTTAGTTTTACAACCGAGAGACAATTATCAATTCTTACAAGAATATGATCTTGCATATCTTGAATGCTTTCAAGAATCTACAAAATGTAATTTTGTTCCTTTTTGAATTGCAATGAAATTATGATTTTTTCCCATGACAAAATTGAAAAATAAATAAAACTACAATTACACATCTTTACATTAACATGGAAAAAATTATACATTTCAAAAAAAACACACAAGAGTGAAATTATTAATAATTTATAACAGTTTTAATTAACTAACTAACTATATATACATATAAAACTAACTTTATTATTTATTAAATGAATATTTTATTTTTACTTTTATTAATTTTTAGTGAATATTTTATTTTTGTTTTAAAAATAAAATAAATAATTTCCAATTAAACCCAACAAAATTTCAAATCTTCCTTTTAATGAATTTATTTTTTATTTTCAATCAATCTCTATTCCCACCAAAATTAAGCCAGCCATCAATTTCATAGTCAGCGTGTGCGGTTAATATTTTTGGAAATATTCTCTAATCATGCATTGAAAGAAGCAGAATAAAGCTAGAAGAAAACGAAATTATAAAGTATTTTGCTTTCATGTGTAGAAGAAAACGAAATTATAAAGTATTTTGCTTTCATGTGTACTTTACATTTTTTCATATTTATGAAATATTTTTAGTGTGATTTTTTGGAAGATTGTTTGGTGGATTTTTTTGTCTAATTTCTCTAAAATTTGACAAAAATTCATTGAAATCACAGGATTGATGGTAAACCTTGCATAATAAAAATGTTCTAAAAGTTTCGCATGGTGTTCAATCCATATATATAATCAAAAAACTAATTTAAATAACACAAATCAAAATTTTATCTCAAATTTTTAGAAACCAAAAATTTCAAAAATCACACTATAAACAACTCCCAAATTAATTACTCCTAATTATCAAACATGTTATTTTAAGATGTTATTTTGTTTCTCAACCTATTTTTGCTAACAATCACTTTTGTCCTACAGTGACTACATGTTTCGGTCTCACAAGACAATGACATGGATTCTCACCTGCACTAAACTTATAAAGTAAACATGGATTCTCTCATAATTTTCTTACTTGCACTCAAACTTATAACGATGAAAAAGGAAATTCATAAAAAGTCATTACCGTACTAAAATATGAGTGCAAAATTTGACTATAGAAAGTTCAATGGTTTGAATGAGGTTATATAAAGTTCGATTCCCAAGCAATAACATAAAATGTTAAATTACTGATTTGTGTAGGCTGTGTATGAGGTTACATAAAGTCAATCTGAATATATTCAGTCATAGATCCTCTTTTTTAAACCATGATGTTTCCAGAACGTTACAGGGCATAAAGCTGGAAGTATTGGACCCTTTGACCCAGGGCATACAGCTGGAAGTATTGGACCCTTTGACCCATATTGCATGCGATGAATAGTTTATTTAGATGCAACCAGCGTAGATAGTGGACCCAAGAAATAAAATCATGTAAATTTTTAGCATTCAATTGTAAACCATTGACTACAAGATTCCATGGTAGCCTTCAACCTCAGAGAAGCTTGCTATATATTCAGAGCATCCTCGAGCCTTCATACCCAATCTTCTCCTGTCTTTGTGCTTGCTATATATTCAGAGCATCCTCAAGCCTTGATACCCAATCTGTAAATTTAGATATTGAGAGAGAATTCATATCATCAGTATGCCATCTCAGGTTATTTCCAGGCCGATAAACATGCCTTCTCAGAGCAGGCATGTCCCCAAGAGAGGGCGAGTGAAAGCAGCCATAGCCTCTTCCCTTGCCCATGCCATTAAGTCTCTTTTCATATCACACTCTCCTCCAACTGTCATGGTTCTTCACAGTACTCTATGATGCATGCTTCTTATTCTTCTCTGACCTGCACTTCGGTTTAGATTTCAATCCAAGCTGTATTGCATAGCAATGACTATGTATGGTTTACAAGAGGAAGGAGCACATTTTTGGCAATAAAATCATTTTATTGGACATGGTATTAATAGTATTCTAAAAAAGAACAAAGTGTTTATATTTTGATTGAACTCAGAGGCTTATTTTACAGTTCAGTTCAGTGCGATGTGTAACGATTTTACAGTCCAGTATGATGTGTAATGCTCTACAGCCCAGTATGATGTGTAATGCTGTCTATCTGTCATCAAAGTTGAAATTTTACTTAGATCTGTATTTAAGATGGATCTATACTGGTCTATACTGGTTTACGACCCAGTATAAAGTGTAACCCAGTCTATCCCTCATCAAAATTAAAATTTTACTTAAATATATATTTAATATGAATCTTAGATCTGTATTAAAAATAAATCTATACTGATATTTATTTATTGGCAGAAGACATGAGCTCAGAGAGTGAAGTAAGCTCGCCCTTCACATAACTGTGCCAGTGAACATAACATAATAGAGTCTCTGTTCTTCTCCGTTATTTTTTAATAAAAAGTGTTTACTGTGTTACTAAAAATTGCCGCCATCCTTTGATTCAATCCACTGTTTGCTGCCGTGCTATGGCAGTTGAGATTGCAGAACAGCGTTCAAGGGTTCAAAGATTTCTGCAATTTTTTTTGGGTTTTCCATTGTTTAGAAGTTGGGAGACCTACATTGTAATTTCAGGTCTCTGAAGAAATAACTTGACTATGTGCGTCGGAACTTGTTATTATCTGATTCTTGGTATCGTTTCCTGAAACGAACATCTCAAAAAAATGTGATATTATGTTATTGTTGGTTAAGGTAAAGGGAACAGGGGCTTTTTTCAATATCTTTCTGCGGACTGTGTCCAGTGGGTTTTTAGCAAGAGAGGTTTCGTGATGTTATTGCATTCTCATAAGACTTCTAATGTGTTGCGCCACTTTGAATTCATTTAAGTTGATCGATTATGTAAAGATGATCAATACGCAGTTAGTTTTTAACCTCTTCTTCTGTTTATCATGGATTCTTGAATCTGTGGGTAGTTCTGTGGGTTCTGTTTATCATGGATTCTTGAATCTGTGGGCTGTTCTATGGGTTTACAACTTCCCATTTTTTCATCTTTTAATAAGAATAAATATTAACATGGTGATTAGAAGAAAATATTTTTTTATAATTTTATTAAAAAGGCGAAAAACATGAGCACAAACTTTTCAGTTAGATTTCTTGAAAATTAGAAACGGAAAACGAACAGATATTTTTTTGTAATTGAAAAATCGTATTTTAGTTAATTATTTTTCGATATAAATTTCTTTCAATTTAGTTTTAGTTAAAGATTACGTTAATATATTTATTTTCCATTTTATTTTTTTTAATTTAATTTTAGTTAAAGATGACGTTAATATATTTATTTTCCATTTTATTTTAGAGATATATTTTATATGAAAATATATAATTTTATATAATAATATTTATTTGTAATAAATTATTTAATATTTTTAAAAATTAAATATCAATTATTTTATTTTATTAAATTTTCAAACGTATTTAAAAAAAATATTTATTTTTTCATAATTTAATTTGTAATTTTTTCTAAATTTTATAATTTATTTATATTTTAATATGATATTTATCTTTATAATCTGAATGAATATAAGTCATAACCAATATTTATAGCCTATAAACTTTGATTATCCACTACTATATAGTTAAATATCATTGACTATATATATAACTCAAGTGTTGTCACATTTTAAAGATGGATTATAAGAGAAAACTGATGATGCTCTTTCAAAACCAATTAACTGATAATGAAATCTATTGAAAAGATTTAAAATATAATTCAAATATTTTGGTCTCCATAGTCTACTTTGTACTTAACTCCTAATCCAGAAGTTATTTCTCAAGTGATTCATTTGGGACTCTATATCCTATCCAATGGGGATGAAATTAACTATTAACCAAATCATTTTTAATATGATTTTTTCGTTGAAGTGGTTATAAACTTTTTTATATGAAACAATCTTTCTTTTCTTAATCAATATTATTTGATAATTTCATTAATGTGTACTCGTTTAATATTTTGAAATAATTTTTATTAAATAATTTTATTTAGAAAATGTAATTTTAAATTTAATAGAATTATTATTATAATACATGATGAAATTGATAAGTAAAGCAAATTTACATTAACATGCTACCATTACATTTTTTTAATATATTAAATTATATCCTTTACTATTATAATTTCTAACACACCTAAATCAACTATATCAATAAAATCAACAAAATTACAAAAAATATCTTAGTAATACATTTCTCAAAATCCAATTGGTTAAAATTATTATTTTTATTTTAAACTAAATTTAACACTTTTAAATATCCTTATTCTAACTAAATTATATAATAATAATACAAAAATTATAATTTTGAATTCAATATTAAAAATATATAACACTTAATAATTTCCTTCCAACTAAACTAATATAATATTATTGTAAAATATTCCACATCGAATCATCTTTTCACCCTACTGTAAGAGAAAAAATCTTATAGCAAAAATAGAAAACGAAAGTCACGATGGATTTTGCTTTTCATACGTTTCTATCGTATTTTAAAATTTAAATAATAGATGACAAAGTTTAAAATGATTTTGCTTTCCTGGTGTTCTTAGTCATGACGTTTGATAATTGTTTTCCTTTTGTCCTTAGTCAGAGATGAAGACTTTTGTGATGCCAATACAAAATAATTGCTTCTGGAATTTGATAGACGTTATTTTTGTCGTCCATCTGGTTAACAATGGCCTTTGTCCTACATATTGGGGTGACTATCATGTCTCGGTCTCACATGACAATTCTCAGGATTCCCCGATAAATTTTAAAGATGCGTTCATGGATTCTCTTTTAATTTTTTCACTGACACTCTCTGCTTTATGTTAATGATATTAAGGAAAAAACCAGTCATAAAAGGTCATTGCCGTCTTAAAAAATTGAATTTTATTTTTTATTTTAATTTATATGTTAATGATATTAAGGAAAAAAACCAGTCATAAAAGGTCATTGCCGTCTTAAAAAATTGAATTTTATTTTTTATTTAAATTTATTTAAATTTTAATGGTTTGATGCCAAGTAGCAATTCAGTGAAGCTTTTTTTTCATGCATAAAGCTGCGAGTGTTGGCCCCTTTTTTCCCTATTGTATATGAATAAATTGTTTGTATAAAAGCCAGCAGACCATGCAGTGCAACAAATAAAAGCGTTGTTTGTATAAAAGCCAGCAGACCATGCAGGGCAACAAATAAAAGCGTTACATGGCAGTATAGTCTTTGCTACATAAATTTTTAAAAAAAAATAGATTGAACTAAAACCAAAACCAAGTAATTACAAAGCATTTAATTTGAGAATTAAAAAATATATATTATTAAAAAAAATAATCTCACATTAATATTAGAAGTTTTAATTTCACTAAATAAAAATATAGACAAGTAAATATAAGTGTAATAATGAAATTTAACCATTTAAAAAAAAAAAATTAAAAAGAATATATATATAATAAAATAAAATAAAATGTAATAATAGAAAAATATGTTAAATATTTATTATAAGTAAATTTTTAAAGGTTAATATATTCTAAAAAAATATAAAAATATTGATGGTTATATATATATATATATAACTTTTTAAAGGGTTGGCTTGATTTGAATCTTGAATTTTATGGTTTACATAATATTTCATAACACAACAATCAACGATCATCAATTGAGTTTGCTCAATAAAATATAACCATCAATATTACATATATAAATTTAATTTTAAATTTAATACTAGATATTTGAATACAATCTTTGATAATAAATTTAACAGATTTATTCAAAAGAAATTTGTTGGTAAATATTTACAACTAATGTTATAATTTTTACTGGCTACTTGAACAAATATTATTTTTAGAATTGATCTTAGTTATTGGAATGCAATTTTTGCTATATAAATTAAATAGATTTAATCATAAAAAAATTACTGCCTAATAATTTTTTGCAAAGAACGTTATAAGTTAAAAAAAACAACTCATACTTTTTTAACAAATTTATTGATAAAATATAAATAATAATAATCTAGAAATACACATCAAGTTAATTTTAAAAACACTTATATTTTTAAAATTATTTCAAATATTAAAATGCAATCCCTCTAACAAATTTAATAAAGAAAAAACTAGCTAATAATACAAGCACCAAAAAAAGAGCAGTTGACTGAGAATTCATATGGCTAATAAATGTAATGAAAGAAATTTTTATATTATACCAAAATATTGATATTGTAAATAAATAAAAAAATACAATATCAATTAATTGTTCATATTTTCAATTATACTTGTTGGACACCTAATCCTCAATGGGTTAGTGTGGAAGTCGAATGGACAAAAGCAGTCCAAGAGACCTTGGGATCTGAAACCCAAGAGTCACATAATGTACTATAAATGTATATCTCATGTTAATAAAAAATGAATTGCATGTTTTATCTTTCATATCTCTCTTGTTGTCCATGGGTGTTTAACATGGTATCAGAGCCGCTTGTTTTTCTGTGGCCTTTTATGTGCATATCAGTGCTGCACCTCTACCCATAATCCTGTAATAGTAAAACTGGCGTGCTAGACCTGCAAATTCAAATATATTAGCGTGGTCTTCATTACCTGTGTCTGAGCTGCCTTGAATAGCGTTGGCCTGGTATTCATTATCTGTAACGTTCCACGCATACTTGACACTACTGAGCACCTTGCCTTCCTGCGCCTCTACTGCCTGACAATTCACCTGATTATTCTCACCTGCATTACTGAATGTGTTTGAATAGCCGTTAAACTTGACTGCCTCTGCCACCTATTATTTTGCTGTCATTCTCAGCCTGGCGTGCAAAACGCTCCCCCTCACTGTCCACCTACTCTAATGCTCTGAAATCTGCCTGTCAACCCTGGCGCTCATGAAAGTTGGTTGTTGCTGGGTGTGGAGTGCAATTACCATATTAAGAGAGATTGGCCCTTGTGTGTGTCGTTTCAATTTCCTCAGCCAGTGGTAATGCATTGGCAGAGTAACGTTTCTGCTCAGCGCTTTACAACATGTTTGAGTGCCGAATGTGAGCTCTTTGGGCACTGTGTGAGTGGAATGTGAGCGAGCTCCATTTTGAAGATTGTGATTTGTATTGTACGTTGAGTTTATTGATGCATCAAGTTTTGAATGTCTTGAATTTATTCAAACGCCCTGTGATTGGTCATTCAAGTAAATTGGTATGGCGTTGGGCTGGTCATTGAACTAAATAGTTAAATTCTGTGAATTACATTCATCTGTGCGTAGACAACTTTGTGTGTTGATTCTCTGTACGTTGAACAATGTGAATGCATCGTGGGAATTATGTGTTGAGTGGTGCGTAACAGTTCAGACTCTTGTCCTTGGCTATCAGTCTGTTGGCCTATCTTCTGGTCTACGCTTTCTCTGGTCAGCTCCAAAAAATAACGTTTTTTGGTATAACGTTTCTCCTTTCTTTGCCAGTGAGGTCGCACCCCTAATATGCTCAGGGATAGTGAATGACTTTTCTATCTGCGTATTGGTGTTGTAACGCACTATCCATTACCACAAGCGTAGAAATCAAATGTGACTGTTATCAAGAAGGGAATTTCTGAGGTCGCTCATTTAAAACATTCTGCGACACACCTTGCAGATCTGCAATGTTACTTATGTCGCTTGTATATCTTCCCTACGAAAGACTTCAGCACAAGCTGCAAGATTCATTCTCTTGAGCCTTGATGGAAGAAATGAGCTCCTTATAACTAGTACGCTCATATTCCAGAAAAACATCCTGAATTCCAAGATCCCTATATACAGCCTTAACGTCTGCATCACAAGAAGGATTTCTCTTCCCATAATTGGCATATAATCATTGAAGTTGGCTCTCGTTGGCCCGTTCAAGGGCTTGCACAACCAACACCCATGGATTCTGGACCCAATACCGAGAAAATTGTTTCAAACTCATGACTTGAATGAAACCTTTTGGTAGCTAACCATGATTTGAACTATCTCTCCTGGTTATGTTCTTTTATGAATTCACTGGAACAGTATGGATATAACCATGAGTCTGAGTGCATGTTTGGGAGTTGGAAGACTTGGCATAATGCGATGTCGATTTTCTACATTGTGATGGTTCGCTAGAACAGTTTGACTCTAGGGTCTCGGTGGTTCATTATACAGTATTGAAGTTGGAAGTTTATTACAAAATTCTCGTTGGCATTTGATTTTTTGGGCATTCAAACATTGTTGCCCTCATCACAACAGCCTGATTGTGGACCATTCATCTGTACTACTTATAGACTTGCTGCAAGGACTTCTCAAGTTTGAGCCTTCGGAACGTTTGAAAGCTTCAGAAGCTTTGAGTCGTCCATTCTTCTTAGAGGGCACCAAATTTCATAAATATGGTGCAAACAAATAATGAGAATTCTGATTCACTGCTCGGGACAATGTTGAATTGTTATCAACTTCGTTGGTATTACAATGGCTATTGAAGAGAATCGACCGCATTAGGGGATCTCGACATTATCTGCAAGCTGGAATCCAATGGCAGTGAGTGTGTAGCTATATGTCATTGAGTGTCTTTATTACTCTTGGTGTCTTCGGGCCCGTGCATTGACAATTTTAGACATTGAGCTTATACATAAATGGGTTCAGGTTTCTGTGTGGAGACTTTGGAGAGGAGGAAGTCATGAGGTGATTTGTTTCTGGCTGAAGTTTTGGTATAGCCGCATATGGAAACATATATTTCTTTTGGATTTTCGTTATGCTGCTGGAAAACACCCTATGCATGAACAAAGTTGAATGTCTCAATTTGTCTTCCACTATTGATCAACACTTCTACAACATTTGCCATTTTATTATTCAAGTCCAAGGGAATGACAAAGTTCATGTTTCTATCTGCAACGGTACTGCAGACAGACTTTCAGATTTGATATTTTGAAAAGCTTCTCTGAGTAGTATAATATCGATGCTCTTCTTCTAAGTTACCACAAGTTCAGTAAGTATTGCAGAGAAAGAAATCAGTTTTGTATATTGCTCATTGATTTATTTGTGTGTTGACCTGGAGCTGTATTGAATGCATCGAAAACTGTGATTAAAGCTGCCTGAATACGTTATGATGCTGCCTGAAATACGTTGAAGCTGTTGTTTTAAATAAGTTTGTATGAGGCATGAATGGTATACGATCCAATGGTATGGTGATTGGTTTCAAATACACTTTGAATAGTTCGAATTCCATTTGCAACTGAGATTCTGTGCTTCTGTTCCTATAGTTGGATCCGATTTGATTGCTGGTGCCATTCATATGTTTAATGCTTTGCTGAGGTTGACCGCTGTAAATTACAATTCAAAGAATGCCCATGACATGGTGTTATAATTATTGAAGTTTTGATAACCATCATTTCTGAAGGAGTACTTGAAGGATCCAAACAAGTTTGCAGTTGCCGCTGCCCCAATTGTGGCATTGTATTTAAAACTCATTATAGTGCATTGATTCCTTGATTCCACTTCTGCATAAAGATTTTGGTGAGCTGATTGTAATCCTTTATATTGCACACTGATCATTTGTTGACATTTATAAAGGATATTGCTGTGTACTTTGAGTAGATATTACTTTTCTGCATTGAGTAGTAGTTGTGATCAGTTTTTTAAGGTGTAAATCAGACATTGAAGAAAAAATGGCCAAAACCAGTGAAGTATTACAGTTCCTTAAAACTCTGATATTATCTACTGTTGATGACACATTACAAATCAGCAAAGGATCTCTCTCAGAAATTCAGACATGTTTACAAAATGCACAGGAAAAGATCGATTTTTTGCAGCTTGAATCACAGCTACAACAAGAAGAGCTACATCAAAATAGACACCATTCTAAACCTGTTTTTGTTCAGAACATTGAGACAACCACCCATCAGCAACATGTTAATAATGGTACAATTCATTCAAATAAAGCAACGGTTGTATATGCAGATGCAGAAACTCAGTCTGCACTTCCCAAGCCCATCATCAGACCTTGGGAACAGCTTGTCCACAACAAGCACAGAACTGGTCTTGGATATGACAAGGACTTGTCCTTTCATATTCCAGACTACACCAAGCCCATTCAATTTCAGAGTGCCGGATTCATTCATAACAGTTCACTTGCTCCTCATGACAGTTCACCTCCAGCTGTTCCAGATTCTGCCCCTCTTCCACAGCAACAACAACAACAACAGATTGAGAAATGCCAACACTGTGATCGAGTTGGCCATCTGAAAGATCACTGTTTTGATCTTCATCCATGTAAGCATTGTCATAAAACCAGCCATTCTTCTCACAGATGCTTCAAAAACAAACGTTCTGCAAGAACAAAGATTCATCTTGGATGGATCGCTTCTTGGCAATGGGCATCAACAACCAAGAAGATATTCCAAACACATGTCAGAACTTGTTCCAGAATATTGAACAGTCTTGCAGTTGAGTTTTCTCCATCATCTCACCTTGTATCTGACAGGGGGGAAATGATGGTCATCTACAAGCTTCAAAGTCACATCAAGCGAACCTGAGCCACAACCTGCCACACCAGTTTCAGAGTTGTAGCCAGCGACAAAGATGCCCCTGAACATGCCTTCAGTTTGCAATCTGGGACACTTCCTCTAGCAGAAGACTTCAGCTTCTTGCCAGTTTTGGAAGCATTCCAGGAACACAATTGAGAACACTTCCTCTAGCAGAAGACTCCAGCTTCTTGCCAGTTTTGGAAGAGTTCCAGGAATTACATTAAGCATTCCAAAGTTGTTAGTTATCCTTAAACCATCACAGATTGAGACTTCCCTTTTCAGGTTGAAGTTTTACCTTTTATGTGGGGTGAGACCTCCCTTTTATGGTTGAAGGTTTCCCTCTTTAAAACAATAGGATCACTTCCTCTAGCAGAAAACTTCAGTTTCTTGCCAGTTTTGGAAGAGTTCCGGGAACTGCACTAAGCGTTCCAGTGTTGGTGGTCATCCTTAAACCACTACCCTTTATACCAACATTTCATAAAGCACATTCAACATAGTGCTGCCATGCATTTTTTGCACATTTTGTATTACAGCTCTCTTCTTGGACTCATACATAACCTTTCGGATTAAGGGGGGGAATGTTGGACACCTAATCCTCAATGGGTTAGTGTGGAAGTCGAATGGACAAAAGCAGTCCAAGAGACCTTGGGATCTGAAACCCAAGAGTCACATAATGTACTATAAATGTATATCTCATGTTAATAAAAAATGAATTGCATGTTTTATCTTTCATATCTCTCTTGTTGTCCATGTGTGTTTAACAATACTTATATTTTTGGAAGTAACATACAAACAACAATTTTGAGAATTGATTGAGTTTGCAACGTTTTTAGAGCTGGTATTTTGGAGATATATGATAATAATATATTTATTATTTGTAAATAACAAATTTGCATAATTACTTTAAAAAATTATTGAAAATGGAAAAATGGAATCATAATAATTATAATATGCAAACCTATGTAGTTGTATGTGCTTTATCCAGAACCTCTGCTCATCGATTAATAAAGTGCCATTAAGGCCGGTGATTATGCAACAAACTCAGGAAAGGGAAGACTTCACTATCCAACAGCATTGGCAACCGACCTCTTGGACGATCCCTTGAACAATTCCATTCTGGAAAAACCATTAACATGTTGTTCATCTGATTCCCCCACCGTATGCTTGTAAATGCTAAATTTTAAAACCTTCACCGGAATACTACAACCATATGCAACAAAATTACTATGGAGTATAACTCTAACCGTAACTAGTTAAGGGTCTTTTTATAAAATGATTATTAAATTATATTGAAATGTTCAAGATTTAAGTACAAGAACTGAAAAATAGTTAGGTTATCGCATAGAATTTGGTTAAAGTAATTATTATTTCACTATTCTCTATAGCATTGTTGTGAAGGGGAAATAAAAAATTCAAAATATGAATAAATGAGACGAATACAAATTAGTTTTTTAAGTAATGTTAAAAATTAAATATATATTTTTTAAAGTTAAACATTAGATAATATATTAGTCAAATTTCAACTAATCAGTAGTAAAAAACAAATAGATTGTTAGAGTCACGGATTAATAAGTGCTAATTATTTACTAGTCAAATTGAATCCATGTTTATGGAATCAAATTGTTATGTAAACTTGATCCTCTGAAAGTATTAAGATTGTTTAGGCAACAATTATGGTTTCAAACATGTGATATTGATGATTTGAAGTATTGAGTTTTTAGTGTTACACATAATTAAGGTTTTTAAAAGGTTTGCGAATCTTGGATTCTAATAAGTTAGAGTTGAGAAAAAGGTTCACCTTGCCAAGGGAGGGTCATCTACTAGATTGCACCTAAATTAAGGATATTGACCACTTTTAAGCCACAAGATAATAGATATATTGTTGGTTGTTTTCCTAATTTAAATTTTCTAGGGTAAATCATTTGTACATGTTTATGTGTATGTTGCTTTATAATTGTTTTTCAAGTGGTATCAAAGTCAAATGAAGGGCCAAAAAGGAGAAGTTGCTTCTTGGGGAATAAAACACTAGCATTGTAGTGTTTGGTCTAGCAATTCTAAAAGGGTTGAGATTAGTACATGGATGACCCACCTAGAGATGATATGAGATTCATGACATGAGATCATTCATTTATAAGGTAGAATAGAAGCAATTTCCAAAACCAATGTTTGAAAAACTACACAAACTCTAACACATAAAAACTCCCATACAACCCTAGATATGTCATCCAAATAAATATTAGACTAAGTAAAATTATATTGGCACTAAACATTTCATCCAAATAAATATTAGACTAAGTAAAAGTATATTGGCCCTACATATGTCATCCAAATAAATATTACGCTAAGTAAAAGTATATTGGGTCAAAACATTAACCATGGAGAAAACACTCAAAATATGTCATCCAAATAAATATTAGGCTAAGTAAAAGTATATTGGGTCAAAACATTAACCATGGAGAAAACACTCAAAATAATTATGGTTAAGTTTGGTTATCTGAAAAAGGTTATTAGGCCAAAAAGGTGCTTTCTACAATCAACAATAATGGAGATGTGTAATTCATCCCATATCCAACATGGAATTAGACATGCAGTTTTAAAATAAAATCATAATAATACAAAAAAAAATTAATATTAACTAAAAAAATTATTTCAATGTCCATCTTAAATAAATATCTCACACACATATTTAGTAACTGAATACAAGAAACATTATTTTCCACAAATAACTTCTTTCTACAGTCCAATGTGAGAGATGTCTAATTCTTTCAATGCTCAACATGGAGTTTACATATGAATTTATCTAAATTTAGAATTTTTATGTGATGAAACAAATTAAGTCCCTCAAGATAATTTTTTTCTTTTTTCTTTTTTTAATTGAAAAGACTTGGAAGAATTTTATCTCCTTCAAAACTACTAATATAAATGAAATGTGTAATTCTTTTTATGCTCAATATAATGTGTATGTGTAAAACCAACATAAATCCATATTAACTATGGCTATATCATGCTTAAAAAGAAACAAAATATTTTAAGGTGTTTTTTTAATAATAAAAGCTAAAAACAAAAATTGTGATTCAAAATATTTGAATTTACTTTATATATAACAAATTACAAATTAAATTAATTATTATTAATAAACTAAGAAAGTCAACAATACAAAAACTCTTTAAATGTTATTTTTATGTCAATAGGAGTGTATTTTGGAACAAGACTTTTAGAATTTTAATTCAATTATAAATAATTATTAGGTGGATGGTAGGATTTAACCTACATGAAATTTTCTAGAAGATATTTAGTAGTACTCACATGTCAAATGTTGAGATTTATCTTATAAGTGTTATGTCCTCTCTATTATTTTAATTAAATTGATTAATTAAAAGAAAAATAAAAAAGTCAAATGAGTGTTATATGAAATGACTTATTGTATTTTGAACATGTAATATTTATAAACCATGATATTGGTCAATGATCTTGTAACAAATCCTATTTATATATTAAAAAAATTCATGATAAAATGAGAATAAATATTTATGATTAAAAATAATGCTGCATGTTAGTATATATTTTTAACTTATATTTTTTTTTTATAATTGATAATAATAATAATTTAAAATATAATTTTAATTTAAAATAAAATTATAATTTAATTAATTTTTATAATTTTTGAATCTTGATAATGTAAGATATATTATGAAAAGCGTGTTTTGATTCTTATAATAAATTGATGTTTGGGTTTTCCGATCATTTAATTATTCCATTCTTTTGATCAATCTATGCTTTTACAAAAATTAACCTAGTCATTTCAAATTCAACATGTCATTCAGTGGTTAATGTTCTTACAACATGTTATTCACAATCCATTCAAGTTTTTTGAAATATTCACCAATGTTTTGGAAGAAGAAAAGTTTTAAGTTTGAATATTTTCGAAAAATAGTAATTTAAAGAGGTCACAAATTCGCCAGAAAAATAATGAAAATTCTAACTTGATTTTTGTCAAAATCTATTAAAAAAATTTTTAAAATCTAAATTTTAGGATTTTGGTTATACATGAGTGTAGGTTGCTTTTAACCTAATAGAACAAACATAAAGTCAATCTGATCATACCTATGAAGTTCAATGGGATTTTGGTTATACGTGAGTGTATGTTGCTTTTAACCTAATAGAACAAACATAAAGTCAATCTGATCATACCTATGAAGTTCAATGGTTTAAATGAGGTTACATAAAGCTAGAGTCCCGAGTAATAACATAAAATGTTAAATTACTGACTTGCGTATGCTGCCTTTAACCGAATAGAACAGACATAAAGTCAATCTGAACATACCTGTGTGCCAAGTAGCAACTCAGTCACACCTTTCTCGTATTTCTCGTGATCATGACGACGTCAAAACATTGCAGGGCATAAATCTGAAAGTGTTGGCCCCTTCAACCCATATTGCATGCGATGAATAGTTTATTTAGATGCAGCCAACATATATAGTCGACCCAAGGAATAAAATGTTGTAAATTTTTAGCATTCAATTGTAGACCATTGACTCCAAGATTCCAGAGTAGTCTTAAATCTCAGAGACTTGTTACATATTCACAACTTCTTGAATCTGGGGGCAGTTATGTGGGTTTACCAGTGTCGAATTTTTCATTTTTAAATACGGAAAAATATTAACATGGTGATTAAAAGAAAATATTTTTATATTAATTTAAATTTCATGAAAGGAAAATAATATAAGCTCAAACATTTTGGCTAGATTTCATGAATGTTAGAAAAGGTAAAGCAAACAGATAAAGGTTTTTTATTATTTAATGATTTTTTTTTATGGAATTTAAGTTTTTCTGATCTATATTTAGTTCCTAGAAAATCTTTTTTTAGTGATAATCACATCAAAATTCATTTGTCAAAAAGTTTCCAACCAACCATTTTTTTGAGTTTTTATTAATTTTCTTACTATTTTAATTAAAAAATCGGAATTTTGGTTAATTATTATTTTTATATAAATTTATTTTAATTAAATTATAATTTATTTAAAATTAAGATACAAAAAATTTGTGAAAAATGATGCTAAATTATCTATTTTCCTTATAGAAATATTTTATATGAAAATAGATAATTTTATATAATAATATTTATTTTTAAATTATTGTAATATGTTTAGAAAAATAATATTAATTCATTTTCTATTTTTTTTATTTTATTTTATAGATATATTTTAAGAGTAACCATTATTTTTATAACAATACAATTTACATAGCTTTTTAAAGTTTTATAGTATATTCATATTTTAATATAATGTTTGGTTTTATAATGTGAATGAATTTAAGTGATAACCAATAAATCTCTCATGTTTATTTTGGAATAGGGTTTTTTTAATTTAATTATCAATATTTATTGGGTGGATGGTAGAGATTTAAATTTTATTGAATATTTCATAATATTTATAATGGTATACACAATCAAAGGTTGACATTTATTTCCAAAGTAGTAATGTCAATTTTTTCTTCTTAATTAAAATGGTTTATTAAAAAAAATGTAGTATGAACAAATGTCATATGAAACTAGTTATGGTTTTTTGGGCATGTGGCATTGATAAGTCATGGTATTATAACTAGCAATTGCACCAGATGTTGAAACCTCGTAAGGCAATAATGTAGGAATAGCATTAAAAGGTTACTATTCCATGATGACAGTGAAAGTGTAAGCAGATGTTGCCAAAGGGTGTAAGTAGAATTAAGGATCTAAATTAAAGAGGGAGGTCTCAAAAATTGCATCATTGACATGACAGGAGTATCCACAGTATGCGGCTCTCTCTTTTTGGTTTATTTAGGGTAGTTGCCAAAGAATGCACTATAGAGAGTGCATGGGAAATTGTAAATATCTCACTCGTTCAAGGGAAGATTGTTCATAAAGTTACTGATAAAAAGGTGATAATTTTCTTTGAGTTAGAAATAAATTATTTGCTAGTTTGAATGTGCAAGAATTCCAAATGGAATAAAAACCACATATATGTTTGGCTAGAATTGAAACCAATAGTAATCTTATAGAATAATTCTAAATGCAAAAACACACTATTGAAGTCCATTAGTTGCATAGAAAGTGTACAAAGCATATTTATCCCAAGTGCGTGTCATATATGAACACTATTTCTCTTTAAATCATTTATGATAAGAGGAAACTAGTCGAATGTGATTCTGTATGGGTGATATTGTATGCTAATTTGAATTAAAAATAAACTAAAGAAGTTTATATGAGAAGATAAAGGTTTTGTACCATGGATTGTCTGAATAAAAATTTTGACACCAACCATGTTTTCACAATAAACAAATAACTTGAGGAGACTAAATGCATGCAAAATCTATTATACGGTTACAAATATCCCATAAAAAAAAGTCCAATTATATTGGCATAGTTGAGCCAAGAAAAAAAAATTGAGACAAATTCCAAAAATGAGCATCATTAAGGTCGTATTTTCATTATGAAAACTATCATAACTTTTTGAATTCATATAGTGATTCCACATTGTTTCTATGGAGCTTAGCCAGGATTCCCAAGAGAGGAGCATTGACATACGTCGTGGGCTCGAGCTTGGTGGAATAAACCCTACTATCCTCAAACTAGTCATAGCGATCAGGCCCTCCCACAACTGCACCTGTCAATTCATTTAGGTTAGGTGCTTCTCTATTGAACCACAAAGTGAAACCTTCAAATATCAAAACTATGGATTACCCTCTATGATGAGCTTGTTGTGGATATTTGTCACCAAAACCCACCATGAAAAACATACCAGTGAGATTCTTTCCCAAAATGTAATCGACCTTTTATTTACAATATACGAAGTGGATTTGTGAGTTTGAAAAACAAAATCAAATTTATGTAACTTTGAATCTCTTAAACTTTGAGAAAGCTAGAATGGATATGCAAGTGCGATAGATTCTTCTCCTGGTTAATTAAATATTTCACAACACTTAAAAGATTATAATATTTATATGTACTTTCTGTTTGGAAAATGCAATAAGAATGCTTGGTCCATCGGTTCGATCGCCACATTGTAGGCATTTCTTATATCTTGATAGTAAGTCATTGTAGACTGACACGAGGAATGATGTAGCATATTGTGTATTTTCTACATCTTTGACAAACAACAACCCTCCTGTCCAAATGTAACAGCTACAATCACTATTAAGGAGCTTAATTTTTTAACTCGGAGCATAAGATAAGAGGGAGAAACTTTCAATTACCTAGTGTGCTGAAATTTTTGAATAGAGGACAATCTCTCACTCATCACTCACTGCGATATATATTCAAAAGTTTCTATAACTTGCACACCAAAGAAAACATACTCTCAATTAGTTACCCTACTCAACAAAGAAATTGGCCAGTATTGATAGAATAGCCTCTGTTGTAGCTACCAAGAATTATGAATGTATGTATGTAGAATGATTATGGCAAGAGACATAGTGCTCTACAATCCATGTGGTAGAGATCTACAGATCCTTACAGAGGCAAAATCTATGGTAAGTTATTCAGAGAAAAATTGGCGTGGCTTTTGGCATTAAAGAATAATACTTAATTGGATCTGTGAGTACCACAAGTCCAATGTTGTTGAAGTAGAAATTCCAGTAATTGCATCCATAGTGTTGGAAGTACAAATTCATTGCAATAGTTGCATGTGATACTAGAGTATTGGGGTAATCGCATGGATTTCCATTCTGCGACATTGAGCAGTCTACTCCAGACTGGGAACATGCATAGTTGATATTCACCAGCAAGTCACTCTCATAAGCTGAAGGTTTATCTATACACCATAGCCTTTGCCCTCTGCAACCACAACAACAATTCATAGAGTTTTAATCTTCAAAAAACCTTACAAAGACACATAGATCAGACTGCCATGATAAGAATTTGAACCTGTGATTTGAGGATCCTAGCATGCCTTGCTCTTGCGGAAAAAAGTCCATAGTAATACAATTGAGTTAATAGTCAGAAAGCCTTGCAGGAACATACCCACCTTATCCTCTGGGATCCTACCAAGTGACATAGCCCATGACCAAACAACACTTTACCAATATGCTTACACCCGAGGGGTAGAGCACCCTGATTCTTGAGGCATACATCAAAAGCAAGCAATTAAGAATAGAAGAATACAAGCCCACTTACCTGCAACAAACAAGGGGAAAGCTGTGAAAAGCCATAACAAAAAGAGGTCTTGCAGCCTGAGCTTGTAAGAAATGCATGCCATTGTAGAAATACAAGCAACTTTTGACTGAGTTACTCTCTGCTATTTGATGGCCCTCCTTACAATATGTGTGAAGCAGAAGGATTTGTGGGATCCAGTCAGGAAATAACATTTCTAAAACATTCAGGAACATATGGCAATACCAAAATGAGAAAATGTTGTTATTACATTTTGGATATGTCCATTTGTGAGAGCTGAATCTCCTCTCCACTTTATCTTGTTGCTACTATTGGACAATTTTCCTGAACGTTGAGCCTCCAAAAACAGAATAGATTTATGCAAAGAATATTTGTAGTCAAACTCACCCAACACAAACTGATGATTAGCAGACAGCACAGTAGCATAGACTACAAAATGGTAAACCCTTCCCAATGTTTTACATTTGTTGGCAAAACTCTCTTTCTTGAGAATCTATTTTTTTAAAGTGATTTGGAAGCATAGGGGACTATGTGAATGGATTAGAGATAAAGCTATAATAAGGTAGTTTTTTTTTAAGGATAAAGGCCAAATTTATATAGCAAGAAGGCATACAAATGGTGGGGGATATAAAGTGCAGATCATAGATGATATATGTAGAGCTGAAGTATGATTGGAAAGACAGAGTGTCCTAATTTCATGTCAATGGATTGGCTTCAACAGATTGTTATCTTGTTAAGGTCCCTGCACAGGGAAATCATCCAACTGGTGTAGAAATTGCAGCTTCCAGTTGGGGATAGATGGCTTGATGAATACATGGATGAGAGCTCAAAGCTCTGGGATGTGTGTCATGTACTTAAATGTGGGATTACAGGCTTGGAGCAATGCCAGAATGTTGTATAGAATGTTTCCATGACATTGAATGCCAATAACAACCGAACAAGTCAACAGTGCAGGCAGGTGATGAGGAGCATATCAGGGTGCTGAAGGGAGGCCCTCAACCTGGAAGAAGAAAACAAGGTATTGATAGAAACCAAGATTCAAGTAGATGGGAAGTTATTTTTGCAATTGGATGATAAATTCATTGAGGCCAATATTACTGGCATAATATTACTGATGCCAAAAGTTGAGTTGTATCTACTAAATGTTGGTTTGCATGCAATGAAAGAAGAGAATGGTTGGAAAAATGGTTATCAACCATATTTGAATCATTAGGGAGAGAAATCCCTTGAATGTGACCTTGTAACCGAGCAAATACCCCAATCCATCTGTTGTCAACCATGCCTAATAGACCAATGAAGAAAAATACATGGGGTTAGAGAAATATTCATAGAAAAAAAAGCCGAGGAATTGGATAAAAGAGTGTTCATTGTCCCAACACATCTCTCACCAAAACCTAGACAAGTCAACATGTCAATAATGAAAGACTAGTTAATTTTCTCATAGGCTTTATCAATTCAGTAGTAGGATTGATCAAAGTCAATCTTCAGGAAGAGATCTTGCTAATCTGTTTGCCAATAGGTTTAAGATGCTTATCTCAAATGGACAACACAATTTTCTTTGAGCTAGCTTGAAAGTATCAGTTGAAAAATTATCCATAATTTAGATGATCTAAAATAAAAAAATTGAAGCCCTTTAGTAATGAAAATAGGCCAAATAAACAGTAGATCTTAAATAAAATAACAATAGATGAGAAGCTTAGTCACTAGAAGGACGGATGTTTGGGATATATCTAAACTGAGCTCATTTGGGTAACTAGCAAGACAAATATTAAACATGGGATGCATGAAGAATGTTGCCAACAATAATCAATTCCCAAGAAATGGGGGGTCCTTATTTTGCTAGAAAATAATCTTACATTGCAGTGGTTGAAGACGCCAATCTCATATGCTAATTGAAGAGAGGTCCATGCTGGGGAATATAGGTAGGGGGATCATCAAGACCAACTAACCAATCCCTATTTTTCAAAAATTAGTTGGTGAATTTTAATGTTGTTAGCCTCTCTCATAAAACAATAATAAATCCAAAAATTAATTAATTAATTAAATATTCCAAGTTAGGAATTTGTGCCTAACTCTTGGGTTGTTCCTCTAAGATAGGAGTTAGTTTAGGTAACTCCTATATTGGTGTGTGTCTGGTGAGAAATTATCTCAACCAAAGGAGAAATTATCTCAACCAAAAGTGTCTAAGATAGCACGCACTATCTTGAGAACACTGTCTCTCATCTATTTATTTGTAACACTATATTCAATTATTTGATGTATGAAAGTGAGAGAGAAGCATGAAAGTGAGAGAGAAGCATGAGGCTTCAGCCTTTTTCCGCCAATATTTTATATCTATTTATTATGTGTGCTTTATCTATTTGTCTGAGTTAATTTCTATTTTCATTATGTGGTATCAGAGCCCTTATGGCCTCATCCATGGCCCTTCGAGTTCGAGGGAGTATGCGTGTTTGTTGAGTGTACTGTTGTTTTGTTTGTCCATCAACACGGACTTCTGGACATCTTGAATGCGTTGTGTGTGCTCTAGATCTTAGTTTGAATTCTGTGCAAACTGGTCTCACATACATCTGATGTTGGTGCTGGAATTTCTACCTCCTGAATGTGTTTCATTTCGAAATTTTTAGTTGTTGCTTCTGAGATCTGCAATTTTGCCTTTCCCAACACTCTTGACCACTCTACCAGCTAGCATCTATGAAGAAGCACACCATTTGAATTTGATTGTTCCCCATTTAGATCCTGCAGCGGTGCGATGCAGTAAAGCGCTGGAGGTCGTGACTGCTTGTTGTGAGCATGGAGAGCCTGTAGCCGAATTGGATCATGTGAGCCTGCTGCGTTGTACAGCCTATGTTCACAATATGCTCATTCGTTGTGTTGAGCAGATGGTGGAAGTCTCGTGTTGCTATCGACTTGTGAGGAGAGTTGTGATTGCGTGGAGCGTGCTACAAATATCATTGGTACTGAGGTTCTGTTATGTTCTTAAGAGTTGGGTGTAGTTTGCTACAGACTTGAAATCGATGGAGAATATATTTTTCGCCCCGTGTTTTTTTGTCTGTCTTGTCTGTCCATTTAAGGTACGGGAGGATGGCAGATAATTGAATTTGAATTTCTCTAGGGGCGACAGAATCAAGAAAATTGATCTCTATGCGGAATCTGTTGAGAATTGGACAGAACCCCCACGGCTTTGGACTTGTGTGGCCGAAGATCCCATTCGGAGGAGACATCTTGATAACAACAAATCAGTAGGAAGAGGAGAGGTCCGTTCTTTGGCACCAGAGAGGTAATTGGAGCACAAAATTGATGCCATGTCTTCACGCAACAGAGTAATGGCTGGTTGTTTAACATTGCCACACTTGGGAAGCGATTAATGGCCATTTTTTGTGACAACCTAAGAAATCCCATTTTTATTCACAAAACCTTTTGCTATTCTCTTCAGAAACGGGTCATCCACGGTTGCAACGTCTGGACGGTATTCTCCAAAAGGAGCAAGTAACATTAGTTAACCGACTACTGCCCTCCAATCTACTGGCAATGCACAGATATCGCTGTTGTGAGAGGTTGTCGAGCGCGTTTGAAGTCCTGCGTATGATCCCTGTCGTAATTGAACCTGCCTGCGTATGATCCCTGTCATATGATCAATGGCAAAGTTCTATTTGGTGTGAGTGGGAGTGGAGCGTTCAATACATAAGCTTAATGCTCCTTTCTAAGAAGGTAAACGAATTATTTTTAGCGTGCATAATTGACCTCTCAATCATTTACATGCATAAGCATATCATGGGCTGTGCTTTATAATTTTTATATTCGCATTTGAAACGTAAACTCACTTTTTCATAAAGTGATTTTATAAAATCCATAAAAAATTTTAATTGAAGAGAGGTATCAAAGTGAAACTTTTATAGTGGGGAAATAATGTATATTTTTTAAATGAGTGATTTTCTGGAGAGATAAGGAGTGGATAAAATCATTTATTTGTATTTGGAGCGATAAGGTGCATTACATTTTGTAAATTTGAAGAATATTTTGTGGAGATATAAGTGTCTTATTTTGTATTTGGAGTGATAAGGGAAAGTTGTTGTAATTCAAAGTATTGTTTTACTTTGAGAGAGATCGTGTCACTATCCATTCAGATTTTGAAGGCGAGTTGTTTCAAAGGGTTGTCAGCTTGGCATTATCATTGCTTCAATGATTAATAAAGATATTATTTTTTTGGTGTTGATGTGTTCTAGATCCGCCCAAAATTGAATAAGGGGATCTAAGGTACACTATGTGTGTTTGATGGCGCATGTGTTTTATGGCTTCATGTTTTTGCTTTTTGATTTGTGTCTAGTTTTGACACATAAATGATCTCATTTAACACACATAAAGTTCAATGCAAGCAAGCACAACACTTGTAACAGAATAGTTGCAAGGAAGGATAATTCAGCTCAACACATGCATTTGCGTCACTACAACAAATAATCAAAGTTTTAAACATCAGCATTCTAGCTCAACAAACAAATTCATTCAACAATCAAGTTCATGAATCTGCAAACTTCAGCATTTCAAAGCAATGTCTACATCACTACAATCAAGTTAATGAATCTGTAAACTTCAACGTTTCAAAGCACAGTTTACATCAACATTGTTGAACTTGTAATCAAACTCAAATCACATTGAATTGTAAGGGTGCATTCTCGGTTGAAACCGACACCCAAGTCTTGAATTGAGTCAAACTGAATTCATTGTAGTGAGTCATTAAAATCATTGTAAGCTTTTTTTTGGGTGCATTTTCGACAGTGTTTGACACCCTTCCTTTAAAGCACAATCAAGTGAGTCCATGAGTTTTAACTCCAAATGAAACAAACAACAAGTTCACATCTCCTGCAAGCGAGCGTGAGTATTCATTCAAGAAATTTGCATCAAAATAGTACAAAGTTCAAACCTTCAAGCGAGCCAGAGTGAAGTTCATTACAGCAACGATCAAAGCAACCAAGCAAGTTCAACTCTAACACCAATCAAGCAAGTTGAGATCGACATTAAGCGAGCGTGCCATTCAAGCCCCATAGCAAGCCTGATTTCAAGTTCAGATGGCGCAACATATTCAGTTGTTAAACATTCTTCACAGTTTGATCATCTCCAGTGATGAAGACATGGTGCACGTCAGCAAAAAAACTCTTGTTGATCTTTCATGGCATCTACGACAAACACATGAAACAATTGAGTTCCTTCAGCTAGAGTCACAACTACAAAGAGATGAGATGCAACAGAAGAGTGCTTCTTCCAAGTGATGAAGATAAAGATGTTGATTCCAAATCACTCATCCAAACAACTTCAAGTGTCGAAGTTGTTCATGAACAAATTCAAATTTCTTCCAAACCCATCATCAAGCCCTGGGAAGAAATTCAAAATAACAAGAATCGACGAGGCTTAGGATATGTCACTGATGACACCAACTTACATATCCCAGATTATTCCAAGCCAATTAAGTTTGTGAGTGCAGGATTTCTTGAACAACTCACCTCAGTAGGTTCTGAGAAAATTGCAGACAACCAGAATTGCACGCAACCTGAAGTTGAAGTCCAACCGAAATGTTCTCATTGTCAAAGAACCGGTCATATGGAAGATCAGTGTTTTGATCTCCATCCTTGTCACCATTGTGGCAAGCAGAATCATTCCTCAGAAAGATGTCGCAACCAACAAAAATCAGCCAGATTGAAGATACATTATGAATGGATTGATCCTTGGGAATGGTCATCCACAGTCAAACGATTGTCTCAGTTCTACAACCGACTACAATCACACATAGTGCAGCCAGCAGTGAACAGATGATGGTACTCTCATGCAGTTGAATGAGGGAGTACAACAGTGAAACTCTCCTACACGTGAAGGGGGGGAGTTCAAATATATTTTGGAGAAGATTGTCTCTCCTTTCAGCTGACAAAGGGGGAAAAATTTCAATGAAATTGACAAGTGATTGTCAGACTGAAAGTCTCGACAACATCAGCGAATAAGCCAGTGGGCATCTTCATCAGCCAGTGGGCATTTGTCATCAGCAGTGAGCATCAGCAAATTCGCCAGTGGGCGATCGACAGCCAAAGCAGCAGTGAGCAGCTTTCATCATAGCAAAAGCAACATTGAGTTGTTTTTCGACATCTTCAGCCAGTGGGCAATCATCATCAGCAAATACGCCAGTGGGCGTTCATCAAATTGTGTCAGTGGACACCGGATGCTGTTTTCAAACCAAGGACAGTTGGATCCTTTTGCGGCTTGGCACGTGATGGATTTGTCAAGAAACATTCAGAGATGAATCAAGCATGCAGCTGATTCATGTTCTCTTCAGATTTGAGTTTTTTCCAGCATCCAATTTTGGCGGTTTTTTCAGGCAATGTTTTTGAGGATCAACATGAGAACTTGGAAGATGGTTCTTCTTTATTATTTTGGATTTATCATTGAAGGGGGGAATGTTAGCCTCTCTCATAAAACAATAATAAATCCAAAAATTAATTAATTAATTAATTAAATATTCCAAGTTAGGAATTTGTGCCTAACTCTTGGGTTGTTCCTCTAAGATAGGAGTTAGTTTAGGTAACTCCTATATTGGTGTGTGTCTGGTGAGAAATTATCTCAACCAAAAGTGTCTAAGATAGCACGCACTATCTTGAGAACACTGTCTCTCATCTATTTATTTGTAACACTATATTCAATTATTTGATGTATGAAAGTGAGAGAGAAGCATGAAAGTGAGAGAGAAGCATGAGGCTTCAGCCTTTTTCCGCCAATATTTTGTATCTGTTTATTATGTGTGCTTTATCTATTTGTCTGAGTTAATTTCTATTTTCATTAAATGTTAGCTTAGACAACATGAAAATTATTCCTATTTGGGTCCATCTTCAACTAGCCCTCTTTCTCTCTTTCTTTGGTCAGTAGCCTTCTTTCTCTCTTTCTTTGGTCAGTAGATGTATTTAAGGAGATCGGGAATACTCTTGATTTTTATTATAAAGAAAACACTTCTTTTCAATAGAATTTAGATTACAAAAGTTTGTCCTTTTGCTAAGGGAGATGCCATTTATATTATCATCTAGAAAAGCAGTGTGGTATATCTACACCTCATCACAACATGAAATACAAAATTAAACATATGAAAGAACAAATTTATTATCATAATTTTACCTTTAACCAAACAATATCCCAGTTCCATTTTTGGTAGAATTCTCTATGTGGAAGAAGGGTATAAATGTAAAATCATATGATTGGAATCATAATTTCCATATTGGGTGTAACTATCTCTTGATTAATTGACATTTATAATGAAACTTAGAACAAGGTACAACAATCACAATATATAGTAAATGATTTTCACTTGCCAAAATATCAAACATCTCACATTACTCTATAATAATGCATAACATATTTATGCAATAAACCTATTAAATTATGATTACAATTAATATAATATTCTTTCAATAAATTTATAAAATTAGAATTACAGTGTTAGACTTTTATATGTTACGATTATTTTTAGATCCCTTATAATTCTTAAGGATTATTTAATCAAGTTTTAACTAATGCAAAACATCTCCTTGCATTCTACAGGAATCTATACATTAATTCACGTGGAAATATTCTTAAGGAACGTTAGTTTGTCAATGTGGACTTTTGTCTCTTTAGAACTTTGAATGGAGTTACATCACAATCAGCCTTTTGATTTCTTTTCTCACTATTCTCCAGATCTTTAATGCATATTAAAATTGTGGGTTTGGCCTAGCTCTTGTGGTGGGTTCCAAATGAATTCATCTTTCATATAGTGGGTTGTTATAGTTTGACTCTTTGAGCTTTAAGTCCCCCTATCAAGGAGGGACATCATCACATTACATATTTTGTTGCAGGGGAAATTGTAAATACCTCATATTTTGTTGCATGGAAAATTATAAATATCTCACTCGTTCAAGGAAAGATTGTTCATAAAGTTGCTCATAAAAAGGTGATAATTTTCTTTCAATAAGAAATAAATTATTTGCTAGTTTGATTGTGCAAGAATTCCAAATGGAAAAAAAAACCACATATATGTTTGGCTATAATTGAAATCAATAGTGATCTTATAATTGAAACCAATAGTAATCTTATAGCGTAATTTTAGATACAAAAACACACTATTGAAGTCCATTAGTTGCATAGAAAGTGTACAAAGCATATTTATCCCAAGTGCATGTCATAGATGAACACTATTTATCTTTAAATCATTTATGATGAAGAGGAAACTAATCGAATGTGATTCTGTATGGGTGATATTGTATGATAATTTGAATTAAAAATAAACTAAAGAAGTTGACATGAGAAGATAACACCAAAAAAAACACTCTCAATCAATTACCCTACTCAATAAAGAAACTGGCCTATATTGATAGAATATCCTTTGTTGTAGCTACCAAGAATTATGAATGTACGTATGTATAATGATTATGGAAAGATACACAGTGCTCTACAATCTATGTGTTAGATATATTCATATCCTTACAGAGGAAAAATCTATGGTAAGTTATTCAGAGAAAAACTAGCATGGATTTTGGAATTAAAGAATAATACTTACTTGGATCAGTGAGTACCACAAGTCTAGTGTTGTTGAAGTAGCAATTCCAGTAATTTCATACATAGCCTTGGAAGTACAAATTCATTGCAACAACTACATGTGATACTAGAGTATTGGGGTAACAACATGGATTTCCATTCTGCGGCACTGAGCAATCTACTCCAGACTGGGAACATGCATAGTTGATATTCACCAGCAAGTCACTCTCTTAAGCTGAAGGTTTAGCAATACACCATAGCCTTTGACCTCCGCAACCAGAACAACAATTCACAAAGTTTTAATCTTCAAAAAACCTTACATGGACACATATATCAGACTGCCATGATAAGAATTTGAACCTATGATTTGAGGATCCTAGCATGCCTTGCTCCTGCAGAAAAAAGTCCATAGTAATACAATTGAGTTCATGGTCAGAAATACTTGTAGGAACATACCCACCCTATCCTCTGGGTTCCTACCTAGTGACATAGCCCAGGACTAAACAACACTTTACCAATCTTCTTACACCCCAAAGGTAGAGCACCCTAATTCTTGAGGGATACATTAAAAGCAAGCAATTAAGAACAAAGGTATACAAGCCCACTTACCTGCAGCAAACAAGGGGAAGGATGTGAAAATCCATAATAGAAAGAGGGCTTTCAGCCCGAGCTTGTAATAAAAGTGTGCCATTGTAGAAATACAAGAAACTTTTTACTGGGCTGCTCTCTGCCATTTGATGGCCCTCCTTAAATATGTGTGAAGCAGAAGGATTTGTGAGATCTAGTAAGGAGACAACATTTCTAAAACATTCAGGAACATATGGCAATACCAAAATGAGAAAATATTTTTATTACATTTTGGATTTTTCCATCTGTGAGAGAATAATCTCCTCTCCACCTTATCCTATTGCTACTGCTAGACATTTTTCCTAAACGTTGAGCCTCCAGAAAGTTAATAGATTTATGCAGAGCATCTTTGTAGTCAAATTCACCCAACACAAGATGATGATCTGCAGATAGCACAGTAGCAAGAATTATACACACAAACCTTTCAACAGTAGACCTGTAACCCATTTCTGCTGCAATTGATCAATAAATGACTACAAAAATCTGAAAATTTGAAACAAATTCCAAAAATGAGCATCATTAAGTTCGTTATTTTTATTATGAAAAATATCATAACTTTTTGAATTTAAATGGTGATTCCATGTTGTTGCTATGGATCTTAGCCTAGACTCCCACGAGAGGAGCATTGATATACATTTTGGGCTTGAGCTTGGTGGAATAGACCTTGTTGTTGTTGCTATGGAGCTTAGCCAGGACTCCCATGAGAGGAGAATTGATATACATCGTGGGCTCGAGCTTGGTGGAATCGGCCCTACTAACCTCAAACTCGTCATAGCGATCAATCCCTCCCACAACTTCACCTGTCAATTCATTTGGGTTAGGTGCTTCTTTGTTGAACCACAAATTGAAACCTTCGGCACATGATATCTTTCTAGAATCCTCAAATATTGAAACTATGGGGGACCCTCTATGATGGGCTTGTTGTGGATATTTGTTACCAAAACCCACCATGAAAGACATACCATTAGGATTCTTGCCTAAAATCTAACCAAAGCCATCAAAGAAGATACAAAACCGATACTTGTCAGCAAATGAGAAAAGCTACAGAGTTCACACCACATATTTGTTAGTGAAATAACACAAATACAATTATAAATAATGGCAGCATCTAGGGGAAAAACTAAAAAATGAAGGAAAAAAACTAACCTACTTGGCATGGTTGAGAAACTCATTAGAGTAAGCGGGATTAGAGTGCTTGAAAACAATTGAAGTAGCAGCCATTACAGCTGTTGTTTCTCCTCATGAAGCCATGCCGCTACCAAAAGAAGTTCATCCTACAGAACACAACTACACCATCATCAACAACAAGAGGAAGATGAATAACCACAAACAAGTACCATTCCAGATAACCTCCATATCTAAATAACCCAAATAGAATAACTTCAAGACATTCCAAAACAAAAAAGCAACAGTAGAACTGGGGTTTAAGTAGTCAAGATTACCACATATCCACTCTTGGAGGCATAATACTTCTGTGCAACAGTAATGTTGTTGTCATATTTGCCTCTGTACTTGTCAGCAAATGAGAAAAGCTGCAAAGTTCACACCGCATATTTGTTAGTGAAATAACTTAGATACAATTATAAATAATGGTAGCATCCAGGGGAAAAACTAAAAAATGAAGGAAAAAACTAACCTGCTTGGCATTGTTGAGAAGCTCATTGGAGTAAGCGGGATTAGAGTGCCTGAAAACAATTGAAGTAGTAGCCATTGCAACTGTTGTTTCTCCTCATGAAGCCATGCCACTGCCCAAAGAAGCTCATCCTACAGAACACAGCTACACCATCATCAACAAGAAGAGGAAGATGAATAACCACAAACAAGTACCATTCCAGATAACCTCCATATCTAAATAACCCAAATAGAACAACTTCAAGACATTCCAAAACAACAAAGCCACAGTAGAACTGGGGTTTAAGTAGTCAAGATTACCACATATCCACTCTTGGAGGCATAATACTTCTCTACAACAGTAATGTTGTTGTCATATTTGCCTCTGTACTTGTCAGCAAATGAGAAAAGCTACAGAGTTCACACCGTATATTTGTTAGCAAAATAACTTAGATACAATTATAAATAATGGCAGCATCTAGGGGAAAAACTGAAAAATGAAATCATAAACTAACCTACTTGGCATGGATGAGACCCAACTCACCACTGCTAGCCAATTGTTTTCTATATTCAACAACACTCCACGAGAACATGGTGAGTGTAAATGCCATTGGGAGGCCGAATTTAACATTGTCACCAGCATCATAGTATCCTCCTACTAGATCCACCTGCAGAAAAATAAAATGCAAGGATTTTTATCAGTTTGATGATCTATTCAACACTAACATTAGTGCCCAAGGGAACAAATATAGCAAAAACACATCTAAACCAACCCTGGAAAACCTCATACCTCGTTGGCCGATCCATCATTGAGACCAGAATCAGCCGTCCAAGTGACTCCAGATAACTCTGATTGCTAGGAACCTTTCCAGATCTTTGAGCCTTGTAAAAAAATATTCTCTTTCTCAATGCTTCACCATAGTCATGACCAACTTGCTTCCGTGACGGAGCTCTTGCGACCAAGAAACTGCTACCAGAGCCATCAAAGGACCTACAAAACCGATCAAACCTACCAGATTTAGTTAGGTAGTTAAAGGCAGTGGATGGAATGATCCAATGGCTTAAAATATTTCATTCGTCTAACATTGGATCTAATGCTGTAAATAGGTACACAGTGGCAGCTAGGGAGTAGCTTTCAAAGGGAAATGGCTTATGACGTAAAAAGGTGAAATTTATGTAATAAAATGGTGCTAAATATTCATAGTTAAGAATCTTCTTCCATATTCATTTAAATGTATATTTTTTTAACTTATATAGTAATTCTTTTTATAATTAATAATAATAATAATTTAAATAAAATTATAATTTAGTTCATTTTTATGATTTCTTTAATTTTAGGTATGTGAGACATATCATGAATTAAATAATTTGATATTTATTATGAATGGATGGTTATTGGTGTTTACCAATCATTTACTTTACAATGAGAATTAAATCTTCCTAATGGGCTTCAACATTTAAAAGGAATTTTAATTCCTAGTTTCTAAATAATCTTAGTTTATTTTATTATTATAGGAAATATGAGTCATAGGTTTAGAAAAGCTATGGATAGGCAAAATTCTTTCAATAAAGGAAAAACAAATCTTCTTTGAAAAGTATGAGAGCTTTAAGGAATAAATCATTAGAGATTCAAGGAATAAAGAGGGAGTGATTCATAGATTTAGGAAAATATACTCTTTTTTTTAAATTTGTATTTAATCATTGTAAGCCTAAGAGAAAATCTAATAACCAAATGCTTATAGAATCGTGCCACAAGAGAATAAACGAGAATTTTATTATATATATACAGTATTAGTGTTTATTAATGAAAAAAAAATGATTAATTATTACGTTTATGCATGAATACATGAATATTTGGTGGATGTTTGCTTAATATAAATGATTACTTATTAATGTACCAGAAAAACAATTAAATATGTGTGAATGACTATAAAAGAAATAACGAAGTGATGCTTTATTTATAATATAGTTGGATAAAATTCCAATTAAAATTGAGATTGTTATAAAAATCTCTATGACTTAGAAATTAAGTTGCAAGCAAATATAATTTTTCTTACATTACTTTATGTATGTAACTATGCTAGTTATAACCTAAAAACATCAATTACCAAACAATTTATAATCATATATCATTTACTCCATAGCTCGTGTTATCACATGGTTGAGATTCATTGTAAAAAAGGTTGATTACGATCCTTCAAAATCAACTAACTTGTAATAAAGTCTTATAAATAGATTTAAATACCCACCCAAATCTTTTGCGCTCCATATCTCAGCTTATACTTAAAACTCCCAATGAATGAGTCATTTTTCAAATATTTCATCTGAAATTCCATAACCAATTTGAATGGATTTAATTATTAACCAAATCAATTTTAAAATGACTATTTGGTTGGAATGGTCATAAACCTTTCTATATCTGCCTATCATCTACTCTCATAACTTTCATATCTTAATCAAAATTATTTGATAATTTTATTCATCTGTTTTATAAAAGAGGCTAGACATTATCTGTTTAGACTGTTTTAAATTTACTTTTATTAAAATGTAATTTTGAATTTAGTGAACTTATTATTGTTGTACATAGTGAAATTGATAAGTAGTGCGAGTTTATATTAGCTTGATAGGGGTAGGCTGCCACTACAATTTTTAAGATATTAAATTTTATTTCCTACCAATGTAATTTCTAACAGGCCCAAGTTACAAAAATGTGGAAAGGATATGTTCACAATGCATTTCCTAGAATTCAATCTACTAAAATTATTATTTTTATTTTAAAAATAAATTTAACATTTTTAAATATTATTTTCATAACTAAATTACATAATAATAAATTAGAATTTTGAATTCCATAAAATTATTATTTTTTATTAAAAAATAAACTTTAACATTTAATACATATATTTACAACTAAATTATATAACAATATAAATATTCCATATCTTCTATTATAAGTCAATTTATCGCAACTCTACTTAAAAAAATCTTAACTCAGCAAAAGTAAAAAATAAAAACTCATATTGGATTTTGCTTTTCATATGCTTTTATAGCATTTTAAACAAGATTAATAGTTGTGATGTAGCATAGTTCTTGCCTCTATCACTATTTAATTGATTAGCTTTGCATGAAGCTTTCAACACAGTGGAAGCTCTGGCCACTTCCGCATTCCATACTCAATAATGTCTTTCCCTCAACGATTGACATTGGAAGCTATTATTAATTGATAAATACATTTGATTCAAAGGCTTTTATTGCTAATAGTATAGTCAGTGGTTGATGTATACGATATTATTGGTAA
The DNA here is from genome assembly GCA_031772625.1 of Pinus tabuliformis. Classification (NCBI taxonomy): domain Eukaryota; kingdom Viridiplantae; phylum Streptophyta; class Pinopsida; order Pinales; family Pinaceae; genus Pinus; species Pinus tabuliformis. The sequence continues at coordinate 553,852,302 of CM062812.1, forward strand.
TATTGTAATTGTAAATAATACTTATTTTCATATTTTTGAATATCTCTTTGTTTATTCTCCTATGCGGAAGTGCGCAAGAAGTCCATTGTGCGTAGAAAGCTTTCTTTGTGCAGATATCTGCACTTCGCACTAAAGAATTTTATTGCTAATATTATTGGTAATATAATGCATGCCTCCATATTCCCTTTTGCTCGAAGAGCCCTTTGGAGATCTCGTTTTTTATAGATATTAGCAGTCAATTGAGTTAAGATTGTGTGGAGTGCATGCAAAATTCCTGCACAGTAAAGGTGATTCTATGACTATTTAATTGATTCTCTTTGCATGAAGCTTTTCACACAATGTAATCTCTCGCCACTTGCATAGATAGTTACTTTCATAATCATTAATGCCTTTCGGTCAGCCATTGACATTGTAAGTTATTATTAATTGATAAATATGTTCGCATCAAAAGCTTTTATTGCTAATATTTCAGTAAATTATTGATGTATATGATATTATTGGTAATATTTTAATTTTAAATAATTATTATCTTCATATTTATGAATATTTCTTTGTTTAGGTTCTTGTGCGGAAGTGTGCAAGAAGTCCATTTTGTGGAAAAGGGTTTCTTTGTATGGATCTCTGCACTTCGCATTAAAGATTTATTGCTAATATTATTTTAATATTTTAATTATAAATAATGCATATTTCCATATTCCCTTTTGCTCGAAGAGTCGTTCGGAGATATCGATCTTTTTATAGATATTAGTATTCAATTGAGTAAAGGTTGTTGGAAGTGCACACAAAATTCTATACAAAACTACATTTCATTGAGTAGAAGATTTGTTTATGGGATGTGTTGAAGTGTAGATAAGGTTCATTATTGAGAGAAAAATTTCAAGCTTCCATTGTGTGGATCTATATAGTACAAATGGAAGGCTCTCATTGCCGATATTTTAGTATTAAAACATAATCCATATTTGTTGTATTCAATAATGTTTTTTGACCAACCATTGACATTTAAAGTTATTAATTGATAAATATGTTCACATTAAAGGCTTGTATTGCTAATATTTTAGTAAGTGGTTGACGTATATGATATTATTGGTAATATTTTTATTGTAAATAATTTTTATGCCCATATTTTCAAATATCTCTTTGTTTAAGCTATTGTGTGGAAGTGCAGAGGAATTTTATTGTGCCGAAGAAAAAAAAGAAAAAAAAAAAACTTTGTGTAGATTTATGCACTTCTGCATTTCATTAAGCATAAGCTTTCTTTATGATTCTGTTTATGTGCGAAAGTGAGGAAAAAGTAGCTTGTTCAAAGGAAGCTTTCAATATTCATTCCACATTGAAGGCTTTCGTTGCTAATATTTTAGTATTAAAAAATATTACATACTTATTGTTCCCCATAACATTGTTTATGGTTATATTATTGATAATATTTTAATTGTAAATAATGCATACTACTACTATTTAATTTATTCTTTTTGAATGAAGTTTTCCGCAGAATGAAAGCTCTGGACACTTCTGTAGATAACTACTTCCATACTAAATAATGCCTTTCGGTCAGCTATTGAGTACATATGATACATCCCTCCCAAAGAGTTGAAAACACATTACAAACAAAAGATCCCTTCATGCTACCCTTATTCTGTGCAAATTTTGCACTTCCCTCATTCTACACAAATTCTACACATACATTTGTTCTTTGCATAACATTTGCACACATAACCACCTTCGCACAACACATTCCTAAATAGGAAATAAAAAAGATATTTGCATATTTATTATTTTAATAAAATTTTCACAAAGCTTTTGGCACAGTTCACTATGAGTAGTAATATTCCTTTTGTTTGTGGCATATACCGTTATATTGTTTCATTTACAAATTCGTCTCACATTGTGCAGAATTAAGATTGACATAAAATATTTTTAATATTTTAGTAAGTGATAGACATATGCAATATTATTGGTAATATTTTAATTGTAAATAATGTTTATGTGCATATTTCCGAATATCTCTTTGTTTAGGTTATTGTATAGAAGTACATATAAGTCTATTGTGTGGACAAAACTTTCTTTGTACATATCTCTGCACTTCCACATTTCATTGAGCAAAATATTTGTTTTTGGTTATGTTTTGGAAACTAGGTAGATGTGTGGAAGTGCGGAGAAAGTTCATTGTGTGGAGGAAGTTTTCAAGACTTCATTGTGTAGATCTCCTCACTCTACATTGAAGACTTTCATTGATAATATTTTAGTATTAAAACATAATCCATATTTGTTGTTTGCAATAACATTGTTTATGCTTATATTAGTGATATTTTAATTGTAAATAATGCATACTACTGCTTCTGCATAGCCTCTGCACACACACAACCACCTTCGAACAACACGTTCCTAAATAAGAATTAGAAAATAGATTTGTATATTTATTATTTTAATAATCTTTTCACAAATAGTAATTCTTACCTTTGTATTTTTTAATATCTCTTTATTTATGCTCTTGCGCAGAAATATTGCCCAGGAAGTCCATTGTGCGGATGTTCGTACTTCGCACTAAAGGTTTTTATTGCTAATATTATTGGTAGTATTTTAGTTATAAATAATTTCTATCTCAATATTTCCTTTTGCTTGAAGAGTCGTTCAAAGATCGTGGTCTTTTATAGATATCAATGGTTTATAGAGAAGTTTCATTATGTGGAGGAAGCTTTCATCGTGTGGATCTTCACACTTCGTTGTGAAGGATATCATTGCTAATATTTTAATATTAAAACATAATCCATATTATTTGTTCACAATAATATTGTTTATGCTTATATTATTGATGATATTTTAATTTCAAATAATGCATATTTTCATATTTCTAAATGTATTTCAAATTAGGCACATTTGTCGAAGTGCGGAGGAAGTCCATTGTGCGGATCTTTGCGCTTTGTACTGAAGGCTTTCATTGCTAATATTTTAGTCATAAGTAATGTGTATCTTTGTATTCTCTTTCGCTGAAAGAGCACTTCGGATTATCGTTTCATGATATAGAGGTACCGCTTGCTTATAAAGTGTGTCAATTTTGAGATATTTGAGCAAAAGCTTTGTTTATGGCATTTTTTCTGAAATTATGTATATATGCGAAAGTGCAAAGAAAGTCCATTGTGTGGAGGAAGCTTTCAAGATTTCATGGCACAGATCCTGTAGTCCACACTGAACACTTTTATTGGTAATATTGTAGTAATATACACATTTCCACACAAGCTCATGCAAAGAACCTGCAAATGCATCAATTGTCATATCATTGACCAGAGCAGTGTCAGTATCAGAGCACCCCCGTTTATGAAAAGGACCCTCATATTTGCAATAAGACTAAGACAAGTGGTGCACCCATAGGATATTATTGGTAATGTTTTAATTATAAATAATGATTTTATTGCTAATATTTTAGTATTAAATAATCCATAATTTTTTTTCAATATTTTAGTGATAGATAATGAAAATCTTCATATTCCTGAATATCATTAGTCAATCGAGTAAAGGTTGAATTTCTTCGAATCCAAACAACCTACAACTGCAACAATGTTTGTATCATTGAGCACAAGATTTGTTTATGGTTATCTTGTTGAAATTAGACACGTGCAAAAGTACGGAGGAAGTCCATTGTGTGGAGGAAGTTTTCAAGCTTTCATTGTATTGATCTGTGCACTCTGCACTAAAGAATTCTATATATTTTTTTCTCAAAACACGTGCGTGAGTGCGGAGACTAAATGAGGAAAAAATTCAAAGCTAACATACAATGTCGCACAATCACTTCATAGCCAATATACAATATCAATTTCCATTTATCGAATTTAATATCACATATTGTACTCGTTATTTGTGCAATATAACATTATTTTTTATAACATATTTTATTATGTAATTATTATTGTAATGATAACAGTTAACATACAAAATGTTGGAAGCATTTAGTTTTGTTTCGCAGTCAAGTTGTGTTAACTGTGAATTATTTGGCTATGTTTTTGCAATTTTAACCAAAGTTTCAGGAAAAATGCTCAATATTTCTATTTTTTCATATATTCAAAAACAATTCTCAAATTTTCAGTAAATGATATTTCTACTTTCTGATTGGATGAGGAAGCTTTGTTTATGGTTATATTTTTGAAATTATGCACATGTGCAAAAAAAAATTATTGTGTCGAGGAAGATTGGAAGCTTTCATTGTGAAAATATTCAGACTCTACATTGAAGCCTTTTATTGCTAATATTTTAGTATTAAATAATCCATATTTGTTGTTCACAATAACATCGAGGCAAGCAATGGACCCATACAATATTATTACTAATATTTTAATTATAAATAATGCTTTTATTGCTAATATTTTAGTATTAAATAATCCATATTTTCTCTTCACAATATTTTAATTATAAATATTGCATATGTAAGTATTCCCGAATATCAATAGTCAATTGAGTAAAGGTTATGTGGAGTGTAGAGAGAATTGGATCATTGAGCACACGCTTTGTCTATGGTTATTTCACTGAAATTAGCCAAATGTGTGGAAGTACGAAGGAATTTCATTGTGTAGACCTTTGCATTCCGCACTGAAGGCTTTTGTATATTTTTTCTTGGAGCACATGCATGAGTACAAAGCCTAACTATAAAAAAGTTCAAAGCTAACATATAATCTCTCACAATCAATTTGTTGCCAATATACAATATCGATTTTCATTTATGAAATTTAATATCGCATATTATACTTGTTATTTGTGCAATATAACATTAGTGTTTGTAACATATTTTATTATGTAATTATTGTAATGATAACAACTAACGCATAAATTGTGTGGAGGAATCTTTCAAGCTTTCATTGAGCGGACCTTTGCATTCTGCACTAATGGATTTTGTAGATTTTTTCTTGGAACACATGCATGAGTGAAAATTCTGACTAATTCAAAGCCAACATACAATCTCGCACAATCACTTTGTTGCCAATATACAATATCAATTTTCATTTATCAAATTTAATATTGCATATTATACTCATTATTTGTGCAATATAACATTAGTGTTTATAACATATTTTATTGTGTAATTATTGTAATGATAAAAGATAACATATAGATTGTTCAAAGAATTTAATACTATAGCATGTAAGAAAGGAAAAGTGTGTTATATGAAAAAATGTTGTCAAGACGGTAATGTTTATGAAGATGAAAAAACTTGGAAATCACACTTAACATTGAATAATTAATTAATTAATGCTTAGTAGTTATATTAATATATGTTTAGCAAATCGATACACTTTTACGTTGTCCATGGAATGTTGTGTCTATTGAGAAATACGTAGTGCTTTTGAAATAGTGGTTTCAGTTAGAGATGTTGTTGGTGTTGGTAATCCATAGTTTGCATCTACATGTCATCAGTCAGAAACGTTATAATGATATGTAGAGGAAGTTTAGTTTACGTATTAGATATTAGGTTTAGGAAAAGTGATAAATATGTAAATGGATCTGATTTCATTTCTTCAATGCCAGATTCAATCTATATTGATGGTTATTTCTCGAATAAATAGTTTGAGACATATTTCTATGATGTTGTGGTTCATGACATTAATAAAATATTATCTTGATTTTGATTTCCAAAGCATGTGAGAGAGATAAATCATGAAACCTAATCATAATAATTAGACCATGTCAAGTTGGTATTTAATTAAAACATATATGATTTAAAGTAACATATTTCACAACAGTTTTTTTTAATTGAATATTAGAAAAAATAGTACTAGCCATATTGACGATGATCACTGTGTTGTTGGGAAAAGTATCCAATACGGAATGACCCTATCCCACTCTAAGGGTGATAGTACCTCAGCAACAACCGAATGCAAAGCTATTCAAGATTACTTCTTTATGAGATGTAAGAGAGAGGAGAAAGGGATCCACTAACCGTTATCTTCCGCTAATGGTTGATCCAATCTTCCCTCTTTGCTGCTTGCTCCCAGCTCCTTGCTCTTTCACTGGCCCAGCTACACAAAGATCCTGCGAAAGCACAAGAAAAGGGAACTACAAGAAGCATACATCCATAATTGATTCAAGGATTAGAATAAATCAAATATACAAGTATCAATGCGCCACAGAGACACATGCATATAGAAGAACCTCAAATACTTTATTAATGGAAGAAGTAAAGTTCTGAGAGTGTTACAACCATAATAGGCCCAATCCAGCAACACCTCCCAGCAGAAAGAAATCTCCTCTTCACCTCCTTCAAGCAAATCACCCAATAGTTCTATGCACAAACCAACAGCACTTCCTTACATTCACAAGATTCCAGCCTCCTTAGACCTCATGAGAGAGCTCTATATATAGGAGATTTGGAGAAAGGATGAGTCAGCTTGAGGCTGGCATGAAGCTGACTAGTGTCCTCTCCCACTTTAGTTATACTTCAGTTCTTGAGTCCACTTGGAGTTTCTTGCTTCCACTTGGAGATCTAGATCCTCTTACTCATCACAAGGCGAATTCCCTGATCCAAGTGTCAGTTTGGAAGCTTCCTGGGCATTTGACACCTCGCAGAATGACTGTGCCACTTGGCCAATCTCGCCCAGCGCAGGTAGCCTTCATTAGATTTGACATTCAGCGCAGGTACAGAGTGGAGCAGTTGACATTCAGCGCAGATGCTCAGTGGAGCAGCTGACATGATCCAGAAACAGCTTGTTTTTGAGTGTTTTCAGGTGGAGAACTGATTTTCAGTGCTGTGGTTTGCTGACCTTGTTCCTCTAGGGGTAGGAACAACATGTTTAGGGACTTTGGATCCCTCAGATTATCGACATTTCATGCTTCATGCTGTAAGGCACAAAAATGTCTATAACAGTTGCCCCCTAAAGTATGAGGTCGTTTATCGGGTGAAATGCTTTATCAGGAGGATCCGAAGTTCATTCAATCGCTGAGAGGTGCCCTGTAATAAAATACAATACAATACATTATTTTTTTTTCATTCTGCTTTCATGATCTAGCTGAGGCGGGCATTCCCATGCTCAGCTTTATAAATTCATTTTGGTACATAGAACAGACGATCGTCTGATGGTAGACTGATAATTCTCTGCTGAAATTATCATCCTTTGAGTAGGATGATCATCTGCTGCAATGATGTACATAACAAATGTCTTTATATCCTGAATATATATCGCAGCCCGGATGGATGAAACTAGATCCGGGGTCTTCAAACTCGTTCGATCTTCACTCTAAGTACAAGTCGATCCATGTGAGAATTGCGCTGAAGTCGAACATGGAAAGACATAGCTTGATTACCGATCAATAATGTAAACCGTTAACAAGCGCGAGAGGAATCACCAATAATGACAATGACCCTCAAGGTACTGCAGTACAATTCACGTGGTGTGAATAAAGGACTTGGCGTCGAACACCACGCAAAATCTTCTGGTCGAAGGTCATTGAAGTATACCTGTCGCCGGAAGTGAGAAACTTGCCATTGAGGCATGCAAGCTTCAAAGTACTGGGGGGTTTGTTCCTAGATCAACTTCTTGGATAATGAGCTGAAGTCGACAAGAAGCGATCCGTCAAAGGAGGGCCTTAATGAATCCCACATCAGTGACACGGAACGGAGCTAATGATTTTAGTGGAGGTGAAAACAATCTGTGAAATATGATTCAGGGTGGCGATCATGGGTGGATGAAGGATAATGTATGGCAGTGGATGGGACACGGTTGACTCTTTCTAAACACATCTCTTGAACATATAACGACACTGATGTGATGGATCGGTAGCATTACCCCAAATGTGGATGGTTTGGCGAGGACCATGGTGACAAAGTGTCATGTTCAAGAGCGACTTGCTACCATTAAAGCTTTGAGGTTCTCCCAATTTTTCCCCAGTCATTTTTGACCAGTACCTCTTTATTTTTGTCAAGCTTGAGGAGGATAACATATGCTTGTTCTATAACCTACCCTTCGGGCAAGCCCATCGCTATGTTTTAACGAGTCTAGCGATAGGGAAACTCGTTCTCGTCTAAATACAAGTTTGTCGCTATTTAATCATTTTAACGAGTCTAACGACAAGGAAAACTCGGTCCTTTTCATTTTTAGAGAGTCTAAAAAGGTACAGAAAGTTAACTCCAAAGTTCCTTTTTCGTCATCTAATCCCTTAAGTCCGAAAAAGTATAAAACAATACAGAAGGGATGAGTTTTCGATTACTTTAACGAGCCGAATAAAACAAGCGCTCGACCTTTTTGTGTAATAATCCCTCAGGTCCAAAAAGATTAAAATCTAGAGGAGGGATAGCTCTTCCGGTCACTTTAACGAGCTGGAAGGCCAAAACTCGGCAAACTTTTCATATTTTACGAGTCAGGAGAAAAGAGCTCAAAGAAGACTCGTCTTTTGAGGAACGAGTGATAAACAGGGATAGCAGCAGATTCCAGGTACAGGTTGGAATTTTCCAATCACGGCAGTGTCACAAGGATGGCTAAGTGAAATCACTCTTCGCAGCTGTTCCTCAAAATGGGTAAACAATCATATGGAGGTGAACGATTGGCCAAATGAAATGGAGGTGGCAGGTGCAAAACACGACCAAGGCTTTTTATGGCTAATAAATTTACGATCACAATGGTTATTTACCGAGATGGGTTCATTTTTTAATGAGCTTGAATGCGCCAAAACACTGCTCAAAAGCTTATGTTTATTTTTTAACGAGCATGAACTATGACGCTAAAACTGCTCGGATCTCGCTTTTCTATTTTTTAACGAGCATAAATTCCGCGGTAAAACTGCTCGATATAGCTTTGTATGCCCCCAGCATAATAATGCAAACGAGGCACATGCCCCCTAGTCTTTAGGGGGTCGTTTCATTTTTTTAATGAGGTTGACACCGTAAAGAATTATCCTCTTGACTCTTTATTTCATTTTTTAACGAGGTTGACCTGAGATAAGAACCGTCCTCGGAGTCCAAATCCATCAGACATAGAAGGTTTCATATTCCACTGTGGCCACTTCCGCCAAATTACTTGGAGGCGGTAGGGAAAAAGTACCCATTAAGGCAGGGTCTTTTAGGAGACCTACTCCGATATTTTGGAGCGAATGATTCCTTCCATGGATCATTGGAATGCTTCCCGTAACTTGCGAACTGTTGGGGAGAAAAGTTTGTTGGTCAACGATTGTAATTCCTCCTTGGAAGGGAAATGCAATCTTCCTAAAATAGGTCAACACAACAACTGCCATGGCATATATCCATGGTCTTCCTAGTAGGATGTTGTAATCAAGATTCCCATCGATGACTTCAACATCAATTTCTACCGTTTTTCCTTCTAGTTCAACTTGCAAGTTACTTAAAATCCCGTATGGAGTGTATGATCGTCCATCAAATGCTTTTAACGTTGTTGACGATTTCGACAAGGGTGGTGAGCCTAAATCTTTCCAGCAACTCATCGACATAAGACATGTAGATGCCCCCTCATCAATAATTGTTCGATGAACAGTTTTGTTGAGGGCTTTCACTTGAATAAGGAAAGCTAGTTGAGCTGGTAACTGAGGGTCATATCCTTTATGATCAAAGGCCACAAGATTGGAATCCATTGGGCCAATCCCATCTATTGCTGATAATAAAGTTTGATTTTGGGAGGGGCAATTTTGCGGTACCTCAAGTGTCGACATAGCGGATGGCGATTGGGCCAGGTCCTCTATTATATTATAATTCTGTGCTATTTTGGCACGAGGATTAAATGTCGATTTGTGTACTACTCCTTTTGGCAACTTTATCATTGGTTCAGGAATGATGGGTGGCACAACTTTGGTCAAAGTTGTCGTCGAACTACTAGGTTGTTCATCAGCCTTGTTATTCGACAGCCGTGGATTCCCGTAATCTTTATTCCTTGTCAAAGCATTATTCTGCTGCTTTGAGGTAGACAACATAAGCACTTGGGATCGGGAAGCATGTTGATTAGCAACCAGATTTTGACCTGGATTAGGAAACGGATCAGTCAATACTGCTGGGGTTTTTGAACTCTTGAAGAGTTTCTTAACTTCAGCTATATGTGGACAATCTTTCGTCCAATGATCCTCATCGCATATATGACACCCTGCCGGGGGTTTCCTTTTTCTCCCTGTCTTTTTCTTCTTGCCCCCTAGCTGCTTCAGTTGTTTGCCCTTGTCAGTCGACATGGCATTTACTTCTGAGGCAAGAAGTTCTTCATTTGCATTTTGATTAGAAATTTTGTGTTTTCTAATCACGCCATCGCCGGCGTGAGAGTCATTGTTTGATTTAGGAGGAGGAGGAATTGAGAATTCCGGTCTAGGGGTGTCAGGTATTTTCTCGTAGAGCGTGTCGGACTGAGTATAGACCAAGTCCAGATATTGCGCACGAGCGATAACCTGCTCTTCCATTACGACTCCCCCCTTTGCCACATCTTCCGTGATGGCAGGAAGTAATGACTTGATAAACAATTCAGCTAATAGCTGATCGGGAACGTACGTTTTTACCATCCTACGACGGCGTCGCCACTCATGTATATGATCAGATATGTGGGTGGCAGTCGTCTGTTTGAAGTTGGTAAGGAGTTCTGTTCCCGTTTCATACCTTATTGGTAATTGAAAATGGGTTAAAAAGGTTGTGGCTAAGGTACTGAAGTTGTTGAACGAAGCTCTAGGCAATTCAATGTACCATTTTGCCGCTGGACCCGTTAACGTCCTCTGAAAGAGGCGAAGTCGTATCGAATCATCATTCAGGGTGTTTGATGAACACCATAGATGGAATGTCATCACATGATTCGACGGATCTTCACCCAGATTTCCATTAAATTTAGGAATGTCTGACGGAAGTTTATGCGGAATCGCCGGCCACCAAGGGGCATAAGCAATTGGATCATTCGTCAGCCGGTTTAGATTTGGTAGTTCTAGAGTTGCTACAAAGGGCAACTATTGGTTCAGGTTAGGCGAAGCATATCCAGGATAAGATGGTATCGCCTGAGCAATGGGTCTTTGCAGACCAGCATAATGTTGACAACTTTGACAAGGTTGATGGGCATAACCATTATAGTATGGTTGCCCATTACTTACAAAGACTTGTTGCTCAGGTCCTTGATATGATTGCTGGAATGGCGTTTGTTGAGATTGAACCAGCTCTGGTTGTTGGACCATTTGTTGTTGACCAATACTGGATGATTGACCAAGATGAGGAGTCACAGTACTTGTTTGAGCCTGATTCGCTCCAGATAAGGAGGCACTAACCTGAGGTTGTGATTGAGTCATTGAGACAAGATGCTGTTGTATTGCAACCTGAGAAACTTGGGGTCGACATACAACCGGTAGAGCTTGTACTTGCGATGCATTCACTATAGCAGGTATGGTGGGAATATTCGACACAGGGTGTACTGGTTGCGTTGAATATACAACTCCTGGTTGTTGAGGCAGTATCGGTACCCAACCGCTGGCTGTAATTCCAGTTTGACCTGAACTTTGTTGTAAACTCCCATATGGTTGTTCTCTCGGAGGGAACAATGAAAGAGCATACTGCCCTCCATATGGTGGAAATCCAGTACTTAAAGGGTAAATTTGCCTTTGAAGACACATTGGATCAATTTGTTGAGTTTCAACATAAGAAATACCAGATGATAACCCGGATGAAGAAATAGGAACTAACCATGTCGTCGTCCCTGATGGGACTCCGGCTTGTTGTTGATAACTTGCCGGCTCAGATGGTATACCGGCGTACATCGTTGGAGTAGCAGCAGGAGGCTCTGCTGCTGCTGTGTCGGACGACACAGTCTTAGATGTCGACGGTTGTTCAGACATATTGAGTCTATCCAATAGATTGCTTAGTGATTCTTCAGGAACTTCACTGGTGATAGACTAACTTCGAAGATCAACGAGGGAAAGGTGATGATTATTCCGCTTAAAATAAATTTTATAACGACGCTTTAGACACAACTTGCTTTTTCACTTTTTAAGAGTCGAGAAAAAGTTAAAGATGACTCTAGTCTCCTTCGATGTTTTAACGAGCCCGAAGTGACAAATGCTCGGATGGACTTTTTCAGTTATAGAGTTTGAAAAAGGCCAAAAGAAACTGCTCTGGAGATCTAGGCAGAGGGTGTGCCAAACCTCTCGCAAAACCACAGAATACGTTTTACGGTACGGGTGGTCGATCTTCGTGAATGTTGTGTTCACTGCATTGCGATCAGTAGGGCGGCCGACACGGCTTCCTATGGATAAAAGATATATGCCTATAGGGGTCTCCCAATATATACGCGACGGTACGTGGGAGCACAAGTCCGTATTAGTGCCACCGACTCTCCGGAGGAATCACCCACCTTCTTCGAGATCGACAGTCACTACGTTTAACGACGCCGGAACACGTCTCTAGCTTAGACCTCTATGTGTTTGCGTTATGTTTCAAAGCGTTGTTAGGTTCATTCAATATATTTTAAGTTGATCTTTTTTAAAGTTTGCCTTTCAAGGTTCACCACGAGATGTTTTGATACAAATTCCTAAATGCAGTCTAAGATGAGAAGCAAGCTCTTCAAATCTTTTAACTTTGAAAATCCTAACTACTGAGGGAAAAGAAAGACAACATCTTTTCACACAGATCATAGAGCACACACTAATGCACTTTTTCCTAAATCAACATGCAAACTGTCAAAATGCACATGCACAATGCAGGTATTTCTTTTCTCTTTCTTAATGTTGGTGCAATACAAAAAAAAGAAAGTTGTTGTATAATTTCGAATTCAATTTCAAGTGAAAGCAAACAAGCTTGTCCAAAATCAAAAGACACCTTAAGATTTACTTCTTTCGACACTAGAAATATATAAATTCAAACCATATGACGAAAGCAAAAGCTCAACCAGCTATGAACAACAAATAAACTAACTCTTAAGATCAAAACGACACTTATCACAGGTCTAGATCTAAGAGGCCACAGCAAGACTAGTTCACTTTCGTTATGGGAAACTGCAAATGATATAAGAAATACACAAAGAACAAATACAGTTTCTTTATACAACCGAGGCGGAATAGTGGCAAGGAAAGTTGGTTTCAGATAGGTACATTGACTGGTAACAGGCTGCAAAAACAAGGATGAAAACAGGGCAATAAACAGCAGGGAACCCCAGTAGCACTAGGCAAAACTGGTTCAGCGCAGGTGGTACATTGTCAGTTTGACATTCAGCGCAGGTAGCCCCTTCGGGAACTGCGCTGAAATGCAGACTGCCTTCACAGTGCCTGCACTGAAGATTCAAACTTTCGTTTTTCTCAGTTTTCGGGTCACAGATTGCTCAAAAATTCACAGTTTTTGGCCAAATCAGAAGCTATCAGTCAAGTACACACTAAGGGATGAAAAGGAGGATGAAAAGCTATCACTAAGAGCTTTTTAGAGTCCTTGTGAATCATCTCTTCAAATCATAAACATGCCCAACAACTGAGCTAGAGTAGCTGCCCTCTACTTTGCATTTGAAAGACCCAAATGCAGTTCGATTCGGTACTCCCTGTGTTTATGAAATGAATAGAAAAAAACACAAACAACCAACAAGATACGATCCCCAGTAGAGCAGTTTCTTTTGGCCTTTTTCAAACTCTATAACTGAAAAAGTCCATCCGAGCATTTGTCACTTCGGGCTCGTTAAAACATCGAAGGAGACTAGAGTCATCTTTAGCTTTTTCTCGACTCTTAAAAAGTGAAAAAGCAAGTTGTGTCTAAAGCGTCGTTATAAAATTTATTTTAAGCGGAATAATCATCACCTTTCCCTCGTTGATCTTCGAAGTTAGTCTATCACCAGTGAAGTTCCTGAAGAATCACTAAGCAATCTATTGGATAGACTCAATATGTCTGAACAACCGTCGACATCTAAGACTGTGTCGTCCGACACAGCAGCAGCAGAGCCTCCTGCTGCTACTCCAACGATGTACGCCGGTATACCATCTGAGCCGGCAAGTTATCAACAACAAGCCGGAGTCCCATCAGGGACGACGACATGGTTAGTTCCTATTTCTTCATCCGGGTTATCATCTGGTATTTCTTATGTTGAAACTCAACAAATTGATCCAATGTGTCTTCAAAGGCCAATTTACCCTTTAAGTACTGGATTTCCACCATATGGAGGGCAGTATGCTCTTTCATTGTTCCCTCCGAGAGAACAACCATATGGGAGTTTACAACAAAGTTCAGGTCAAACTGGAATTACAGCCAGCGGTTGGGTACCGATACTGCCTCAACAACCAGGAGTTGTATATTCAACGCAACCAGTACACCCTGTGTCGAATATTCCCACCATACCTGCTATAGTGAATGCGTCGCAAGTACAAGCTCTACCGGTTGTATGTCGACCCCAAGTTTCTTAGGTTGCAATACAACAGCATCTTGTCTCAATGACTCAATCACAACCTCAGGTTAGTGCCTCCTTATCTGGAGCGACTCAGGCTCAAACAAGTACTGTGACTCCTCATCTTGGTCAATCATCCAGTATTGGTCAACAGCAAATGGTCCAACAACCAGAGCTGGTTCAATCTCAACAAACGCCATTCCAGCAATCATATCAAGGACCTGAGCAACAAGTCTTTGTAAGTAATGGGCAACCATACTATAATGGTTATGCCCATCAACCTTGTCAAAGTTGTCAACATTATGCTGGTCTGCAAAGACCCATTGCTCAGGCGATACCATCTTATCCTGGATATGCTTCGCCTAACCTGAACCAACAGTTGCCCTTTGTAGCAACTCTAGAACTACCAGATCTAAACCGGCTGACGAATGATCCAATTGCTTATGCCCCTTGGTGGCTGGCGATTCCGCATAAACTTCCGTTAGACATTCCTAAATTTAATGGAAATCCGGGTGAAGATCCGTCGAATCATGTGATGACATTCCATCTATGGTGTTCATCAAACACCCTGAATGATGATTCGATACGACTTCGCCTCTTTCAGAGGACGTTAATGGGTCCAGCGGAAAAATGGTACATTGAATTGCCTACAGCTTCGTTCGACAACTTCAGTACCTTAGCCACAACCTTTTTAACCCATTTTCAATTACCAATAAGGTATGAAACGGGAACAGAACTCCTTACCAACTTCAAACAGACGACTGCCACCCACATATCTGATCATATACATGAGTGGCGACGCCGTCGTAGGATGGTAAAAACGTACGTTCCCGATCAGCTATTAGCTGAATGGTTTATCAAGTCATTACTTCCTGCCATCACGGAAGATGTGGCAAAGGGGGGAGTCGTAACGGAAGAGCAGGTTATCGCTCGTGCGCAATATATGGACTTGGTCTATACTCAGTCCGGCACGCTCTACGACAAAATACCTGACGCCCCTAGACCGAAATTCTTAATTCCTCCTCCTCCTAAATCAAACAATGACTCTCACGCCGGCGATGGCGTGATTAGAAAACACAAAATTTCTAATCAAAATGCAAATGAAGAACTTCTTGCCTCAGAAGTAAATGCCATGTCGACCGACAAGGGAAAACAACTGAAGCAGCCAGGGGGCAAGAAGAAAAAGACAGGGAGAAAAAGGAAACCCCCGGCAGGGTGTCATATATGCGATGAGGATCATTGGACGAAAGATTGTCCACATATAGCTGAAGTTAAGAAACTCTTCAAGAGTTCAAAAACCCCAGCAGTATTGACTGATCCGTTTCCTAATCCAGGTCAAAATCTGGTTGCTAATCAACATGCTTCCCGATCCCAAGTGCTTATGTTGTCTACCTCAAAGCAGCAGAATAATGCTTTGACAAGGAATAAAGATTATGGGAATCCACGGCTGTCGAATAACAAGGCTGATGAACAACCTAGTAGTTCGACGACAACTTTGACCAAAGCTGTGCCACCCATCATTCCTGAACCAATGATAAAGTTTCCAAAAGGAGTAGTACACAAATCGACATTTAATCCTCGTGCCAGAATAGCACAGAATTATAATATAATAGAGGACCTGGCCCAATCGCCGTCCGCTATGTCGACACTTGAGGTACCGCAAAATTGCCCCTCCCAAAATCAAACTTTATTATCAGCAATAGATGGGATTGGCCCAATGGATTCCAATCTTGTGGCCTTTGATCATAAAGGATATGACCCTCAGTTACCAGCTCAACTAGCTTTCCTTATTCAAGTGAAAGCCCTCAACAAAACTGTTCATCGAACAATTATTGATGAGGGGGCATCTACATGTCTTATGTCGATGAGTTGCTGGAAAGATTTAGGCTCACCACCCTTGTCGAAATCGTCAACAACGTTAAAAGCATTTGATGGACGATCATACACTCCATACGGGATTTTAAGTAACTTGCAAGTTGAACTAGAAGGAAAAACGGTAGAAATAGATGTTTAAGTCATCGATGGGAATCTTGATTACAACATCCTACTAGGAAGACCATGGATATATGCCATGGCAGCTGTTGTGTCGACCTATTTTAGGAAGATTGCATTTCCCTTCCAAGGAGGAATTACAATCGTTGACCAACAAACTTTTCTCCCCAACAGTTCGCAAGTTACGGGAAGCATTCCAATGATCCATGGAAGGAATCATTCGCTCCAAAATATCGGAGTAGGTCTCCTAAAAGACCCTGCCTTAATGGGTACTTTTTCCCTACCGCCTCCAAGTAATCTGGCGGAAGTGGCCACAGTGGAATATGAAACCTTCTATGTCTGATGGATTTGGACTCCGAGGACGGTTCTTATCTCGTGTCAACCTCATTAAAAAATGAAACAAATCCCCTTTCTCAAAGGTAAACCTTCATTCCAACCACCGAGTTGAATGCAATGAAGCTTGGGGGGCATGCACCTCGATTTGCGTTATTATGCTGGGGGCATGCGAACTTATCACCGAGCAGTTTTAGCACATAGTTCATGCTCGTTAAAGAATAAACATAAGATTGAGCAGTGTTTTGGCGCATTCAAGCTCGTTAAAAAATGAACCCATCTCGGTAAATAACCATTAAGTATGTAACCTGATCAACCATAAAAGCCTTGGTCGTGTTTTGCACCTGCCACCTCCACTTTCATTTGGCCAATCGTTCACCTCCATATGATTGTTTACCCATTTTGAGGAACAGCTGCGAAGAGTGATTTCACCTAGCCATCCTTGTGACACTGCCGTGATTGGAAAATTCCAACCTGTACCTGGAATCAGCTGCTATCCCTTTTCATCACTCGTTCCTCAAAAGACGAGTCTTCTTTAAGATCTTTTCAACTGACTCGTAAAATATGAAAAGATTGCCGAGTTTTGGCCTTCCAGCTCGTTAAACGACCGGAAGAGCTATCCCTCCTCTAGATTTTAATCTTTTTGGACCTGAGGGATTATTGCACAAAAAGATCGAGTGCTTGTTTTGTTCGGCTCGTTAAAACTATCGAAAACTCATCCCTTCTGTATTGTTTTATACTTTTTCGGACTTAAGGGATTAGATGACGAAAAAGGAATTTTGGAGTTAACTTTCTGTACCTTTTCAGACTCTCTAAAAATGAAAAGGACCGAGTTTTCCTTGTCGTTAGACTCGTAAAATGATTAAGTAGCGACAAACTTGTCTTTAGACGAGAACGAGTTTCCCTATTGCTAAGCTCGTTAACACATAGCGATGGGCTTGCCCGAAGGGCAGGTTATAGAACAAGCATATGTTATCCTCCTCAAGCTTGACAAAAATAAAGAGGTACTGGTCAGAAATGACTGGGGAAAAATTGGGAGAACCTCAAAGCTTTAATGGTAGCAAGTCGCTCTTGAACATGACACTTTGTCCTCCATATCACATCGGGTTGGGTTGTTTCATTCACCAGTCTCATCACCATGGTCCTCGCCAAACCATCCACATTTGGGGTAATGCTACCGATCCATCACATCAGTGTCATTATATGTTCAAGAGATGTGTTCAGAAAGAGTCAACCGTGTCCCATCCACTGCCATACGTTATCCTTCATCCACCCATGATCGCCACCCTGAATCATATCTCACAGATTGTTTTCACCTCCACTAAAATCATTAGCTCCGTTCCGTGTCACTGATGTGGGATTCATTAAGGCCCTCCTTTGACGGATCGCTTCTTGTCGACTTCAACTCATTATCCAAGAAGTTGATCTAGGGACAAACCCCCCAGTACTTTGAAGCTTGCATGCCTCAATGGCAAGTTTCTCACTTCCGGCGACAGGTATACATTAATGACCTTCGACCAGAAGATTTTACGTGGTGTTCGACGCCAAGTCATTTATTCACATCACGTGAATTGTACTGCAGTACCTTGAGGGTCATTGTCATTATTGGTGATTCCTCTCGCGCTTGTTAACGGTTTACATTATTGACCGGTAATCAAGCGATGTCTTTCCATGTTCGACTTCAGCGCAGTTCTCACATGGATCGACTTGTACTTAGAGTGAAGATCGAACGAGTTTTGAAGACCCCGGATCTAGTTTCATCCATCCGGGCTGCGATATATATTTAGGAAATATAAAGACATTTGATATGTACATCATTGCAGCAGATGATCATCCTACTCAAAGGATGATAATTTCAGCAGAGAATTATCTGTCTACCATCAGACGGTCGTCTGTTATATGTACCAAAATGAATTTATAAAGCTGAGCATGGGAATGCCCGCCTCAGCTAGATCATGAAAGCAGAATGAAAAATAATGTATTGTATTGTATTTTATTACAGGACACCTCTCAGCGATTGAATGAACTTCGGATCCTCCTGATAAAGCATTTCACCCGATAAACGACCTCATACTTTAGGGGGCAACTATTATAGACATTTTTGTGCCTTACAGCATGAAGCATGAAATGTCCATAATCTAAGGGATCCAAAGTCCCTAAACATGTTGTTCCTACCCCTAGAGGAACAAGGTCAGCAAACCACAGCACTAAATATCAGTTCTCCACCTGAAAACACTCAAAAACAAGCTAATTCTGGATCATGTCAACTGCTACACTGGCTACCTGCACTGAATGTCAACTGCTACACTGGCTACCTGCACTGAATGTCAACTGCTACACTGGCTACCTGCGCTGAATGTCAACTCCAACACTAGCTACCTGCGTTGAACGAGTTTGGACATGTGGCAGACTCATTCCTCAAGGTGTCAATGCCCAGGAAGCTTCCATAATGACACTTGGGTCAGAGAATTCGACTGGTAATGAGTAAGAGGGTCTAGATCTCCAAGTGGAAGCAAGAACCTCCAAGTGGACTCAAGAACTGAAGAATAACTGAAGTGGGAGAGGACACTAGTCAGCTTCATGCCAGCTACAAGCTGACTCATCCTTTCTCCAAATCTCCTATATATAGAGCTCTCTCATGAGGTCTAGGGAGGCTGGAATTTTGTGCAAGTAAGGAAGTGTTGTTGGTTTGTGTATAGAACTATTGGGTGATTGCTTTGAAGGAGGTGAAGAGGAGATTTCTTTCTGCTGGGAGGTGTTGCTGGATTGGGCCTATTATGGTTGTAACACTCTCAGAACTTTACTTCTTCCATTAATAAAGTATTTGAGTTTCTTCTATATGCATGTGTCTCTATGGTGAATTGATGCTTGTATATTTGATTTATTCTAATCCTTGAATAGTTATGGATGTATGCTTCTTGTAGTTTCCTTTCTTTGTGCTTTTACAGGATCTTTGTGTAGCTGGGCCGGTGAAAGAGCAAGGAGCTAGGAGCAAGCAGAAAGAGGGAAGATTGGATCAACCATTAGCGGAAGATAACGGTTAGTGGATCCCTTTTCTCTTCTCTCTCTCATCTCATAAAGAAGTAATCTTGAATAGCTTTGTATTCAGTTGTTGCTGAGGTACTATCACCCTTAGAGTGGGATAGGGTCATTCCGTATTGGATACTTTTCCCAGTAGGGTGGCGATCATGGGTGGATGAAGGATAATGTATGGCAGTGGATGGGACACGGTTGACTCTTTCTGAACACATCTCTTGAACATATAACGACACTGATGTGATGGATCGGTAGCATTACCCCAAATGTGGATGGTTTGGCGAGGACCATGGTGATGAGACCGGTGAATGAAACAACCCAACCCGATGTGATACGGAGGACAAAGTGTCATGTTCAAGAGCGACTTGCTACCATTAAAGCTTTGAGGTTCTCCCAATTTTTCCCCAGTCATTTCTGACCAGTACCTCTTTATTTTTGTCAAGCTTGAGGAGGATAACATATGCTTGTTCTATAACCTGCCCTTCGGGCAAGCCCATCGCTATGTTTTAACGAGCTTAGCGATAGGGAAACTCGTTCTCGTCTAAAGACAAGTTTGTCGCTATTTAATCATTTTAACGAGTCTAACGACAAGGAAAAATCGGTCCTTTTCATTTTTAGAGAGTCTAAAAAGGTACAGAAAGTTAACTCCAAAGTTCCTTTTTCGTCATCTAATCCCTTAAGTCTGAAAAAGTATAAAACAATACAGAAGGGATGAGTTTTCGATAATTTTAACGAGCCGAATAAAACAAGCGCTCGACCTTTTTGTGTAATAATCCCTCAGGTCCAAAAAGATTAAAATCTAGAGGAGGGATAGCTCTTCCGGTCACTTTAACGAGCTGGAAGGCCAAAACTCGGCAAACTTTTCATATTTTACGAGTCAGGAGAAAAGAGCTCAAAGAAGACTCGTCTTTTGAGGAACGAGTGATAAACAGGGATAGCAGCGGATTCCAGGTACAGGTTGGAATTTTCCAATCACGGCAGTGTCACAAGGATGGCTAAGTGAAATCACTCTTCGCAGCTGTTCCTCAAAATGGGTAAACAATCATATGGAGGTGAACGATTGGCCAAATGAAATGGAGGTGGCAGGTGCAAAACACGACCAAGGCTTTTTATGGCTAATAAATTTACGATCACAATGGTTATTTACCGAGATGGGTTCATTTTTTAATGAGCTTGAATGCGCCAAAACACTGCTCAAAAGCTTATGTTTATTTTTTAACGAGCATGAACTATGACGCTAAAACTGCTCGGATCTCGCTTTTCTATTTTTTAACGAGCATAAATTCTGCGGTAAAACTGCTCGATATACCAGTCATAAGATAAGAAATGTCTCCTGTGAGATAGCTATTTTTTATGGAGCTTTATCTCACGAAGCTATGCTCCTCATTTGGCAAATTTTGACCTTTGCCCCACATCCTTTCTTTATGCAAGTTCGGAAACGACTAATCCAAAAAACAGATAAATAACCACTCTTTGCTTGCACTCCAAAAGGTTCGCATGCCCCCAGGTATAAAATACAATTTCAAGGCTGCCCCTCCTCTCCCCCACCTTTGTTTTTCTTTGGGTGTTCACAGCTACTTGTCGTCTTGCTAGTCTAATGTTAACGATACTTGTCTTCTCGTTATTTTTAACGGGTCTTACGCGGTACTTGTCTTCCCGTCGGCCCAACTTTTAACAGATCTTTTGCAAGATCGCAAGAGAACAGCTACTTGCGACAAGAGAAGAACACAACTCAAAGACAAAACATTAATTTTATTGAGGGAGGCTTGCCTCTTTCTGGTTACCCAAAGAATGGTTTTATTTGCTGCCGCAAATGAAACTCTTTCTTCGGCGATGTCTATCATTAGGTTACTCAAAGATGGTTACAATTTGTTGCAGCAAAGGAATCTCTTTCTTTGGAGGCTGCCCCTACTTATCCTTTAAAACATTTGTTTTAACGAGTCTAACGACAAGGAAAACTCAGTCCTTTTCATTTTTAGAGAGTCTGAAAAGGTACAGAAAGTTAACTCCAAAATTCCTTTTTCGTCATCTAATCCCTTAAGTCCGAAAAAGTATAAAACAATACAGAAGGGATGAGTTTTCGATTACTTTAATGAGCCGAATAAAACAAGCGCTCGACCTTTTTGTGTAATAATCCCTCAGGTCCAAAAAGATTAAAATCTAGAGGAGGGATAGCTCTTCCGTCACTTTAACGAGCTGGAATGCCAAAACTCGGAAAACTTTTCATATTTTACGAGTCAGGAGAAAAGAGCTCAAAGAAGACTCGTCTTTTGAGGAACGAGTGATAAACAGGGATAGCAGCGGATTCCAGGTACAGGTTGGAATTTTCCAATCGCAGCAGTGTCACAAGGATGGCTAGGTGAAATCACTCTTCGCAGCTGTTCCTCAAAATGGGTAAACAATCATATGGAGGTGAACGATTGGCCAAATGAAATGGAGGTGGCAGGTGCAAAACACGACCAAGGCTTTTTATGGCTAATAAATTTACGATCACAATGGTTATTTACCGGTACTGGGTTCATTTTTTAAAGAGCTTGAATGCGCCAAAACACTGCTCAAAAACTTATGTTTATTTTTTAACGAGCATGAACTATGACGCTAAAACTGCTCGGATCTCGCTTTTCTATTTTTTAACGAGCATAAATTCCACGGTAAAACTGCTCGATATACCAGTCATAAGATAAGAAATGTCTCCTGTGAGATAGCTATTTTTTATGGAGCTTTATCTCACGAAGCTATGCTCCTCATTTGGCAAATTTTGACCTTTGCCCCACATCCTTTCTTTATGCAAGTTCAGAAACGACTAATCCAAAAAACAGATAAATAACCGCTCTTTGCTTGCACTCCAAAAGGTTCGCATGCCCCCAGGTATAAAGTACAATTTCAAGGCTGCCCCTACTTATCCTTCAAAACATTTGTTTTGATGGGTGAGGCTTGCCTCTTTCAGGTTATCCAAAAAATGGTTTTATTTGCTGCCGCAAATGAAACTCTTTCTTCGGCGATGTCTATCATTAGGTTACTCAAAGATGGTTACAATTTGTTGCAGCAAAGGAATCTCTTTCTTTGGAGGCTGCCCCTACTTATCCTTCAAAACATTTGTTTTAATGGGTGAGGCTTGCCTTTTACCCAAAGATGGTTACAATTTGTTGCCGCAAAGGAATCTCTTTCTTTGGTATTGCCTACCTATTTAGACAAAGGTGAATGACTAGAAATCATCAAACACATAACTTTGACAAAAGAATCTTATTCTAGAACAACCCTCTCTTCCTTTTTCGGACGGGGTACGGACTAGTCATATTCTTTCGCGGAAATTCTACCTTATACCCAGGGTTTCCTCTGCCCGAAGCAGACCAGGATGCATGCCCCCTGGGTTCCAGTCCCATCTTTCCGAATCACTCGCATTCATTGGGAAGGAGGACTGGGGGTAGAGACATTTCTTGGGTGAATAGACCATTCAGGGTTGGTATTTGACTATTTGCGATGCGTGATCCCGGAAATGAAAGTTGGTCTACGAGCTTGACCATTCTTCCTTCGTGTGGAAAACACATTACTCTAAAGAGTGAGGAGACTATAGCTCCCATGCAATATATATAGTCTCGTCCAAGGAGTAGGTTATAATCCAAGGGTCCTTGAACGACCATCACGTTCATTTGAACGGTCGTCCCTTTCAATGTAACAGGTACATTGGGGAGGATCCCTAATGGTCGACTGGTTCCTTTATCAAAACCCGAGAGATTTCTTATCTCAGGTAAAAGCTCTGGGGAACCCAGTGCTTTCCAAGCAATAAAGGAAAGGATACTCACAGATGCCCCTTCATCAATGATAGTTCCAGCCATTACCATTCTGTAGATTTGGACTATGATTCTGAATGGTATATTGGCTGGTAATCGGGGTCTGCCTAGTTGGTTCCAATCAAAGGACACAACCAGGTTGCTTGGTGGTGGGACCGAATACACGGCCGGATACGATCCTGACGATGTTCCTTCCTGCGATAAAGGAATGGGCGCATTGCCCTGATGCTCATCAGAATCTGTGTTGATGAAAAGAATCTAGATGGTGTCATCCTTATTCTCTTCAGTGAGGGTGTCATTTGAAGATGAATCTTCAGTGACGGTGTCATTTGAGGATGAAACCTCTGAAGGAAGAACCGGGTCAACTGCCGTATCGACCTTTAGACTTTCGTCTGGTCTGGATTCAGTAGGTTCATTTTCAATGACTGACGCTTCAGCTGACCACTTGAGCAGGCCAGCTGTATTTTCAACCAACGAAGGACTTGGCACGAGTTTTTTGTATCCAGGAGGAAGTATTACCGGTGAAACCGGACGATCTTCCAAAACTCTCTTCGCTTCGTCTAAGAAGGGACAACGGTGGATGGCGTGATCGCCTTCACACAGTCTACAGGGGGATCTTGCTCCCCCTCTTCGTCTTGAACCTTCACTTTCGCTGGTTGACGGTAAGCAATCAACATGGCTATCAGAGGTTGATGCTCCCGAATTGTGCAAACGAGGTGACCAGTCCCTTAGTATCCGGGGAATACAGGGACAATCTCGATGGAAATGGTCTCCTCTACATATGACACATGGCGATTTAGGCCCGGTCTGTGCTGTGTGTGGGTTTTTGTCAGATGTCTTTTGCTTGCCCCCAGTCGCCTTAGGCTCCTTCTTCTTCTTCTCTTTCTTCTTCTTCTCCTTCTTCTCCATGGGAGCTTGGCTTTTGCCGGCTCTACCTTTCGAAGATGAAGGATTGGAGGAAGAGTTATAGGAAGTTGAAGGCTGGTGGGCAGCTCTAGACTCATCTAACTGTTGACTCGACTGTTCAGGAACCATGGTGGTCTGAACTACATTAGTTGAGAATAGCCAAATAGGCAGGCCAATTGTCAGTCCTGGAAGCGACAATGTGGCCATGTGGGGCGCACCAACTTCTCCCCAAGAGGAGAATGGACTAGGATTTCCATCATGTGGAATTCCTTGGTTGGGGCGTTCCATGTTCTCAACTTTAAGATCAACGCGGGAATAGGAGGTGATTATGTTCCGTTTAAAATAAATTTTATAACGACGCTTAGACACAACTTGCTTTTTCACTTTTTAAGAGTCGAGAAAAAGCTAAAGATGACTCTAGTCTCCTTCGATGTTTTAGCGAGCCCGAAGTGACAAATGCTCGGATGGACTTTTTCAGTTATAGAGTTTGAAAAAGGCCAAAAGAAACTGCTCTGGAGTTCTAGGCAAAGGGTGTGCCAAACTTTTCGCAAAACCACAGAATACGTTTTACGGTACGAGTGGTCGATCTTCGTGAATGCTGTGTTCACTGCATTGCGATCAGTAGGGCGACCGACACGGTTTCCTATTGGATAAAGGCTTTATTCCTATAGGGGTCTCCCAATATATACGCGACGGTACGTGGGAGCACAAGTCCGTATTGATACTTATAGCTTCACCGTGGAGGAATCACCCAACCACTCAACGCTAAGATATCACGTTTAACGATGCCGGAACACGTCTCTAGCTTAGACCTCTATGTGTTTGCGTTATGTTTCAATGCGTTGTTATGTAAATTCAATTTATTTTAAGGTTGATCTTATTTAGCAGTTTGCCTTTATGGATCACCACGAGATGTATGATAACACTCCTAAATGCAGTCTAAGATGATAAGCAAGCTTTTCAATCTTTCAACTTTGAAAACCTTAACTACTGGGGGAAAAGAAAGATAACACCTTTTCACACAGATCATAGAGCACACACTAATGCATTTTCCCCTAAATCAACATGCAGACTGTCATAATGTATATGCACAATGCAAGTATTTCTTTTCTCTTTCTTAATGTTGGTGTAATGCAAAAAGAAAGCTGTTGTATAATTTTGAATTCAATTTCAAGTGAAAGCAAACAAGCTTGTCCAAAATCAAAAGACACCTTAAGATTTACTTGTTTCGACACTAGAAATATATAAATTCAAACCAAATGACGAAAGCAAAAGCTCAATCAGCTATGAACAGCAAACAAACTAACTCTTAAGATCAAAACGACACTTTATCACAGGTCTAGATCTAAGAGGCCACAGCAAGACTAGTTCACTTTCGTTATGGGAAACTGTAAATGTACAAGAAATACACAAAGAACAAACACAGTTTCTTTATACAACTGAGGCGGAATAGTGACAAGGAAAGTTGGTTTCAGATAGGCCCACTGACTGGTAACAAACAGCAAAAACAAGAGTGAAAACAGGGCAAGAAACAGCAGGAAACCCCAGCAGCACAAGGCAGGACTGGTCCAGCGTAGGTGGAACACTGCCTGTTTGACCTTCAGCGCAGGTAGCCCCTTCGGGAACTGCGCTGAAATGCAAACAGCCTTTGTACAGCCTGCACTGAAGAACGAAACTTTCGTTTCTGGTGGTTTCCGGGTCACAGATTGCTCAAAAATTCACAGTTTTTGCTCAAGTCAGAAGCTATCAGTCAAGGACACACTAAGGGATGACAAGGAGGATGAAAATCTATCACTAAGAGCTTATTAGAGTCCTTGTGGATCAGCTCTTCAAATCATAAACTTTCCCAGAAACTGAGCTAGAGTAGCTGCCCTCTACTTTGTATTTGAAAGATTCAAACACAGTTCGATTCGGTACTCCCTTTGTTTATGAAATGAATAGCGAAAACACAAAAAACCAACAAGATACGATCCCCAGTGGAAAACACAAACAACCAACAAGACTATTTCACTTTCGTTATGGGAAACTGTAAATGTACAAGAAATACACAAAGAACAAACACAGTTTCTTTATACAACTGAGGCGGAATAGTGACAAGGAAAGTTGGTTTCAGATAGGCCCACTGACTGGTAACAAACAGCAAAAACAAGAGTGAAAACAGGGCAAGAAACAGCAGGAAACCCCAGCAGCACAAGGCAGGACTGGTCCAGCGCAGGTGGAACACTGCCTGTTTGACCTTCAGCGCAGGTAGCCCCTTCGGGAACTGCGCTGAAATGCAAACAGCCTTTGTACAGCCTGCACTGAAGAACGAAACTTTCGTTTCTGGTGGTTTCCGGGTCACAGATTGCTCAAAGGGTGATAGTACCTCAGCAACAACTGAATACAAAGCTATTCAAGATTACTTCTTTATGAGATGAGAGAGAGAAGAGAAAAGGGATCCACTAACCGTTATCTTCCGCTAATGGTTGATCCAATCTTCCCTCTTGCTTCTTGCTCCTAGCTCCTTGCTCTTTCACCGGCCCAGCTACACAAAGATCCTGTAAAAGCACAAAGAAAGGAAACTACAAGAAGCATACATCCATAACTGATTCAAGGATTAGAATAAATCAAATATACAAGCATCAATTCACCATAGAGACACATGCATATAGAAGAACCTCAAATACTTTATTAATGGAAGAAGTAAAGTTCTGAGAGTGTTACAACCATAATAGGCCCAATCTAGCAACACCTCCCAGCAGAAAGAAATCTCCTCTTCACCTCCTTCAAAGCAATCACCCAATAGTTCTATACAGAAACCAACAACACTTCCTTACTTGCACAAAATTCCAGCCTCCCTAGACCTCATGAGAGAGCTCTATATATAGGAGATTTGGAGAAAGGATGAGTCAGCTTGAGGCTGGCATGAAGCTGACTAGTGTCCTCTCCCACTTTAGTTATACTTCAGTTCTTGAGTCCACTTGGAGTTTCTTGCTTCCACTTGGAGATCTAGATCATCTTACTCATCACAAGGCAAATTCCCTGATCCAAGTGTCAGTTTGGAAGCCTCCTGGGCATTTGACACCTTGCAGAATGACTGTGCCACTTGGCCAATCTCGCCCAGCGCAGGTAGCCTTCATTAGATTTGACATTCAGCGCAGGTACAGAGTGGAGCAGTTGACATTCAGCGCAGATGCTCAGTGGAGCAGCTGACATGATCCAGAAACAGCTTGTTTTTTAGTGTTTTCAGGTGGAGAACTGATTTTCAGTGCTGTGGTTTGCTGACCTTGTTCCTCTAGGGGTAGGAACAACATGTTTAGGGACTTTGGATCCCTCAGATTATCGACATTTCATGCTTCATGCTGTAAGGCACAAAAATGTCTATAACAGTTGCCCCCTAAAGTATGAGGTCGTTTATCGGGTGAAATGCTTTATCAGGAGGATCCGAAGTTCATTCAATCGCTGAGAGGTGCCCTGTAATAAAATACAATACAATACATTATTTTTTTTCATTCTGCTTTCATGATCTAGTTGAGGCGGGCATTCCCATGCTCAGCTTTATAAATTCATTTTGGTACATAGAACAGACGATCGTCTGATGGTAGACTGATAATTCTCTGCTGAAATTATCATCCTTTGAGAAGGATGATCATCTGCTGCAATGATGTACATAACAAATGTCTTTATATCCTGAATATATATCGCAGCCCGGATGGATGAAACTAGATCCGGGGTCTTCAAACTCGTTCGATCTTCACTCTAAGTACAAGTCGATCCATGTGAGAATTGCGCTGAAGTCGAACATGGAAAGACATCGCTTGATTACCGGTCAATAATGTAAACCGTTAACAAGCGCGAGAGGAATCACCAATAATGACAATGACCCTCAAGGTACTGCAGTACAATTCACGTGGTGTGAATAAAGGACTTGGAGTCGAACACCACGCAAAATCTTCTGGTCGAAGGTCATTGATGTATACCTGTCGCCGGAAGTGAGAAACTTGCCATTGAGGCATGCAAGCTTCAAAGTACTGGGGGGTTTGTTCCTAGATCAACTTCTTGGATAATGAGCTGAAGTCGACAAGAAGCGATCCGTCAAAGGAGGGCCTTAATGAATCCCACATCAGTGACACGGAACGGAGCTAATGATTTTAGTGGAGGTGAAAACAATCTGTGAAATATGATTCAGGGTGGCGATCATGGGTGGATGAAGGATAATGTATGGCAGTGGATGGGACACGGTTGACTCTTTCTGAACACATCTCTTGAACATATAACGACACTGATGTGATGGATCGGTAGCACTACCCCAAATGTGGATGGTTTGGCGAGGACCATGGTGATGAGACCGGTGAATGAAACAACCCAACCCGATGTGATACGGAGGACAAAGTGTCATGTTCAAGAGCGACTTGCTACCATTAAAGCTTTGAGGTTCTCCCAATTTTTCCCCAGTCATTTCTGACCAGTACCTCTTTATTTTTGTCAAGCTTGAGGAGGATAACATATGCTTGTTCTATAACCTGCCCTTCGGGCAAGCCCATCGCTATGTTTTAACGAGTCTAGCGATAGGGAAACTCGTTCTCGTCTAAAGACAAGTTTGTCGCTATTTAATCATTTTAACGAGTCTAACGACAAGGAAAACTCGGTCCTTTCATTTTTAGAGAGTCTAAAAAGGTACAGAAAGTTAACTCCAAAGTTCCTTTTTCGTCATCTAATCCCTTAAGTCCGAAAAAGTATAAAACAATACAGAAGGGATGAGTTTTCGATTACTTTAACGAGCCGAATAAAACAAGCGCTCGACCTTTTTGTGTAATAATCCCTCAGGTCCAAAAAGATTAAAATCTAGAGGAGGGATAGCTCTTCCGGTCACTTTAACGAGCTGGAAGGTCAAAACTCGGCAAACTTTTCATATTTTACGAGTCAGGAGAAAAGAGCTCAAAGAAGACTCGTCTTTTGAGGAACGAGTGATAAACAGGGATAGCAGCAGATTCCAGGTACAGGTTGGAATTTTCCAATCACGGCAGTGTCACAAGGATGGCTAAGTGAAATCACTCTTCGCAGCTGTTCCTCAAAATGGGTAAACAATCATATGGAGGTGAACGATTGGCCAAATGAAATGGAGGTGGCAGGTGCAAAACACGACCAAGGCTTTTTATGGCTAATAAATTTACGATCACAATGGTTATTTACCGAGATGGGTTCATTTTTTAATGAGCTTGAATGCGCCAAAACACTGCTCAAAAGCTTATGTTTATTTTTTAACGAGCATGAACTATGACACTAAAACTGCTCGGATCTCACTTTTCTATTTTTTAACGAGCATAAATTCCGCGGTAAAACTGCTCGATATAGCTTTGTATGCCCCCAGCATAATAATGCAAACGAGGCACATGCCCCCTAGTCTTTAGGGGGTCGTTTCATTTTTTTAATGAGGTTGACACCGTAAAGAATTATCCTCTTGACTCTTTATTTCATTTTTTAACGAGATTGACCTGAGATAAGAACCGTCCTCGGAGTCCGAATCCATCAGACATTGAAGGTTTCATATTCCATTGTGGCCACTTCCGCCAGATTACTTGGAGGCGGTAGGGCAAAAGTACCCATTAAGGCAGGGTCTTTTAGGAGACCTACTCCGATATTTTGGAGCGAATGATTCCTTCCATGGATCATTGGAATGCTTCCCGTAACTTGCGAACTGTTGGGGAGAAAAGTTTTTTGGTCAACGATTGTAATTCCTCCTTGGAAGGGAAATGCAATCTTCCTAAAATAGGTCGACACAACAGCTGCCATGGCATATATCCATGGTCTTCCTAGTAGGATGTTGTAATCAAGATTCCCATCGATGACTTCAACATCTATTTCTACCGTTTTTCATTCTAGTTCAACTTGCAAGTTACTTAAAATCCCGTATGGAGTGTATGATCGTCCATCAAATGCTTTTAACATTGTTGACGATTTCGACAAGGGTGGTGAGCATAAGTGTCAGTTTGGAAGCTTCCTGGGCATTTGACACCTTGCAGAATGACTGTGCCACTTGGCCAATCTCGCCCAGCGCAGGTAGCCTTCATTGTTTTTGACATTCAGCGCAGGTACAGAGTGGAGCAGTTGACATTCAGCGCAGATGCTCAGTGGAGCAGCTGACATGATCCAGAAATAGATTGTTTTTGAGTGTTTTCAGGTGGAGAACTGATTTTCAGTGCTGTGGTTTGCTGACCTTGGTCCTCTAGGGGTAGGAACAACATGTTTAGGGACTTTGGATCCCTTAGATTATTGACATTTCATGCTTCATGCTGTTAGGCACAAAAATGTCTATAACAGTTGCCCCCTAAAGTATGAGGTCGTTTATCGGGTGAAATGCTTTATCAGGAGGATCCGAAGTTCATTCAATCGCTGAGAGGTGCCCTGTAATAAAATACAATACAATACATTATTTTTTTCATTCTTCTTTCATGATCTAGCTGAGGCGGGCATTCCCATGCTCAGCTTTATAAATTCATTTTGGTACATAGAACAGACGATCGTCTGATGGTAGACTGATAATTCTCTGCTGAAATTATCATCCTTTGAGTAGGATGATCATCTGTTGCAATGATGTACATAACAAATGTCTTTATATCCTGAATATATATATCGCAGCCCGGATGGATGAAACTAGATCCGGGGTCTTCAAACTCGTTCGATCTTCACTCTAAGTACAAGTCGATCCATGTGAGAATTGCGCTGAAGTCGAACATGGAAAGACATCGCTCGATTACCGGTCAGTAATGTAAACCATTAACAAGCGCGAGAGGAATCACCAATAATGACAATGACCCTCAAGGTACTGCAGTACAATTCACGTGGTGTGAATAAAGGACTTGGCGTCGAACACCACGCAAAATCTTCTTGTCAAAGGTCATTAATGTATACCTGTCGCCGGAAGTGAGAAACTTGCCATTGAGGCATGCAAGCTTCAAAGTACTGGGGGGGTTTGTTCCTAGATCAACTTCTTGGATAATGAGCTGAAGTCGACAAGAAGCGATCCGTCAAAGGAGGGCCTTAATGAATCCCACATCAATGACACGGAACGGAGCTAATGATTTTAGTGGAGGCGAAAACAATCTGTGAAATATGATTCAGGGTGGCGATCATGGGTGGATGAAGGATAATGTATGGCAATGGATGGGACACGGTTGACTCTTTCTGAACAACATCTCTTGAACATATAACGACACTGATGTGATGGATCGGTAGCATTACCCCAAATGTGGATGGTTTGGCGAGGACCATGGTGATGAGACCGGTGAATGAAACAACCCAACCCGATGTGATACGGAGGACAAAGTGTCATGTTCAAGAGCGACTTGCTACCATTAAAGCTTTGAGGTTCTCCCAATTTTTCCCCAGTCATTTCTAACCAGTACCTCTTTATTTTTGTCAAGCTTGAGGAGGATAACATATGCTTGTTCTATAACCTACCCTTCGGGCAAGCCCATCGCTATGTTTTAACGAGCTTAGCGATAGGGAAACTCGTTCTCGTCTAAAGACAAGTTTGTCGCTATTTAATCATTTTAACGAGTCTAACGACAAGGAAAACTCGGTCCTTTTCATTTTTAGAGAGTCTGAAAAGGTACAGAAAGTTAACTCCAAAATTCCTTTTTCGTCATCTAATCCCTTAAGTCCGAAAAAGTATAAAACAATACAGAAGGGATGAGTTTTCGATTACTTTAACGAGCCGAATAAAACAAGCGCTCGACCTTTTTGTGTAATAATCCCTCAGGTCCAAAAAGATTAAAATCTAGAGGAGGGATAGCTCTTCCGGTCACTTTAACGAGCTGGAATGCCAAAACTCGGCAAACTTTTCATATTTTACGAGTCAGGAGAAAAGAGCTCAAAGAAGACTCGTCTTTTGAGGAACGAGTGATAAACAGGGATAGCAGCGGATTCCAGGTACAGGTTGGAATTTTCCAATCGCGGCAGTGTCACAAGGATGGCTAGGTGAAATCACTCTTCGCAGCTGTTCCTCAAAATGGGTAAACAATCATATGGAGGTGAACGATTGGCCAAATGAAATGGAGGTGGCAGGTGCAAAACACGACCAAGGCTTTTTATGGCTAATAAATTTACGATCACAATGGTTATTTACCGGTACTGGGTTCATTTTTTAAAGAGCTTGAATGCGCCAAAACACTGCTCAAAAACTTATGTTTATTTTTTAACGAGCATGAACTATGACGCTAAAACTGCTCGGATCTCGCTTTTCTATTTTTTAACGAGCATAAATTCCGCGGTAAAACTGCTCGATATACCAGTCATAAGATAAGAAATCTTGAATAGCTTTGCATTCGGTTGTTGCTGAGGTACTATCACCCTTAGAGTGGGATAGGGTCATTCCGTATTGGATACTTTTCCCAACAACAAATTGGCGACTCCACTGGGGAAATTAGCATGAACTATGACGCTAAAAATGCTCGGATCTCGCTTTTCTATTTTTTAACGAGCATAAATTTCGCGGTAAAACTGCTCGATTATATGGTCAAATTTTGATTTTTACCATTACTAGCTTTTCTCTTTTTCAAATATAGTACTGCATTTTCAATTGCTGCAACAAACTTTGTTAGAAATGAATAATATTTGCATGAAAATGAGATTATAACCCTAATATTTCACTTTAAACTGTGTAAAAATCCATTAAAAGGTGTTTTTACCTCTCATTTACCATTTCATTTGCATTTGGTTGGTTGGAGCTCTGGAGGTGCCTCTTCCCCTTTGATTTTCACCAGCTGATTCCGGGAGATTCTGCGGACGATTTTCGGTGCCGTCTGGACCAGGTAGGAGCTAAACCCTAGCTCTTTCTTTTCACGGTTTCCTTTTCCTGTTTTTTGCCTGTTTTCCGGTCTTTCTGAGCCCCTGGGGTTTTGCCAGGGCGCCCTAGGATCAACGCAGGTTTCCCTTTCGAAACCTGCGCTGAAGGTCAAGCTGTCTTAAGGCAGCCTGACCCTCAGCGCAAGTGGGAGACTTCCTGCCTGCGCTGGGCTCAAAAAGACTGAGTTTTAAGGTTATTTTTGATGATTTTTCTCGCGCTTGTTAACGGTTTACATTATTGACCGGTAATCAAGCGATGTCTTTCCATGTTCGACTTCAGCGCAATTCTCACATGGATCGACTTGTACTTAGAGTGAAGATCGAACGAGTTTGAAGACCCCGAATCTAGTTTCATCCATCCGGGCTGCGATATATATTCAGGATATAAAGACATTTGTTATGTACATCATTGCAGCAGATGATCATCCTACTCAAAGGATGATAATTTCAGCAGAGAATTATCAGTCTACCATCAGACGATCGTCTGTTCTATGTACCAAAATGAATTTATAAAGCTGAGCATGGGAATGCCCGCCTCAGCTAGATCATGAAAGCATAATGAAAAAAATAATGTATTGTATTGTATTTTATTACAGGGCACCTCTCAGCGATTGAATGAACTTCGGATCCTCCTGATAAAGCATTTCACCCAATAAACGACCTCATACTTTAGGGGGCAACTGTTATAGACATTTTTGTGCCTTACAGCATGAAGCATGAAATGTCGATAATCTGAGGGATCCAAAGTCCCTAAACATGTTGTTCCTACCCCTAGAGGAACAAGGTCAGCAAACCACAGCACTGAAAATCAGTTCTCCACCTGAAAACACTCAAAAACAAGCTGTTTCTGGATCATGTTAGCTGCTCCACTGAGCATCTGCGCTGAATGTCAACTGCTCCACTCTGTACCTGCGCTGAATGTCAAATCTAATGAAGGCTACCTGCGCTGGGCGAGATTGGCCAAGTGGCATAGTCATTCTGCAAGGTGTCAAATGCCCAGGAAGCTTCCAAACTAACACTTGGATCAGGGAATTCGCCTTGTGATGAGTAAGAGGATCTAGATCTCCAAGTGGAAGCAAGAAACTCCAAGTGGACTCAAGAACTGAAGTATAACTAAAGTGGGAGAGGACACTAGTCAGCTTCATGCCAGCCTCAAGCTGACTCATCCTTTCTCCAAATCTCCTATATATAGAGCTCTCTCATGAGGTCTAAGGAGGCTGGAATTTTGTGCAAGTAAGGAAGTGTTGTTGGTTTGTGTATAGAACTATTGGGTGATTGCTTTGAAGGAGGTGAAGAGGAGATTTCTTTCTGCTGGGAGGTGTTGCTGGATTGGGCCTATTATGGTTGTAACACTCTCAGAACTTTACTTCTTCCATTAATAAAGTATTTGAGGTTCTTCTATATGCATGTGTCTCTATGGTGAATTGATGCTTGTATATTTGATTTATTCTAATCCTTGAATCAGTTATGGATGTATGCTTCTTGTAGTTTCCTTTCTTTGTGCTTTTACAGGATCTTTGTGTAGCTGGGCCAGTGAAAGAGCAAGGAGCTAGGAGCAAGCAGCAAGAGGGAAGATTGGATCAACCACTAGCGGAAGATAACGGTTAGTGGATCCCTTTTCTCTTCTCTCTCTCATCTTATAAAGAAGTAATCTTGAATAGCTTTGTATTCAGTTGTTGCTGAGGTACTATCACCCTTAGAGTGGGATAGGGTCATTCCGTATTGGATACTTTTCCCAACAACAAATTGGCGACTCCACTGGGGAAACTATGACTAGCAAGACGACAAGTAGCTGTGAACACCCAAAGAAAAACAAAGGTGGGGGAGAGGAGGGGCAGCCTTGAAATTGTATTTTATACCTGGGGGCATGCGAACCTTTTGGAATGCAAGCAAAGAGCGATTATTTATCTGTTTTTTGGATTAGTCATTTCCGAACTTGCATAAAGAAAGGATGTGGGGCAAAGGTCAAAATTTGCCAAATGAGGAGCATAGCTTCGTGAGATAAAGCTCCATAAAAAATAGCTATCTCACAGGAGACATTTCTTATCTTATGACTGGTATATCGAGCAGTTTTACCGCGGAATTTATGCTCGTTAAAAAATAGAAAAGCGAGATCCGAGCAGTTTTAGCGTCATAGTTCATGCTCGTTAAAAAATAAACATAAGCTTTTGAGCAGTGTTTTGGCGCATTCAAGCTCATTAAAAAATGAACCCATCTCGGTAAATAACCATTGTGATCGTAAATTTATTAGCCATAAAAAGCCTTGATCGTGTTTTGCACCTGCCACCTCCATTTCATTTGGCCAAACGTTCACCTCCATATGATTGTTTACCCATTTTGAGGAACAGCTGCGAAGAGTGATTTCACTTAGCCATCCTTGTGACACTGCCGTGATTGGAAAATTCCAACCTGTACCTGGAATCCGCTGCTATCCCTGTTTATCACTCGTTCCTCAAAAGACGAGTCTTCTTTGAGCTCTTTTCTCCTGACTCGTAAAATATGAAAAGTTTGCCGAGTTTGGCCTTCCAGCTCGTTAAAGTGACCGGAAGAGCTATCCCTCCTCTAGATTTTAATCTTTTTGGACCTGAGGGATTATTACACAAAAAGGTCGAGCGCTTGTTTTATTCGGCTCGTTAAAATTATCGAAAACTCATCCCTTCTGTATTGTTTTATACTTTTTCGGACTTAAGGGATTAGATGACGAAAAAGGAATTTTGGAGTTAACTTTCTGTACCTTTTCAGACTCTCTAAAAATGAAAAGGACCGAGTTTTCCTTGTCGTTAGACTCGTTAAAATGATTAAGTAGCGACAAACTTGTCTTTAGACGAGAACGAGTTTCCCTATCGCTAAGCTCGTTAAAACATAGCGATGGGCTTGCCCGAAGGGCAGGTTATAGAACAAGCATATGTTATCCTCCTCAACCTTGACAAAAATAAAGAGGTATTGGTCAGAAATGACTAGGGAAAAATTGGGAGAACCTCAAAGCTTTAATGGTAGCAAGTCGCTCTTGAACATGACACTTTGTCCTCCGTATCACATCGGGTTGGGTTGTTTCATTCACCGGTCTCATCACCATGGTCCTCGCCAAACCATCCACATTTGGGGTAATGCTACCGATCCATCACATCAGTGTCGTTATATGTTCAAGAGATGTGTTCAGAAAGAGTCAACCGTGTCCCATCCACTGCCATACATTATCCTTCATCCACCCATGATCGCCACCCTGAATCATATTTCACAGATTGTTTTCACCTCCACTAAAATCATTAGCTCCGTTCCGTGTCACTGATGTGGGATTCATTAAGGCCCTCCTTTGACGGATCGCTTCTTGTCGACTTCAGCTCATTATCCAAGAAGTTGATCTAGGAACAAACCCCCCAGTACTTTGAAGCTTGCATGCCTCAATGGCAAGTTTCTCACTTCCGGCGACACTGGCCCAGCTACACAAAGATCCTGTAAAAGCACAAAGAAAGGAAACTACAAGAAGCATACATCCATAATTGATTCAAGGATTAGAATAAATCAAATATACAAGTATCAATGCGCCACAGAGACACATGCATATAGAAGAACCTCAAATACTTTATTAATGGAAGAAGTAAAGTTCTGAGAGTGTTACAACCATAATAGGCCCAATCCAGCAACACCTCCCAGCAGAAAGAAATCTCCTCTTCACCTCCTTCAAGCAAATCACCCAATAGTTCTATGCACAAACCAACAGCACTTCCTTACATTCACAAGATTCCAGCCTCCTTAGACCTCATGAGAGAGCTCTATATATAGGAGATTTGGAGAAAGGATGAGTCAGCTTGAGGCTGGCATGAAGCTGACTAGTGTCCTCTCCCACTTTAGTTATACTTCAGTTCTTGAGTCCACTTGGAGTTTCTTGTTTCCACTTGGAGATCTAGATCCTCTTACTCATCACAAGGCGAATTCCCTGATCCAAGTGTCAGTTTGGAAGCTTCCTGGGCATTTGACACCTTGCAGAATGACTGTGCCACTTGGCCAATCTCGCCCAGCGCAGGTAGCCTTCATTAGATTTGACATTCAGCGCAGGTACAGAGTGGAGCAGTTGACATTCAGCGCAGATGCTCAGTGGAGCAGCTGACATGATCCAGAAACAGCTTGTTTTTGAGTGTTTTCAGGTGGAGAACTGATTTTCAGTGCTGTGGTTTGCTGACCTTGTTCCTCTAGGGGTAGGAACAACATGTTTAGGGACTTTGGATCCCTCAGATTATCGACATTTCATGCTTCATGCTGTAAGGCACAAAAATGTCTATAACAGTTGCCCCCTAAAGTATGAGGTCGTTTATCTAGAGGAGGGATAGCTCTTCTGGTCACTTTAACGAGCTGGAAGGCCAAAACTCGGCAAACTTTTCATATTTTACGAATCAGGAGAAAATAGCTCAAAGAAGACTCGTCTTTTGAGGAACGAGTGATAAACAGGGATAGCAGCAGATTCCAGGTACAGGTTGGAATTTTCCAATCACGGCAGTGTCACAAGGATGGCTAAGTGAAATCACTCTTCGCAGCTGTTCCTCAAAATGGGTAAACAATCATATGGAGGTGAACGATTGGCCAAATGAAATGGAGGTGGCAAGTGCAAAACACGACCAAGGCTATTTATGGCTAATAAATTTACGATCACAATGGTTATTTACCGAGATGGGTTCATTTTTTAATGAGCTTGAATGCGCCAAAACACTGCTCAAAAGCTTATGTTTATTTTTTAACGAGCATGAACTATGACGCTAAAACTGCTCGGATCTCGCTTTTCTATTTTTTAACGAGCATAAATTCCGCGGTAAAACTGCTCGATATAGCTTTGTATGCCCCCAGCATAATAATGCAAACGAGGCACATGCCCCCTAGTCTTTAACAAATAAAGCTCCATAAAAAATAGCTATCTCACAGGAGACATTTCTTATCTTATGACTGGTATATCGAGCAATTTTACCGCGGAATTTATGCTCGTTAAAAAATAGAAAAGCGAGATCCGAGCAGTTTTAGCGTCATAGTTCATGCTCGTTAAAAAATAAACATAAGCTTTTGAGTAGTGTTTTGGCGCATTCAAGCTCATTAAAAAATGAACCCATCTCGGTAAATAACCATTGTGATCGTAAATTTATTAGCCATAAAAAGCCTTGGTCGTGTTTTGCACCTGCCACCTCCATTTCATTTGGCCAATCGTTCACCTCCATATGATTGTTTACCCATTTTGAGGAACAGCTGCGAAGAGTGATTTCACTTAGCCATCCTTGTGACACTGCCGTGATTGGAAAATTCCAACCTGTACCTGGAATCTGCTGCTATCCCTGTTTATCGTTGTTGGGAAAAGTATCCAATACGGAATGACCCTATCCCACTCTAAGGGTGATAGTACCTCAGCAACAACCGAATGCAAATCTATTCAAGATTACTTCTTTATGAGATGTAAGAGAGAGGAGAAAGGGATCCACTAACCGTTATCTTCCGCTAATGGTTGATCCAATCTTCCCTCTTTGTTGCTTGCTCCCAGCTCCTTGATCTTTCACTGGCCCAGCTACACAAAGATCCTGCAAAAGCACAAGAAAAGGGAACTACAAGAAGCATACATCCATAATTGATTCAAGGATTAGAATAAATCAAATATACAAGTATCAATGCGCCACAGAGACACATGCATATAGAAGAACCTCAAATACTTTATTAATGGAAGAAGTAAAGTTCTGAGAGTGTTACAACCATAATAGGCCCAATCCAGCAACACGTCCCAGCAGAAAGAAATCTCCTCTTCACCTCCTTCAAGCAAATCACCCAATAGTTCTATGCACAAACCAACAGCACTTCCTTACATTCACAAGATTCCAGCCTCCTTAGACCTCATGAGAGAGCTCTATATATAGGAGATTTGGAGAAAGGATGAGTCAGCTTGAGGCTGGCATGAAGCTCACTAGTGTCCTCTCCCACTTTAGTTATACTTCAGTTCTTGAGTCCACTTGGAGTTTCTTGCTTCCACTTGGAGATCTAGATCCTCTTACTCATCACAAGGCAAATTCCCTGATCCAAGTGTCAGTTTGGAAGCTTCCTGGGCATTTGACACCTTGCAGAATGACTGTGCCACTTGGCCAATCTCGCCCAGCGTAGGTAGCCTTCATTAGATTTGACATTCAGCGCAGGTACAGAGTGGAGCAGTTGACATTCAGCGCAGATGCTCAGTGGAGCAGCTGACATGATCCAGAAACAGCTTGTTTTTTAGTGTTTTCAGGTGGAGAACTGATTTTCAGTGCTGTGGTTTGCTGACCTTGTTCCTCTAGGGGTAGGAACAACATGTTTAGGGACTTTGGATCCCTCAGATTATCGACATTTCATGCTTCATGCTGTAAGGCACAAAAATGTCTATAACAGTTGCCCCCTAAAGTATGAGGTCGTTTATCGAGTGAAATGCTTTATCAGGAGGATCCGAAGTTCATTCAATCGCTGAGAGGTGCCCTGTAATAAAATACAATACAATACATTATTTTTTCATTCTGCTTTCATGATCTAGCCGAGGCGGGCATTCCCATGCTCAGCTTTATAAATTCATTTTGGTATATAGAACAGACGATCGTCTGGTGGTAGACTGATAATTCTCTGCTGAAATATCATCCTTTAAGTAGGATGATCATCTGTTGCAATGATGTACATAACAAATGTCTTTATATCCTGAATATATATATCGCAGCCCGGATGGATGGAACTAGATCCGGGGTCTTCAAACTCGTTCGATCTTCACTCTAAGTACAAGTCGATCCATGTGAGAATTGCGCTGAAGTCGAACATGGAAAGACATCGCTTGATTACCGGTCAATAATGTAAACCGTTAACAAGCGCGAGAGGAATCACCAATAATGACAATGACCCTCAAGGTACTGCAGTACAATTCACGTGGTGTGAATAAAGGACTTGGCGTCGAACACCACGCAAAATCTTCTGGTCGAAGGTCATTGATGTATACCTGTCGCCGGAAGTGAGAAACTTGCCATTGAGGCATGCAAGCTTCAAAGTACTGGGGGGTTTGTTCCTAGATCAACTTCTTGGATAATGAGCTGAAGTCGACAAGAAGCGATCCGTCAAAGGAGGGCCTTAATGAATCCCACATCAGTGACACGGAATGGAGCTAATGATTTTAGTGGAGGTGAAAACAATCTGTGAAATATGATTCAGGGTGGCGATCATGGGTGGATGAAGGATAATGTATGGCAGTGGATGGGACACGGTTGACTCTTTCTGAACACATCTCTTGAACATATAACGACACTGATGTGATGGATCGGTAGCATTACCCCAAATGTGGATGGTTTGGCGAGGACCATGGTGATGAGACCGGTGAATGAAACAACCCAACCCGATGTGATACGGAGGACAAAGTGTCATGTTCAAGAGCGACTTTCTACCATTAAAGCTTTGAGGTTCTCCCACTTTTTCCCCAGTCATTTCTGACCAGTACCTCTTTATTTTTGTCAAGCTTGAGGAGGATAACATATGCTTGTTCTATAACCTGCCCTTCGGGCAAGCCCATCGCTATGTTTTAACGAGTCTAGCGATAGGGAAACTCGTTCTCGTCTAAAGACAAGTTTGTCGCTATTTAATCATTTTAACGAGTCTAACGACAAGGAAAACTCGGTCCTTTTCATTTTTAGAGAGTCTGAAAAGGTACAGAAAGTTAACTCCAAAATTCCTTTTTCGTCATCTAATCCCTTAAGTCCGAAAAAGTATAAAACAATACAGAAGGGATGAGTTTTCGATTACTTTAACGAGCCGAATAAAACAAGCGCTCGACCTTTTTGTGTAATAATCCCTCAGGTCCAAAAAGATTAAAATCTAGAGGAGGGATAGCTCTTCCGGTCACTTTAACGAGCTGGAAGGCCAAAACTCGGCAAACTTTTCATATTTTACGAGTCAGGAGAAAAGAGCTCAAAGAAGACTCGTCTTTTGAGGAACGAGTGATAAACAGGGATAGCAGCAGATTCCAGGTACAGGTTGGAATTTTCCAATCACGGCAGTGTCACAAGGATGGCTAAGTGAAATCACTCTTCGCAGTTGTTCCTCAAAATGGGTAAACAATCATATGGAGGTGAACGATTGGCCAAATGAAATGGAGGTGGCAGGTGCAAAACACGACCAAGGCTTTTTATGGCTAATAAATTTACGATCACAATGGTTATTTACCGAGATTCTGCGAAACCAGAGATTCTGGGTTCAATCCCCAGCAGAGTCGCCAATTTGTTGTTGGGAAAAGTATCCAATACGGAATGACCCTATCCCACTCTAAGGTTGATAGTACCTCAGCAACAACCGAATGCAAAGCTATTCAAGGTTACTTCTTTATGAAATGTAAGAGAGAGGAGAAAGGGATCCACTAACCGTTATCTTCCGCTAATGGTTGATCCAATCTTCCCTCTTTGCTGCTTGCTCCCAGCTCCTTGCTCTTTCACTGACCCAGCTACACAAAGATCCTGCAAAAGCACAAGAAAAGGGAACTACAAGAAGCATACATCTATAATTGATTCAAGGATTAGAATAAATCAAATATACAAGTATCAATGCGCCACAGAGACACATGCATATAGAAGAACCTCAAATACTTTATTAATGGAAGAAGTAAAGTTCTGAGAGTGTTACAACCATAATAGGCCCAATCCAGCAACACCTCCCAGCAGAAAGAAATCTCCTCTTCACCTCCTTCAAGCAAATCACCCAATAGTTCTATGCACAAACCAACAGCACTTCCTTACATTCACAAGATTCCAGCCTCCTTAGACCTCATGAGAGAGCTCTATATATAGGAGATTTGGAGAAAGGATGAGTCAGCTTGAGGCTGGCATGAAGCTGACTAGTGTCCTCTCCCACTTTAGTTATACTTCAGTTCTTGAGTCCACTTGGAGTTTCTTGCTTCCACTTGGAGATCTAGATCCTCTTACTC
This sequence comes from Pinus tabuliformis, assembly GCA_031772625.1. Lineage (NCBI taxonomy): Eukaryota > Viridiplantae > Streptophyta > Pinopsida > Pinales > Pinaceae > Pinus > Pinus tabuliformis. The sequence continues at coordinate 553,894,427 of CM062812.1, forward strand.
ATCACAAGGCGAATTCCCTGATCCAAGTGTCAGTTTGGAAGCTTCCTGGGCATTTGACACCTCGCAGAATGACTGTGCCACTTGGCCAATCTCGCCCAGCACAGGTAGCCTTCATTAGATTTGACATTCAGCGCAGGTACAGAGTGGAGCAGTTGACATTCAGCGCAGATGCTCAGTGGAGCAGCTGACATGATCCAGAAACAGCTTGTTTTTGAGTGTTTTCAGGTGGAGAACTGATTTTCAGTGCTGTGGTTTGCTGACCTTGTTCCTCTAGGGGTAGGAACAACATGTTTAGGGACTTTGGATCCCTCAGATTATCGACATTTCATGCTTCATGTTGTAAGGCACAAAAATGTCTATAACACACTGGTTAATGGATACCTTTAAAATCGATAGTAGTTAAATGTCATTTCAAAATTAAGACATCAATTCATGATTTAAATTAATTATTTCCTCTAACACATATATAGTTGTTGCTCATCAAATAAAATTTGTCAATATTCAATTTGTTGTAGACTCGTTACTAAGTTATAGGAAACTCACTTACTTTGTTGTTCTAAAATTGTTAAGTGTTTTGAGGTTTTTCTTTAGAATTTTTCTATTATTTTTTGGATTTTCTACTGATAGTACGGAAATGACCCAAAGAAACAATGGTAGGAGCATGAAGGAAGAGGTACATGCAGAGAGACAAGGTATCTTAATTCCCAACCGAGATATCTTAATGCTTAACTAAGATACTTTAATGCTAATGGATAAAACACTAGAAATGCAACAAATGCTTAGGTGACTCGAAGATGGAATAGATTTCATAAGAACATTATCAGAAGAGATATTGCAAAACATGAACAGAGCAATCAATTCTTGATTTTGACAGCATAATCAATAAAAAGGTTAATGTCCAGAAATAATGGTTAATTAGTAAAGAAATCACTACCAATTTTTGCTATTTGTTGAACCAATTTTGAAATTCAGTATATGTTAAAGGTTATGTATTGTAATATTCTTGACAGAGTTAAAGAAAAAAACATATCAGACTATTCTGGATTACAGATGTATGTATAAATGCAATATGTTTTATAAGTTATATTGTAATCTTGCTTATTCGGTTTATAAATTCATTTCAACTTTGTATGAAAATGATCTATTTAGATATTTGTTTAAATATCTTATGGAATAGATTTTTGAAGGCAAAAAATATTGGATTGGTTGACACTGTAAACAAAGAAAACAATGATTGTAAAGTAATGTCACTGGAAATTGCAATGTAACCAACTTGTAATATTTCCTGAGTAAATTTGATAAATCAACAAAAAAATGTAAGAAACAAGACTGCAAGAAAGCAAATATGACATAGCATAGTACAAAACATAGAGTAAGAATAAAGTAATTAATTGTAGTACATTTCTGTATAATGGCATACTAACATTTGCATTAGTAGAAGAAAATCATCTTGTTTTCTCTCATGATTATATTGCTAATCTTGTTCCCATGAGTATAGTATATTGATTGATAATGTGAAATCATATCCCAAATATTGAGTAAAATGAAAGAGTTGTTCGACAAAAAAATGCAATTCCTGAACCAGAAACTTTGAGGCAATGTTAAGATGCTTGGAAATGCAAGGAACGAGAATTGTTTCATTACCTGATTGCTTGACAATGTAAACAAATAAACCTATAATTGTATATTGTTGTAGCGACTACAACCACCCTCCAAAGTTTTGCCTATGTTTCGATCTTAGAGCCTCCCTTCTTTTCTAGAGGAGTTCATCTTACACTGATCCAGGTATTCATGCTTCGACTCGGACTCATATTTTCATTTTTTCTTATGTTTTCTCACTTAGTTGATTCTTCTAAGTCACAAGCCGATCTCCCAATGTGGTCTCACAATAGTTCTCGGCTTGCGTTTAGAAACTATGCAATCCTTGAAGAAAATCAACCTTGATAATAGGAATTGCACAATCTTAACTAACAACCAACATTAAGCTCAGGTACTATGCAGTCATGGAAGGAAGCCCAGTATTGAGCCCAGAAACTGTGCAACCCTCACTAATCTTAGAAATTACACAGTGCAATGAGCCGGAAAGTTACCCAGTTCCAGAGAATTGTGCAATCTTTTCAGGCAGGGTGCATGGAAAGTTTCCCCGGAAAGGGAAGAAAACTAAAGTGAAGAAAACATCCCTAGGAAGTAGGGATCCATTATTACTTTCCTAAAGGTGGCACATTGCTATATTTTATAATTTTCCGCCAAGTATCGCTTTTACTTCATTTCAGGCATGCATGTCATAAACTCTTATTTTCTCAAATATAGTTAATCGACACATCTAGAGCTCATTTGCGCATTTGTTTTTTGATATATAGAATTCCCAAGGAGATCAAGGAACCTTCAATGGAGTTGTTGTTTCTTATCTAGGTGAGTTTTTATTTTATCATCTATTGTTGCTTTTTTTCATTTCGCTTGTGTGAGTGTTGTTTTTCTTGCTTATTTTCATGGTTGCTAGCATTTCAACATATTTTAGCTTATAGAAGTGTCGTTTCAAGTTATCGTTTTCCTTTCACAAGTGTTGTATTGGTTTCTTTATTTTCGCACTGATGGTCACCTTTGCAGTGACTCTCCTCATCGATTTGATTCTCTTTCCATTCATTCAGTTTCTACACTTGATCTATCCTGATTCATTCACACTTAGTCAGATCTCCACTCAAACTGACACCATCACTTAGATTCGCTCATTTTTCACACTTACCTTGGGCAAATCTGCACTTTACTTGGCCATTTTTCCTTTCCCAGCTAGGCACTACGCACTTCTAAGGTTCAAACCACAAGCTTAGCCTTTGGAACTACGTAGTGTGCAGTACAGGTTGGCTCCAACTACACACTGTGCAGTTCGAGGGGTCAGCCTATCACCTTGGCCACTAATACTGCGCAATCCACGGCCTCTCCCAATCTTTTCCCAAGCTAGGATTGCGCATTGTGTAGTCCTAAACCTCAATCTTCATCCTTAATTGTTGGGACTACGTAGTGCGCAATTCCCACAGGAAATTGGTCCCTCCTTCTAAAGAAAATTGTGAAATCCTTCCCATCAGATACCCTTTTTGCTACTTGATCATGCTTTGAGGGTAAATTCGCTAAAGCTAATGTTTTCTTCCATGAGTGTCTTTTTTGTCCCACAGGTACCACACTTATGAAGCACTTTCTTCCAGCAGTCATTTTTACCATGACACCAAAGAGAGTTGCTTCAACAGGGACCACGGAAATAAGTATTGGGAAGCAGTTGAGAAAAAACTAGTAGACTCGTCAGTATATGCATACACTAAAAGGTGAAATGTGAAGTTGGGTTACACTTTTTGCCTTTTTTTGAGAAAAAAATATCATTTTTAGAATTTCTTCAACATTCGGCAAGCCAAAGCAATTGTTATGTTTAGAATTTCATTTTACAATAAAAAGAAAACTTATCAAAAATTTTATTAGCTTTCTATTACTTATTTTTTGGAATTTTTTTATTCATGTTTGATATGTCAACTTAGAAATTGCTTCACTGTATGTCCTTTAAGAATCAAGGGATTCAAAAAAAGTCATGTTTTTTAGCACTAGTGTATTCTTTGTTAACTTGGCATTTTTGAAAAAAAATGTGTTGCAACAATCTAGACAGACTCTACTTTGATATCGTTATATTTACGAAACCAACTGATGCACATCATAATTACTAGAATTTTTTGAATTGAACCAATATGAAAAAACTACATATTTTGAAGATGTTTAGCATAGCGTCAAGTTTCTCAACATATTAGTTATAAACTAAAAATCTAAAAGCTACCCATTACAGAAGACAGGCCAACGCAATGAGCCATAAATTTTTCATATTTTTTTTACAATATATTTTGGAAGATACAAAATTTTGATTTCACTAAATCATAATGACCTTCAGAAAATTTTTGCACACATTTTATTAGAAAATTAATTAAAATTAGCAAATTTCTATGAAATTCCATAAAATTTATATCTACTGAAAGTAGATTCAATTATGCAAATGTTGGTATTGGTTTTGAAAGTAAATTCACCAAATTTGATGGAGTTTAACCATTCTAAAGTTGGAGAAAGGTGACCAAAGCCGAGTTGTTGCAGAGTTGCAGGTTAAAGTAGTTTGGCTGAACTAAAAGCACATTCAGTCAAACTTGTGTTTGTCGTCGACGCCCATTAAAATAAACAGAAAATTAATTTGGCTAAAATAATTTAAAAGTTTGGCTGGAAATGTGTCAATATTTTCCATCGGCCGCAAAAATGAAACGATGCGACCCTCCGAAAAAATCGTTTCACCCAAACGATATAAATAAATGGAACCGAAACATTATTTTCACACTCTTTCCTCATTTGGAGTGAACTTTTAAACTAAATCTTTTGGGCTGAATTTTTAAAGGAAAATTTTTGGACTGAATTTTTAAAGTGACTTTTTTGGGCTTAATTTTTAAAGTCTTTTGGGCTTAATTTTTAAAGTGAGGTTTTTCGGCCAAATTTTTAAAGTGAGTTTTTTTTAAAGTAAATCTTTTTGGCTAAATTTTTAAAGTGAGTTTTTTTAAAAGTAAGTCTTTTGTGCTGAATTCTAAAAGTGATTTTTTTGGTCTGAATTTTGAAAGTGAGTTTTTTTCAGGATTTTGGAATTGACTATTTTGGGTTGGATTTTAAATTTGGGCATTGGATAAACCACCACTCCCCGTGTTTTTCACGACATGGACTAACCGCCTCTCGTGGATCCTTATCTTTGGCGATGCAATCGTTGACTAACACCTCCGGATTTTGGTCTAACGACAATTGTGATTCCCAACAAGTGGTATCAGAGCATAGGTCACAAGTTCAATACACACTTGACTCGCATTGGGGGGGAGATTGTTGGGCATTGGATAAACCACCACTCCCCTTGTGTTTCGTGACATGGACTAACCGCCTCTTGTGGATCCTTATCTCTGGCGATGAAATCGTTGACTAACACCTGGGGGTTTTTGTCTAACGACAATCATGATTTCCAACATTTAAAAATATACATAGATTGAATTATCATGGAAAACCAAAGAAATTGCAAGAGAAAATATGATCGAATAAGAGACATTGAGGCTCGTAGAGAATACGTGAGAAACTATTACAAAATAAAGAAGGAAGAACGCTTAAATATTGAAAGGGAAAATCAATCTCAACTAGAAGTTGAAGCAGGTATGTAAATGTAAATATTATAAATGATATTTAAAATTTAACTAGTGTATTATGAAATTTAATTTTTATTTGATGAACTAATTTGAAAAATATTTTGCAATGTAAACAGAGAGAGATATTCCTCATAACATTGATGATGAGATTGAAAATGTTGAAAGACAAAGTGAAAAAGATAATGAACCAATGATTGATGATGTTGTTGAAGATGTTGAAAGAGATTCAAGTGAAGAATTTGAATCACCATCAGGTATGTATATATATGTCATGTGTATTATTGAAATTATACATATTTATTAATTTCAATTTCATTCAAACTATTTTTTTAATTTAATTATTTAATGAATATTTATACCCATTTACATTTAATTTTCATATGTATAGATGAAATCAATATCGATGATGATATGTTAGAAAATGTTGACACTGACACATATGGAGATAAAAAAGTTAACCATTTTATACAATATCGTGTTAAGGTCATTATTGATAAGTTCTTCAAAGATGAAAATGTGACAAATCAAGCTCAAATTTTCAAAGGTACCTTAACATCAAAGAAATTAAAAGAATCTACAACTCTATTGGGTATTCGAAAATCAATGAAAGATAAAAAGGTGAAGGAAAATGTGATTCAAAATATTAGTGCTCTAAAATCAATTGGCATATATAGAAAGAAAAGTGATATAGATGCACATAAAACAATACAAATAGCAGTGGTTTCATCAAGTATTAAAGAAAATTGTTTGGTAAATTCTATGGCAAAAGCATTAGGGACCTCATGAAAAACATTCCACAAACATCGGAAATTTCGGTTGCAAATAGATGTAAATGATGAGCTCACTTGTTGGATAGTTATTTGTAGGAAACCATACAAATATAGACTTGGAGAAGATGTTAAAAAAATAATATATGAATATTGAATGAAAAATTCACGTGTTTCACCAAAAGAAAGGGATTTGATGCGGCGAAGAATAGCACAAAATTAGTATGAAGAACATGCAAAACATATCTTAGACACCACTCAAATAGAGTTTTTCTATAAGTTCATAGAAACGAATCATGGAATTAATGTCTCAATCAGTGATTTTGTGCAACAAAACCCATGGTATGTTAAACCTATCACTGTATGCGACACTTTTTGTTTTTGTTATCATGTAGAATTTCAATTATATTATGACACCTTCCTTAATTTTGGTAAAATATTTTGGAAAAAATCACCTCCTCTTCCACTATCCATGGTTTCATATCTGAAATTCTATGTCCAAGAGAAAGTCATGAATTATTTTACCAAAAGAAATGTGTTGGTGGTAAAAAATGTGATCATTGTTGAAATTTGACTTTATTTCACAACAAATATTCTGTTGATATAAGTGATCAATCATTTTCTAAACTAAAAGTGAAATGGAAGAGCTATGAATATATCCATACATCGATTAGTTCAAATAATAGTACAAGTGCTAAAATGATTGATTTACAAGAAGAAGAAATTTTTGTGATAGAGTTTTTGAAGGAATTCAAGACAAAAATTTATAAGTACACAAAACATTTGCATAGACCTCGATGGCAGGACCTGCAAATCAAAAAATCCCATGAAAATTTTCCACTAGTGACCATTTTGTCAATAGTTGATTTTGTAGAGAATTACACATTTTTTGCACAAAATGAATTACAGAGTGAATATTATTATTCTAACCAGGTTTGTATGCTTGTCCATATTCTATATAGACATGCTGAACAAAATATTGATCATATAGAAAGAACCAGTGAGAATCAACATGTTATTAAAGAATATCACTTTTATATCATTGATGATCGTACACATGATACACCTTTTGTACAACATTGTTTTGCTAACATTTATGACTCATTGAAAGGTCATGGAATAAAATTCAATGAACATTGGATATAGTCAGATGGATGTGTAGGTCAATTCAAATCTTCACGATCATTATTTTGGTTGTGCCATCTTCATAAGAAAACCCACATTAATCATTGTTGGAATTTCTTTGAGACTGATCATGGAAAAGGAGAACATGATGGTGCAGGGGCATGTATAAAACATGCACTTTGAAGATATTAAATAGACCACTCTGCAAACTGATGTGTCTCAGCTGAATAAGTTGTTCAATGGTGCGATGTTGCACTAAGCCATCAGACTAACCCATCAAGGGAGGTACGAAGGTATGCACATTTATACAAATTAACTTGTATATAGTTTTAATATATGATAATTTTTATTAATTTTCTAATTTTAAACATTTATAAATTATATAGTTTAAACAATATCACGATGATTATCTTTGATATATAAATTGTATTTTAAATAACATATTTAAATTCTTGTTTGAATTTACTATAGGTTTTTTTGGCATATTGGAGTCCAAGATGTAGATAGATCGATTACATATGAAGTTGAAACAGTAAAAGGGACTCGAAAATTGCATTCAATTAAAACAAAGGATTACTGAAATGTGTTTGCATTTGATAAAAGAAAATATTCTTGTTTTTGTCTTGTTTTCATAGAGGACACACAATCCAATGATGTTTGTGAAAACAATATGTATGTAAAAGATTGGCAACATACAAAACTAAATACAAAGGGGAAAATGTCAGTTGCAAGCTTCGAAGAGATGGAATTAGAGGAGACTATAGTATCATCTAAAGGTGATCGAGTTTCTGATCTTGTTAGAGAAGGTAACATTTCAATTTCTTTCAAAGGATATATATATATATATATATATATATATATATATATATATAAAGAGAGAGAGAGAGAGAGATGTTTTATGTTTTTAAAATCATTGTGTATAAGTATCTAGATAATAGTTAAAATATAGAGATCTAGAAATAGATAATAAAATCAAGTCCATGTTGATAAAGTTAATTTCATGTTAATTATGATCTGAATTTACACTTGTTTTATTGTGTAGGAGATGTTTTTGTTGTAGTTGCACCCATTAACAACATAGAAAATGTCAAGTATTATTTGATGCGATGCACTGAATGAAAGATGAAGTTATTGGAAGACTATGATGATAACAATTTTATATATGAAAGAGGGTCTATTATATTGAAAGGTTATTTTTTCCAAGAAACTCATCAAACTGAGAGTAATGTTTACTTTCAAGACTATCAACCCGATGTCATAAGTTGTCAATATAGTCACTTGGTGTGTGCAACACGCATAAAGTTGATAGAAGTTCAATAAATAAAAAAAATTGAAAGTTAAAAAATGGAGAATGTCAAAATATGACCATGAACGAATCATTGAGGATGGCATTCCATTAGATTTTTTTTAATTGAACTGCCCAACAATTTCTTCTCCTTGGATTCATCTTTGAGAACTTAGAGTTCAAGTACATTGTTAGCCTTTCTTTTTGTGCACTCTTAAGTTGTACATTCTTAAGAATGTGATGATGTGAAATTGATGCTCATTGGGTCTTGTATTGAGTTACAAAGTTATATGTATACTGCCTATTATGTAGGTGTATTGAGGATTTGATGCTATTGATATTATGTTTGCATGCACGACAAGTAATTTATATGTATACATTCTCTGGTCTTAAACAATTTCATACATGAATGCAAAATGTATTAGCCTTTCTATACATTAATTAAATTTAATGTACATACCATATTTTATAATGCAATTTTAAGTTATGATTGTTTTATACATGTAAAACAATTATAAGATTCATTCAAATGCAAAATGTACATTGTTTTGTAATTTACAATTTTACTAGATTCATTTTCAATAAACTAACAAAACAACTTTAAACAAAACCTAAGAATCATCTACTAATAATATAGGAATAATTGAATGCAAAATGTACCAACTAAATGAAAATTTACTTTCATTGCTACATATTTATGAATGTAGGAATTTATAGAGTAAGTTCCTTAAATAGAACACCAAAGGACACCGCTCACAAACAGATTACAAATCAATACACCAATATTATTGACATGGTTAAAACCCTGAAAGAGGGAAACAGTCCACGGCCTAAGCCAACGCGGCCATTTTAGGGAATTTATTAATAAAAGAAAGAAAATTTACATAAGCTTCTCTCATGAATGGTCACCCTTCAAATGACCCTCCATGCTCTTTAAATAGATATCATGGACCAATCGGGTGTTAAGCCATGGATCAAGTGTCGGTAATACCGAGGAGAGAATGAACCATGAGATCACTTCATGTATAGAACATATCGTGACTGTCAGATTGTAAGTTACAAAAGTACATAGTAATAACACACACTTTATCTAACTCTACACTAGACCAAGTTACACTTAACTATTTCCTATGTGTCGGAATATCCTAACATCCCCCCTTAAGAACAACTTGGGATAGGATTGAAGGATGTACAAATATGACACAATAGGAAAAGGAAGGAGGCATTAGAGCCTATCCCCCCGCAATGCAACTTCCTGAACTCCAACCATAAATCGAAGTTTAGTAAACTTCGCCTCTGTGAGAGCCTTTGTAAAGATGTCTGCAACTTGATCATCGATTGAACCATATTTCACTTCAAGAACATGGTCATGAATGAGCTTACTAATGAAGTGCTTGTGTAGTTCAATGTGTTTGTTGCGCTGATGTTGGATTGGATCTTTGCATAGTTGAGTGGCACTTTGATTATCACACCAAATTTTAGTTGGATGCTTCTGCTAAAAGCCAAACTCTGGCAGGATTTGACGAAGCCACAAGGCTTCCTTACTAGCTTCTACAGCGCTACGATACTCTGCTTCTGCTAAAGAAAGAGAAATGGCACTTTGTTTCTTGCAAGCCCATGTAATAGGTCCAGAACCAAGAATGAAGACATAACCTGCAGTAGACTTTCGATCATCATGGTCACCAACCTAATCGGAATCAGTGAAACCAACCAATAGAGGAGATGCTTCTGCACTGTAATGAATCCCAAACTAAATTGTACCTCAAACATAATGAATTATTCTTTTAACTGCTTTCCAATGACTTTCATGTGGGTTTTTCATAAACCGATCAATAAGGCCAACAGCAAGGGAAAGGTTAGGATGGTTATGGGTCATATACAAAAGTTTTCCTACAAGTTGACGGTATAAGGTAGCATCAACTTCAGGGGAAGTACAAGTGACTAAAAGTTTGGCTCCAGACTGAAAGGGAGAAGGGGCATGCTTATAGTCTTCCATGTGAAAGTGGCATAGAAGATCACAAGCATACTTGAACTGCGAAAGGGAAATACCTTCCTTGGATTGCAAGACTTGAAGTCCAAGAAAATAATGCAAGTGTCCTAATTCTGTCATTTCAAACTTCTTTTTAAGGCTGGAATTCACATGGTTTATAAGGTTGGGATCACTACTAGTAAGGATAAGATCATCAACATAAAGAACAAGAATGATAAGAGACTTACCCACTTTCTTGGTGTAGAAAGTATTGTCAGAATGACACTTAGAAAAGCCAGTATCTAAAATAAATCTATCCATTTTGGCATACCAAGCCCGAGGAGCTTGCTTGAGACCCTAAAGGGATTTCTTAAGTTGACATACAAGGCTGGAGCCTGTTTGTATAAAGCCAGTAGGTTGTTTCATATATATTTCTTCATGCAAGTCCCCACGCAAGAAAGCATATTTAACATCCATCTAATGGACTTCCCATTTGAAAGAGGTAGCAAGGAAAAGAATAAGGCTGATAGAGTTCATTTTGGAAATAGGGGAGAAGGTTTCAATATAGTCAATGCCTTCAACTTGTGAAAAACCCTTAGCAACAAGACGAGCTTTATGTTTATCAACTTTTCCATTTGGTCCATACTTGGTTTTGTAAACCCATTTGCATCTAACAAGTTTTCTTCCCTTTGGGAGAGGAACAATATCCCATGTATCATTTACCAATAATGAACGATATTCTTCATTCACAGTTGTGTCCCAATCTAGATGGCTTGAAGCTTCTGCAAAGGTGTCAGGATCATAATTTGCTGAAGCTTGAGCCAGTAAAGAAGAGGCTCTATCGAACTGAGAATGTGTATGTCACTGATCTATAGGATCACCTTCAAGAGCACCTGTTGCATCCCGAGTAGCACAGACCCATTTTGGAAGCTGAGGAGCTGAAGGAGGATCCTGAGAAGGTGGGGGAGGATTTTCATCCTCGCTGTCATCATCTAAAGAAGAAATATTTTTAGAAGTAGAAGGGACAGAGAGAGGTAGCACATCTGCCGAACTAGGCTCGTAGGCTGATATATTTTCAGCAAACTTTACATCTCTTCTAATGATAACATTTTTGGACTTAAGTGGAATAAGTCTATATCCTCTAACATCTTCAGAATCTCCAACAAAAATACATTTTTCACTCTTAGGTTCTAAAGCTTTATGTTTCTCATCTGGAATATGGGCCCATGCTTCACTTCCAAAAACACGAAAGTGACTTACATCTAGTTTAACTGAGCTCCATGCTTCTTCTGGAGTGATATTCTTTAAAACCTTAGTAGGAGTGTGATTTACTATGTAATTTGCACAGTTAATTACTTCTGCCCAAAAATTAAGACTAAGTCCTTTAGATTGAAGCATACAATTAGCCATTTCCTTTAAGGTACGATTCTTCCTTTTAGCTACACCATTTTGTTGTGGAGTATATGGAACAATATGTTGCATTTGAATTCCATTCTTAGTGCAAAAGTTGATGAATTTGTTGTTAACATATTCTCCACCATTATCAGATCTTAGCTTAAGAATTTGATGTCCAGATTGTTTTTCAACAAAGGCCTTAAAGGCCAAGAACATGTTAGATACTTCACTTTTGAGTTTTAAGAAGTATACCCAAGTGTGTCTGGAGAAATCATCAATGAAAGTTAAGAAATACTTGTAGCGAGAGAATGAAACAACTGGAAGTGGACCACATAAATCACTATGCACAAGCTGTAAAGGGGTTGAGGCGTGCCAAGAGGCACATTTTTCAAAACTATACCAATGATGTTTTCCAAGTACACATCCAAAAAAAACACCATCGCTGCAAGATACCATAGGAAGACTTGTCACCATATTTTCTTTACATAGATTTTGAAGGGAGCGATAGTTTAAGTAACCAAATCGCTCATGCCAAAGTTTGCTCACTTCATCATTATGAGCAGCAAATACCAAGGGAAGAATTGATGACCCAAAGTTGTTAAACTTATACAACCTTGTAGAATCACAGGCCATGCCAATATCTAAAATTTGTCTAGGATCTTTTAGGTCCTTACAACATCATGAGGTGAAAATTCAACGATTTTACCTTCACCTGAATGAGTTATCTAATATACAGATAAAAGGTTGCAAGATAATGTTGGAACACATAATGACTCATTAAGTTGGCCATTGTCTAGATGAACAGTTCCAGTCCGTACAACACTAAGAGATCTATCATCACCAACATATATATTTTTGGTGTTACAATCATTTAAAGAAGAAAACATGGCTTTGTTTTTTCCTATGTGATAAGAAGCTCCAGAATCAATGAGCCACTCATGACAATGAGAAGAAGAAGATACATTTAGTGCATAACCAAACTGAGATGCTTGACAATCACATGCAGAAAGTGCTATTCCTGAAGATGAAGATGAAGTTGGAGAGTGCTCCAAATGGATGTTATTCTTCTTCATTGTTGCTTCCATGGCTTCCATCTTCTTAAAGCATTTGGATTCGAAGGGCCATCTCGATTACAAAAGTTGCAATGTCTATCAATCTTCTTCCCTTTGCTTTTTTTGCCTTATCATTTTGCTGAATTGATTTTTCATTGTGAGAATGAAATTGCTTAGGACCCTTGTTTGGTTTAGGACCATTCTTTTTAGGATACTGATTCTTAGGATTCTTTGAATTTGGTTGTTGTTGGGTGGCTAAGGATTTCTTAGAAGAGTTTCCAAGATTAATAAGACCAAGATGTAATAGTTTTTCTTCTTCTCTTATTAAAGAATCACAAAAGGCATCACAAGAGGGGGACTTGTAGTCCTGTCCTTGAGAAATAAAGGCTTCTTTAATGGAATGGAAAGTGGAAACAAACACAGAGTAGGTTGGTCCCAACTTAATAAGAATGGAATAGATAAGGCTGCCATCTTCTTTCTTAACCTTAACACCTTCCAAGAGAAGTCTAAGGGTCTTGAACTTAGATAAAAAATCTCCAATGGAAGAAAAGTTATTGGGGTCCAACGTAAGAAACTCACTTTCGAGTTGATGGGCTCTAATTTCATTTTTAATTCCAAAAAATACAGTGAGTTGTTTCATTGCTTCATTAGGGGTATCAAGTTCTGCAATATGAAATCTAAGGTCTAGAGAAATAGACATCCCTATCAACCCGCGTGCTTGATCTTGCCTATTTTCCCATTTGGCTCCCTTATCTTCATATTTAGGTTTAGTTTCTTGGCTTGAGGCTATTTTGTAAAGACCTTTACTTCTAACTAAATCCACAATGTAGAACCACCATTGGAAGTAGTTGGTGTTGTTAAGAATAACTTGGCATGGATTTTTCATTTTAATAGAAACTTAAGCTATAGATGCTGAAACTAAGTGTTCCAGTGGAAAGATCTCGAAAAATTAGTCCGATTAAAAAAAAACAGCTCTGAAAACGAGTTCCAAATGAAGAAGTTATGGAATTTTGAAGAAAAGTTGTTGAAGATGTCGACAAAGTGCGTGAATGTGCGGAAGTGAATAATAATGTTATATTTAAACCCCTTCCCCGCCCCGCCTTTCCAAACTTAATCTAATTATATCACTTAAAAAAAAAAAAGACATTTTATGTGACCCGCTTTTATAAATAAGTTAAAGTCACTTTTACAATGATACTTTATGAGCTACTCACTAAATTGTAACTTAAATAAAAGATAAAGAGACTTTAGAATTACAACTCACTTACTTTTTATAATGGGGGAGAACATTTTTACATAAAGTAACCTTAAAACATAAATTACATGTGCTTTTTGAAAACGTAACTTAACAAAAGAAAGACTTGAACCCAAGACCTCTTTTCTCATAGAGTAACTTTGGACCAAGTGAACTAGTTTAAAAGGTTAGTAAATTTTTTATTTTTATTTTTTTTTTCCGTTGAAGCTTTGGGTTGCATGCTTACTTGTAAAAGCTATTTTTCCCTACAAAACAAAAAACCACACAACTCAACACGGACATGCAAAAAAAACCAAACATCGGAAACTAAATATTTTCCTCAATGTTTCTGATTTTCCGAGATCACACTAAGGCGCAGTGGAAAAGAGCATATGCATGAGAAAAATCCTTCCTTTCTGTTTCTAATTTGCCCAGATCGCACAGAGTCGTGGGGCAAAGAGTATATGCAGAAATGAAAGGTATAGATCCGGTAATAAAAAACAGAGAGCTAAATAAACCAAAATAAACAGAGAGGTGAATAACTAAAACTACAAATAAAGACTGCATACCTCTAGATCTAAAAAATGACGTAGCTAGGGCTACCAAAAATCTTTTCACGTGAAACAAAAGGGGTTCCTCACTGGAACAGATGCTCCTAACACGATAGAGCAGTTATCTCGGCCCGAAAACAGTCAAAAACAATAGATCTACCAAACGACAGTTGGATGTAGTTGTACCGGCTTCAGATTTGGATCACCAACGGATGCGGCCCTCAAATAGCTCTGATACCATGTAGGAATTTACAAGGTAAGTTCCTCAGATAGAACACCAAAGGAAACCACTCACAAATAGATCACAAATCAATACACCAGTATTCTTGATGTGGTTAAAACCCTCAAAGAGGGAAATAGTCCACGCCTGAGCCAACGCGGCCACTTCAGACAATTTATTAATAAAAGAAAGAAAATTTACATAAGCTTCTCTCATGAATGGTCACCCTACAAATGACCCTCCATGCTCTTTAAATAGAGATCATGGACCAATCGGGTGTTAAGCCATGGATCAAGTGTCAGTAATACCGAGGAGAGAATGAACCATCAAATCACTTCATGTCTAGAACATATCGTGACCGTCAGATTGTAAGTTACAAAAGTACATAGTAAAGAAACACACTTTACCTAACTCTACACTAGACCAAGTTATACTTAACTATTTCCTATGTGTCGTAATATCCTAACAATGAACTTAAATATGTAAAACCTTAAAAAACATCAAACCATGCATGCATCATGCAAATTTTGGGCCATGTTTTATAATGCAATTTTATCTAGTGTGTTTGTGGATTCAAACAACTTTATATTAAAAGTTAACTATCAACTAACATCCATAGTAGCCTTTTTATCCATGAACGCAAAATGTACATACCATATTTTATAATGCAATTTTAAGTTATGATTATTTTAGACATCTACCACAACTTATAAGACTCATTCAAATGCAAAATGTACCATGTTTTGTAATTTGCAATTTTACTAGATTCATTTTAAATAAATTGACAAAACAACTTAAAAAAAAGCCTAAGAACCATCTACTAACATATAGGAATGTTGAATGCAAAATGTACCAACTAAATGCAAATTTACTTTCATTGCTACATAATCATGAACTTAAATATGTAAAACCTTTAAAAGCATCAAACCATGCATGCATCATGCAAATTGTGGGCTATGTTTTATAATGCAACTTTATCTAGTATGTTTGTGCATTCAACAACTTTATCTTAAAAGTTAACTATCATCTGAAATCCATAGTAGCCTTTATATACATGAATGCAAAATGTGCATACCATATTTTATAATGCAATTTTAAGTTATGATTGTTTTAGACATCTACACCGAATTAAAAGATTCATTCAAATGCAAAATGTACCATGTTTTATAATTTGCAATTTTAATAGATTCATTTTAAATAACAAGTGACAAAAAAACATTAAACAAAGCCTAAGTATCATCTACTAAAATTATAACAATTATTATGCAAAATGTACCAACTAAATGAAAATTTACTTTCATTGCTACATATTCATGAACTTAAATACGTAAAACCAAGTTTTAAACAACAAACCATGCATCATGCAAATTGTACCATGCAAAATGTACATAAAATCCAAATTTGGCATGTATTAAATCATAATAAAGAGTTCTAGATTTAAAATATGTCCAAAATTTATATCATTCTAAAAGTAAATATAAAATAAAAATATGCATCAGTTCGTAATAAAGAGTTTTACTTTAAATATGTCCAAAATTTATATCATGATAAAAGTAAATATAACATTAAAGGACTTTCAAATAAAAAGTTCCATCAATTTAGAGAATCTCGCTAAAATATATGATCTATCAACCTCCTCGTGCTCCCATCTGAATCATGGGTGCCCTACACAACATGTGTAATTACATATATACATAAGATTTTGTACTTTAAAATTAAATTTTTAATGTTTTAAAATTAAATGAGAATGTAATCATCAAAACAAAATTATAAAAAGTTTCCAATTCCATGCAATACCTCATGGTGTTACCCCTCCATTGTGCCAGCCTTGTGGTGTTTATCATGCATTGCACCCTCTTGGATGCCTTGTACAATGCATGTACATGTATATATTAAAAATTAAAAATTTCACATGATAATGCATAAAATCGCAATACTAAAAAATTGTTACAAGACTTTTTCAAATTGTTTATATGATCCTATCCCCATTGTCGACTCCATCGCTAAAGTCCCTGGAGAATGGAAATTGTCTCCACAAAACTAAAATTGAAAATTTTAAAACTATAAGATAAATCTATCTCATTTTTTAATGAAACTTGCACTTCAGTTTATAACAAAACATAATTGAAATATTCAATACTTGTGACAATTGAATATTTGACTCATCTCCTAGTAGGGAGGGAGATGGTGGTGCTATTTCTAAAACATCAGAAGGAATCAGAATCTGCTAACATTTAATTATATATACATAATTATTTCTTTCAAAAGTATGTCCTCACAATACTAATATAATAAAAGTAGAATAATAATTGTATCAACATGAACTCTTAAAAAAAAACTAACATCTCTCAAAATATCTTAATTGGAACCTAAACCTGGGACCATGCAAAATTTTCCTTCAACAAATGAGTTAACTAAAAATGGTGAACATATCATACATTTGTGTTAGATTATATATCTAAAAAAAATAACAAAATGCATCTGAATTGACATTAACGCATACATTACAAATTACATTAAAATATCCACCCTAACAAATAGCACATACCAATCCCACACCCTCTTCCTCATGAACAATTATGCATTGACAACCATTAAGACAACCCTTTTCATATGCTTTAAGCTCTTCAATGCTCATATTATCTATTCCCTCATATTTTATATACAAAATTAGCATGTGCATTAGTTCGTGCTCTTTGTCGATTTAGACCAATATCAATTCCAGTCAATGCACTCTAGATGTTGTCTATAATGGCATCCCTTCCTTCTCAACCAATTTGAGAAGTGGCATCCATCTCTGACCACAAAGACACTAGACGAGGAGGTTTTCGTACCAAAGGTGGTGTAGGGCGAGGCAATTTAGTATCACGTAATGCGCCTTTATGATCATATAATTGACCTCTCCTCATACCATAATATTAAGATGGAAGGTCATTATAATTGGGTTTCATACCCAAAACAAATTTTGCATAAAATAATTTTGCAAAATAAATTGGAACCTCATCATTCCATGGCAGCTTTCCATACGCTGCAAGGAACCTATCATACAAATGGTTGGCTATATCAAGGTGCTTGAAATATTTCACCTTGAGCATCTTTCTTTTTGACCCTTCTTTGAAATTAAACATAGATTTTGCATTTTCTTTTGTAACCCTTTTACTAACCTCGGCCCATTTATCGAGACCCATTATTGCTTCCTTTCTACACCTCATCATATCTATAAATCAATCCGTGGTTGGCCCAAGCTTCTCATAAATATCAAGAAATGAGCTTAGAGAGTGCACAACTATTTCTAAGCTTTCTCGACTCTCTGCAGGGAGCTCCAAACTCCCAAGATCTTTCCTCAATTTTGAATAATGACTTTTGCACCTTTGTAATGTACATTATTGGAGGTTTGTCTCCCAAGGAAGCTCATCAGGAATATCAGATGGATAAGTTGTAGTTGGTGTATGGCCTTCTTCTTGAATTTCTCGACTTCACTTACATCTACTTGGACCAACATTTTCACCCTCTGGATCAATATATAAAATTACATAAATATAAAAACATGTGAATAAATGTATTCATACACATGCTAGATAGACATCTACATGCATATGTACATACAATTCATTTACATGTACAAATTTGTTTTAACATAAAAAATTATATAATTTACCAAAATGATGATGATCATGATGATCCAATTGAGATTGATGACCACCCGGAGAATGTTGACCACCCTAAGATTGATGACCACCTGAAGAATGTTGACCACCCTGAGATTGATGACCACTCGAAGAATGTTGACTATCGTCACATGACAACATAGTGATTGAAGCTTCTAAAAAAAATTAGACAACCAGTTCAATATATATTTGTACATACATATGATTCTACCTATTTATAATTTAAGTAAACGATGGCCCTCCATTGATTGAGTACAAGTCTTTTCGGCCTAGTTTGAGATGCTCTTAGAAAAATGAAATTTATTATAACTTAATTTAAAGCTAAATTGATAAAAAATGAATTCCATATGTATACATGACATGTATATGATTGTATACAAATATCATTTAAAACCTTGCACATAAACATGTATATACCACGATCATGATGGACCTCCCTTGATTCATTTTATATTCTCTTTGATCCATGACCTCGACCTCCACCTCTAGTAGATGCATGAGACTCTATTGAAGCTTGCCTCGAAGAATCATGTGGAAAATGATCATCCACAATATATATATATATATATATATATATATATATATATATATATATATATATATATGCATGATATTTAAAATGTTACCTTGTGCATTTATAATTCTTTTTAAAATTGTTATTTAAAAAGATCAAGAATTCATAAAATTGTTGTAACCCTTGAAGTTACCTCATGCATTTAAAAATATTGAAATTTCTATTTAAAAAGATTAAGAATTCAGAAAATTGATATAACCCTTGAAGTTACCTCATGCATTTAATTGATGTAACGCTTGAAATTACATCATGCATTTTAAGATCTTAAAATTGCTATTTAAAAACATTGAAAGAATTCAGAAAATTAATGTAAAAATCTGAAGCTCTTCATTTAAATTATATTCAAGACTAAAAACACAAATGACACAAATGTTGAAGCATGCACATTTTGAAAATTAAATACAATTTTTTCTAAAACATGTCAAGTTCACCAAGTTGTGCCTAAATTGTGGGGGCACATTTGGTATAGAATTGAAAAAAACACATGGCCATTAAAAATGACACATTTGTAACTAAAAGACACACACATATCAAAGATATATTACAATTTCCATCAATAAATATTGATGGAGAACTTCTTAACACTAATTCATCTTTCACACGGAAATCTTGAATTGGCATTGCCCCATATAATAGATCACTAGACGTCCTATTAACATTTGCACAATGTCTTATTCTAAACGATTGAAATTGACTAACAATATTTTTTGCTTCTCCATGTTGTTGTTTTAACCTCTCCTTTTTAACTTGGTGCATGTCTTTCATCTGGTTTCACACAAGTTCCTAAGCCTTCTATCAATGCAATATAATATGCTTCATTGTTTGTTGTTCTTCCAGGTACATTCCTTTTCATTTGGAGGACTTTGATCATCACAATATTACATAGCACATATGTAATCACTACTTGCCCTGGATTGGGATAACAAGAAACGTCTATGCATAATGTCCATTTTTCAACCATGTTTAATGGCTTTTATGATCCTTGTAAAAACAAAATTCAATAAAATGGATTTAATATATTTTTACCTATTGTGCTTGAATAATGGAATGATAATAAATAAATGCCTTAGTTTATGGGAGAATGATAATAAATAAATACATATTGTTATTGAATAATGGAATACTACAAGGATTTAGCCTAGTTTCAGGATCATCTTCTATGTTCTCCTTCGAAATTTATATGTGATTGATAGTTTCATTAAGAAATTATAAATTATGATGTTAGAAATTTATTGATTTTAGGAACTAGGTCTATATAAAATCATTGTTTAAATGCATGGCCAAGCGTTTGTCTGTTGTCAAACCGATGGTCACATTCAAGATCCCTATCACTATCACATCACTCAAATAATAATTTCAATATTTAATATGCATTGAATCAAAATGAAAAGCGAAAAATGAAGAGATTTTAAAATTTATGCATACCTTGGATGAAGTGAGAAAACAAAGGGCATAGGAGATTACCTCATGATAAGTTGGGAAAAGCTTTGACCTAGTACTATAACTAGGTATAGGAAATTACCTTATGATTAGTTGGAGAAGGTTCATGGATATTGGATCAACTTAATCTAGATGGTGTAAATATTTTGATTTAATGTATAAAGATCAGGTGATTTTCTATTTTTCTTGGAATTTACATGATTATATTTTTGGTAAGATGTTGATGTTTTGTCATTTAAATTATATTTTTGAATGTAGAGATATATTAAGCATATTGAAGAACTCTACGACATAGATTTAACAACTTAAAATTATAATTATCCCAATTTCTATCTTGACTTAACCCAATATTCACTTAAAAATGTGCTAGGAAAAGCCTAAAGAAGTCACCTGGTTAAAGTACTACAAACATAAATATGATATTGTATCATCACAAAATCCAAGGAATTTAATAAATATGATATTGTATCATCACAAAATGGAAGAAATTTAATGTGTGAACAGAACATTTAGTGAAGGGTTAGGTTGTGCAAAAGATCACTATTTAGACAAATCTGTCAGAAGGCTAGGTAGTAGGAAAGGTTGTTTCTACTTGGTTGGATGGTTGGAGAATTGCAAGAGGAAAAAAACTAGAGATATCTAATTCAACTCAACTACAAATCTCTAATTCATTCAACTTAGCTTCAACTCAACTGAAGGTTGAAAGTATTTACTAATTTATTTTTATGTTCATTCCATAAATACAAATATTTCTAATTCAACTTAGCTTCAAATCACCCAAGTTTGAAAGTATTTCTTAATTTATTTTTATTTTCATTCTTGGAAATTTAACACTTATTCTTCCTTGTTATAAAATTTTCTTATTAAAGCTATAATACATGTTTATTTATATGCCATACATGGGTCTATTTATATGCTTCTTTAAAAACTAGAGTTAACAAAGGAACAAAAAAAAATATGAAAAATGATAGATTGGTTTTATTCTAGTAAATTTAACACTTATATTGCCTTGTTATAAAATTTGTTTACTAAAACTATAATACATGTTGTTTATTTATATGGCCTAAATGGGTCTATTTATATGCTTCTTTAAAAATATAGTTAACAAAGAGGAAAAAAAAATGATAAATGATAAACCCGGTTTTATTCTAGTAAATTTAATATCTATGTTGCCTTCTTAAAATTTACATATTAAAATTGTAATACATTTTGTTAGATTATCTATTTATATGCTTCTTTAAAAATGAGAGCTAACAAAAGAAAAAAAATTAACTTGAAAATGGTAGACCCGCTTTTTATTTAATGTAGTTGATTATAGTCATAAGGCTTTGGGTAAGGACAAAACATACTTCGAGGGACCACATTAGAAAAAAAAAAACTATGTAATGACACTATTAGGCCTAGGTTAAGGGTGAAATTATATGTTGAAGAGCATTGGTTTTAGAGCAACTGGAGAATGCTCTTATGGATGATGATGATCTCATTGAGATGTCACCCCCATCCATTTCCATGGCCCCCATGTCTAGGACTTTAGCTCTAGCAGTAGGGGCTCTATCTTCAGTTCTGCAAACATCTTCTTCTACATAGTTTTGTCCTACTCTGGCTCCCCTACTACTTTATATGTCATAGATGATAGATTCATAGTATTTAGAAACTAGTTCAATTTATTGTTTTGGACCTTTTGGTCTTCATACTTCGGTGTGATGATGGCCTATTTTGTAAACATAACTATTTGGTCATGTTATTATTCACAATTGTTGGATGACCTATTTCATTCCATAGGTTAATGTTCTACTTTCTATTATACGGCTTAAAATTTGTATGTTTGTTTGTAATTGCTAGAATCTCCCCTACCACTATGTGGAGGTTGATGCAGTAGTTGTAGTGGTTCAAAGAGGAATAATAGTAGATAGAATCATGGATCTTAGAATAATTGTTTCTCCTTTCTCACTACTTTATATGTCATAGATGATAGATTCATAGTATTTAGAAACTAATTCAATTTATTGTTTGGACCTTTTGGTCTTCATACTTTGGTGCGTTGATGGCCTATTTTGTAAGCAGAACTATTTGGTCACGTTATTATTGACAATTGTTGGATGACCTATTTCATTCCATAGGTTAATGTTTTACTTTCTAATATATGGCTTAAAATTTGTATGTTTGTTTGTAATTGCTAGAATCTAGATGGTTGATGCTTGAACAATTAATCATTGATGTATTATGGATGTCATTTCTTCTTCATTAATGTACAAACATGCATGTTTTCATATGTTCTACAACTAATTTGGCATTCTTTATATATGTGTGTGTGTGTGCGCGCGCGCGCTCCTGGGATGCTTCGCACGTGAGGTTTTTTGGAAAATTATGTTTTTGATGCTCACACTCTCTAAAATGCTCCCACTTGTTAGATGTTCCAAGAAATGTATGTCAAGCAGTGAATAACAACTCCATTTTCAAGGAAGATGCCTTTCATAAAATAGATTATTGAATTAAATATCTTAAAACCCTATAAACAAATCCTGCTTTGACTTAACAAGCAAGACATTGTGTGGAGCACAACCAAGTGTATATCATATCTATCCCTATCAATGACATAATTTTTGCACCCTTCGAATACCATGTGAGTTCAATTAATTCCAAATGGGCTATGTTTCAAGCTATTGGATTCTGCAATACTAATTCATACATTAGTTAATGTTAGAAATCACTTAATTAATGGCATTATGTATACCGAAAATAAAAGTTTTCATTCCATATTCAAGATGGGATTCACTCTCTACAATCAGATGGAGGATTAAAGTCTCTCTCCATGTCGATATCCTTCCAGCATGTTTTTAGAGAACATAATTCTAAGGCTGAATTTTTATCTAAGCGTGCTCTGTCTCTGCTTCCAGGGAAGATGCATTTTGAACTCTTTTCAGAGGGGGTTGTCCAAAGTCATGTTTTTTTGTGATTTAGTAAGACTTCCTTCTGTCTCTATTTTTATAGGTACCTGCATGAAATTGTCTCTCTGTTGGGTTTATCCATTTTGATTTTTTGTAACTCTCTCTGTTCTTGAATCCAAGTGGAAATTCGAAGTGCAAAGTTCCTTTGAGATCAAATGAATATTGTCTTAGAAGTTTTAGGGAGGTTTTTTTTGTCTATCTAACATTGGAGCAGGTCAGTTCCCTTATGTATGATAGTTGCCAATTCCTGAATAGGAACTATGATGTATGTAAAACATTTTCTATAATGAAATGTTCTTTTTTTTTCTCCTTGAAAAAAAAAACCAACTAAATTTTATGATTTCACTTTAATGTTATGATTTTGGACCATCTACAGAATTTCATCTATGTATTTCATGATTCTTGTAATAACATGTTGTCTGTCAAGCAGTGACCACTAGATGCTATGGTAACCTTGGTTGTGAGAATGTTCTTCCAAGCTTGTAATCAACAACTAAGTGAAATTGTAAACTTGAGATCACAAGCGGTGAATCACTATTGATCTAAAGGACTGCAACTACTAAGTGCAAACAACTGAGTTGATCACGATTTTCGACTTGAGGAACTGCAAGAGGAAAAACATCTTCTTCTAAGGAAATCTGTCTTGATATGTTGATCAACTGGTGGGAATTGCATCCTGACAACGAGCACAACCAATGAAACCATTCTTTGTTGACTAATATATAGCACTATGGTGAGTGAAAATACATTTAACATGTCAATATCTTCTGTTGGAACTTCAATTAGAAGTATCAAGTGTATCCTTCTGAAGTCTATGCTCAACAGAGGACATCCCTGCAAGGATCTAATAATATTGGCATGCTGATGGAGTTGATTGAGGGAAGTAACCTATTGTGTTTGGAAAGTATCCATATGGGCTGGTAAGTCTCTGCAAGAGGCAAGAGGGTGCAACAATGTTGACCTTTTGCCAAGGTTTTTAGTGATAAAATAACCAGACATATGGCCCTGAGTAGGACAAAACAACAATGTTAAAAGTCCTTTCCATCATTTAAATGCAAGAGAGGTCTTGTTTCATTCAAGCTTTCAGAAGCATAGCCTGGGCATTGTTGTTGCACATAAGTGGGTGGTTAGAAAATTATATTAAAAAACTAATATCAATGACAATGGATTGATCAAAGGTTGTAATGACAGACCACAGGTTTTTAGAAGTGGTAGAGACCTCCAAAATCTAGTGCACTCTTGTACACTAATACTTTGGAGAGTGCTTTCATACAAGAATTCAATTCATAGAAAACTGTCAGAATTGGAAACTTTCAATAGGGTTTTCTCTAGGAATCCAATGCTAAGAGATCAAGTCTTTAATGGCAGAAAAATGGGAAATGCACTTCATTCAAAAATCCGATGAAGAAAATCATCTGACACCATTAGAAAAATGTGACAAGCGTTGATAATATATTCAATGCTTTATTGTAATGGATTTTTAATTGATACATTGACCTCGAATTTCTAATGAAATTGATTTATCAAAAGTGGAAATACCTATGGAAATATTGTTTAAATTATAGGACATTTTTTGTTTTGTTTTGTTTTCTTTCTTTGTTTTGTTTTATGTAACTAGTCCAACAGACTCGGGTGAAACAAATTGATGTAAATTTACCCTACTCGTCTCCAAGTGTTTTTGAGGACTTACCTGGTGCAGATGAGGAAACCAAGGAAGTTGACAGAATTGCTCCAGCGATGACGAGGTGCAACCAACCAAAATTCCTTTGGCGCCAACAAACCCTACAAAAAAACCAACAACAAATTATTAAATCTGCAAAAGACATTAAAAAATTGGAACTACATACACGATCGTTTCATCCACCCAATCAACGGGCCACCCAAAAGAGCAGCGCTTGGCACACCTACAATAACAAATTAGGAGTGAAAAAAATTTCACAACAGCGTCAGGGTCGTCATATATATAGAAGATTTTTCGGCCGAACAAATAGTTCGGCTGAATATATGGTTTGGCCGAATTATTAGTTTAGTTGAATTATTTGTTCAGATGAAAAAATAGTTCGGCTGAACTATTTTTTTGGCCGATTTGTCAACTCCAAAGAAATATTCGTTTAACAGTCGTAATTAATCTAAACGGCCAATAGTTCAGCCAAATAAATATAGAAAATTCGGCCAAAGAAAATTTTGTTTCGACTAGAAAATGGAGATCGTGAATTTTTGGTGGGCATTTCTCACAAAAGTGTAACCTGACTTCATGTTTTCACCCAATTGTTATTCTTTTCAAGGGACTAATAATTTCTAGAAAAAATCTACTCTCACAATTTCATAAAGAACAACTTTTCAATCCTTCTAATGTTTCATTCAAGAAATTAGTAATTTCCAGAAACATTTTTTTCTTATAACAACACAAAGAGAAACTTAAATTATACTTATATGAGTAAATTCAGCGAGCCTAGGAATTCGGAAGGGAAAGACCTCTCCTCCCAACCAATGAGAACAACAATTACGTCTGATCTCCCCCCATGCCTTCAATTTACACAACAACAGATAGAGAGTGGCCTAAAGGTTTGTTCTTTAGCATTAAGACTCCCAATCTAGCCAAGAACTTACAAACTCAATCCATTTCTGGGATTTCACTGGCTCTCAGTCTAGCTCAAGAATTCCCATGGTAGCATCCTGTCCTAGATTCTATTCTCTCTCTTTCTCCTTTTAGATGCCTCCAGCCTCTCATCCTTTCCTTCCTCGACTTTTCCCACTGATATATTTATCTCTAAGGAGAGAGAGAGAAGTAATTGTCTCGAACTGTCTAGCAACTGAAAATATCCTTTTGGGTCTTTTCCTATGAATTCCAAGACTTATCATGATTTACTTTTTCAATAAAAATAATTAAAACAAACTTTTAAAAATTTAAAGTTTCACTAGGATTTTTCACATAGCCCATGATTTACTAGGTCTTTGCAGTAAAAGTAAATTAAATATTTACTTGTCATTGAAGGGTGTTACATCTTCCCCCCCTCGAGCGAAACACCATCCTCGGTGTTTCCTAACCTACAAAATAGATTAGAATATACTCACGGACAAAATATTTGTTTCATCTTCCTATGTAGCCTCTTCTCGCTAAGGCCACCTGGGTAAATGCTCACTTCTGTAGCATGATTTTTCTTTGATCGAGAATGCACATAGGTTCGACCAGGATTACTATGTTTATTCTAACCTGCATCCATAAACATTATGGTTATCATAAGTTTTCGTCAATAATTATTTAAAACCGTATATATATCTATATATATATATATATATATATATATATATATATATATATATATATATTCCAAATTTTATCACATATACGATCAATTATTGTTTCTGTATCTGGCATGGGTCGTCCACATGTATCACAACCCCACAAGTGTTAGCAGCCTACACTCAATGATAATTAACAACATCATTTTAACTCATCAATAATAACAACTAATCCTTTTACTTACCCAATGGCTATGTCGATTTCCAATGACTCCATCATGTGGTTCCATTATATATTTCAGGTCATCGAAGTACCAATTTTATTTCCATATATTGGTATTAAGGCTTTTTAGAAACCATTTGTTATTTCTTTTCCTTTTATAATAAATTGCAACAAATGCATTTCCATACTAGGTAGCATTAGTATGATTTTTAGTTTAGTTTCAACTTTACATATGCATTAGTAATATATAAATGGATGTTTGGGATAACCTTGCTTCCTTCCATGTTCAAGGAAATTGTATTGTTGTCTACCTATCCAAGTACTTAATTATGCCTATCTTGGGCTGATTTGCTATTCTTCTTTGAATGCAAACCAGGAGTCCACTTGGCAACATTTCTTAAAGTTTGGTCCTTTGTCTTTCTATGTTACAGGTTGTTGATGAAGTTATAGGAAAATTTGTTTACATGTTACTTTTTGGCGTTAACTTATTGTAATAATAATTTTTTTTTAAACATTTGTTTGTCGCATGTTATTCACTGAATTCACTAGCAGGTCATTTAATGCATTTTACCTACAAGGACCTATGGAATTCTTAATAAATGGTAATTATGTCTCGACGGGAGAATTGTTTCATTATACTATTCCAAATAATTATACTTTCTATCATTATCCCTTCTCTTTTCCCAAAATGGATTTCATTACCTTTCCCCATGATGACTTACTACTAATGATTTGTCCTTTAGGAAACATCCACTTTCATAATATACAAGATGCCACAACACCACATTTACAAGGTTCGAGGACTATTATTATTATCATTTTACTTTGCTCAAGTGAACCTAACATGTCCACGTTAATTGATTGTCGTTTGTTTCATGCAAAATCTTGATCAAATTTTTATAATTCAATCGATTTCCATATTTTATTCTTCTCCTTTTAATATTTCTTAGTAGAGGTCCAATCAAGTCAAAAGTAGAAGGTAATATTTCGAAGAAATAATTATGCCAATCCAAGGGTACAACCGGTAATAGCACGAGCATGCTTAAACTTACAAAGGATAACAAGAAAATTATGTCATGGTGTCTTACAACTATGCTTTCCAACGCATCTTCCTTTGAGTTTCTCATAATTATCTTCTTGGGGTTGCATCCTTCTCTATTCTATAATTATTTACTAAGGTGTCTGGGGGTTAGATGTTTCCCTTCCTCTTTTTTTAATTAGGTGCATTATCTACGAGGTCCTTTCCCCTTCCAATTTTGGCTTGTTAGTTGCTTCATTATATCTTGTTAGTGTGGTTATCTCGACATAGTGATTTTGTGAGCATAAGTTCATTCTGAAACTTCATTTATGTCTATTAAAGTCATAATAAAGTTCCTTAAGGTACTCATTTGGTGACATGCTACATTTTCCTTGTTAGCACATCACCTATCTACAAGCATAGGTAATGCTTGTACCAATATGCTACCACCATTCTCTGTGCCACAACTTTAATTTTCGTGAAAACATGTGCCTCATTTTCTTTCGTTACCCTACTTGGCTACCCATTGATTTCTATTAACATTCTACTTGTACCCACTATCCATTCCTCAAGTCACGTTAAGATAATGAATTCTTAGAAGTATTTAATATTCACATTCGTTATTGTGGGTACTTAACATATATGTATATGTACATATTCCTTATGTTGTCCTTTTCAATTTATAATATTAACCAAAATATTTTAAAGAAAGGCATTAGATTAGCAAGGATCTCGTTAACAGTTTTCCTTATAGTAATTTACAACCATATTATATATATATATATATATATATATATATATATATATATATATATATATATATATATATATATAATTTCTGCAATTCTACTAAATTTCCCACAAATATCAACCCACCTCAAATATTCATGTATCAGATCAGTTATTTCAATCATCCAAAAAAAAAATCATACTGAACCTCTCTAATTGCAAGGAAGTTATAAACTAATTAATTTAGTGAGTCATTCTTATGATTTGGTATTAACTCACAAATTCTTGAAGTTGACTTTAATCTTACTTTATTTTTACTGAATTTTGATGTAAAACTGATATCTTCCTAGATATCGGTAGCACTGTTCCAATGCGATTTTAAATTTCTTTGGTGCCGGGGAATAACCCAAACACCATTATCATGTTACTTCTAGCTTAAAAGTCCCAATTATATTGCTTACTTTATTATTTTTTAGACTAATCTTCTTCCATTACTTTTATCATAACTTATCTTAAAAATAAATTTTACCCAATGATTTTGCTATAGTCCTCAATTGCTTGGTACTCCTTTTTTTGTAATTTATTTATTTTGGTTTTTATTGTTTAAAGAAAAGAGGACTTATGGATCATGTTTCATACCTCAGTTCTTGACTCATTCTTGTGTAACTTGTTTGGAAGAAATTCCCTTTCTTTTAGTCACCCATACTAAAGTTTTAATTATCGAAAATCAAAATTAATGATTAATTTTACTCTAAGAGGTTAAAAGATTGCATCTCGGAGATCTAAAAATTATAAAATTCCATAATATCTCACGGCGCACCATAACCCTTACAATTTTAAAGTATTATTAATTTAAATGCATTCCTCCAAATTGAAGGTGTGTGGCAGAGACTTCCCGGTGTATAAGTTCATTAGTTTCCTTTACCAATTTTTACTAAGCATATGTTCAGCCTTACTCATGCCAGCTAGTGATTACTGCATTGAACTTATTTATATTTGAGTTATATTGTTAGCATGTAAGTTTGTATATTTTTTTGTTATCATTATCGATTTCTACCATGTCTCTTACCAATGCTTAATTTGGTGAACAAGATTCCAACCCTTCCAACCAATTTCCAAAGATAACCCCTATTCATACTTTATAATCACAAGTGTTCTATGTTCTCTATTCAAATTTGACAAGTTTCATCTAGTATGCACAAATTGCTTCCTTGGGTATACCAATACACCCTATATACACTTTAGAATATTTCACAGTATTGTTAAAGTTTTCCCCTTTACGGCTTTCTTCTGATGCACATACAAGATTACTCTTTTATTAGGTTTCAAAGGTCTATCTCTACCATTAGGTACTTCATCCATTCTTCGAGCACAATTTTTGTTGATAGGGAAAATTTTAAGTATGGAAGTTTTTCTAAAAGTTTAGAAACCTTGGCGAATCTTACTAGTCCATAATATGCAAATTGTAAAAATTTAGGTGATATTTTTGTGGAAATATTTAGATTTCTAATGATTTTATATTAGTCAATATAATATTTTGGCGATTTTTAAGGTAAAATAATCATGTACTATAAAATTTGGGCGAATCATTTTAGAAAAAATTGGAAATTGAAGAATTTCGTGTTTGGAAAAAACATGGAAAATTAGCCCATGTCATGTAACCAGCTCAAGAAAAGATAGATCAACGCCTTAGAATTTAGCCTCTTCGAGGGGGCAACCTCCTTTACATTACATAAATGAACAATTCTTGGATGATTCAAATGACAAAACCTCCTTTCTATATATAGGAGTCTAAGGAGTCACAATATAATCCAGCCGACCTAACAATAATAATATAAAGCCACAAAAATAACAATAGAGGGATTCTATGGGGCACAGTAATAACAATATGGGGGCAATAGGGGCACAACAATATTAATAAGGGGTATAAATACAATAGTAATGGGGTAATCACTAGTATTATAGGGACCCAACATGCCCCTCTCCTTCAAAAAAGTGTTTTCCTCAACGCTTGAGTAGTTCTAGATACTTCTGCATAAAATTCTCATCCTCCCATGTGGAATCTTCAGCGGATAAGTTCTTCCACTTGATAAGATACTCTGAAATTGATCGATTTCGTAGCTGTCGAGTTCTTGTTTCTGTGACTGCTTCCGGTTCCAATATAATTTTTCCTTCCTCGTCAAGTTCTGGCAATATTGTTTGAACTGGGAGCTTGTCGCCTATAACCTTCTTTAAACATGAAACATGGAAAACTGGGTGCAATCGAGAAGCTGCAGGAAGCTCCAATTTGTATGCCATAGTACCAATCTTTTGCAACACCTTGTACGGACCATAATACTTTGGTGATAATTTATTATCCTTCTTAGCTTGCTTGAGGGACATTTGCTTATATGGTTGTAGCCGTAGGAATACCCAATCACCTACATCAAAACTTCTTTCACTGCGATGTTGATCTGCCTGTTGTTTCATTCTATTCTGTGCCAACACGAGGTTATCCTTTAAGAGTTGGAGGACTTGTTGTTGATGTTCGATGTGATGTTCCACTGCCTGAACCTTAAATTTTCTCTTAAATATGATGTGATGGATGGTGGTTGATACCCATAAAGTGCCATAAATGGGGTCATTTTTGTTGCTGTATGGAAGGAAGTGTTATACCACCATTCAGCCAGAGGCAACCATTTGACCCATTGTGTCTGTTTATCAGATACAAAGCAACGAAGATATCCTTCCAAACATTTGTTTACTATCTCAGTTTTCCCATCAGATTGAGGATGATAAGATGAGCTATGAGCTAACTGAGTACCAAGACAAGAAAATAATTCTGTCCAAAAATTTCCAGTGAAAATGGGATCTCTGTCACTTACAATAATCTTTGGGTTTCCATGTAGCTTTTGAATTGTTTCCATAAATGCAGTAGAAACTGTACTGGCTTTAAATGGATGTGATAATGCACAAAAGTGTGCATACTTGGTAAGTCTGTCAACTACCACCATGATGACACTCTTTCCCTCAGACTTGGGTAAACCTGTGATAAAATCCATTGAAACCTCCTCCCAACGTTGGCTTGGAATGGATAAAGGTTGTAATAGACCCGGTGTCTTAATTGTTTCAACTTTATTTTGTTGGCAAACCAAACATTCAGCCACAAACTTTTGAATATCTGATTTAAGGCCATCCCAAAAAAATTCCTTCTTAACCCTGTGGTAAGTTTTTAAAAATCCTGAGTGCCCTCCTAAGGGAGAAGTGTGCAATTCCATAAGAATCTTTTGTTTTAGCTGGGAATTCTTACAGAGGTATAAGCGATCTTTGTACCATAACGAATCATTTTGCCAGCTAAATGTATCAGATGTACTGGAATCTTGTTGTAACTTTCGAATAAGTGCCCACACTTCTTCGTCATTCTTCCATTCCTCCCTTGCTTCTTTTATCCAATCTGGTTGGATAATAGAAATGGCGCACAACAATGCTTCCACATCCTCATCCTTTCTTGAGAGTGCATCTGCCACCACATTTTGCTTCCCTTTTTTGTAGATGATTTCAAAGTCATAACCCAACATCTTTGTGACCCACTTTTGTTGCTCTTCAGAGGATAATCTTTGTTCTAAAAAGTATTTAAGGCTATCATGATCCGTTTTTACCTTGAAGTGTCTTCCCATTAGGTAGGGTCGCCATTTCTTAAGTGCATGGAGTATTGCCAACATTTCCTTCTCATAAATAGCTTTGCTTAAAAACTTTCCCTTGATTGGACGACTTTCAAAAGCAATGGGTCTTTCATCTTGCATTAAAACAGCACCAATTCCATTTCCTGAAGCATCACATTCCACAATAAAGGTTTTTGTGAAGTCCGGTGTAGCTAAGACCGGTGCTTGGCACATTGCCTCTTTAAGATGTTCAAAGGCCTTTGTTGCTTCCGGAGTCCATGAAAATGCATCTTTCTTCAATAATGTTGTTAGAGGTGCTGCTATTCTCCCATAATTCTTAACAAACTTGCGATAATACCCTGTCAACCCAAGAAATCCTCGCAGATGCTTTATGGATGTGGGGATTTTCCATTCCTTAATGGCTTTAATTTTGCTAGGGTCTACCTTAACTCCTTCATGAGATACAATATGACCCAAATATTCCACCTCCTGGACTCCAAAGAAACATTTGGATCTTTTTGCATATAATTGTTTCTCCTCCAATAGTTGTAGCACCTTGTCAACATGTTCAACATGATCCTTCCAAGACTTGTTGTAGATTAGTATATCATCAAAAAATACTAACACAAATTTTCTAAGGAATGGTTTGAAAATTGAATTCATCAAACCTTGAAATGTTGAAGGTGCATTGGTAAGGCCAAAAGGCATGACCAAAAATTCATAATGACCCTCATGAGTTCTAAATGTCGTTTTCGAAATGTCTTCAATCTTCATTCTGATTTGATGATATCCAGAACGAAGATCCAACTTGGTGAAGTAAATTGATCCATGCAATTCATCCAGTAATTCATCAATGACAGGAATGGGGAACTTATCTTTAATAGTGAGCTTGTTGAGCTCCCTATAATCTCGACACATGCGCCATGATCCATCCTTCTTGTGCACCAATACTACTGGAGCAGAGAAAGAACTTTGACTCGGTTGAATTATACCAGCCTCTAGCATTTCTGCAACCATACGTTCAATTTCACTTTTTTGGACATAGGGATATATGTACGGCCTGATGTTTGGAGGAACACTTCCTGGAATCAGATGAATAGCATGATCATGATCACGCATAGGTGGGAGACCTTTGGGAGTCTCAAATACCTTGGAATGATTGTCCAGGACTTTTTGGAGATCTGGAGAAATAGATGATTCCGATGTGGAAACATCTAGCGAACATAATTGTGCAATTACACCTCTTTGCTCCTTTTTTAGAAGCTTTGTCATACCATTAGAGCTGATTATCTTTCCTGGTTTCCCTGCAATACCCCTTAATTCAACTTCCTTTCCTTCCGTAGAAAATTTGATGAAAAGTTCTTGAAAATTAAAAGCTATTGTACCCAAGGATTGTAGCCATTGGACTCCTAGTACAACATCAGCACCTCCCATTGGAATGGAAAGCATTGGGCTAGTCAATACATATTCTCCCATGGATAGCTTGATATTATGGCACTTTCCAGAGCAATTTATTGTTCCTCCATTTGCAATCATCACTTGACACTCTGGTGCTGGATATAGGAAGCAATTCAATTCTTTTGCTACCCTACAATGAATAAAATTGTGGGTGCTTCCTGAATCAATCAACACTATTACCTTTTTCTTCTTGATTTGTCCTTCTATCTTGATGGTTTGAGGAGTGGTAATTCCCGCCAATGCATTACAAGATATGGTCGGATTTATTTGTTCTTCATCTAGGCTTTGTTCCTGGAGTATATCCTCTTCTTTTGACCTTTCTTGCTCCTTTTCTTCTTCCTCTTCACAATCTATGTAGAATAATTTCTTCTCAGCACACTTATGACCTTTAGTGTATTTGCTATCACAACTGTAACAAAGCCCTTTTGCTCTTTTTTCTTCCAATTGTTGTGGTGTCAACCTTATAGGTTGTGGAAGACTAGGGGCAACAACACTTCCGTCTTTATAGTTGTGAGTGGTATGCTTCCTAGTTGCCATAATTTTGCTTTCCATTTTTCTTGCTAACCTGAATGCCTTCTCTAATGAATCAGGTTCCCAAAGGCGAACATCATGTTGGATATTATCCTTTAAAGACCCTATGAACACATCAATCCTATGCTCCTCTGGAATATCTTTTACCCTTATGTTCAATTTTTGGAACTCCTCAATGTGCTCCATTATTGAACCCTTTTGTTTGAGACTTATCAATTGGCTAAAAAAAGTGTTGCTTTTTGTATCCTCATAATGTGCTATCAATTCTTCCGTAAAAATTGCCCAAGTGATAATTTTTTTACGAGAGCAAAGCCATTGATACCATACAAACTGATTTGGTTCCAAATATACAGTTGCCATACGTACCTTTTGTGTGTTTTGCACATTATTGAGATCGAAGAATTGCTCCATCTGTAATATCCATGTGGCGGGATCCTTGCCATCAAACTTCCTCATATCGATTTTTGGAATATGGTGAGTCTTTGATCCAACATTAGCGTCTATGGAATCATGATTAACATTTCTTTTGTTCTCATCATGAGTTTCCTTTAATACCTTTTCACCATTAGTAAGTATTTCTTGTAGAAAATTTGTCAAATCTGTCTTCAAATCTGCCATGCCTGTCTTCAAATTTGTGTGCAAATCTATCTTCAAATTGTCCATCTTAGCTTCCATGCCATTCATCTTAGCTTCCACGCCATTTATCTTAGCTTCTGTTAACTTTTGTGAGCGTGACATTTGTTGCACTTGTTCTTGTAATTTTGATATATCATGTAGCATTTCTTCCTCTTCTTCATGAGTCATGCTAGAGCTTTCAGGTTCCTTACTAGGTGTTTGCATTTTCTTTCCTCGGGGCATCAGTTACCGATAATAATTCTCTACTATGCCCTTTGAATTCCTTCAAAATAAATTTTCAAACCAAGCTTAAGCAAAAATTTAAAAAAATCTACACACCTTTTTTCACTTTGTAGGAGCTCGATATTGCCTCTGATGTATCTCTGTACTTTCCAATCATCTAGTTCTGAAATTTCTACTTGTAGTAGCCCTCTATGTCCTCTTTCCAATGCCACAGGTCTGACCCAAATTGGATTCTCCAAGGAAAAGTTATGCGAAATCTCCCACAGTGACTTGATTATAGACTAGTTCAGTAGAGCGAACTTGTATGACGTGCCACGAGTCCCTGTTTCAACCTTTGGATCTAAAAAACACTTATAAGAAACTACAGTCTGTCCTCTTTCTGTACCTTCTTACGAAATTTCAATCTGATCCCCAGAGAGAAAGTTATGACGATTTTCCCCAGGTCACCTGTTTGGAATGTAATTCAGGAGTCTGCAAAAAGACCAAATTCCTCAGATCATATCTCCGCAAATATAGCGCGAAAAGCTCTGAAATTTGGACCCAAGGTTCAGCGTGATTTCTTCTCAAATGGGTTTTTTTTGCAACTTCTGAAACGTCACAAAAAAAAAGTTATAGTGAAAATTCCACGATGACCTGTTTGGAGCAGCGAAACCCTAGAATCCAAAGCTCTGATACCAAATGTTATGAAACCAGCTCAAGAAAAGATAGAAAAGATAGATCAACGCCTTAGAATTCAGCCTCTTCGAGGGGGAAACCTCCTTTACATTACATAAATGAACAATTCTTGGATGATACAAATGACAAAACCTCCTTTCTATATATAGGAGTCTAAGGAGTCACAATATAATCCAGCCGACCTAACAATAATAATATAAAGCCACAAAAATAACAATAGAGGGATTCTATGGGGCACAGAAATAACAATATGGGGGTAATAGGGGCACAACAATATAAATAAGGGGTATAACTACAATAGTAATGGGGTAATCACTAGTATTATAGGGACCCAACAGACCCTCATGAGTTCTAAATGTTGTTTTCGGAATGTCTTCAGTCTTCATTCTGATTTGATGATATCCTGAACGAAGATCCAACTTGGTGAAGTAAATTGATCCATGCAATTCATCCAGTAATTCATCAATGACAGGAATGGGGAACTTATCTTTAATAGTGAGCTTGTTGAGCTCCCTATAATCCGGACACATGCGCCATGATCCATCATTCTTGTGCACCAATACTACTGGAGCAGAGAAAGAACTTTGACTCGATTGAATTATACCAGCCTCTAGCATTTCTGCAACCATACGTTCAATTTCACTCTTTTGGACATAGGGATATCTGTACAGCCTGATGTTTGGAGGAACACTTCCTGGAATCAGATGAATAGCATGATCATGATCATGCATAGGTGGGAGACCTTTGGGAGACTCAAATACCTTGGAATGATTATCCAGGACTTTTTGGAGATCTGGAGAAATAGATGATTCCGATGTGGAAACATCTAGCGAGCATAATTGTGCAATTACACCTCTTTGCTCCTTTTTTAGAAGCTTTGTCATACTATTAGAGCTGATTATCTTTCCTGGTTTCCCTGCAATACCCCTTAATTCAACTTCCGTTCCTTCCGTAGAAAATTTGATGAAACGTTCTTGAAAATTAAAAGCTATTGTACCCATTGGACTCCTAGTACAACATCAGCACCTCCCATTGGAATGGAAAGCATTGGGCTAGTCAATGCATATTCTCCCATGGATACCTTGATATTATGGCACTTTCCAGAGCAATTTATTGTTCCTCCATTTGCAATCATCACTTGACACTCTGGTGCTGGATATAGGAAGCAATTCAATTCTTTTGCTACCTTACAATGAATAAAATTGTGGGTGCTTCCTGAATCAATCAACACTATTACCTTTTTCTTCTTGATTTGTCATTCTATCTTGATGGTTTGAGGAGTGGTAATTCCCGCCAATGCATTACAAGATATGGTCGGATTTATTTGTTCTTCATCTAGGCTTTGTTCCTGGAGTATATCCTCTTCTTTTGACCTTTCTTGCTCCTTTTCTTCTTCCTCTTCACAATCTATGTAGAATAATTTCTTCTCAGCACACTTATGACCTTTAGTGTATTTGCTATCACAACTGTAACAAAGCCCTTTTGCTCTTTTCTCTTCCAATTGTTGTGGTGTCAACCTTATAGGTTGTGGAAGACTAGGGTCAACAACACTTCCGTCTTTATATTTGTGAGTGGTATGCTTCCTGGTTGCCATAATTTTGCTTTCCATTTTTCTTGCTAACCTGAATGCCTTCTCTAATGAATCAGGTTCCCAAAGGCGAACATCATGTTGGATATTATCCTTTAAAGACCCTATGAACACATCAATCCTATGCTCCTCTGAAATATCTTTTACCCTTATGTTCAATTTTTGGAACTCCTCAATGTGCTCCATTATTGAACCCTTTTGTTTGAGACTTATCAATTGGCTAAAAAAAGTGTTGCTTTTTGTATCCTCATAATGTGCTATCAATTCTTCCGTAAATATTGCCCAAGTGATAAATGGTTTACGAGAGCAAAGCCATTGATACCATACAAACTGATTTGGTTCCAAATATAAAGTTGCCATACGTACCTTTTGTGTGTTTTGCACATTATTGAGATCGAAGAATTGCTCCATCTGTAATATCCATGTGGCAGGATCCTTGCCATCAAACTTCCTCATATCGATTTTTGGAATATGGTGAGTCTTCGATCCAACATTAGTGTCTATGGAGTCATGATTAACATTTTTTTTGATTTCATCATGAGTTTCTTTTAGTACCCTTTCACCCTTAGGGACCATTTCTTGTAGCAACTTATTCATATTTATCTTCAATTCGTCCATGTCTGTCTTCAAATCTATCTTCAAATCATCCATCTTAGCTTCCACGTCAATCATCTTTGCTTCTACGCCTTTCTTTAAACAATCCATCTTAGCTTCTACACCTTTCTTTAAACCATCCATCTTAGCTTCTACATCTTTCTTTAAACCATCCATCTTAGATTCTATTCCTTTTTGTGCAAGGGACAGTTGTTGCACTTGGTCTTGTAATTTTGATATATCATGTTGCATTTCTTCCTCTTCTTCATGAGTCATGCTAGAGCTTTCAGGTTCCTTACTAGGTGTTTGCATTTTCTTTCCTCGGGGCATCAGTTACCGATAATAATGCTCTACTATGCCCTTTGAATTCCTTCAAAATAAATTTTCAAACCAAGCTTAAGCAAAAATTTAAGAAAATCTACACACCTTTTTTCACTTTGTAGGAGCTCGATATTGCCTCTGATGTATCTCTGTACTTTCCAATCGTCTAGTTCTGAATTTGTCAGCTGTAGTAGCCCTCTGTGTCCTCTTTCTAATGCCACAAGTATGACCCAAATTGGATTCTCCAAGAAAGAGTTATGTGAAATCTCCCACAGTGACTTGCTTATAGACTAGTTCAGTAGAGCTAACTTGTACGACGTGCCACAAGTCACTGTTTTGACCTTTGGATCCGAAACATGCGTACAAGAAACTAAAATCCGTCCTCTTTCTATACCTTCTTACGAAATTTCAATCCGATCCCCAGAGAGAAAGTTATGATGATTTTCCCTAGGTCACCTGTTTTGAATGTAATTCAGGAGTCTGCAAAAGACCAACTTCCTCAGATCATATCTCTGCAAATATCACGCGCAAATCTCTGAAATTCGGACCCAAGGTTCAGCGCGATTTCTTCTCAAATGGGTTTTTTTTGCGTTTTCTGAAACGTCACAAAAAAAAAAAAAAAGGTTATAGCGAAAATGCCATGATGACCTGTTTGGAGCAGCGAAACCCTAGAATCCAAAGCTCTGATACCAAATGTTATGTAGCCAGCTCAAGAAAAGATAGAAAAGATAGATCAATGCCTTAGAATTCAACCTCTTTGAAGGGGCAACCTCCTTTACATTACATAAATGAACAATTCTTGGATGATTCAAATGACAAAACCTCTTTTCTATATATAGGAGTCTAAGGAGTCACAATATAATCCAGCCGACCTAACAATAATAATATAAAGCCACAAAAATAACAATAGAGGGATTCTATGGGGCACAGTAATAACAATATGGGGCCAATAGGGGCACAACGATATTAAAAGGGGTATAACTACAATAGTAATGGGGTAATCACTAGTATTATAGGGACCCAACAGCCCACTTCCTAAGCCCCTAAAATTTTCCCTGCTTAGTGAACATCCAATATATGTGTAAGAAGGTAGGTTACACTATTCAAGCAATTATTTCCCTTTATCCTTTCTGTCTCCTCCCTCACAATGTTAATGAGGGGTTTTAACATAAAACGTATTCACGAACATCTCTCTTATATGTTGTTCGATTTTTATTTTTTATTTATTTTTATTAAATTATAAAAAAGGGCTTGCAACCATTAACAACCAATCATCAAGTAAATAATCCTTCACTTTTAGGGTGATTTCAGTTACAACACCATGCCTTCTTCCTTAAACATTTCTATTTAATATTTTATAATTTTAACATTGTATTATTACTTTATTTCATTTTTGTTTTTCTACACATCTATTTCCTCCTCATTACCTCCATACAATTATTTTCTTCGCGAGACATCCAACATATTAGTTCTAGTAGGTAAGGATACCTGAACAATAATATAATTAGTACACCGAAGTTTATTTTGATTATTCATAGCAAAGTTCTTTCACTTCTTGTTGCTTTGGTTCTATAGAAGTTTATTTTCTTCTTCATCTGATAAGAAACTATAATATGTTATTTAGTTGTAGTCAAGCTCATAGGCCACAATGTTGAATCCTAGAGCTCTGATACCACTTTTCACATCTACTCGTTCTACACCCCAACTAGAAAAACATTTAAAAAAAACTTATAGTCGATTACTTTTTTAATTAGTCGTTAGTTGTATAACTATTGTTTGCATTATGTAATATTTTCATGATTAAAAATTAATCCCTTGCTTATGTTATGTTAAGACTAGGTTTGACACTTAAATAACATGGAGGTAAATGTAATACGCGCACCTCTATTTAGTTTTATGGTGTTAACTATGTCAACATGCATACATTTTCCATCATATCCATTTGTGTGATACTTTTCACCTTCCCCTAAGGTTTTCTAGCCCACTCGATGGCTTTTGGACTATTCCATGGTACTCGACACTATTGGGCCAGGGGCATCTAGCTACCGATCTGCCATCAATCCACAACTTGATCTGATGACCAATTAGTTTTGAGATATTAGTTGGGGTAGCTAGCCTAAAACCAATGGTGGTCCTCTGACTCATTCGCATTATTACCCTATCGAGCATGGCTCCGTTATTCTTCCATATCCTAACCCCAACTTGCAAGGCATTCTTTTGGTGCATAATCTACGATAAGCTATTAATCATTCTATTTTTTTTACATTTAGTTAAAGACAATCCTAAATTTTATGGCCAGAGTTCTTACGATGGTTCTCACTCAGAGTATCTGACTTCCCATAGGTCGGAATCACGATTTTCTTTCAGTGAGAGACTTGATTTACAGGAGCCGCAACTTGATGCACCGTACGGTCTTTGAAATTGGGGCTTTTCTCAAAAGAATACGAATTGCTTCTCCTTCCTCATAGTTACATTTTTAGCATATGACACGAGAGAAAAATACTACAGGGTATGCTCTCTAGGTAAGGAACTTCATCAGTATGGCCCTAAAGATGTTTCTTACATTTTTTCTTCACATTTTGTAATTAATTTTTGTTTTCATCTTTGTAGGTAAGATTATTTTCCTAGACAAAGGATGTTTTTGGGCTTAAGAGAGGTTGAAATTCCCAATAAGAAATCGATCTCTGGTGCTTATACTTCAACCCTTTTATGGTTGCTGCAGGTTCCACTTACAAATTACCTCTCTCTACGTTTCTTATGAGTTAAGAGGCTTCACTTAAGTAGGGTTCCTATTTAGGACTTATGTTTAAATTGAAGAGTTTGGTTCGTCTGTATTAGCCGTTAGAGCATGTAAAATAATTTTTGGCTCTATGAGTAAACCCACTTTATATTAGGTTAACTTGGTTAACGTATTGTAATGATACACCAATGTGGTTGTGATTAATTTCTCTCTTTAATTTTATGTGTTTATAAAGATATACACAAGTTATTTTGTCGCCAGTTTCCTTTAATTGTTAGATATTTTCAAATGAAATGGATTTGTGGTGAATAACTTGTTGCCTGTCTCAAAGTTATTTTTGGAATAATACTTGCTACAGTTTTAAATACTTAAGTTTTTATTAACTCTTGTAGACTTGGTCGAAACTTTGCTATTTACAGTTATGATTTTTTTTAGGAAATTCTTGTTTTATTACACCACTCAGTTAATTGAATCCCAACACTTATATGAGAATTTACACACTCATAAGGTTATTTCATTGCAATTTTCTCAAGAGATTATAAGGGTTACTCAGTTTTCATAGGGCTCAAACTGTACGTTCAACTGTTGGGCCTACCGGCTTGGCCTTATGTTTAACCAGAGACCTTTTAGGTATTAGGTTCCAAATTTGGCTACCATATTACCTACAACAACTTCTTTTTCGATTTCGAGCCCTTTGTTCATGTAAGCAGTTGATATTTTCAATGCTTTAATTAGTTTCCAAGACTTAATACTATTGGTAGAGTTTTTACAATTTGTTTTTCTAAATATCCAAATAAATTCTCTCCTTTCATACTTATCGGGTCCAGTTAATTACTTAAAGTTTCATTGTGCCTAAATTCTACCTGGCATACTAACTCATAAGGATATAGACACTTTCTATCTAAGGTCCTTTGTTTACCCTATCATCCTATCAGGTTTTACCTAGGGGGTTTCAGGGTTATCAGTACTCCATAAGGGTTTTAGATTTAACAAAATTTCCCAAATTATCTCCTATTTGAGACCCCAAATTCCATGTTCTAATTTTACTTCCATCCACTTCCGAACAACATTGTTAGTCAACCTTTACCAAAGAATAAAAACTATCGGCAACCCATTCTTAGAACAAATCTGATTAATAATGCAGTTGTCATTCTTTTCAAGGGAATAATAATTTCTAGAAACAATCTACTCTCAAAATTTCACAAATAACAACTTCTCAATCCTTCCAATGTTTCATTCAAGAAATTATTAATTTCTAGAAACATTTTGTTCTTATAATGACACAAAGAGAAACTATGATTATACTTATCTGAGTAAATTCAGCGAGCCTAGGGTTTTAACGGAGGGGAAGAACTCTCCTCCCAACAAATGAGAATGATAATTATGTCTTATATTCCCATTAGCCTTCAATTTCTAGAACATCGTATAGAAAGTGACCTAAAGGTTTGTTCTTTGGCATCAAGACTCCGAGTCTAAACAAGAACTTACAAACTCAATCTATTTATGGAATTTCATTAGTTCTCAGTCGAGCTCAATAATTCCCATGGTAGCGTCCTGCCCCAGATTATATTCTCCATGTTTCTTCTTTCATATGCTTTATTGGGTCCCTATAATAATAGTGTAGCCCCTT
The DNA here is from genome assembly GCA_031772625.1 of Pinus tabuliformis. Classification (NCBI taxonomy): domain Eukaryota; kingdom Viridiplantae; phylum Streptophyta; class Pinopsida; order Pinales; family Pinaceae; genus Pinus; species Pinus tabuliformis. The sequence continues at coordinate 553,937,099 of CM062812.1, forward strand.
TGTGTTATTGTTAGTATAGCCCCCTTATTGTTATTGTTGTGCCCATGTAGTCCCCATATTGTTATTATTATGCCCCATAGAAGCCCACTATTGTTATTGTTGTCCCCTTACATTATTATTTTTATGTAGGCTCTGATTATATTGTGACCCCTTAGACTCGTATATATAGAAAGGAGGTATTTTCATTTGTATCATTCAAAAAAATTTCGTCTATGTGAGGTAAAGGAGGTTTTCCCCTCGAATGTGAAAATTCTAGAAACTCTGAACCACTACTGCAGCAACTGATTAAGTTCCTTCTATTTATTAATTACCAAACAAATTATTTATTACTTCCTATACCAAATACCAAAACTAAAACACTGCAAGCTTCACTAATTAAAATTATACATGGAAATAAGAAACTGAGCAAGAAATAAATAACACACACAAGTGACACCGTTTTTTTGGACCAATGTCCCAAGAAAAACCTAATGCGGGAAAATCAGTGCAGCAACAGAGGGTTTGTAATATTAAGCAATATTTTTCTGAATACAATATTTCGATGCCTTGGTTTCCTATCCAATACAGAGAATATGACTGACAGAGAGATGAGTGAGATATGCCTCACACTATCACTAGTGATCTTGAATGATCCAGCCATAGAATGGCTAGTCCCTTGCTGCCTCTACACAGTCACTGTGTAGGCCCTGCGTCACAGCTTTTGGGGACTATGTCACTCCTTCTGTAGATCAGTTTGCCTTTGAGACCTCAACCTCTACCCTCCCAGTCTCACACCCTAGCTTATGGCTCCATAACTTGACTTCTCCAACAAAATACGGATCTCCTCTCAGGCTCTGCACTGCTTCTGCATCAACCTACGTTGCACAACATGGCCTCTACACTTCCTCTTTTGGATCTATCTCTACCTCCTCTGTGATGTATTCTTGGATCAAGAAACTCTCCAACCTGAACTATCTCTGCAACTCACTACAAGAAATCACTTCGATCTTCTCTCTAGCAACTGTTGTGCTTCTGTCTCTGAGAAATTTGATCTCTTGATCTCTCACAAATGCAGTTTCCAAATGCTCATCAAGCCTCCTCTTATAATCCTTCATTTGAGAACTGACGGCCCAGATTAGATTCTAATAAATGGCACAGATCATTTTGGATTGATCCTCATCTTCTTCTAGAAGTTTCACCCACAATTTGATTAATACCCTTTAATTATTTTAATTTTCTAAGTTTAGACTTAGGCATCCATTAAAAATAATTAATTATTATAATAAATTTGTCTTGAGGTGGAATCTCTGAAAATAATTTTTGGCTATTTTTGAATACGTGTCCAAGCCTCCCTGCAAATTTTGAGGCTTTGAGCACATCTAATGCTACCAGAAATCAACACTCCCTCTTAGCAAGGGATGTGATCTAGTAATGAAACATGTTGAAGCATCACTCTAACTCTGAAACATCTCCCTCTGTGTCGCTGATGTCTGACATCGCTGCCCGCCAACTACCACACAAATGTTGCATCTATACTCTTGTTGAACCTACCACTGCCAACGCTGCATAGTACTGCAACCCTCATAATTTCTGCATTTGTGCTACTGCTGGCACTGCCACTGCCAACACTGCATCTTCATTGCAATGTTCTCCAACTATTGCTACTACTGCATCAGCAATGGAAAAGCATCCAAAATTATTGAACAGGTGTTCAACATGATGCATTTGTTGTTGGAGTTATGGCTGCTGCTAGTCTCTGCGCTGACCCTCTTAAGCCTCTGTGTTGTTGCTGACTCTGCACTATGCGAACTATGCTATTGCCAATTCTACTCTATGTTGCTCAACCTCTAGCACTCCTGGCCACTGCAACTATCACTCTGTCACTCCTCTGTACCAACTGACACTCGTTCATCCTAGTACATCTGATCTAGGCTCTCATAGAAAGGTATTGATCCAAGAGGTGGACTCCTCAAGGATCTTACCCATTTTCAGTTCTTTCGAACTATAGTTCAAAATCACTCGACCCCTCCCCTAGAGGTATCTGAGCAACCATGGAAAACTCTTCCTCCTCAATCTTTGCAGATGCAGCCTTCGAATCATGCTTCTCGTCCTTATCCTTCTTCTTGAGAGGACATTATGTAGCGTAGTGACCAAGTTCACCACATCAGAAGCACTTGATCTTAGAAACATATTTCTTCTTCTTCTGCTTCTCCTAATGCCTCTTCGATGAGAGGGCTACATTCTCTTCCTCCTCCTTTGGCTTTGTACCATTGTTGTTGTTGTAACTATCAAGTTTTCACTTGACTAAGTCTCTCCTCATCTCTTCCTGCTGAAGAGTGGCCCACATTCCTTCCCAATCCGTCAATCTCTCTTTGCCCAAGATACTCTGGAAAAACACTTTCCATTCTTCTGAGACTAAATGCAGAGCTAGCCTCACCATCTCGGTAGGCTGAGGTGTTGACCCCATAGCTACCAATGAGTCTCGAATATCCTAAAGCTTCATTAGGAAAGGATCAATGTTCCCCCTTCTGCATCTGTGGGCATCTCATCTTCTGCTCCAAGTACATCTTCCATTACTCGGAAGATCCTTCGTATAGCGTGGCCAATGCTTCCCACATCTTTCAGGCAATATCCTTACCGAAAATCTGACAGACCACATGATCTCTCACTCCGTCGAGGATCAATCGTTTGGCCTTCGCTATTTTAGCCTTGTAATTCTTGAGCAGATATGGATCCATGGGTACAACTACCACACTATTGACATAGCTTTTAAGATTGTGCTCATCCATAAGGCATGAGATCCTTGCATTCCAGACCACATAGTTGGATGCACCCTCCAACCGATCATGATCTCGCAACCCATGAGCTTCCATTTCTACCAACGAAATTTCAAAATGCCTCCTCTCTCCTCTACGTTGCTATTGGGCTGTCCTACACACTCCCTGTTGGGGTTTGCATATCTGTTGCTACCTCTTACTGCTAAGCAAATGAGAATTCAGACTTCTTAGCTGGAAGTCCTCTAAGGAATAATTCCCTCAACATTGTCTCTCTTCTTCCTTCTGACATTTTTCTGCCCCAGCAACTGCTGCAAAAAAATGTGTCACACCAGAAACTGTTCTGCGCTGATGCTTTTACATTGCTCCATCTGAAACTAGAAAAAATTGATCTAGAAATCTTTCTCTCCGCCGACTCACTCAGAAAGAGACTTTCCTAGAAAATATTTCCCTCTTGGCCTAGATTGTGCAATCCCTTTGGGGATTTGATTTTCTACCTACGCAGCACTTCAAACCCTCCTTCTCTTCAGTGTCGGGCTCTTTCGACTCTGCTCTCTTGTTTCACCTGCACCTCTGATACCATGTGAAAATTCTAGAAACCCCGAAACACTACTACAATAACTGATTAAGTTCCTTCTATTTGCTAATTACTTAACAAATTATTTACTTCTTCCTACAGCAAACACCAAAACTAATACACTGCAACCTTCACCAATTAAAATTATATGCTTAAACAAGAAACTGAGAAAGAAAGAAATAACACACACAAGTGACACCATTATTTTTGGACCGATGTCCCTAGAAAACCCCAATGCGAGAAAACCGATGCAACAGTTGAGGGTTTGTATTATTAAGTAGTAGTTTTCTGAATACAGTAATTGGATGGCTTGCTGGCTATCCAATATAGAGAATATAACTCAGAGATGAGTAAGATATACCTCACACTATCATTAGTGATCCCGACTGATCCAGCCACATAATGGCTAGTCCCTTGCTGCCTCTGTGCAGTCACTATGTAAGCCCTATGTCACAGCTTCTGGGGACTGCGTCACTCTTTCTGTAGATCGATTTGCCTCTGAGACTTTTACTTTTTCCCTCCTGGTATGACTCCCTAGTTTCTGACTCCAAATCTCGACTTCTCTAGCAAAATATGAATATCCTCTTAGTCTTTGTGCTACTTTTGTGTCAGCCTACGCTGCCCAACATGGCCTCTACACTACCTCTTCTGGGTCTCTCTCAACCTCCTCTATGATGTATTCACAGATTAGGAAAATCTCCAACCGGAACTATCACTACCCCTCACTACAAGAAATCACTTCGATCTTCTCTCTACCAACTATTGCACTTCCCTCTCTGAGAGATTCGATCTCTTTATCTCTCACAGATATATTTTCCAAATGGCCATCAAGCCTCCTCTTATAATCCTTCATTTGAGAACCAACGGCCCAGATTAGATTCTAATCAATGGCTTAGATAATTTTGGCTTGATCCTCATCTTCTTCTAGAAGTTTCACCCACAGTTTGATTAATAATTGTTGTAGCGGCTACAACCACCCTGCAAAGTTTTTCCTTGGCCTCATTTTGGAGCCTCCCTTCCAACCTTTACAACAGCTTACCTTTCCTCATCAAGTTCATAAGCTTCACTGTCTTTCTTGCATAAAGGCAACATGTCGGTCACAACTTGATCCATTCCCCTCACAGGTTGTTCACCCGGACTTGGTCCAGCTGCAGGTTGAGCAGCTTCCCTTTGAAAATTGTGCATTTCTGGAGGGCAACCAGCCTTCCCTCCAAAAATTGTGCAATCCTCTCTGGCAGCCTGCTGGGCTCCAGGATTGCGCAATCTTGCCTGCCAACAATCCGAGCAGGATTTGTGCAGATTTCCCCAATAAGGCTGCTCAACCCAGAATTTCACAAATTTGGGTAGCAATCAACTCCTTTACCCATAAATTGCACAAATCTCTTGGGCGGACAGCCCATCTCCCAGCCAAAAATGTGCATTTTTCTCGAGCAGTCAGGCAGTCTCTTGCATGTGCAGCTAAGTTGACCAGTTCCCTCCGGGACTGAGAAAAATAGGCTTTCATGCATGGGCTGCTTCTCCCAAGGCAACATGCAAAGGAATCCCTTGTTTCAAGGATCTATGTTTAGCAGTTGGAGTGTACATGCAAGGAGCAATTCTAAAACCTCCCACCAAGTGTTGCTTCCCCTAGATTCGTGGCATGCACGTCACAACCTCGATGTTATCCAAACTCATCAACCAGACACTACAGAGCTCATTCCTCACATCAATATTGTATCCCTGACATCCCACATCACATCTAGGAGCATTCGACACATTCAGCTCAACTCTTTTGGGGGAAGCCTGCTTCCCATGCCTTGTGCTGCATTTCTATTTATTTTTGTGTTTTCTCTTGTGGGACTAATTTTTGCTTGATTTCTTTGAACGCTTGTTGTTGTTTACATATATACTAGCTTTTCCTAGCTCTGTTTCAATTTTCATTGCTCACTTCTGTCGCATGCATGAAACTATTTTGCATGGACGTTCACCCAACTAGTGAACTGCCTCACCCACATGCATGTTGATTTGTTTGTTGAATCTTTCATTCATGTTTTGCATGTACTATCAATCACTTCTTCTATCACTAAGTGTCGCCATGCATTTACTGCCTTAGTTGCTTTCATTTGCGTGTCGGCAAGTCATACCAACCTTGGCCCGAAATCTGCCTTCACCAAGGCTGCATTCCGCAATATGGGGAAGGAAGGCTCACCTTCCTCTCAAGATTTGCGCATTCCTGCCCAGCACTAGCCTCCAGGACTATTTTGCACATTTCTAGAGGACAGTGGCTGCTTGGCCCAAGAAATTATGCAAATTTGTCCCTAGGCCTGCAGTCCTTCACAACTGGAATTGTGCATTGCGCAATCCCAGCAATCAGCAGCTAGACTGGACTATCAATTGTGCAGTTCCAGCAATCAATCACTCTCCCAACAGCCCAGACTGTGCCTTGTGCAGTCTTTGCAGTCGGTCTCCCGATCTCCCAGCCGAAATTGTGCAACCATCATAATCATGTACCCAGGTATGTTGCAAGTTAGTTCTCATGTTCATTTTTGTCTTCGACTGACCGATTGCTTTCCATGAGTGTTTCCATGTCTCTAGGTATCCCAGGTGTTCATCCACCTCTTAGCAATATAGGTACAATGGTTTCCAGGAGAGCAGAGACGAAGACACCATTCAGAGCACACTTGGAGATGTATTCGATCAAGTGTCCATGGACTTGCCTACCCATGAAGACATCAATTTGTTTGTAGACAAGGACATCAAGATATGATAGCAGTAGCATCACAGCGAGCAGCATCATGAATAGCAGTTGAAGATAGCATACCAAATGCAATGAATGCAAGAGGAGGGTTGTTGACAACACAGAGGTGGAACAAGGTTGCAAGCTCAACCAGGTCCATTGATGATGAAAGATACTTTGGAGACTTTGGCTATGAAGTGACGATGCGACATGAAGATCGCGCAAAAGCAGAAGATGGAACGAATAAGGAGTTTCATGTGTTGAAGCAGCAACTCAGGAAGAACACGAAGCTGCACAGACAGACGAATGAGTTGCAACAAGAACAGGAACAACAGTGGGCGCAACATGCACTCACGAAAGAAACTTCACCCATACAATTTAAGAATCCATCCCAGCAACTGACACAGAGCAGACATGGTGAGAAGTGTTATTGATAGCATGCAAGGGATTCAGTGGCATGCATGTCGTTGAGAGCACGCATGCAATCCAACCCATTCAACACACTCACCAAGGCAAAGACAAGAAGCAAGTCCAACTAGGGTTGAACATGTACGTCGGAAAGTTGATGCGCATGACCACCATCACACACTTGAAGATCAGCATGGACACTCTGCATCAGTGTGTTTCTGGTTCAACCGTACCCAAGAAGACCATACACATGTTAGCGGATGAGTTGGATGAAGGGGTCAAACCAATGCACCGGTTGTAACGGGGGCAAGAGTTCGCTTTAGCAAGATGTCACCATGAGGTGCATGCACACCATCACAGACGACCAAGCTTGGCATCAAATCACCACCTTCACCATCACAAGCATGTCAAAGATTTGGTATCATCACAGTGGACTGAGTGTCAGTGATGTATTGCAAGGCTTACTCAAGCCATGTTGTCTCACATGAGTACATGTGCATTATAATGTTGAGTCATGTCAAGTGTAAGTCAAGTGTCAATGGTTGGATGTAACAGTCATAGAGTGGGTGAAGAGACATGAGGGTAGTTGAACTATCACAAAGGGGAATGTCAAGGGTCACCCCACCCTTTGTTGTAAATAGTCCCTTGTAACTCATTGTAGAGGTTTTTGGTTGGCCAAGCTTCTGAGAAGACTATTTTGAAAAAGGCTTGAACAGTGTTGTAAGGTGCCTTTGGCTTCTCCACTACACGAAGCTAGTACATCTCTTTGGAGGAGCAAGCGGATGTGGCTGTAACGTTCCACTGTTGGGGCTAGCAGGTTTACATGGATGTATTGTATGATTGTGACTTACACTTCTTTATATGATAAGAGCCAGCACATTTTCATGCATATGTTGTTATTGCAGTTGGACTGCTCTGATTGCTTTAATGATATGTGTTTTTTAACTTCCGTACTTGTGTATGAACTCATTCACATGCAATTATATGAATCTTGTTGTTAATGTGTTGCATATGTTGTTAATGTTGTCACCGTCTGTGTCGACTGTTGTGCCGGACACCAGACAGACTTTTCACTTGAACCTTACTATACAAACCATCACACTTGTCTTAGACTGATCTGTGAGTGTGGTATGTGTTATCTTACGTATGATGTGATTGCCGCATTTGAGTGGACTGCTCGCCCAGAAGTTGTGCAATGTCCTTTGTGTTTTGTATTCCTAGCCGAGTTGGGACTGATCCCTTTCAACCTAGAACTCACCTTCACCTCCTTCCCCTTTAGAAGTGTTGGAACCTCTCATACACCTTCCTTGACTCACTACATCAGCCACACCCTTGTTGCTGACAAAGTTATTCTACTTGCCTCTGTGCGACACCGCAATCAAGGCATTACCTTATGACCCATTGCTGGGACTCCTACACCAAACAGTCTGAGGTCTAATTGGGACTTCTTACCGGGGATATCCCCTTGACATGTTGGTGGATCCAGTACCGTCAACATTTCTGGCGCTAGAAGGAGGGCCTAATGAAAATCAGAGTCCTCTCATCCAGTGTTGAACCTTTGCATATCTTCCATGGAGTCTTGCATTCTTCTTCCCCCGAGGTGTTTCTCGAATCGTGAAGACGTCTCCATCTCGGGGAAGCTGTTTGATCTCTTGTCCACTCACATGTATGATGGTGAAGGCGAAGTCGCCTAGCCTGAGCACTTACATAACTTTCTTTCCATGATTCATGAGGAAGATGAGTTTACTAACAAACAGGTCGGTTTCCTACTTGCATTCACACTTCGCAAATCTCCGTTTTGTTGGGTGCTCATCCTACTGGCTAACACCGTGCACTCATTTGAGCACTTCTGTGATCTTATTAAAGACACGTTCTATCATTTTGATCCAGACCATCTTGACAGGAAAATGTTACAGCAACAGAGGGCTCCACATGAATCCATTATTGATTTTTGGCAGCACTTCCGTGACTTACAGTTTCGAGCTCCGAGGAGCCAGATCAAGTTCGCTTATCTTTGGGACTGGTTCGAGTATTGTCTTAAGAAATATTCCTTCCCAAAAGAAAGCTTGATGTCAAGCCTTGCTCAACCTTCTTCATTGATGGAACTGTGCAATATCTTGTGGGAGCAGGAACTGTCTCAACGGACTGTCTGCCTCCCTCTCATTCAATAGTTCCACCATCACCTAGTGATGATGATGATCATGTTTGCACACCTTTTTAGCCTTCACACTCTCCCAACATCACTCCACTCCATTTTCACGCAGATTTGGTTGTGATTCCTTCGCGTTCCCATGTGCGTCCTTTTTTTCTACCTCTGCCTTCAGGTGTTCCTCCGGATGATGTTGTCTTGTGTTTCTTCACTTGTTGTGAATGAGGAACAACCCACTAACGGAGTTGGTGTTGCACAACCAACATGCACTGTCATTCATGAAGAGTATGAGTGGGAGTTTGGACATCAACACTCGGTGAAGGATGACTCCCTTCCGTCTGAGCCCCCTCCGTTCTTTCCTAGCCTCTTTGGTGAACCTGCCATCCATGATTTTGCATGTGTGTCTTCATCCACAGATGCACCCATTGTTGATCACTCGCAGGACTCATCGGATGTTAGTCCATCATTCGAAAATGGAGAGGATAAGTTATTCATTGAAGATCCACTTGATCCTTCATCTATCTCTTCCAGAAACACAGAGAATGAGTTCATTCACTTTTCATTTACCTCTCTTTTGATTCATCTGATCATGAGGATGCCGAAGAATTCATTGATTTTTCTGATCGTGGCGGTCGTGATCCATTTGCTTCCAATTTTGATCATGATCACGAATCTATCGCAGTTGATCTTTCGAAGCCACCGATGTATGATGATTTACCTGATGATGAAGTTGAGAAACCGAAGATTGTCGAGGCACTTCAGCCTGAGCTGATGGTTATGTCAAGCCCTCACTCTCTTGAGGCTAGTCTCCATTCCGATCATGAAATCATTCAATCACCCAAGGCTCCTCATCACTCATTTGTATGCATTGAAGATCCATCTCACACAGATCACACTTCCTCCACTTGAACTGCATGATCCCATTGCTCATGCTTTGGAGGAGTCTTTGTTAGGATACTTCGACACATAGGAAATAGTTAAGTATAACTTGGTCTAGTGTAAAGTTAGGTAAAGTGTGTTTCTTTACTATGTACTTTTGTAACTTACAATCCGACGGTCATGATATGTTCTAGACATGAAGTGATCTGACGGTTCATTCTCTCCTCGGCATTATCGACACGTGATCCATGGCTTAACACCCGATTGGTGCATGATCTCTATTTAAATAGCATGGAGGGTCATTTGTAGTGTAGCCATTCATGAGAGAAGCTTATGTAAATTTTCATTCTTTTATTAATAAATTTCTTGAAGTGGTTGCATTGGCTCAATCCATGGACTGTTTCCCTCTTTAAAGGTTTTAACCACGTCAAGAAAACTGGTGTATTGATTTGTGATTTGTTTGTGAGTGGTGTCCTTTTGTGTTCTATCTGAGGAACTTACCCTGTAAATTCCTACATGGTATCGGAGCTATTTGAGGGCCGCATCTGTTGGTTATCCAAATCCGAAGCCGGTACAACTGCATCCGACTGTCATATCCTAGATCTACTATTTCTGACTGCTTTCGGGCTGAGAGGACTGCTCTATTGTGTTAAGAGCATTTTTTCTAGTGAGGAACCCCTTTCGTTTCATGCGAAAAGGTTTCTGGTAGCCCTAGCTAAGTCATTTCTAAGATCTAGAGGTATACAGTTTTCTTTTGCAATCTTAGTTCTTTATCTCTCTGTTTATATTTAGCTCTCTGTTTTTTTATTACGAGATCTATACCTTTCATTTCTGCGTATGCTCTTTGCCTCGCAACTCTGTGCGATCTGGGCAAATCAGAAATAGAAAGGAAGGATTTTTCTCATGCATATGCTCTTTTCCGCCGCGCCTTAGTGTGATCTTAGAAAATCAGAAACATTGAGGAAAATATTTAGTTTCCAGCAAAAGCTAACTTCAAGCCATAAGGTTTGGTTTTTTTTGCATGTCCATGTTGGGTTGTGTGGTTTTTTGTTTTGTAGGAAAAAAGAGCTTTTTCAAGTAAGCACGCACCCCAAAGCTTTAATGACTAAAAAAAAAAAAAACCTCCCCTTCCTCTTTTCCAAAAATTACTAACATTTTAAACTAGCTCACTTGGTCCAAAGTTACTTTATGAGAATAGAGGTCTTGAGTTCAAGTCTTTCTTTTTGTTGAGTTACTTTTTCAAAAAGTACATGTAACTTACGTTTTAAAGTTACTTTATGTAAAAGTGCTCTCACCCATTATCAAAAGTGAGTCACTTATAATTCTAAAGTCTCTTTAGCTTTTATTTAAGCTACAATTTAGTGGGTACCTCATAAAGTACCATTGTAAAAGTGACTTTCACTTATTTATAAAAGTGGGTCACATAAAATCTTTTTTTTAAGTGAGCTAATTAGATTAAGTTTGGAAAGAGCGGGGGCGTGGCGAGGGGGGGGAGGGGGGGGGATTTTTTGTAAATAGAACATTATCATTCACTTTCGCACATTCATGCACTTCGTCGGTATCTTCAACAACTTTTCTTCAAAAAGCCATAGCTTCTTCATCTAGAAGCCGTTTTCAAAGTCGTTTTTTTTAATCAGCCTAATGTTTCGAGATCTTTCCATTGGAACACTTAGTTTCAGCATCTACAGCTTCAGTTTATGTTAAAATGGAAAGTCCATGCCAAGTTATTCTTAATAGTACCAACTACTTTCAATGGTAGTCCTACATTGTGGATTTACTTAGGAGTAAAGGTCTTTACAGAATAGCCTCAGGCCAAGAAACTAAACCAAAAGATGAAAATAAGGCAGCTAAATGGGAAAATAGGCAAGATCAACCACATGGGTTGATAAGGATGACTATTTCTCCAGACCTTACATTCCATATTGCAAACACTACAAGAAAAAAGGACATCGGTGAGGGTAAAAAAATGTCACCCTAAGCTCATTAGTGATGGTCAAAAGAGTCTCTGTCACCAAAACCTGAACGTCACCAAAGGTGGCATCACCAAAAGTATATGTGTTGTGGTGACATTCAAGGTCCGTCACCAATAATGATTTATAATGACAGATAGTGAGTGTCACCATTGCATATGAATAACAATGATTATTGTGATGGACCTTTTATGACCGTCACTATTGATGAATATATATGGTGACGTTCATGGACCGTCACCATTTCATATGACCAATAGTGATTTATGGTGATGGACCTTTCATGGCCATCACTATTGATGCATATATATATATATATATATATATATATATCTATATATATATATATATATATGGTGGCAGTCATTGACCATCACCATTTCATATTTTGGTGAGGGTCGAAAAATGTCACTATAAGCTCATTGGTGATGGTCAAAAGAGCCTTTGTCACCAAAAATTGATCATTTCCATTCCATATGAATATTAGGGCATGATGGAATCGAACCACCAACCTCCTGCTTGTAAAGTAGGTGCTCTTCCATTGAGCTAGCACCCTTTAAAAAATTATACTTTAAAATATTAGACCTTGAAACTCTATAAATTGTAAATTCTACAACTTTCAATCAATTATAAAACTTTGTAAATTCTTGGCAAATCTTTTACTAATCAAGCAAAATAACATCAAAGCTGCAAGTCCCTACCTAATGGTTATGGAAGTTATGAAAAGTGGGTGGAGGGAAAAATAGTTACGTATAAGATACTCAATATGTTTAGTTGAATACTCAATTAGAAGTGAAACTTTGATGACATCTATAGCCTATAAATGACCTATAATTATCAAACTTAAAATCTGCAATTATACCAAAGATTGATTTCTCACCTTATGAATCATGTAAATATGTTATGACAACATAAAAATATGACTCTAAAACATTGATTTTCATGCCAAGAAGTAAAAAATAGTGAGTACATATGATGCAATTATGAATAATGAGCTATATGCTTGAATCCAACTAGCTATGGACTGTAGAGAACTAATTGGGAGTGCTTCTCATTATTAATTAATTTAAGATGTCAAAATACAATGATCAATAACAATGATTCTGAAATGTAACCACTAAAAAGATGTTAAAATTGTAAGCACAAAGTTTGGCTAATATTCGTTACAACAACAAACTATTCAAGGGGTATTCAAACACTTCCAAATCCACACCAAGCATGAGTATCGAAAGATGCAATTGCATGGATACAAGGAAAGCACTCTCTACCTCTCAATGATAACCATGTCCTCCCATAAGTATTGCAACTAGAAAAAGGGTGTGAAGACAAGAACCTCAAAGTAAAAAGAACTACATAATACAAAAATACACTTGGGGGGTTTTGAACCCATGTATCCATGTAAATACAAAGCCCAATCACCTCATTTCTTGCCTCTAGACCACACTCCCATGGGCTCAAAGCTTTTAGTTTTAAATGGAATCATCTTAAATTTCATTTGATTCTCTACATTAGCATTGGTAGATATTACCAGTAAACAATGAAGTTTAAATAAGACAAATATTATATGCTAAAACAACCAACATACAAAATGGCACTAAGCTTATGACTCACTCTCATACCAAATATAATTTTGTTTGTTGTCTCTCCTTCATGTCGCGGTAATGTTTCAACTATTATAACTAAGTCCTTGCAGAACCTACTCATCATGGGGAAAGATTTAGCACCAACAAATAGGCTTATTATTATGTTGACCTCAAAGTCTAAAAGGAGATGGAACTCCATATCCAAAGTATTCAATTGGTGAGTCTTGCACTTTAATGTGAAGATTTATTTATTTATTTGTTTAATTTATACATTACAAAATTATACTCTGAAAAGACACAAACAAGTTTTCGCATATATGACCATCACATATAAATTGAACATCAAATGAAAATTGTATATTATCAGCACGGTACATGGGAAATCTTACAAAGGAAAAAAATAAAAAGAGAAGAAAATGCAAGAACAAAAGAACAACAAAAACAAATGGTAGAGAGGTAATTCAGTAACCTCCAAATGAGTCACAAAGCAACCTAGTCAGCTTTGAATCTCTTATAGGAATATGGGGAACTATTTTCAGCTAGTGCATTGATGTGTTGTGAGGGAAAGATTAATGGATTTGGCCTATTCCAATGTCTGACCCTCACTACTTGCCAAGCATAACCAAAATTTAATTAGAAAAGGTCCAAGAAGAGTCATCCAAAATCATTGTGAAGCATTGTATTAAGAACAAACCTATACCAAAATAGTTATATATATATATATATAGAGAGAGAGAGAGAGAGAGAGAGAGATATTAGCAAATAACAAGGCAAGAAAGAGTCCCCAAGTTGTAAACACCAAAATTTCTAGCATTGTATTAAAATATATATATATATATATATATATATATATATATATTAGAAAATAACAAGGCAAGTAGGAGTCCCCAAGTTGTAAACACCAAAATTTCTAGCAATGACAATGGAATACCTTCAGGAGTTCAATCATTAATCTCTAGCAACAAACATTGAGTTTCAAAGGACAATAAGTTTGCCACCAGTTTGCCTAGCAACCTCTATCAAAGAGAAATCCAGTAGACAAGTAGCATTGCTTCCAATTGATATTTGGAGAAAAGAAAAAGGAAATGAAGAAATAATTGAAAAGGACAAAATAGTTGCATTGTCTTGATATTAAAATTACAGAAACTCAATTAGATGGTTATCCCAAAGGGATAAAAATAGGTTTTTACTTCTATGAGACAGGGCAATTGAAACTAGTAATGTGAGACTTGGATTCAAAAAAATTATAGTGACTTGAACATCATCTTGAATTGTTGACTAAGGAAAAGCTTAGAAAAAACCAGCAAAGATCTTGCTAAGATTTTTAAAATGCATTTTTTTCTTTCAAGTAATTATATTCTCCATGCATTAACACCATGTTTCCCCTCTGTTGGAACAATGAAGCGAAGTTCTCATTCATGAAAATGAAATATGCAAACAAAAATGGGTAAAATGAGACCCAAAAGGTCACTTTAAGATTTGATAGATTTTTTCCTCCTACCTGTGCAACTTTCTTCAAAAATTGGCATAGAAAAAAACCAACAAAGAACTTGCTAAGATTTTTAAAATGCAAATATTTTCTTTCAAGTAATTATATTTTCCATGCATTAACACCATGTTTCCCCTCTATTGGAACAATGAAGTGAAGTTCTCACTCATGGAAATGAAATATGCAAACAAAAATGGGTAAAATGAGACCCAAAAAGTCACTTTAAAAATAGATTTTTGCCTCCTACCTGTGCAACTTTCTTAAAAAAAATGGCACATTCCTAATTTTTATAAATTGTGAATCTGCCAATTTTTCAGGCCTAGTTCTCATTTTGGCTTGGCCTTGGTGATTTATCAATGTGTTCTGCAACACTGAAACACATATTGCACTACCCACAATATGCCCATTATATTATAACAAATGCATCAGGCAGTTTTCATCTATCATACTCACAATCAATCCTATTATTTTTTGTGATTAAAAGAATGTACATTAAAAAAAATCATCAACCAAGACCATGCACCTTCAAAACATGTTCTTGTTGACTTACATATAGCCCAACATAATCCACCTGACAATGATTCATCCTTTTCCTTGGCAAAAGGGGAGGAGAGACCTAAAGGCATAAAACCTTAATAGTAAAATCTTAAGATTGCAACTTCTAGAATTGTAATGGGAACACACTTTTCTATACATACGAGATCGGTTACAAAACTATAAAATGGAGCCATAAATTATCTTTTTTGAAGCACCAAATCCACAAAGTAAAAACTTACTCCAATGAAAAGGTTTGTCTACCTTATCAATTTACATTCAAAGCAAGTTATCTTCCAATTTGGAGAGTGTGGGTAGAAATTTGAACAAGGAATCTACATAGGCAATGAGATGGCATATTTATGAACATTATTGATATGAGCACACTACCAACAATGTGAATACTCACAAAAGAAAGTATGCAAGTATTAGAGGATATTGTGGAAACTGTCCACATCTCTATAAACCCATTTGTACTAAGACATATATAAAGAGTAAAAACTATGGGAGAGTGGTCATGTTTGACCCATTATATGCAACAGTTGTTTTTAGACAAGGAAATATGTTTATTCCAAAGTAAAAGTTACATTTCTAATGTTCCATGTAAGTATCCACTTGGGGTATCCACGAGTATCCAAATATGTAATTGCATGGATACAAGGAAATAACTCTCTACCTCTCAATGATAATTATGTCCTCCTACAAGTACTTCAACTAGTAAAGGGGTGTGAAGACAAGAACCTCAAAGCAAAAAGAACTACACAATACAAAAATAAAAAGTATCCAAAGATGCAATTGCATGGATACAAGGAATACAAAAATACACTTCATCCCCCCTCTACCTTTATAGAATAGATCTAGGGGAATAACAAAAAGATCCATAGAGAATAGGATTATAGTGGGAAAAATAAAGATGATAAGCAAAAAAATAACCAACAACAAAATCTACTAATTTGAACATGTGTCCACATGTACTCAAAAATTAGAGGAAACAAAAGAACCCAACTTGATTGATTATGCACTTGATAAAATGGTATTTACTTCTTTAGTAAAAAGGAAGAAAATCTTACCCTCTTTTCTATTGTCCTTTGGAATAAATCCTCTATGTATGGCATTGGGGTTTTGTGCTACACTCTATCCTTACTCTCCAACATTAAAATAAGAGTTCCAAAATTTGTTTCTAAATATGACAGATTTGTTTGAGCTTGGACCAAACCTAGTCAAATCTTATCAAGTTCGACCAAGATGCGATGAGCTTAATTATGTTTGCCTAAGCTAGTCAACAAGCTTGACCCAGGATTTTGAAAAGGAAGTTTGATAGAGATGACTGCTTTGACATATTTTGACAAATTTTCCCTTTTTGTATGTCTCGAAGAGAGAATCTGAACTAGTCTCCTCTTACCACAATGTGGCTAGATAAATGAGACAAATTAGAACCAATAGTATCCACTAAGAGATTGCGAGTGAGGGGCATTTATTCTGCCAAAAGATGCTCAGAACTTGCATCTGACTCCAGCCATTGTTTTTTGTGTTGTTGCATCCATAAGTACAAACACAAACTTTCCATCAAAGATGCTTGAACACTGATATGGGAAATTTCAACACCTCACTTCATACATATCAAAATACTTCATACTTCATACCTTTTATCCACAACCAGCCAACAATTCATACAAATAAGTGTTTAAAATTGTTTATGTGCACATTTGGTTTTGTTGTACTTACACGTGGACTGGTATTCTAGTGATTTGACTGTGCTCATACTATGTGTTAAATTTAAGTTATGCATATGATATTAATACATTGTTATTGTTGGTATTGTTACATGGTTATGCGTTTGTTGGATTATGTTGTGGTTTATGATTTGTGCATTAGGGTTAATTGTGCCTAGGTTATTTATGATTTTGTGCAATTGTGATTAAATTATGCCTATGTTTCCAGTGAAATTGTGAAATGTGGAGCTTGGGTGAGTGATGTCACCTAGCGGGAGCACTGAGTGATGTTACAAGTGGTATCAAAGCCAAGTTGCAGCACTGAGCCTACATGGGCCAGAGACAAAGCACACAGACATAGCACAGGGGCAAAATTTTGGAATGGTTTCCATCTGCTTGACCATTATCAAATAGGGAACATGGATTTTTTGGGTCAATTGCACTGTTCATTCACAAACAGGGGACAACAGTTTGACCCAATCTATTTTAAATTAGCAATATTTGGTTTTGTAGGGTATTTTCAACGTTTGACAGAGGTAGGGTTTCCAGAAATTACAGGTATGGGTCTCTATTTCGACAAGAGGTATTCATAATTTTGGGGAATTTATGACAATACAAGAGGTGTTCGGAATGGCTGTGTTACAAAGGCTTAGAAACTATCGATGAAATGCATGTGTATGGCATCAGGATAAATGATTCCATGTTGGCTAGTGTGATCTATACCTATGCAACCCTTTCAAATCTGTAAAAGGGAAACCCTGCTCATGATGATATTGAGAGAGCCAAGAGCCCAAGTGGGACTACATGGACTAAAGATGAAGCATATGGGTGAAATGTTTAATAGGTTTATAAACTATTTGAAAAAATATGCCCAAGGGATGTTTTCTTATGGAATCTAATGATTAAAGAGTATGCGAGGAAATGGCTCGGTGAGGAAGTCCTTGGCCTTTTCTCTCAAATGCTGGAGAGAAATATACAGCCAGACAATGTCACCTTTCCCACTGTGCTCCAGGCATGCACCAGCCTTTTGTCCCTACAAGAGGCCCAGGGGATTCATTATTACATAGCCAAGAATGGGTTGCAAACATAATTGTCCTTGGTCCAAACAATTAATTAATTTATATTAGTCAATGTCCTCTGTCAGATGACCCTACCCTTTAGAAAAGAGTGGTTAAAAGAAATTTTATAATATCAGCCACCTTTAAACTATAACCCAAGGCCACCATTTTAACAAAATACTCAGGCTTGGAGACTTATGAAGCTATGTGCTTCTTCTTTCTCTTGTTGCTTAATGGAATTTTCTCTATTTTCTTATCCTTTGTTTAATCTCTATGTTTTGCATTCTGCAGCTCATTCCCTTGTTTCCTTAATATGCTTCATATATCATTTTTTCTACATTGAAACCTTCAAATATTCCCAACTTTCAAACATGCCCAATCTTCAAACCTACAAATATCTCTTACCATCCTTATGTATTATTACATTTTTTTTAACTTTTGGTTCTCCTTTTTGCTTGAGCCAGTCCTACCTTTTTTTATAGTCTTGTCATTCTTCATTTTCCCTACACATGGCTACTATACTTCAGAATTACACAGATATTTACTCTATTTCCTCCTGTTGGAAGTTTCAAGGTTGAGATCTGTTTCACTGTCAAGTACTATAAGTGCAGAAAAAGCCATTTTGACCTGCCATGCAACCCATAGATAACATAAAAAATCACCTTTACCCTTGTCAGCATGATGTCAGCTACATGTTCAGATTTAACAATGGATTTTATCATTATGAGCTACCCAGGAAACCTTTACAATTGAAATTTCACCTACAAACACCCCTCTAAGTCTTTATTAGATAAAAATCTCTGACTAATGTCTCCAAGGCTCAAAGCTGAAATGGTTTCTAACCCAGGATTGAAAAAAAGGTGTATTGGTAAAGGTAATGTTAATGCTTGGGAGAGGTGCAGGGTTCAAATCTCCCTCCCCTCATGTTAACCTAGGTTTTCAGCACAATAATGCGACATTGGGGTTTGTAACAACTTTGGGTCACTTAATGTTTAAATGGATATAGTTGTTGCTTCACTAATACACTAGAAATGCTGAAATCTGCAAGCAATTCTCCTTGGACATCAAATATGGAATATTTTTCCACTTATCATCAAGTTGATTTGTGTCAGTGTGATCATTAAGTTAAATAAAATTCATCTCAAGCATTCTTATTAAATTTTACTTAAATATAAGAGTCCTTACCTGACCTACATGGGGGCAGAAAAGGAGCCATTTTTTACAGAAGTGATAGAATAGTAGTTAGAACAATAGTCTAAACTATTCTACAGAGTACCAAAAAGGACATAACAAATTAAACATGGTTCTAGCATTTATACATCACCTTAGTGTGTGATGGCCAAGAAAAGCAGAAGATAAATCCAAATCTAACTAATACACTAGATATGTAGAAATCTGCATGCAATTCTCCTTGGACACTTCAAATATGGAACCTTTTTTGACTTACCATCAAGTTGATTTGTTTCAGTGTGATCATTATTAAGTTAAAGAATATTCATCTCAAACATTCTTGCTACAATTTACTTAAATATAATAGCCCATACCTGGCCCACCTAAGGGCAGAAGAGGAAACCTTTTGGACATAAGAAAATGAATCATAGTTAGAACAATGGTTAAACTATTCTATAGAGTACTAATGAGGATATGACAAATAAACAATGGTTCTAGCATTTATAAAGTACCTTTGTGAGTGATGGCCAAGCAAAGCAACAGATAAATCGAAATCTAACTCCAAGATTTTGTGAAACCATCCATCAAAGTCTCCACAGAACTCAATCTAATGTGGACAATTAGAACAAATAAGCAACACCAATGAATTCAGTGCATATTGGATTTCTATAAAATTCTATAAAAGACAGATATAGGTTGACTCCTATATAATATATATATATATATATATATATATATATATTATATAGGAGTCAACCTGTATATGTCTTTTATAGAATTTTATAGAAATCCAATATGCACTGAATTCATTGGTGTTTCTTATTTGTTCTAATTGTCCACATTAGATTGAGTTCTGTGGAGACTTTGATGGATGGTTTCACAAAATCCTGGAGTTAGATTTTAAAGAAGAGATAGAAGTACAACCAAATAGCCAGATAGTTTTGGCCAAACAAAGGTCTTCACTTGTAAGTTGTAGCATAGACCCTACAGAACCCAATTTACTATCGAAACAAAATTTACAAGCACTCCTGGATCAGAGCATGTGAGTTTTCTAATACTTCCTACAGAGCATACAAAATATTTTCCAATACTTTCCACTATCTAAAAACAACACTACAAAAACTCTCCTTAACAAGACATCAGAATATCCAAATACAGAGTTAGTGCCATACAAAATTTCATCCAAGTAGATGTCAAAACCTTTGAATTTTGATGCTTTAGTGGCAGATGAAGTTTGAAATTTTTGTATAGCTCCTTAGGTTGTCATAGAAACTCTTTTTCAGGATGACACCTGTACATATCATCAAACATGATTTCCAAATTACTGAGGACTCTATTTTTAAAGTCTTCATCCTTTTTTTGGTTGCAATCCAAGCTTTTGATAACAGAAACAATAAATTCTAGGAGATTGATGGATTTCTATTAAAAAATGGTGTGTTGTTGAGTTGTCATTTCCTCCCACTCCATGGTAAAATCTTTCAGCTGATGGAGTTCAGCCAAATTTATTTTGTTGGAGAAACTTTGTTACAGCTACAGGGACAATTATCTAGGACTGGATGCTCACTTTGGCATGCTTAGCCATGAAAGCAACAAACCAATCTTGTGAATTAAAAGGATTTCCCTCTTGGTAACTTCTTGCTGCAACCAAGGCTTGTCCAATGGTGAGCTTGATCTCAATGCATAAATCACTCAGCCATCTTCAAGGGCAGAGAATTTGACACATTGG
This sequence comes from Pinus tabuliformis, assembly GCA_031772625.1. NCBI lineage: Eukaryota > Viridiplantae > Streptophyta > Pinopsida > Pinales > Pinaceae > Pinus > Pinus tabuliformis. The sequence goes on from CM062812.1 coordinate 553,957,823, forward strand.
GAGAGAGTTGAAGAAAACAAAGATGGTAGATTGTCTTCATGCTGAGAATTTGATGAGATGGCTATTGTTAGCCTTTATGACATATGTTTAGACATTTGTGTCTATTGTGTCTAATTTTACTTGTCCATTAGGTTCACATAACCTGGTTCTATATATGTAGTCACATGAATTTATCCACATGTGAATAATCACATGTATTTATCCACATGTGAATAATCACATGGTCAAACATATTTATCCACATGTGATTATCTTCTAGGAACTTATAATTTTTTATTTTTCCAACTACCTTGCTTACCCTGCCTATCATTTGTAATCTATATATTGGAGGTATGTGGAGTGAATTTTGTAAGAGAAATGTGACAAAGGTTGCAGTTGTCATCATGTGCCATTGAATATTATTTTATAGAAAAAAGCTATTCCCATACCCACATTCTAATTGCATGTTTTGATGTTTTGATTTGAATTAGAAGAAGATCATTTCCACATTGACAAACAACAACATCAATTGGAGAGATGGCACACTTGTAAGGTTGGTCCTCATGAGTTTGATTTGCCTTATGGGCCCTTCCTTCTATTTTGGATTTGCAGGGGTTATTGTGCATTCATGAGGTAGGGTACATACCATAGAGCATCTTCTCTTGTAAGATAGTGGGGCATACATCCCTCTGTGGCACATTTATGCCTGGAAGTTACAATTGCTTAGTAGGGCTGCACTTATCAAGGAGCATTTATTGCTAAGCAGGTGGTTGCATTTACTTTAGGAGTTACACTCCCTAAGGGATTTAATTAGCCAAGAATGGTGCACTCCTTGAGGCCATTAATGGCCAGTTTTTAACCCCCTCCTCTTGGCTTATAAAAAGGCAGAGGGCACACTAATATTTCAGACAATAGAGTTGTCTATGTTGTATCTTTCAGACATGTGTAGAGCTTGAGCATGATGCCAAGCTGCTATAATACTTTATTTTCTGAGTAATACAAAAACCATGTGATTGTTGTTGGAGCTTGTCCTTTCCATCTAGAACATTTCATATTGTTGCATGGTGTTATATCAAGCCCTATTTAGCTACTATATCTTGTTGTCATAATTTTCAAATTGCAGAATTTATGTCGTGTAGACATTATTTATCTGTTGTTGTAAATTAGCTCATGAAATGCAGTCTTTGCACTCCTGAATATTTCAGTATTTTAGTATATACTCATCTAAAGTTTTGATAGGTGCAATCTAAATGTTAAAGTTTTAGGAGCTGTAAAGTTCATTCTTTGAGTAAAGATCTGAAATATGGTGTAGAAAAATGACATGGTATCAAAGTTGTGCATATGAAATCTCTCAGCAAATCCACATATGGATGGGATTGTTTTCTGCGAGACAGAGCTTAACTCTAGTTCAGATCAAATCTCTTTAAATTTAAAAGAGGTTTTCATCTTAGATGATCCCTCTCGACCTTTGTTAGATCTAGAGTTAAGATAAATCTAGACTGTTATAGTTTATGTAATGTTCTATAGAGTAGATTCTGGCCTGAGGTACGTCACTCACCAAGAAGTAAGTCAAATAGTTGTGCACATTTTTATTTATTTGTTTTTCTTAAATTTTATTAATAGCATATGGTTTTATTTTGTTAGATTATTATTGTGAAATAAATATATATATCTTGATGGTGTCTGTAAACAAAAAAAAATAAGGGGCACTTCGAAGGAGGAATTGCCTCGTCCTCTAAAGGAAGACAGAAGAAGCAACTCATATTCGACCATCGCTATGGTTGGGTGTAAGTATTTACGAATGCTAACATTATTATAATCATCGACTATGTTTATGCAATGACCATGGTACTGAATGCATTGCAGATACAATGGCTGGAGGGATCCTGGTGAGGTTGCTCTGCTGGGAGGCAGAGGAATGTAAGGCAAAGCCGTTTCTCTCTGCTGCGATTGTGTTATTTTTAATTTTGTTGTTACTGTTATATTTTGTTATTATTGTTGTTGCCACTATTCTATTATGTTTTTTCATTTGCAGGTTTGTGTCATGCCTCTTACCAAAGCCACTGTGAATCTCGTATTTCAACAGGTAAGGACTGTAATTACTAAGTTTTTTATTCTAATGGTAAAGTTGGCTCATTCTGGCCTTCCTCATAGTCACACTAATAGGTAAAACTTATAACTATTATACTGAGCACAACATAGTATCAGAAATATAGATTAACTAAGTTCAGTTCAGAATGTACCGCGAGTACATATTGCGTTTAATCAGACGCAAAGAATCTTAACTCGATGTTTTTTATTGACTAATAAAAATATAAATAAAAGTTCAAGTTCTACGAACTCTCTGTTATACGCCTTGTTGCATGAGTTCTCTTCATTACATTCCAAAGAGGATTGGGTGGGGGTGTTGTGGAGGTTACCGTTCAATTCCACCTCATCATGGTCACGTATTTTAATTCTCAATGTTCCTATCTTGGTTTTGTTAATGGGGATGGATGGGAGATGTGATAGAGCCTTTTACACTCTTACAATGACAATACAGGAAGAGATAAATCATTTGCTGAGATCAAGTATGATAAGGCTGCAACTTACACTTCAATCAAACTAGAGCTTCCCAGTGCTGATATAGGAGCCCATTCAACATATGTGTTAATAGCATTAAGAGCTGTTGTAATTGTAGTAGCATGTTGTCTGGCTTTATCTATCTCATTGATCTTCACAGCACCTTAAGCTGCTACCAAATGTTGATAAACTAGCTGCACAAAAGTGAGTCTGTCTATCACCTTTTTCAAGCATGCAAATTAAAATCTAATTTTAACATGAATTTTTCCCTTACCTTATGTAAAAGAGGCAAAAAATTCTGATAAAGAATGTGTGAGTCTGTGCAATAACTTCCGACATCGATCTCTGCAAATCAGTCTCAATTCAAGGTGGACACTTCTACCTCAGTTGGGCTAGCTAGCTAATGGAAATGTGGTTACGAATTAGGATAGGTGGGGTGGAGAAACTTGGCTAGATGAAACTCGCAAAGGAAGGAGTCTTGTTTCAATAGGAATAATAAATATTTGGACTACTTTCTCGTCACCACGAATGGAATGGATGGGTATACATATCACTACTAGATGGGTGGGAACAGTAAAGAGATAGACAAACCCTTTACCTGGTGGGGCTCTACCTAATGTACCCATGTATAGCTTGTCTCCTAAAGAGAGTGTTGAACTTGAAAGACACTTGCAGCAACTTATGGATGTAGGCTGGATACAACCTAGTTCGTCTTCAAGTGGCTCTCTAGCATTTAGAATCCCCAAAAAGGACACAGGAGAACTACCTGTTGATCGATTGCTTGCTGGTTGGTCGAATCACCGGGGTTTTCTTGCCAGCAACTTGCCTAACCATTGGTAGATGGAGATGGATGATTTCACATTAGGTTGCATCAAACCGCATCAAGCCTTCTCGATGGATAGTTAGTTGGAGATAGAACGTGCCTATTACGTGCTGATTGAGTTTATCCATAAGCAGATCTGGAAAATCAAGATCGATACCCAGCAACAGAGACAACCCCTTCTCTTCCCATCCTGCACCATCAATCAAGGTGATACCTGTGACTGAGAATTGAGGGAAGAAGCTAATTACAAATATATAAGGGAATGCTAAGAAGTTGAGTGATGTTAATGGCATGAAAACTAACCCATGCATCATCACCTACTAAACCAAGCATCACCTCATGATGTTCACCATTAATTATCGCAAAGTGCATCATATCATAATAGACAACTACATAAAGCCGAACTACCCTAATGTCCAAGAAGCCAGAATAGGTCTAGAATCTCCTATGAAAGATGGGAAAACAAGAACCTGAGCAAGAGAGATGATAGTTTTTCCTATATTTATATTGTATTGTTCATTATTTAAAATCTGTTAGTTTGTTATTCTCTAGAAACTAATGTTTTGTAGTATGATGACAGAAGTTTGGCATTGTTCAAAGAAAACTCTACTTCAAACAAAGATTGGATGGATCCCATAATGAGCCAACATTCAAATGATACAATCTTTGCAGTTGTACCAAAGAGATAAGGGTTATGTGTAGATCATGGACATGCACTACCAGATGCTTGATGAGTACATTAATGTTGATACTGCTTTTGACAGGAATGCACTTCTAGTTGTGAGTATAGCTTAAATATCTGCCATGATATTCTAGGGTAGAGAAAATTGTTGCTAGCATGATCAACCTTGAGGTAGTGTGAGTGAGACAGCTCAACATGGGCAAGTATTGAACTTGACACATGACAAGTTCAGGCATCACTGTATCCGATATTTTGCACAAAGTGAGCCATGAAGCTCCAGCTCAGAGGGAGCCATAATCCCCGAACATCCAAAAGGGTTGATTTCAAATCCCATTGGGTAATGTAACCAGGAGAGCTTTGATGGTCAATCTATAGAATTTCATGATTTCCTTAAGATGGCATAGGTAATGAAGTGAGGGTTTGCAAGGTAGCAAATTTCCAAACATCCAGAGGTTTTCTTTCAAATTGCATTGGGTTTTGTTACATAACATGAATTTGATTTAACATTCCAATATCACCACATATTGTTTGTTCAAGATAAACATTCAGAATCTAAGAGGAATTAAGTAGATATATGTGGTAATTTTGATGGATGCATGCAATCTGGATTGAGAAATGAGAAAAGGCATTAGAAAAACTATGGAAAGAGGCAAGAGATATGAATATATTTTCCTGCTCAAGTAAACTCTGGGCCACCTGAAGCTTTGAAGAAATCCATCCAGCCATTGTTTGGAAGCAGATCCATGATGCTCAGCCTTCTTTTAGAGTATTTCGAATGAATGGGCCCCCTCACTTCAAGGACTTAAGTTTCATCCTCATTAGTTATAGCGCTCAGGTGGGGCGTGGTCCATCTATTATTTTATTCTGGGGTGATCCGCTTCTGGATGGATGGGTCTGTGATGAGTCAAAAGTGCGAAACCTAATCGTCGCTTTCCTTTCAGGAGAGACAAAACATACAACAAACTTATTAGTGTCCCCCCTGGTAAAGGGGTAGAATTAATTATGATGCACCGGGATATCAAATTCTTTGTTTTCTTTATCCAAATAGATGATTTAATACATTTCAGGTTATTCCTTCCTTCCATCTTCGATGCATTTGGCTTTAGTGAATAAATCCAAGTGGTTCCCAGGATCCAAGACTGGGTGGGTTGCTGTAGGTCAAATTGACATTCATTCTGTAAGCTAAAGGTCTTATGCAGTCAGAGTAAAGAAATGGTAGTTGTAGTTTAATCCCGTCTCGAAAAGTTGTGCTACCCACAAAGCATTCCTTGGCTGAAGGCAATAGGTTGGTGCATCCAATAACAAAGGTTGGGTAAGGCACGGAGTGGATGTAACTGTACAGAGTAAAATAAGTGCCATACGTTCCTTCTAAGCATTCGTCAAGGCAAGTGGTTGATTGGGAAGCCCACCCGAAATGACGTATATAAAGGCCTGATCTAAACCAGGTTCACTCGAAGATAAAAAAGAAGTTTATTCTCCTGCCTGATATGCTGTATTTCAATTAAAAAGGTGTTATTGATAAATAAAGTCTAAAAAAGCCCACCCGATATACCGGGAAAAAAAAAATTTAATTTAAGATATGGAACTCAATCTATATATACTAAGATGATCAATAATACCACGATTTATAGAGAGTGGTTATAAACATGTTGGATGCAACCATTTGCATGCTTCGTCTTGGTATTCTTGTCTGCCTCGATGACCTGAGCCATTATGGTGGGATAGGCTCTTCGACTGTCCACATCGATATTTGGTTAGTGCTTCTTCTCCGTCTGGTCCACTTCAAAAATCACTCCCATTATGGTGGTCTAGGCAGTTTAGACACACGATTACCTGGACATTCTGGGGGAGCAGTGTCCATAGTCATCCCATAATTTGTCCTATCTCATCAGCCTCAGAACACTCACTTGAAGACCTGTGCACCACCACGAGCATGAAAATTCACACAATCACCCAATATAACACGATATCTACATGCTCTGTAGTACTATCAATAATCCCTCCCCAGTACAAATAGAATCAAGTAGCAACAACGCAGTCAGAAGAATGGAAACAAAGAATGCAAACGGAACTGTGTGAATGTGGACGCTGAAACAATCCAGAATTGCCCTGAAGGAGGAATATAAGAACAAGATAAGAATAGCCCTAAACGCGGCATCTAAGCACCTGAAAGTAGGCATATGAGCACTGGACCTACCCAGAATAACCCGCCCTGAAGAACGCATATAGCAGTACCAATTAATATGAAGCATATAAAATACTACCACTATACAGAAAGCAGAACACAGACAGACTGATAGAAAGAAAGGATATGAACCTGAGAGCAGGATGAGGCCCATGGAAATGTGAACCTAAATCCCAGAGAAATGGAACCCGGAATCTGAATCCCAGAGATCTCAATTAGACCGAGCGAAGCGAATCAATTATACCACGCACAACGAAGATAAGATAGACAAATTTGTAATGTGGTTCGGAGCTTTGATCGTGTCTGATCCAATGATAAAGAAATGAATGCGGAAACCTAAATAGAAATGTGAAGGGAAGATAATAGTATAAAAGAAAACTACGAGAAAGGGCATTGACATAAATAGCCTCTAGGTCTTTTCTAGTAATATCGACTCCTAAAATCGATCATTCAAGTGGTTAGTGGTAAACCTCCATGAAATATCTCAGGTGATTAGCAGGTAACATAGATACAATCAATTTTGTTAGCTAAATCGCAAATTGGGCTATAGCGAAGAAAGATAAATAATAATACCATGATTTACAGAGAGTGGTTATAAACGTGTTGGATGCAACATAATTAATTGAAAGCACAAGAAAAGATAAGGGTTAACAGCAAAAAAAACATAGAAAATGAACGGTATATACAGTTCGAAACATGAAATAAGAGCACAATTTAGAACCTGGAGCGAATAAAAACAACCTTCCTTTGCTCCTCGGATGGAAGATTGGGATTGGGAGCATCCTCATCCTTCTCCTTCTTCCCGTCCTTTCTGTTATCCATGGTTGTTGCTTTGCGGTGCATAGTCTTCCGATTCCAGAAAGAAAATAGATTGTTTGTTGGAAGAGAATTGAGAATTAACCACAGAAACCCACCTCCTTCACTCCCTTTTGCTTTTTTGGTTGGGAATAAAATATCTCCTTTTGAAAAGAAAAATTCAAAAAAGTTTACAATATCCGCTTAAATGGCCCACATTTTCAATTGAGAAAACGGATTCGAAACTCAACTCCCGCTTAAATAGCCCATGGAAAATGGATTCGAAACTCAACTCCCGCTTAAATAGGCCACGGAAAACGGATTCAAAACTCAACTACCATAAAAGAAAAATAAGATGGTTTGACAACAAATTTTGTAGATACTACTTCAAATAGGTAATACATTAACATAAAGGATACAAGATTTAAACTCAAAATTTGTTCCGCAGTCTCAATTGGGATGAAAGACAATAACCAAATTAGCAATCACTCCATTAGGTGACATAGCATAATTTTTTTTTTTAAAGAGTGAAGTGATTTTTTTTACATATATTATTTCTCTTTTTATAATTTAGTTCAATTTATCTTTAAAGATCTCAAAAGATCATTTATTTTAATGAAGATGAAATCATCCTTAATGAAGAAAGTCTAAGTCCCAAGCTAGATGTTACACACTAATAATATCATGAGAAATTTATTTAAGTCCACTCAAACCATCTTGGGACTCTTCCAAAATTAAACTTTGAAAATCTCAAGGAAAAAATTATTTCACCATAGAAAAAGTGAAAGTGCCTTTTGGATGTTTTTAGTCCCCTTGCTATCCATACATCTAATTATTGTGGAAGAAATTCAATATCTATCCTAATTTGAAGGAATAGTTTCAACAAGGACATTGATGTGACCCTCGAGAACTAAATCCAAGAATTTTTCTTTGCTTAATATGATAGGGAAATTCATCTTCTCTTATCATGTACCCACCCCCCTAAGTGGCATTAAGGAGGTGAGTTAATGGAATTATTCCTCTTTAAGTACTATTATAGGGTCCCTTTTGAACTTGTATATGTGTTATGCTCAACAAGAACTTTCCAACCATTGTATTCTTGCTTAATTATGAGTCATGCATCGAAAGATATGACCTTCTAAAAAATTCTTCAAGTTCTCTTTGTCTTAACCACACTAGCAATCATACTAGTGATGTGGCAACAAGTTCACCATGCATCTGTATTTTTCCATGTCACAACTAGTATAATTCACCGTTGGGTTCACACTTGTTGAGACATTCATCTTTTCTTAATGACTTATTGGGTTTGTTCTTTGCTTAATATGATAGGCAAATTCATCTTCTCTTATCATGTACCCATCCCTCTAAGTGGTTTGTTCTTTGCTTAATATGATAGGAAAATTCATCTTCTCTTATCATGTACCCATCCCTCTAAGTGGCATTAAGGAGGCGAGTTAATGGATATTTTTTCCTCTATATGTACTATTATAGGGTCTCTTTTGAGCTTGTATACATGTTTTTCTCAATAAGAACTTTCCAACCATTATAATATGGCTTAATTATGAGTCATGCGTAGAAAGATATGACCTTCTAAAGATTTCTTCAAGTTCTATTTTTCTCAACCACGTTAATGATCATAATGGTGATGTGACAACAAGTTTACCAGGCATTTGTATTATGCTATGTCACAACTAGTATGATTCACCCTTGGGTTCACACTTGTTGAGACATTTATCTTTGCTTAACTTCTTATTGGATTATAAAGCTACTCCCTCATAAAAAGTTCTAGACATGTATTTAAAGAATGTAGATAATGACCCATCCAAATGTTGATAAAGACAATAGAACATCCCTTGAATCTCATAATAAATGGGGGCATCTATAGATGAGGTGATATTTTAATTCTATCTCGTGTATATGGAAAAGCTAGCAGATGTTATTAAGAAGAGGAAGGTCATTATGATTAGTTTCAACTTGACGTGAATGTAAACCCACTTTGAACGCATCAAGGAAAATCTAAAGGGCAACATTCGATGCTCTTATGCATATGTGGTTAAACAAAAAGGCCCCCTTTCATTTGCATGAAGTGTTCCTGGTACAAATACATGTTAGATTCGAGGCCCTGAAAATATGAAGTCTAATTACATTGAATGTGTTTTCTATAAATAACCTCTCTAACAACTTTACACAAACATACAATGATGTCATTCACATTGGAGGTGTAAATCACTTGAATTGTGTTACAACTTTAATCGCTCCCCCACAAAAATGTGTCATGCTTCCTTGTGATGATTCTTCAACTCTATTGGAGAACAACCTCACAATTTAAAAGGAATTTAAACATGATGTAACTTTAATAGTGACCCACATTCACCCCCTCGCTCACCACTCATGTCTAATTTAAGGCCATTTCAAGCATTGATGTGGATAATATCATTTTATTTTCTCTTATGTATATTATTCTACATTGACACAATTGAGTTTAGCGGTTAAGGACTTAATATTTAGGGGATTTAGGTGTTAGTGTTTAAGTGGTTAGTAGTTAAGGTGCTTAGGTGGTGAAGGGTTAGGGGTTAAGGGTCACAGGTTAAGAGGATAAGGATGTATGTCTTAGGAGTTGGTTCATGGATTATAGGTTAGGGGTTTGTGTCTTAAGATTTAATGAGTCAAGGGTTTTATGGGTTATGAGTTGTGAGTGTAGGGGTTAAGGGATTATGGATTAGTGGTTAAGGGGATAGAAAATTTAGTAGTTATGGGTTAAGGGCTTATGTTTTTTAATAATTGGACTCCTAGTCCCCGTATCACCACTATTGGGGATTCCCCTATCAATTTCTCTTTCTACCTTCCCTCTAGGTCCCCTACACCCTATGAAATTAAGTCTTAAGGCCCCTTCTCATTCTCCAATGCTAGGATTATAGATCTTAGTAAACCATGCTTTTACCTCCAACTTCTACCATCCATGCTACCCTTGTGTCCCCTTTCCCCATTGAATATACCATAACATACCCCCCCACAACCTTTTTTGTCATGTCATTCCACTTTTTTAATGTTATGACCCCCCAAATTTGGTCCCAATGCCCCTACAACTACACCCTTGGTCCCCCTTGGCTAAGGGATTAAACACATTACAGTTTATGGGTTGTGATAAGGAAGCCCCTAATCCCCTTATCACAACTAGAAATAGGCTCATGAACACCATCAATCTGTAGGTGTTGCGATGAAAGAATTAATGAATACAAAATTTTTGGTCAATAGGACAAGGATCATCAAGATGTTAAACCATCCAATGTAAAGATGGTTTTCAATGCTAGTGACCTAGTCACATAAAACACCCCATAAATTTGTGATTTGGGACACCTCTACAATTCAATAATTAATCCAAAGTGAGAGGATTCATTTTTCAGGTGACAATGGAAACAACCTTGAGTTGAAACAAAGTGACACTTTGTGAGCCTTGCACAACTAGGGTGTCGATTTCATCATCAAAAAGAGGCACAATTGACAAGTGGCAACATCTCACATTTAGGGCACTTGGTCACATATCGTTATGCATGTTTTTCCACCGAGGGTACCTTTCACATTTCCCAAGGCAAAAATTACATATTTTGATTTATTTTGGATAATTTGTCACATTCCACTAGCTTCATGCATGAAGAGGAGCTCCCATCCTTTAAGAATATTTTGGAGGATTTCATGGCATAGTCAAGGGTCACATGTATAAAAGAAGAACACCATAGCCAAGAATCAGAAACGTTGCATTTGTATCACATGACGTAAAGGAGAAGGACATAGGTGAAGAGCACTCCATTTAGAAACATAAAAAAGTTTGTTTATGTCCTCTTTCCAAAGAAGAGGAGATATCTTGTGACAAAAAGCCCAAATTATCGACAAAGGAAGACTAGGATAACGGTTTACTCCATTCACATGTGGAGAGACATTCATGTATCTTAAGGTGTGTTTTATTGTTGAGTTCACATATTTGGAAGCACAATTGCACAAGTGGAAATATCTCACATTTGGGGCACTTGGCTACAAATTTGTATGCATGTTTTCTATTGAGGGTATCTTTCACATTCCCCAAGGCACAAATCAAATATTTGGAGTTATCTTGGATGACTTGTCACATTCCACTAGCTTCACACATGAAGAAGAAATCCCATAATTTAAAAATGTTTTGGAGGGTTTTCATGGCATAGTCAAGGGTCATATTTACAAACAAAAAAAACGTTTAAGTCAAGAAAATAAAAATTGACATTCACATCACATGTGGCACAAAGGAGAGGAACATAGGTGAAGAGTGCTCCATTTTGAAATATCTAGAACAACTTGTTTATGTCCTATTTCCAAATAAGATAAGATATCTTGAGACAAAGGGCCCACATTGTCGACAAAAGAGGACCATGTATTGGAAAAGATGTGCTAACACATGCCAGACAGTGTCAATGCATGATGAGGAGTGTTAGGGAGTGCCAGGACATCACAAGGGAGAACTAGGTAAAAATACATGGAAATGAATGAATAAGAGTGTGTGCCAAGGAGTGTAAACAAATCCAGGTGTCTCAAAGATAATGTGTGTTAGGAGAAGGTCAAAATAGGACTTGTAGGAGGCAATCCTATGTTTACAATAAGGGGATAGATAAAACAATTTCAAACAAAGGGAGACTTTGGTTGGGGACAATATTGTTTTTCCATTGACTTGATTGGGTTCCTATGTCACAAAAAAAAATTAAGGCTATCTATGAGGGCATGAGAGCTAGGGAGTGCCAAGGTGTGCCAAGGAATGCCAAGAAGTACTAACACACGTTGGACAGTTCGAAGGCATGATATGCATGCCAAGACAAGCCAAGCGCTAAGGCATGCCAAGATGTGCCAGGTGCAATGGTGTGGCGCAAACGCATGCTAGGGAATGTGAGGTCCAAGTACCAAGGAAACACAATGGAGAACTAGTTTCATATGCATGGAAGTGAATTGTTAGCAAGTTCCAAGTGTGCTAAGCAGGGAGTGACAAGGTATGCTAGGCAATGCCAGGGCATGTGAGAGTGCTAAGGAAGCATACCAAGATGTGTCAAGTGCCAAGGTGTGCCAATGCGTGTTAAGGAGTGTTAGGGAGTGCCAGGGAAACACAAGGGAGAACTAGGTGAAAATGCATGGAAATGAATGAATAAGAGTGTGTGACAGGGAGTGTCAATGAGTTTCAGGTGTGTTAAGGAGAGAGTGACATGGTATGCTAGGCAACGCTAAGTCCCAAAAAAAGTAAGGGTAGTTGTGAGGGCATGATAGCTAAGGAGTGCCAGGGCATGCCAAGGAATGAAAAGGTGTGCTAACACATGCTAGATAGTGTCAATGCATGTTGAGGAGTGTTAGGGAGTGCCAAAACATCACAAGGGAGAACTAGGTCAAAATGCATGGAAATGAACGAATAAGAGTGTGTGTCAAGGAGTGTCAACGAATTCCAGGTGTCTCAAGGATAAAGTGTGTTAGGAGAAGGTCAGAATAAGACTTGTAGGAGGCAAGCCTATGGTTACAATAAGGGGTTGGACAAAGCAGTTTCAGACAAAGGGAGACTTTGGGTTGGGCACAACATTGTTTTTCCAATGACTTGGTTGGGTTTCCAAGTCACAAAAAAAGTAAGGCTATCTACGAGGGCATGACAGCTAGGGAGTACCAAGGTGTGCCAGGGAATGCCAGGAAGTACTAACACACACTAGATAGTTCCAAGGCATGATAGGCATGGCAGGATGTGTTAGGTGCCAAGGTGTGGCGTGAATTCATGCTAGGGAGTGTGAGGGTAAAGTGCCAATGAAACAAAAGGGATCACTCGTTTAAAATGCATGGAAATGAAGTGTCAAAAAGTTCCAGGTGTTCTAAGGAGGGAGTGAAAATGTATGCTAACCAGTGCCAAGGCATCATAAGGGAGAACTAGGTGACAATTCTTGGAAATGAATGAATAAGAGTGCGTGCCAAGGAGTTTCGGCGAATTCCAGGTGACCCAAGGACGAAGTGTGTTAGGAGAAGTTCATAATAGGACTTGCAGGAGGCAAGTCTATGGTTGTGATAAGGCATGTCCAAAGTAATTTTAGACAAAGGAAGAATTTGGGTTGGTCACAACATTGTTTTTTCAATAACACATGCTAGGGAGTGTTAGGGAGTGTTAGGAAAAACAAGGGAGCACTAGTTTTAATTACATGGAAATGAATGAATAAGAGTATGTGATAGGGAGTTTTAGCGACTTCCAAGTGTGCTAAGGAGGGAGTGACAAGGTATGATAGGCAGTGCCAAGGCATGCTACATTGCTAGGGGAAAATGCCAAGATGTACCAAGTTCCAAGGTGTTCCAATGTGTGCTTAGGAGTGTTAATGGGTGCTAAGGAAACACAAAGGGAGCACTAGGTCAAAATGCATGGAAATGAATGGACAAGAGTGTATGATAGGGAGTGCAACAAGTTCCACGTGTCTTAAGGAGGGAGTGACATGGTATGCTAGGGAGTAGTAAGGTATGCTAGAGTGCTAGAGTAGCATCCGACTAAGATGTGCCAGGTTTCAAGGTATGCAATGCATGCTAGGAAGTTTTACAGAGTGCCATGGAAAAACGAGAGCCCACTAGGTTAAAATAATGCATGGAAATGAATGAATAATATTTTGTGACAAGAAGTGTCAGTGAGTTCCAGGTGTGTTGAGGGAGTGACAAGATATTCTTTGTAGTGCTAAGGCATGCTAGAGACTAGGGAAATGATATGCCAAGATGTGCCAAGTGCTAGGGTTTGGCAATGCATGCTAGGGAGTGTTAGGCAGTGCCACGGAAACACAAGGGAGCGCTAGTTTCAAATGCATGGAATGAAAAAATAAGAGTATGTGACAGAGAGTGTTAGTGAGTTATAGGTGTGTTAAGGAGTGAGTGACAAGGTATGCTAGGTAGTGCCAAGGAATGCTAGAGTTCCAGGGTGACATGCCAAGATGTGTCAGGTATCATGAAGTGTTAGGGAGTGCCATGGAAACATAAGGGAGAACTAGCTCAAAAATGCATGGAAATGAATGAATAAGAGTGTGTGATAGGGAGTGTTAATGAGTTTTAGGTGTGTTAAGGAGGGAGTGACAAGGTTATGTGTTAGGTAGTGCCAAGGCATGTTAGATTTCCAGGCATGTCATGGAGTGCTAGGGAGTGCCATATCATGCCAAGGAATGTAGGGGGTGCTAACACGTGCCACATAGTGACAAGAGATTGTTAGATTTTCTAGGTGCTATGGCATGTCAAGATGTAAACTATGTTACTCAGTTGTTTTATGGCCATGGTTAGACATGAGCCTTGAAATGATAACTTGTAATTTGTTAAGTTGGATAAGTTGAAATTATAGATGAGTAGCCTAAGATGAGTTATAGTCAGTTCTTAGGTGAACAAGGCATAGTCTAATTGTAGTAATTAACTATAACTTGGTCAAGTTGTTGTAGTCGAGGCAAGTCTTTGTTGGGTTCCCAAATCTAAAAAAAGTAAGGGTAGTTATAGGGCATTATAGCTAAGGAGTGGCAGGGCATGCCAAGGAATGAAAAGGCATGCTAACACATGTCGAATATTGCCAATGCACACTGAGGAATGTTAGGGAGTGTTAGGGCATCACAAGGGAGAACTAGGTCAAAATACATGGAAATGAACAAATAAGTGTGTGTACCAAGGAGTGTTAATGAATTCCAGGTTTCTCAAGGACAAAGTGTGTTAGGAGAAGGTCATAATAGGAATTGTAGGAGGCAAGCCTATGGTTACAATTATAATGGATTGGTCAAAGTAGTTACAGACAAAGGGAGACTTTGGGTTGGGCACAACATTGTTTTGCCAATGACTTGGTTGGGTTCCTATTGATGGTGATGGACCCGCCAACATGTCAAGGGGATCTCCCTAGTAAGAAGTACAAATTAGACCTTAGAGTGTTTGGTATAGGATTCCTAGTAATGGGTCGTAAGGTAATGCCTTGACCGCGATGTTGCACGGAGGCAAGTAGGATAACTCTATCAGTAGCAAGGGTGTGACTGATGTAGTGAGTCAAGGAATGAGTATGAGAGGTTCCAACACTTCAAAGGGGGAGGAAGGTGAATGTGAGTTCCAGGTTGAAAGGGATCAGTCCCAACCCGGCTAGGAATACACCACACAAAGGACATGCAGAGCTTCCAGCAGAGTGGTCGACACGGATGTCAAAGTCCCAACATACAAGGTAAGATAACATGAACAACACTCACGGTTCATATAACAAGGTTCAAAGAAAGGTCTGTCTGTTGTCCAGCAGAGCATTCGAAACGGATGGTGACATCATTAAAAACATATGCAACACATTAACAGCAAGATTCATATAATTGCACGTGAATCAGTTCATACACAAGTACATAAGTTAAACAACATATATCATTAAGGCAACCGAAGCAGTCCAAATACAATAACAACATATGCATGAAAATGTGATGGGTTTTATTATATAAAGAAGTGTAAGTCACAATCATACAATACACTATGTAAACCTGCTAGCCCTACCAGTAGAAAGTTACAGCCACATCCACCTGCTCCTCCAAAGAGATGTACTAGCTCTCTGTAGTGGAGAAGTCAAGGCATGTTACAATACTGTCCAAACCTTCTTCAAGATAGTCTTAGTAGAAGCTTGGTTGACCAAAAGCATATACAATGACTTATGAGGGGCTATTAATAGCAAAGGGTGGGGTGACCCTTAACATCCCCCTTTGTGACCGTTCAACTACCCTCATGACTCTTCACCTACACTATGACTGTTACATTCACTCTTGAGACTTGACCTACACTTGACATGACTCAACAATACAAAGCACATGTACCCATGTGAATAATGGCTTGAACAAGCCAACTAGATACCTCACTGACTTAGACAACTATAGAAGTCCAATTGCTCGACATCCTCATGTTGATCAATAGTAACATATTGGTGCCAAGATTGGTAGTCTCTGATAGTGTCCGTGTGTTCCACTGTGACACCCGTCTAGAACCTCAACCTTGCCTCCATGGCATCCGGGTCCACTGCTTGGGATCTTTCGTCCAACTCATATGAAAGAATGTGCAACAATGTCCTCAATGTGGACGGACTAGGAACATACTTGCGCATGATGTCTGCACTGATAGGAAAATGTGGGTGGCGATGCGCATTAACTCATCGAAGTATGAGTCAAGCTCTTTTTGGACCTTCTTCTTGGTCTTCGCTTGGGTGAGAGTCCCAAGTGATGGAATCACATATATGTGCACAACATCCTCCATGCTCTTGAATACTTGTGCATGGGGAGCTTGTATGCGAGTGATAAATTGTGGTAGGATTTCATAGTTCCAGATCTGACTCCAGATACGTGCTTGTAGCTCAACTGCATTGGCCTTCATCGTTGTGGGCAAACTAATCAGGGCTCCTTTATACTTCATCGTCCATGCTCGCATGTTATCAACGACAACATGTATGTTCTTCAATATGCGAGCTCTTCTCACACATGGATGTTGCCATCTGTGAAGATGAATGACTGTTTGATGCACGGTACTGAACATGGAGTACAATGCCTGCATAACTGTGTCCAAAGACAACACTTCCTCCAGTATTGCCCTCTTTAGTTTAGCTCAGGTGTACATTGAAACCAAGTCTCCTCCCTGCTTGGCCACCTGTAGTTCCTTCTCCATTCACTCATTCTCAGCTATGAGCAAGCAAACACTAGAGCTAGTGGCTTCAACATACACTCTATTTACATCAGCCAAATCAGCTGGGTCCTTATGCACATTAGTCATGATCACTTGTTCTTCAACTTGCTCAGGGGATGTTCGGTCCTCCAAAGTTGGTACTTTGTCAGGGTGCACAACTCTATGTTGAGATTCATCAAAGGAGTTTTCACACATCTCTGCTTCCGTCTGACCACCAAGGATCTCAATGCATCCTTGGTCATTCGAGACTTTCTCATCATCTGGATGCATTGCAGCAGGTGAGTTGACCTCTTTGTGGTGAGGCATGAGGTCAGTGTCTTGTTCCAATTCTAGCTGCTCCATGTCTGCATCCAACTGTTTGAAAGCCTGTTCTATCTCATGAGAAAAGTCTTGCCCCTGTGAGGGCTCACCCTGTTCACCTGATGCCAGTTGTTCAGAAGAATCAACTACTTGTATGGGCGTTGCCTTGCCTGTCTGAACGTGATGCACCCCCTGCTGAATCTACTGCTATTGCGCTTCCTTCTTTTGTGTGTGCAACTCTTGTTCTTTCCAGAGTTTCTTCCTCAGCTCATGCAACTCCTTCTTTGTTTCTTCCATTCTCTTATTATCTTTTTGCCTTCGCACAATTCATTTTTCCTGTTGTTGAATTTTATGTTGAATAGTCATAGCTTCTTGTTCTACAAGTGGATCTGCTCAAAACTTGTAGCTTTGTTCCTCCTCCATGCGGTCGAAAATCTTTCTCTTCCCCTTGTCACGCGCAGGTATGATTAGCTTTGCTACCTCTGTTGTTGCTGCTACAGCTGGTGTTTCCCATGGTACTGCTTCATGCTGCCGTGCTAACCATTCTACGGTGAAACTAACCTATTCAATGGGTCTGGAATGATGGTAACAATACCTCCATGAGACTTCCTCAACCCAATGAAATGCCCCATGGATCCAATTGAACTAAAATCTCATGCAGTGATCCTTGAAAATGAAATGTGGGTCATACGGGCTGAAGCTTCGAAGGTCGAATGGGTACTTCTTCATTTGTTCAACTTCGAGATCTGCTTGCTTGATGCTCTTGATCTCATATAACCCAACCCACAACAGAAGAGTGGGCCAAGGTGCCTTCTTCTTCCGTTGTAGCCTAGCTGTTAATCCTATTGAGATATGATACACTACTTCTTGCATGACCAACACGTCCAAAGAAAACTTTGGCAGAACATGTGGAGGCTTCTCCGCACTAAACACTCAGATGAACATGTCGTCCAGTGAGGCATACCAATCTGCAATGCCTAATAATGCCTTCATCACTTCTTCTGACATGCAGGGTGGATCCTATTCAAATATCAACCTGTACATTGGGGTGACAAGATGGTCAGACAACCGTTTGATCACTCCTCTGAAGCTGCACTTGGAGAATAGCTTGAAATATGTGCTCACAATAGTCTCCACTGGTGACCATGCCCACTCTAAGCCCAAGAACTCATGTCAGGCACAGGCTGTATCTAGAATATAGGTAGATATATAAATATATTCATGCATTCCTTCAGGCAACTGTCGAGCCTTTGTGACTTGCTCCTTCAGCTGATGAGCCAGTATGCCAGACCAGTTGCATGGTCTTCCTTCTCTGGCCAGTTGGTCCAACGCGACCACCCAACTCTGAGGGAAGGTCTCAGTGCTTACTTGGCCACTCAATCAACATGCGAATATGACCAAGTATTGGTATGCCTTCCTCAATATCTTCGTCTTATAGATCCGGTTAGGGGTCATCTTGAAATGAGCTAGCTCCTTTACCCAATCCTTCAGAATATCTCTGGAGTGGCCTCTATTGTTGGGCAAGCTGAACGGAGGGGTCATGACAGTCATGGGCTCGTCCATCTAATACATCTCATCATAGTCTCGTTCCCAGAAGGTTGCAAGCTTCTTCCCACTGACACTGCTCAAGGTCATCGTTTCGGGGTCAGTGTGGGAGACGATCCAATGAATCATATCCGCACATGGGAACGTCGGCTATTTGCATGCAATCTAGTATAGGCTGGACTTATAAATGTTCATGTACACCTGATAGTCTTCAAGGTCTTCCCCAAAAGTACCTAAAAAATTTTCATTCACCTCTTGCCACTTCAGTTTGATGTCCTTGTCTAGATAGAACTTGTATCTTCGTAGATCGACATGCTAGAGGACACCTGTTCAACTGTTGTTCCAACTGCAACAACATCAGTGTCCTGGGATCCTGTTCTCTTGGAAGCCATTGAGATAGATTAAAACCTGAAAGATATGGAAACAAGCAGCATGCACAGCAAGAAATATGTTAGTGAAAACAAAGAAAATCCAGGGAAGGTCACAACATATACCTTGGAACTGATGAGAAAGATTGCGCAAATGTCACTGGGAGGCTGAGTGATTAGCTACCAAAACTATGCAAAAGGTAGTTTGGACTAATTGGGAGGTTGAACTAGCAGTTGGATCTACAAAATGCACAATTCAGTTGGGAAGTTGGCTGCTGGGATTGCGCAATGCGCGATTCCAGCTGGGACAGACTGCTCGCCCAGAGACAGTTTTGCACAAAATTTTGGGCCAAGCAGCCACTGACCTCTAGAAATGCGCAATTCAGTACAGGAGGTCAGTGTTGGGCAAGAATGTGAAAATCTGGAGAGGAAGGTGAGCCTTCCTTCTCCAGCTTGTGCAATGAAGCCTTGGTGAAGGCAGAGACTAGGTCAAAGTTGGCCCTACTCACCGACAGGAAACTGAAAGCAAGTAAGTTGATGAAATGCATGATGATACTAAGTGATAGTAGAAGTGATAAACAACGCATGAAAAAAATGAATGGAATATTGAGCAAACAATTCAACATGCATGTGGGTGAGGCCATTCGCCGGTTGGTCGAATGTCCGTGCAAAACAATTTCATGCATGTGACAGCAGTGAGATAGCAACAAAAATTGAAACAAAGCTAGGACAAGATAGAATACATGTAAATGATAGCAGGAGTTCAAAGAAATCAAGAAAAAAACACTCACACAAGTGAATACACAAAAGCGACAGAAATGTTGAAAAAGACAAATTGAGGCCACTTACCCGTGAATAGTTGAGCCGGATGTGTCGCAGAGTCCTGGATGTGTTGTGGGATGTTAGAGCTCCAATATTGATGTGAAATAATGAGATCTGATGCGTCGAATAAATAAGTTTGGTCTCAAGACACGCATGCCACAAATCTAGGAAAAAGCGACACTTGGAGGGAAACTTCTAAAACAACTTTGCATGTAACTCTCAACTACTAAAAATAGCTCCCTAAATCATGGGATACCTTTTGCATGTTGCCTCTTTCTATTCCGGGAATATCAAGTCATGCATGCATGCAAGTCAAGTTTCCTTGGTCCCAGGTGAAACTGTTCAACGAGACTATCCATGCATGCTAGTGCTCAACTGCTTGGGAAAAATGTGCATTCCTAATTGTAAGCTGGGCTGACAGCCCAAGGGGATTGCACAATTTCTGTGCCCAGCAATTGACTGTTGCCCAGATTTGCGCAATTTCTAGGCCCAACAACTGAATTTTGCCCAGATTTGTGCAAATCCTTGGCTGAATTGCCTGTCGGTGGGAAAAATTGCGCAATCCCTGCTAGGAGGGTTGGTTGGCAGGATTGCGCAATCTTGAAGACCAACAGGTTGTCAAGGAGGATTAGGCAATTCCTGGAGGAACAGACTGGTTTCACTCCAAGAATGCGCAATTTCCAAGGGGAAGCTCTGTCGCGCGGAATGGGTCGATCTTGCGGACAAGATAGACCTTCCTAGAATCTAAAGAAGACCTAACGACAAGCAAACCAACCAGACACTATCTTTCTCTAAATATGCTTCAATAAACAATAGAAAACAAAGGTTTTTAGGGCCTACCTTTGGTCCAACGCAAGCTTGTGGATGCCCTCGCTCTTTTGATCCAAATGAGCTCCTCTTCGCGAATATGCAAACACAAACAAGGCAAACAAATTAAATAGTACCTGAAAAACCAATTGCATGAAACATATTTAACATGAAAGTCAAGGAGTCCATGAAACAAATAACATAAGATACTTGTTGAGAAAAATGAGTTTGATTGTATTAATTCAAAAGAAGAAGAACTTTACAACCTTTGCCTTGACACTGTACAAGCTACTCCCAGGGTCCAACAAGATGTCTCCTCTACTTTGACAAGCTTCACTCACTCTCCAATGGAACCAAGAGGTATGTGATCTTTCCTCTCAAGCTCAACCAAAGAGTCTTGATTTCACCAGCATTTACCCTCAAAAATGTTCAGCTTCTAACCTCTCTAGTCCTCACCCCAATGCCTGTATTTATAGTGCAATGGAGGGAAGTTACTAGGTCCTCCTTCAAAGGGATAAAGCCCTCCTTCAAAGGGATAGCTCCTTTAGTCAAGGGATTAGCTCCTTCTCTTTTGGGATGCATGAACCACCTCAGAGCGAACAATCCACGTCAAAATTCCTTCTAGAAAACTCTAGAATTAACCCAAAGTGAGTTTTTTAAGATAAAAATTCCGCCTTTTGACTTTCACAGGGGTCCGCACCTACACCGTTAGGAACAGAGCGGGTAGGTACGCAACTTTTGTACACAGAAGGTGCGGGACCACAGGTGACCATGAGAGAAAGTGCGGAACCAGAGTTACATTGATTCTTAATGTCTTTCTCCCACTTCCAAAGCTTGATTTGAAGAGCTGAGGTCCTAGACTTGCTTAGGAGGACAATACAAGTGATGATAGACCCATACTGACTGCAAATAATCATGGTGACGATATTTTTGTGTAACAGATTGCCCCCTAAAGTGTAAAGTCTGTAGTAGATGAGGATTTCACTTATCATATAGGAAGAGTGAAGTACTTTAACATTTCGAGGATTATCTTGTGGAGAGCCCGGTCGGAACCTGTAAAAACATTCAATGCAAGATATATATATGAGATCATATCATCGCCGAGGTAGGCATTCCCATACTCAGATCAAAACTAACTAGAAACCTATCTACTGCTCTGATATAGGAATGATCTTGTAAAACATCATAGACTCGTGTGAACACAGTATGGACGCAACCATCTTTTATGAATAGTCCACAACATAATGAGTACAAAATTCCTCGCAGCCTGGATGGTGGAAACTAGATCCAGGGTCTTCATTTCTACTTCCCGAAATAGTACGATTCTATCCATGCGAATAAATGTGTTGATGTCGAACATGGTAGAAACCACTTGATTACCAGTCAATGATGTAAACTGTTAACAAGTGTGAGAGAAACCACCAGTGATGTCAATGGCTCTCAAAGTACCCAGTACAATCCATGAGATGTGAGTAAATGTATTGATGTCGAACATATCACGGAATCCTTCGATCGAAAGTCAATGATGTAAATTGTCGTCAAAGGCGAGAAACCTGCCATTGAGGCATGCAGATTTCAAGGTACTGACGATTTCTAGATCATCTTTCTATATAATGAGCTGATGTCGATAGAAAGCGATCCATCGTAGGCAAGCCCACAACATGAAATCATAGATCAAGTTGAAGAAATTGAGTTGCAAGGACTGACTCAGGGATGGTCAAGATGGATGACAGATATTTTGCAGATGAATGGCTTATTGGCAGTGATGTCTTGAACACATAACGACACGACAGATGGCTTGGTGAAAATTGACCCAAATTTAATACCCAGAAACCGGCTGAAGACTTTCAATGTGGTTTGATCAACTGTTAGGCAAAGGATTTCCCAACCCAGGTGAATAAAAGTGTCATGTTCAAGAGTGGTTACAAAGTATGACAAACAGACTCATTTTCCTCTCTTTTCCCCCACCATTTCTGGCAAGTACCTCTTTATTTTTGACAAGCTTGAGGAGGATAACATTTTCTTGATTATAAGCTCATCCTTCGGATGAGTCCAACTTAGTTTAAATTCGAACCCTAAGAAGGAGTGGTTCATTCCTGTTTGTAATTGAACAGGTCCTTTACTGTGAAATTTTAACGAGTCCAGTATAGGAGAAACTCAGCGTTTTTCAATTTTAGAGAGTCTGAAAAAACTTAATAAGACTCCAGGGTTGAACTTTTTCGTAAATTTGTGTCTCCCAAGCCCGAAAAAGTATAAAATAATACTTGAGAGAACCGCTTGATCTTTTACGACCAAGGAGTACTTTTCGTTATTAGTGTCACTGACCCGAAAAAGTAAAAAAGCGATCAACGACACGTCGTTTTATAACCAATATCGAATTTGAAACGACAAAAATCCGGCAATCTTTTCATGTTTTTACGGTCGGAAAAGAGCTGTAAGTGGACTGTCTTTTAATTCCGTTTTAACGAGTGTAAAAGAAATGCTCGGCAATATTTTCATGTTTTAGGAGTCAGAAAAGGGCTTAAAGATGACTCTACTTGTTTTTTCGTTGAAAATGATAGATTTCGCCTGAATAATCCTGTATTCTGCACAAAGACACAAACATTACTCATACCTGTTTGAAATGGATAAAAGCGTTGCAAAATACCTTTTCAAAGTGAAACATAAACAAATTTGCGATTTATTTACTCAAAAAACTTATAAAAAGGGCCTTTGTCAATTCATTTTTACCGTTCGAGTTTGGGTGAGAAAATAGTGCTTTTGCTTAGAAAACTTCCCGTGAAGATTGTGGAAAATCCAACCGTCAGAATCGAGCGCCGTCTTCTCCAGGTAATCCACATCATCTTACTCTTCATTTTCAACCGTTTAGTTTTTTGATTTAGCCCCTCATTTTGTTTTTTGGGAGAGTTTTTAGGCGCAAAACCCGCGCGCGGGGGTCCGCAGGTTTACCATTGCGGACCCGCGGACCCCGACTTTTTCTCCATTGGGAAAAAGCTCGGGGTCCACACCTTCCGTGTAGACAAAGTGCGGACCCACGCACTATGTCTAACGTGGAGGGTGCGTACCCCGCAGCAAGGGTTTTGAACCTAAAATTCCTCAAAAATGGACCAATCAAAATGTTTTCTAGCAATCTAATTAATCTTTATACTTGATGCAGAGAATATATCATGCTAGATTGGCGAGAACGGGAGCATGAGGACGTGGATACCACCGCATGGAATCATCAGCCTTCACTTGATGCTTTGAGGGCATGCAGACTATACAAATTCTGGACCATTCCTGGCATGAGGGCTCAGGTAGATTTCTTACAGTGGCTGGTTGACAGGTGGAGCGTACAGGACCAGTGCTTTTTCATTGGCGGACACCGGCTCGAAATCGAGCCAGAGGACATTTATTTCTTGACTGGTTTGCCTAAGAGAGGCAAGGACTTGACTCTATTCGGGACTAGGCCAGGTGGCTAGTCTGTCGATAGCCTCCGGCTAGAGTACTGTAATAGCCAGGCTAAAGAAAAAGGGATAGACATAAAGACCATATCCCGTCCTGAGCTCATGGTGATTGCATTTACTGTCACCAGACTTTGCGGAGCTGCCGCATTACATGTTGCCACTGGATCCCAGATGCGTATGGCAGTTGATTGCTTTCAAGGCACCATCTTCAACTGGTGCAATGCTGTGCTGGCCAATGTGAAAGGCCAATTGACCAGGGCCAAGAGCGGACAACTAAAGACCTTTGGTTATGGGGCTTTGGTCATGAGTTTTGGCCTGGAGAGGGTTCCTATGCTGATCCCACAGCATCTTACTGTTGGCGCTGGGCTTCCTCGAGAGCCCAAACTGATGCGACGGGTCGCAGTCATGGCTCGTCACCCGGACGAGAGGACATAGGTTGCTCGGTTCAAACCTGAGTATTTCCAATGGTTGGAAAACCAGGTCTTTTGCATTCAGGATTTCCCTTACGCTGGGATAGATTTCCATGGTGACCCAGACATGGCTCTTCCACCAGGAGAGCAGTGGGACGAGTCAGGTAAAATCCTTTTCAACTTTCCCTATTTAATTTTTTTTTTTTTTTTTATATTTTTCATCGTCTCAAAACTGATAGTAAAAATTTCAAATGCAGATGTGGGTCCACAGCGACCAGCCGCTCTCCGGCCTTTCGAGAGGAGGCAACCAGTTGCACCCGCGCCAACCCCACAGGACGAATCAGCAGAGGTTTTGGCCGAGTTGGAGAGTCATCTTGAGCGCTTGACAGGAGATATTCCTGAGACCACTATCGACGACATTCCTCGTCGACTTCAGCGCTATGTGATTGGAGTCCCGGGACCTTTTAGGAGGTTCCTTTGCAAGGTGGCTCAGGCAGTGGTTTCTTATAGAGATCATCACCAGTGATAGGATGATCGCCTTTTGTGGGCACATGTGACATTTTTTTTTGTACTTATCATTTTTGCCGATCATAAGGTGTTTTTCAACCTATGATCGAAGATGATGTATTTTTTGACACACTCCTATATATATATATATATATATCACTATTACCGGCTTATCTTGTAAATCATATCATGGAATGGTCTTAAATTTACATGTATGATTATTGCAAATGTCTATTTAACATTCGAGAAGTAATTGCATTTGCTAATGTATTCAAATACCTTGGAATATGTTGATATTCAATGTAATCAAACTCACCTTCCAAGAGACGCACTCTCAAAAATAATCTTAATAACACTGGATTTCTAATGGCATACACTCTATTAAGCTGTAATACAACGAGTTCAGAATCCAACCTCACTATCAAACTCCAAATCCCAAATGAAATAGATTCAGATAATAACTCAATCACTGCACTATACTCTGCAATGTTGTTTGTTGTTTGACCGAGACTTACCCCATGCATAGAAACTAACTCGTCAGAGGGTGAATAGATAACCCAAGCTGCGGAAGAGATGTTCCGTGTATTACGACAAGCACCATCAGCAAATCCAATGTATGTTTGGAGAGGCATCGACATCTGCAATATCAAGAGTAAAACCAAGATAAGCAGGAATAATGACGAAAAACACTCTCTAAGCTAAGCACACTTTTGTTTTTAAACTAAAACACACAAGCTAGAAAGAAAACTATCCTAACTAAAAATCTCCATACCCCATTCTTTTAAGCATAGTACCTCTTCAAGTAAAGGCCATTTCTGGGTTTACCTAAAGAGTCCCCATCAAAGTCTACCAACTCATAGGCCCCTTTTGCTAGCTTTCGCTTAACAATATAGGGACCATGCCACATAGGAACGAATTTCCCAGCGCCTATTTTATCATTAGCTTGATCATACAATAACACTAGGTCTCCTTCCGAAAAATTTCGAGGGGTCACATTCTGATCATACTGAGCTTTCATACGTTTTGCGTGAGTCTCGATCGCCAATGCAGCATCACGTCGATTCTCATCTAATTGAGCTAAGTATAACAAACGCTTTTCCTCTTCGGAAGTAGCTGGAAGTAACTCGATGGCCATTTGCAGTGACAGGATTTCGCACTCAATGGGTAACACAGCTTCCAAACCATAGACTAGTTGGAAAGGAGTGAACCCTGTTGATGTTTTTACTGAAGTTCGGTACGCCCAAAGCGCTGAAAATAGCATGTTGTGCCAATTCGACCGATGAATCCCAATGATTCGTCGGATCATGATAACTAAAACTTTGTTGATGGATTCAACCAGACCATTTGCTTGTGGATAATAAGGGGTTGAACTATCGTGACGTAAACCAAGCTGGCCTGTAAGTTCGGTCATCATAACGTTTCGAAAATGACGCCCATGATCAGTGATTATCGCTTGTGGGACACCAAACCTAGCAATTATATGATTGAACATGAAAATTGCAGCTGTCTTTCCGTCTGCCTCGAATGTAGGCATCGCCTCGGCCCACTTAGTAAAATAATCTACCGCAAGGATGATATACGCATGCCCCCCGGCCGAGTGAGGGTTACATGTAATAAAATCGATACCCCATTTGGAAAAAGGACCAACGACAATTATAGGGTGGAGAGGAGCAGGTGGAGCGCGCATCTTACGATAAAAAATCTGGCAGTTGTGGCATTTTCGGACCGCCGTAATACAATCTTTAAACAAGGACGGCCAGAAATAGCCAGCGCGCAATATCTTTTGGGTTGTGGCATACCCAGACATATGACCGCCACATGCTCCAGAGTGACAGTCATTTAGAACTCTCTCAGCCTCTTCATGAGTTAAGCAACGTCGAAAAATAGAGTCCGCCCCACGGCGATAAAGAGTATCTCCAATAATTTTAAATTGTTGGGACTGGAAGCGAATTTTCCGACGTTTCGACCTTGAAATTTCTGGCCAAAAGGATTGGGTCTGGAGATAGACGATGATATCCCCATACCACGGATCTAAAGTGCTGATTAGAAACAAAGATTCGTCCGCAATGGGCTCCTCTGCCACAGTTTCTGTGTCAGCACGCGGGAAGTCACACATTAACTCTGCAAAAACTAAAGATTTCTTAGACTTAGATTTCTCAAATTCCAAGTCGAACTCTTGCAAGATAACGATCCATTTAGAGTACTTGCCCCCTAGCAATTGTTTGGTCAAAATGTAGATCATAGGGTTGCAATCCGAAATTACCGTAGTTTTACGTAGTAAAATGTAGTGACGAAAACGTTGGACAGCTTGAACGGCTGCCAATGCCAATTTCTCCACATGTGAGTATTTTAGCTCAGTTGGATTTAACGTGCGACTAAGGTAATATATCACATGTTCCGTTCCGAATTCATCTTCCTGAACTAAGACCATTCCAATGGTGGAATGGGAGGCGGCGAGATACAAAAAGTAATCCTGGTTGTAGTTGGGAGGATGCAACAACGGTGCATGGGTTAACGCGTGTTTGAGTGCATCAAAAGACTTCTGAGCTATCTCATCCCAAAAAAATTGAGTATTTTGTTTCAACAACCGTGTAAAACCCTTTGTAACCTCGGCGTAGTTAGGAATGAATCGTCGTAAAAAGTTTGCTTTCCCCTGCAAACTTTGGAGTTGGCGAAGACTCGAAGGAGGAGGCAAATTGATAATAGCTTCGACCTTCGAGGGATCAACGCAAATGCCGGCTTTCGAAACTACAAATCCCAGCAATCGACCTGTTTCTATACAGAAGACACATTTGTGTGGGTTCAACCGAATACGATAATGCCTACACCTCATAAAGATTGCTCGTAAGTGGACGAGGTGATCAGCTCGATGTAGTGAATGAGCAGGCAAGTCATCGAGATAGGGTTGCACAATGTGCTTGATGTCATGAAACGCATAAGACATCGCCCTCTGAAAAGTTGCTCCGGCATTCTTAAGCCCAAAAGGTAATTTTCAATAAGAAAATGTCCCCCATGGACAAATAAAAGCCATTTTTGGTTGATCGGCAGGTAGAATGTTGATTTGATTGTATCCGGAAAAACCGTCCATAAAGGAAAATATTTCGCTGCCGGCACAATCATCAATGATTTGATCGATATAGGGAGTTGGGTAATTGTCCTTTGGACAGGCTCGATTAATGTCCCTATAATCGATGCATATTCTTATTGTCCCCTGTTTTTTGTTAACTGGAACAATATTCGATACCCAATCCGTTAGCAGGATCGGATAAATGAAACCTGCTTTCAACAGTTTTTCAACTTCTGCTTTAATTGCAGCAGCTTTTCGTGGGTGAATCTGACGCAAACGTTGCCGGACGGGTTTAGCGTCCGGGTAAGTTTTGATCTCATGAACAACAATTGCGGGATCAATTCCTGGCATTTCCTCATAGGACCAGGAAAACACGTCGCGGATTTCTTGAAATAGGGCCTTATATAATTGAATTTCGTCATTTGTACACGAGGCACCTATATGAATGTTCTCAACAATTCCAGGCTTAACCGAAATGTCAATGGGAATAGTTCGAGAGATGTTTCCCAAATTTAACTCTGAATCGGGATGTTTCATTGGATTCTGAGGTTCCTTGACATATTCGGTCGTAAAGATTGATGATAAATTATTTTCAAAACGATCATCCTCAGGTAAAAATGAAGATCTGTGATGGAGATCTTCCCATGGTAAATCATCTACACATAGGATTTCACGAATTTGCTCATCAGAGTGAACAAGTTCAGAAAACGTAGTTAAATCCGAGGTTGATGTGAAAAGTGATTCCTCACGGACCACATTCATTAAGTCTTTTTCGGTTGAACACGGGTCGGCAAAAGACTGCACAACTTCATAGGCAATTTCATATGGACTCAAAGGCATGGAATTACCAAATGAGTCTATTTCAGATTCAGAAGGAACGATCCAAGGATCGTCATAAAAAATAGTGTCTGATGTAATCATATGAATAGTTGCAAATGAAGATGATGCGTTGATTGGAGGAAAAGGAAAAGTTCCCAGTAAACCGGCATCTTTAACTAATCCTACTCCAACATCCTTATATGGGATAGTCGTTTTACCGACATGCTGAATACTCTCCGAAGAGGCTGGGTCGGATGAAAAGTAAGCCAGCTGGTCTATTGTTACGATCTTTCCATTATGTGGAAATTTTATGACTCTAAAGACCGATGAAACGACCGCTGTCATAGCGTAAGACCAACTTCGACCCAAGAGAAGGTTGTAGTCTAAGGGGCATCAACCACCTCCACATCTAGACTAACGGTTTTTCCTTCAACCCCTATAGGCAAATCCTGTAGAATGCCAAAAGGATGAAACCCACGGCCATCAAAGGCCTTAAGAATCGTCGAGGATTGATTTAGTGAAGGAGAACCAAGCGATCTCCAACACTGTATCGACATAATACACGTTGAGGCTCCCTCATCAATTACAGTCCGATGAATAGGCCTATTTTTTACTATCACTGGAATCTGGAAAGCCATTTGATGAGGCAAATGCGGTGTACTATTTTCTAGATCAAAGATTATTAGGTTCGGGTCCTGAACATCAACAGCTCCTATAGCCGACAAAAGTAATTTGCGTTGTGCTGGGCATGATTGCAGCACTTCCAAAGCCGACATTGCTGAGGGTGAAACAGCTAAATCCTCAACAATGTTATAATTCTGAGCCGCTCTCGCATGTGGATTGAAAGCTGACCTTCGAAGTACACCCTTGGCGGGCGGTTTGATTACTAAGTCTGGATTAGGTTTCTCGATCTGTAGTGGATCGGAACCGGGAGCTGAGGTTGATGGATTAGAATGAGAAGATTCTGCTTCTTTGCCATCAACAGGACTTTTACTGCCATAATCTTGCGATCGAGTCGCAATCCTTACATGGGACATCATCAATATGGGTTCTTCATTGGCACTCGAGGAAGAACCTATCATCTTGCTATCTTGATTTGGAAATGGATCCTTCAAAACAGCAGGAGTTTGGGAACCTTTGACGATTTTCGCAACCTCTGCTCGATGAGGGCAGTCTCTTGTGAAATGTTCTTCGTCACAAATGAGACACGGATAACGAGGTTTGCGCTTTTCATCATTGGATTCCGCCTTTTCAGGTTTCTCCTTTGAACTTTTGTCCGTTTTATTCTTCTTCTTTCCTTTCTTCTTCCCACCGGATTTTGATTTAGCTGTAGATGATTCTACAACGTGAACATCGGCGGAAACCTCTGCAGAAGAATCTCCTGTCGGGGAATCAGGCAAGGTTATGATAGGAGAAGAATTCTTGGAAGACTTCTTCTTACTTTTAGTGTTAACCGTACCAATCATACCGTCAGCGGCATGAGATCCCGAAGGAGCTGCAGTGATTTGATTTGACTTGGGAAGATCGGGGATCTTTTCGTGTAACGTACCTGACTGAGTATAGACCAAGTCAAGGTACTGTGCTTGAGCAATCACTTGCTCCTCAGTAACAACTCCGGCTTTAGCAACATCTTCAGTGATCCTTGGCAACAAAGATTTTACAAACCACTCAGCCAAGATTTGATCCGGAATGAATACCTTCACTAAACATCGTCGACGTCTCCACTCATGAATATGATCTGAAATATACGTGGATGTCGATTGTTTTAGCGAAGTTAACAATTCCGTGCCATTGTCATATCGAACTGGCAACTGGAAATGAGTTAAAAACGAGGTAGCTAACTGACTAAAATTATAAAAAGTGCCTCGCAGTAACTCAATGTACCACTTGGCCGCGAGACCAATTAGAGTGCGCTGGAAAAGTCTAAGACGGATCGAATCATCTGTGATGGAGTTAGACGCACACCAGAGGTGGTAAGTCATCACATGGTTCGACGGGTCCTCTCCAGATTTACCTTCGAACTTGGGAATGTCACTGGGCAACTTATTCGGCATTGGCGGCCAAAACGGAAGATAATTAATCGGATCGTTCGTTAGGCGCGACAAGTCTGGTAAGTCCAAAGTTGTGATAAATGGTAGCTGCCGATTAGGATCCCTAAAACTCTGGGTCATGAGACCAACCCCAGGAGGAGGATATCCAGGATAACTAGGAATAGGAATCACGTTCGGGATATTGTATCCTCCCGGAAAACCAGGATTAACCGGACCGTACTGGGGTTGTTGAGGTTGTTGATAAGTGTACCCAGGATACGGTTGATACTGATAAACTGGCTGCTGGACAACAGGATCGAATTGGTACTGTCCCTGGTACAGTTGATAGGTGAATTGAGGTTGACTGGTGACAATCGTACTTAAACCAGGTTGTCCTACAGGCATCTGAACCGTAGTTTGAATGGTGGATCCAGACGGTGGTAAAGATGTCTGAGGAGTAGATACAGAAATAGTAGAAACCGGAGCTGTCGATACTCCAGAAGTAGGTGGGGTAGATGGAACAGATGTTGCGGCAGTTGCAGCAGTCGTTTGAGATGGAGTACGAGGCGCAGTAGGCCCAGACTGTGAAACTACCGAAGGTACAGAAGTTTGAATGTTAGACTGGACTGGTTGCTGGGGTGAACCAGAAACTAAGGGTTGTCCAGTTTGAGATGACAACTGTACACCTGGCTGCAACACCTGTTGAGTTTGCGATGGATCCCACACTATGTTCGTTCCGGGGTACTGACCCATAATAGGTTGAGAATATTGAGGACCATAACCGGGTTGAGGGTAGGTTTGATAGTTGAAAGGTACATTTCCCGTCCCTTGAACATAAGATTGACCTTGGGGTGGTTGGAAACCTTGGTTCGAGTACTGACCTTGGGGTAGATATCCCTGAGGCACGTACTGATACTGGGGTTGACCTTGAGGTATAAATTGATACTGGGGTTGACCTTGGAGTACATATTGAGTCTGGGGTTGACCTTGAGGAACGTATTGTACCGTAGGTACGTACTGTCCTTGAGGTTGCCCCCCAGATGCAAATTGTGTACCTTGAGGTTGTCCCCCAGGCGTTAAATGAGGCTGCCCCCCAGGCGGTAACTGGCCACCTTGAGGTTGAGAATTGGGAATAGAACCTGACATCATAAGAATGTCTTCTACGCTCAACGGCTTTGCACCATTGCTTCCAGTGAATAACCCTTGTTCAATGGGTTGAGGAGATGCTCCCGAAAAAGTACCAGAAAGTGACTGATACCCAGCAAGAACAGAAGGACCGCTGTACAAAAAAGATTCAGGCAATTGAGTAAACATGGACGACTGACCTGACATATTTACGGGAGTATAAAAACCTCTAGGATGATAAGGAGTACGAGGTGGTGAAAAACTTAACACTGAGTTTTCCAAATAATTAGTCAAAGAAAGATACCAAGTAGTACTTCTAGGTGGACTGTAAAAAATTGATTCACGCTCCCTTAGATCAATAACAGGTTGATTTTCAGGGATAGGGATGCCTACTTCTTCTTCCGGAGCAAGTTCTTCAATAGCTATCAAACCAGAAGGAAGATTTTCGGTGATTACTCTTTCTACCCTAGGTGAATTAGGACCACTAGAAGTTGGAGAGACAAACCCCGATGTTGGAGTAACAGGTTCAGATATCTCAGGTTCTTCACCTATATCACTAGTAGATGAAAAGCTACCAGCAAGTTCAGAAACCGAAATAGATTCAGGATTATAACCTGTTTCTAGAGTTTGGTAATCAGGATGTACAACCAATGAAGACTCTCCTTCTTCAGGTGAACCAACTTTATTGCCGCTAGGAGTTACGAGGACTTTCAAGCCTTCAAGATGGCTCGGGACTTCTTCAGGAGGTTGGCCCCGAAGTCTACGGGACTTCCTCAGTAAATCAGCCACGGTTACAAACTCAGGAGACTGGCCCCGAAGTCTACGGGACTGTCTTGGTAATTCAGCCACAGTTAAAAACTTTTAACTACTTCACACACAGACAAAGTAAAATCTCAATGAAAAACACCTAAAGCCTCTAAAGAACCAAACAAATTTGAATCACATGCCTAAAGAATCTAGAGATCAAAACACACACAAACAGTAACTTTCCGGACCGAAAACACTAGTTGGTGATGAAATCCAACGTCGCAGAATTCAGTACAGAAATGGCAGTTGGAACAGTTACCCTGGCAACCTGCTTAATGAATATACTGGACCAAGTTCCTCCACTTAACCGTCTCGAGTGAAGTGAACCCCCCAGAAAATCCAAGTGAGTCTAGCCGACGTCTGCTCCAGGTACAGTGGGATCTTCCCACCACTGTCACCTTAGGAAGAATCCTAAATAATATGGCCACTAAGGTTACCAACTGAGACAAATACACCTGGGGGAACAGTATACAATCCGATACGCACGCAAGGGCAGAGTAGCAAGCTCAATCCCCTTGAAGGCTCCTTGACATAATCAGAGGTTTACCAACAAGTGACCCCAGGCTCCTCGACAATGGTTAATTCGAGGTTTACCGTTTTTAATACGTGAATATCTGGCGTCGTTCCCAATGAGGAAGGATTGATTCCCACACTGGTTCTGACACGATCTCGTGCTTCTCCTTTAAGAGGAGCTTTCCCAGAGCATAAATGCAACAATTGGATTTCTTCCTACCACAAGATACAGCTACTTGTTTGTTTTTACTGTCTTGGAGAGTTAATTACTCTCCTACTCCAAGACACTAGCCTAAGCTAAGTTGGTGTATCAAAGCCCTAGAAATAAAATGTTACTAGGTGAATTTTACTTTAAGCGTTAATTTTAGTGGTTGTTGTTTAATTCAAGAGGTGGCGGAGATGAAACTCGTGGTGTAAAGACTCGACTCGAAATCACTAAAAAGATGCACCTAGGATGATTTAAACAATCTTTTCTCTTCGATGAACTTCTAAACTAAGAAAGAGTTTGAGAAATGCAACTACTTTGTAAACACAAATCTTTCTCAATTAAACAAATTAAAAGAAGAGCTTTTCCTTTCCAAAGCACTCAAAACGAGACAACTAGCTATTTCACACAAATTTCCCTTTTCTTTTCAAAGCACTCAATCACTACAAAAGACAAACTTTTCCAAAAGAGATTTTGTTTTTTATATTTTGTAAAAAAGACACTCAAAACTAATTAAAATGACTAACTTTGAGAGCTACAAACTATAAAAAGCTACTTGAAGTCAAAGCCTACTAAAAGTCTTTTTGAGGATGTTTTACTTAGCTAAATGTGAGCTAAGGACTAATTTATGCAGAATCACAATTAGTCAAAAAACAACCAATCTTTTGTTTTCTTTTTGTAAAAATGAAAATTCCAAACTTTCAACTACAAGCTTTTCGAAATTTTGAAATGAGAAAACTCAAAGCGAATTCCTCAACAAGGGGAGATTTCATAAATGGTCAGACTCACAAGAAGACCAGTAGACACCAAGGTAATCTGAGGTCCCTAGGGCTTCTAAGCTCAGAGCCACTACACAACCAAAATGAAAAACAAACCCAACAAGCAAAATTCCTAGGAATTCCACCTAAAACCCTAATGCTAATGAAATTAAACCAAGGAAAGTTTTTGACAGGGAACAAGCAGGTCTGGGCAATGGCTAAAACTTATAAACAAATTCTAAACTGATAAAAAAGAGGAAAATTTGAAATTCTTCAAATTTTTGACAGGGTACGCAGGCAACCTGTTTACACAGGTGCGTCTACGCTCCGTGCACAAAGCAAAAGAGCGTACAAGTACGCACTGTGCTTAACTCAGAGGGTGCGTACCTCTCCCAAAACTATGAAAAATGAAAACTAACTCAAAATTAACTAAATTCACCCAATCCCACAATCATCAAGTCAAAAACAGAAATAGAAAATACAGTTTCTCAGGTCAAAGTATAGACAAAGAAAAAAATCAAGTCCCCAGCGGAGTCGCCATTCTGTCGCGCGGAATGGGTCGATCTTGCGGACAAGATAGACCTTCCTAGAATCTAAAGAAGACCTAACGACAAGCAAACCAACCAGACACTATCTTTCTCTAAATATGCTTCAATAAACAATAGCAAACAAAGGTTTTTAGGGCCTACCTTTGGTCCAACGCAAGCTTGTGGATGCCCTTGCTCTTTTGATCCAAATGAGCTCCTCTTCGCGAATCTGCAAACAAAAACAAGGCAAACAAATTAAATAGCACCTGAAAAACCAATTGCATGAAACATATTTAACATGAAAGTCAAGGAATCCATGAAACAAATAACATAAGATACTTGTTGAGAAAAATGAGTTTGATTGTATTAATTCAAAAGAAGAAGAACTTTACAACCTTTGCCTTGACGCTGTACAAGCTCCTCCCAGGGTCCAACAAGATGTCTCCTCTACTTTGACAAGCTTCACTCACTCTCCAATGGAACCAAGAGGTATGTGATCTTTCCTCTCAAGCTCAACCAAAGAGTCTTAATTTCACCAGCATTTACCCTAAAAAATGTTCAGCTTCTAACCTCTCTAGTCCTCACCCCAATGCCTGTATTTATAGTGCAATGGAGGGAAGTTACTAGGTCCTCCTTCAAAGGGATAAATCCCTCCTTCAAAGGGATAGCTCCTTTAGTCAACGGATTAGCTCCTTCTCTTTTGGGATGCATGAACCACCTTAGAGCGAACAATCCACGTCAAAATTCCTTCTAGAAAACTCTAGAATTAACCCAAAGTGAGTTTTTTAAGATAAAAATTCCGCCTTTTGACTTTCACAGGGGTCCGCACCTGCACCATTAGGAACAGAGCAGGTAGGTACGCAGCTTTTGTACACAGAAGGTGCGGGACCGCAGGTGACCATGAGAGAAAGTGCGGAACCAGAGTTACATTGATTTTTAATGTCTTTCTCCCACTTCCAAAGCTTGATTTGAAGAGCTGAGGTCCTAGACTTGCTTAGGAGGACAGTACAAGTGATGATAGACCCATACTGACTGCAAATAATCATGGCGACGATATTTTTGTGTAACAAGCTCCTCAGCCAATAGTTGGACCAAGTCCAGGTAAGCAGCCTGTGAGGGGAATGGATCGACTGTGTTTGACAGGATTCCTATGTGCGAGGAAAGCACTAAAGCTTGAGTACTTGATGAAGCAATACAAAGTGTTGCGCAAGGTTGGTAGGGAGGCTCCAAAACAAGCTAAGGAAAAATTTTAGAGGTTTTTTCTAGCCGCTACAACAGTTCACAAGTCGAAAATATAATAAAGTGATTTATGAGGGCATGACAATTAGGGAGTGTCAAGGTGTGCTAGGGAATGCCAGGAAGTACTAACACATGCTAGACGATTCCAAGGCATGTTAGGCATGCTAAGAAAATCCAACTGCTAAGGCATGCCAAGATGTGCTAGGTGCTAGGGTGTGACATGAATGCATGCTGGGGAGTGTTAGGGCCAAGTGCCAAGGAAACACAAGGAACACTAGTTCAAATGCATGGAAATGAAGTGTCAACGAGTTCCAAGTGTGCTAAGTGTTAGCGCTCGAATTTGCCTCAGGCTGAGGAAGGCAAAAATCAAGGCAACATCAAACCACGCTCAGCCTCGTAGCTAGCCCTACGAGGACAGGAGAGGGCTCTCTCCGGGTCAATCTCGGAAAAATATAATCAATGAGGCTCGAGATGACTAAAATTGTAACTAATCTTAGGCTAGGTATAAAGTACAAGGATTATGGAATTTATTTTTTGAAGTTTTGTTGAATTCAAGGGAAAGGCAATTTTGGGTGCGGGGATGAGGCACAGCTTTTGCAGAGGTCTACTTGGGGCAAGATAGGTGATTGTTTTGATGCCTTTAAAGTGATTAAATGAATAGAACTGATAGGTGAGGAGCTAAGGAGAGCAAGGAAGTCTCAAGGATTCTCCTTAAACTGAAGAAAACATTGAAAATTAAACAAACTTAAAGGCAGAGCATAGCAAATTTATGGATTCTACCTTAACACTTCATTTGTTTAATTGCAAAAGATTAAATAAGGAAAGTGGTACACATACACAACTTACAAATACTAAGAGAAACACACCATCAACACATAAGGCCACATGAATCCCAAATAGTGCTACAAAACCCTGGTCTATCCTTTGCCAACATTGCAGATAAAATATGTACAGTAGTGTGTCAAGCTATTCCCAAGAGTCCAACCCTGAAAATGATTAAGAAAATACATAATATAGGCAAGCTAACACATTCCCTTGCCTCTAGGGGTCGAGCTCATCATCCTAGGAGCTGTTTCAACCAATTCTAAACAAAGCACTACAATCTAGGCAATCAAAACAACTTGCCTCTATAAGCTAGGAAACCAATTCATTCATTAAATTTTTGCTATTTTATGAATGAATCATCTAGAATAGGTAAATAAGTGTCAAGTCCACATAAATTTACATTAATTACATCAAGGAGGGTGAAAAATCCCATCACAAGTCAAAACTGGTCAAACTGGTTTCGTTTCCTGAGCTGAAGATGAAAACTTGTGCAAAAAATCCTGATGCGTAGCGCGCCTGAGCCCTATGCGTAGTGCGTCTTTCCACCTACTTTTGGGGCACTTCCTGGCATTCAAATTGAGCTCAGGTTGGCTTTTTGGAAAGTGCTGGATGTCTACTTTCCAACCCAAGTGGAATTTTCCAATTTGATGTCCATTTGCCCCTCCAAAAGTGCATTCTCCCAAGGCTGCTACCTGTGTGTCCAAAAAGGGGCAGTGAGGTCATTTTTTGCATGTTTTTTGACCTTTTGGGGACCCAAACCTTGATGAAATGCCTTGGCAGTGGCTGAGCAGGTGTATTTCATCATGACAAATCCAAAAATGCAAACCTTTCGTGATTTGGACCTCCCAATTTTAAGGGTAGCGCGCGGCGCGCTACGCGTTGAGCCCAAAAACCTGTTTTTTACACAAAAATTTCAAAATTGACAAAATTTTCCCCAAACTTGTTGAAATTTGGGCTGGGGGTCCCCAATCAAGTACTATGCTCAATCAAAGAGGCTTCGGCCAAAATCCGAAGACGATCAAGCTCCTTTTGTCGTTTTTGCTTCTTGACCATTTTCCTCAATTTTGCCTTAAGACTCCTAATTCGCGCCTTGCAAACCAGGTTCCGGACCTTGTAATGCATAACCATGTGTTTCAATAATGCATGGTCTCTATTGGCCCTTTTCAGCCGTTCCTCCAAGTAGATGTTGACCCTCTCGAGATTAGCCTCTCGATCCTCATTTACCTGTTGCTCTAGAGAGGTGAACTCAATTTGCCTATGTTGGGCAGCTTGGCGATTCTCATGGATGTTCTGTAGCTCTATGATCATGTGCTGGTCCTCAAGATGTTTATTCCACTGCTCTAGATACCTGATATATTGGGTCTTCTCTGATTCTGAAGCTGTCTCATCATGAATAGTAACAAAACCGGATGGCTCACATGAAAGTCCCTCCTCATGCTTGGGCTTCTTGCCCTTATCCTGTACTTGCGGTGCTGCTGTCGAAAGCGAGGCCCCTTCCACACGAGGTGGAGATAACACTCGTTGTACCGATGAAGTCAACGAGACCCCTTCCACCCCTGGTGGAGATAGTACTCGTCGTGTAGATGCAAATAATGCCCTATGACCTCGCTGATATGTCACATATGGAGGAGCATTTATATGCTCAGTCTCGGGAATGTCTGGCTGGTGTGAAGGTCCTCCCTCATCATGAACTATCTCAGGAGGTGGCTGTAATGGTGCAAAGTAATCACGGGAGATGAAATCTTCCCAAGTAATGCCCTGTTGTGCCAACTGATGCATCACTACAATTTTGATCAATGCATAATGATAGATGCTCTTATGCTGATGTGCTGGGCTCTTCCTTTGTACTAAAGGCACCATCCTCTCTATGTTGCGACACATGAAAAATGGAATGTTCATCATACGTACCCTGGTAAAATGCATCAACAAACGGACATGGTATGCATAGAGACATGAGAATCTGCCCTCGCAACTGAAATATCGAATGATGAGTTTCATCAATGGTGCATACTCATCCCTTAGGAATCTGAAAGGAAAAACTGCAGTCAAGTGTCTTACACATCCGGGCTTAATATATGGCTCATAGTGAAATCTGTCTAACTGCTGGCGTTTACTCCATTCCTCCCCTACATTTGGTATCCCAGTGGCCTGAGCAATAATCTCGGGTGACAAGGTGAAATTCACTCCGGCAAGGTTTACATGACCATCCTGCAAATGTAGAACAAATAAACGGACTAGTTCCCGATGATGCTGGATTTTTGAGATCCGCTCACAGTATTCAAAACATGATTGATACCGAAAACAGTCCATTGCAAGTGGACAAGCTTGCAATTGAGCCAAAGAAGTAGGCTCCTCCCTGACATGCCGACCACCTTTGCCACCTTTGTGATACCTCCTTGGCACACTTACCTCTGGTGTAGAATCAGTATCATAATCCTGCTCATAAGCTGACTCGGTCTCTGACATGTTCTTTAAAAACAAGGTAGCTCGAATATATATAAGTTGATATACAACTGTGTGCAAAATTGACTGTAGACTTTTTCTTTTCCTCAAAATGCTGTGACCAAGGGGACACAAATATACAAGGGAATTGTTAGGAAAGGGGAAACATTAGGAAAATGGGGACAATGGAAATAAAACAAGGAATTTAGGGAAGGGAAGGGGCATGGAAATCTTGAAGTTTTAGGGTTTTGGATGAGGTAGGGTAGGGAAATATGTTTGTAGTAGAAGGGAGGGGTTTAGGATTTGAGGGAGAATAGTATAGGGTTTTATGAGGAATTATTGGGGAAAATATAGGTGAATATAGGGGTGGGAAGGAAACACAAGAAATGGGAAAACCTTGGCAAGATTTATGTTTGAAAACCCTACAGCAATCTTGGCATTTAAATCCTCACAGCAAACTAATGGAAAATGAGGGTTTTTACACTTGGTTTTTCATGGCAAATATAGCATGATTTCTTTACATAAATCTTTCAAAACCAAGAACGAGTCGTGGATAAAAGCCTACCTGTGATTTGATGCGTGAGAAGAGGTGTTTGAGTGTGTTTCAGGCAAAGTTCTGAGCATAAACTCCAATGCGTAGCGCGCCTCACCCAACGCGTCACGCGCTCCTGATGCGTAGCGCCTGTGTATTTTTACACTGGCCAGTGAGGCCCAGTGCGTAGCGCCCATCTCAGTGCGTAGCGCCTTTTGCAGGAGGCTTTTGGAGGCCTTCCTTGTATTCAAATTGGGTGCATAATAGCTTGTTGGAAAGGTCTTTGAGTCTACTTTCCAACCCAACCAGAATTTTTCAATTTGGAGTTCATTTTCCTTGTCAATAATCAAATATCCCAAGACTAGTCAAAATGTGCCAAATGAGGCTGCCTCAAGGCAGAGTGCTGTTGCAGTCAACTTTTGAATGCCTTCCTCAACTCAAAATTGAGCTCATGATAGCTCATTGGAAATTTATTTTTGTCTAGTTATCCTTTGACTCATCACGAAAGTTATTTTACCAACCAAGCTAGGAGAAAAAATTATTTTCCCAAGGTCACTTCAGAGGTGCATCAATTCTCCCGAGGCGATTGTATTTTTGACATTTCTCCAAAACCATTATACCTGTGTAAAAAGTGAAGGAGGTTTTTCTTCCTTGGCATGTTTTGAACAAAAACCTCTCTCAATTTTCCACATTTCATCTTTTATTGCTCTGAAACATCATTTTAGTGAAACTTATCCCGATGTGTGGAACAAGGGATTTCGTCGAAATGAAGCGAAATGAAGGGGATAAGGGGCTTCTAAATTCTTGGGGAAATTTTTGGAAGTAGGGAGGGATGTTAGGAAGCAGGAGAAAGTGGAATATCAGAGATTGAGCGAGGGTAAGGGGTCCAAAAGGGCAAAACACAGGCCTAGCCTAGAAAATTGCCAAGTTGTGGCAAGAAACTAGGGTTTGTGCAAAAATGAGGAATTTGGGGAATCTCAGTGATGAGAAGTGTTTGATAAGGTACTTTAAGGATAGGGGAAGGTGTATGAACATCAGGATCTAATTTTTGCTGATGATTTGACCGTCCAAGAGAAATTGCCTTCAAAACCCTAGGAGAGGGAAATAACCTTACCTAGGCTCAACTGAAGCATGAACAAGGTGTAAAATGACCCAATGGAACATGACATGATGAGGACAACCCTATGAATGATGATAGGCTCAGCTGAATGATGACATGGACCAACATTTGGACAACTTTAGAAGGAGTGAAAGCAAACCCTAGACCCAATGCCTAGTGACCAAATTTTGCTTGAAAACTCACTGAAATGACAAAATTTGACCTTGACACCCTGAGATCACTTTGTAAGAGCATATTTGATCGCTGGAGGAAGGCTGGAAAGACTGACACTAACACTAAGGAGGGAAAGAAAAGGTATGCTATGCAGTTTCAAGCCATGCTATAGTGCCAGGGAAACATACCAAGATGTTCCAAGCGCCAAGGTGTGCCAATGCATGCTAAGGTGTTAGGGAGTGCCAGGGAAGCATAAGAGAGAACTAGGTAAAAATGAATGGAAATGGATGAATAAGAGTGTGTGATATGGAGTGTCACCGAATTCCAAGTGTGTTAAGGAGAGAGTGACATGATATGCTAGGTTGCGCTAAGTCATGCTAGATTGTTAGGGCAACATGTAGCCAAGATGTGCCAGGTGCCAGGGTGTGTCAACATGTGCTAGGAAGTGTTATGGAGTGCCAAGGAAACACAAGGGAGCACTAGGTAAAATATATACATGAAAATGAACAAATAAGAGTTTGTGACAAGAAGTTTCAATATGTTACAGGTGTGTTGAGGGAGTAACAAGGTATGGTAGGCAGTGCTAAGGCATGCTAGAGGCCAGGAAAACATGCCAAGATGTGCCAAGTGCTAGGGTGTGCCAATGCATGCCAGGGAGTGTTATGGAGTGTCAAGGAAACAAAAGGGATCACTAGTTTCAAATACATGGAAATTAATCAATAAGAGTGTGTGACCGGGAGTGTTAGTGAGTTCTAGGTGTGGTAAGGAGGAGAGACAAGATGTGTTAGGTAGCTCCAAGGAATGCTAGAGTGATAGGGCAACCTACCAAGATGTACGAGGTGCAAGGATGTGCCAATGCGTGTCAACAAATGTTAGGGAGTGCCACAGAAACACAAGGGGGAACTAGTTCAAAATGCATGGAAATGAACATATAAGAGTGTGTGATAGGGAGTCTTAGTGAGTTCCAAGTGTTCTAAGGAGGGAGTGACAAGGTTATATTTTAGGCATTGGAAAGGTGTGCTAGAGTGCCAGGGCATGTTAGGGAGTGCTAGGGTGTGTTAGGTAACGAAAAGCATGCCAAGAAATGTAGGGGATGCTAACATGCGCCACATAGTCATAAGGTATTGTTAGAAGTGCGAGGTGCTATGGCATGTCAAGATGTAAATTATGTTTCTTAGTTGTTTTATGGCCATGGTTGGACATGAGCCTTGACTTGGTAACTTGTTAATTTGGATGAGTTGAGATTGGACATGAGTATCCTAAGATGTGTTATAGGCAGTTCTTAGGTAAATAAGGCATAGTCTAGATGTAGTAACTATAACTTGGTTAAGTTATTGTACTCAAGGAAAGACTTGGTTGAGTTCCCAAGTCTGAAAAAAAGTAAGGGTAGTTGTGAGGGCTTGATAGCTAAGGAGTGCCAGGGCATGCCAAGGAATAAAAAGGTGTGCTAACACATGAAAGACAGTGTTAGTGGATGTTGAGGAGTGTTAGGGAGTGTCATGGGAACACAAGGGATAAGTAGGTCAAAATGCTTGGAAATGAACGAATAAAAGTGTGTGCCAATGAGTGTTAGTGAATTCCAAGTGTCCCAAGGATGAAGTGTTTTAGGATAATTTTAGAATAATACTTTCAAGAGGTAAGCCTATGGTTGTGATAAGGCGTGGACAAAGAAATTTTAGAGAAATGGAGACTTTGGGTTGGTCACAATATTGTTTTTCTAAGGAATTGGTTGGATTCTCAAGTCGCAAAAAAAGGTAAGGCTATCTATGACGACATGACAACTAGGGAGTGCCAAGGTGTTCTAGGGAATGTAAGGTTCCCAAGTCATGGGAAAATGTAATGCTAGCTATGAGGGCATGACTGCCAAGGTGTGTTAGGGAATGCTAGGGCATGCTAACATGTGCTAGATAGTGCAAAGGCATGTCAAACAAGCTAAGATGTGCCAAGTTGTAAGGCATGCCAAGATGCGCAAGGGTGAGACAATGCATGCCAGGGGATGTCAAGGCAACAAAAGGGAGAAAAAAGTTAAACTACAAGAAAATGAACACA
This sequence comes from Pinus tabuliformis, assembly GCA_031772625.1. Taxonomy (NCBI): domain Eukaryota; kingdom Viridiplantae; phylum Streptophyta; class Pinopsida; order Pinales; family Pinaceae; genus Pinus; species Pinus tabuliformis. The sequence goes on from CM062812.1 coordinate 554,000,949, forward strand.
TAATAAAGTTAATAAGTCATCAATTTACCTTTTCCATGAGGGGCATGCTAGGCACACCAACACTAGGCGCCAATAGGTGCCAAGTGCCAAGTGTTAGTGCATTCTAAGTGCCAAATCTTCCTCTGTTGCTTCTCATCTACTTTCGAATAATTTATGTCAAAAAAATTTAATATTAAACCATACCAAAGCATACCAAGTCATCTCAACGCATGCCAAACATGCTAAGACTTACCAAGTTCCAACACATGCCAAGTGCCAATGTGTGTCAGGGAGTTGTTGGGTTGTGGGTTGTGTTATATTCTTTCCATGACTAGCCCACGTAGTTAACCAGGGGGTTAGAGGGGGGGCGGAGCCCCCCCTTCATTGCACCAATTGTGTAGCGGGGGGGTGGGGGGTCACAGGGGGTTTGAGGCATACCCGAAACCCCACTTTATGGGGTCCGGGGCAGCACCCCAGAAAATTTTGGTTTTGGACCGTATGTTAGGTTGGGCGGACCCACCTATGGTTTTGTGCATGATTTTCTCACATGTTTTTTGGATGCGATGGTTTTTGGTCCACGGTATTGGATGCTTTGGCATGTATAAATATGTATTATAACATTAAAAGGAATATAATGAAAAATCAAGCTGGTAGTCCCGGTTTTTGGATCCAGGGGAAATCTCTATGTATATGTGCTTTATGTGTTATGCTCTCGCATTGTTTATTTTCTGTGTTTTAGAATTTGTATGCAGGTAATTTCTGTACGGGGTTAAAACCTACATTTGGTATTAGAGCTATTTTGGCTTCAAGCAGATGCCTTTGTTGCTGAGGGGTTTTGCTCGGGCCTATGGTAGACCCTGTTTAGTGGGATATCTGTGAGATCGATTCTGGTGGTGAAAGAAGATGGCGAGCAGTGGAAAGATAGAAATCAAGAAATTTAATGGTCAGAGTTTTGAGTTGTGGAAACTCAAGATGGAGGATCTATTGGTGGATAAAGATTAGTGGATCACAGTAGATCAGGATACTAAACCAACGGGAGTGTCCGATGAAGAATGGAAGAACTTGGAGCGGAAGGCAAAGAGCACAATAAAATTGTGTGTCTCAGATTCAGTATTGTTGAATGTATCAGGGGAAGCCATAGCAAAGGCTTTGTGGGACAAGTTAGGGACTTTGTACCAATCTAAGTCTCTGGTGAATAAATTGTTCCTGTGGAAAAAGCTGTATAACCTGAGGATGAAAGATGGAGACTCAATGACAGAGCATCTGAATGCATTTAATACTATGGCAAGTCAGTTAGAATCTATTAATATTAAATTTCAAATGAAGATAAGTGCATCAGTTTGTTGTGTTCTCTACCAAATTCGTGGGATAGTCTGGTTATTACAATAGGTAGCAATGCAACTGCCTTACAACTTGATGAAATAGTCTCATCCTTGCCGACGGAGGAGATGAGACAGAAAAATATGGAGAGCCAGAATGGTGATGCCTTGTCTATACAAGAAAGGTCTTAGAATAGAAACAAAAATAAGTCATCGAGTGGGAGATCTACATCTAGAGGGAGATCTAAATCTCCAAGAAAACCTGTAAAGGTGGTATGCTAGAAATGCGGAAAGGAAGGGCACTATAAAAGAGACTGAAAATCTAAAGCTCCTGATAAAGGAAAGCGATCTGATGATGTGCCTTTTGCAGAGGCGAAAACCGCCTCAGATGAAGGTGGGGATGTGTACTTGGCTTCTGCAAGTACACATGTAGATCATGAGGCATGGTTGATTGACTCAAGTGCATCCTTTCACTTCAATCCCTATAGAGAGTGGTTCTATGAGTATGAGAAATATGATGGTGGTGATGTCTTCTTGGGGGATGACAGGAAGGCTAGAATCATTGGTCGTGGAAAAGTAAAGTTGAAGCTACAAGGTGGAAGGGTTAGAACATGTCTGGGTGTTCTGCATATTCCTGCATTAGCCAGAAATCTGATTTCTGTTAGCAAGTTGTATGATGCAGGTGTAAAAACAGTGTTCGATAAGGATACATGCAAGATGGTTCAAGGAGCACTGGTATTGATGCGGGGAGTTCGGATTGGAACTCTGTACAAGCTGCAAGGTAGCACTGTTGTTGATGGGTGCAACAATTTCGTGGTTCCTGAAAGTGGAATAGAAAATCTAGTGGTCTCTAGAGAGAAGACCATGTTGTTGCATCAAAGGCTTGGACATATTGGAGAGAAGGGTGTTCGAATACTTCATGGTAAATGTATGGTAGAAGGTATGAGTAATAGCTCTCTGGATTTTGATTTCTGTGAAAATTGTGCATATGGGAAGCAAAATCGGGTGAGTTTCCCCTTTGGTGGTAAGAAAGTGAAACATATATTAGAGCTTGTGCACAGTGATGTGTTTTGACATGTGAAGGTTCCATCACTAGGTAAATTTGTGCACTATGTATCATTTATAGATGACTTCTCAAGGAATACATGGATATATTTCCTTAAGAAGAAATCTGAAGTCTTTGACAGGTTTAAAGAATTTAAGGCTCTGGTGGAAAACCAGACAGAGAAGAAGATAAAGGTGCTGAGGACAGATAACGGTGGAGAGTTTTGTAGTAAGGAATTTGAAGAATTCTGTAAGAAGTGTGGTATAGCATGGTAGAAGAATACTCCATATACACCTCAGCAAAATGGAGTTGCAGAAAGAATGAACAAGAGGCTAATGGAAAGGGAAAAGAAGCATGCTCAGTGGTGCCAGGTTAGGACAGGAATTCTGGGCAGAGGCAGCAGAGACAGCATGTTACTAGGTCAACAAATCACCTTCATCAGCGTTGGAGGATAAGACTCCACAAGAGGTATGGACTGGTAAGAAACCCTCTCTTTCACATCTGAGTGTATTTGGATGTGATGCATATGTACATGTTCCAAAAGAGAAAAGAACCAAGTTGGATAGTAAATCTGAAAAGTGCATCTTTATTGGGTATAACGATGGTTTAAAGGGTTATAAGCTTTGGAACCCAGTAACAAGGAAGGTTGTGTACAACCGAGATGTGCTATTCAGAGAGGTGAAAGATGTTATTAAACATGAAGTCCAACCAAAGCAACCTGAGAAGATAGAGTTTGACCTAAAGGAGGAAGAATCGGACTCTATAGTAGAGGAGGAATCAGAAGATGAAGAGCCACAAACTCCGGGTGTGAGAAGATCAGTTCGAGAAAGAAGGCAGCCAGAAAGGTATAGTCCATCTACATTTTGTTCAAATTTTGCTTTATCTATTACTAGTGATGATCCCAGAACTGTAAAGGAAGCAGTAGATTCAGAGGATGGAAAACTCTGGAAAGAGGCCATGGTTGATGAAATGGCATCTTTGCACAAAAATGAGGCTTGGGATCTGGTGGAGTTGCCAGCTGGAAGGAAACCCATTGGCAGCAAATGGGTGTTCAAGAAGAAGACAAATGCAGAAGGAAAGGTGGAGAAATACAAAGCTCGGTTGGTAGCAAAAGGTTATTCCCACATGCCGGGAATTGATTTTGGTGATATTTTTTCTCCTGTTGCCAAGGCAGCTTTTATTAGACTACTATTATCTGTTGCTGTTGCTTTTGATTATGAGGTAGAACAAATGGATGTGAAGATAGCATTTCTTCATGGGGATCTAGAAGAGGAGATCTACATGAAGCAACCTACAGTTTTTGCGGTGAAGGGTAAGAAAGAATTGGTATGCAAGTTAAAGAAGTCTTTGTATGGGTTAAAACAGTCACCAAGGATGTGGTATCAGAAATTTGATACATTTATACGGGGACTTGGCTTCACCATAAGCAAAGCAGATCACTATGTGTATTTTAAATTAATTGGTGACTGTGTTATTTATCTAGTCTTGTATGTGGATGATATGTTGCTGGTTGGAAGTGACAAAGAAATTATCGAGGATTTGAAGACCCATTTGTCCTCCAAATTCGACATGAAAGATCTTGGTGCTGAAAACTATATTTTGGGTATGGAAATTAAAAGAGATCGGACAAAGAGGAAGCTCTGGTTAAACCAGAGGAAGTATGTCGAGACAATATTGTAGAGGTTTAATATGCAGTATAGTAAACCGGTGAAGGTTCCTATTCCTGTAGGTGTGAGGTTATCTGTTGAACAGTTTCCCAAGACACAAGAACAGGAAGAGGACATGTCTCGTGTTCCATATGCAAGTGCAGTCGGTAGCCTAATGTATGCAATGGTCTGTACTAGACTAGGCATTACACATGCAGTGGGATTATTGAGCAGGTTTATGTCAAAACCAGGGAAGGAGCACTGGACAATAGTGAAGTGGGTTTTCAGGTATTTGCGTGGCACTAGTGATTATGGTTTGTGCTACCAAGGAAGACCAGGATTGGACAGAGTGTTGGATATCCATGGCTTTGTTGATGCAGACTGGGCTGGAGATCTGGATCAAAGAAGATCTACAAGTGGGTATGTGTTTAACCTATTTGGAGGTGCAGCCAGTTGGATAAGTAAGAAACAATCTGTAGTGGCACTATCAACTATAGAGGCAGAATACATGGCAGCCACTCATGCAGGCAAGGAAGCAGTTTGGTTGCAGAGATTGTGTTCAAGTATGGGGTTAGTATAGGAAGCTATAAGGATAGACTGTGACAACCAAAGTGAAATTTTCTTGGCAAAGAACCCCGCATATCACTCAAAGACAAAGCACATTGATGTTCAGTATCACTTTGTGAGGGATATGATAGAATACAAAAAGGTGTTGCTTATAAGGGTGGACACTTTGAAGAATACTGCAGATGCATTGACAAAATCTGTGAGCTCTGAGAAGTTCTCTTGGTGTAGAGAAACAATGGGTGTTGCAGGGCTGGATAAATGACTAAGATCTCTTGTCGTCCCCTGTGGAAATAAAACAACAAGTGGGAGAATGTTGGGTTGTGTTATATTCTTTCCACGACTAGCCCACGTAGTTAACCGGGGGCTTAGAGGGGGGGCGGAGGCCCCCCTTCGTTGCGCCGATTGTGTAGTGGGGGGGGGGGGGTCACAGGGGGTTTGAGGTGTACCCGTAACCCCACTTTATGGGGTCTGGGGCAGTGCCCTAGAAAATTTTGGTTTTGGACCCTATGTTAGGTTGGGCGGACCCACCTATGGTTTTGTGCATGATTTTCGCACATGTTTTTTTGACACAATGGTTTTCAGTCCATGGTATTGGATGCTTCGGCATGTATAAATATGTATTGTAACATTAAAAGAAATATAATGAAAAATCAACCTGGTAGTCCCGGTTTTGGAATCCAGGGGAAAATTTATGTGTATATGTGTTTTATGTGTTATGCTCTCGCATTGTTTATTTTCTATGTTTTTAGAATTCGTATGCAGGTAATTTCTGTACGGGGTTAAAACCTACAGGAGTGTGATACGTGCTATGAAGTGGAAGAGCATGTCGAAGAGTGCTAAGATGTGCTAGAGAGTGCCAATTCAGGCTGAGGAGTGTTAGGGAGTACTAGGACAAAAAACGAGAGCACCAAGTCAAAATGCATGGAAGTGAATGAATATGAGGGTGTGTCAGCGAATGCCAATGAGTGCTAGTTGTCATTCCAAGGAGGGAATGACAAGGTATTCTTAGCACTGGTAAGGCATGCCAAGGAATATCAGGGAATGTCAAGAAGTGCTAGAGTGTTCTAGATAGTTCTGGGGTGTGCTAACATGTTCCAAATAGTGCAAAGGCATGCTAAGACATGCCAAGTCCTAAGACATGCCAGATCTTGAGACATGCTAGGATGTGTAGGGTGCCAAAGTATGCCATTATGTGTGAAGGAGTTTCAAGGGAAAAAATGTAATAACGAACCTAAAATGCAAGGAAATGAACACATAAGAGGGTTAATAAGTCGAGACTTTATCTTTTTTAAAAGGGGCATGCTAGGCACACTAATAATAGGTTCCAATACATGCAAAGTGCCAATGTGTGCCAAGTGCTAATGTATGCCAATGCAATATTATGCCAAGGTGTTTTAGGGCATGCTAGGGACTACAAAGCATGCCAACACATGTTATCAGAGTGTTATGTTATGCTTGGGCATGCCAACATGTGCTTGTGCATCCTACTCATGGCAAGATGTTCTAGGTACAAAGATGTTCCGGGTACAAAGATGTTCCAAGACATGCGAGGTGCCAAGGAATGTTAGTGTGTTCCGAAGCATGTTAAGATGTTCCATGAGTGTTGAGGAGTGTTAGGTCTCTCTCATTAGTAGAACTGACATAGTTTGATTATGTATTAAATAATATAGTTCCTACACACACTAGTGGAACTTTAAATAAATGGAATCTGCTAGATAATAAACCTAATAGAGATGAATCATGTGTTGACTCATAGGAAAAATATATCCTTATTACTTGAGGGAAATGTACACACTAATTACTTATTAACAAATTGACTGAATCTAACCACTATGGCCTTGGACACATAATGAAAAGGACTCCACAAGAATGGTCTTAAATCATTTTCTTTTGAAAAAAAATATAGTAACAGGTACATAGTGCCATAAAAGACTCATTGGAATGATCAATGATGACAAACATTTTTTGATCATCACCAAAAGTAACCAAAAAGAGCATTGGTGAGGGTCAATAAAAGATCGTCACTAGAAGTGTCACCAAAGAGAGAATTAGTGATGGGCCTTTAACGACTCTCACCAAAAGTGTCACCAAAGAGAGAATTAGTGATGGACATTTAACGACCCTCATGAAAAGTTTCATTGAAAATGGCTTTGGCGACAAACCTTAAGGGACCATCACCATATACACTTGCAACAAAATTTTATTAAGGACTGTCACCATATGCAACATTGGTGACGAACCTTAAAGGTATGTCATAGGCATGATCCTCACCAATGACCTTTTTTCTTATAGTGAGAACTTGATACCCCTAATGAAGCAATGAAACAACTCACTAAATTTTTTGGAATTAAAAATGAAATTAGAGCCCATCAACTCGAAAATGAGTTTCTTACGTTTGACCCAAATAAGTTTTCTTCCATTGAAGTTTTTTTGTCCAAGTTCAAGACCCTTAGACTTCTCTTGGAAGGTGTTGAGTTTGAGAAAGAAGATGGTAGCCTTATCTATTCCATTTTGACTAAGTTGGGACCAACCTACTTTGTGTTTGTTTCCACATTCCATTATACTAGAGAAGCCTTCTTTTCTCAAGGACAAGACTACAAGCCCCCCTCTTTTGATGCCTTTTGTGATTCTTTAATAAGAGAACAGGAAAAACTCTTACATCTTGGTATTCTTAATCTTGGAAACTCTTCTAAGAAAGTCTTAGCTGCCCAACAACAACCAAATTCAAAGAATCCTAAGAAGCAATATCCTAAAAAGAATGGTCCTAAACCAAACAAGGCTCCTAAGAAATTTCGGTCTCAAAATGAAAAATCAATTGAACAAAATGATAAGGCAAATAAAAACAAAGGGAAGAAGATTGATAGACATTGCAACTTTTGTAATCAATATGGCCACTTAGAATCCAAATTATTGAAGAAGATGGAAGCCTTGGAAGTAGCAATGAAGAAGCATAACATCCATTTGGAGCATTCTTCAACTTCAACTTCATCTTCAGGAATACCACTTTTTGTATGTGGTTGTCAAGCATCTTGGTCTGGTTATGCACTAAATTTATCTTATTGTTCTCATTCTCATGAGTGGCTCATTGATTTTGGAGCTTATTATCACATGGCCAAAAACAAAGCCATGTTTTCTTCTTTAAATGATTGTAACACCAAAAATATATATGTTGGTGATGACAGATCTCTTAGTGTTGTAGGGACTGGAACTGTTCATCTAGAAAATGGTTAATTTAATGATGTATTATGTGTTCCAACCTTATCCTGCAACCTTCTATCTGTATATCAGATAACTCATTCAGGTGAAGGTAAAACCATTGAATTTTCACCTCACAATGTTGTAATTAAGGACCTAAGAGATCCTAATTAGATTTTAGCTAGCATTGTTGATGATTCTACAAGGTTATATAAGTTTAACAACTTTGGGTCATCAACTCTTCCCTTGGTATTTGTTGCTCATAATGATGATGTGAACAAACTTTGGCATGAGGGATTTGGTCACTTTTACTGTCACTCCCTTCAAAATATATGTAAATAAAATATGGTGACAGGTCTTCTTATGGTAGCTTGCAGAGATGGTGTTTGTTCCGAATGTGTACTCAGAAAACATCATCGTGATAGTTTTGAAAAACGTGCCTCTTGGCATGCCTCAACTCCTTTACAGCTTGTGCATAGTGATTTTTATGTGGTCCACTTTCAGTTGTTTCATTCTCTGGCTACAAGTATTTCTTAACTTTCATTGATGATTTCGCCAGATGCACTTGGGTATACTTATTAAAACTTAAGAGTGAAGTATTTAACATGTTCCTAGCCCTTAAGGCCTTTGTTGAGAAACACTCTAGACATCAAATTCTTAAGCTAAGATCTGATAATGGCAGAGAATATGTTAACAACAAATTCATCAACTTTTGCACTGAGCATGGAATTCAAATGCAACATATTTTTCAATATACTCCACAACAAAATGGTGTAGCTGAAAGGAAGAACCACACCTTGAAGGATATGGCTAATTGTATGCTTCAATCTAAAGGACTTAGTCTTAATTTTTGGGCAGAAGCAATTAACTGTGCAAATTACATAGTAAATTGCACTCCTACTAAGGTTTTAAACAATATCATTCCAGAAGAAGCATGGAGCTCAATTAAACCAGATGTAAGTCACTTTCGTGTTTTTGGAAGTGAAGCATGGGTCCATATTCCTGATGAGAAACATAAAGCCTTAGAACCTAAGAGTGAAAAAAGTATTTTTGCTGGATGTTCTAAAGATGTCAAAGGATATAGACTTATTCCACTTAAGTCCAAAAATGTTATCATTAGAAGAGATGTAAAGTTTAATTAAAATATATTTGCCTACGAGCCTAGTTCGGTATATGTGCCACCTCTCGCTATCCCTTCTACTTCTGAAACTATTTCTTCTTCAGATGGTGACAACGAGAATGATAATCCTCCCCCACCTTCTCAGGATCCTCCTTCATCTCCTCAGCTTCCAAAATGGGTCCGTGCTACTTGGGATGCAGCAGGTGCTCTTGCAGGTGATCCTACAGGTTAGCGATGTACACGTTCTGTGTTCGATAAAGCCTCTTCTTTACTGGCTTAAGCTTTAGTGAATTATGATCCTGACACCTTTGTAGAAGCTTCAGGTCATCCAGATTGGGACGCAGCTATGAATGAAGAATATTGTTCATTATTGGAAAATGATACATGGGATCTTGTTCCTCTTCCAAAGGGACAAAAACTTGTTAGATGAAAATGGGTTTATAGATCCAAGTTTGGACCAGATGGAAAAGTTGATAAACATAAAGCTCGTCTTGTTGCTAAGGGTTTTTCACAAGTTGAAGGCATTGACTATACTGAAACCTTCTCCCCTATTTCCAAAATGAACTCTATCAGCCTTGTTCTTTACATTGATGCCTCTTTCAAATGGGAAGTCCATCAGATGGATGTTAAATCTACCTTCTTGCATGGGTACTTGCATGAAGAAACCTATATGGAACAACCTCCTGGATTTATCCAAACAAACTCCAGCCTTGCATGTTGGCTTAAGAAATCCCTTTATGGTCTCAAGCAAGCCCCTCGGGCTTGGTATTCCAAAATGGATAGCTTTCTTTTAGATACTGGCTTTTCTAGGTGTCATTCTGACAATACTGTCTACACCAAGAAAGTGGGTAAGTCTCTTATCATTCTTGTTCTTTATGTTGATGATCTTATCCTTACTGGTAGTGATCCCAACCTTATAAACCATGTGAAGTCCAACCTTAAAAAGTAATTTGAAATGACAGACTTAGGACACTTGCATTATTTTCTTAGTCTTCAAGTCTTGCAATCCAACGAAGGTATTTCCTTTCCCAATCCAAGTATGCTTGTGATCTTCTATGCCACTTTCACATGGAAGACTGTTAGCCATCCCCTTCTCCCTTTCAGTCTAGATCCAAACTTTCAGTCACTTGTACTTCCCCTAAAGTTGATTCTACCTTATACCATCAACATGTAGGAAAAAATTTGTATCTCACCCATACTCGTCCTTACCTTTCCTTTGTTGTTGGCCTTATTGCTCGGTTTATAAAAAACCCACATGAAAGTAATTGGAAAGCAATTAAAATAATACTTCGTTATGTTCGAGGTATAGTTCGGTTTGGGATTCATTATAGTGCATAAGCATCTCCTCAATTGATTGGTTTCACTGATTTCGATTGGGTTGGTGACCCTAATGATCAAAAGTCTACTATAGGTTATGTCTTCACTCTTGGTTCTGGACCTATTACATGGGCTTGCAAGAAACAAGGTGCCATTTCTCTTTCTTCAGTAGAAGCAGAGTATCGTAGTGTCGTAGAAGCTAGTAAGGAAGCCCTGTGGCTTCGTTAGATCCTGTCAAAATTTGGCTTTCAACAACAGCATCTGACTACACTTTGGGGTGATAATCAAAGTGCCATTCAACTATGCAAAGATCCAGTCCAACATCAGCGTAGAAAACACATTGTCCTAGACATACACTTCATCAGAAAGCTCATTCATGACCATGTTCTTGAAGTGCAATATTGTCCAATAGATGATTAAGTTGCATACATCTTTACAAAGGCCCTCACAAAGGCGAAGTTTACTAAACTTCAATTTATGGTTGGAGTTCAGGAAGTTGTCACTAAGGGGGGATAGGCTCTATGCCTCATTCCTTCTCCTATTGTGTCTTATTTGTACATCCTTCAATCCTATCCCAAGTTGTTCTTAGGAGGGTTGTTAGGATATTCCGACACATAGGAAATAGTTAAGTATAACTTGGTATAGTGTAGAGTTAGGTAAAGTGTGTTTCATTACTATGTAATTTTGTAACTTACAATCAAACGGTCACAATATGTTATAGACATGAAGTGATCTAATGGTTCATTCTCTCCTCGGTATTACCAACACTTGATCCATGGCTTAACACCTGATTGGTCCATGATCTCTATTTAAAGATCATGGAGGGTCATTTGTAGTGTGACCATTCGTGAGAGAAGCTTATGTAAATTTTCATTCTTTTATTAATAAATTTCCTGAACTGGCCGCGTTGACTCAGGCCATGGACTGCTTCCCTCTTTGAGGGTTTTAACCACGTCAAGAATATGGGTGTATTGATATGTGATCTATTTGTGAGCGATGTCCTTTGGTGTTCTATCTAAGGAGCTTACCCTGTAAATTCCTACAGTCTTACGTTGCAAGCAATTATTCACGATGCAAGTTGTCTTTGTTTCTTTCATTTGCTTACATATCATAGTCAAGAGTGTGCTTATGCTTCAAAGTTCCACATAGTGTCACACAGCACCATGAGAAGTCCACAGACGACCCGTCATGCACTTGCGCTCACTTATGTCACATGGGCACTTTGAAACACGAAGTGTGGTTGTCTTCATTGTTATATCTTTCTTGCTTGTTGGTTCGCACCACTGGGTTGCTCGCGGACCAAGCCTTCACCAACATGGTTCTACCAATGCGCTGGTGGCTGCATTAGAAGTATCACTTCAGGTGATCAGGCCCATGCACCGTTAATGTAGGAGTAGGAGTAGTGTTTGCTTTCAGTTGTTTGCTTACGTGCTTTGCTGCCTTGTTTGTTTTCTTTCTTGTTTGTTTACTTTCTTCGCTTTCATTTTTTTTTTCTGCTCTTGCTTTGCTTTGTTGATTGTTAGCTCATTCACCTATTTCATTCATAGGCTAGTTTTGCATGAAACCATGTATGACCCTTGAAGCGAGCTAGGTAAAGTACCATAGGGCATGTACAACTATCACTACTTGGTTATCTGTCATCTTGCCTCTATATGATTAGCTTGTTACTTTTGGTCCATGATGCTTCGAAGAAAAATTTGTACTGTTCGAAGTGAACCTTGGTGTAAACACAATGCTTGTGCACTAACTAGTGTCACCTTCTCTAGTCAATTGTTTTTTGGGTTAACCCTTGTCAGCTCAGTCAAGTAGAGTAAGGTAAGGGGGAAAACCTTAACAGGCACGTTAGATATATAATAAAATACTTCTCTGCTGGAACAACCTCTTATTCTCTCAATAAGTCGGGATCCCTCTTCCGCCTCTGAAAAGAATAAGTGTTATACACAATGAAAAATGAAAAAATTAAAAGTCAAAAATTCAAAATTAAAAATGAATAAGGTGAAAGAAGAGAAAGGCTTCCTGCACAGGGAGGTGATGCAAGTAACTTCGTCGGGGTACTGACCAGGCTCGCTGGCAGCGGAGCCATGCTTGTGTTCCTATGTGACTCCACTAGGGTACTATCCAGGTCTGCTGGCAGTGGAGCAACACCATAGATGAAACTAAGACTCTGACAACTACACTGCTTGTGCACCTATATACCCCTCAACCCCAATCAAAACAACTATGTTTCCTTGGCTTGGAATGTGTGTCAATCGACCAAGGGTTTGGTAGATGCTACATATTACAATCAAGTTAGTGTGAAACCAAGATGAGCTAAAAACTGAAAAATACTTCCAGAGGTGTTAGACTTGCTTTTCACGAACAAGGTCCATTCAAAGAGCTAAAGTTCTACAATTCTGTCACTAAGTGTTGTAGCGGCTACAACCACCCTCCAAAATTTTGCCTTAGCCTCGTTTTGGAGCCTCCCTTCCAACCGTCACAGCATCTTGCCTTGCTTCATTGAGTTCACAAGATTCAATGTTTTTCTTGCAAAAAGGTGGCCTGTCGGCCACAACTTGATCCATTCCCCTCACAAGTTGTTCACCCGAACTTGGTCCAGCAACAGGCTGAGCAACTTCCCCTTGAAAATTGCGCCTTTCAGGAGGGAAACCAGCCTTCCCTCCAGAAATTGCGCAATCCTACCTACCAACACTCCCAACAAGATTTGCGTAGATTTCCCCAGGTGCAAATCTAGGCACCAGTCAGTTGCTCTGCCCAGAAATTGTGCAAATGTCCTGGGCAACCAGCCCAGCTCCCAGCTAGAAATGCACATTTTTCTCTAGCAGTCGACCAGTCTCTTGCATGTGCAGTTGAACTGACCAGTTCCCTCCGGGACTAAGTATAACATACTTGCATGCATGGACTACTTCTCCCAAGGAATCATGCAAAGGCATCCCTTGTTTTAGGGATCTAGGTTTAGGATTTTGAGGGTACATGCAAGGAGAAATTCTAAAACCTCCCACCAAGTGTCGCTTTCCCTAGATTCGTGGCATACGCGTCACAACCTCAATGTTATCAAAACTCATCAACCATATGCTGTAGAGATCATTCCGCACATCAACCTTGCAGCTCTGACATTACACATCACATCTAGGAGCAGTTGGCACATTCAACTCAGTTTTTTTCGGGTAAGCCAGCTTCCCATGCCTTTTGCCTCATTTCTGTCGCTTTTTGTGTTTTCACTTGTGGGAGTATTGTTTATTTGATTTCTTTGAATGCTTGCTATTGTTTACATATATACTATCTTTTCCTAGCTTTGTTTCAGTTTTCTTTTCTATCTCACTACTGTCACATGCATGAAACTATTTTGGATAGACGTTCGCCCAACCAGCGAACTGCCTCACCCACATGCATGTTGATATGTTTGTTGAATCTTTCATTCATGTTTTACATGCACTGTCAATCACTTCTGCTATCACTAAGTGTCGCCATGCATTTACTGTGTTAGTTCTTTCAGTTGCTTGTCAATGAGTCGGGCCAACCTTGGCCCGAAATCTGTTTTCACCAAGGCTGCATTACGCAATCTAGGGAAGGAAGGCTCACCTTCCTCTCCATATTTGTGCATTATTTACCAACACTGGCCTCCAGGACTATTTTTCACATTTCTGAAGGAGAGTGGCTGCTTGGCCTAAGAAATTGTGCAAATTTATCCCTAGGCCAATAGTCCTTCCCAATGGGAATTGCGCATTCCACAATCCTAGCAGTCAGCAACCATACTAGACTGTGCATTGCGCAGTTCCAGCAGTCAGCCAATCTCCCAACAGCCCATATTGTGCCTTGTGTAGTCTTAGTAGTCAGTCTCTCGACCTCCCGACCGAAATTGCACAATCGTCATGATCATGCACCCAGGTTTGTTGCAAGTTAGTTCTCATGTTCATTTTGGTTTTCGAATGACAGATTTCTTTCCATGAGTTTTTCCATGTCTCCAGGTATCCCAGGTGTTCATCTGCTTCTCAGCAGTACCAGTACAATGGTTTCCAGGAGAGCAGAGACGAAGACATCGTTCAGAGCACTCTTGGAGATGTAGTTGATCAAGTGTCCATGGACTTGCCTACCCACGAAGACATCAATTTTTTCATAGAGAAGGACATCAAGATATGATAGCAGCAGTATCACAACGAGAAGCATCATGAACAATGGCTGAAGACGGCATACCAAATGCAACAAATGGAAGAGGAGGGTTTTTGACAACACGGAGGCAGAACAAGGTTGCAAGCTCAAGAAGGTCCATTGATGATGAAAGAAAGTTTGGAGACTCCAGCTATGAAGTGCCAGTGCAACATGAAGATCGCACGAAGGCGAAAGATGGAACAAAGAAGGAGTAGCATGTGATTGAGAATCAACTCAAGAAGAACATGAAGTTGCACAGACAGACAAATGATTTGCAACAGGAACAGGAACAACAGTGGGCACAACATGCACTCACAGATGAAATTGCACCCGTACAAGTTAAGGATCCATCCCAGCAGCTGACACAGAGAAGACATGGTGAGCAGTGTTGTTGATTGCATGCAAGGGATTCAGTAGCATGCATGTCGTTGAGCGCATGCATGCAATCCAACCCATTCAACACACTCACCAAGGTGAAGACAAGAAGCAAGTCCAACTGGGGCTGAACATGTACTTTGGAAAGTTGATGCGCATGACCACCAACACACACTTGAATATCAGCACGGACACTATGCATCAGTGTGTTTTCAGTTCAACCATACCTAAGAAGACCATGCACATGTTAGCTGATGAGTTGGATGAAGGGGCCGAATCAATGCACCATTTGCAACGGAGGTAAGAATTCGCTTCAACAAGATGTCACCATGAGGTGCATGCACACCATCACGGACGACCAATCTTGGCATCAACTCACCACCTTCACCATCACAAGCATGTCAAAGATTTACTCTTGTTACAACGGACCGAGTGTCAGTGATGTCTTGCAAAGCTTACTCAAGCCATGTTGTCTAACGTGAGTACATGTGCATTATAATGTTGAGTCATGTCAAATGTAATTCAAGTGTCAATGGTTGGATTTAATAGTCATAGAGTAGGTGAAGAGTCATGAGGGTAGTTGAACTATCACAAAGGAGAATGACAAGGGTCACCCCACCCTTTGCTATAAATAGTCCCTCATAACTCACTGTAGAGGCTTTTGGTCATCCAATCTTCTAAGAAGACTATTTTGAAGAAGGCTTGGATAGTATTGTAACACGCCTTGGCTTCTCCACTGCACGGAGCTAGTACATCTCTTTAGAGGAGCAGGTGGATGTGGCTGTAACTTTCCATTGTTGGTGCTAGAAAGTTTACATGGATGTATTGTATGATTGTAACTTACACTTCTTTATATGATAAGAGCCAACACATTTTCATGCATATGTTGTTATTGTAGTTGGACTGCTCCAATTGCTTTAATGATATGTGTTGTTTAACTTACGTACTTGTGTATGAACTGATTCACATGCAATTATATGAATCTTGTTTTTAATGTGTTGCATATGTTATTAATGTTGTCACCGTCCGTGTTGACTGTTGTGTCGGACATCAGACATAATTTTCACTTGAACCTTTCTATAACAACCGTCACTCTCGTCTCGGACTAATCCGTGAGTGTGGTACGTGTTATCTTACCTTGTATAATGTGACTGTCGCATCCGAGTGGACTGCTCTATCGGAAGTTGTGCATGTCCTTTGTGTTGTGTGTTCCTAGCCGAGTTGGGACTGATCCCTTTCAACCTGGAACTCACCTTCACCTCCTTCCCCTTTAGAAGTGTTGGAACCTCTCATACACCTTCCTTCACTCACTACATCAGTCATACCCTTGTTCCTCACAGAGTTATTCTACTTTCCTCTGTGCGACACCACGGTCAAGGCATTACCTTATGACCCACTGCTTGGACTCCTACACCAAACGGTTTGAGGTATAATTGGCACTTCTTACCGGGGAGATCCCCTTGACATGTTGGTGGGTCCAACACTGTCAACAATACTCTTTAATTACTTTAATTTCCTAATTTTAGACTTAGGTCCCCATTAAAAATAATTATTTATTTTAATAAAACTATCTTTGGGTGGAATTTCCCAAAATGATTTCTAGGTATTGTGGAATACATGTGTCCAAGCCTCCCTACAAATTTTGAGGCTTAGATGATGCTACCAGAAATCAACATCGAAGAGGTTAATTTTGAAGTAGTTGATCTATATCTTTTGTGATCTGGTTACATAACATTTGGAATCAGAGCTTTGGATTCTAGGGTTTCGTTGTTGAAAACTTGTCATATTGGCATTTTCGTTATAAATTTTTTATATGAAGGTTCAAAAGCTAAAATTTTGACCACATGGAGCTAAAATTCTTATGATCTTCTTATAAAAATTTCAGGTCTTGGTTTGCTATATTTTCGGAGATATGGTCCAAATAAGTTAGGTTTTTTGCAGGCTCCAGAATTCAATCTCAAACATGTGACCTAGGGAAAGTCATCATAAATTTCTCTCCGAGCATCAAATTTAAATTTCATAAAAAGTAATTGAAATTACATGGAATCTAGTTTCTTGTGTATCATTTTCAGGTCTAAAGGTCAAAACAGTGACACGTGGAACTCCATACAAGTTTGTTCTATTAAACCATTCCATAATCAGGTCATCATGGGAAATTGGGCATAACTTTATCGTAAAGAATCCAAATTTGGACTGACTTGTGGCATTGGAAAGAAGAATCAAAGGAATATCAAAGGAATGAGTTTCAAATCTTGGAGAATCAAAATTATAGAGATACAATAGTTCCAATATCTAGCTCCAAATAACAAGAAAAAAAAGGTGTGTGTATTTTTTTAATTTGCATGACTTTTGTTTGAATAATTAGTTTGATGTGATTCAAGGGGCATAGTGATGAAGCATATATATCATTGTTTGATTCCAAAATGTATCTAAACAAAAAAATGGACACACCTAGTAAGCAACCAAAAATCTCTTCTATGGCGCATGAAGAAGAGGAAGAAATGAAACATGATATATCAAATTTACGAAACCAAGTGCAACAAATTTCGCTCTCACAAAAAGTAACAAAAAATGAATTGGAATCCATAATGAATGTTAAGATAGATGCTATAACAAGGGACATGGGATTTTTGAATGATGTTTTAAAAGCATACATGGAAGTAATGATGAATGTCAAGATAGGGGTTGAAAGAAGGTTTGGCAAAGTTTCTAAAAGAAAGGATTCCCAATGGTGATAAGGTAATCCAAGAAAATCACGATGAGGACAAAAAGAATAAGAATTATGATTTTAGAGACTCCAATGTTGTTTTTAAGAACAACCACATTCAAAAAATCGATATGAGGAAGTTTGATGTAAAGGATCCGATAACATGGATACTATAGATGGAGCAATATTTTGATCTCCACGATGTGCAACACACACAAAAGGTATGCATCGCAACTTTATATTTAGAACCCAATCAATTTTTATGGTATCAATGGCTTTTTTCTCATAAGCCACTTGTTACTTGGTTAATATCTATGGAGGAAATTATAGCACATTGTGAGGATACTGAGAGCAACACTTTATTTAGCCAATTGATAGATCTCAAACAAAAGGGTTCAATAGCAGAGCACATTGAGGACTTTGAAAAATTGAATATTAGGGTAACTGATATTCGAGAGGAACATAGGATTGATGTCTTCATAGGGACTTTGAAGGATAACATCCAACATGAGGTTCGACTTTGGGAACCTGATTCATGGAGAAGGCATTCATGGTGGCAAGAAAAGTTGAAAGAAAAATTATGGAAACAAGGAATTCTACCACTCACAACTATAAATATGAAAGTGTTGTTGCTCCTAGCCTTCCACAACCTACAAGATTGACACCACAAAAATTGGAGGAAAAAATAGCAAAATATATTTGTTACAGTTGTGATAGAAAATACACTAAAGGTCACAAGTGTGCTGAGAAGAAATTATTCTACATAGATTGAGGAGAGGGGAAAGAAAAGGAACAAGAAATATCAAAAGAGGAGGATATACACTAGGAACCAACCCCGAAGAAAGAAGAAATGAATATGAGCATATCTTGTAATGCATTGGTAGGAATTACCACTCCTCAAACTCTCGAGATAGGACATATCAAGAAGAAAAAGTTAATAATGTTGATTGATTCAGGTAGTACCCATAATTTGATTCATTGTAAAATAGCCAAGGAATTGAATTGCTTCTTATATCCAGCACTAGAGAGTCAAGTGATGGTTTCAAATGGAGGAGCTATAAATTTCTCTGGAAATTACCATAATATCAAGCTAATCATTGGGAGAATATGTATTGAATAGTCCAATGCTTTTCATTCCAATGGGTGGTGTTGATGTTGTACTAGGAGTGCAATGGTTAAAAGTATGATAGCTTTTAATTTTCAAGAACTTTTCTTGAAATTTTTTTGGGAAGGAAAGGAATTTTAATTAATGGGTATTACAAGGAAACAAGGAAATATAATCAACTCTAATATCATGACAAAGCTTCTAAAGAAATAACAATGGGGCGTAATTGCAGAATTATGCTCACTAGTGGTTCAAACTACGAAATCATCTATTTCTCCACATCTCCAAAAAGTCATGGAGAATCATTCCAAGGTATTTGATACTCCAAAAGGCATTCTACCTATTCACGATCATGATCATGCTATTCATTTGATTCCAGGAAGTGTTCCTCCAAACATCATGCCTTATAGATATCCCTATGCCCAAAAGAATGAAATTGAACGTATGGTTGCAAAAATGCTAGAGTACGGTATAATTCAACCTATTAAAAGTTCTTTCTCTTCTCTAGTAGTATTGGTGCACAATAAATATGGATCATGGCACATGTTTCCATATTATATGGAGCTCAAAAAGCTCACTATTAAAGATAAGTTTCCCATTCCTGTCATTGATGAATTATTAGATGAATTACATGGAGCAATTTACTTCACCAAGTTTGATCTTCGTTCGAGATATCATCAAATTATAATGAAGACTAAATACATTATAAAAAAAACATTTAGAACTCATGTGGGTCATTATGAATTTTTGGTCATGCCTTTTAGCCTTACTAATGCACCTTCCACATTTCAAGGTTTGATGAATTTCATTTTCAAACCTTCCTTAGAAAATTTATGTTTATTTTTTGGTGATATACTAATTTATAGAAAAACTTGGAAGGGTCATGTTCAACATGTTGATAGGGTGCTCAAACTAATGGAGGAGAAATAATTATTTGCAAAATCCTCCAAATGTTTCTTTTGATTACAGGAGGTGGAATATCTAGGTCATATTGTACCTCATGAGAGTGTTAAGGTAGACCCTAACAAAATTAAATCCATTAAGGAATGAAAAATCCCATAACCATAATGCATCTTCAAGGATTTCTTGGGTTGATAGGGTATTATCGCAATTTTGTTAAGAATTATGGGAGAATAGTAGTACCTCAAACAACATTACTGAAGAAATATGTATTGTCTTAGACTCCAAAAGCAACTAAAGCCTTTGAACATATTAAAGAGGAAATGTGCCAAGCACTGGTCTTAGCTACGCCAAACTTCACAAAAATATTTATTTTGGAATGTCACTACAAGAAAAAGGTCATTGGTGAGGGTGATGCCTATGACGGACCTTTAAGGCCCATCACCAATGTTGCATATGGTGAGGGTCTTTAAAAAAACGTTGTTGTAAGTGTATATAGTGATTGTCCTTTAAGGTTTGTCACCAAAGCCATTTTCAATGACACTTTTGGTGAGGGTCGTTAAAGGCCCGTCACTAATTCTCTCTTTGGTGACACTTTTGGTGAAGGTCATTAAAGGCCCATCACTAATTCTATTTTTGGTGACACTTCTAGTGACAATATTTTATTGACCGTCACCAATTATCTTTTTGGTTACTTTTGGTGATGGTCAATAAATGTTCATCATCATTGATCATTCCAATGAGTTTTTGATGACACTTCATGCCTGTGACGGACCTTTAAGGTCCATCACCAATGTCGCATATGGTGACGGTATTTAAAAAATTGTTGTTGTAAGTGTATACAGTGATGGTCCTTTAAGGTTTGTCACCAAAGCCATTTTCAATGACACTTTTAGTGAGGGTCGTTAATGGCCCATCACTAATTCTCTCTTTGGTGACACTTTCGGTGAGGGTCGTTAAAGGCCCATCACTAATTCTCTATTTAGTGACACTTCTAGTGACGATCTTTTATTGGCCCTCACCAATGCTCTTTTTGGTTACTTTTGGTGACGGCAAAAAAATGTTCATCATCATTGATCATTCGAATGGGTTTTTATGACGCTATGTACCTGTTACTATATTTTGTCAAAATATAACGATTTAAGACCATTGTTGTGGAGTCTTTTTTCATTATGTGTCCAAGGTCATAGTGGTTATATAGTCAATCAATTTGTTAAGAAGTAATTAGTGTGTATCATTTCCATCAAGTCATAAGAATATAGTCTTCCTATGAGTCAAAACATGATTAATCTCTATTAGGTTTATTATCTAGCAAATTACCTTTAAATAAAGTTCCACTAGTGTGTGTAGGAACTATATTAATTAATACATAATCAAGCTCTATCAGTTGTATTAATGAGAGACACCTGGCACTCCTCAACACTCATGGCACACCTTAACATGCTTTGGAACAGTACACTAGCATTCCTTGGCACCTTGCATGTCTTGGAACATATTTGTACCTCGAACATCTTTGTACCTAGAACATCTTGCCATGAGTAGGATGCCCAAGCACTTGTTGACATGCCATAGCATAGCATAACACTCCCCTATCATGTGTTGGCATTCCCTGTAGTCCCTAGCATGCCCTGGAACTCCTTGGCATAATATTGCATTGACAAACATTAGCACTTGGCACACATTGGCACTTGGCATGTATTGGAACATATTATTAGTGTGCCTAGCATGCCCCTTTTGAAAAAGATAAAGTCCTGACTTATTAACCCTCTTATGTGTTTATTTCCTTGCATTTTAGCTTGGTTATTCCTTTTGTTGCCTTGAAACTCCTTGACACATATTGGCATACTTTGGCACCCTGCACATCCTAGCATGTCTTAGCACCTGGCATGCCTTGGCACTATTTGGCACATGTTAGCACACCCTGGAACTACCTAGCACACTCTAGCACTTCTTGACATTCCCTGATATTCCCTAGCATGCCTTACCCATGCTTAGCATACCTTGTCACTCCCTCCTTTGCATGACAGCTAGCACTGATTGACACTCCCCGACACACCCTCATATTCATTCACTTCCATGCATTTTGACCTAGTGCTCCCTTGTGTTGTCCTAGTACTCCCTAACACTCCTTAGCATGCATTGGCACTCTCTAGCACACCTTAGCACTCATAAGTGAAGAATGAAACTTTTAACCAATGTTACGAGACTCGGAATAGACAATAAATCGGCAAGGCAAAAGAGCTAATAGTTTTAATCGGATTGGGGAAAAATCACAAAAAAATCAGTGAATTCAATAAATAAAAATATACACATATATTGAATTAAAAAAAAAAACAAACAAACAAACAAAATTTTTTCATTGATATTCAGTAAAGCCATGTCCAAACAATTCATAATATCAATAGATGTCCAAAATATCATGAATGAATAAGCATCTCATATATGTTATGAGTCCAAACATGCTCCAAAGTATTGAGTCATAACTCCTAACTAGTGACTACATATAACTAGAAGCAACTGCTTCTAAAAGTTTAAGACTAGAAAAAAATCAGTAGCTAAGAGTCTAAGACTCTTAAGTGTGAGAACTAGAAGTGATTCCTCCCACCCCTTCACTTGCTTGAATCTCAAAGTTCTTCAAGTCCCGTAGGCTTAAAAGAGGAGCCTCCTCTATTGGACCCAATCTGTTGTGTTTGTAGTTTGAAAATCTATCTCTTCAAGGTCTATTGGTGAATGATACAAACCTATCATTATCATCAGACATTGAAATGTGAATTTAAGTTTGACTTTGAACTTTAAATTTTAAACTTTAAATTGAAAATCAGATTATGAAACCTTCAAATTCAAGCTCTCACTTAGTATTTGCTTGTTGCGAAGTCATAGATTGTAATGGAAAAATACAAGGTCATTTAAGCACTTTTGTGTCAATTGGTTACGCTTCTTAGAATGTATTTTCTCAAACATGCTCCAGTTGCACTCACAACCTAAAGCACTGCATGCTTGGATTAAGGTCCGAATGGCAAATCTCTTCAAATCTGGTGTATCACTACAAAAGTTTTGCCACCAAAGACCTAGCAAGTTGAAAGGGTTCATGAGTAGACATACTAAATACTAAATAGTAAAAACTTAAAAAGGTAACAAAATTTAATAAAACATTTAACATAGAAAATAAAATTTAAACAAATTTAATCAATTGATGAAGCCTTCAAGACTCAAAGGGTACATTGCAACATATTAGACCTTTATCGTATAACACTCGTATATGCAAATAATTTAGCTGGTGCTCTATAATCCTATAGTTGGGAAAAGACGTGACTTTAAAATTCTAGATCAGGGAAGCACATTTCCATGCATGTCATAAGTCCTCTGTGAACCTCCCCATCCTCATTAAATTTGCTCTTATCATAAAAATACTATGGGTGTAAGAAGTACCTAGAAGCATGTAAGGGGGAATGCAATTTCCTATCCCAACGTCATCAATAATGTCCCAAAGAGGAATATACTTTGCCTCTTCATCCCCATATCTTATTTTGATGGCCTCCTTTGCGAGATCGGTTGCCTCATAAATGTAACCCATAGCGGGTTTGTCAACATCAACCATCCTGAAAGTTAAAGCTTTCAAATTTAAATAAATATGAAGCATTGAAAATAAAAGAAGCTTGAAATGAAATTTAAAACATGAAAAAGCTAAAAGACTTGAAGTACCTAAGAACTCTAACAAGGGACTCCATCACAACAATAATCTCTTCGGCATCTTTCCAAAAACCGTCATTAAACACAAGTGCAACAACTTCAATGCCTTCAAGGGTATTGGAATGTTTAGATGCCATCCACTCAGGTCCCAAGAACATCCTCTTCAGATTTATCTTTTGCTCAACCACAAATTGCAAAGATATGAAATTTGTTGCAAATCTAGTCATTGCAAACCGAACAATTTCTTTACCTTTAGTGTATTTTGTCATGGTGTTTAGGACAATAGTGTGGTTGCATAGGTATTTGGTTATGGATTTTTTCTTCTCCACGACCTCATGTATCCAATGAAGCTTACCAATGTCCTCAAGCATTAAATCTATGCAATGGGCAACACAATAGGTCCAAAAAATAGCGGGGTGCCTAATCTCAAAATGTCTACCAGCAACCATATAATTAGCTACATTTTCGGTGACAATTTGTACAACATGTTATTCTCCCACTTCTTGAACAACTTCCTCCATCATTTCACAAATAAGTTGTGCAGTCTTAACCCTTTCTGAGGCATCCACTGATTTGAGAAACATTGTACCTACTGGACAAGATACAAGGAGATTTATTAATGTTCTATTCCTCTGATCTGTCCATCCATCACTCATGATGGTGCACCCTGTTTCAACCCATGATGAACGAAACTCAGATAGCACAAGCAGGACACTTTCAACACTTTCTAATAGCAAATTTGTCCTAATGCTCTCTGATGAAGGGGCTTTGAACCCTAGACCTGCAATAGCAACTGCATCAATCATAGCTTACCAATAAGGACTTATGGCACAATGGAAAGGTATGTTAGAATAGTACCAAAAGTTAGCAATGGCCTTCCTTGCCTGACTATGGATATTTTTTTTCCAACCAGTGGTATCCAAGGTAGGTTGGGAACTGGGTTTTGTGCGGGGAGGAAAAAAAGTGTTTATGTTTCCACCTCCAATTTTGAATGGAGGAGGATTCATTTGGCCTTTAGTTTGACTTGGAATTGGAGGCATGTGTGGGAAACTTGGGAACTGCATTGAGGATTAAATAGAGGGAGATGACAATGGGGTAGTGGAAGAAAAATTGTCAACTCTAGGAGTTCCTATTTCTTTTTTTTCTTTTCTTTCTTTGCATTATGCTGACTCAACATATCAATGGCCAAGGTTACTTAGTGTTTTAAATTTTCGTCAACGTTTTTGTAGAGACCTATATCATGGCTGGGTATTTGTGCAAGGTGGTACTTGAATCTATAAATGCCTCTACTACATTTCGCTTTGCAAAATTTACAAAGGAGCTTGGGATCTCCAAGAATCTTGTCACAATAAGCCCAAGCAAAGTCCTTCTCCCTCGACATTGTTGTTGTTTTGGACTTGTGTTTAAATTGAGGCTTCTATTTAAATTTGGAGTTGTGCTTTCTATTTAATTTGGCTCCTGTAAAAGGCAGTAAAAAATTAAATTCAAAAATGCCATATATAACTTCTCAAAAAAGAGGGTTGCTTTTAAAGAATACGAGGTTTTGTTAAGGATCAAAGAGGAGTCTGTACAGCAAACACAAGCACATTTCGACCTAATATATCATTATGACCTTGAAACACAATTAGGTATATATGAGGAAATGCTACCTAAAGGAAATATTATCAACATATATTGCATTGTAATCTTGAATTTGCAAGTTTGTTTAGCATAAGACAACTGAACCAATACATCAATAACAGATTATGGAAGAACAAAAATACCCAAAGTTGTGAATGCATGGTTAAAGCCTTTGGAGTCGGCAAGACATCGACCAAGGAAGGAATGCTTGATGACTTGGCTGGTGGTTGGTATGAAACCATTTCTTAGTGCATTTTTAAAATCTATTTAAGCCCCATTTATAGGGTTGAAAAGTCATAACCAAAGGAATATGTTGAACATTCGATTGCTGAATAGTGAAACTTGAAACTTGCCATTGAAAATGACATTGAAACTTCAATATAGTAATATACCTATTATTTAAGCCAAGTGCCAACGTACCTTGATTGTTGAATAGTGAAGCGGCTAAGCCTGAAGGTAACACACGCTGAAGGTGACGCGCGACTACCCGAGGGTTGATATGGAGTATGGATAGAGCACATGTTGGCGACTGCCCAATATGGAGTCTGGACTTAGGCTCATGCTGGCGATTCCTCGATATGGAGTATGGACTGTGTAATAATGAGTAGTAATTTATTACTGAAGGTCTTGACGTATGATTTAAGGGCCTAAGAAATGAGAAATAAATTTTGGAACGACCGACATTTAGTTTCTAGCAATGTGGCATAACTAATCTTGAAAAACTCGTGCTCGTCGAGTCAAGGACAAAAATCGAATAAATCGGAATCAATCACAGGAATCTGCTTTAATCGGCAAGTCGCAAGTCAAACTTGTGTTGACCACGAGTTAAACTTGGTCAGTGTGACTTTGACTTGCAAAGATTTGGATTAGATTGTTTGGAGAGCAAGTAGATTCCGACTCATGATTAATTGCGATTGATTGGCAAGTCCTGTTTCACTACTTGTAACTGAAATATAAACTGAAAATAGGAGATCTTACAATTGAAACTAATTGTGAATTTTCTAAATTGAAATTGGCCCATTGGCATTGTTTTTATTTGCGGTTGGGCGCGTCAACGGAAGAGATTCATTTTAAATCAGGTTCATGGAGAAATTTTTTTATGGAAGAGGTTTGTTTTATGTCGAGGAAGACATAGTAATATTTTTTATTAAATTGGAATAACAATATTATCTACTCAGTATCTCTTGTATCTCATTATTTTTATCTCCTATAACTCATACAGAAAGTGGGGTAATAGTGGACATGTAGCATCAAGCTCCACTCCTTTTAATCCAAAGTTCTTCATGCAAACATTTGTGTCACTTGCGCAGCAAAGCCTTCGTTGTAGAGTGTGGAGTTAACACCTACCTCTGCATGACAAAAGCTACACATACCTTTTGACTTGGTTTTTTCACCTTTTGTCCATTCTTTGTGTGAAGTTTGGGACAACAAGCTCGACATACTTTTTTTTCATACCTCTATGTGAGTGTAACTTTGCACATTTTCTTTGCTTCAAGCAATATCAAAAGCATTTGTGAGCTTATTTCAAGGCATGAATACATGCTTCAATCATGGAAATTAGAAAAGCTTCTAAAGAAAAAATAACCATGGAGTTAACCTTTGCCATTTCAAATATGTTAGGATTCTATTGAGAGTTTTTTAGAGATAATTATTAACTGGCCCTCTACTCTTCCCTTTTTCTTAATATACTTTATCTCTTATTACATTTCTAATCAAGATATTTACATCAAATACTGGATCAAAGGGCCAAGGACTTTTCATAAATGCTTCCTTTTCCAGTAGAAGAATAAATGGTGAACATGCCAGCTTGGCTCCAATTTCTTGGGAATTAATAATTGTTCTGAAAATTGACTACTCTTGTTTGAATCTAGAACTATGTTTAATCTTTGAAAATGGATTTTCCTCCAAATTGATCTTGGAAAGGTCCTTATTAAAGGCTTTTCTATATCTCCTCCACTAGAATGAATGGCTTGTATGTTGAAAAGTATAGCAGAGCTCCCTTTTGAAAAGCTTGATCATACCATTGTCACCAAGATCTCATCATTTTCCCCAAATTGGACCCAAAACAACATTGAGTACTTAATTATCATCCAATATGAGAAATTTTTATTGACACTGCAACTCAAGAGCTATTCAATTTAAATTTCACTAATAGGATTCATCATTCTTTTATTGAATAAGTATATTGTTTTTGAATTTCTCATTTGTGCTTGTAGTATGTGGTACTGACCTTGTTTCGCGTGAAAGGGTTTTTATTCTTGGACTATGACAATGCTAGTAATATTTAGGCCTTTTGTAGTATTTTTACCCCATGATCATTTTTTCAAGATATATGTCCTATGTGGAAAGAAATAAGCATTTAGTTATTACCTCCTAAACTAAAGCACTGTTTCTTTTATTAGGTGCCATGTAACGTCCTCTACAAATTGAGGATGAATGGGACGTAATATCATATCCATCCCTGTAGGCTATAGTCCTCCATAAAGGGGAAAAACCCCAAAATACCCATTGTTGGGCAATTTTTTGGGAAACTAGGCTTAAAAACCCCAAATTTTGGGTTTGGAGTAAGGTTTACTCAATCACTTAAGAATATGAAACCCCTCTAGAAAATCTATAAATAAAGAAGGATTGAATTCATTTTGGATCACCAAGTGTGGATTAATTCATTTTTTCTTGAGCATTAGGTCTGATAGTTTTTTACCCCTTCTATCTCTTGTCAATTTCGGTGGTGAAAGATTCCACCCTAGTTGACATTTCCTTATTATCTCTCAGTTTGGGCACAAGGGTCTTTGGCTGGTCAGTGAATTCTATTGGATATTGGTCTCTTGTATTTTTCTGGGCACAAGATTTCTGTTAAAGGTGAATGAATTTGGAGGATAGTGCAAGATATCTTAGTTATGTTTGGCATACACCTCTCTTGAAGGAAGCAAAAAAGTTTCTGAGTCCTTAATATCTTGTTTTGGACAAAGCACTTACCTTAGGCAGTGGATTCGTTTCTGGCACCTGGAGTAGCAAAACTCTTTGCTTTATTTAGTTTTTGCTTGCACACTTAAAAGGAGCACTTCCCTAGTTATTAATTCTCAGCCTTAGCTAAGGAATCATGTTTGCATATCCCATATCATATTCAGTAGAGGCAGACTTTAATTTTCTTGTATATCCATGCAAGGAAGGTGCATTAGGATTAGGAGTTAAGAAAGTTGAGACATTGTTGTACATGTTTCCAAATTCATTGTACCTTCTAGACTAAAGGAAAAGTGAATAGTAGTGTTTGAAATTTTTAGTTATTTCCTGTTTCAAAGAGTAATAAATAGTGATGTGATTTGAGTTTCAAATCTGTGTACTTGTTGTTACTTTCTTCAGTGGCATGTGCTTCCCTATTCAGAACAAGGGGTTTTTCTACAGTATCTAGCCTCCAAATCTTCTTCAATGCAAACTAAATATAAAATCATGCCCTCGTACTCCAAATCATCTAAGGCATCACCCTAGAGAAGCTCCAAAGTAGACCAATGAGCTTTGACAGGCCAACTCCAACCCCATGTCACCATACAAGTGTTGACATCACTGCTACAAAAATTATTCTGAAGTGTTGCATCCTACACCAATTCCTAATATGGATGCCCAAAGGGGTTCTAGAATGAGGCTCAACCTTCATTGCCACATTTAAGACTTTTTAAAGGGATTGGTCCCTTTAAACCATACCAATTTTTACACTTTCAAAATTTAGCCCTGTTCCTATCAATTTATATTTTGTATTGAAAAGTCAGTCCTATTTTACCTGTTTATTAACTTTAGGAACAATTATAGGTCAACTCCAGTAAAATGTCAACAAATTTGTGGGTTAGGTTGGCATTTCTCCAAATACTATCACACATGTATATATAATCACACATTTTCCTTTTTAGATCTTGATTGGTTGAACAAAAAGGTTTGTTTCCTGTGTAATTTTGTCCCATACCTCCACATCAGCATTCATAGATAACAATCTTCTTAATTCTTCATCTATGTGCACATTAAGGTACCTTTTGGTTGCTATTTTTAATGGAGCAACCTCCAACAGTACACATTTTACCACATAGATGTTGTTGCTGGATAGAAATATCTAGAGGAGTCTTACACCAGACATATAAATGGCTATTGTATATCACAATAATAAGCATTAACATATGAAGATGTGGCAGACCCTAAACTCTGTATATTCAATCCATTAATTTTTCTTTTATGGCAGATTTTGTTCTGCATAGTAAATGTGTTGTGGGACTTGAGTGTGTTCGCATAAAAAATTCTAAGGCCAAACCTAGATTCTCGTGTGTCATGGAAATTCAACATATGCCTTATTCACCTAAGAACTACTTGTAACTCATCTTAGGGTACTCATGTACAATCTCAACTCATCCCACTTAACAAGTTACCATGATAAGGCTCATCACATCCAACCTTGGTCTAAAACAATTAAGCAACACAGTTTACATCTTGACATGCCATAATAGAATGCCTTGGCACTATGTGGAATGCGTTAACATTCCCTACATTCCTTGGCATTATTTGACACTCCCTAGCACACCGTGGCACTTCCTGACATGCCTTGGTAGTTTAGCATACCTTGGCATTGCCTAGCATATAACATTGTCACTCCCTCCTTAACACACGTAGAACTCATTGAAACTCCCCCTCACACACTCTTATTCGTTCATTTCCATGCATTTTGACCTACTACTTCCTTATGTTTCCCTAACACCCCCTAACACTCCCTAGCTCACCGTAGCACCTGACACATCTTGACCTACCGCCTTAACACTCTAGCATTCCTTAGCACTACATAGTATACCTTATCACTCTCTCCTTAGCACACCTAGAGATCGCTGACACTATTGGTCACAAACTCTTATTCGTTCGTTTCCATGAATTTATACCTATTACTCCCTTGTGTTTCCCTAGCACTCCTTATCACTCCTTGACACGTGTTGTTACACCCTAGCACTTATGACATCTTGGCATGTCGCCCTAGCCTCTAGCATGCCTTAACACTGCCTAGCATACCTTGTCAATTTTTCCTTAGCACACCTGGAACTCACTAAAACTTCTAAACACAAAATCTTATTTGTTCATTTCCATTCATTTTGACATAGTTCCCCCTTGTGTTTGTGTGGCACTCCCAGCTAACACTTCCTTGCACGCATTGGTACATCTTAGCCACATGTCGCCCTAGAACTCTAGCATTCCTTAGCATTGCCAAGCATGCCTTGTAAATCCTCCTTAACACACTTAGAACTCATTGATACTCCATGCCACACACTCTTATTTTTTCATTTCCATGCATTATGACCTAGTTCTCCCTTGTGTTTCCCTAGCACTCCCTAACACTCCTTGGCACACATTGGCACACCATGGCACTTGTCACATCTTAGTAGGCTTTCCTATCACTCTATCATCTATTGGAAATGCTTATCATATGTTGTCACTCCCTCCTTAGCACACCTATAACTTGTTAACACTCCTTATCACACATGCACATTCATTCATTTACATGTAATTGAAATGAGTCCTCCCTTGTGTTTCCTTGGCAATCCCTAGCATGTGTTGGTGCCACATCCTAGAACCTAGCACACATTGGCATGCCTTAGCACTTGGCATGTCTTGACATGCCTAACATTCCTTGGAACTTTCTAACATGTGTTAGCACTTCTTGAAATTCCCTACACACCTTGGCACTCCCTAGTTTTCATGCCCTCATAGATAACCTTACTTCATTGGTGACTTGGGAACCCAACCAAGTCATTGAAAAAATAATGTTGTGCCTAGACCAAAGTCTCCCTTTTTCTCAAACTGATTTTTCCATCCTCTTATCAAAATTCTATGCTTTCCTCCTACAAGTCCTAATATGAAATTCTCCTAACACACTTCATCCTTGGGACACCTAGAATTCACTAACACTCCCTGGCATAATCTGTTATTCATTCATTTCCATGCACTTTGACCTAGTTCTTCCTTATGATTCCCTAACACTCCCCAACACTCCTTGACATCCATTGACACTATCTGGCATATGTCAACATGCCTTTTCATTCCTTGGCATGCCATGGCACTCCTTAATTATCATGCCCTCATAAATACCCTTATTTTCTTTTAGACTTAAGAACCCACCCAAGTCCTGCCTCGACTACAACAACTTTACCAAGTTACATTTACAACAACTAGACTATGTCGTGTTCCCCTAATGGACTATAAATCATCTTAGGCTTCTCATGTCCAATCTTAACTCATCCCACTTAACAAGTTACCAAGTCAAGGCTCACATCCAACCGTGCCCATAAAACAACTAAGCAACATAGTTTACATCTTCACATTCCATAACATCTGGCACGTATAACAATCCATTGGAACTACATGGCACAAATTATCATCCCCTGCATTCCTTGGCATGATTTTCCACTCCCTAATAGACCTTACCACTCCCTAACATGCCCTGACACTCTAGCATGCCTTGGCATTGCCTAGCATATACCCTTGTCACTTCCTCCTTGACATAATTGGAACTTGCTGACACTCCCTATCATACACTCTTATCCATTCATTTCCATGCAATTTTAACTAGTTCTCCCTTATGTTCTCGTGGCACTCCCTGACACACATTGGCACACCCTAGGGCTTGGCACATCTTGGCATGTCACCTTGGTTCTCTAGCATTCCATGGAACTACCTAGCATACCTTGTCACTCCCTCCTTAGCACACCTAGAATTCACTAACAATCCCTGTCACACACTCTTATTCATTCATTTCCATGCATTTGAAACTAGTGCTCCCTTGTTTTTCCCTAACACTCCATAACTCTCCCTGGCATGCATTGGCACACCTTAGCACCTAGCACATCTTGTCATGTTTCCCTGGCCTCTAGAATGCCTTAGCACTGCCTACCATACCTTGCCACTCCCTCCTTAGCACACCCTAAAATCACTGACACTTCCAGTTACAAACTCTTAATCATTCATTTGCATGCATTATTTTCACCTAGTGCTCCCTTGTGTTTCCCTAATTCTCCCTGACACTTCCTAGCACTATTTGGCACACCTTAGCACCTAGCACATATTAGCTGCATGTCGCTCTGGCACGCTAGAATTACTTAGCGCTGCTTAGAATACCATGTCACTCCCCTCTTACCACACTTGGAACTCATTGACACTCCCTGTCACACACTCTTATTCATTCATTTCCATGCATTTTGACCTAGTGCTCCCTTGTGTTTCCCTAGCACTCGCTAACACTCAGCACACATTAGCACACCTAACTACAATGAGTTTCACTAACAGTCAATCCAAAAACCCTTCCAGAGTCTAGCTAGTTACTTGTTCTTCACTAAGATATTAGGGTTAAGTTTATTGTATAGTGTTTAGTGTGAAAATATTATTAGGTGTTTTTATCGCATTACTGGAAGGTGGCTAAGCCACAAGCATGATGGTAAGGTTCCTGAATCTTGGATTGTAAAACTAACCAACAAATATATGACTATAAGATCTTTGGGAAATTATAGTTCTCTAAAGAGATTCATGGTAGTGATTTTCCCATTGCGCTAGACCCGAGAACTCGATTGTTAATTAGATGCAGAGAAGTGGTATTTTGATGTAGTAAATGTCAAATGTACAATTCAACAACATGATGGAGGCTTACCTCTAACATCATAATTCAGTTTGTTATCTTCGTGGTGCAAACCACATGATGTCTTCGTGGTGCAAACCCCACGATGTCCAAGTGTGACACCCTCCTTGCAACAACACCCTTCGAGTAGTTACCCAGTGACTTCCTTGCCTTTGATTTTCCTCTCCTCATCTTGTTCACTCTCAGTTCCTTCTCCCTTACTCTCCTCTCACTGTGCTCTTTTGCTTCCTATTCTCCTTATCCCAATTTCTCTTCTCTTTCTACTTCTCACTCCATCGTTCTAGTTAGTTAGGGCTTGGCTAACTAGATTTTCCATTTCCTGTCATTTGGCCTCCCATTTTCTCCCCATCTTTCATTTTCCCTCTTCCTAGGTCTGTTTTAGAATTGAAAAGGTGTGAGGGAGGAGAAAAATCCATTCATGTGTGCTAATAGGTTGAAAAATATCTCCCTGCTCTCATTCACTACATCAAGGCCTGTAAATATTATTCCTATGAGTGTCTGTGACTCTTCTCTTAGGTCTTGGGTCGAATTATTCTTTCTCTTTCAACTATATGAGTCGAGCTATATGCTCTTTAACCCCCCCATTAATAGAGTTCCTTATACTTGTATCATGCCTCTAGTATAAAGACATATGTATAGGTTATTATGGTATATGTTGAACTTTGGTTATTACCCTCACCTTGAATTCATTGAGGTTCCATCTAACTCCCCCTAGTTAGTACAAAGTTCATTGAGTTAGAAAAATGTGCCATCAATAATTATAAGTGATTACCTTAAGGAAGGACCATTGGTTGAAGCCTCATCAATGGAGATTGGGTCAATGGTTAGGGTTTTGATTCAGTTAGACACTATTCACTATTATATTTGTGGGCATAGAGTAATTATGATCTTCCCCATGTACACAAGGATAACTGAGAAGTGTTTCCCATAATCATGCAAGTGGAACTTCAACATGTACATCAGGGTAACCACAAAATATTTATCATGAGGACCATTAGCATCATATCTACATATTTACCACAAGAAAAGGGTCATTACAACCCCTTAAAAATAGCCATAAGGACTTCCTCTTTTGCAACTCCTTGACCACAAGGGTTTAATTGAAAACCACATAGTTCCTTTAAAGATTTGTAGGTTGAGGTAGTCACTTCAAGCCCTTGAGCTTAAAGATAATCAAATATTTTCAATTTGTTACAATAATAAGTCCATTATGCACACTCCTCATCTTAGAGTTGGGTAGAGAGGTAGAATACTTGATTGATGTCAACCTTGTAAATGAAAAACTTTTCCTACTCATTGGTTGGACTCTCCTATTTGTTAGATTTTTGTAACTTTCTCCTTAATTAACATTTGTTTTTAACTATTTAATTCACTTACCATATACTCTCTCTTGTTTGCACCCACCTAGTATACAAGAACACTTATGTTTTCAATACAACCAAGTTAAGAGCACGTGTTTCCTTTTCAAATTCCAAAAGTATAACATGTCTATCTCTATAAAGTAACAACAAAATCATTGCATAAAAAAAGGTAAGCTTAAAATTAAATTAAAATTAGATTATTATTATTATGATAAATACACCAAATATGGAAAAAATGTTTTCAGACACAACCATAAAAAAAGGTGTTAGTCTATCAAATACAACTACAAACTTATTAAGCCAACCAAGGTCCACCTTAACCCAGATCTATCAAGCGCCGAGAGGGATCCAATCTCTTGATTTGCAAACATCTTTTTTTGCACTTGATAGATCCAGGTTAAGATGGATCTAGGTTGGTTATATAATACTATATAATATCTATATTTGTATCTATGTGTCTCTTTCTTATTCCCTCTCTCTATCTCACCCCCCAAACATACACACTCTCTCTCCATATATATATCTCTCTCTCGCCATATGCCTCTCTGCCTCTCTCTCTTCCCTCTATCTCTCCTCTCTCCATCGCTTCCTTATCACTCCCTCTCTCTCTCTACCTTTCTCCCTATATGTCTTTCTTCTTCCTTCCCTCTCTCCCCCCCTCCAACTTCATCTCTCTTTCCTCTATCTTAGTCCTCTCTCTCCCTTTCTCTCTCACCTCCCTCTGTCCCCCCCCCCCCCCCCATCACTCTCTCTCTTTCCCTTCTCTACCTATCTTTATCCCCACCTATTCTATCTCTTCCCTCCTCTCTTCTCTCCCTCTCTCTCTATACATATATCCCTTGTCACTCCCTCTCTCTCTCCACCTATATCTCCCTATGTCTTAGTTCTTTCCTCTCTCTCTCTCTCTCTCTCTCTCTCTCTCTTGTCACTCCCTCTCTCTCTTCACCTATATCTCCCTATGTCTTAGTTCTTTCCTCCCTCTCTCTCTCTCTCTCTATCTCTCTCTCTCTCCACCCGCCATCTTTGTCACTACCTCCCTCCCACTCTCTTCCCTTCACTTTGCTTGCTATCATCACTTGGATCCTTAGTTAAGATAGATCTATGTTGGTTCTTACTAATATTTGCATTATTTAAATTTCACATCTTTAAAGACAAAAGTATTCTCATTTTTAATTTTATTAAAACCTTAATTTAATTTATATGGTAATAATTTTAGTAGTAGTCAGGATAGAGAGTTTATATATATCTCAAAACTAATTACAATCCTTTTCCTATTAGCTTCAAATAAAAAATGTTATAAAATGTTATAAAATTAAAATATTTTTATTGTGAAATAAGTTATGGTTTTTGGGCATGTGGTATTGATAAGCCATGGTATTGCAACAAAGCCTATTTATAAGTTAATAATATCCATGGTAAAGTGGGGTGAATATCGATGGTTAAGAATCTTGTCATATTGTTATAAAATATTTAGATTGTGAAATAAGATATAATTTTTTGGCGTGTGGTATTGATAAGCCGTGGTATTAGCCCATGCTATTGTAACAAAGCCTATTCACAAGTTCATAATATCAATGAAAAAGCGGGGGTGAATATCCATGATTAAGAATCGTGTCATATTCTTATAAAATATTTTGATTTTGAAATAAGTTATGTTTTTTGGGTGTGTGATATTGATAAACCATAGTATTGGCCCATGGTATTGTAACAAAGTCTATTTCCAAGTTAATAATATCCATGGTAAAGTGAGAATGAATATCCATGTTTAAGAATATTTTCATATTATTGTAAAAAAATTTGATTGTGAAATAAGTTATGTTTTTAGAGCATGTGGTATTGATAAGCCATAGTATTGGCCCATGGTATTATAACAAAACCAATTTTTTACAAGTTAATAATATCCACTGTAAAGTGGGGGGTGAATATCCATGGTTAAGAATCTTGTCATATTGTTATAAAATATTTTGGTTGTGAAATAAGTTATGGTTTTTGGGCTTGAGGTATTAATAAGCCATGGTATTGGCTCATGGTATTGTAACAAAATCAAAATATAACAAATTGAATTTTATTATTTTTATTGTTAATTGAGCCAACATTTAGATTTTTGCACTCATCCCCATACTTTGACTTTTATTATTATTATTACTATTATTATTTAAGTAAGCCCATATTTAGAATTGTTTATATACATACATTACACCTACACATCTACTCTATACTCTAATTGTATTTATTGTTTTTCAGGGAGGGAAATTTTAACATTTTTGAAAAAATTCAGCCTTAATTTTGATGTAACAAAGCTCTCCCAATTCCAATCTTCATTTACGTTCTAAAACAAGTAGTATATTTTCACTTTTCATAGGGCAGAGGGAAAACAATTAGATATTTTCACTTTTCATAGGGAGAGATGAAAAATGAGATTCAAGAGAGTTGTGAATTAAATTTTCACTTTTCATAGGGCAAGAGGGAAAATGAGATTCAAGAGAGTTGTGAATTAAATTTTCACTTTTCATAAGGCGTAGGGAAAACGAGTAGCATATTTTCAATTTTCATAGGGCAGGAGGGAAAATGAGATTGAAGAGAGTTGTGAATTAAGGTGTTACCAGTAGCAGACTCATATCAAACCCCGCCATTGGATCTTTAATCCATTAATGGTGCCCAGGTATGTTTCATTTCTAACATCGCTGCATTTCCACCCCACTTTTAGTCTTCTTCCACACGTTGGATCTTCAATCCATTAATGGCACCCAGGTATGTTTCATTTCTAATCGTGTTGCATTTCCACCCCACTTTTAGTCTTTTTCCACACAGGGAGGAGTACACACACCTCAGATCTCTGGTTCAAAATTCACTATTTTTTCATCCTTGCTTTTAAGTTTACGAGTAGCATATTTTCACTTTTCACAGGGCAGGAGGGGAAATGAGATTGAAGAGAGTTGTGAATTAAGGTTTTACCAGTAGTAAACTGATATTGAGCCGTACCATTGGATCTTCAATCCATTAATGGCACCCAGGTATGTTTCATTTCTAACCTCGCTGCATTTTCATTTCCACCCCACTTTTAGTCTTCTTCCACATAGAGAGGAGTACACACACCTCTAATCTTTGGTTCAAAATTCACTATTGCTTTCATCCTTGCTTTTAAGTTTATGCTTTAATCTCGATGCCTCACTTTGTTACTGTTTGCAGGGATGGCATTGGCATTTGATGACTTTGGGAAGCCATTTATTATAATAAGGAGGCAGAAGACCCAAATGAGAGGCTTAGATGTTCAAAATTTCTAACATTGTGGTCACCAGGGCTGTTATGAGAATATTGCGCACCTCACTGGACTCCAATGGAATAAAAATGACACTCTAGAACCCCTGCAGCGATGACATCATCAGTAAGCTCTTATTCTTTTTATCCATTCTCTATTTCTGGATCAGTGAAACCACCCTTAAATTATGAAAATTAGTAGAATTTATTTTAAAACTTGTATGATTCATAACTAAAAATTACTTAAATTTTTTGTAAAGATTGAAATAAGCCAATACTTTGCAATCTACTCACTCTTTCTCACTGACGCCCACCGAGATTAAAGCTCTTAAAATTGGTGAATGCATTCAGTTGTCGTTTGGATCATTGGATGTCTAATGTGCGTTAAGGGCATTTCAGCCCCTAGATTTGTATGTGCCATATTCCATCATGTTGGTTCTATTTATAAGTGCATGTCAGTTTTAGTTGTGGCTAGTTCTCCTATTTTATAGGAGCTAGAATTTTAGGCCCTGCATGTCAAACATAGCTACATGGTATTGGTCCATGCATGTAATATACCCAATAACTTCTATGCACTTTGAGGATGTGGTACTTTAGTTTACCACCCAAATTTACAGAAAAACTGAACCCAAATTCACACAAATTTACGAAGTAACTGAACTAAATTGTTTCTTTTATTAACTATGAACTGAATTGTTTCTGCTATTAACTATTTACTATTGACAGGCATGAAACTATGGATTTATGCAACCTAAATATAGACAACTACGAATTCACACAAATTTACGAAGTAACTAAACTGAATTGTTTCTGTTATTAACTATTTACTATTTATAGGCATGAAACTATGGATTTATGCAACCTAAATACACACAACCA
Organism: Pinus tabuliformis; assembly: GCA_031772625.1. NCBI lineage: Eukaryota > Viridiplantae > Streptophyta > Pinopsida > Pinales > Pinaceae > Pinus > Pinus tabuliformis. The sequence continues at coordinate 554,038,829 of CM062812.1, forward strand.
TTCCATTAATCATGAATCCATAAATCACAAATGCGGCTAACACAAGTAGTTAGAGAGGCAACCTAAAAAATAATTCAACAATGAAATAAACGATAAAAAATATTAGTAATAATTCAATAAAATGCATATATACATTTAGGAATACTTATCTATCTAGAATTTTTTAGCAATTAGTTGTGGAAGAGGGAAGTAAGATCACAACCATATAACCGAAGGTCAATCACAGTTCATATTTTAATCGATCACTTGCTTCATCATTGACATTAGCACTATTTCACTTGATCACAGGATCCATTGTTAGTAAGATTTTTGTTTAACAATAGATCACACATAAGGGTATGCAGGTTTGTCTTACTGTCCATAAGCATACCTGAAATATAATCTCTTCATGAGTATAATTGATAGCCTTTACTATACTGGAGCTAAGCAGTTGCTAAATTGAGGATTAATTTTTGCAAAGGATAGTGAGTAATTTCACTGCCTTTTTTTTAATAAATCTTCCCCCAAACCTATCATGAGTATAATTGATGGCCTTTACTATTTTAGAGCTAAGCAGTTGCTAAATTGAAGAATAATTTTTGCAAAGGATAGTGAGTAATTTCAGTGCCATTTTTTTATCCCTGAAATATAATCTCTTCATGAGTATAATTGATGGCCTTTATTATATTTGAGCTAAGAAGTTGCTAAATTGAAGATTAATTTTTGCAAAAGATAGTGAGTAATTTCACTGCTTTTTTTCTTATAAATCTTCCTCCCAAACCTGTAGTTGTTTTGGATGATAGATACAAACAAAACAACATGATGCACTTGTTGTATTCACATTATTTTTTGTCAATTCTATGCTTCGAACAAGACATGATAACTCTTTTGATGATACAAAAGAAAAACACTTGATACTTGGTGAATAATCTGAAGAAGTGCCTTGGTGGTTTTGTGCACAAACTTATGGACAAGAACGAGAAAGTGAAAGAGAGCTGTAAAATTGGTTAGAACATAGATTTTCTACTGATCACTAGATCCATAACTAATGATCCCATGGTATTAGTAGATCATCATTCCTTCAAATAATGATCCTCATATGTCTCACGTTATTTTTGTTTTATTCCACCTTCTATGGCGCTGACCTATAATGTGGAAGAAATTTTCTAATGAAGGCTGCCACCAACTTCATAGGGCTCCAATTGATGTTCTTATGTCTAGCTTCTAATTTCTAGCCTTTAATCTCTCTCACAATGGTATATATATATTGATGGGCCTTTCTGGACTATCTATATAAACAACTAATCTTTCACTAGATAGACAACAGAGTTAGCAGCCTGAAGTTTTCTATCACATTTTTATTTTAAAAGAGAGTCCTCTAGTTCTTCTCTCAGGGTTCCTTGTTGCCCTTCATGTTCACTTCCATCATTTACTTTGGCTATAATTTTTCTCAGTTGGGCTATTTCTATGGTTTCAGTGTTGTAGTAATTGTTCTCAACATCTCCGTAATGTTTGCATTTCTTCAATATATGCTTCTCCAATTCACGTCCACTCCTCCACATACCATGTTTTTTCTCTTTTCACAATTGGCTTTTGGACATCATCTTACCAGTTCTCATCCTGGATTTGCTTCTCTCCCCTGAATCTCCTTTGTTGGATTTGCAACAAAGGAGGGAGAAAAAAATCTACTTTATTGGATTTGCCTCAGTGCAAGTTCTTCCTGCTTTAATACCAATTGATGGGTGCCAGAAAATGAAAAACCTGAACAAATGCACACCAATCTGACATAGGTAGATAAGAAATAAAATTTACTACCCATATCAGTGGATGGTGTCAATCACAATCAATGTACTTCGCTAAACTGAGGCCAAACAATTCCACATGACGATTTTATCATTAAACTTGTATTATAACATTCAAGTAAATTAGTGAAATAATAGTGATGCTACTCATTTACATGCACTCTACAGTAGAAATTGATCCTCGTGCACAAGATTAAGAAAGGATATACAAAAATAAATACTTTTTTTCTCACAGAACAATGGGTTGCACGATTTCTTGTTTAGGCAGAGATTCAATGCTAGTTCTCTTTCCAGGAGTTTACCCTTCTTGTTGCTCGGTGATTATTCCTTAACAATCTCCTTCATTTTCAGTGGAGTGATCTTCCTCAATTGCCTAGTGATATGCCTCAACTGATCCAAGGATCTTCTTGCCCAATGATTGTGCTCAATTGCAGTTGTGGAGAATACAGAAGCCCTCTATAGTAACATCATCAAACATGAGTACCAAATACACGACATTTCAATTATCCAACAGAGCTTTGGAAGCAATTGCCCTTTCCACTACAGCTATAATTTGGCTCATATTTAGTGCTATTCCGAGGGAATAACCAGCATACAACTTTTGCCTTCCTAGCCTTGTATTTTCCATGGTGATGGCCTTGTTGGACTGACCACAGTATCTCTGAGTGGTTTTCCACCAACTATACAAAGAGGGCTCTAGGGTCTTGTTAGCTTCCAAGGACTAAACAAAATCTTCCACAATGGATTGCTGAGCAGGGTTGAATCTGTCATACCAAATCATATAAACATCCACAGTAGGACTACCGGTGAGCAGTGGACCACTGTGATAAGTTAAAACAAGGGGCTGCTATTCAACCAATATGGAGGAACAAAAATCAATCAAAAGAAGTAGACATACAATAAACTTAAACCCTCCCATTCCCAAAATCAGAGAAACCCTACAAACCCTAGTGTTGTTGGGTTTTGCCTGACAGACAAGAAATGCCTAAATTTTTTTCTCCCTCCTTTGTTGGATTTGCCTCACTACAGGTTCTTCCTACTTTAATACTAATCGATGGGTGTTGGAAAACACAAAACCTACACAAATGCATACTAATCTGTTGTAGGTAGATAAGAAATAAAATTTACTACCCATCTTAGTGGATGGTGTCAATCACAATAAATGTACATCACTAAACAGAAGCCAAACAATTCCACATGAGGATTTTATCACTAAACTTGTATTATAACATTCAATTAAATCGGTGAAATAACAGTGATGCTAATCAATTACATTTACTTTGTAGCAGAAATTGATCCTCATGCACGGGATTAAGAAAGGATGAATAAAAAGAAATACTCTATTTATCACACAACAATGGGTTGCACGGTTTCTTGAATAAGCACAAATTCCATGCTAGTTCTCTTTCTAGGAATTTACCCTTCTTGTTGCTCAGTGATTATTCCTTAACAATCTCCTTCATTTTCAGTGGAGTGATCTTCCTCAATTTCCCAGTGATATGCCTCAACTGCTCCAAGGATCTTCTTTCCCAATTATTGTGCTCAATTGCATTTGTGGAAGTTGGTGCCTTCTTCTCAAGAGAGTCTGTTACTTCTCTTAATTTGTTTTCCTCAACGAATTCTTCCACTTTAGCCTAGTGATTTCTAGTCTATGTTAAAATTTATCTCTCAGTGCTCTCCTCCTTTGCAATGAATGTTTAATTATTACTGGAGTTGATTTCTGTTTCATCATACCGCAATATGTTTTTGGAAACAGCAAGATCCATGATGTCATGCCATCGCACCTTGTTATATTTTTGTTAATTCGATATCTCTTTGTTTTTGTCTTATTTCTCTAGTAGCAGGAATCCATCATCTCCAATCCTCTTGTTTTTATTATGGTTCCAATGTAATGGGTGAATAAATTAAGTACATTGTATCTTGTCTTTCCTGCCAACTATTTTTAGAAATGTCATGTTTAAAGTGGGAGTCGATAAAGCTAAGTGTGATCTCCTGTGGGCTCATGTAAGTCTCACAAGCACAAATTGATGATTAAACATGAACGAGATGCTGGAATTTAAACACGATTTTGGTGATGCAAGAACACTAATGGACTAGGGGTGCTCCTGCATCACTCATTCCAATGTCCAGTAGATGAATAGATTAATAGAGAAGTGGATCCAAGCCTAAGATTCCAATGATAGTTTTCTTGATTTCAATGATAGGAATTGGATTTGCAACATGCCCCTAATGTTTTTAACTGCTTTCAACTTTGCCATTTGACAACATGTTTATGCCCTTGTTTGAATGCTAGAATTTAGTTATTTTCCCAATAACTATTTGGAGTAGTTTATGTTCTATTTGCAGCAATAATCTTTATTTATAAGGGTTCTTTGAATTTATAGGTTCATGTTTAAAGACATATACATTTGAGTTCCCTAGGTCTAGTTCATTTTATTTCATCATTTTATTTTATCAATCCTCGTGTTTGTTGGTGATTTACAATTTGGTGATATCAATTTCGAGCTGCAACACCTTGTTGGATTTCTTAAAGAAATTTCCTTGCCTTTGTCTTACCATATTTCCTGCGAAGCATGATTATTTATTTGCATACATAGGGTTGAAGTTTAAGCATTTGGTTATGCATTTGAAGGAAAATTTTCTTATATGATTTGATTCTATTTGGCAGGTATATCAACTTTCAGATGAAGAAGTAATGGGATTTCTTGATCCCTATGTAAATATAGTTTTCTTAGATTGTAATGAGGTTGGTGAAGGTGATATTTTATTATTGTGTGATCACTATGATTCAACATATCATACATATTGTGTTGGCCTTGGAAGGGATATCCCTGAAGGAGATTGGTATTGTCAAGGTTATCAAACATCTATGCCTGGACAGTCCAGCACACATGATGAAGATGTTGAGGATTTTGTGCTTGATTTTGACAATGGGGATGAAGCTTAGGAATCAGAGGATTTGTGGAAGATGCTCTAGTTGGGAAGGTTGTAGAAAGAATAAACTTAGAGCTCAATTTATCACCACCTTCTTCTTCTCCTGCTCCTCTCGCAGAGACAAGGCCAACTCATGTAAGAACAATTCATAGAAGGATTTTGTGACGAAGCACTCCAAATCCATCTCCTACATTGCCAGATGCAGCAAGGGATTCACTTAGGAAAATTGAAGTATCTAGGACTACATCCCTTGTATCCATTGTATAGACAAAAACTCTCTTAGGCCAGCACATACTTCAGGAGCGTGTACAAGATTTACATGACAATTGGTCTATACCAGGAAAAGGCTTTTAACAGTTTTCACCTAGCTCTTCCCTTGACAGATTTGGGGCTAGAGATGGGACTGATGCAATTGTACAACCCACACCCAACAGCAGGTCGCTTCTCTTTCGTGAATCAGCTTGAAGAAGTAATTTAGCCCCTATTTTAGAGATGGAAAATTATACAGTTAAATCTGATGTTGATCAGGCGTGGGCAATGATGGAACGTACTCTAACATCAAGAGAAGATAATATAGGTCCAGCTAATTCTCATAAAGATGGAATACATTGGCAGGGATCATCTTCTGGTCATAAAAAAATGATTTATAGGAATTGATGGGCAATGCAAGGTCAAGTGTTGTGAGCGGAAGCATCTTAACTGCTCATGTATCATCAAGGACTAGCTATAGTCAAGATAGACACAATTCTGCAACTACTAACTACTTGGAAAATCCAAAAAGAATAACAGAGGAAATCTCATGTAGGGATGTTGGAAATAATAGGCTACCAGCACCTAGTGTTTTTAATGAGATATTAGGTATAAGATTATCTGAAAGAGGTAATAGTTTACATCATTAGCTAAACAATGGCATGAAATTTAGTAAACCTCATGAAAATGGAGTCTGCAAAGTTGAAGGTTCAAAGGAGAAGGTGATCTCCATGGTAAAATCTCACATGAAGCGCACACTCACAAGGGAACATATGTAAAAGCATCTGTATTTTTCCTTCTTTTATGGTTTGTCTCTATAGAGTTGATTTTACTGGGTGTACACTGTATGCATCTCAAAGTTTCTCTTTAGGAAATGCTATTTTTATTCTTTCCAATAAAAACTCTATGCGAAATCCCAATGGATGTTTCACCACATTCATGGATGGCATCCCTGGTAAACCCATTGGCATTGACTAGTCCACCTCACCCAAGGGATTTCGAACAGGGCACCTTCCAGCACAGAACTAGCCAAATACCCAATAACATTAATGATATTCGGTTGGGCTAACCCCTTGGGCTCAATAAATCATAATCAACTACACTATTTTCCATATTAACATATTGATCCTATTTAACATTTTGTTAGAGTAACCATAACAATCCAAGCCTGTTCCTATTTTTATTTTTGTTTTTAATTCCTTTTTTGGTGTGGTGACAACTTTATATGACCATATAGATGTTTATTTTTGTTAGAGTATCTATTGAAAAGTAGATGCTCTCTTACATTCTACCTTGTCTGTTATGTATTGATGGAGTTCAGTTTCATTAGTTGTGACCAAAGAACTGTGTCAGGCATGTATACAAGGATTCTTGTATCACTATTTATAAACTAAACATTGTCCTTAAACAAGAAAAGTAGATCCTTAATGCTACATGTTTGCATCTCAGGGAACTTCCAATCCTAATAAATGAGGTGAAATTTAAGTGTTTCCAGAATCCAAATCTTAGGTTTTGTGAATTCACTCATATATGGTCCTGGAAAAGCGAAGTGAAATTTAATTATTTCCAAATCTTAAGTTCTGTGAATTCACTCATATTTGGTGCTGGAATATTTTGAGCAAATGGGAAGAATTTCTTTTAGTTGCATTCAAATTTTCCAAAAATAATACTAAATTTCTCCCTGAAATGGCTTTGGGATTGAAAATTTTGTAAATATTTTTAGGGAAACAACCCAAAATACTTTTTCCAGATTAGAGTTTTATAACACTAGGTACTAAAGTAGTCTTCTATTTTATACTGCAAATTTTGGATAAAGTCTGCCCAGAAACTGATCATAAAATTAGGTAGATGCGTCGGCCAGACTAAATAATTTTGAATGAATAATCACTTAACATAAATCATATATTAGGTTGCATAAATATATAACTTAGAAGCATGAACTAAAGAATAAATCTCAACGAGATGTCCATATTCTTAATTGAGTTGAATGAGGCTAGGAATAACTTTGACTAGAGGGTGTTGAAAATGGCATAATTTTGTTCTGGTTGGATAGATTTAGAACTAAAAATCAGCAGTTTTATTGCTTGCATAACTTAGGAATATTTTTGTATCTCAAGTCTTAACCTTATTGAATAGTATGATTTATGCCTTGCAATGTTGAGATATGTTGTGATACCACTTGCTAGTAACCTAAACACTTTGGATGAAAATTTAGTTGTGAATTTTACTTGCAAAAGATATAAGTGAAAATATAGATTAATTCTCCCTTATGTAGAATTTCCTTGAAATTATTCTACTACTTGAATGAATAAATCTTAAATTAATTGTTGCACCAAGACAAAAAAATATCCCTACCAATTTGTAATGGAATAGAACAGAAATAAAACACAGTCACACTATAGCCAAAAAAAAAAAAAATCTAGGGAACCCAACTGAGAAAACCCTCTGCTAGCTGTAGAAATTTAAAATACTATCCGTATTAGACTTTGAGACACCTTCTTCAAGACCAAGTTCATCGACGCTTATTGCTTTCCATATTCATTTTCATAAGCATTAGGGTTGTCCGTCAAATCAGAGTAGCTAGAAAGTGTATCTTTGATTTCAAAAAGCAGATCAGGATCAACTTCATCCAAGAATCCCCTAGAAGGCTCATCAGTAGCAAGAAGAAAGGTCTTTTGTTTTTCATCACATGCATCCATCATAATCACTAATTTGTCTTCATTTCTTTCACAATCATTTTCAATGTTAGATGCAAAAGGTAATTTAATACAATATAATCCTTAGTTAACCAACCTTAGACATATTGTTGGTTAAATTTATGTTGTTTGAAGTTTATTGAGTTTGAGTTTTATCATGAAACTACTAGAAGCATACTAGCATGGGTGAGTTGATTATCTTGATAACAATGTTATGGTTTGATCTAGTCCTTAAAAGGAACTTATAGTTGATGGTCAAAATTTCACATTCCTTTCATTTTTTTATCTTCACATATAACAAATATCTTTATGTTATAGCCTCTAGCTAGATATATATAGTAACTTCCACTCAGAGGTTGGATGCCATCATTTTGGAGCTTGAGCTTACTCAACTTACCTTTGTTTGAGTTGAAAATGTCATTATATATCATTATATCGTCCATTACAGAGCATGAATCCAATTTACCTTTGTTTCAGTTAAAAATGTAATTAGTTCTTGCTATATCATCTTTTATAGAGAATGAATCCAATTTCTCATGGTCCATTTTTAAGGAATAACAAAGCTACTTTAATTCATTAAACTTACTTTTCATATTCTATTTGCTGATTGTGATTTTGCAGGCCACATCTACATTGGAAAAGGAGCATATTTAATGAAGTGTGGAAGAAGAGGGAAGCTTCAGTTATGTCCTTTCAAACTTTCTAAGGTATGTAATAAAATTTTAAAAAAATTCTCCATAGAATGTTGTGCTTTAACTTTTTCTTTTGATAATGGATTATTTATGTGATCTCCCATCTCTTACACACAACCAGAGTCCAGATATACATGGTTTTTTGGGATATGTGGACAATGGACATATTTACGCTAGCCATTTATCTAGAAATTTACACTGTAGAAGATCAAGCATTTACAGTTGAATATTTCCTTGCCACTAAATTAGAGTTGAAGAGTCAGACTCCTATTTGTTAGGCATATACCTCACTTTTAAATCAATTTATTGTTGACTCTGTATAGAACTTCCATGGGAGGGCAAAGAGTGATCACTACCATTTCTTAATCTTTCTACAGACCAAGTAAATACTCCAAATGTGTATAAATTAGTGGCTCCTTGGAGAATCCCAAGAGTGGCGCTATCGTAGCAACAAGAAATTCGTTTATTTTGAGTTCCTCATTAGTGCATTGATAGTGTATTGTTTATTCCATACAATACCTCAACAGTGTATGATCAAATTACAGTTAAGCCTGTCATAATAATTTGACTTACCCTCTTTTAGATGGAAACTATAGTGTGTCAAGTTTGCACATCATAATTGTATCACGCAAGGTTTGCCTGGGACAAGTTTTGTGGATCTAAGCAGCAAGATACGTGTTGGAATTCAAGAGGCAACAATACTACAAGGTGAGAAAGAGGTTTCACATTTAACCTGGCTTTCACATTATGGTTGGAGAAGGTTTCTTGGCAAGATGTTGGATACCCCAACTTCCTTTTTATGACCAAGTGCAAGATTAAATCCTTCGACATATTCCTCACTCAATTTTCATTAACCGATGAGTTTTCTTAGAAGTGCTTCACAACTATAAACTTTACTAGAGTTGTTCTTCAGTCTTTGGAGGTGGTTAGCTTTTCAAAGCACACACGTACAAGAAGAGGAGAAATAATATGCCCAGCTAATTTGAAGTTATGTACCTGCGAATAGGGTGTTCCCATTCATAAACCTGATGACTCACTCTACTTATTTCTAGTCAACAACTTTGGGACGTGCCATGAATCGTGAGACAATTCCAACCCCATAACTATAAATTTCTTATTTAAATCTATACCCAATAGATTAGAATCTGCACAAGGATAACTCCATTCTTGTTTCAAAAGAACCTTCAATCGACTTGTACCATGCTATTTAATCTTTTCTATATTTATTCGCATCCTTGTTCTATGACATAAAGATGCAACAGGCTACCTTGCATTTTCTATACTAACACTTCTAAAAAATAATAAACCATGCCCAAATCTATCATTTCAAATGATCTATGTAGCTCACCTTTTTGTTTTTCAATTATCAAAGTTGTTACCTATATTGATGAGATCTTCTATAACCGATACCACAGTGAAAATATATGTTATAGTTTTATCAATGTTTCTTTGAAGGTGTTTCTCCTTCAGTAGAGCAACAATATAATGCAGTTTCCACTTAGGGGAGAAGTGTACCCAGTAACAACCTTGGCCTGTCTGAAGATGGGTTGAATGCACATTAAACTCTATCTATTGTTTTGAAGGTGTTTCTCCTTCAATAATACTTCATCTGAGTAGATCCTTTCTGTCTGCACCTTTAGTAGATGCATGCAGCCTTGGGATACATGTTGTAGATTATAGTTTTCCTATGAGGTTGTAGCAGCGATGAAAGAAGTGCATTGATTTTAGGTATCTTGTGGTTGTTGTATGAAATCATGTTTGTTTAATGTTTCCCAAACTTAGATGTAGCCATATTTAGTATGCTTTTATAGTTTGACTTAGATGCTCACTTTTCTTAATTTAGTTGTTTTTCTTAGTTCTGTTTTATGCACAGATTTATCTTTAAGAAAAGTGCACCGTAGAGAAGGGTTCTATATTTTGAGCAGGGGACACAATTCTAGGTAGGAGGTACTCTACTCTAGGAAGCTTTTTCCATGCAAGTTAGGTGCTTTATACGAGAATCCCAAGAGGCGCTATTGTAGCAATAAGAAATTCGTTTATTTTGAGTTCTTCATTAGTGCATTGATAGTATATTATTTATTCCATGCAATACCTCAATAATGTATGATAAAATTACAGTTAAGATTGTCATAATATGTTGACTTACCCTCTTTTAGAGGGAAGCTAGAGCATGTGTCAAGCTTGCACATCGAAATTGTATCTTGCAGAGTTTATCTGGCACGAGTTTTTTGGATTTAAGCAGCCAGATACCTGTTGGAATTCAAAAGGGAACAATACTACAAAGTGGGAAAGAGGTTTCACAGTTAACCTGCCTTTCACATTATGGTTGGAGTCGGTTTGTTAGAAAGATGTTGGATACCCCAACTTCCTTTTATGACTGAGTGCAAGATTGAATCCTTCGACATATTGCTTGCTCAATTTTCATTAAGCGATGGGTTTTCTCATAAGTGCTTCATATCTATAAAATTTACCAGGGTGTGTTAGGGAATTCTAGTGCATGCTAAGATGTGCTAGATAGTATGAAGACATGTCAAACAAGCTAAGATGTGCCAAGTGCTAAGGCATGCCAAGATGTACAAGGGTTCCAAGTCCCTGCCTCCTCTTATTCCATATGCTATCCACTTATGACATTTCCTTTGCAATATTTGGTGCATTTGATAGTTATAGGTCATTTATAGGTTATAAATGTCTTCAAAGTTTCACTTCTAATTGAGTATTCAACTAAACATATTGATTATATTATACATAACTATTTTTCCCTCCACCCAATTTTCATAACTTCAATAACCATTAGGTAGGGACCTATAGCTTCGATGTTTCTTTTCTTTTTTAGTAAAATATTGCTGAGACTTTAATTTATTGAAAGTTGTAGAATTTACAATTTATGAAGTTTCAAGGTCTAATTTTTAAAAATATAATTCTTTAAAGGGTGCTAGCTCAATGGAAGAGCACCTTCTTTACAAGTAGGAGGTTGGTGGTTTGATTCCATCATGCCCTGACATCCATATGGAATGGCGACGATCAATTTTTTGTGACAGAGGCTCTTTTGACCATCACCAATGAGCTTTGGTGACATTTTTCGACCCACACCAAAAATATGAAATGGTGATGGTCAATGAATGCCACCATATATACGCATCAATAGTGACAATCCTCAAAGGTCCTAATCATAAATTGTTGTTGTTGATATGAAATGGTGACGGTCATTGTCCGTAATTATAGTCATTATTCGTGACGGACCTTGAATGTCACCACAACACCTATACTTCTAGCAATGCAGATTTTGGTGACGGTCAATGAACGTCACCATATATATGCACCAATAGTGACGGCCATTGAAGATCCATCATAATAAATCATTAGTGTTCATATGAAATGGTGACGGTCATTATCCGTCATTATAATCAATATTCATGACGGACCTTGAATGTAACCATAGCACCTATACTTTCGGCAACGCCACCTTGGTGACATTCAGTTTTTGGTGACTGAGGCTATGGTCTGTCACCATTTCTCATATACAATGGTGATGGTTGCTCTCTGTCATTATAAATCATTATTGGTGATGAACTTTGAATGTCACTACAACACTTATACTTTTGGCGACGCCACCTTTGGTGATGTTCAATTTTTGGTGACGGAGGCTATGGTCCATCACCATTGTTCATATGAAATGGTGACGGTCGCTATCCATCATTATAAATCATTATTGGTGATGGACTTTGTATATCACTACAACACCTATACTTTTGGCGACGCCACCTTTGGTGACATTTAGTTTTTGGTGACTAATGCTCTTTTGACCATCACCAATGAGCTTATGGTGACATTTTTTTCCCCTCACCGATGTCCTTTTTTCTTATAGTGTGTGATGCCTCGGGAAATGGAATTAGTGTTGTTTTAATGCAAGAAGAAGACCCATTGCTTTTGAAAGTTGTCCAATCAAAGGAAAATATTTGAACAAACCTATTTATGAGAAGGAAATGTTGGCAATACTATATGCACTAAAGCAATGGCGACCTTACCTAATGGGAAGGAACTTCAAGGAAAAAATAGGTAATGATAGTCTTAAATGCTTTTTGGAACAAATATTATCTTCATAAGAGCAACAAAAATGGGTCACAAAGATGTTGGGTTACAACCTTGAAATCATCTACAAAAAAGGGAAGCAAAATGTTGTTGCAGATGCACTCTCAAGAAAGAATGATGATGTGGAAGCATTGCTTGGTTCCATTTCTATTATCCAAACAAATTGGATAACTGAAGCAAGGAATGAATGGAAGAATTATGAAGAAGTGTGGACACTCATTCAAAAGTTGCAGCAAGATCCCACTACATCTGATATATTTAGTTGGAAAAATGATTCATTATGGTACAAATATCACTTCTATATTTGTAATAATTCCCAACTCAAACAAAATGTTCTTTTGGAATTGCACACCTCTCCCTTAGGAGGGCACTCTGGATTTTTGAAAACTTATCACAAGGTCAAGAAGGAATTGTTTTAGGATGGCCTTAAATCTTATATTCAAAATTTTGTGCCAAAATTTTTGGTTTTCCAACAAAATAAAGTTAATACAATTAAGACCCCAGGTGTGTTACAACCTTTAGCCATTCCAAGTCAACGTTCGGAGGAGGTTCCAATGGATTTTATCACAGGTTTACCCAAGTCCGAAGGAAAGAGTCTCATCATGGTGGTAGTTGATATAATTACCAAATATTCCCACTTTTTTGCATTATCTCATCCATTTAAAGACATTACGATTTCTATTGCATTTATGGAAATAATTCAAAAGCTACAAGAAAACCCAAATATCATTGTAAGCAATAGAGATCTCATTTTCACTGGAAATTTTTGGACGGAATTATTTTCTTGTCTTGGTACTCAATTAACTCATTGCTCATCTTATCATCCTCAATCTTATGGGAAAACTGAGATAGTGAACAAATGCTTGGAAGGATATCTTCATTTCTTTATGTCTCATAATCAAACACACTGCATCAAGTGGTTACCTTTCGCTGAATGGTGGTGTAACACTTCCTTCCAAACTGCAGCAAAAATGACCCCATTTATGGCACTTTATGGATATCATCAACCATCCATCATGTCATCTTTAAGAGAAAATTTTAAGGTTCAAGCAATGGAATATCACATCGAGCATCAATAGCAATTTCTCCAACTATTAAAGTATAACCTCACTTTGGTGCAAAATCAAATCAAACAACAAGAAAATCAGCATCACAGTGAAAGAAGTTCTGATGTAGGCGACTGGGTATTTTTACGGCTACAACCATATAAACAAATGTCCCTCAAGCAAGCTAAAAAGGATAATAAATTATCAGCAAAGTACTATGGTCCTTACAAGGTGTTGCAGAATATTGGTACTATGGCATACAAATTGGAACTTCCTCCATCTTCCTGATTGCACCCAGTTTTCCATGTTTCATGCTTAATGAAGGTTATAGGTGACAAACTCCTAGTTCAAAGAATATTTCAAGAATTTGACGAGGAAGGAAAAAATCACATTGGAACCTGAAGCAATTATGGAAAAAAGAACCCAAAATCTATGAAATCGATCAATTTCACAGTATCTCATCAAGTGGAAGAACTTACCTGCTGAAGACTCCACATGGGAGGATGAGAATTTATACAAAAGCATCTAGAACTACTCAAGCGTTGAGGACAAAATTTTTTTGAAGGAGAGGGTCATGTTAGGTCCCTATAATACTAATGTAGCCCTTTATTCTTATTGTTAGTATTGCCCCCTTATTGTTATTATTATGCCCATGTAGTCCAATATTATTATTATTGTGCCCCATAGAAGCCCACTATTGTTATTGATGTTTCCTTACAATATTATTTTTATGTAGGCTCTAATTATATTGTGACCCCTTAGACTCCTATATATAGAAAGGAGGTTTTATCCAGGTGGCTCTAGAAACACACACAGGACAAAGAGGGCTTATGGAAGCTCGAAAATCAAAGTGATCAGAATGCTTTTGAACCAGGACCAAAGCGTAGATCTCATCATCCTGATCGCAGCGGTGTGAATGGTTCGTCAAACCAAGTCCGTATGTGAAAGTCAGGAGCATTCAAATTTTGGTTGACTTTTGCTGACTGGGCAAGCTTAAGGAGGCAGCAATTTGGACAAAATCTAACCACTAGATTCTAGGCGAATTTGTGGCCTGGTTAATTTGTCTCCTTCGGTCATTTTTCGAATTTTTAAAAATGACTATTACACTTTTTAAATCAAAAAAATATATTAAAAAATGGTGGTGGGCCATGACCTCCACCATCGACGTCGGACCCCAAGCTACAATAAAAAATAATTTTTTATAGGCCGATGGGCCATGACCCCCACCGACTCTCCCTCAACCCCGCACCATAATACATTAAACATTTTAAATGGGGTGGGCACGGGCCACCTCCGGTGGACCCGACCCACACCCCCAAAACCTTAACATAAATGTCGTCGTATTAATATGGAGGGGCCAGTGGGAGTTGAACCCATGGCCGGTGGGAGGGCCGGCCCTGCCCATGCGGTGGCCTCATATAATGCACCCAAACAACAAAACAATAAATGCACCCATATCACATCAAAACAACGCGCCATCACACATGCGCCCAACCCCGCTTCATGCCAATTCAAACTGCCGCGGAGGATTATGGGGTGGGCCGCCCAATGCGGACCCGACCCCAAAACGAATATGGTTATGGTTTTTCAAAACTAAAATGTGTTTAAATATGGAGGGGTCAGGATTTGACCACCTGACCTCCTCCTTATAATTTGGATCCTTTACCAGTCCATCTAAACGAACTCATTGGTTAATCTGCCCAGAAATTTAATATAAACCCAGCATTTGCCCAGTGCACCTAGGCATGGAGGAACCAGGAGTGAGCACGGAAAACGAGACAATTTTTTTAATTAATTTCTCACAGGTGGAACCATGATTGGGCGAAATTTCTAAGAGGGTGAAATTTTTGCAGTGTCTAAATTGGAAAAACATTATGTCAATATTACACCTCTCAGCGACACGAACCCGATGATGTAGTCATTTTCTTGATCTAAGCATCAGATTTGCAAAGAACCCGAAGGAGGGAATCTTTGAGGAATCTAAAAGATTCCTTAAGCCCCAGATTTCCACTTTCTCATAATTCAGAAATTTTGACAGTCGATTTTGCACTATTCGACGCCACAAATCTAATGGTGCACTTAGATTTTTCATTTTCTCATTTCATTTTCTGGCCACTTTTCTAAGTGGAGTGTAGGTGTCAGCATACAACGTGCGAGCAGTCATTCCATGAGATTCAATGCAGCGAAGTTGATGGTACGACCAGCTTCAGCAGTTTGACATCCTTTTCTTTAGATGGCCTCAGGATGTGAGGTATATGCAGTGTGTTCATGTACTTCATTGCTATGCATTGTGCTGCACATATCCATGTTTGATGTTTGATGTGGGATCCAGTTTCTTACTTGTTACATGATTCCTGTTTGATGTGACGCGGAATCATCTGTGTGATGTACTTGTTGTCATGATTCGCCATGTTTTGCTTGAGATCCCTTTTTTGTCATGTTGATGGGATACTCATGTTGTCGCCATGTATGTTTGTATTGAGATCCCTTTTATGCCATGTTGGCAGGATGCTCATCATGCATGAGTTTATGTCATACTGATAGGAGTTCTTTTGACTGAGAGTTCCTGTAGCAGAACATATCTTGGAGCCACTCCTGCGTGAGGGAATTTTCCTTATATGATAGTGACGTCACCTCATATGTAAATCATCACTATTGACAACACTTAATGCAGTGACCTACACCATCTTGACACCGGGCCCAAAGACGTAGTCCCTCCTGGACGAAATCCGTTATTAATGGCTTATGTTTTCATGTGTTGATGATTGTCATGTTCCTCTTCTTTACAACATGCAGATGTATTCATTTATTTTCTTTTAAAAATGCAATTTAACACATCACAAAAGTAAAAGGTCTTGGAAGGGTCCTTTGTCACACCCGGACCTAAATCAAGGTCTTGTCATTTGTATCATTCAATAATTTTTCATTTATGTGACATAAAGGAGGTTTCCCCCTCGAAGAGGCTAATTTTGAAGTCATTGATCTATCTCTTTAGTGATCTGGTTACATAACGTGCTTCCAGCCTCTCCTCCTTACGTTCCTTGGATTTTCCCACGAATATATTTATCTCTAAGGAGAGAGAGGGAATTAATTGTCTCTAACTGTCTGACAACTGAAAATATCCTTTTTGTTCTTTTCCTGTAATTCCAAGACTTATCATGATTTACTTTTTCAATATGAATAATTAAAACAAACTTTTAAACATTTAAAGTTTCACTAGGGTTTTCCACATAACCCATGATTTGCTAGTTATTTATGGTAAAAGTAAATTAAATATTTATTTTTCACCAAGAGGTGTTACACCAAGTCTCATGGCTCTTCACAATATTCTATGATGGATTTTTCTTATTCTTATTTTACCTCCACCTCGAGTTAGATTTCCAATCTAACATCACCTCAGGTTACATTTACAATCTCGTGCTTGTTAGAGATCAATGGCCATGTATTATTTACACAAATAAAAGCATTTCGTTTGGTAAGGCACCATCACTCCCAAGGAAACATCCTTATATCTTGATAGTTATTTCCATTGGAGTAACATGAGCTTAGATAGTGAATTAAGCCTGTTTTTAAAATAATTGTGCCAATGAATTCAATAGTATATGATCTTATCCATTCTTTTCTTTTAATAAAAAATAAAAATATTTATTGCACTAGTTTTTCCATCCTATGGTTCAATCAATTGTTTGTTATCGCAATATGGCAATTGAGATTACAGAGCAACTTTCGAGGGTTCAAAGAATTATGTTATATATTAACTAATTTCCCTTGTTTTATGATTATGATATGTGAAATGTAATTCCAACTCTATGAAGACTTAAATTCCATCAATCAACGGCTTAGTTGCATGCATCTCTATCATACTGTTATGTTATTCTTGGCAGCATCTCCTTAAACCACATCTCAATAATTTGAAATTATATTGATGGAATAGATATGATAATTGCCTCACATTCCGGACCTCCTTTTTGTTATAATACAGTTCAGTGTACATCAACATGTGTTGTGCTAGGATAAGTTTGATTCTTTATTTTTTTTCACAAGAAAAAAAGCGACATCTTTCACTAAGACAATATAAGTTCAATTTAATGGGATCTATTAAGAAGATATACTAATTAAGCATTGTTACAGATTCCATATTTTTTCTCTCCTATTTATTATCTATTGTTGAATAAATGTGGGGTTTGCAACTGACCTTGTACCCTTTTTTCATTTTTAATAGATGAGGTCAAAATATGGTTGTTTAAATATGTTGATGAAAATAAAACATCTACCACAACCTTTTTTTGGTTTGGATAGATAATGAGTATACCTCTAGCCCTCACACTCATGTAATTATATATATATATAACCCTTTTTATTATTAAAAAAAATGAAATTTACATAAGTATTTAGAAGACTATATAAAAGTTAAAAATTAATAATGTTCTTGGGTCTAAAGTGTTGGAAAGGCATAGGAGGAAATACACAAAATTCACACACAATAACACAAGTTGTGACTCTTCAATTGATCACACAAACTTGATGATTACAATGAACCTGATGAGGGGTATTTAAACTTTTTCCAGCTACTGACTCGTCCAAAATAACTTAACATGCAACCACACACTAAATTCGACTTTACCCAAAATAAGACTCAACTTGATTCAGTTAACTAAATCTCTTATTTTAACCAGCTCTTCATGTGAAAGTAATTAGCTATCTTTAACGCCCCCCCTTAATTACGAGTACTAAACAAAGACATGACTCATGACAACTCAAACATTCTTGTTGGTCTAAGTCTCAACTAGGCTTAAAACACCCAAATTTCCACTATGAAACTCAAATACTTCTTTTGCTAATTTCTTAGTAAAGATATCAGCTAACTTATAACTTGATTTACAAGGCTTCAAGTGGACTTATCCATTTCTCACAAGTTCTCTAATAAAATGATATCTAGTATCAATATGCTTGCTCTTTTGATGAAACATATTATTCTTGGATAGTGCAATGGTTGAGGTGTTGTCACAATATATTGTTGTTGATCCTTGTTTTTTTTGCTTGAGTCCATCGGATACTCTTCTTAACCACACTGCCTAACATGTTGTTGATGTTGCTGCTACATATTCTGCTTCTGCTGATGAAAGTATCTCAATAGGTTTCTTCTTAGATGCCCATGAAATCATACCTGAACAAAGATGGAACACATAACCAGAAGTGATCTTCCTATCATCCAAATTGCCTGCAAAATCACTATTTGTATATCCGATCAAATCCTTCTTCTCTATGCTTACATACATTATGCCACAATATGTTGTTCGTCCTATGTATCTCAAAATTCTTTTTCCTGCTCTCCAATGTGATTCTTTTGGAGTCTCCATAAATCTAGAAATCAAGCTTACCCCTTGCATAATATTTGGTCTTGTAGCTGTGGAATACATGAGGCTGCTAACCAAACTTTTGAATAGAGTTTGATTGAAATTTGATCCTTCATCATCCTTACTTAATTTTGTACCTATTTCAACTGGTGTAGGGGCAGGTTTATAATTTTCCATCCTGAATCCTTTCGGAAAATCTTTAGCATATTTATTTTGACAGATAAAAATTTCTTTTTTCAAATTGCTCAACTTCAATGCCAAGAAAATATTTCATGAGGCTAGGATTTTTCATCTCAAATTATTTCTTCATGGTTTCTTTAAATTCATCCAATTCAAGATCACCAGTATAAATCATACCATCAACATACAAGAAAACAATCAAAATATGTCCATGCTCATTTACCTTTCTGTACAAGGTAGGCTCAATGTTTCTTGTGCAAAATCCATTCTTGATCATGTACCTGCCAGTTATGTTATACCAAGTTCTATGCGCTTACTTGAGTCCATAGAGCGCATTATTAACCTGTAAACATTGTCTTCTTGTCCTTTGACTTCATAACCTGGAGGTTGTTTCACATATATTTATTCTTCTAAAATTCCATTCAAGAAGGTTAATTTCACATCCATCTAATATACTTTCCATTTTTCTAAGTATTTGTTTCTAACAATTCTATTATAGTATCCAATTTGTCTATCATAGCAAACGTTTCTCCAAAATCTATTCCCGATTACCATGAGAATTCTTTTGCTACAAGTCTTCCTTTAAATCCGTCAATTTCACTTTTCTAATTCAACTTTTTCTTGTACACCCATTTTGCACCAATGAGGTTTTTATCCTTTGAAAAATCAACCAAATATCATGTATCACTCTTTTCAATAGCTTCAATTTCTTCATCCACAGCTTGCACCCAAATTTCATCTCTTATTGCTTCTTAAAACAAAAAGGGTTGGAATGAAAATAATGCAAAATTTGAACTAACATGCAAATCATCATAAATGTCTTTCAAACTTCTCATTTTTCTCTTGTCATTTCTTGGTTCATCACCTGATTGATTACTAGGAGAATTTTTATATGTTGATCTACTTGAAGATCCATGTTGTTCAGAATATCTTTGAGTCCTTGTTGGCGTGACTCCATTTGGTGTATTCTCCTATTATTCTTGTTGCTCTTTTTCCGTTACATCCTCTTCTTCCATTAGTTGCACTCTTGCATTAACTATCTTGTCTATAGCCCCATTCCATGACTCTTGTTATTTGAACACAATGTATCTGTTGATTATTTTTTTCTTGGTGATAAGGTTATACAATTTGTAATCTTTTGACTACTCACTATAACTAGTAAATATGCATTTTTCACTTTTATCATCCAACTTACCTCTTTAGGAACATGAGCATATGCTACACATCCAAACACTCCAATATGAGATACACTGCAACACATACCTTACCATGCTTTTGTTGGTACTCTATTCATTACACTCTTTGTAGGAGATCTATTTTTCACATAAATAACACATGCAACTGCTTTTTCCCAATACTCATTAGAAAAGTTTCTTCCTTTCAGTGCGCTCCTTGCCATTTTCATAATGGTTCTATTCTTTCTCTCTGCTACAACATTTTTTTGTGGTGTGTTTATGGTTGTTAACTACCTTATAATTCCATGTTGTTTATAGTAATCATCGAATGCCTTCAAATATTCTCCACCATGATCTGACCTCAATACCTTGATCGAATGATCACTCTGGCTCTCTGCTAAGGCTTTGAATTCATTGAATTTTGAAAAAGTTTCATACTTCTGCTTCATAAAGTAAATTCAAGTCTTTCTGCTAAAATCATCAATAAAAGTGAGGAAGTAACAACTTCCACCAATCGACTATGCCCTCATAGGTCCACACAAGTATGTATGAACCAGCTCTAGTGTGACTGCATTTCTTTGTATGAAACTTCCTTCGAAAACATTTCACAATGTGTCTTTCCCAATATGCAACACTCACAAGTATTAGAAGGTTCCTTGATGGGAGGTAATCCTCTAACCATCTATTTCTGCTGCAACAATATTAAACCAGAAAAGTGCAAGTATCCAAACTGAAAGTGCCATAACCAATAATCATTAGAACATGCAACTATAAAAGAACTGACCTGATCACTGTAATTCATGATTAGAAGAAAGAGTTTGTTCCTCTTCATCTTCACCTTTGCTATCAACTTCTTGCTTAAGGGATTATCATATATAACACACTCTTGTCCTTGAAAATAACTCTATATCCCTTTTGCATCAACTGACCAATACTAATCAAGTTATTTTTTAGACCAGGGACATAATATACCATTGAGATTGTCTTTAGCTTCCCCTTCTTGGTCATAATGTTGACCACTCCTTTTCCATCTACATCTATAGTCTTTTCAATCCCTGACTTTACCGCTATCTTCACAGATTGATCCAAATTTGCAACCAAATCCTTGTTGCATGTCATGTGGTTACTACAACAACTGTCTAATAGACACACATTATCAGAAGCTTCATGAATGGTATGGCAAGCTAGGAATGGAGACATTATTCTTTGTAGTAACATTAGCTCTCTATTTTCTTTAGTCAACTATCTTCCTCCTGTAATAATGATCATAGTGACCAAATTTATTGTAATAATAACATCTCACATTTGATTTTCAACTCTTTAATTACTATTGAAGCTTCTATTGTTGCTTCCAATTTCATGTTCCAGCTCTTCTCAGTCGTCTCTCTCACTACCATGTCTTTTGCCTCATCCTCTGCCTCTCGATCTACCTCTTCCTTGACCTCTGTCTCTTCAGATAGAAACCTGGATTTTAAAAGTGGTATCTAAGGTGGAATCCTTATTTTTTCTATCCTTGCCACATGGGATTGAAGTGACCCCATCAAATAATCAACTGTTAGCGTTTCCAAATCCTTGGCTTCTTGTATGGTTGCTACCACAACATCAAATTTGGTAGACAAAGATCTGAGGACCTTCTCAACCACCTTTTGATTTTCTATGTCGTCACCATAAATTTTTAATGGGTTTATGACAGTCAAAACTCAATTCATAAAAGAATCGATATCCTATGTTTCCTTCATCTACAAACTTTCAAAATATCTACTAGTATTCTGCAACTTAACAACATTGACTTTGATCATAACTTTATAGCTTGTCGCCAAAGTCTCCCATTTTGTCTTTACTGAAGACGAGATCATAATTTTTTGGAACACTGCTCAGTCATCTCCTAGTTGGATAAGATGCAATGGTTGCACATTCTTCTTTTTTCCTTTTTTCCATTATTCCCCATCTACATTACTAAAGATTCATTCTTCTGCTTCATTCCTAAGTTCGAGAAATCCATTCATGACATAGTCCCAAACATCATGAGCCTTTAACGTGGTCTCCATATTAATGGCCCACAAATCATAATCCTTCCTTGTAAATGGAGGAAATTGTGGCTCGAAATTTGATAAATCCATCTTTAAAAAATCCTCCTTTAAATAAGTATATGCTCTTCAAATAATAAAATCCTCTTTCGCTAGAGAACTCTATAAACCCTCTTTTTTATTTTTATAAAAACTTTTCAAAAGAAACTTTATAAACCTCCCTTAGGGCTTTAAACCAAACTTTAAAAAAAAAAACTTTGAAAAACCCTTAATTAAAATATTTGCATAATCATGCCTTTTCTTCAAACAAATTTGATTATTTTTATATAATAAGGGACCTTTCAAAAAAACTCACGTATTTAAAAAAAATCAAACTAAAAACATGACTTCTTTAAAGCTTTGGAACCAAAAAGTTTTCAAACTTCTGCATTCGTACACAAACCTTTTCATGTTTGAATACCTCAGGGTGCTTGCACACCCTCGACACAGCCAAACTGAGCAGGTGACCTAGAAACATCTAAACTACCTAGGTGACCCAAATTTCACCATTTCGTAAGTTTGAGTGAAATTGTCACACATTCTTCACTAACAAATTGTGAATTTTGCACCCGACATACGCACTTTTCACTCCTTAAGAGTTTGACAATTTTGCAACACAACTTTTTTTTAAATTGCCAACCTTCTTCACTTGGCCTTCTTCTTACTAGCTCTGCTAGGTCCACAGGTCTATATTCCTTCCTCTACTCTAATGCCAATTTGTTGGAAAGGAATAGGAGGAAAGGAACAAAATAACACAAAATTCACACACAATAACATGAGCTACGACTCTTCAATTGATCACAGAAGGTATCCTCCTATACGCCACCTAGCATCATATACATGAGATTGACATGAGTGAAAAGGATCTATGGTCTGGATGGCCTACGGTTAATTAGATGGTTATGATTGAAGGAGGTGGTTACAAGGTAACCACCCTCCCTCTCTGCTGCCACAAGGCAATCATTCTCACCCCCTTCTCTATTGCACCTTGCTCTGCAGTGTTGAAGGATTTTGTAATAGAATCGTTCAGTTGTTACCTATGTCTTACTCGAGCAAGTAAGAAACTGAAGCACAGTTCATTTTTGATAAATACTATGTTTTATTTCACGTATGGTTGGGTGATTTACCCTCTGCGTTGTTTATTGTTGAACTAGGGAGGAAAAAAATGTTTTTATTAACAACTTCGACTTTAAGCCTTCTCTGAACCCCAACTTCGAGGGTTTTGAGTATATCATTCCATGGCATGGTATTTTTCATCTACTCTCTATTTTTTTTAAGATGTTTATAGTTATGGAATCCTCTAAACAGATAGTCCTTTTGTTTCAGGGTCTCCGGTCAAAATGGAGGAAAAAATTCTTCCAGGTAAGATTCTTGAAATAATTCCCTGTTGTATACCTATACTCTATTCTCCTCAAGTTTTGAAATATAACTCGCTAATTTTTGTTGCTAACTATTGTAGGTAACACCAGAAAGAGCAGTTCTTACACTAGAACTCAGAATTTGGCATTCAAATTTCCAAGTCCTTTTTGAATTGAATCTATTTTTCTTTTATGAATCTCCAAGTGCCAGCACCATTGGGTTCTCCTGGCTCTTAACATCCACTTATGGTTATGTTTAGCAGAAAATAGCGCTATTTATTTTATTTTTTTTGGCACCTGGTGCGAGCTAGAGTTTAATAGATTTCTACTAGGATTTTAGACAGGGGTTTCTACCCAGAATAGATCATAAGTGTTTTCTCTTGATTATAAATGACGACCATGAAACAACCTCTCTCTTTTGGATTATCAATTGTTATACAAACTTTTATTATATCACAGTGACAGGGTTACTTTTCCTTTGGTTAGTTCTTGATGTAATTTTAGCTACAGTTCTGTGAAATGCTTCTTGTTTATGGCTCTATGATTTGAGAGCTTACAGTCCTTGATAACCTACTATATTTGAAGAATGTTAATATCACAAACATATTTCTTAAGTTTTTTTTTACAAGAATTTGCTTGAGGCTAAGTTTTCTTTAAGTAATTCTTTGTTGTATTGTTACTTGGTCTGGTTCATCTCATTATGTTGATGTACACAATTACTTATTGCATGTATTATAATGTTAACTTTTCACAATCAATAATGAATCCATCCCTGGAACCAAGGGACTAATTCATCGGTTGTTGGTTTCCATCTTGGCCTTAGAATCCAACCTATTGTTCCCTACAGGACAAGAAAAAAATAAAAGGAATTACAGCCCACATTGAATCTCAGTTGGTTAGGTAGATTCTTTCCCCTCTTCTATCATGATTTACGAAAACAAGATCTGTCCTTTCGACTCTGTCTATCTGAATATCAAACTTTATGAAGTTTATCTATGGGTAGGGACTGAGTTCTTGGGTTGTTGAACTCTATCAACTTGAACTAAGGTCTAATTCTACTCCCCCTCATAGTTTCTCTTGTTGTTCGATGGTCACACATTCAGACAATACATCCCATTCCTCATTTGTCCCATAAGAATTGCTAATATTCAGACTCACAATTGCTCTCATTCAAAAAAAATACATTCACTCTAATAGTATCAATAATTAGTTTAATGGTTAATTCATGTCTAAGTTTCCAAACTATTCAAACAAATAAATCACTAAAATAATTATCTTTTTTGTTTAACTATGTATTTGAATTGCAAATGCTACTGGGAACATAATGATCCACCCATCCAACGAGATCAGTACTTAGCATTGCATCTCTCCCCGATATTAATCCACTCCCAGGATAGTTTCTGAATAGTATCCAGTCAGAAATTGTTTTCTCCTGTGACTATATGATCCCAACCAGACTTAGCCAAGGTTTAGAATCTAATCATTCGAGTCTCAAATGGACTCCACTAGCTCACCAGTTCCAGAGCCTAAATGCAATGATATTTTTTCACAGACCCCCTCCTTTTCCTCAAGTGATCTTACCCCTTGTCCATTTTTTTGGAAGCTTCCAAGGAGAAGTCTGGGCAGGTATTTGTCTAACCCATAACTACTCAACTACTTGGGATGTGGGTTACTCCAACATTATTTCCTGTCGTAACATTTTAATGATCCACATCAAAACACATTTTGATAATCATAAATTAAACATATTAAATATATCCACATGCATATCCTTATACATAACCACTTACTATTTGGCCTTCTCGGCCCACACAATAAAACAATATTTATATATTTTTTTACTACAATAATTAGTATTTCTTGAGTTACCAGGGGATATCACGTCTTCCCCCCTTGTGATGTTGAAGAGATTTCAGTATAATTATAGAGATATTTGTGGTACGAATGTTTTGTAAAATGTTTCTTGTTTAGTTTATATGTTATCCTCCTAGTGTTATCTTCTTAAACTGATTTGAAGGTGTATGGAATAGTTATACTAGAATTCATTCACATGCTCTTGTCTAGTTGTATCAAGATATTTCAGTTTGCAAATTCTCACAATATGTTGGGATAAATTTCCTGCATCAATTTTTCATCCTCCCAAGTAGCCTCTTCTGGGCCAAAGGGCTTCCATTGCATTTTAACCTGGTTGATAACTCATTTTCGCAATGTTACTTGTCTCTGATCTAGGATTCGTAGGGGTTCGACTAGAAACTCTTCGTCTGGTTCGACCTACAACCACATCCATAATATCAATGTTTAGTCCTTGTCGTGATAAATTTATAAAACTTCTACAAATACACAACTATAAATTACTTACCTGTATGTGTTTCCAGTCAATGATATGTTTAGGATCATAAATATACTTTTTCAATAATGAAACATGTTATGAACATGTATGTGGCTAGGCAAAGCTAACTGATAAGCCACATGTCCAATTCGAGCTAATATTTGAAATGGGGCACAAAATCGAGGGGCCAATTTAATACAACCCCCCAACGTAAAGTACTTATTTTAGGCTTTACTTGCACATACACATGGTACCCCACTTGAAATTCTTGATAATTTCTTGTTTGGTCAGCATATGTCTTATGTCTATCTTGAGCATCTTTTAAATTTCCCCTCACCTTTATTACCACTTCCTCCATTTCCTTAAGCAAATTAGATCATATCATAAGTTTTTATTCTGGCCCACTCCAATTAACAGGTTTTATACACCTACATCCATATAAGACTTCAAACTGGCTCATTTTGAGGGAGGCGTGATAGTTGTTATTGTAGGAAAATTCTAATCAATGAATGTAGTCTTTCCACTTACTCAATTGTTGCATCACATACATCCTTAGCATGTCCTCTAGCACTTGGTTCACCCGCTCTGTTTGCCCATCTGTTTGAGGTTCGTACATAGTTCTAAACTGTATCTAGGTACTTAAGCTGTCAAGTAAAGTCTTCCAAAACACAGATGTAAAATTAATCTCTCTATTAGAGACTACCACCTTCGGTACCCCATGCAATCTAAAAATTTCTTTCATAAATATGTTGGCAATTTGATTTGTTTTATTAGTGGATTGTTGTTAGGTCCCTATAATACTAGTGATTACCCCATTACTATTGTAGTTGTATCCCTTATTAATATTGTTGTGCCCCTATTGTCCCCAGATTGTTATTACTGTGCCCCATAGAATCCCTCTATTGTTATTTTTGTGCCTTTATATTATTATTGTTAGGTCGGCTAGGTTATATTGTGACTCCTTAGACTCCTATATATAGAAAGGAGGTTTTGTCATTTGAATCATCAAAGAATCATTCATTTGTGTAATGTAAAGGAGGTTTCCCCCTCGAAGAGACTAAATTCTAAGGCATTGATCTATCCTTTCTATCTTTTTGTGAGCTGGTTCCATAACATTTGGTATCAGAGCTTTGGATTGTAGGGTTTCGCTACTCCAAATAGGTCATCGTGGTATTTTCGCTATAACTTTTTTGTGCGATGTTTTAGAAGTGAAAAAAAACCCATTTGAGACGAAATCGCACTGAACCTCGAGTCTAAATTTTAGAGCTTTTAGCGCTATATTTGTGGAGATATGATCTAAGGAAGTTGGTCTTTTTGCAGACTCCTGAATTACATTCCAAACAGGTGACCTGGGGAAAATTGTCATAACTTTCTCTCTGAGCATCGGATTGAAATTTCGTAAGAAGTTACAGAAAGAGGACAGACTGTAGTTTCTTGTATATATTTTCCAGAGCCAAAGGTCAAAAAAGTGACAAGTGGCATGTCGTACAAGTTCGCTCTACAGAACTAGTCTATAATCAGGTCACTATGGGAGATTTGGCATAAGTCTTCCCTGGAGAATCCAATTTGGATCAGATTGGTGGCATTGGAAAGAGGACACAGAGGGCTACTGCAGGTCGCAATTTCAGAACTGGATGATCCAAAATTATAGAGATACATCAGATTCAATATCAAGCTCCTACAAAGTGAAAAAAGGTGTGTAGTTTTTTTTTTAATTTTTGCATAAGCTTGGTTTGAAAAATTAGTTTGAAGGAATTCAAAGGGCATAGTAAAGCATTATTATCGGTAATTGATGCCCCGAGGAAAGAAAATGCAAACACCTAGTAAACAACCTGAAAGCTCTAGCATGACTCATGAAGAAGAGGAAGAAATGCAACATGATATATCAAAATTATGAGACCAAGTGCAACAAGTGTCACTTGCACAAAAAGTAACAGAATCTAAGATGGATGGTTTAAAGAAAGGCATAGAAGAGAAGACGGTTTGTTTAAAGAAAGGTGTAGAAGCTAAGATGAATGATGTGGAAGCTAAGATGGACGATTTGAAGATAGATTTGAAGACAGGCATGGAAGATTTGAAGACATATTTGAAGACAGATTTGAAAAAGTTTCTACAAGAAATGCCTACTAATGGTGAAAGGGTAGTAAAGGAAACTCATGATGAGAACAAAATAAATGTTAATCATGATTTCATAGACTCTAATGTTGGATCGAAGACCCACCATATTCTAAAAATCGATATGAGGAATTTTGATGGCAAGGATCCTGCAACATGGATATTACAGATGGAACAATTTTTCAATCTCAATAATGTGCAAAACACACAAAAGGTACATATTGCAACTTTATATTTGGAACCAAATCAGTTTGTATGGTATCAATGGCTTTTCTCTCATAAACAAATTATCACTTGGGCAATTTTTATGGAAGAATTGACAGCACATTATGAGGATACAAAAAGCAACACTTTTTTAAGCCAATTGATAAGTCTCAAACAAAAGGGTTCAATAATGGAGCACATTGAGGAGTTCCAAAAATTGAACATAAGGGTAAAAATATTCCAGAGGAGCATAGGATTGATGTGTTCATAGGGACTTTAAAGGATAATATCCAACATGATGTTCACCTTTAGGAACTTGATTCATTAGAGAAGGCATTCAGGTTAGCAAGAAAAATGGAAAGAAAAATTATGGCAATCAGGAAGCATACCACTCACAACTATAAAGATGGAAGTTTTGTTGTCCCTAGCCTTCCACAACCTATAAGGTTGACACCACAACAATTGGAAGAAAAAAGAGCAAAAGGGCTTTGTTACAGTTGTGACAGCAAATACACTAAAGGTCATATGTGTGCTGAGAAGAAATTATTCTACATAGATTGTGAAGAGAAAGAAGAAAAGGAGCAAGAAAGGTCAAAAGAAGAGGATATACTCCAGGAATAAAGCCTAGATAAAGAAGAAATGAATCTGACCATATCTTGTAATGCATTGGCTGGAATTACCACTCCTCAAACCATCAAGATAGAAGGACAAATCAAGAAGAAAAAGGTAATAGTGTTGATTGATTCAAAAAGTACCCACAATTTTATTCATTGTAAGATAAAAAAAGAATTGAATTTCTTCCTATATCCAGCACCAGAGTGTCAAGTGATGGTTGCAAATGGAGGAATGATAAATTGCTCTGGAAAGTGCCATAATATCAAGCTATCCATGGGAGAATATGTATTGACTAGCCCAATGCTTTCCATTCTAATGGGAAGTGTTGATGTTGTACTAAGAGTCCAATGGCTACAATCCTTGGGTACAATAGCTTTTAATTTTCAAGAACTTTTCATGAAATTTTCTGCGAAAGGAAAGGAAGTTGAATTAAGGGGTATTGCAAGGAAACCGAGAAAGATAATCAGCTCTAACAGTATGACAAAGCTTCTAAAAAAGGAACAAAGAGGTGTAATTGCACAATTATGTTCGCTAGATGTTTCCACATCGAAATCATCTATTTCTCCATATCTCCAAAAAGTCTTGGACAATCATTCCAAGGTATTTGAGACTCCCAAAGGTCTCCCACCTATTCATGATCATGCTATTCATCTGATTCCAGGAAGTGTTCCTCCAAACATCAGGCTGTACAGATATCCCTATGCCCAAAAGAGTGAAATTGAACGTATGGTTGCAAAAATGCTAGAGGCTGGTATAATTCAACCTAGTCAAAGTTCTTTCTCTGCTCCAGTAGTATTGGTGCACAAGAAGGATGGATCATGGTGCATGTGTCCGGATTATAGGGAGCTCAACAAGCTCACTATTAAAGATAAGTTTCCCATTCCTGTCATTGATGAATTACTAGATGAATTGCATGGATCAATTTACTTCACCAAGTTGGATCTTCGTTCAATATATCATCAAATCAGAATGAAGACTAAAGACATTCCAAAAACAACATTTAGAACTCATGAGGGTCATTATGAATTTTTGGTCATGCCTTTTGGCCTTACCAATGCACCTTCTACATTTCAAGGTTTGATGAATTCCATTTTCAAACCCTTCCTTAGAAAATTTGTGTTAGTATTTTTTGATGATATACTAATCTACAGAAAGTCTTGGAAGGATCATGTTGAACATGTTGACAGGGTGCTACAACTATTGGGGGGGAAACAATAATATGCAAAAGGATCCAAATGTTTCTTTGGAGTATAAGAGGTGGAATATCTGGATCATATTGTATCTCATGAAGGAGTTAAGGTAGAACCTAGCAAAATTAAAGCCATTAAGGAATGGAAAATCCCCACATCCATAAAGCATCTGCGAGGATTTCTTGGGTTGACAGGGTATTATCGCAAGTTTGTTAAGAATTATGGGAGAATAGCAGCATCTCTCACAACATTATTAAAGAAAGATGCATTTTCATGGACTCCAGAAGCAACAAAGGCCTTCGAACATCTTAAAGAGGCAATGTGCCAAGCACCGGCCTTAGCTACACCGAACTTCACAAAAACCTTTGTTGTGGAATGTGATGCTTCAGGAAATGGAATTGGTGTTGTTTTAATGCAAGATGAAAGACCCATTGCTTTTGAAAGTCATCCAATCAAGGGAAAGATTTTACACACAACTATTTATGAGAAGGAAATGTTGGCAATACTACATGCACTTAAGAAATGGCGACCCTACCTAATGGGAAGACACTTCAAGGTAAAAACAGATCATGATAGCCTTAAATAATTTTAGAACAAAGATTATCCTCTGAAGAGCAACAAAAGTGGGTCACAAAGATGTTGGGTTATGACTTTGAAATCATCTACAAAAAAGGGAAGCAAAATTGAGTGGTAGATGCACTCTCAAGAAAGGATGAGGATGTGGAAGCATTGTTGTGTGCCATTTCTATTATCCAACCAGATTGGATAAACGAAGCAAGGGAGGAATGGAAGAATGATGAAGAAGTGTGGGCACTTATTCGAAAGTTACAACAAGATTCCAGTACATCTGATACATTTAGCTGGCAAAATGATTCGTTATGGTACAAAGATTGCTTATACCTCTGTAAGAATTCCCAAATCAAACAAAAGATTCTTATGGAATTGCACACTTCTCCCTTAGGAGGGCATTCAGGATTTTTAAAAACTTACCACAGGGTTAAGAAGGAATTTTTTTGGGATGGCCTTAAATCGGATATTCAAAAGTTTGTGGTGGAATGTTTGGTTTGCCAACAAAATAAAGTTGAAACAATTAAGACCCCGGGTCTATTACAACCTTAATATATTCCAAGCCAACGTTGGGAGGAGGTTTCAATGGATTTTATCACAGGTTTACCCAAGTCTGAGGGAAAGAGTGTCATCATGGTGGTAGTTGACAGACTTACCAAGTATGCACACTTTTGTGCATTATCACATCCATTTAAAGCCAATACAATTTCTACTACATTTATGGAAACAATTCAAAAGCTACATGGAAACCCAAAGATTATTGTAAGTGACAGAGATCCCATTTTCACTTGAAATTTTTGGATAGAATTATTTTCTTGTATTGGTACTCAGTTAGCTCATAGCTCATCTTATCATCCTCAATCTAATGGGCAAACTGAGATAGTAAACAAATGTTTGGAAGGATATATTCGTTGCTTTGTATCTGATAAACAGACACAATGGGTCAAATGGTTGCCTCTGGCTGAATGGTGGTATAACACTTCCTTCCATACAACAACAAAAATGACCCCATTTATGGCACTTTATGGATATCAGCCACCATCCATCACATCATATTTAAGAGAAAATTCTAAGGTTCAAGCAGTGGAACATCACATCGAGCATCAACAACAAGTCCTCCAACTCTTAAAGGATAACCTCGTGTTGGCGCATAATAGAATGAAACAACAGGAAGATCAACATCGCAGCGAAAGAAGTTTTGATGTAGGTGATTGGCTATTCCTACGGCTACAACCATATAAACAAATGTCCCTCAAGCAAGCTAAGAAGGATAATAAATTATCACCAAAGTATTATGGTCCGTACAAGGTGTTTCAAAATATTGGTACTATGGCATACAAATTGGAGCTTCCTGCAGCTTCTTGAGTGCACCTAGTTTTCCATGTTTCATGTTTAAAGAAGGTTATAGGCGACAAGCTCCCAGTTCAAACAATATTGCCAGAACTTGACGAGGAAGGAAAAATTATATTGGAACTAGAAGCAGTCACAGAAACAAGAACTCGACAGCTACGAAAGCGATCAATTTCGGAGTATCTCATTAAGTGGAAGAACTTATCCGCTGAAGATTCCACATGGGAGGATGAGAATTTTATACAAAAGCATCCAGAACTACTCAAGCGTTGAGGACAACACTTTTTTGAAGGAGAGGGGCATGTTAGGTCCCTATAATGCTAGTGATTACCCCATTACTATTGTAGTTGTATCCCTTATTAATATTGTTGTACCCCTATTATCCCCATATTGTTATTACTATGCCCCATAGAATCCCTCTATTGTTATTTTTTGCCTTTATATTATTATTGTTAGGTCGCCTGGGTTATATTGTGACTCCTTAGACTCCTATATATAGAAAGGAGGTTTTGTCATTTGAATCATCAAAGAATCATTCGTTTGTGTAATGTAAAGGAGGTTGCCCCCCCCCTCGAAGAGGCTGAATTCTAAGGCGTTGATCTATCTTTTCTATCTTTTTGTGAGTTGGTTTCATAACAATTGTACGAGAATAAAGTGGGCAGACTTACTCAATTTATCTATTACTACCATTATCGAATCAATTTTCTTCTTAGTCTTAGGCAAAACAGTGATAAAATCAAGTGTTATAATTTCCCATTTCCATTTGGGAATGGGTAGTGGGTGAAGTAGCCCAGTTGAATGATGGTATTCAGTTTTCACTTGTTGACATTCTAAGCACTTAGCCAAATATTCAACCACTTCTTTTTTCATACCTAGACAGAAATATTCCTTCCCCAAAGCAGTGATTAACTTTTGATAGTCGGGATGTGCAACATAAGGGCTTTTATGGTATTCATCCAAAATTAATTGTTTATTGCTTACCTGATTGGTAACATACACTATGTTCTGATAAACCAACATACTTTCCTGATTTACTTCATAATCCAATTGTATTTCTCTACTGTTTGGATTTTTTGCTTGCTGCCACAAGAATTGATATTCCAGATCCCTTGGAGAAACTTCTTCAATCTAATCTTTAAAAGCACTTTTCATTTCACTAAACGATACTTCATCAATTTCCTACTCGAGGCATCTGCTACTTAGCTCTCTTTACCTTTCAAATTCTTAGTTTCCAATTCAAAATCACTTAAATTGGCAGTCCAACATGCTTATCAAGCATTCAACGCAAGCTAATTAAAATAATTAGTTAGGCTGTTGTGATCTATTATCAATATAAATTTTTTCCAAGCAAGTAATGTCACCACATCTTTAAGGCATGAATAATTGTTTTTAACTCCCGATCATAAGTTGAATAGCTTTTCTCATGTTCCTTTAGTTTCTGAGACTCATAGGATACAACCCTTCCCTCATTCACCAATACTCTCACTATGCCCTCTTTACAGGCATTTGTACACATAGTAAATTCCTTGTCTAGGTTGGCAATTCTCAAAATGGGGGTAGTTGTAAGTAAGTGTTTCAATTGGTCAAAGTTGTTTTGACATTCAATTGTCCATTTGAAAATTTTTCCTTTCTTTTGTAAGGAAGTAATGCAATATGCCACTTTTGAGAATCCCTCAATAAATCAGTGATAGGACCCAACCAGCCCCATAAAAGACCTTATATTAGCTACATTTTTGGGCACATACCACTCCATTATAGTTTTTATTTTCTCCTAGTCCACAATTATTTCATGCTTTGTAATTACATGTCCTAAGTACCGAATTTGTTCTTTATAAAATTCACATTTGTTGTATTTTGCATACAACTGGTGCTCTCTTAAAGTTTCCAAAACAATTTGCAATTTTTTTTGTGCTCCTCCTTATTCCTCGAGTAGACAAGGATGTCATCTATAAAAATAAATACAAATTTGTCTAGGTGTCGATGGAACACACTATTCATAAGACAAAAAAATGTTGCTAGTGCATTGATTAGTCCAAAGGGAAGAACTACAAACTCATAATGTCCATAGCGGGTTCTAAAGGTGTTTTGTATATAACTTCCTCCTTGATTTTTCTCTGGTGATACCCAGAAAGCAGGTCAATTTTAGAAAATATAGTAGCCCCTTTTACTTGATCAAATAAAACATCAATGCAGGGTAAAGGGTACTTACTTTTAACTTTAAGCTTATTTAGTTTTCTGTAATCAATACATAATCGTAAAGTGTCATCCTTCTTCCTCACAAAGAGCACTGGAGCTCCCCAAGGTGACATGCTTGGGAAAATGTATTTCTTGTCTACTAGCTCTTTTAACTGCATTTTCAGTTTAGTCAATTCTGGAACACTCATACGATATGGTGTTCTTGATATAGGAACAGCTCTCGAAACAAGTTCAATAGTAAAATATATATCCCTTTTGGGAGGTAATCCAAGAATACCCTCAGGAAAAGCATTAACAAAGTCCTGCACAATTTGTAAGTCTTCCAGGGTGGAAACTTTTCTTTGGAATTTGAATATCCAACTTGCACCACATAAATTTGGCATCGCTTCCTTATACATTTTTCTAGTTATGAAGCTGTGATTGGTCTTAGCTTAAGGGGCCTCTTCACTCCCTGCACTTCTTGCCTAATGTCTTCTTCCAAATAGCTAATTATATTGTCCTTGCATTTTATTAGAGACCAATGCTTTTCCATCCAGTCCATGCCAATTATAATATCATACGAGGCTAGAGGTAAAATATTCAAATTCACTATTATTGGTTGGTTGCTAGCTTAGTCAGATAGTTATCTACCTTAGCTATCACTCTTCTCTTAGCCCATGTGGCCAAATATACTAGCCATGGGATCTTAAATTTAATAGTTTACAAATGACATTGTTCTATTATCTTGGGACTTACATAGCTTAGACTATCCCCTAGATCAATTAAAATGGAGGTAGTTTGGTTAAAAATTTCACCTTCAAATTCCACCATGGTGGGTTGGTATTCTACCTAGTGACCCTCTAGTGCAACGTTAATCCTAGACAAACTCCTTGCCACCTCCCCGACTGTTGATACCTCTTGAATTTGCGCCACTGACTCGGCTCCTTTTCGATAGGGACAATTTTAACATAATGTGGTCCCCCACAACCCCAACATTCTAATGGGGTTCTATATGTTGGTTCCAACTTTCGTTTATTAGGCTTATATGTGGATTTCAAATCATTCAAAAATTTTGACTTGTGTTGAGTTCTGCCAAAATTTCTACTAGGTTGATTTTTGTAGGCGCCTTTAAAGTTTGCAGCCTTTGGCCCTTTTCCATTCTTTGAGGGTTTGTACCCTTCCTTTTCTTCCCATATTTTACTACTATCTCCCTTAGGCTTCATCTTCTGGTAACATATTTGGGCCTTTATGATGACCTCGTCCATGGTTTTGGGATTATCGAATTCCAACTGCTCCTTCATAAATAGAGGTAAACTACTGATGGACGGTTTTTATGATGGAGCCACGACCTAACCCTGACCCAAGCTAGGGTTTGTCTGCAGACCTCTGGAGTTCCCTCCTCTGCAACCTAGACTGCCTCATCACCCACCTAGTGCCATACCTCCCGAACGTCGTTCCTGAGCTCCTCTCGTTTCCCATTTGCAGCCTTGAGCATATTCCCCGTGACCGTGTCATGCCCTCACCGCTCTCCATTTGCATTAGTTGGTCTCCTACAATGATGATTTCTCCACTTACGGCGGCAACTGGCACGTAACCCCCA
Source organism: Pinus tabuliformis (assembly GCA_031772625.1). Classification (NCBI taxonomy): domain Eukaryota; kingdom Viridiplantae; phylum Streptophyta; class Pinopsida; order Pinales; family Pinaceae; genus Pinus; species Pinus tabuliformis. The sequence goes on from CM062812.1 coordinate 554,074,597, forward strand.
GAGAAGTTATGGACTCAGAATTAGTAGATTATTCAGGAGACCCTCTCGAGGGTGCATCCATATGGACTACCCCACACTCAAGCACGGAGGGGTTTTTTCCTTTCATCACAAATTTCACATAGGCCATTTCTCCCCTACCCTCGATCTTGGGTCCTTCCTGCTCGGTTATCACCCTACCTGCAGTTCCACCCTCCTGGCTGCCTTTCACTACACCTCCTCTGTTGCCGACCTCCCTTCAATTTGTGGCCCACTCCATTGGCCCTAATCTCACTGCTCTCTCTTTGGGTTGCCCTCCCCTTCAGCCATCCACCGGATTCCATTACCCCTCAACTTCATCTCTCGATGAGCCTCCGCTTTTCACTCAAGGTCTCCCTCACTCGGCCCTAATACCTTTTCCCCGTTCAAGAAGTGTCACGAATATCCCTTCGCTTTCGAATGCCTTCCCCTTTGGCCCTGGACTGAACTCCCTGAACCCTAACCCTACAAACCCTCCTCACAGTGGAACATAGGAGGACGCCACCAATGCAGGACATAGGCTGGGAAAAAGACAGAAGTGTGTGAAATCAAGGGCACAGGATGTTATCATCAGTTTGGGAGAATACATACAATGGGGCAAAGCCATGGACACTACCGAACGAGTCTTGGTTGGAAGAGTTCGGGGAAGAACTATACGACAGCATGGTTAAAACAATGGGTTGCATAAGTATGGGGACAGCACCTGGCTGAGCTACCTTTCATTCAAACTTTTATTCGCGGTTGATTTGCACTGTGATTTCCTCAAGCCGAGCATACAAATTGGGTATTTTCATCCTTCTGGCATATTGAACAGGCCCCCGTGTTGTTGAGGAGATGGAACCCCCTTTTCGATCTAGAGAGGGAACAGTTGGGGTTTGGGCCTCTATGGGTTCGCCTTCCTAGACTGTCACCACAATTCTGGTCTGAGGACATCTTCAGACGCATAGGTAACTCTCTAGGAAACTACTTGGAATATGACAAATCATATCTCTCCACGGGAATCGTGGCTTTCGCGAGGATCTTATTCCATTTCGACATCAGAGAAGGGTTACAAGAGTAAATTACCCTACGTTGGAGGAACTTCACGTGAACACAGATCATTGATTACAAGGGGGTTCCATTTAGGTGCAGGCGCTGCTATAAAGTGGGTCACCTCTACAAGGACTTCCCCCTAATTGGGAAAGCGAGGAATGAGAACAAGGGGAAGACAAATCCTACAAAGGATCCTCAAACACCAGAAAGACACACCTCCTCAGATGAAGCAATGGAACGCCCGGCCCCTAAAGTAGCAGAGAATTCCCCGGCCTTGGAGACTCTGAAGAAGCGTGGAAAATCATATTTTCGGCCACCCTCTCCTCCACTGACTAGGTCAAGGGCGGCTACAGAAGCCACTCTATCTTTGGTTATGTCCTCTTTTGAACCCTGCTCTATACATTTCTCTAATTTATCTGAATGCATGGATTTCTTAATGGGGTTTCATCAGAGCTTTGATTTTATGCCATCCCCCTCCATTACCCTGGCTTTCTCTCTGCATCCCCCTCCCCCTATTTACTCCTGTACCCCCCCATCCTTCCCGGAGGCGAAACCATCTACATCGTTCGACTCTGATCAAGGTTCTCTTCCCCATAGATACCCTCTTCATTCCCTATCCCGATCACATGCCCATGACTCCATAGGCATTTGTCTGGTATCTTCCCCCATCCCTTAGAAGCCCCCCCAGAGGTCGACCATCCTCCCTATCCAAAGCCAAGCTGCAGGCAGGGGAGGAGATTGTCGCAGGGCAACAACTTACTATAAACAGGGTTCTTAGAGCACAGAACACCCTGGGCTCATCCCCTCCATGAAGCTGCTCTCATCCAATTGTCGAGGGATAGCTAGCCCTAAGAAAAAACTAGCTTTGTGAAGACTTCTTAAGACCAAACATATTGATGTTGTTTTCTTACAAGAAACTTTGGGCCTTGCTGAAGCCATCTCTTATCTCCTTGAATCCATGCTTCCCGGATGGTCCTTCCAAGCTCTTGATGTAAATGGCCATTCGGAGGGCATAGCCTTGGGTTGCAATCCCCGCTCTATCAAGCTATGTAACATTTGGGAAGGAATTGGACACCTAGGGGTAGACATTTTCTCATCTAAACTGGGCACAAACATCAGACTGGTTAATGCATATGGGCATTTTCATTATTGTGAAGTATTTTGGGAACATTTCTTGACCTCTAACCTCCTACAACTAGACAACATCATCCTAGGAGGGGACCTTAACTTCTCCATGGGTTTCTCATAATCTTGGGGACATCATGCCTAGGTCAATCCCCTATCTTCTTTCTTTGATAATATCTTGAAGAACCACAACTTTATCCCCTCTGCAAAGATTCTACCTACATAGAGGAACAAAAGGATTGGAGAGGACAGCCTCGCAAGAAGGCTTGATCGATTCCTCATCAAGGAACGATTATTGGGTATGGGCTTCATCTTCAGATAGTGGGTTGGATCAAGTGGTATATCTAACCACTCGTCAATATTCCTTGACATAAGGAGAGGAATATGCAAACCTAGAGCCCCCTTCAAATTCAAATCCACCTGGTTGAAGGATGTTGCCTATACTCGATTGGTCACTGACTTCTCGAAGTCCCACCCCCCTGCTACTGGTGGGAACATAACAGAAGGCTTTGTCAACAACTTAAAAGGGCTGAAAAGGCTATCAAATATCTGGGCACATAGTAAGAAAGAACATGAAGTACAAACCCTAAGGGACATTGAAGCAGAAATTGTTGCTTTGGAGGATGAGCAAGGAGGGATTTTCATATCAAGAGATCAAAAGGATAAATTCATCAAGCTAATATCGAAGAGAGGAAAAATCCTAAAAGATCGGGAAGAAACCTGGAGATTGAGAAGTAGAGCAATATGGTTGATGGAGGGAGATGAAAATACAAAAGTTTTCCACAATTTTTCAAATGGCTAAAAGGTAATCAACACCATATGGAAACTGATAAATGAGCTAGGGAATGAAGTGCATACCTTCTAGCAACTGGCCTCTCTAGCCACAACACACTTCAAACTAATCTATCAAGCACCTCCCAATGCCACTCTTGCTGAAGTCATCAGAATAGCACAACTCTTCCCTTGGTTTCTAGATTAGGAGAATGCTATGGAGCTAAACAGGGTAGTCACTATAGGGGAACTAGAGGCTACTTTGAAATGGTTTAAGAGCGACAAGAGTCCTGGACCAAATGGTTGCTCGGTGGAGTTCTATACAATTTTTTTTAAAATCCTTGGAGATGATCTACTTAAGTTCATTGAAGAATGCAAGACCACTAGTCGTATGTATGCGGCCATCAATTCCACCTTCATCGCCCTCATCCCCAAATCAGACAACCTGACCTCGTTTGATGACTTGTGCCCCATCTCCCTGTGCAACTACATTTATAAAATCATTGCAAAAATCATAGCAAACTGTCTCTGACCCATTCTCTCCACCCACATCTCCTCAGAAAAATTTTCCTTCCTCCAGGATCGTCAGATTCATGAAGTGGTTGGTACTGCTCAGGAAGTGATGCACTCCATCCAGACGAAGAAGATTAAAGGTATGATCATAAAGGCAGACCTCTCAAAGGCTTTTGATCGGGTAAGTTGGATATACCTCCGAATGCTCCTAACTCATTTAGGATTCCCATATGAGTTTATAAAATGGATCATGTGTTGCATCACAAACATATCCTTTAGTGTCTTGGTCAATGGAGCGGCAACACCTTTCTTTCACTCTGAAAGAGGCCTCAGGCAAGGGTGCCCCCTGTCCCCCTTGCTATTTTTGCTGGTTATGGAGGGGCTTAGTAGACTTATAAAAGATATGCACCACAGAGGAAGACTCATGGGAATCAGGATCACTGATAGATGCATAATAACTCATTTACTCTTTGTGGATGATGTGTTGATCTTCCTCAATGGTGGAATTTGGGACTTGACTACCTTACATAACACCATCTCCCTTTTTCAAACTGCAACAGGCATGGTCATCAACAATTCTAAATCCACCATTACAGCTACTGGTTGCACCCCACATGAGATCCAATTTGCTCTTCACCGATTCCCCTTCACCCTTTTACAGTTGGAGGATGGACTCAGATATCTGGGTTACAAGCTGAAGCCCCATGGCTACAAAATAGTTGACTGGACATGGTTAATCTCAAAGCTGGAAAGACGACTCAATATTTGGTACCATAAGTATCTCTCCAGGGCTAGAAGACTAGTTCTCATTAAAGTTGTTTTGAAGCCACCCTAGTGTACTGGATGTCCCTAGCTTGGATACCTAGAGGAATCCTTACTATAATACAAAATCTCTATTGCAGGTTCCTCTGGAAAGGAAAACAAATAGGGAGGATTTTTACATGGGAAAAATGGGATCTGCTTACCCTCCCAAAGAAATGGGGAGGGTGGGGCATAAAAAAACTTGAAGATTTATCCTCTGCTATGGCGGCCAAGTTAGGATGGAAACTTATCACAACAAATAGCCTTTGGACTATGGTGGCTTCCTCTAAGTACATCGCTCCCCTAAGTTTGATGGACTGGCTTAGATAGACAAGCTGGAATAAAACATGGATCTCAATCATCTGGAAAGCAATGCTAAACTCTTTTCCACTCATCTGAGATGGACTCACTTGGAGAATACAAGCAGGCACATCTATCTGAATCAAATTGGACCCATGGATTGGGTGTGGTAACACCCACAAGCTACCAGAAGAGCTCAAGCTCATCCTTGCCAACTCCAGCATTACTCACATCAACCACATTGCTGACATGGAACGATCCACCTTTCTCCACCGGGCCGGGAAATCCGCTTGCAGTCTGCACATTCCTCAACAGTGGCATCAATATTGGGTGGACTACACAGCTGCCTTAACCAAATCACACATCAGAATAGTAGAAGGGGAGGATGAGATTATATGGGTGCATGCAAAAAACGGGCGGTACTCTCCCAAAGAGGGATACCTCTGTTTAGCAAGCATTCATAGACCACAGCCTATAGAACTATGGTGGAAAATCATGTGGAAACTCAAAGCACCCCCTAGAACTAGACTACTCATGTGGTCAATTTTGAAAAACAAGACTCCCACAGGAGACAATCTTATCAAGAGAGGACAACATGGACCTTTTTGGTGCAGCTTATGTAAAGACAGCTCAGAATTTGCGGATCACCTCTTCCTCACCTGCCCTATCACTATAGACCTCTGGATATCTGTCCTCTCGAACATCCCACTCAGTGCACATGGCGGGGCCTGTTTGCCATAGAAGCTTGGACCACATGGTGGACATCCACAACCCCGACAAAGGCCAAAAACCTTCCCCTCCTTATCTGCTGGGAAATCTGGATTGCTCGTAACTATCTCATTTTTTAGAACATCACTCCTCACTGGCCCTCCATATTTGCCCGAATTCTGGCATATTATAGCAAAATTCCTGAAGACGATGACAATCCTCCCCCCAGACATATTGTCCTGGAAAACATTGACCACACCCAGCCATGGGCATTTTTTTTATGGATCTACACAAGAAGCAAGGTGTGGGGGTGGTGCCATCCTATATCTTTTAGATTCCCATCACTTCCAAATCCAAATGGGGCTTGGAGGGGGCACAAACAACTATGCAAAGCTCATCACTGCCAAACAACTCATTCAGATTGCTTTAGAAAAACATTGCAGGAATCTACAACTTTTTGGGGACTAAAAAATTGTATGCAATTGGATTAATAAAACATCAAACTATTATGCTTACACTCTGAGGCCTATCCTAGATGAGGCCCGTAGATTCATCTCTTTATTTGACAACTTTGCTTGTCGTCATATATACAGGGAACACAACTCACTTGTCGATATGCTATCCAAGGAGGCAGCGGTCAGGCCACGTGACACATGGTTGATACAGGAGTAGAGGGATGGAGCACACTACCAGTATTACCATCGCCCTTTCATGGACCATACAGTATAGGCTCAGCAGGAGCCTGTTTTGTTTTGCTATATGTTAATATTTTCATGTTTATATATTACCAGTTGTATTTACAAACATACATACTCTCTAAGTAGAGTATTTTTTTTATAACCTTATATGAACACTACTGAAGGTAGAGCCTCCCTGCGCGGAGAGCTTATATTTTTGTATTCCTCTACTTGACAAGAACATAGCCTCATATACTGCATATGCGAACAACATCTACAACATGTATTTTTCCTTAAATAATGAAAATTACATTTTTTCCAAGGGGAAAAAAATAGAGGTAAACTATTAATAAACAACTACACCTTTACCTTTTCTTCATGCATGTAGGGAAAATATCTTAACAATGATGCAAATTTCATAATAAACTCATCCATAGAAAGTTTCCCTAGCCAGAGATCATGAAATTCCTTTTCTTTTTCATCATAAAATCGTTCCATTAAATATTTGTCCTTAAAATCCTTCTGAAACTCCTCCCAAGTTACTTCCTGCTTGTCAATCTTTCACATTGTCTTTACTTCCTTACCTTGGAACTGATAAATTTCCAACTGAGCTTTTAGGTTATGGTCGTATTCGTAGATTTGAAAATGATTATTCATATTAATGAGCTAGACTTCAACAACTTCCTCTTGTTCTCCATAAAACGTTGATGGTTTAATTTTCTTAAACTCTCCTTGCAATTCCACTTTCTGCTTTTTAGATCCTCTATGCCCCAACACTTGATCCGATTCCTCCTCATTTTTTCTTGGTCTCCCTCTGATTCTGGGTTAACATCTCTTTGTCTATGTGTTCTGGCCCGGTCTCCATGTTTTGGACTTGGAATAGGATGTCGATGATTTTTTTTTATTCAAAAGAATTTTCATAATCCTCTACTACTCTTGCATTAGTCTCTCATTATCTGCCCTCAATCTTTCCATTTCCTTCTTTAATTCCTGCACCGTCTCAAGTACGGCAGCATTAGCATTTTAGGACTCTTCTCCCAGTTGTACCCACATCTCAGGGTTAGCCTTTGTATATGGTATTTGACCTACTTCTATTTTTGGTTGCAATGGCATAGGCCCCTCTCTCCTCATCTTGCCTCCTTCCTGTCACTCTATTTCACACCACAAATTCTATTATTCCTTTATTTCCCAAATAGGCCACAGTGTTGAAACTTGGCTTTGATACCACATGTAACATACCTCAACACTATATGGTAATTAATAAGTTACATGGTAAAAAACATTAATTACATTTCCTTCATAGAGGTTAAAATTATGTTATACATGACATAAGGGTTAATTGCAAACTTGGTATCACATATAGAAGTTGAACTATATATGTCAATCATATTTTTTTGTTGGGAGTAATTACATAGCCATGATTGTTTGTTAACAAATCATTATTAAATGCATCTTATTATTTAGTCATGGATGACAACTTACAAGGAAACTTGAATTAATTTATGTGTCTGGAATAAAATCCTCTTCTGAACTTCCACGAAGGTGTCCTCCTATACGCCATCATAGCCATGATTGTTTGTTAACAAATCATTATTAAATACATCTTATTATTTAGTCATGGATGAAAAATTACAAGGAAACTTGAATTAATTTATGTGTCTGGAATAAAATCCTCTGCTAAACTTCCATGAAGGTGTCCTCCAAGCCATCTGGCAGCATATACATGACATTAGCATGAGTGCAAAGGATCTACGGTAAGGATGGCTTATGGTTAATCATATGGAGTGCAAAGGATCTACGGTAAGGATGGCTTATGGTTAATCACATGGTTACGATTGAAGGAGGTGGTTACAGGGTGACCACCCTCCCTCTCTACCGCTGCGAGGTAATCATTCTCACCCCCTTCTCTATTGCACCTTGCTCTATAATGCCGAAGGATTTTGCAACAAAACCACTAGGTTGTTACCTCTATCTCGCCCTAGTAGATAAGAAATTGAAGCACAATACATTTTTTATAAATAATATGTTTTATTTCGCATATGGTTGGGTGATTTACCCTCTATGTTGTTTGTTGTCGAACCAGAGCACCAAAAAAGCTTTTTTATTAAGAACTTTAGTTTTGAGCCTTCTCCAAAACCTAGCTTCAAGGGTTATGAGGATATCATTCCGCGACATGGTATTTTTCATTTACTCTCAGTTTTTTTTACATATGTTTATAGTTAGGGCAACGTCTGAACAGATAGTCCTTTCGTTTCATTGTCTCTGATCAGAATGGAGGAAAAACGTTTCAAGGTAAGATTCTTGTAATAGCTCCCCATTGTATACATGTACTCTGTTCTCCTCAAGTTTTGAAATCCAACTCACTAATTTTCATTGATGACTGACACAAGTAGCTCCAAAAAGAGTAGTTCTTACCCTACAGCTCGGAATTTGACATTCGAATTTCTAAGTTCCTTTTCCTTTTATGAATCTTCAGGTGTCAGCACCATAAAGTTCTCCTAGCTCTTAGCATCAATTTTTGGTTATGTTTAGCAAACAATAGTATTTTTTTTTTTTTCCGCACCTGGTACAAGCTAGGGTTTAATAAATTTCTACTAGGATTTCAGATAGGGGTTTCTACCCAGAATAGATCATAAGTGTTTTCTTTTGATTATAAACGACGACAATGAAAAGGCCCCTCTCTTTTGGATTAACAATTGTTATAAAAACTTTTATTGTATCATAGTGACAGGGTTTCTTTGCCTTCGGTTGGTTCTTGATGTAATTTTAGTTACAGTTCTGTGAAATGTTGTTTGTCTATGGCTCTATGATTTAAGAGCTTACGGTTCTTGATAACGTACTATATTTGAAGAATGTTAATATTACACACAACTTTCCTAAGTTTTTTTTTGTAAGAATTTACTTGAGACTAAGTTTTCTTTAAGTAATTCTTTGTTGCATTGTTACATGGTATGTTTCATCTCGTTCTGCTAATGTATATAGTTATTTATTGCATTTATTCTACCGTTAACTTTTCAGAATCAATAATGAAGCCATCCTTGGAACTGAGGGACTGATTCCTCGACTCTCGGTGTCTGGGTTGGCCTTAGAATCCAACCCATTGTTCCCTATAGGACAAGAAAAACACAGAAGGAATTACAGCCAAGATTGAATCTTTGTTAGGTAGAGTCTTTCCCCTCTTCTGTCATGATTTACTAAAATAGGATCGATCCTTTTGACTTTGTCTACCAGAATGTCAAACTTTATCAAGTTCATCTATGGGTAGGGGCTGAATTCTTGGGTTTTTGGCCTTTGTCAACTTGACCTAAGGTCTAAGCGTACTCCCCCTCATAGTTTCTACTATTTTTCGGTGGTTGTACATTCAAACAAAACATCACATTCCTCATGTGTCCCATATGCATTGCTAATATTCAAGCTCACAATTTCTCTCATTCAGAAATAGTACATTCACTCTACAGAGTATCGATAATTAGTTTAATGGTTAATTCTTGTTTAAGTTTGCAAACAATTCAGAAAGATAAATCACTAAAATACTTATCTATTTTCGTTTAACTATGTATGTGAATCACAAATGTTACCAGGAACACAAGGCTCCACCCATCCAATGAGATTAGTCCTCAGCACTGCATCTCCCCTTGAGCTTACTCCACTCCTAGGATAGTGTCTAAACAATATCCAGTCAGAAATTGTTTTCCCCTATGACTATCTGGTCCCAACCAGACTTAAACAAGGTTTAGAATCTGAGAATTCTAGTCTTAGATAGACTCCACTAGCTCATCATCTCTAGAGTCTGAATGCAATGAATTTTTTCACAGACCCTCTACTTTTCCTCGATTACTCTTACTCTCTTGGCCATTTTTTGGAAGTTTTTATTTCCAAGGAGAAGTTTGGAAGGTAACCACCTGACCTATAACTGCTCTTAAACATATTAAATATATCCACATGCATATCCTTATGCATAGCCACTTACTATTTGGCCTTCTCGGCCCACACAATAAAACAATATTTATATATCTTTTTATTGTGGTAATTTGTATTTCTTGAGTTACGAGGGGATATCACAATTACAATGAACCCAGTGAGGGGGTATTTCAACTTTTTGTGACTAGTTACTCACCCAAAATAGCTTAACATGTAACCACACACTAGACTTGCCCAAAATAACTTAACATTCAACCACACACTAAATTTGACTTTACCCAAAATAAGACTTGACTCAATTAACTGAGTCTCTAATTTTAGCCAACTCTTCATGGGGGATTAATTAGTTATCTTTAACATAAAGTTATAGATTAGAGATAAAAGAGAGATACATATTTTTTATTTCCAATTAGAAAAAACCTTATATGATATATTAATAGATATGAAATTGAGCTGTGACTTTTTGGAAGCTTTTCCGATGAGTTTTCTGGTCTAATTTCTCTAAAATCTCGCAGGAAATTATTGAAATCACAATCTTGATGGGTAACCCCTGCACAATCGAAGTGTCCTAGGGTTTGTCAGGCTGTTCAATCCATATATACAATTAAAAGATCAATTTAAATAACGCATATCAATATTTCACCTCAAAATTTTTGGTCGGATTCCATCACTAGAAAGTCCAAAAAGTCGCACTAAAGAAAACTTTGATAGTCATTGGTAAATATAAGCATTAAAAGATTCAAATAGATGGTCATCCTTGGATTCTTGAATAAACCATGCACGTACCTTTATAGATAAACTTGATTTAGATAAAGCATGAGTGTCACCATTACACTCAAATGATTTTCTTACAAGAAATTGAAATTATTATTATTATCCAATTTTAAGGTCACAACCAAGCCGGACACAAAATTGGTGTATGAGACTCCCTTGCTTGTGGGACGAGGGACCCACCTCTGCCTTGGTGTATGAGACACCATTGTTTGTGGGATGAGGGATCCACCTCGGCACAGCAATTTGACTGCTAAGTCTACAAACGCATACATACTCTACCCCTCTGGTTTTAACCCTGTGGCCTCTTAAGAGAAAACATATGCTATTAACCATTAGACCCACTCGAACTATATATAACAAATTTAAACCTGTCATAAATCAAACTTAAATTTAAACCTGTCATAAATCAAACTTGAAAAATAATTTACCAAATTGTATTCAATAATAACCCAATTAATCATCACTTGAAAATTCGGGAAAGATATAAATTATTTAAAACACCTTTCTCTTAAGCTAAGGAAATGAGAAATTACAAAGCCATTAACTCTACTATATTTTTCAATCCCCTTGTAGCCCTGCGTTAAATTTTAAAAAATGAGATTCAAAGAGAAATATAATGGTGCCCATAACATACAAAGGTGGATTAGTCTTACTAGCTCCAAAACCATTAAGCATAACCAAAATGTGCATATCACATTCAAATAAGGAGTTATGCAACTCGTATGAAAGTTGAACATTTCAGAATACTTAGATTCCCCATGCTAGGAAGAGCTTTTAACTTTTTAATAGAGCTCTTTTTGAACGGGTTTTTAGACTTCTTAAATTATCTAAAACTAACTTTACTAATAATAAACAAGTTGACTAAAACATAAATTAAGAAAAATAATAATATTTTAAAAAAGAGTAAAGTAAGAATATCCTAACCCATGGTTCATCAACATAGCAATTAACATTATATTTTTAATTTATAGCTGATGGTTAGGTGAGCTCCCCGTAGATGCTAAATCTATCGATATTGAGGTGAGACCTGATTCGCAAATGCCTTCTTTGCCCGGAAAGTTAACTTTGCTAGCACGGGAGCGGGGAGTGGGCTCCACATTCTTTCATGGTAGCGACTGTGTGTTTAATTTGTTTCCAAGTATTTGGTATGTTTTCGAGTTTTAAGTATTTATAAATTTGAAAAAATTTAAAATAATTTGAATAAAAGTCTGGGTGGGTTAAATTTTGTTAAGTAATTTTTTTTTGGTAAATTAGAGTAGTTGACCTAAGGTTATTCCATGGACGTCCCCGGTAAGTGATAACTCAAAAAACATCGTACAGTGGCTGACAACTGGTTTTCTTCAATGAAGGCAGTAAACCTCAGACAATTTTGATGACAACGGCAAACGCAGACAGGTTTCAAATGCCCAAAATATTGAAGTGATGTGGCGATGATCTCTGAAAGGGATAAGGACGCCCCGAGACATAGCAGGCGAGCCGCTAAATCGACAAAATTGCTTCCACCAACCGTATCAGCGAACAGGTTTGGAGCAAAACTTTCTAGTGACAGGCGATCCTAGCATTAAAAAAGGCCTAGGATGGGTTAACAGAAATCTTATTCTTAATATTAAAAAATATTATTATTGAATAGAAACATGTTATTTTCTTGGTCGCTTAATTCGCTAACAATTGAATTTTGTTAAACACACACATGGCAACAATATAATATTAAAGATAAACAGGAGAGTACATTTATTATTAACAAATGATATACATTTATAGTACATGGTGTGACCTTTGGATTCATATTCCAACTGGTCTCTTGGGCTCCTTTTGGCTGTTAAGCTTCCACACTAACCCCTAGAGGATTAAGTGTCCAACATTCCCCCCTTAATCTGAAGGGTTATGTATGAGTCCAAGAAGAGAGCTGTAATACAAAATGTGCAAAAATGCATGGCAGCACTAGGCTAAATGTGCTCTCTGAAATGTTGGTATAAAGGGATGTGGTTTAAGGATGACCACCAACACTGGAACGCTTACTGCAGTTCCCGGAACTCTTCCAAGTCTAGCATGAAGCTCAGGTCTTCTGCTAGAGGAAGTGCTCTTGATATTTTGAAGAGGGAAACCTTTAACCATGAAGGGGAGGTCTCACCCCGCATAAAAGGAAGAACCTCAACTTGAAAAAGGAAGTCTCAACCTGTGATGGTTTAAGGATGACCAACAACTCTAAAATGATTAATGCAATTCCTGGAACTCTTCCGAAACTGGCAAGAAGTTGAAGTCTTCTGCTAGAGGAAGTGTCCCCAATTCTTTGAAGAAGTATCAACGACTGAAGGCATACTCAGGGGCATCTTTGTCTCTAGCTACAACTCTGAATCCGGTATGGTAGGTTGTGGCTCAGGCTCGCTTGATGTGACTTTGAAGCTTGTAGATGACCATCATTCCCTCCCCATCAGATACAAGGTGAGATGATGGAGAAAACTCAACTGCGAGACTGTTCAATATTCTAAAACAAGTTCTGACATGTGATTGAAATATCTTCTTGGCTGTTGATGCCCATTGCCAAGAAGTGATCCATCCAAGATGAATCTTTGTTCTTGCAAGAGGTTTGTTTTTGAAGCATCTGTTTGAAGAATGAGTGGTTTAATGACAGTGCTTACATGGATGAAGATCAAAACAATGATCTTTCAGATGGCCAACTCGGTCACAGTGTTGGCATTTCACAATCTGTTGTTATGGAAGAGGGGCAAAATCTAAAATAGCTGAAGGTGAACTGTCATGAAGGAATCCAGCACTCTGAAACTGGATGGGATTTGAGTAATCTGGAATATGAAAGGACACATCCTTGTCATATCCAAGACCAGTTTTGTGCTTGTTGTGGACAAGCTCTTCCCAAGGTCTGATGATTGGCTTGGGAAATGCAGACTGAATTTCTGCTTCTACATGTAACCTTGCTGCTTTATTGGTCACTGGATCTGAATCAACTTGCTGCTTATGGGAGTCTGTTTCATTGTTCTGAATAGAAACAGGTTCAGAATGATGACTCCTCTATTTTAATTCTTCTTGCTGTAGCTGAGATTCAAGCTCCAAAAATTCTATCTTTTCTTGTGTATACTGCAGACAGGTTTGGATGTCAAAGAGAGTGTCTTTGCTGACTTTAATTGTGCTTTCACCAGTAGATAAGATTAGAGTGCTTAATAACTCTAATAATCCATGAATTTTCTCCATTATTCAAACAATCAAATCAATAAATGACCAAAAATGCACTTGTAGAAACAATAATGGTTTTAGAAAATTAATTTGCCAACTTTTCAACACGAATTAATTTGCACTGATGTCTGCTCATGTTCTCACTTCACAATGTCTTGTGCCTCAATTTCTACATAGCAAGCCTGATATTGTTTCCTTAACAGAATGTCCAGCTTGACAGGTTTGCAGCCCACAGGCTCTTTCCGCCTATTCTCCAGGCTCTGCACATTCCCCGAGATTACCTTTATCGCAATCGCTCATCGCAGTCCGCCTTGGTCACACCACATATCACCCCTTCCGCATCTGATATGCGACTATCGGAAGTGTTTAAATAACGCTTAAGGCTTTAAAACAGAATCACTCAATCTTTAACGCATTTGCCTTTAAAACCCGGGACACACCACTTTATCGCAATACATAGAAATACACTGGAAAACAAAGGAAAACCCCGCTCTGGCAGCATAAGCCGGACTTCAAAATTCATACACTCGCTTCTATAAATATCGTCGGGTCCATCTCTCGAAGCCTTTCCGCTGCACTGCTACCCCCGAACTCCGATCTCCGATCAGCACTTATCGCTATCGGCTTTCAACTATCGCATTGTCCTTCACACCTGGCGTCTTCCACTTAAAAGTTCCGATCCGAAATGACTTACGGACTCTATGGGTTCTAGGTTTCAATATATAATTTGTCGGGTCCGCTCCCAAATTTCATGTCGCATATCGCACTTAGCTCAAGACTAATGTCTCCCTTTGATGTATTGCAATGCAATATTATTTGTTCCACTCTCGCGATTTAATCCTGACTGTTGATCTTCCAAATCTAACGGTTGTTGTGCATCAACTCTTCACCTCTCCTCAACCTTTCTTTGGTTACTTTGCCATAAAAGAATTCTCACCTGGGACAACCTTAGAAAAAGAAACTTCTATGGCCCATCAAGATGTCCCAATTGTGAGCAACAGGAGGAAACTATACTGCACCTCATGCATTCTTGCACTCTAGCTAACAAACTTTGGGAGAAAACTATTTTCAGATGTCAAAAAGATGGCAGAGATAGAGAAGACACCACCAACACCATTTGACATTGGCCCAAAAACCCATACAAGAGTCCCCTGCTCAATGCTCTTTGGAGAATAGTACCAGGACTCATCATGTGGACAATCTAGAAGGAAAGGAATCGGCGTATATTCAGAAATCAAACCACTCCCATAGAAATAATATGGAACACTCTGTGCATCAACCTGCAGGAAACCCTGGCACTACATTCTTGGAGCAAGGAGGACTTTCCCACTGAACCACAAGAACGAAATATCTGGATGAATTGGAATCTCAGGCCCATCCAGACTCAGGACCCACTCACCAAGTCCATCTTTGCCCAACAACCTCCCAGCAAGTGGTGCCCTCCACCCTTTGGTCTCACCCAACTCAACTTTGATGGCACTTCTAAGGGCAATCCAGGTCAAGCCAGGTTCGGAGGAATCTTCAGGGATCATTCTGGCAATCCTCTACTCCTTTATCTGGGCAATACAGGTTGGGACACCAACAACTCAGCGGAATTGGAGGGATTATGGCAAGGACTAATCCTCGCACATCAGCATAGATTTTCCCCCCAATCATTGAGGGAGATTCCCAAATCCTCATCAACATGGCTCAACAAATCATTCAGGGAACCCCTGTTGACAAACTATCCTGCAGCTGGCGTCTTGCAGCTCGTCTACAACACATTGAGCAAATGCTAGTAAGCAATAAAGCAATCACATTCAAACACATTAAGAGGAATGGCAACAAAGTGGCCGACCACTTAGCCAATCTCAGTGTAATGAGCGATAGACCCATCCACAAAGGTCTGATAGAAATTATAAAAGATGCCTCACACCAACAGGAATTCACCAAGCTGGTGCAAATGGATGCAACATCCCCGGATGCGGGTGGTAGATAATCGTTTATGGTGTATGAAAAGGCGGCCCATCCGTATGGCCACTTGTGCCTTCGCTTCTGTGATCTCATGGCAAGTCATGGCGCTCAGACTGGCGACATTAACTACCTAGGAATTTCGAGACATTCCCTGCAATTCCCAAAATATGGAACAGAGTAATCCTCTTCGCCTCATTTAGCCCCTCAATTGCTCCTGCCATCCTTCCATCTCTGAACCGAGCCTCCGCACAGCCATTGGAAGACGCTGCAGAATCTTATGCTACGTCGACCTGGGCAATGGAAACCATTACTCCCAGTCCCTTCTCTGCCATCTGCAGTTTGAGGTCCTAACTCTTTCCTCTGCTCAGCCTCTGAATCTCGCGGAGCCCCACCTTTTTCCTCCTGTGGAGCTTGGATTGATTCCTGCTCAGTTTTCCTACAGCTCACAGCAGCCTCACTCCATCAGACCCATGCGATATCGTCACAGAATGAGGAGCAGGTGCGGAGGCAGTCGTGGTGGTGCTACTCGTCCCGGGTATCATCCCCCTTCTGCTTCATCCTCCCCTTCTGTTTCCCAGTCCCCTACCCTCTCCAATCCCTGCTCCCTTGGCAGGTATCCGAACACTCGAAGCGGCTGTGGAAGAATGAGTACCAGTGAGGCTCGTCACTCTGGAAGCATCCCCCAGCACGCAGTGACCAATGCCACCTCCCAGCAAGCGCACTTCCATTATCAAAGCTCCCTGAACAAGCTGCTCATAATGGTCACCATCACAGTGGATTTCAGGGAAGTCCCTGCCTCCAATTCAGAACCTTCGCTCAGCAGGGATTTCAACCAGAACCCTCCTTTCAATTTCGTTCCAGGGGAGCCAAGCTCCAGAAATCTACCTACAGACAAGGATATCCCTTCTAGCAACAAATCGCGAACGCTGGAAAGCGAAGCCACCCGTAAGGATAAGGGCATCCAAATTGAGGACAGTGCAGGTCACAGACATGCAGAGAACACGGGTTCTGACATATACGGTTGGTGTCCGATAGTGGAGGAAGAACCTACAAAGGATACTAAGTAGCTGCTTGCCAGGTCACGTGGCGAGCCTTAATCTGGTTTCTGTTTAGTTTTGGTACTTGTCATTTTGTCTCTTGCATCCTATTGAGTCTTTTCCTGTCTTATTCTCCTTCTCGGGCGTCAAAATTTTGGAATTTTGCTCCCACTGGTCGACTTATAATGGAAAAGTCTGAGTCAAGTTTTGAATTTTTCAATCTTTACTCATATTTTTTGTATTACGGAACTATAGCCCCTGCATGGGCAGCTGGAACTTTCCTAATTTTGGGCCTGGAGTGGTTTCCCCTTCTAGGGCAGTCTCGATCTCAACATTGGATGCTCAGAATGGTCATTCAACTGACCCAGTACCACTGAGGCCGGTGCCTCCTTGTACATTATGCCTTTATTAGTAGATTAGACTTACTTAGAAAAAAAAACTCTTCACCTCTCCGCTTTTCTCTTTGCTTATGTTTTACACTATTTCTTCAGCGTTTCACTGTGCACTCCCTCCTGAGCTTGGACTTTGATTCTTCTAATGGATTCATCGATCCATTATGATCCTCCTCTTCATGTATCTCTCTCTGTGTAATCGCCGAACTTCACCTGCACACATCTGGAGCAGCCTTCTTTGCAGCTGGCTTCTTTGCTGGGGCAGCTGGTTTAGCAGCCTTGGCTGGCTTGGCAGCAGGAGCCTTCGTAGACTTGATGGATGGAGCAACGTTCAATGGATACCAAAAGTTTGAAGCAGAGACCACGGAAACGTTTTAATTCCCAAAGTCAATCAACCAATAGTGGAATACACGTAAACTCACCTTTTCACCAATCTGTGGCTTTCGCACAGTTCCCGAGGTTTAACTTTATCGGGTTCATTCTCCACCGTAGATTTCAATCCCACGATCTGATGGTTGATATCCTTTCCGCGATCAATCAAACTTGCACGACCATCCTCCGCCATAGATCTGCACTCACAAGATCCGACGGTCTTCAGCGATTTCGGAAGGAACACTTGCGTGATGATTACCCGTCCGAAATGGGCGGTTTTTCTCTCTCCTCTAGTGGCTACGTGTCGTGCGGTGAGTGGAATCGGGTGGACTCGCTATATTACCACTTACCACTTTTTATGCCCCCGAAATACCGTTTCCTGTGCAAATACCACCTTTTTCGCTGGCTATCTTTCGCACGTCTTCTCCAAGCGATGACTGTTAGATCTGTCAATCTATCGATCGGACGACTGTCGCTCCCCTTCAGATTTTGACTCAAAATTGTCGGGTTTTCTGTTATTCCGCTATAAATTTAACACTTCTGCCAGTTTATATTGGAGTCGTGGTTTGGAGGAGCTCCAATACCGAAGTGTGAACCGAAGTGGTAGGGACCGAAGTGTGAACGAGGTAATACTACGGAGGAGACAATGATATAGTTAAGCTTGACAGACAACACATAGGCTGGGGCAGGCGAGGAGAATGCATGGCGTTTGAGTTTCAATAGGATTTCCAGGTTTGAAAGTGAAGAAAGACTGAGGCTGTGGTGCCATTCATGGGTGAATCGATTTCGATTTCTGATGGGACTCTTTCAACTTTTCTGTGGATATGAATTTGAGACTGATGCATTCAAGGCTTTGAAGACGCCTCTTCCAGCGTAGGTACGCTTCCGTATTCAAAAGGAATGCTCGCCATTACCAGAGGAAAAATTCAAGGTTGCCTTAGAGGTAATAGACAGATAGGCTTAGATGGCAGAGTCCTAAATTTGACGAGACCACAAGTCAATTCCAAACCAAACTCAGATTGGAGCAGCTATGAACCAGATGATATAGTGCTCACAATAATCTCAACGGATATATAAATACAACCGAAATTTACTGCAGGAGTAACGCTATAACTCAGCATATAAACTTTGAACTTCAATTAATGCACAAAGAAAGAGCGTATATACTAGGATTTCATGGGGCAGAGAGCCAAATTTATGTCTTGCATTCCAATCGGATGCAAATAGATTCTGGAAAGCGTATTAAAGCGGTTCATGAAATTCAGGGTATGGTATAACGTTTAACTCTCGACCAACTCATTCGACAACAGAGATTTTACAGAGATGGCAGTCTAGAACAGAGGTACAGGACTGACATGTATAGAAAGGCCACAGAACAACAAGCTCACATAAACAAGTGGCTCATACTTGAGCAGGGTAGGAGATCACCCGCTCTGATACCATGTTAAACACACACATGGTAGCAACAGAATATTAAAGATAAGCAGGAAAGTACATTTATTATTAACAAATGATATACATTTATAGTACATGGTGTGACCCTTGGATTCATATTCCATGTGGTCTCTTAGACTCCTTTTGGTTGTTTAGCTTCCACACCAACCCTTAGAGGATTAGGTGTCCAACAACTTTCAATAAGGATATACATAGCTTCAGCCACCATAAAAACATAAATTGTCAAATTAGGTAGAGTATGGATGGAAAAATACAGAGACATGATTCTATCAGAATCCTTCAAATAAACGTGTTGTCATAACTTCATAGGGCATAAAGCTACAATTTTTGATCCTTTTCGTCCATAGTGCATGTCAATAACCAGCTCGATTCGCTGTAGGCAACCTATGCTTGCTTTATTGGCTGTAGTTGAACTCAGCAGTGGACGCCACAAATAAATTTATCGCTTCATTAGTTGTACCTCGGTAGTCGAGCCAACAAATTATATAATATTCCCAGTTAATTTTACACCATTGAGCTATGCAATTGACGGATCCACTCACAGAATCTGAAGTCTTTCATAGTCCTGTTATATATTTAGTGCATCCTTTGGACTTTCTCACACATCTTTTCTCCCGAGTCTGTGTACATTTAGAATTCGCCAATCTTTTCCATTGAGTTTGTGTAAATTGAATTTTCGTAGCATCTTCAGCATGCCATCCCAGGCCAAATGTAGGCACATAAGCATGCCTTCTTAGTGCAAGGATATCCCCAAGAGAGGGCAAGTGAAAGCAACCATTGTTTCCTCCCTTGCCCACTCCATTAAATATCTTTTCACTTCACATTCATATGCCAATTCTCATGGGTTTTCACAGTACTCTATAATGGTTGTTTCTTCTTCATCATCTTCTCCTACTTCTTCTCCCTTATCCCTAGCTTCGGGTTCAGGTTCAAAGTTAAAACTAGTAAGTGTTGCAGAGTGAGGGACATCATCTTCTACTTCTCCTGCTTCAGCCTTGGCTTGAGATTCTGGTAGAAGCTAGTAAGTGTTGCAGAGCAAGGGACATAGATTGATATGGTGATCATAACAATAGGAAATTACACAACATTGTCTAAAGCATTTCATTAAGATGTGTCCACATTGAAGGAATAACATGGCTTAGATGATAAACATGTTTGCTCTGTACAGATTTGTGCCTAGCTAGATGCCACATTGATGTGTGGAGTAAAATATCTTCAAGTCATTTAGTGATATTGATCTCATCACATGCGAATCTGTTATTTGCTTTGACAAAACATTTTTGTAGCCTTAGTCCTTCCTGTTAGATTTGTAATATTTGTTTTCAAAAGATGCTATCATCTTACGCTTCATTCTATCTTTTGGTTGCGGTTATAATGCACCAATTGGTCCAGGAGTCCAGATATAATGGCATAAAGCTTCCATTATTGGCCCCTTTGGCCCATATTCCATGTTATAAATAAATGCAGACAACCCAGTCAGTGAACCCAAAAAAAATCCAAAAACATAAAAAAACATAAAACTCAGTAAAAATTTTAGCACAAGATTCATAGTAGTCTTAAATCTCAGAAACTTGTTATATATTTACCATATCCTCATGCCTTCGTAGCCAATCTCCTTCTTTGTCTTTGTGTAAATTTACTGAGAAAATTCATATCATCATCAGCAGGCCATCTCAGCCTTCGGGTTAATTTCATGCATTTTATAAGCATGCCTTCTCAAAGCAGGGATATCCCTAAGAGTGGGCAAGTGAAGGCCGCCATTGTCTATTCCCTTGCCCTCTCCATCAGATTTCTTTGCACATCACATTCCTTTTCTATGTCTCATGGCTATCCTATCCACATAATTTTACGATGGTTGTTTTTTCTTTGGCCTCGACTTCAGGGTAAATTTTCAATCTAAGGTGTGTTGAACAACAATGGCCATATATATATATATATATATATATATATATAGTTTACAGCGTGAAGAAACACATCATTCCAGTGAAACCATTTCATTGGGAAGGCCCCAGAACTTAAAACCAAAAAACAAAAAAAGTGGCGATATCATGATAGTTAGTGCCAAAGGGGCAGTATGAGCGTAAAGGGTGAAATACGCTCACTCTTCACAGTGTTGTGCCAGTAAATTTTCCATTCTCTTTTAAATAAAAAGTATGAATTGTCGGTCACGATCCCACGATTCAATGCACTGTTTTTCGTTGTGACATGGCAGCTGAGATTGCAGAGCAGCCCTCAAGGGTTCAAAGAATTCAGTAATCAATTATAATTTTCTTTTCCTGGTTTTGAAATTAGAAACCTGTAATATAATTTTGTAATCAATTAATTGGTTTTTCATAATTTCAAAGTTGGCAAACCTATACTATAATTTAAGCTATCTTATGAAATAAATTTCATCAACCAACCCTAAGTTGTGTGAAATAACTCTTGGCATTTATTTTCTTACCTAATATCTCAAAACTAACGAGATTAACTCAATTGTGTGAGATAACTCTTGGTATCTATTTTCTTACCTAATATCTCAAAACTAAAGATATTATATTTTTAAATGAAAGGTTGCCATGACCATTATGCCTCCACCAATGGGTTAATCAACCCATAAGATGATTCACTAAACAAAACAAATATATGTGGAAATAAAAAACATAAAATAACTTTTACAAAATATATGGAGGGTTTTAAAATTAAATTTATTAATAAAAATATTTAATATAAACAATTTAGTTATTTAAAAAATAAAATTTATAACTAAAATAACAAATAACTGAATCAAGAGGTTTATTTTATTACTCAACATAGAAAATATGTTTAATTTTTTCTATATATATATATATAATGGATATATATGTTTAGTTATTTATAACAAAATATTTCGGTAAAATTCGCTGGATGCCTTTCGAACCAGCCAGTGTGGTTCATCTTCAAGACAAGATGAGGAACTAGATCTAGGCATTGAGATAAATAGATAAAGAGAGTTGCTTACTAGCTGGGCTTGGATCTGGTTCCTCATATTGTCCTGAAAGTGAACCACACTGGCTGGTTCGAAATGCATGGACGAGAATATCTCTGATGTGATTTTTACTGAAAGATTTTGTTATAACTATTATGGATCACAAAAGTGTTAGTTCAAAAATGTTTAGTTAGTTTTAATTAAGAACATTAGTGTAATCAATCAATTCATTATTGATATTACTACTTATGAAAAAGATGTCAAAATAATATTTTAATCACTCTCATTTATAATTCCATATGCATGTAAAATCACATAATTTTATATCAATTATAAGAAAATATAAAATAATTAAAAATAAAAAAAATTCTATATTTTTACTTATTTCTATACTTTCTACTAAAAAAATTATGGTTTTGTTTGAAATTCAACAAAGATTGGTTGAAAAAACAACTTTTAAGTTTTGAATACAATAGAAAATTACATATCTCCTCTTTCTCTCTATTTATAGAAATAGAATCAATATAAATCCATTTTAACAACCAATTTATCAAATATGTATTAAATAAAGTGATTTTTTTTTCAAATTTTATATTACACATCAAGAAACTTGATCCTATTGTAATGGCTGCAATACCCTCCAAAATTTTGGTCGGCATCCAATTTCAGAGCCTCCCTTGGGTTTTTACTTGATGTTTGCAAGCACTCGGGCTCACCCCGTGGGCTCGTGTTGAGTCTTTGCACCCTCCTTGCTTGACTGTTCAACAGACAACTTTTTGCATGTTGGTCACAATGTCATGCTTGCAGCCATATTTTGGTCATGCACAAGGTCCTTACTTCGTGTGTACAAGTTATATTCGCTATGTAAACATCTGTCGCACTCACACATGAAGTTGTATGCACTGTCACGCAAAGGTCATCGCGGTTGTTCAATGATCCATCACAAGCGTCGCGCTTATCGCTCGCACCGTCAGTCAGACACACTGAGTATGTGTTGTCATGATGGTTTGAGGCGTCTTTTCGTTAAGTCATGTTGAGTGTGTGTTCACAAGGTCTCGTATGCAAAAGTTCACTCATTCAGACACTTAGCCATTTTTGCTGAAGTTCTGACGACCGAATCATCCTCAAGCAGTTGGACCCTCGCTAAGCTGCATTGCGCAGTTTTAGCACTTAGTGAACATGTATTGCTGCTCATAATTGCCCAGAATTGCACAGAGCTTGAGGTTGTCCTCCACGCAGCCTGCACGGCACAATCCTGGAATCGGCCGAAATAACTATCACCCAGAACAACGCAAAATTTTCTCAGCAAGCCATCTCAATCTGTGATACTCGCAAGTGAAATAACCAACCCTCCAGCTGGTCAATCAGAGAGTTTGATCGAGCAGTAACCTTGGGACTCACTCCCCCAGAAAATTGCGCAAAAGCTGCAGACCTTGCCCGCTCCGCTGACTGAAGAAATTGAGCTGACATGTCGGACAGACACCCTGTGTCCGTCCCTGCTTCCCTAAAAAAATTATGTTGTTTCTCCAACCAGCCACCTAGTCAGCCAACCTGTTGCTCACCCGAAAAACTACAATGGGATGTCCAACAACCCAGCATCCCGCTCAACTCGAAAACTGTGATGGGATGTACAACAGCCCAGCATCCTGCTCAGCTCAAAAAATCTGATGGGATGTCCAGCAGCCCAACATCCGCTCAGCTCAAAAACTGCGATGGGATGTCCAACCTCCTGCTCAACTCAAAAACTATGATGGGATGTCTAGCAAGCTAGCCTCCCAGCTTTTTTCGCAGTTTCACCAGTAGCACTCCTGTAGCCTGCTGCCAGCCCCCTGAAAAAAATGCACATTTTTTCTTGGTAAGCCTCTTGTAGCCCGTTGCCAGCTCCCCGAAGGAATTGCGCAGTTTTTGTTGCAAAGCCTCTCTGCTGCCTGCACTGCATCCTCCAAAAAAATGTGCAGATATGTCAGCAAGTCGAGCTAGATCCCACAGACAGTCACTACTAATCCGGATTGTTCATCTCATTTTCCTAGTGACTTCTGCACAATTTTCACCAGTAGTGCCCAGAGCCTACATCCTAGCTTGAGATATGCCTTGCGCAGTTTTGTAGCATTGTCCTCTCTCCTAGTCATCTGCATTTGAAAGCGAATGATAATGCATCATGGTAGACTAGGAGGTTTATGGATTTGATGTCATCTCGTCATGAGTGATTGCAAATATAGGTACATGGATACGACATGATGCGACGATGCACGGGATGAACAAGGAGAGAAAATGCAAGAAGACTTGTTCGCGAACAGACAAGCGATGCATGCGAGGAGATTTTTTCGTGAACGGACGATGCATGAGAGGATATTTTTTCGCGAACAGACGAACATGCGAGGAGATTTTTTCGTGAACAGCCAAACATGTGAAGCATGCCAAAGCACAAGAAAAGGAGCAACATGCACATGCAACATCAAGCGAACACCAAGACCATCGAAGACTCCGCACACCTTTCCATGCGGAGGTGAAACTATGATACACCAAGAGGACATCCATCACTCAGCAACACTGTAGCTCAACATGGACACCACTAGTAGCATGAACATACCAGCACTATCGTGTCGAGTCGTGTCATGATTTATGTCGGTCATACTGTTGTAAATCAATGTAATGTAACGTGGAAGACCAAGAGACCCACATGTAATTTGAAGAGTCATGTAATCTGAAAAGTCATGAAATTCAAACAGTCATGAGGGAAGTCAAACAGTCACAAGGTCCAGTTTTACCCTTGGCTATAAATACCCCTCATTTGTACATGCAAAAAGTTTTTTCACCTTGGCTCCTCCCACATAGCCTTGAGAGTCTGTAATATTTTCTTTGAAGAGCGAGTAGTAGCTCCAATGCCCCGCCATCGGGGTTAGTGATGTAATGGTGTACCAATGTGTCTTAGAACTTTCGCTTAATTCAGAAGCCTGATAATAGGCCAACACATTTTCACACATGTATTGTAATTTTTTGTAAGACTAATCTTGAACACTTGTAATGCATGTTGCTTTAACCTGTGTTAAACAATTGAACTCTTTTGGTTTCTCTAATACATATATTTATGAAAATGTGTTGTATGATTTGTTAATGTTGTCTTGCCCGGATGGGTTTCCTCACTGGAAATCAGACAAAACCTTTCCCATAAACTTGTTATAACGACCGTCACACTCGTGCAGGCTGCTCCGCTAGTTGTTGTACGTGCTATCTTCTCTTGTGTGTTGTGACTGCCACATCCGTGTGGACTGCTCCTCTAGAAGTTGTGCATGTCCTGTTGTGTTGTGTGTCTCTGACAGAGTTGGGATTCTTTCCTTTCGACTGGAGACTCATTTCCACCCTCTCTCTCTGCAGTGAAAGAGCCTTGACACAAGTAACACTAGATTCATTATTAAAATAAACTAAAAATAGTATTTCCCTCATTGTCCTAAGGTTAGTTCCACTTCTGATCAGAAAATTTGTGAAATCCCGAGGCTCCTCATCACTCATTTGTATGCACTTAAGATCAATCCAATACACATATTTCGCTTCCTCCAACGGAATCACATGATCCCATCGCCTGCGCACTGGAGAAATCATTCGTAGAAAGCACACTTGCAAGGCATAAGTTGACTCTTTTTCTCATGTTTTATTGTCTGCCACAGTCAAGAGAGTGCATATGTTTATCATCTGTACGCAGTGTGTCACAGCACCATGGCAAGTCCACAGAGGGTTTGTCTTGCACTTTCACTCTTTTCTTTTCTATGGACACGTTTAAACTCGAAGTGTGTTGGTCTTCATTGTTATATCTTTTATGTTTGCTGGTTCGCTTGACTGTGCTTCTCACGAACCATGCCTTCACCAACATGGGCCAGCCAATGCGCCGGTGGCTGCATTGGAAATATCACTTCACGTGAGTAGGCCCATACGCTCTTAGCGTAGGAGTAGGGTTAATGTTTGTTTTCCTGCTTATCCTTATTGTCTAGTTTGCATGTTTGTTTGCTTGCTGATTTGGTTTAGTGTGTTTGATTGCTCGCTTTGATTACTTGTTGTTTTGTTTGCTTTACTTACTATTTTTGTTTCGTTTTGTTTTTTGCTTACTATCATACTATTTTTAGTTTTGTAAATTAATCACTAGATCCATTATTAAAATAAACCTATAAAATTCATTAACATTTAACATCATATTATTAATTTATAGCACAACCATTAACATCATAATATTATAAATTATAGTCCAACTTTTAACATCATAATATTCATTTATACTTGAAATAATAATACTTTAATACATCGTTCATCAACATAGCAATTAACATCACAATATTAATTTATTACTGATGGTTGGGTAAGCTCCTCATAGAGGCTAAATGTATGGATGTTGAGGTGAAACCTGATCCGAACATGTCTTCTTTCCCTTGTAAGTTAAATTTGCAAGCACCGAAGTGGGGATTCCTTTAAAAGGGAGCTACGGTTGTCCTAAGTGGGCTTTTTTCTTTCACGCATCTTTTGTTTTTGAGTTCTTAAGTATTTTGTTAAGGGAGATTAAGACGAATTTCATCTATTCGATTCGTTGGAGTTCGGAGTTTTAAAATTTCAAGGATATCATTTGTCCACGTTAACAAAAGTTTTTAGGGTATATTTAACGATTTATAATTTTAAAAAACTTTAAAATTATTTGAATTATTTTTTATAAATTTTTAATTAATTAAAATTTTAAAATTATTTTAAATCATTTATATAATATATTTTTAGCGAATTATAGTAATTATATAAATTAATTAGTTGACATATATTAATAAGTATTAATTTTAAAAGTTGTTTTATATATTTAATAATTTTATATATTTAACATATTTTGTTTATATATATATTTTAAGTAAATAAATATATTTAACAAAAATTATGATTCACCGCAATTTAAATAATTCTTTTCCTAAATTTAAGTAAAATTAAAATATAAATACATATTTTTTTCAAAGTCTATGTCTACTCATATTTATGCAAATCCTTACACATAATTTAGCTAAAAAAAATTATTGATATTGTTAATTTTTCTATGAGTTTAAAATTGGATAACGAAGATTAAAAAAGAGGACAATAATTAAATGTATTATTTTTTCAATAAAATAATTTAAAACTTGGTTTTGTTTTTAAGTTAAATTTCCTATTGTTATTGTTTTGCAATTAGTTATAACCAAAAGATAATGAGGTCTAGTATAGTATCAGCGCTAGTACAGTACTAGCTTACCTGATCTTTTAATGCAAAGGAACAAAAACCAAGAAGCATGAACCTATGGTTAAGTTATAATGCACATATTCTTCTTGTTATGACTACTCCTATTTAGATTTGTCATATGCAAAGATATCCAAAGAAAATGAGGTATTGTTCTTAGCTAATACTAATTATGATAACTAAAAACATATTTGGAAGAAATGGATCTGAAATATGAAATAGAATACAAAGAATGAAAGAAAATCAAACTTCGGTAGCATTCGCTGCCCAAAATCTAGAATAGAATGCAAAGAGTGAAAGAAAATTAAACTCGGCAAACATGTGTTACCTTAACATTAGACAAGCAATGGAATAAGTTGCTCTGGATAGAATGCTCTGTGTGGAATAGTGATCAGGTGCTCAAAATTAGGCTCAAAAATCAAAGTGCCAGAATCTTGATAAACTTAATTTCAGATCGAAGAGCTCGCCATTCTGAATCCAATGGTGTGAACAACACTCCAATTCGAGCTCATATGCAGAAGTTAGAGCAAGTCAAAGTTCAGGTTTGGCTTGGACACATGGTAGGATTGGATGATGTGGAAAGGTCCTTCAGCGAATGAGGAGGCGCCAAGTGG
Source organism: Pinus tabuliformis (assembly GCA_031772625.1). Classification (NCBI taxonomy): domain Eukaryota; kingdom Viridiplantae; phylum Streptophyta; class Pinopsida; order Pinales; family Pinaceae; genus Pinus; species Pinus tabuliformis. The sequence goes on from CM062812.1 coordinate 554,102,429, forward strand.
AAAGCTGCCATTGGCCCCCGCATGTCGCAAATCACAATCGCAGGAGGATCGGCATTAAAAATCGGCCCCAGAACAGCCAAGGTGTGACGCGATAAGGCAGGCGGGAAGGTTTTCAAGAATCGGCTGGAAGCGCGATGTGATGAATCGTAATCACACATTGGCAAAGGGAAAGAATTACAGAAAATCGGCCCCAACATACCTGGTGTTGTGATGTGATATCGTAATTTCATATCACAACAGGGCAGGTCCCGCATATGTATAGGACCATTGGTTTTCTGCCCATTATGATATCCCAGATGTGATAAGGTTATATGCTACAGTTTACTATCCCGTCGGGTCCGCTGTATTGCAATCACACATTGCTCGCCGCATTCACGGACCATAAGACCCACTAGACTTCGTCGATTGTGATTTGTGATGGACAGTCGGTGCCGACAGATTATGGCTCGTCGCGCGGAGAAATTTTCGCCCAGTTAGCGCGTTTTTGGGGCTAATTTGTAGGATCATGCCGGAAATGGGGAAATTTGTGGAGCGAATAATGGGAAAACAAGGGGAAGTCATAAATTCTTCAGTTTTTCACCAAATTGGATGCAAAAAGAGGCTAGATAGCCATTTTTGGACATTCTAGACTAATTGGAGCAGGTTTCAGAAGCATTTGAGCATTGTAAACAAATTTTTTTACACTTTTGAGCATAATAGAGAGGTCCAAGCCATTGGAAGTTGGACCAAGGAGACGTAGCCTAGGAGGGGTGAACTCCTTTATCATGTTCTTGTTGTAACGTGTTTTTGATGATGTTCTGTACATGTTTATATCATTGTTCAGTTTCTGGTTTATGTTAAATTTATGATAAAATTAACATAAAAACTCTTCGTTTTACTTGCAAAAATTGATGAATCCTTAAGCACAATGAAAGCATTTTGTTTATAGTATGAGGAAGATCTTAGCACTGCAAACTAATATTCTAAATCAGATCAATTTGGTATCAAAGCACTAGGTTTTCTTTGGGAAAGAAGGATTTAATTTTTTGCAATTTTATGTCATGCTTACAAGGTTTAAACTCAAAGTAGGTGAAGGAAAGATGGTTGGAAGCCCTGAAGTTGGGTCAAGGGGAATGGGAGCAAGGTTTCCACAATCTCCAACACCATTTCAGCCTCAAGTTGCAGTTTAGACTCCAGAGATCATGTCTCATGAAGGAGAACATACAAACATGACAGAAGATGTGAAGACCTTCATAAATGCTTTCTTTGATATGAAAAAGATGGCGAAGGTCCTCTACGAAGAGAGGAATAGTACGTTGCAAGGATAAAGTTCCAAACCTCCCAAAGAAGAAGACCCTTCAGGAGGAGGTAATGGAAAAGGAGGTAATGGGAATGGAGACAAACCTCCACCCTTTGCGCCATCTTCTTCATCTTCTTCTTCACAAGCATCTTCACACTCTTCCACTAATACATCCCTTACTCATACTCATCATCATACTTCAAAAGGAACTAGTAAATCACCTTTCTTAAAACCTGATGTTAAATTTGAGTTTCTCATGTATAATGGTGAAGTGAATGCAAAGAAGCTTGATAATTGGATTCATAAATTGGAGTTTTATTGCAAAATTCAAAACCTTCAAGAGGATGACATAAAGATTCAGTTAGCTTCCTTGAGAATGGAGGGTGCAGCACTAGTATGGTGGGAATCGAAGACCCAGGAGGAGATTAAAAAACACGGTAAGATCTCAATTTCTTGGAATGATTTCATTGCTGCAATTAAAAGACAATTCTACCCTTTAGCTTATATGCAAAAAGCCATCATGAATTGGCAGAATTTTAGATAGCTTAAAGGTAAAAGTGTGCAAGATTACACCCAAGAATTCAGAAAAAGGTCTATGATGTTAGGTGTAGATTTTCAATCATAGGACGCGTTGCTGAAGTACATATGGGGTTTACACAGTTACCTTAGGCATATTATTTTAATTTTTAATCCCAATAATCTAGATGATGTGTGTGTCTAGGCCACTCATCTTGAGGCAAGAGGGAAAAACACCCAAGAAGAAGGTAGTAAAAATCCATTTAAGGGCAAAGAGAAAGAAAAAGGTTTCAAGGGAAAGAAAAATGCATCCATTAAAAAGGAAGGAGAGAAAACAATCTGTAAACATTGTTCCAGAGAGGGTCATGATGAAGCTCACTATTGGAAGCTTCATCCCAAAATGAAACCAAAGAAATTCAACAACAAAGGAAAATAAAAGACAACTGCAATCACTCAAGAAGAGGATTTGGGATCTGAATCGGGTGATGAAACAAAAATCACAACCATGGGGTTTCAAGGAAAGGAATCCATTGCCAACACTAGTTCTTCAAACTCACATAATGAAACTCCAAATGAAAAGAGGAGAATAGAACTGTTTCACATAAGGGTGATATCAAAACATAACAAGATTGATATGATGTTTGATAGCGGCTCTCAAGCCAATCTTATCTCAGAAAACATTGTCAAGAGTTTAAATCTGGAAACTATTCCACATCATAAACCATATCCACTTGGATGGGTATGTGACAATGTGCAATTGCAGGTTACAAGAAAGTGTAAACTGAAATTCGCAATCACTGCAAAATTCATAGATGAAGTGGAGCTTGACGTTGTGTCGTTAGATATCTGTGGCATCGTTTTGGGCAGCCCATACCTTTATGACAGAAAATTTATTTTCCATCGACATGAAAACAAATATCACATATTCAAAAATGGAGTAGAATATATTGTGATAGCTCATAGCAAGAAAACAAATATTTTGCTTGTTAATGCAGGGTAGATGAAAAGACTGGTGAATTTGAGCAAGAATCTTGTGCTTCTCATGATCAAACCTGAGAATGATATTGATTATGAAGCGTTTGATGGTTGTAATTCAAATTTGAAAATTGATCTGGTTGACGCTTTTAACGAATCTAATGAAATTTTTCAGGAATCAAAGGGATTACTTCCCAAGAGGGGAATCCAACATGAGTTACAGTTGCAACAAAAGTGTCTTCTTCCTAACATTGGCATGTATAGGATGTCAGTAATGGAAAGCGAAAAAATTAAGACGCAAATCTAGGGATTCTTGAATAAAAGGATCATTCGGCGAATCCAACATGAGTTACAGTGGCAGCAAAAGTGTCTTTTTCCTAAGATTGGCGTGTACAGGATGTCAGTAATGGAAAGCGCAAAAATTAAGACGCAAATCTAGGGATTCTTGATAAAAGGATCATTCGGCCTACTCCTTTACCATGTGGTGCACCTCTTGTTTTGGCACCCAAGAAGAATGGTAAGAATTTCCTTGAATGGGATTCAAGAAGTGGTTTTCATCAAAGTAGAGTTGTTGAAGGAGATATATGGAAGACGACATTTAAAACCAAGCAAGGTTTGTTTGAATGGCTTGTTATGATTTTTGGTCTTTTCCATGCTCCTACTACTTTTACGCATATGAAGAAAGATGTGTTGAAGCCATTTCTAGATAGGATAGTCTATTTGGATGACATTTTCATTTTTAGAAAATTTCATTATGAACATGTCATGTGTGAGAAAAAAATACTTGATGTCGTATGTCAAGAACATTTGTTTCTGAAGATGTCAAAGTATATGTTGGATAAAACTTCTTTGATGTATTTGAGCCATGAAATTGGTTCTTCCAAGCGTGTTCAGGTTCCCAAATGCTTTTTGGTAGTCTGCATGGCACGTGGAGAAATTGAGATGAAGTTAGACCTATCTAATATTGAAGTCGTAACAGTTTATGGTGGTATTGACTCCATTCCTGCAGACCCAGGTGAAAGAATCATACATCCCCGTGAATCCACAGATGCATTTTCTATGCTCGTAATTTACGTAGGCAGGCTCAAGATAGTCATTTCGATAAGAGTTTTTTTGGGAGTGGCCCAATGTTGGAGGAGAAATTTTGTTAATTTTTCTAGTTCATTTGCATTCATTGGCATTTGTGCAAAAGGTCTTCCAGTGGGGAGGCAAACAATGAGAGGCATTTGATGCTTTAAAACAAAAGATCAGTACAGCTCTAGTACTTGCTTTTCCAAACTTGAAAAAGTCATTTAAGTTTCAGGTTGTTGTATGTGACTATGCCATGGGCGCAGTCTTTATGCAATGTGGTAAGCCCATTGCTTTTCATTCATAAAATTTCAATGATAAAGTGTTTAAGTTGCAGTGGCAAAGACACTTCCATTGGATGGGTTTTCTTCTATTCCACTCAGTCAAACGGTATAAGAAAGGTATAAGAAACAAGTTTGTTGATGTACTTTCTAGGCTTATAGTTTGTATAACTATTTTCCTCAAGCATCATTTTGTTTTACATGAAAGTTATGTTCAAAAAAATACATACTTTCAAGATGTAGATACAAGCTTGAGTCAAACGAATCAAGTGGAGGAATTTACCATTTGCATCATAATGGATTGTATCATTTTGGTAAGAAGGATGTTGCTACTGATAATAACATGGACAAAGCCAAAGAGTTCATTGAACGACTCCAAATGGTACATCAAACAGTGCAAGAACAACTTGAAAAGGTTAAAGGCAAGTACACAGAAAGGCATGACAAGAATCGTGGAGATCACAAGTTCCAATTCAGTGATCAATGGATCGAGATTGGAAAGGTGAGGGAACTGTACCCTCACCTACTGGTCAATTGAAAGTGATCTTTTGGGGTCCAAAAGACTTCTAGTGGGGAGGAGTGATCAGGTGCTCAAAATTAGGCTCAAAAATCAAAGTGTCAGAATATTGATAAACTTAGCTTCAGATCGAAGAGCTCGTCATTTTGAATCCAACAATGTGAAAGACACTCAAATCTGAGCTAATATGAAGAAGTTTGAGCAAGTCAAATTTCAGGTTTGACTTGGACACATAGCAGGATTGGATGATGTGGCAAGGTCCTTTAGCGAATGAGGAGGCACCAAATGACAAGCTGCCATTGGGCCCCAAATGTGGAAAATCGAAATCACAGGTGGGTCGACGTTAAAAATTGGTTCCAGAACAGCCAAGGTGCGATGTGATAAGTCAGCGGGAATACTTTCAAGAATCAGTCGGAGGCGCGATGCGATGGATTGCAATCACACATCGGCAAAGGGAAGGCATTATGTAAAATCGGTCCCAGCATACCCGGAGTTGTGATGCGATATCGCAATCACATATCGCAACAAGGCATGTCCCTCATATGTAAAGGACCATTGGTTTTCCACCGATTGCGATATCTTGAATGCGATAAGGTTACAGGCTGCAGTTTAATGTCCCGTCAGGTCCGCCGTATCGCAATAATACATCGCTCTTCGTGTTCACAGACCATAAGACCTGCTAGACTTCGTCGATTGTGATTTGCGATGGACAGTCGATGTTGACAGATTATGGCCTTATCACGTGACGAAATTTTTGCCCAGTTGGTGCGTTTATGGGGCTAATTTGTAGGATCATATTGGAAATGAGGCAATTTGTGGAGTGAATAATGGGAAAACAAGGGGAAGTCATAACTTCTTCATTTTTTCACCAAATTAAATGCAAAAAGAGGCTAGATAGCCATTTTTGGACATTCTGGGCTGATTAGAGCAGGTTTCAGAAGCATTTGAGCATTGTAAACATAGATTTTTACACTTTTGATCATAATAGAGAGGCCCAAGCCATTAGAAGTTGGACCAAGGAGATGTAGCCCAGGAGGGGTGAACTTCTTTATCATGTGCCTGTTGTAATGTGTTTTTGATGATGTTCTATACATGTTCATGTTGTTGTTCAGTTTCTGGTTTATGTTAAATTGCTCATAAAATTAACATAAAAAACTCTTCATTTTACTTGCAAAAATTGATGAATCCTTAAGCACAATGAAAACATTTTGTTTATAATCTGAGGAAGATCTTAGCACTGTAAACTAATATTCTAAATGAGATCAAATAGGCATGGAAACTATTTATCTACATATTGTAATAATAATAATTGCTTAATTTTTTTCCACATTACAGTTAATTGAAATTCATGTATGAAATTGGGTCTGGAGTGTGTCCTAAACAAATTTCTGCTTGGTTAAGAGCTCGGACATAAATAAATAGGTTAACAACTCAAAACTCAACCCCTTTACACATGACCAAAGGGGTCATTCCATGTGGTGTGGTTTTCCTTGAATAATGGTAAGAGTGAGTGTGCATTCTTGGATAGCAATAAGAGATAATGTGCTCACTACTAGTTTGACAAATGAATTATGATATGATTTTCCACTATTAAAAAAAATGGTTTATGAAATATTCCTATTAGCATTTATTTTTACTTAAATTTGCATAACACACTCAAAATTATAGTCACATCAAAAAAATAATACAATATAAATGCAAGAAGTTAGCTAATCAATCTTGGATATACAATTTCTTGGTTGAGTGAATATCTCAACCACACACCAATCTAGGAAGCTAACTAGCTAGAGAGAATCCCTCAAAAACTAGACCTTAACAAACTCCTATACACTAGGGACAAACTCCTACTAAGACAAGTAGGAATTATGTTTTCCAAGTCCTCCCCTTAACAACTACTTTTGTTGATCTCAATCAACAAAGTCTAGTTGTTGTCCAACATGATCAAAAGATATGTTGATGTCAATATAAAGGAACAACCATCTACTAGAATGCATGGGTACCAACCGTTGCAACTGTTAATCTACTAAGATGTCCTTCATGTGCATGGTTCAACCAACCATTATATCTGCATAGTTGTACCTAAACATATACCTACAAGTCCCCCTCCATCATTATCAACCCAGGTTTTCTCAAATTACCCGTAACCATGAACTCGATTTTATCGGCTTATCCTAAACCATCCCCATGTTTTTTGCGGCTTACCTTCAACCATGCTCAGAGTTTTTTTAGCTGAACCTAAACTAGGCTACATGAATCCCTGTCCACTTCAGTCTCATAAGTGGTTTTTGGCTCACCACAAACCTACGCTACAAAGTGGTTTTTGGCTCACCACAAACCTGCACTTACAAAGTGGTTTTAAGATGCCCACAAACTTTACAGGAATACATTTACATCATCATTGACTAAAGTACATCTATTACAAACGTTTCTTGGACCACTACAAATCATCATAAACTTGCTTACAATTACAATGTGGAACTCACACTATAATGTGATTATGTGTCTACTATTATTCAACACAACACACAATAGTGTCCACCATCATTGTTGTGATCTTCATTGATGCCACATGATTGATTGAAGTATTCGTCATGTCTCCATAATATCTAATAATCAATAATTCAAAAATCTTGTCTATTGTTACAATGGTCAATTCCAACACAGACTCAAATTTGTGAAAATAGTTGGCCAAAATAATGTCAGTTCAGTGACAACCAGGCACAACAATGCACTGCAACTTACAAGTTGTAGTAATCAACAAAAATGTTGGCATCAATGGCTGCAAAATTAAATAATTCAATTCATTTGCATCTTGTGGTTGTCTTTAGACAGATCATTAAATTTGAATCGCGGGTTACATTATTCAATTCTCCAGAGGTGATGCAACCACAACCTTGTTGAAATATTTTTGTTGAAAACCAATAAAATCAACATAGAAATATAGAGGACATACTACTCATGATTTATGAAGCAAAATATACCATACTTTCAAGCTTCGAGATCCACCATTCTCATCTTCCAAAAATTTCTCCAACTTCCTTGATTCCTGCGCAAGAATAACTTATTTCTAACTTCCCAACCCCTATTTATTCTTGAATTCTCCACCTCCTTATTAGCACTCATAGCGTATGCTTTGCTACATGACACGTAGAGCTGAACCCTTGTGGCTTTTTTCAAATGCTTCAGCAATCCAGTGATGTTGCGTCCACTCCATCAAGAACAACAACCTTCTTCTTTTACTGTCATATGCATTTGAAGCATGATTCTAAAATCAGTTTGCGCTCAAAGGTTCTTCTGTCTACAACAATAAAGATGCAACTATGCCCGGTCTGATAAATTTAAACCATGACCATGAGCTCTTCCCCATAATAAACTCTTACCCTTTTGCAACCGCATCATATTCCACTACTACCTCGCACAATAGATTCTTGGGCACCTGAATATATCTAAATAATTCGATGGACTAACACCAACAAGCTTAAAAATTTTCAAAAAACATGTTTTACGGTTCTCAAGGTTGTTTAACTCATAGTCAATGCTTCATGCATCACCACAGACATTTCATTTTTTTATGTAATTGATGGATAAACACAACAACTATACACTCTCAACAAATATACATACTCTCTATTTCCCTTGGCTAGGGAGGGGCCAACTCTAATACAAACTTAAATTTGCATAAAACAATTGAAATTATATTCACAGCAAAAAATAATACAATATAAATACAAGATGTTATGTTTCCATATAGCTAGTCTATCTTAGACGTACAATCTCTTGGTTGAGTGAATATCTCAACCAAACACCAATCTAGGAAACTAACTAATTGGGGAGAATATCTCAACCAACTAGACCTTAATATACTTGTAAATGGTAAAGACAAATCCCTATACTTGAAAAATATCACAACTAAAACAAAATAAGAATTATGTTTTTCAAATATTTTTTTATTAAAATTTATAAAATCTAATCTTCATTGCCTAATTTAAATTAGATTATTAATCTATAACACATATAGAAAAGCCTTAAATGAAATTTTATGTACCAACTTATACTTGATCACATGCCCTAGATTACATGAGTATATCTACTTTATAACACATGGAAAGCCAGAAGTGTCATAGAACTAATTGAAAAATTGAAAGGCTATTTAAGCCAGAAGTGTCATAGAACTAATTGAAAAATAGAAAGGCTATTTTTTAGATGCTAGGGGCGTATAACCCAATATATTTGAATTAAAAAATGTCAATTAAGAAAAGAAAATGGACGAAATATTTTGCAATTAAGATATAATAATATATTGTATACAAGAAAATGCATTAACTTTTTTCAATTAAAAAATAACTATATATTATTATAAAAAGTATTTTGCTTGACAATCAGCATAATATAGAAAAAATTGCAAAGTATCTGGACTAATATTCAAATCCCTGCCATATTGGAGCACGCATGATTTCACTTAAAAGTTATTCCATAGGCGTTCGCTGCTTGCAACAACCATCTATTGCCCAGAGAACTTAAAAAACTTAAAAGCATCTTGCGGTAGCTGACAAGTGGTTTTCTTTAATGACTGCAGTAATCTCAGACGGCAGCGGCTAACGCAGACAGGTTTCAAATGCCCAAAATATTGAAGTGATCTGGCGATGATATCTGAAAGTGATAAGGACAAGACATAGCCCCCGGACATACCAGTTACGTCCACAGAATTGTCTCCACCAACTGTATGCGCAGACGGGTTTGGAAACAAAACTTTAGGGACAGGCGATCCTGCCACTAAAAAAGGTCTGAGTGGCTAAACAAGTGGAATCATATTTTAAATATAAAAGAATATTATTATTCAATAATGGAAGAATATGATTTTGTTGGTCGCCCAATTTGTTAACAATGGACTTTGAATAAAAATAACATAAATTGTCAAATGAGATAGAGTTGAGTAGAGTATGGGAAAATACAGACCAATGATTCTATGTCCTTTTTTCAAAGAAACGTGTTGCAAGTTTTGATCATGTGAATAAATTACTTGATCCGCTGTAGGCTTATCTGTAGTACACTCGGCAGTCGACACAACGAATAAATTTGCTGGATTAGTTGTACCTCTGTAGTCGATCCAACAAATTATATAATTTTTCCCTAGTTAATTGTTTTCAGCACGAAAAAACTCAATATTTGTATTATAAATGCATGATGATTACATAAACAGCTGCTCCATACAAATAAACATACAAATAAACATGCAACAGTTCACCATTAAGTTGTGCAATTGACTGTTCCACTCACAGAATTTAACCATTAAGTTGTGCAATTCACTGGTCCACTCACAGAATCTAAAATCTTTCATAGTACTGTTATATATATATTGTGCATCCTTTGGACTTGCTCACACATCTTTTCTCTGGAATCTGTGTACATTTAGAATTCGCCAGTCTTTTCCACTGAGTTTCTGTAAATCGTGTAAATTGACTTATTTACAGAAATTTTGTAGCATCTTCAACATGCCATCCCAGGCCAACTGCAGCCACATAAACATGCTTTCTCATTGCAGGGATATCCCCAAGAGAGGGCAAGTGAAAGCAGCCATTGTTTCATCCCTTGCCCACTCCATCAAGTCACTTTTCGCATCACATTCATTTTCCAGCTCTCATAAATTTGCACAGTACTCTATGATGGCTGCTTCTTCTTCATCATCTCCTACTTCTTCTGGCTCACCCTTAGCTTCGGGTCCAAGTCAAAACGAAATGGTGTTACAGAGCGAGGGACATCATCTTCTATTTCTCTTCCCTCAGCCATGCCTTCAGATTCTGGTTGAAGCTAGTAAGTGTTTCAGTGCAAGGGACATACAGTGATATGGTGATCATAACATTAGGAAATTGCACAGCACTGATTAAATCATTTCATTGAGCAAAAGGCACCAAGGCTACAGGATATGTGTCCACATTGAAGAAATCGTACATGGCTTAGATGATAAACATGTTTGCTCTGTACAGAACTGTGCCTAGCTAGATGCCAGATTGACATGTGAGAGACCTCCTGTAGTACAATATCTTTAATTCATGCAGTTATATCTATCTTATCACATGAGAATATGTTATTTACTTGGATAGAACATTTTTGTAGGCTTAATCCATCCTTTTCCATTTGTAATAAAAGGACATATTGTGTTGCCAATAGATGTTAGCAATTTATGTTTTGTTGTTATAAGGGGTTGTTTAGTTGTTATAAGGGGTTGTTTATAGAGGTTGTAAATTTTTCAAGAAAAACAAAACTGATTGGAATCTAATTTTTTTACTAAAAAATTTAATGGTAGGGGTGTTTGAATTTTTTTTTTTTGGAAATAAAATCAGCACCATTAAAAGCTATGTAACATCCAAAATCTTAAAGTTTGACGACTGTAACTGGATTTCTAAATTTTTTTTATCAGATTTAACTAAATAATGTCGAAATTTCCATTATTTACTATGCACTGTTATAATGTGGCAATTGGTCATCAGAGTCTAGATTGCAAGGCATAAAGTTGCTATTACTTGCCCTTTTGGCCCATATTGCATGGGATAAATTATTTATTTAAATGGAGCATATCTAATAAGTAAGCCCAAAAAATAAAATTGATGTAAAGTTTTAGCGTTGTAAAACATTGACGGCAACATTCACAGTCGTCCTAAATCTCAGAAACTTGCACATATTCACGGCATCCTTACACCATGGTAGCCAATCTTCTTCTTTCATCGTTGTGTAAATTCATATCAGACCAATTTCAGGCATAATTAAGCATGCCTTCTCAGAGCAGGCATATCGCCAAGAGAGGGCAAAGTGAAGGTAGCCATTGCCTCTTCCCTTGCCCTCTCCAATTTATGATGGCTTCTTATTTTTCACTCGCCAACATTTCTGGTTAGATTTTCAATCTTAGGGCGTATTGCAAAGTAATCGCCATATATTGTTTCTTTCACTCTCAGCAGGACATATCAGCCGAGGCCACTCGATTCTTCCAGAATCAATATAAAAGGCAGCGGAGTGAAATAAACGACATTTTGTGGGCTGTGGATTTAGTGCCTGTTATGTTTGACGAGGATGCAAACATTGAGTTTCTTAAGCCTATTTCGCAAGAGGAACTCCAGAATGCTATCAAGAAATTCAAAAAGGACAAAAGTCCTGGGCCAGATGGCTGGCCGATTGAGTTCTTTTCTCATTTCTATGATATGTTCAAGGAGGACATGCTGGGGATGGTGGAAGCCTCTCGCTTATCTGGGAATATAAACAGTGCTTTAACTGCCACATTCTTAGCTCTTATTCCCAAAAAGAACCAATCAGAATCATTACTGGACTACAGGCCTATTGCCCTTTGCAATATTCTTTTTAAAATCATCTCCAAAATTATAGCGGAAAGGATGAAGCCTGTTCTCAACTCTTTTATCACAAGGGACCAGCATGCGTTTCTTAAAGATAGGAACATACTGGATGCGGTTGCCATGACTCAGGAATGCTTATTTTCAATATTATCAAATAATATTGATGCGGCCATTCTAAAGATAGATCTGAAAAAAGCGTATGATTGTGTAGATTGGGGATTCCTTAGAATCCTACTGGCCAAAATCGGTTTGAGGTCTCAGGCTATTAGCTGGATAATGGCATGTGTCGAAAATGTTAAATATTCAGTTATTATTAATGGTATTCCTTCATCCTTTTTTCAAGCGGAGAGGGGACTTCGCCAGGGTTGCCCTCTCTCCCCTCTCCTCTTTATTCTTGTGATGAACTCTCTTAGCACTCAGATCAATAACGCAGTAGCTGACCGAAGATGCAGGCCGATTAAGATATGTAAGGAAATTTCCTTATCTCATAATCTTTTTGTTGACGATATTCTTATCCTTGCCATGCTATGCAAATCAACTTGGCTCTGCCTAAACGAGATCTTTCAGAAGTTCCAGTCTGCATCCGGTATGGTTATAAATAAGGACAAATCTATGCTGTATCACAATGAATCAAATCTGGAGTTAGTTCAATGGATTGCAGCGCTGTTCGGCATCAATCAGGCACCGATTAAGGAGGGCTTTAAATATTTGGGTTTCTTTCTGAAAGCTAAAGGAAACCGCAAACAGGACTGGTATTGGCTGATTGATCGCTTCTATAAAAAAATTTCAAGCTGGGAGATGAGATTCCTATCTCTGGCGGGCAGATTTATTCTGGTTCAGGCAGTTCTATCCCAACTGGCGGTTTACTGGGCACACCTTTATCTTCTTCCTGCTTCCATTACAAGCAAAATGGTTTCATTAGCGGCAAATTTTATATGGGGTGGAAGATCTTATCAATCTAAGTTCCATTTGGTAAAGATGGACTCCATCTCAAGACCGAAGACGGTGGGCGGATGGGGCCTTATGCACATGAGATCTTTTGGTAAAGCCCTTCTCTGCAAATCTCTTCTCAGAGGCATTTATGGTGAGGGTAAGTGGAGCAGTATCATCAAACAAAAATATCTAAAAGGCAGGAGCATGGTCTTTTGGTACAGAAGAAAATCTCTGGGCATTAAAAGAGGTTCTGCCATCTGGCAAAGTTTCAGGAAGATTCAGTTTTTCTTTATGGGAAATTTAAGATGGAGATTTTTCTCTGGCTCGAGCATCTATATCGGCATTGACTCTACAGTGAATGGTCTGGAATCTCTGCTTTCCCCCGGATTGATCTCTTATTTTCACTCAAAAGGCTATTTTACATGGAACAAGCTGATTAAATCGTGGTCCTCATCTTCTCCAGTATGGAAGGACGGGGATGACTTATTTTTGCCTCCTTCTCTTCGTCCCATTTGGTTGTCGGCTGTCAATAACCTTGCAGGTAAAGGCATCAAGCAATCGGGCCAAAGGGATGTGCTGGCGTGGTCTCTGCAGAATTCTTCTCAGCCAATACGTGTCAAAGACTTATATGCAACACTTTCTTCTGGCCTCCCGCCGCTCTCCATTCCCATCTTTCCTCTCAAATTCTGGAAAGCGTCTTGTCCGCTCAAAATGATTTTATTTTCATGGCTGCTCTTTTCCAACAGGAACCTCACATGGGAGGTCCTTCAAAGGAAGGGATGGCAGGGTCCGGGCAGATGTCCAATGTGTCGTTTGGCGGCTGAATCAAATGCTCACATGTTCTTTCAATGTACCTCATCTTCACAAATTTGGTATGAACTGTCATTGTCACATGGTTTTCCTCACCGGTCTTTCTCATCTGTTCAGGAAGGCTTCAAATGGTGGAGCGATCAGCAGCAATCTTGGCGATCATTATTCATCCTCACATGCTGGTTTTTGTGGAAATGGAGGAATGCTTATATCTTTCATGATTCCAGGGTGCCCCTTGCCTCTATCCTGGTTCACATATCGGCTTTCTTTGATCCTGCTGGTTAATCCTTCGGCCTATGGTTTCTGTTTATATGGCCATTATCGTCTTTTTTGGTTTTTGTGGATGTTTTTGCTCTTTTTGATCCTTTCTCTATGGACGGTATTATAAATGCTTCTAAAGTAGGTATATTTGTATGCTATTCTGGACAAGCATATTTTCTGTGGAACTATCTGTACAATCTGCTGTTTTTGCTCCAGGATGGGACGGTCATGTTATGTATTCAAAACTTTATATTCTCTTAATATAATCCATGATGATTTTCTCTCTGAAAAAAAATATATATATATATTGTTTACAACTAAAGAAACACATTATTCCAATCAAATTATTTCGTTGGGCAAGACCCCAACTAAAAAATTGTCTATATCATGATATTTATTACCAGATGATTAACATGAGCTTAGAGGGCGACATCCGCACGCTCTTCACAGAATTGTGGCAGTTAATGCAATACAAGGTGTGTTCTTCTCCATTCTTTTTTAAAATAAAAAATATTCTCTGTAGATGCCATCTTACTATTCAATCCACTGTTTGTCGCAGTGATATGGCAGTTGAGATTGTAGAGCAGCTTTCGAAGGTTCAAAGAATTCCGTAATTTGTATACAGATTCATGAGATTCCTTCGCTACATCCTTGTATGTAATAGTTTAACAGAAAACTTTTTCTTTTTCCATATCATCCATGATCTGAATTTGATTCCTTTCTATACATGATTACATATAATAATTTAAAAGAAAAATCTTCATTTTTTCCTTTTAAATCTTACATGATCTAAATTAGATGTAGATTTTCCACATTTACCTAAAGCCCGATCTCCAGAGAGTTGCATATTTGTATCCATGTATCATCTGTCAATTTACCAAACGTCTAGAAAGCATAAAATTAAAATATCACATTGCCAAACTCTAGATATCTACATGAGAATCCTCGGAATATAAAAAATCAATAAATCAATTTCAATTTGTTCCACACATATTTTTCACCTTCCCCGTCCATATAACTCCATACATTTATCTAAACTAGAAACAACTTAATAAGTATCAAACTTTTACCTTGGAAAGTTCTTGAAGGATTCTAGTCAAGTGCTTCCCTCCTATTTACCTTCTCTATTTGCTAATTTTAAAGCTTCTTCCTAGACATTTTTCGGAAATGGTGAACGAATAAATGGTTAACAATTCTTCATTTTTCATTATTTTTAAGCAGTTAAATGGTTAGCTACACATTCATTATTTTACATAAATGCACCTAATTGGGGCCTCAAATCTTTTTTCTATTATTTGTCTCATGTATATATTTTAACGAAGATAGCTAGTTAAAATAAAAATCTAATTTCCAAGGCACATTTTTGGTGTATAAATAATCTTGGATCCCCATGCTCTATCTCCAACAAATTTGTGAAAGTCTATTTTGTTGCCTCTCTTGTAAATGTCATTATGAATTGTAATTCATGAAAATATTGTGGAAATGTAAATAATGACAGCTCTAAGAAATGAACACGGACTCAAAGGTCTGAGGATGAGGAGTTGTTGGTGTTGAGTGTAAACCCAAACCATTTCATTATTCACTGCTTATTTCCTTGATGAATTAATTGAAATGCTAGTGCAAGCATTGAAGAAAAGCATGGGTTGTATGTAGTAAAGGACAAAAAACCCCTATAATCTCGATAAGCTTGGGGGCCATGTTGTGAAATCCAACACATAAAGGAAAAGAGGGGGAAGGCATCGATGATGGTATGCAAAGCAAGACACTCAATATAGAGGAGGATGAGCATAGTTATACAGAGCATACAAAGAGAGTGAACACTCTTAGTTGCACAAAAAGGAGAATTGTGGAAGAACATGTTGGAAAAGGTCAAAATCACAGTGAATGCATAGGCTTGGAAGCATGCTAAGGAGCATGGTGTGAAGATGAAGTTGTGGTGTTGAGAAGGTGGAGTCACAATGAACTCTAGACTCTTGCTTAGCAAGTGGAGAAGTTGTGTACTCTAGGATTTCTTGTGGTGCTTTTATAGGTGGAGGCCTTGAGGGTGGAATCTAGATTCCCGCGAAACCTATCAGGTGGAGGCATGGTGTACTAATGCGCATATGGTTAAGTTCTAATGCACATATTATTCATGTTATGGCTATTGCTATTTAGATTTCACTTATGTGCTAAACTCTGATAATTGAAAACAGATTTGGAAGAAATGGACCCAAAATCTGAAATAGCATACAAAGAATAAAAGAAAATCAAACTTCACTAGCATTCGCTGCCCAAAATCCTTAACATTTGAAAAACAATGGAAGAATCTCTGGATAGAATGTTGTGTGTGGAATAGGTGTTGTGAGGGCCTCGAGTTGGCGAGCACCCGTGACCGCCCACTAACATGGAGAGAGGCGAAAAACCAAAGTCACCCATAGCAGGCGCGTTTAATCGAACGGGTGTACAACGAGCGAGTTAACCATAACGGACATGTTTCAAACGGGTGTGCTATAGGCGTAGTGGCAGGCATGCCATAGCAGCGAGCGCCTACCCAACTCATGGAGAGCACATGTAGTGGTCGGGCAAGGCGAGCAGCGGTAGCAGTAGCCGCGCGGAAGGGGACAACAACTGATAGATAGGGGTCGTGTGACAAGTTGGTGAGACCACTTGAATGGAAGTGTTGGTTGGTATAAATCAAGGAGGTCGCACGCATATATCTATATATATATATATATATATATATATATATATATATATATATATATATATATATATATATATATATATATATATATTAGTGTGGAGGATATTCGACCAAGGGAAGAATGGAACATCGAACCATTCAGCTGAAGCAGCTCGCATAAAAATGTAGTGTGAAGGGTGAAGGTGAACAATTCAAGGCGACATAAAGCGACCCAGGGCAGAATAGGGCGGTCGCATGCAATAGGCAATGCCTTGGGGCATACACCCGCCCAGGGTGAGCAGGGTAGGCGAGTTTTGAACAAGGTGAATTTTGCAGTTGCAGAACTTGGGGTTCCATACAAGTGCAAGCAGAGGCTGCATAGTTTAACAGGGCATGTGGAAAGAGATGGCACAACGTGGGCTAAACTACACGACTAGGGAAGATAATGCACATTCAACAACACGAGTTGGGTAGAATTGGGTGGATGACTTTTTGGTGCAACCAAGCAACTGCCATACTTGTGTAAACTTCTAAAATACACTTGTATATTATTTTGAAGTATTTGGAGTGAACATGATTTGGGGAGTTGCCGCTTCCCTTCATAAACTTGTGTGTACACTGTTTATTGTTGTTTATTGGATATCGCACATTTATGAAGTAAATAATAATGAAAATAAGTGAACTTGAGTAAATTAAATTCCTTTGCATAATTGGAGAACACTTAAGTATAAAATAAACTAAGTGTTGGTAGTAGTCATAGTCTGAAAGCATTAGTAGTGGTGAAACGAAAGAGCTAGCTGGTGTCGCACTGTGCTCACAGGTGGAATTAGAGTCGCCACTAGCATCGGGCCATGAAAGGTGGTATTAGAGCTTGGTTCAGGTAGGACCGAGCTGACTTAAGTAGTTGGTCGCAATGCGACATAGTTTGGAAGGGGTAGGGCAGCAATTCAAGACCGAGATGAACGTGCGGAAGCACTGAAGTTTGGTTTTGATAGAGAAACATCAAGGGGGTCGAGTCAAGATGAATTGAATTATGAAAGACATAAAGGTTGTTCAAAAATTTGAAGAGATGGTAGTTTTTTGGAAGGTTAAGGGGTAGCAACACTATGAAGAACTTGTGCAGGAGTGGGAGCACTTGAACTGCATGAAGGAAGAGATAGTGGATTTGCGAAGGACCTTGAATGCTTTCCATGGGAGGTCTGCCAAACTTAAAAGACTTGATGAAGAATTGCAACAAGGCAATTGTAGACTCCAAGAACTCATGGCTGAACTATTTCGCTTAAGGGAGGAACAAGCCAAGTTGTAGGGTGAAGTCAAGGAACTTGAAGAAGGGATCAAGAGGGACTTTCTTGATCAAGATCACATTTTTATAGAAGAAGATGATATCAAATATATTGATAGACTTGGAGCTTGGTATCAGGAAATGAAGAATTATTTGCAAATGATGGGAGCACTCTAAGTTGAACGAGATTATGTGTTCCAAGTAGGCGTGATCGGGAAGCATGCGAAGGAAGGCAAGCTTGATGGAACGAAGACCGTTCAACCTAGATCATGTTCGAATTTCTCAAGTATGCCGAAAGGGGAAGTAGCATACCTCAAGAGGACGGTCAAGTCGAGACATAGAGAAGAATATAGTTCCGATGAGGAAATGATGAAGAAGGTTGCAGAAGTAAGACATAATACAAACCCTGTGTAGAGAGAAGATTCTTTGGGATTGATATTTGTGTAGGTGACCGTATGTGGAATGAATTTTGTTGGATTGATTGATACAGAAGCTACGAATAGTTTCCTTAGCAAGAAGGCAACAAAATATTTAAAGTTGAAAGCTGAAATGGAAAGGGAGTTAAGTGCTTTCAAAGCTATTAACTCGAGCATGAAGGCTGTGACAGGTATTCTAAGGGATACGCAGGTGAAGGTGGGTTCATGGTTTGGAAAGTTGGATCTAAGGGTGATTGAGATGGATGATCATGCTATGGTCTTGGGGAAGGACTTCTTAGTAGCAACACAAGCCATACCGATGATGGACCATGACATACTCTTGATTACAGCTGGTGGGAAAACCATGATCGTGTCAATGACAAGAGTTGCTTGGGATATCATCTAAGGATTTCTTCGATGATTTTGTATGAGAAAGACCCGAATGTGAAGCATGAACATGTGGAACAACAAGAGGTTGGATGTTTGACTCAAGTGACAAAGGAGAAGAGGATGATCGACTTTGTTGCACGAGCCATGAAAGAGAAGAAGGATGGAGGTGGAGGAATGGATCCACCCATCATAAAGAAGAAGGATGTAACTTCTATCGTAAATATTCACCAAGGAAGTGCCAAAGAGAGGGGAGGCTCGAGTGCTTCTCTAAGACAAGCAAGGGAGGTGAGTATGCACATAGAGATTCGGCTGACATAGTGGATTATTGCAAATATGTTATGGGCATCTATTATTTTCAATTGACAAAAGAAAGACTTGAGAAGATTGGATGTATGAAGGAAGAGGTTGTTGTTGTGCACAATTACTTGAGGACGCAACATCAATCAAACACATGGGTGGTCGAGAGTCAGGGAGGCAACTTCCTAGCCCTTGCCATGCACTAGACCTTTGGAGATGGGTGAGTGCAGTGCCTTGATGAGGAGGAGGTGTTGCACCACCATAACAAAGGGGCCTTTGGAGAATAGGTCTCGCAGCAAAAGGAAGTGATGCTTGGATGGATATGGATGTTGGTCTATCACCAAAGGCAACACATGGACGATAAGATTGATGAGAAGCATATCGCAGATGAGATGGAGTTTCTTCATGGACCTCGGTATGGCACAATGATTATTGGTTGATGAACTGATGGATAGAGATGGGGATAATTCTTGATCGAGTTGAAGATGTGACAGAATGGTGGAGAAATGACTAATGATGATATGGGAGATGCTTCTAATGGGTTGAAGGTGATGGTTTGACAGATCACCCAGCTAGTTCAAGTCATGGGGGACGTCAATGCTGATATATGTTTGAGTTGAGTTGGAGTATCATGGCAGCAATTCACATGATGACGATACACGATGGATTAGCACGATATGAGTTGCGATTGTAGCATGCAGCCAAGTTGGAAGGAGTAGCCTTCTATGAGATGAGGTAGTATGGAGGATTGCAATGCGATGTGGTTGATGACCGTGGATTGAGGAGTCTTACCCAACTAGAATCATGAGCCTTGATGACGGTTCGTCCAATGGATGTAGAGAGTTCATTTAGTAGGGATGATTGACGTTGGAGCTTATGGAACTTTACGACATTTGGTCTTGGCGATGGAGTTTGTCAGGATCATGTTGTTGAGGGTGACAATATTTTTGAAGTGGGGGAGGATGTCAGGGCCTCGAGTTGGTGAGCGCCCATGACCGCCCACTAACACGGAGAGAGGTGAAAAATCGAAGTCACCCATAAAGGATGCATCTAACTGAATGGGTGTGCGACAGGCGTGCCATAGCAGGGGGCACCCACCCGACTTATCGAGAGCACGTGTAGCGGTCGGGCAAGGTGAGTGACAACAATGGTGAGCGGTAGCGGGCAAGGATGTGCGAAAGGGGAGATCAACTGAGAGATAGCATGCAGATAGGTAGGGTGCGTCCACGAATGAAGGACACCCACCCAACTCTTGACAGGTCAGCCCAAGGGGCGCGACCACTGACAGGTCGCCCTGCAGAAAACAATGAACAAGTCGGTTAGACCACTTAAACAGATGCGTCAATTCATGTAAATCAAGGAGTTCACACACACACACACACACACACACACATATATATATATATATAGATATATATATATATTAGTGTGGAGGATAGTCGACCAAGGGTAGAACAAAACATTGAACCATTCAATTGAAGCAGCTCGCATAAAAGTGTAGTGCGAAGGGTGGAGGTGAAGGGGTGAACAGTTTAGGGCAGCGTACGGTGACCCAGGGCGAAACGGGGTGGTCACATGCAACAGGCAGCATCCTGGGCCATGCGCCCACCCAGGGCGGGCAAGGCAGACAAGTTCTAAACATGGTGACTTTTGTAGCTGTGGAACTTGTGGTTCCATACCATTGCGGGCAGAGGCTACACGATTAGTAGGGCGTGTGGGCAGAGGCGTTATAATGTGACAACGTGGGCTGAACTACATGACCAAGGCAGGTAATGCACATTAAGTAGCACGAGTTGGGCAAAATTGGGTGGATGAGTTGTTGGTGCAAATAGGCAGCTGCCACACCTATGTAAACTTGTAAAATACACTTGTATATTATTTTGATGTAATTGGGGCAAGATCGATTTGGGGAGTTTCTCCCTCCCTTCATAAACTTGTGTGTACACTATTTATTGTTGTTTATGGGATATCACACATTTATGAAGTAAATGATAATAAAGATAAGTGAACTTGAGTGAATGTAATTTCACTGCATAATTGAAGAACACTTAAGTAGAAAATAAACTAAGTGTTGGTAGTAGGTGTAGTCTGAAAGTGTTAGTAGTGGTGAAACGATAGAGCTAGTCGGTGTCCCATTGTGCTCACGAGTGGATTTAGAGTCACCGCTAATGTGGGGCCGTGACAGATATGGAAACCATTTATCTATCTATTATAATTATTATTATTATTTAATTTTTAACATTAGATTTAA
Source organism: Pinus tabuliformis (assembly GCA_031772625.1). Taxonomy (NCBI): domain Eukaryota; kingdom Viridiplantae; phylum Streptophyta; class Pinopsida; order Pinales; family Pinaceae; genus Pinus; species Pinus tabuliformis. The sequence goes on from CM062812.1 coordinate 554,123,710, forward strand.
ATATAAATATATGTATGAAATTGGGTGTGGAGTATGTCTTAAAATTTCTCATGCTTTTTAAAGTGCGGGTTTTCTTCAGAGGTAAGGAAATAGGTTAATGACCTAAGACCCACAGACATTTAGTTAGAGTGAAAACCTACCCCCTTGCACATGAACAACCAGGTCATTCTAGGTGGCATTGTTTTATTGAATAACGATGATGAGTTAGTCTCCATTCATGGATAGGAGCAAGAGATAATTATCCTCACTACTAATTTAACAACTAAATTATGATAAATTTTTCTAATATTAAAAATAAACAATTATTAAAAAAAATAATAAATAAATAAATAATAATATATAAAACATTCTCATTATCCTATAATTTTTTTACTAAAAATCACACAATATACTTTTGATTACGTAACCTAAATTAGATTATTAATCTATAACACATGGACAAGCCTTAAATGGAAAAAGCTTTTGTACCAAAATAACGAAATTATATTTTTAACAGAAGGGTTGTAATAATTGCTTCACGGTCCGTTGTTGATTTAACTTTCAGGTGGCATGTCTGTTAGAGTGCTGGCTTACTGCTTTTATCTTCTTATAAATTCATTTTAAGGGGATCTATATAAAGAAATCAAAATAATTCAAGGTGAAGATTTTAACGCTTTTATGTTTTCTAATGTTTTTTTGCGGGGAATCTTTTGTTAAATTTCATAAAATGAATTTGTCTTTATTTAATTTAATTCTAAAAAATGAGTTAAAGGAAATTAAGTTTATTTAATTACAAATTTCAATTAAAAAAATTCATAAAAATAAAATAATATATTTAATATTTTATGATAAAATTAAAATGTGTATAACATGTGGATGTATGTTTAGAGTGGGCTTACATAATGTAAGTGGGTTTAATGGTTTAAGAGCATGTGTTTTTTCTTAAAAGGACACAGGTTCAAAACGAGATGGGTAGAGTATGTATGCCTTCGTAGACTTAGCAGTTAAATCATTGCACGGAGGTGGGTCCGTTGTCCCACAAACAAGGGGGTCTCATACACCAATTTAGTAGGTTCCTTGTCCCACAAACAAGGGGTCTCATACCCCAATCTAGTGTCTGGCTTGACGGTGACCTTAAAGATGAATGATGATAATAATAATATATTTAAGATCTTATTTGTCCCACAAACAAGGGGGTCTCATACACCAATTTAGTGGGTCCCTTGTCCCACAAACAAGGGGGTCTCATACCCCAATTTAGTGTCTGCTTGACCGTGACCTTAAAAATGAATGATAATAATAATAATAATATATTTAAGACCTTAAAAATGAATGATAATAATAATATATATTTAAGATCTTATTTGTCCCACAAACATGGGGGTCTCATACACCAATTTAGTGGGCCCCTTGTCCCACAAACAAGGGGATCTCATACCCCAATTCAGTGTCTCGCTTGACCGTGACCTTAAAAATGAATGATAATAATAATAATATATTTAAGATCTTATTTGTCCCACAAACAAGGGGGTCTCATACACCAATTTAGTGGATCCCTTGTCCCACAAACAAGGAGATCTCATACCCCAATTTAGTGTCTGGCTTGACCGTGACCTTAAAAATGAATGATAATAATAATAATATACTTAAGATCTTATATTTAAAATTCAATCTCTATGTTAACTAAAAAAAATTAAAATTAAAATTATACTATTTTCATACTAGAATCCTTAAAAGTTCATATATAATCTTCTTCAAAAAGTTGAATCTAAAATTATTGGAAAACAAAATAAAGAGCTCGATAATTATTTCTAAAACGGTTTTAACTAGGATACAATAAGAAGATGCACTACCTTCATAGAGATATATTTGTGTGCATATTCATGAGATTCCTTCTATACATTTAATAAGTTAAAAGAAAACTTTTTCTTTTTCCATCTTATTCATGATTTGAATTTGATCATGTCCCTTCTATACATGATTACATGTAATAATTTAAAAGAAAAAACTTTATTTTTTCCTTGTAAATCTTATACATGATATAAATTAGATGTAGATTTTCCACATTTACCTAAAGCCCGGTCTCCAAAGAGTTGCATATTTGCACCTTGTATCATATGTCAATTTTACCAAAGATCCAGAAAGCATAAAATTAAAATTAAAATATCTCATTTCCAAACTCTAGATATCTTCATGATAGAATCCTCGAGATATAAAAAAAATCAATAAATCAATTTCAAGTTGTTTGACACATAATTTTCACCTTCCTCGGTCCATATACCTCCATACATTTATCTACACTACAAACAACTTGAATAAGTATCAAACTTTTACCTTGGAAAGTTCTTGAAGGGTTCTAGTCAAGTCCCTCCCTCCCATTTACCTTCTTTATTTGCTAATTTTAAAGCTTCTTCCTAGAGATTTCTTGGAAATGGTGAACAAGTAAATGGTTAACAATTATTCATTCTTCATTATTTTTAAGTAGGGAACTAATAAATGGTTAGCTACACGTTCATTATTTTTACATAAACGCACCTAATTGGGCCATCAAATCTCTTTTCTATCATGTGTCCCATGTACATATTTTAATAAAGATAGCTAGTTAGAAGAAAATTTTAATTTCTAGGGTACATTTTGGTGTATAAATGATTTTGGATCCCCATGTTCTATCTCCAACAAATTTGTGAAAGCCCTTTTTGTTACCCCTCTTGTAAATGTCACTATGAATTGTAATTCATGTAAATGTTGTGGAAATGTAAATAATGACTGGGATGAGGAATGGAAATGGATTCAAAGGTCTGAGGAGGAGGAGTTTCTAGTGTTGAGTGTAAACCCAAACCGCTGCATTTATTTTATCGCCTATTTCCTTGATGAGTTAATGGAAGTGCTAGTGGAAGCATTCAACAAAAGTATGGTTTGTCTATAGTAAAGGACAAAAAACCCCTATAATCCCCATTAGCTTGGGGGCCACATTGTGAAAGTCAACACATAAAGGAAAAGAGTAGTGGATATCCATATATATCCATGGATCTGCGGGTCTCAGAGGTTTTCCAAGTGAAAATTGTGTGCAAACTCGGATAATGCCTATGGTCAAATACAAAGGAAGTTGTGGATTTATGCAAAGGGATCAGGCCTAGTGGGACTTGCAAGTAGAATTGATGTAGCAATCTCCACAGATATGTCTATGAAGCTGCATAGGCACCATGGAGGTGTCATGGTTGATGTGGAAAGGCCACATCAACTTCATGTGTGTGTCACATGGCAGCCTTTTGCTGACGTGGCAAGAGTTAAATTGCCAATTTTTAAATGGGCATAACTTTTAGTATAGGAGTCAAATTGAGGCGGGGTTTATATCCTTAGAAAGCTCTTAAAGAGCCGAATATGATGGTGTTATCTGAAGCTAAGTCTACTAACTTCTGAAAGGAAGGAAATTTTGTAATCTGATTTCCATAATGAGACCACGAAGGTTGGATTAATTAATATTAACACCTCCCATCAACCAAGGTAGACCAAGGGGGTGGGAGGGAGCATTACAAAATTCCTCTTTTATGCTTACTTCATAGCCTAATTTAGTAGTGAAATTCTCCAAAAAAATATTTTTAGACCAAGCCACCTTATCCTCCTTTTCAATTTTATTCCACTTAGGTTGAGCTCTTGAGTACGCTAATTCCATTCAGTTGCCATATCTTCTTGTAAGCATAGTTGATTCACTAAATATCCAACCTTAACTCCAAATTGAGTTTTCTTATTCTTCCATTACATCTACCATCTTGAATATCTCCTTATTGTGATGCAAGTTTATTAGAGGTCTTGATAACATAAAGTTTTCTAAGCACCTTTGTCACAGATCCTCTCTAATTTTTACTTTATTTCCTTTACCTATTTTCCAAAGTAGTCATTTTCTTATAAAAGGAAATTCCTTTACCATTGTTTTATAAACAATTGAGGCCCCGCCATAACCTTTTACTTCCTTTGTCATCCATTATTCTATTGATCATGTCATGATATATAAAGCCATTATTATTTTTCCCCATAGATCTTCGCTTTTCATCAACTGTCATAGACTGTGGTTGCTAAAACTAATCCAAGAATGTGTATTTTCTTAATACCCCATTGACCATCTTCTTAAAGGTCACAATTATGTTATACATGACATAGGAGTTAATTTCAGACTTTGTATCACATATAGAAGTTGAACTATATATATGTCAATCATATTTTTTTGTTTGGAGAAATTACACAACCATGATTGTTTGTTAACAACTCATTATTAAATGCATCTTATTATTTAGTCATGGATGACAACTTACAAGGAAAATTGAATTAATTTATGTGTCTAGAATAAAATCCTCTTCTGAACTTCCACGAAGGTGTCCTCCTATATGCCACCTAGCAGTGTATACATGACATTGACATGAGTGCAAAGGATCTACAGTTTGGATGGGCTATGGTTAATCATATGGATATGATAAAAGGAGGTGGTTATAGGGTAACCACCCTCCCTCTCTACTGCCGTGAGGTAATCATTCTCAGCCCCTTCTCTGTTGCACCTTGCTCTACAATGCCGAAAGATTTTGCCACAAAACTGCTCAGTTGTTACCTCTATCTCGCTTTAGTAGGTAAGAAATTGAAGCAAAATACATTTTTATAAATACTCTGTTTTATTTCCCATATGGTTGGGTGATTTACCTTCTGTGTTGTTTGTTGTTGAACCAGAGCGCCAAAAAAGGTTTTTATTAACAACTTCGGTTTTGAGCCTTCTCCAAACTCTAGCTTCGAGGGTTCTGAGGATATCATTCAGCGACATGGTATTTTTCGTTTACTCTATGTTTGTTTTACATATGTTTATAGTTATGGCATCTAAATAGATAGTCCTTTTGTTTCAAGGTCTCTAGTCAAAATGGAGGAAAAAAGGTTTCAAGGTAAGCTTCTTGTAATAGTTCCCCATTGTATATATGTACTTTGTTCTCCTCAAGTTTTGAAATCCAACTCACTAATTTTCATTGATGACTAACGCAAGTAACACCAAAAAGAGCAGTTCTTACCCTACAACTCGGAATTTGGCATTCGAATTTCCAAGTTCCTTTTTGGATTGACTCTATTTTCCTTTTATGAATCTCCATGTGACGACACCATCAGGTTCTCTTGGCTCTTAGCATCAATTTATGGTTATGTTTAGCAAACAATAATATATATATTTTTAATTTTATTTTATTTTATTTTCACACCTAGTACGAGCTAGGGTTTAATAGATTTCTACTAGGATTTCAGATAGGGGTTTCTACACAGAATAGATCATAAGTGTTTGTAGAAATTCCCACTGTAGATCAACAAATTATGCAATAGACTAAAGCAAAATACAAGATGTACTTCTACAACAAACTTTGTGGAAGCTTAATCAAATTGAGCAAGATCAATGAGAACACATATAACTGAGAATGAGAAATCAATCGCACATAACACAGAAGAAATAACCCTGGGAAAGCCTCAGCCTAAAACCCCAATATCTGTATTATCACACAAGTGGAAATATGTTCAAGTTACAAAAGGAATCAGCTCTCAAGCTATCCTGCTCTCTCTGCAATCAAACAATGCTACTCATAGATAGTCAAAGGCTCTCACAACCTTCTCCTCTACCCTCCAATCCTCCTATTTCCTTGTGCAGTTTCTCCGCGGTCCTCAAGCTGCCACCTGTGTGTAATAATCCCTCACACATTGCTCTGACCTATGAAATAACTGCACAAACTTGAAGGAGATAATTCCTTCTGCATGGATGAGTTTCCTATATAGGAAAAATCCTCCAGCTGATAGTACATTGTCCCTTCCTCTGATCTCAACTGGGTCTCTGACTGAACTGACATGCATGAGTTATTTATGAGAGAATATTCAGTTATCTGAAGTGTAGCAGTTACATGCATGCATTAACTAACTGAACTCACAATTAGTTCAACAAACTATATAAACTAATCTAACTGGACTTGACTCAGTTAACTGAGCTAACTAATTACAAATCAATATTACAACTCATCCTTATCTCTTTAACTGAGAGATAAATTCCTCAATCAATGGGATAATTGTTGCATGTCCTCACATAGACTTCATGTTTGATTTTCTACAACTAATTAACTCAAGATGAACTAATTAATTATTTTACAAACAACTGCTAAGATCAAATTCAAATTTTACTTCTCAATTTTAGTTCAGGGACTAACTAAAATTGGAATCCATCCCGAAATGCTATTTATAACAATGCTATTTTTAGCACGTTCATTTTTCATTCCTTGTTACTATGTCCAGCACTGGTACCCGAACTGCTATTTATCGCAGTGATATTTTTTGGACTTCTATTTTTTGCATTTCTTTTTGCTATTTTCAACAGTGTTTTCTCTTGATTATAAACGACGACAATGAAAAGACCCATTTCTTTGGATTAACAATCGTTGTACAAACTTTTATTGTATCACAGTGATAGGGTTACTTTGTCTTCTCCTGGTTCTTGATGTAATTTTAGTTACAGTTCTGTGAAATGTTGCTTGTTTATGGCTCTATGATTTAAGAGCTTACAGTTCTTGATAACATACTATATTTGAAGAATGTTAATATTACACACAACTTTCTTAAGTTTTGTTTTGTAAGAATTTAGTTAAGGCTGAGTTTTCTTTAAGTAATTATTTATTGTATTGTTACATGGTATGGTTCATCTCGTTCTGCTAATGTACATAGTTATTTATTGCATGCATTCTACTGTTAACTTTTCAGAATCGATAATGAAGTCATCCTTGGAACTAAGGGACTGATTCCTCAGCTGCTGGTGTCCGGCTTGGCCTTAGAATCCAACTCGTTGTTCCTTATAGGACAAGAAAAACATAGAAGGAATTGCAGCCCAAATTAAATCTCAGTTGGTTAGGTAGAGTCTTTCCCCTCTTCTGTCATGATTTACCAAAATAGGTTCGTTCATTTCGACTTTGTTTATCTGAATATCAAACTTTATCAAGTTTATCTACGGGTAGGGGTTGATTTCTTGGGTTGTTGACCTTTGTCAACTTGACCTAAGGTCTAAGCCTACTCCCCCTCATAGTTTCTACTATTTTTCGGTGGTTTTACATTCAGACAATACATATCATTGCTCATTTGACCCATAAGCATTGCTAATATTCAAGCTCACAATTGCTCTCATTCAGAAATAGTACATTCACTCTACATAGTATCGATAATTAGTTTAACAGATAATTCTTGTTTGAGTTTCCAAACAATTCAAATAGATAAATCACTAAAATACTTATATGTTTTCATATAACTATGTATGTGAATCACAAATGTTACCAAGAACACAATGCTCCACCTATCCAATGAGATTAGTCCTCAGCACTACATCTCCCCCTGAGCTTACTCCACTCCTAGGATAGTTTCTATGTATGTGAATCACAAATGTTACCAGGAACACAATGCTCCACCCATCCAATGAGATTAGTCCTCAGCACTACATCTCCCCCTGAGCTTACTCCACTCCTAGGATATTTTTTGAACAGTATCCAGATAGAAATTCCCCCCCCCCCCCTATGACTATCTAGTACCAACCAAACTTAGCCAAGGTTTAGAATCTGAGCATTCTAGTCTCAGATGGACTCCATTGGATCACAAGCTCTAGAGTCTGAATCCAATGAATTTTTTTCAGAGACCCTCTACTTTGCCTTAGGTACTCTTACTCTCTTGGCCATTTTTTTGGAAGTTTTTATTTCCAAGGAGAAATTTGGGAGGTAACCACCTGACCTATAACTACTCAACTACTTGGGATGTGGGTTACTCCAGCATTGTTTCCTGCCATAACATTTTAATGATCCACACCAAAACACATTTCAATAATCATAAATTAAACATATTAAATATATCCACATGCATATCCTTATGAATAACCACTTACTATTTGGGCTTCTCAGCCCACACAATAAAACAATATTTATATATCTTTTTACTTTGGGAATTAGTATTTCTTGAGTTACAATGAACCCAATGAGGGGGTATTTAAACTTTTTTCTGACTAGCTACTTACCCAAAATAACTTAACATGTAACCACACACTAGACTTGTCCAAAATAACTTAACATGCAACCACACACTAAATTTGACTTTACCCAAAATAAGACTTAACTCGACTTGACTCAACTTGAATCAATTAAATGACTCTCTAATTTTATCCAACTCTTCATGTGGGATTATTAGCTATCTTTAACATAAAGTTATAGATTAGAGATAAAAGAGAGACATATATTTTCTATTTCCAATTAGAAAAACCCTCAAATGATATATTAATGTATTAATAATTATGAAATCGAGTTGTCTTTAGTGAGACTTTTTGGAATCTTTTCCGGTGGGTTTTCCAGTCTAATTTCTCTAAAATCGGGAGGAATTTATTGAAATCACAAGCTTGATGGGTAACCCCTGCACAATCGAAGTGCCCTAGGGTTTTTCAGGGTGTTGAATCCATATATATAGTCAAAACCCCAATTTAAATAACACAAATCAATATTTCACCTCAATTTTTTTTGCCAAATTCCATCACGAGAAAGTCCAAAAAGTCGTTGTAAAGACAACTCCGATATGAAATATTATGGACAATTGTCTAAGATGATGTATTTTTACATTCCTATATATATATAAGCAATAAAAATGCTAAATAAATCAATTCCTTAGTCACTAGTCGTTGTTAAATATAAACATTGAAAGATTCAAATAGATGGCCATCCTTGGATTCTTGAATAAACCATGCACATACCTTTATAGATAAACTTGATTTAGATAAGGCATCAATGTCACCATTACACTGTCAAATGATTTTCTTACAAGAAATTGAAATTATTATTATTATCCAATTTTAAGGTCAGCGAGACTCCAAATTGGTGTATGAGACCCCCTTGTTTGTGAGACAAGGGACCCAACTCCGTGCAACGATTTGACTGCTAAGTCTACAGAGACATACATCCTCTACCCTTTAGTTTTGAACCTGTAACTTCTTAACAGGAAACATATGCTATTAACCATTAGGCCCACTCAAACTGTATATAGCAAATTTAAACTCATCATAAATCAAACTTAGAAAATAGTTTACCAAATTGTATTCAATAATAACCCAATTAATCATGAATTTAAAATTCAAAAAAAATATAAATTATTTAAAACACCTTTCTCTTAAGCTAAGGAGATGAGAAGTTACAAAGCAATTAACTCTACTATATTTTTCAATCCCCCTTGTAGCCATGCGTTAAATTTAAAAAAATGAGATTCAAAGAGACATATAATGGTGCCCATAACATACAAAGGTGGATTAGTCTTAGTGGCTCCAAAACCATTAAGCATCACCAAAATGTGCATATCACATTCAAATAGGGAGTTATGGACCTCGTAAGAAAGTTGAACATTTCAGAATACCTAGATTCCAATGCTAGTAAGAAAGGAAGAGCTTTTAACTTTTTAATATAGAGCTTTTGCATGAGTTTTTAGACTTCTTAAATTATCTAAAACTAACTTTAAGAATAATAAACAACTTGACTAAAACATAAATTAATAAAAATAATAATATTTTAACGAAGAGTAAAGTAAGAAAATCCTAACACATGGTTCATCAACGTAGCAATTAACATTATAATATTAATTTATAGCTGATTGTTAGGTGAGCTCCCCGTAGATGCTAAATCTATGGATGTTGAGGTGAGACTTGATTCGAACATGCCTTGAAAGTTAACTTTGCTAGCACGGGAGCGGGGAGTGGGCTCCACATTCTTTTCCTTGTAAAGCATGGCAGCGACTGTGTGTTTAATTTGTTTATAAGTATTTTGTATGTTTTCGAGTTTCAAGTATTTATAATTTTGAAAAAATTTAAAATAATTTGAATAAAAGTCTGGGTGAGTTAGATTTTGTTAATTGATTTTATTTATTTTTGGGTAAATTAGAGTAGTTCACCTAAGCTTATTCCATGGACATCCCCGGCATGTGATAACTCAAAAAACATCGTACAGTAGCTGGAAGCGGTTTTCTTCAATGAAGGCAGTAAACCTCAGACAATTTTGATGACAGCGGTAAACGCAGACAGGTTTCAAATGCCGAATTATTGAACTGATGTGGCGATGATATCTGAAAGGGATAAGGACGCGACACCAGCCATCGGGACATAGCAGCTACATCGACAGAATTGCTTCCACCAACCGTATCAGCAAACAGGTTTGGAGAAAAACTTTCTAGTGCCGGGCGATCCTGCCATTAAAAAAGGCCTAGGGCGGCTTAACCAGAGGAATCTTATCCTTAATATCAAAAAATATTATTATTGAATGGAAACATGTTATTTTCTTGGTCGCTTAATTTGCTAACAATTGACTTATTGATATACATAGGTTCAGCCACCATAAAAACATAAATTGTCAAATTTGGTAGAGTATGGATCGAAAAATACAGAGTCATCATTCTATCTGTATCCTTCAAATCAACGTGTTGTCATAACTTCATAGAGCATAAAGCTGCAAGTTTTGATCCTTTTCGTCCATAGTGCATGTGAATAACCAGATTGATTTGCTCTAGGCAACCTATGCTTGCTTGATTAGCTGTAGCTGAACTCGGCAGTGGACACCACAAATAAAATTTATCGCTTGATTACCTGTACCTCGACAGTCGAGCCAACAAAATATATAATATTTCCCCAGTTAATTGTACACCATTAAGTTGTGCAATTGACTGCTCCACTCACAGAATCTTAAATCTTTCATAGTCCTGTTATATATTTAGTGCATCCTTTGGACTTGCTCACACATCTTTTCTCCCGAGTCTGTGTACATTTAGAATTCGCCAACCTTTTCCATTGAGTTTGTGTAAATTGATTTATTGACGGATATTTCGTAGCATCTTCAGCATGCCATCCCAGTCCAAATGCAGGCACATAAGCATGCCTTCTCGGTGCAGGCATATCCCTAAGAGAGGGCAAGTGAAAGCAGCCATTGTTTCATCCCTTGCCCACTCCATCAAGTCTCTTTTCACTTCACATTCACTCTCCAATTCTCATGGGTTTCCACAGTATTCTACAATGGCTGCTTCCTCTTCTTCATCAGCTCCTACTTCTTCTGCCTCATCCCTTGCCCACTCCATCAAGTCTCTTTTCACTTCACATTCATACGCCAATTCTCATGGGTTTTCACAGTACTCTATAATGGCTGCTTCTTCTTCATCATCGTCTCCTACTTCTGCCTCAGCCCTAACTTCCGGTTCAAGTCGAAACTAGTAGGTGCTGCAGAGCTAGGGACATCATCTTCTACTTCTCTTGCCTCAACCCTCGCTAGAGACTCTGGTGAAAGCTAGTAGGTGTTGCAGAGCAAGGAACGTAGATTGAGATGGTGATCATAACACTAGGAAATTACACAGCACTGCCTAACGCATTTCATTGTTCAAAAGGCACCAGGGCGGCAGAAGATGTGTCCACATTGAAGGAATCGTATATGGCTTAGATGATAAACATGCTTCCTCTGTACAGAGTTGTTCCTAGCTAGATGCCACATTGATGTGTGAGAACTCATGGAATGCAATATTTTGAAGTCATGCAGTGATATCGATCTTTTCACATGCGAATCTGTTATTTACTTTGACAGAATGTTTTGGTAGCTGAAATCCTTCCTGTTATTATATTTGAAATAAAATGACATATTTTACTGTCAAAGATGCTATCACCTTATGCTTCATTCCATCATTTGGTAGCTGTTATAATGCACCAATGGCTCAAGGAGGGCATAAGCTGCAATTATTGGCCCCTTTGGCTCATATTGCATGTTATAAATTGTTTATTTAAATGCAGACAACCCAGCCAGTGAACCTAAAAACATACATATAAAACTTAGTAAATTGTTTAGCACGGTAGAACATTTGATTCACAGTAGTCTTAAATCTCAGAAACTTGTTTTATATTTATTATATCCTCATGCCTTGGTAGCCAATCTCCTTCTTTGTCTTTGCGTAATTTGTTCAGAAAATTGATGTCATCGGCAGCAGGCCATCTCAGGTCAATTTCAAGCATAATATAAGCATGCCTTCTCAGAGCAAGCATAGCACGCAGAGTAGACAAGTAAAGGTCACCATTAAAACTAAATTGTCTATAACACCTAACTGAAAAATAAAATAAAATGTGATAGACACTTAACTGACCATAAAATTAATATCTCAACCATTTTATGTTAATTATTTTTCGCATGACCGCCGTAGATTTTCATTCTAAGGCGTGTTGAAAAGCAATGGATATATATATAAGGTGTGTTGAAAAGAATATATATATATATATAGAGTTAGTTTACAGCGTGAAGAAACACAACCCTCCAATCAAATCATTTCATTTGGCAAGGCCCCAGCACTTCAAAAAAACGAAAAGAAGTGGCTATATCATGATAGTTAGTGCCCTGTACCATAAGGGTAGCATGAACGTAGAGGGTGTCTTCTTTCCCTTGTAAGTTAAATTTGCAAGCATGGATTACTTTTAAAGCATGGGAGCTACGGTTGTCCTAAGTCGGCGTTCGTCTTTCAAGTGTCTTTTGTTTTTGAGTTCCAAGTATTTTGTTACGGGAGATTAAGAAAGGCGAATCTCATTTAGTATTTGATTCGTTGAGTTCGGAGTTCTAAAGTTTCAAGGATATCGTTTGTCCACATTAACAACAGCTTTCAGAGTATATTCAACCATTTATAATTTTAAAAAACTTTAAAATAACTTGAATTACTTTTTATAAAATTTTGGTGGTTAAGTTTTTAAAATTATTTTAAATAATTTATATATTATTTTTAAAGTAAATTCTAGTAATTATATAAATTAAATGGTTCACATAGTATTTATTTAAAAATTATTTTGAATATATTATATTTTATATATTTAATAATATTTTTTTATAAATTTTTAAGTAAATAAATATATTTTAAAAAAAAATATGATTTATTATAATTTATATAATTTTTTTTTTTATAAATTTAAGTAAAATTAAAATGTAAATATGTATTTTTTCCAAAGTGAGTGTCTACTCATATTTATACAAATTTTTCCACATAATTTAGTTAGAAGAATTATTGGTATTGTTAATTTTTCTACGAGTTTAAAATTGGATAATGAAGATTAAAAAAAGAAGATAATGATTAAATGTACTATTTTTTAAATAAAATAATTTAAAACTTTTTTTTTTTTTTAAGTTAAATTTCCTATTGTTATTGTTTTGCAATTAGTAATAACCCAAAGATAGCTAGGTCTAATACATTGCTAGTTTACCTGATCTTTTAATGCAAAGGAACAAAAACAGAGAAGCATGAACCTATGGTTAAGTTATAATGTACATATTCTTCTTGTTATGGCTACTGCTATTCAGATTTTAGTTCTATATAGAAAGATATCCAAAGAAAATGAGGTATTGTTCTTTGCTATAATCTTATTGTGTGTCTACTGTTATTCAATACAACACATAATCTTGCCCACCATCATTGTTGTGATCTTCACTATAATTGTTGTGATCTTCATTGATGCCACAAGATTGCTTTAACCATTCCTCATGTCTCCATAATATCTAGTAGTCAATAATTCAAAATGCTTGTCTATTGTTGCAATGGTCAATTCCAACGTAGACTCAAATTTGTGACAATAGTTGGCTAAAATAATGTCACTTCAATGGTAACCAGGTAAAACAATGCACTGTAACTTACAAGCTACAACAATCAACAAAAACTTTGGCATCAATGGCTGCAAAATCAAAGAATTCAATTCATTCATATCTTGCAAATGTCTTTGGATGAATCATTAAATTTGAATCACAGGTTACATTGTTTAATTCTCTCAAGGTGACGCAACCACAACCTCACTAAAATATTTTTGTTGAAAACCAATAAAATCAACACAGAAATATAGAGCACATACTAGTCATGGTTTATGAGGCAAAAGATACCATACTTTCAATCTTTGAGCTCCACCACTCTAATCTTCCAGATATTTATCCAACTTCCTTGATTCCTGTGCAAGAATAACCTATTTATGACTTCCCAACCCCTATTTCTTCTTGAATTCCCCACCTCCTTTTATCACTCATAGCATATGCTTTGCTATAGGACATGTTGGGGTCAACCCTTGTGGCCTTTATCAAATGCTTCAGTGATCCAGTGACTCTGCATCCATCTCCATCAAGAACAACAACCTTCTTCTTGTACTTCCATATGCATTCGAAGCATGATTCTAAAATCCGTCCACGCTCAAAGGTTCTTTCGTCTACACCAAAAAAGATGGAACTATGCTTAGGCTAATAAATTCAAGCCACGACCATGAGCTCGCCCCCATAATAGATTCTTACTTTTTTGCCACTACATCATATTCCACTACTACCTTGCACCACAGATTCTTGGGCACCCGTATATATATATATATATATATATATATATATATATATATATATATATATATATATATATATATATATATATAATTCGACGGACTAACACCAACAAGCTTAACAAAATTCAGAAAACACACTTTAATGTTCTCAAGTTTGTGTTCTCAAGGTTGTTTAGCTCACAGCCAATGCTTCATGCACTCACCGCAAACATTTCATTTCTTTATATAATTGATGGACAAACACAACAACTATACACTCTCAACAAATATACATAGTCTCTATTTCCCTTGAGTAGGAAGGGGCCAAGGCCCATAACTATACAAGCTATGATACCAACTTAAATTTGCATAAGGCACTCGAAATTATATTCACATCAAAAAAATAATACATTAAAAATACAAGAATTTATGTCTCAATATAGTTAATCTATCTTGGATATGCAGTCTCTTGATTGAGTGAATATCTCAACCAAATACCAATGGAAGAAGTTAATTAGTTGGAGAGAATCTCTCAGCCAACTAGACCTTAACAAACTTCTATACATGGAAAACTTCACAACTAAGACAAATAAAAATTATATTTTCTAATTTTTTTTATTAAAATTTATAAAATATACTCTTAATTACATAACCTAAATCAAATTATTAATCTATGATATATATGAAGAAGCCTTAAATGAAAAAGTTTATGTACCAACTTACACTTACATACCCTAGATTACGTGAGTATATATACTATATAACACGTGGAAAGCCAAACTAAAGGCTTTTTATTGTCATAGAACTAATTGAAAAATCGAAAGGCTATTTTTGAGATGCCAGGTCGTATAACCCAAATTACTTGAATTAAAAAAAATGTCAATTTAGAAAAGAAAATGCACAAAATATTTTCAATTAAAATATAATTATATATTGTATACAAAAAATGCATTAAATTTTTTCGATTAAAAAATAATTATATATTATTATAAAAAGCATTTTGTTGGACAATCAGCATAATATAAAAAAAGATTGTAAAGTATCTGGCCTAATATTCAAATCCCTGCCATATTGGAGCATGCATGATTTCACTTAAAAGTTATTCCATAGGCGTTCGCTGGTTGCATCCACCATCTATTGCCCAGAGATCTTAAAAAACTTAAAAGCATCTTGCGGTAGCTGACAAGTGGTTTCTTTAATGAAGGCAGTAATCTCAGACGACAGCGGCTAATGCCGACAGGTTTCAAATGCCGAAAATATTGAAGTGGTGTGGCCATGATATCTGAAATTGACAAGGACGAGACATAGCCGCTGGACATACCAGTTACGTCGACAGAATTGCCTCGACCAAATGTCTCCGCAGGCGGGTTTGGAAACAAAACTTGTAGGGCCGGGCGGTCCTGCCATTAAAAAAAGGCATCGGTGACTTAACAAGTGGAATCATATTTTAAATATAAAAGATATTATTATTCTATAATGGAAGCATATGATTTTGTTGGTAGCCCAATTTGTTAACAATTGACTTTGAATAAAAATAACATAAATTGTCAAATGAGATAGTGTTGAGTATGGGAAAATACAGACCAGTGATTCTATCTCCTTTTTTCAAAGAAACGTGTTGCCAGTTTTGATCATTTGAATAAATTGCTTGATCCGTTGTAGGCAACCTAGGCTGGTTTGATTAGCTGTCGTACACTCGGCACTCGACACAACGAATAAATTTATCGTTGGATTAGTTGTACCTTTGTAGTCGATCCAACAAATTATATAATTTTTCCCTAGTTAATTGTTCACCATTAAGTTGTGCAATTCACAGCTCCACTCACAGAATCTAAAATCTTTCATAGTACCGTTATATATATATAGTGTGTGCATCCTTTGGACTTGCTCACACATCTTTTCTATGGAGTCTGTGTACAATTCTATGGAGTCTGTGTACATTTAGAATTCGCCAATCTTTTCCACTGAGTTTGTGTAAATTGTGTAAATTGACTTATTTACAAAAATTTTGTAGCATCTTCAGCATGCCAACCCAAGCCAACTCCAAGCACATAAGCATGCCTTCTCGCGGCAGGAATATCCCCAAGAGAGGGCAAGTGAAAGCAGCCATTGTTTCATCCCTTGCCCACTCCATCAAGTCTCTCTTTACATCACATTCATTTTCCAACTCTCATAAGTTTTCACAATACTCTATGATGGCTGTTTCTTCTTCATCATCTCCTATTTCTTCTGCCTCACCCTTAGCTTCGGGTTCAAATCAAAACTAGTGTGTGTTTCAGAGCTAGAGACATCATCTTCTACTTCTCTTGCCTCGGCCATGGCTTTAGATTCTAGTTGAAATTAGTAAGTGTTTCAGAGCAAGGGACATAAAGTGATATGGTGATCATAACATTCGGAAATTACACAGCATTGCCTAAATCATTTCATTGAGCAAAGGGTACCAGGGCTGCAGGATATGTGTCCACATTGAAGGAATCGTAAATGGCTTAGATGATTAAAAAACACGCTTGCTCTCTACAGAACTGTGCCTAGCTAATGCCACATTGACATGTGAGAGACCTCCTGGAGTAGAATATCTTTAAGCAATGCAGTTATATCAATCTTATCACATGCAAGACTGTTATTTACTTTGATAGAACGTTTTTTAAGCCTTAATCCATCCTCTTCTATGTGTAATAAAAGGATATAATGCGTTGCCAATAGATGGTAGCAATTTATTTGGTTGCTGTTATAAGGCGAGGTGGCAAGTTTGTTAGGAAAATTAAAATTGGTTGGAATTTAGTTTTTTTTCTTAAAAAAAGGTGATAGTTAGGTGTTTGAATCTTGTTTTCACGCAGAAATAGATTCAGTACCATTAAAAATTCTTGTGTGGTTAAAATTTTGAAATTTGATCAATATAATCAGAATTTTTAAACCAATTCATTATATTTTTATTAAATTTCTATTATTTTATTGACAAATTTGCAACCACTACGCGCTATGCCCTATTATAATGTAGCAATTTGTCATGAGAGTCCAGATTGCAGGGCATAAAGTTGCGATAGCTGGCCCCTGCCAATCTAGTCAGTGAACCCAAAAAAATAAAATTGATGTAAATTTTTAGCGTTGTAAAACATTGACAGGAACATTCCCAGTAGCCCTAAATCTCAGAAACTTGCACATATTGCACATATTCACCCTTACGCCATGGTAGCCAATCTTCTTCTTTTTCGTTGTGTAAATTCATCTAACCATCAGCATGCCAACTCACACTAATTTCAGGCATAATATAAGCAAGCATATCCCCAAGAGAGAATGGCAAAGTGAAGGCAGCCATTGCCTCTTCCCTTGCCCTCTCCAATTTATGATGGCTTCTTATTTTTCACTGCACAACATTTCTGGTTAGATTTTCAATCTTAAGGTGTATTGCAAAGCAATCGCCATATATTCTTTACAACTAAAGAAACACATTATTCCAATCAAATTATTTCGTTTGTCAAGGCCCCAGCTAACAAATTGTCTATACCATGATATTTATTACCACATGATTAACATGAGCATAGAGGGCGGGATGTGCTCTTCTCCATTTTTTTTTAAATAAAAAGTATTCTCTGTAACCGGCATCCTACAATCCAATCCACTGTTTGTCGCAGTGATATCGCAGCTGAGATTGCAGAGGATTCAAAGAATTCCGTAATCAATTAATTGTTGTTCCCTGGTTCTGAAGTTGCGAGACTTAGAAAACCCGCAATGTAATTTTAGCCCTCTTCATAAATAATTTTTCTGGTGTTATTTCCTTACTCAATTTGTCAAAAATAACGAAATTATATTTTAACGGAATTGTTGTAATAATTGCTTCACAATCCGTTGCTGACTTAGCTTAGTTCGGGTCGATGTGCACAGTGGCCTATTTGTTAGAGTGCTGGCTTACTGCTTTTATCTTCTTATCAGAGTTTTTTCGAAAACGGAAAAAAAACACTGTTCATTGTATAATCAATGAAAGTACAATGTTTCAGAGAAAACATAAATCAACACATAAGAGTTTATAGATTCAACACATACATAAGAAGAGTTTATAGATTCTAGATAGCTTGAGCAAAAAAAATATTGCTTCAATCTCTGTGTTTGTTCTCTATCTTAGCCTAAATTGTCACGCCCCCAAGGTGGTGGTAGTCTTTCAACCGCTCTTGGTGAGGTGCGGCACCATCAAACATTTTCTTTTCGCCAATACTTATGTTCATGGAGTATGCCTAACCATATGTCCTACTTAGTTTGTGTTTCTCAACCAAGTAATTATTATGTTCCTTTATACGAATGAACACCCATACACATTCATTATCATCAGCAATTATATAAAAGAACACATTTGCACAATATAAAGGGAGGGGCAACTCCCTGAACAATGAGTCTGCCGGAATAATATATTATACAATATTTCAATGTTACAAAGCTTTACAAGTATACTTCGAAACACCAAGTTTCATGCTTAGCCAAAATTACAACTTCTCACACCTCCGTGTGATAACCAAGATTTCTTTGCCCAAGCTGGGCGGGCGTGCCCTCACACGAATTGCCTACCGCACTTCACAACCGAACCTTGTGCACGATGGGTGGGCGACTCCACCAAGTCACCAAGACACCCACGACGGTCTCACCAAACTCCATCACGTTATGTTTGCACGCTGGGGGACTTACCAAGTCTCCACCCGCACTCTTCGTCCGAACGACAAGCGCTCCTACCCACGCCCTCGCCTTTCCTTCCAAGCTCTTGCTACCGTGCGGAGCTGCCCAAGGTTGGGCACATTAGAACTGTGCCTTCCCTTCTTGCTACGGCTCACACTTCCCTTCGCACCTCTACTTCTTCAAAAGACTTGCTCGAGTTCGATGTCCAAATGCCTCCACGCATTGCTGTATTTATATGAGTGGAAGGGCGAGTCGAGTTGCCCAAGCCGACTCATCCTCCACATGTTTGAACGCCCCTACTTCATTGCAAATCCTTCCATCATGTCCGTCGGCCTTTGCTAAGCTTGTAGGTCAGCCCGTGGGTTTAGCCCACGCTCCCCACACTATAAACTCCGTCACTCTCTTCTCTAATGCACATTATAACTTGTCCCTCGCACATTTTGGCCGTAGAGCTTCGCACTTCCTTTGTTTACCTTCGCTCGTTCACTAGCAAGCTTCGCACATCGTGCCAGTGGGCATGCCAAGGACCACAGGTCCTTACATCCTCCTCCACCTGAAATCGTTGTCATTCTCAACAACATCCCATCCTGGTATCCATCCACCAAGATCAACAACAACAACTGTGTCATCCTCGATCCATGATATCAACTCCTCCACATACTGCAAACATCCCTGCAACATATGTAGAACTTCCATCTCCATCATGTGTCATCCCATCTTGTGAACTATCATCCTTCCTGCCTTCCTGATGCCAACATTTCTTTGCTACACTGCTAGCCCTCATGACTTGAACTAGTCGGGTGATCAGTCCAACTGTCATGCTCAAATCATAAGAATGTCCATCCTTATGCCTTCACAAGCCTATCTCGGATTCTGCCACATCTTGGATTCACCAAGAATCTCACCCATGCTCAGGTCCACGGAAACTCCATCCCATCTGCAACATGTCATGATGCTTGATGCCAAGCGATCCCTGCACCATCTGTTATACCTGCTCAACCTATTTTAAGGACTCACTGCTATGAGCAACTAACAATGGGCCCCATCTTCTATGTCATCTAAGAAGATCTGGAGGGAGTAGAGCCTGAAGGCTCACCCTCACTAATAATCTCAATCCATCTGTCAGGATTCTCTATCTCCATCCTCTGTAGATAAGTGACCCGATCCTCCTCTCGGACATTCGGCCTCACATAAGCCTCATCATCATCACCATCATCCTCAACCACTTCTAGCCTTCTTGAAAAATCCAAGATACTATCAGAAAGTGTCCTGATGACCAATGGCTGCTCGGTAAGCTTTGTCTCAACCATATACAACCGCTTACTCATATCTTCCTTTCGCTTCTCATCCTCCATTTGCATCACTGCCAACTTACAATTAGGCTTTGTCACTCCAATGGTTAGAACACCAATGGTTACATCTTCCCTTCCATCGTAAATGTACAACCTCTTCAAATGTGGAACAATCATAACATCAATTTTTTTCAAGAATTCCATCCCCAGCATAGCTTCATAGTCATTAATTTGCATTATAGTGAAGTCGACTTTCCCAGTCCACTCACCTAGTGTTGTGTCCACCTTTTCAGCTACACCAAGAACACAATCAGGAGGAGAATTCAGTGTATTATTTGTGCCTTCACCGGTACAAATTTCAGCCCAATCCTTCTCGCAGTATCTTCACTCATGAAGTTGTGAGTAGCCCCACTATCCACCATAGTGAGTATATCAGCACCCCCAATCTTCATCCGAACATACTCCAAACTGTTCCTCTCAGGATCTCTCCGAAAGATCACCTCTGTAGCAGCAACAACACCAAGTATCTGCATCATCCCCACAGAAGCTTCTTCATTCTTCGTATTAGATTGTGTAATAGCAGCCACTTTCGGTCTAGAAGGACAATTCTTCACCGCATGTGGTTCAACACATATCCAACACTTCAAGGCTTTCTTCGTCTTTGAATTATCATCCGATTTCGAAGCATCATCCTTCTTCTTCTCTTTCGGTTTATCGCGATCTCATCTCTAGCTTCATCAAGAGATTTCTGCAAGTTCACGATCTCTTCCAGACCCTGATCTCTTGCCTCTTCAATCTCCTTGACCTTCACTTCAAGTTGTATACACATAAGATCAGTGTACTCGTGTTGAGTCCGGAGTTCATCGAGCTCTTCCCTCACCTTCGAATTAGCTTCTTGATCCTTCTCGACCAAGTCCATCTTAGTCCAGTAAGCCTATAAGTCCTCCATCCTTTCCAACACCTTTTCAATGAATGCCATAGTAGCATCCTTCGCACTATGACTAGACCCAACCTAAGATTCACCTGCCATTGCTAACAGTTTCTTTCTTTGCGATCTAGTTTCAACCATCCAAAAGCTTCACGAAGTTGTCTGCAACCTGAACCAGCCCTTGTTTCACTTGTATGTGAAACAACTTCCTTCGCCTGCAAGTACCTGCTTCACTGTCACCAACTTCCAAGTGTATGCACACTTGCTACACTTAGCTTCCTGCAAAACTCCTCCAAGTCCTCAGACTAGATCTGATACCAACTTCACTTCAGTGGAGTTGTGTAGCAGCTTCAACCTTCAATGCCCGAATCAGCTGCTCTGATACTAACTGTCACGCCCTTAGGTCAGCGGTAGTATTTCAACCGCTCTTGGCGAGGTGCGGCACCACCGAACACTTTCTTTTCACCAATACTTATGTTCATGGACTACGCCTAACCATATGTCCTACTTAGTTTGTGTTTCTCAACCAAGTAATTATTATGTTCCTTTATACTAATGAACACCAATACACAGTCATTATCATCAACAATTATACAAAAGAACACAATTGCACAGTATAGAGGGAGGGGCAACTCCTTGAACAATGAGTCTACCCGAATAATATATTATACAATCTTTCAATGTTACAAAGCTTTACAAGTATACTTGGAAACACCAAGTTTCATACTTAGCCAAAATTGCAACTTCTCACACCTCCGTGTGATAACTAAGATTTCTTTACCCAAGCTGGGCGGGCGCGCCCTCACACGAGCTGCCTACCACACTTCACAACCGAACCTTGTGCACAATCGGCGGGCGACTCCAACAAGTCACCAAGACACCCTTGTTTCCCCTTTGCACGGCAGTCTCACCAAACTCCATCGCGTTATGTTTGCATGTTGGGCAACTTCACCAAGTCTCTACCCGCGCTCTTCGTCCGAACAACGAGCGCTCCTACCCACACCCTCACCTTTACTTCCAAGCTCGTGCTACCGTGCGGAGCTGCCCAAGGTTGGGCGCATTAGAATTGAGCCTTCCCTTCTTGCTGCGGCGCGCACTTCCCTTCGCACCTCTACTTCTTCGAAAGACTTGCTCGAGTTCGATGTCCAAATGCCTCCACGCATTGCTATATTTATATGAGTGGAAGGGCGAGTCGAGCTGCCCAATCCAACTCGTCCTCCACATGTTTGAACGCCCCTACTTCATCACAAATCCTTCCATCATGTCCATCGGCCTTTGCTAAGCTTGTAGGTCTGCCCGTGGGTTGAGCCCACGCTCTCCACGCTATAAACTCCGTCACTCTCTCCTCTAATGCGCATTGTAACTTGTCCCTCACACATTTGGCCGTAGAGCTTCGCACTTCCTTTGTTTACCTTCGCTCGTTCACTAACAAGCTTCGCACATCGTGCCGATGGGCGTGCGAAGGACCGCAGGTCCTTACATAAATAGTTGAGCAAAACACAGAGGATGCACATATAATATGTGCAGTCTAAGATCCAAATTCAAAGCTTGTAGACTGACCATGTCAGTGATATCCATCATATCAGATAAGAAGTTGGGAGCACAGATTTGTCAATGAAACAGAGTGGGAGATGGAGCTTGCTGAGAGAAATAAACTTGATCTCAATGATAATCCTCTGTATCTAATACAGTCTTAAGAGAGACAGTCCTATAAAATAACAGAGGAGGCAGATACAAAAAGAAAACAGAGTTTTGTAGATGGTGTCTTTGGTTAGCATTTGGATCATAAAATTTCCTATCCCATGCAGTGAGCCAGAGTCAAAAAAACTGGAAAACAATTCTTGCATACTCTGAAATCTTCTTTGGATAGTTGATCTGCGTCTCCATTTTGGATCCGACAGATATGTGAAATAGTGATAGAGTGAAACTCTTTGATCAAACACTGAATTCTACATTTCCAGGCATCAAGATTTAGAGAGTTGAGAGAGCCTTTGTCGTTTGCCCAGTCAACAAATTTGGAGTCTCCAAAAATTGAAAGATCTGTGAGGCGAAGCCAAAAAGCACAGTACAGAACTCCCCAGAGTGTAAGTAATTCAACTCTAGTGTTGGATCCTTTGCAAAGTGCCGGTGGAATATGTAAAAAGTCCCAGGCCCAAGATAAGATGGATGGCCATTTGAACATTTAGGAACAGGGGGCGGGTTGGTAGAGTGTTCTAAATAGAAAGAGATAATTTTGCAGCTAGAGAGTCAGATGTCGGGCAACACATGGTAAAAAATGAAAGCATTTTTCCTCGGCCAAATGCCCCAGATGATGAAAAAGGCCAGAATGCAATGAAAGTGGTGTTCCGCAGTCCTACTACTAAAACAGAGACAATATTAAAACGATACCCAAACCGTAGGTGAGTTAATCCGATAGTCGGGGAATTAATCAGATATAGTTGGTAGAAATTCAGTTTAAGGGGATCTATACAAAGTAATTAAATAATAGATGAAGATGTCAATGCTTTTATGTTTTATCATGCTTTTTTTGGAAGTTTTTGTTAAATTTCATAAAATGAGTTTGTCTTTATTTAATTTTGTATTTTAAAAAATGAGTTAAGGAAATTACGTTTTTTTTAATTACAATTATCATTTAAAAAAATTCCATATATGAGTTCTTGTATTTAAGATCTTATATTTAAAATTCAATCTCTTGCTTAACTAAATAAAATTAAAATTAAAAATATATTACGTTTATATTAGAATTTTTGAAAGTTAATATATAATTTTTTAAAAAAATTGGATCTAAATTTATTAAAAAATAAAATAAAGTGCTCAATAATTGTTTCTAAAACACCTTTAACAGGGATATACTAAGAAGATGCACTACCTTCATGGAGATATATTTGTGCGCTGATTCAAGAGATTCTTTCTATACATCATTACATCTAATAAGTTAAAAGTTTAAGTTTCTTTTTTGTTTTTTCATTCATGATATTCGATCCTTTTACATGTAATAATTTAAAAGAGCACTCTTTTTTTTCTTTCTTTTACATTTTAGACATGAATTAGATGTAGATTTTCCACATTTACCTAAAGCCCACTCTCCAAAGAGTTGCATATTTGTATCCATGTATCATATGTCAATTTACCAAAGATCTAAAAAGCATAAAAAAAAAAAAAAATTAAAATATTACATTTCTAAACTCTAGATATTTCCATTAAAAAATCCTTGGGATATAAAAAAAATCAATAAATCAATTTCAAGTTGTTTGACACATATTTTCACCTTCTCTAGTCCATATACCTCTATACATTTATCTAAACTAGAAACAACTTAAATAAATATCAAAGTTTTACCTTGGAAAGTTCTTGAAGGGTTCTAGTCAAGTCCCTCCCTCCCATTTACCTTCTTTTTTTGCTAATTTTAAAGCTTCTTCCTAGACATTTCTCGGAAATGGTGAATGAATACATGGTTAACAATTCTTCATTTTTCATTATTTTTAAGCAGTTAAATGGTTAGCTACATGTTCATTATTTTTATATAAATGCACCTAATTGGGCCCTCGGATCTCTTTTCTATTATTTATCCCATCTACATATTTTAATGAAGATAGCTAATTAGAAGAAAATTCTAATTTCCAAGGCACATTTTGGTGTATAAATGATCTTGAATCCCCATGCTCTATCTCCAACAATTTTTTGAAACCCTGTTGTGTTACCCCTCTTGTAAATGTCACTATGAATTGTAATTCATGTAAATATTGTGGAAATGTAAATAATGACTAGTCTGAGAAATGAAAACGGATTCAAAGGTCTGAGGAGCAGGAGTTATTGATGTTAAGTGTAAACCCAAACCATTTCATTATTTTACTACTTATTTCCTTGATGAATTAATTGAAGTGGTAGTGTAAGCATTGAAGAAAAGTACGGGTTGTATGTAGTAAAGGACAAAAATCCTCTATAATCTCGATCAGATTGGGGCTATTGTACCTGTTTCCCGTAGGCAGTGCTTGGCTACAAAAACTACGCCAGGAAACCAACTTAACTAGCCTTTACATTCAAGCTGGCCCTTGAACCAGAGGGGGCTCCCTCAGGTGTTACGAGGCTTTGTTTAACGCTATTCACCTGTCACTGAACAACAACCTTTGAAGCACAATGGCCAGATTTATGGTTTTAATTGGGGGTGGTTGGCGATCAATGACAATCCCTATCCATGATTAAAGGCCTCTCTCACAGGGTCCCTTCAGAATTTGTCAGCTTCCAACCTGACAAAATAACTTTGCCTTTCAAGGATTATGATAGAAGAATGTAAGGAGATTCTTAATAATTAAGCAATCAGACAGACTTCTTAACAACTAGGGAAATTTGGATGCGTGTAGAATATTTCTACAACCCAAGAAAATATATTCAAAGGAAACTGAAGGCCAAACTGAAAACAATTCTAAGAGGAGCTATTTCGGATAGATAGTCCAATAAGCTAATATCTTTTAATGGCTATTAGAAGGCATAAAGCAAAAACCAGTCAAAGAGGAGTTGTCTTCGACAAACAGTCCAATAAGATAATCTTTTTCTAAAGGTTATGATTTTACAGGGGATTTTAGAGATATTAAGACTTAATCTACACTTACCCACACCTTCATATAAATGCTTTGAACATGTATAGAAATAAGATATGAAACACTAGAAATACATACTAGAAAACACAAAATTATGTCAAACTAGAGCCGGAAGGCTTTCATTAGAAATACTATAATAGAAGCTATTACAAAGTGAAGAGCCTTGGCATCAAAAGCCCACATATATTACTCCAATTGATGAAGTATTTATACTTTTTCTTCACAAAATATCTTGATAAAAATATCAAGAGCTATTACAAATATCTAAAAACTGTATTACAAAAATAGAACACAAATAAAGGTAAATAAAACTATTTGAAGAGTTCTAGTACTATCCTTGAGGATTTCTATTGATAAAGAAGAGAAATTCAAATTTGATTGAAACTCATATTTGATGAGGTGGCCTCCAAGTCACTAACTATCTTTGAGCTTTTTCCTCTCGACATTATGAAAAATAGGGTCCTATAATACCTTTGTTTCTCCCAAACCATAACGTCTGTTAGAAAACAAAGAGAGGTTTTTATAAATGATGATGTTGGCAACACAAACCTCTTTCATTTTTTTTAAATTCATTTCCACCTGCTTGGAAACCGCATTTGAAAACACTGGCTAAAAACAAAAAGATTCAGGAAAACATGCCTACAAAGATTCATCTGAGTATCCAAAAATATAACCTCTCTTACAAAACTGAGAGAGGTTTTTGTAAATTAGAATTTGAGGAACAACAACCTCCTCTAGTTTACCACAATTCATTTCTGATTATCCACAATATGCTCTACAAAAAGGTGGCTTAAACAGGAAATTTCTGGAAAATATGCCTTTAAATAATCATTAACATCTCCCAAATCATAACAGCTGTTAGAAAACTTGGAGAGGTTTTTGTACATGAGGATGTTATCAACAAAAAAAAAATTCTGTTTCTGAAAATTAGTTCTCAGTTGTTTCTAAACCATATTTGAATTTACTTTATTACATCATTTAATCATGTTTAAGTGCATGATTAACTAAATCAACTAGCTAATGAAACTTAAATTTACATTTTGAGGGCACATTTACTCTTGCAGGCCCATTTATTATTTCTAAACTACTAAAATCAACACTAAAGAAAAAGAGGGGGAAGGCATCGATGATGGTATCCAGAGCAAGACACTCGATATAAAGGAGGATGAACATGGTTATGCAAAGCATACAAAGAGAGCGAACACTCTTAGTAGCACAAAAAGGAGAATTGTGGAAGAACATGTTGGAAAAGGTCAAAATCACAGTCACTACATAGGCTTGGAAGAATGCTAAGGAGCATGGTGTGAAGATGAAGTTGTGGTGTTGAGAAGGTGGAGTCAATGGACTCTAGACTCTTGCTTAGCAAGTGGAGACATCATGTGCTCTGGGATTTCTCGTGGTACTTTTACAGGTGGAGACCTCAATGAGGGTGGAATCTGGATTCTCATGAAACCTATCAAGTGGAGGCATGGTGTGCTAATGCACATATGGTTAAGTTCTAATGCACATAATATTCTTGTTCTAGATACTACTATTTAGATTTCAGTTATGTGCTAAATTATGATAATTGAAAACAGATTTGGAAGAAATGGACCCAAAACCTGAAATAGAATACAAAGAATAAAAGAAAATCAAAATTCACTAGCATTCGCTAGCCAAAATCCTTAACATTCAGAAAAAAATGGAAGAATCTTTGGATAGAATGTTGTGTGTGGAATGGCGGGCGCCCATGACTACCCACTAACATGGAGAGAGGCGAAAAACCAAAGTCACCCATAGCAAGTGTGTTTAACCGAATGGGTGTCCTACAAGCGAGCCACCCATAGCGGGAAAACAGGCGCAAAGGCCCTTTAGCGGACTCGACGGATTTATAAATCAAACAAGTAAAACTTTTGAATTCTGAAAGGAAGGTCGTAAGTGGTATTTCGGGCGGGCCTTGAGCAGTGAGCGGTATTGGACGGGCTCTGCTCGATTCCATACATTGACTGACGCGTGGCACAACGGAGAAGAGAGGAAACTGCTCTTTTGGGCGGTTAAACCCCGTGTAAGTTATGTGCTCGAAATGGACTGTCATCCATCGGATTAGTGGCCACGGATCAACTGCTAGGATCTGATCGATGGATCGGCGATCGGCATGACCAAAGGGAAGACCCCTGGGCCAATGTGATAGCGATATGTGACGTGCGATATCAACCGTCAGATCGGGAAAGGAATGGACGGTCCAGATTTAATCGGCGATTGGTGATCAGCGATCCTCGGTGCCAGGGCCGATACGATTGCGATTGCGATAAGCGATTAAGGGCCGGACCCAATGGGAATTATAAGCCTGATTACATAATATTTGAAATTCAAAAATTCGGATTTTCAATGTATTTCCTGTGTAAATGGGTTTTTGGCCATTTGGCCATGCGACGATGCGATTGCAATATTACAATGGATGGCGGACCCGAAAGGTATTATAGACCCTATTTCATAACTTTTGAAGTCCAGATTTACGGGATTTCTTTATATTTCCTGTGTATTGAGGTTTTTAGACCTCCCGCCTAAGTGATAGCGATAAGCGATATTTGGACGGACCCGATAGGTTTATAGGGCCGATTCCATAATATTTGAAGTCCGGGCTAAAGGCCCATGATGTGTTTTGCGTGTGTTTCCTATGTATTTCTGTTATTTGGTTGACATGGCTAGAGGAAGGCAAAACTATTGGGTTTTCCTGCCTGCCTATTCTTTTCCATTTGTAAACAAATTCTTGTGAGGAAACAGTCGGGTTCTTCAATGATGGAGGATTGTAACCGATGCATGATAAAAACACAGAGAGCACAAGTGCTGAAGGGAGCTGAAGGTTGCCAAGGGAGTTGGAGGACTGAAAGAGGTCGTTGGAAGGTTTCCGAGGGTCGCTTGGAGGTCAAGCAGACTACAGAGGCATGCAGAGGCCGAGAGAGAGAGCTCAGAGAAGCCAGAGCCGAAGAGCCAGAGCTAGAGCTAGAGCCAGAGCCAGAGCTAGAGCTAGAGCCATGAGCTAGAGCCGAAGAGCTAGAGCCAAAGCGAGAGCCAAAGCCAGAGCCAGAGCCAAGAGCTAATAGAGCCAGAGCCAGAGCTAGAGCCAGAGCCAGAGCCGAAGCTAGAAAGCTGGAGAGCTTCAGAGCCAGGGATAAGATGGTGTCCTAAGCCCATTGTGTTCAGTGTAAACCAGTGGAGTTGAGTGTGGAGCTTGTAAAAGAACTTTTCCATAATCCCATAGAGCCTAGTCGAGTTGACTAGAGCTCCAGGACACGTAGCCCAAGAGTTTTGGGTCAACTCCATATTATATTACTGTTATGTGTGATTGCTTGTTTTTGCGTTGTATTTGTTGCTTTATTTGTTGTTATATGTTTTATATCAGTTCAAGAAAATATACTTAAGGCACATAAACAGTTTAAAGACAAACACAAGCATACACCTATTTTCAAGCACTTTTTAATTCTGCAATTGGTTAATCATAAGGTCTTGGGAATATATAAGCTTTGAAAGTGGGAGCGGTTCTTGTAATCTTAACAAGAAGCCTTTAGTGCCCCATTTTCAGATCAGGCGGTATCAGAGCTTAAGATTGGTTAACCCCACCTTCAAAGAAGGTTACATCAGAATGCTTGATTGACATTAAGCAAAGATTGCTTGTCTAAAAGGTGTTTAAACAGTGAGGGGTTGATTGTATGCTTGTTGCAGACTGACTACTGTTTGAGTTTGCAGAGGTGAAGGGAAAGCTAATGATAGCTCAGTCCAGGAAGGAAAAGAAGGAAGAAGGGTTGAAGGCATTCTTCTATCCCAAGGGACCTGTAGGCAATCCTTGAAGCACAAGAGGTTTGTTGCAAAAGGTTGCTGAATAAGCTCTTTATTAATATTGTTTGAAGTTCTTTTGTTCATTGGCATAATGACAACTTCTACAATTGAGTCCTCAAATTCCTCCTTCATCACAAGATTCTTTGATGAAGACATGAAGCAAGACTTTTCCACCATGATGGATATGGTGAGAGAAATGTATGAGGATGGAAGGAAGAGCATCATACTTAGAGAGCAGTTAAATTCCATGGAGGAAGAGAAGCAATTGCTTTCTGACAAATTGCAGGAAATGGAGAGGAAACTTCATATTGCAAATATGAAACTGAAAATGATGCATGAGTTGGAGACACAACTCTTTGTTACCAAAGAAGCCCTAGTCAAGTATCAGCTTGAAGAAGAGGTAAACCATTCTTGTTTGTCTTCAAATTCATCTAATAATGCTTATATTGGTTCTTTTGAAAAGCATACCAGAGGCATAGGTTCCAAGCTAATGTCCAAGATGGGATATGAAGGAAAAGGCTTGGGTAAACATGCACAGGGTATTGTTGAACCAATAATGATTGAGGAAAGACCTAAGTATTTGGGTCTTGGCTATGGACAGTCTTATGGAGGTAGTTCTAAAGATGCCATGAAGGCCATTGAAACAGCTCCAAGAAGGAGTTGCATTGCAGGTCTTCTACCTCAAAAGTGTGAAGATTGTATTCAGGAGGAATGCAATAGCTTGAAACATCATTTGCAGGATGCAGGTGTTCAAAAGCACACACTTGAACCAGATAGTTGTGGAAACTCTAATAGCCTTGAAGATATCGATGGTGTTCCAAAGGGAGCCACTTCTTCATTTGCTTCACCTCCTTACGAAGGCAATAAAGGTGAAAGAGAAAGGTATAAATATTCCTTTTGATTATGTTAAGCATGATAAATTTCCATATAAGTATGGGAAAAGAATTGCATGTTCCTTTTGTGGTTTGGATAACCATAATGTTTCTAGATGTTGGAAGAGAATGGCCACATACAGGGAATTTTTGAAGGAAAGGAAGCACGAAGCCAAAGGTCCATTGGACAAGGAAAATCATGCTGTCAAGAGGATGCACATGTGTTACACTTACTGCCATAAGCAAGGACATCTTGCTGAAAAGTGTTGGACTGTGAATCTAGCAATGCTTCCACAAAAGCTGAAGAAGGTGGAAAGAGAAGATGGCAAAAATGGAAAGGAAGTTTCCATGGATGATGTGTTTCAGGATGATTCACATGTTGATGCTGATGTGCAGACAAAGGGAAGACCTTTGAAATGGATTGGTAAGAGATGGTTAGAATTCTTATCCAATTAAGCTTGCATGTCTATTGATGCATCTATTTGCATTGCTTTTTTAATGGAATGCAAGTTGCAGATTTTTACCAAGATGGTGAATGGAAAAAGGTTGAGTAGGAGACTTGCTGCAACATTATGTTCATTTCAGCTTTGAAAGTACAGTGTGCTTAAGCAAAAGTTGAAGGATGAAATGCATGCATGAGAATGTTGTGCATGAACACAGGGATGTTGATGATTTCCTTGTTTTTGAACATGTGTGTGTGATTAACTTGAAGGGTTGATTGTTTTGACATGCATGTGATGTAGTGTTGACTTGGGAGAAGTTAACTTGGTCTCCAAGATGGAGATAATGATGAAGTGATTCATCTTTTGAAAAAAAGTCCTAATGGTCTTTTTCTACATGCTTGACTTGAAGGGTCATTTGTTTTAAAGGCATGTTTTGTGGGCTTGGTATCTAGTCCATCATTTGTATGCAGATGTAAGACATGGAGGTGTTCACAAGATGTGAAATTTGTTTCTTTTGTTGAAGCAGGAGTTTAAGCCATCTAGTTGTTGTCTATATTTCTGTTGTTGTTAACAGTTGTTGTTGACAGCTTATCAAATAGGTACAAATGAAAATTTTGTGGAGCAGATGTACTTCATATTTGTTTGAGCCACCTTGGATCAATGATCAAGGAATAGAAGTTCAAACTACCTTATTTGACCATCTCAACAGGAGTTCTGCATGAAGTCAAGGAGGAAACTAGTTCTTCGCAGGAAGACCAGCACATCCAGGAAGGAGGGTGGTTAAAGGCTTTGGTTTAGAGGCACTATGCAAGGCAAGTGTATGGAGGCTGAAAGAAGAGGGTGTTGTTACTCTCATTTACTGTTCAGATTAGTATATCAGTCTTTTGGAGACCAAAAGTTATTTTAGTGGGAAGGTGTGATCCAAAATGGATCTAAGATAGACTTCTAAGTATAAAGTGTTTCGCATAGAGGAAAATGAAAGTCAAAGGATGCTCTTGGAAATAGGCCCCATTGCGTAGATCTTTTCATTCTGAATCTACTGCAACTTGAATGGGCTAAAATGGACTTCGGATGAAGAAGTTATCGCAAAAGGAAGTTTGCCTTTGTCCTTTGAAAATGAGGCAAATTCTTATATAAATGGGACTTAAGGGAAAAATGTGTTCTTTTACATAAAAACCCTTAGAACCCATCGCATCACAATAAACAAAGGGAAAACAGGCGCAAAGGCCCTTCAGCAGACCTGATGGATTTATAAATCAAATAAGTAAAACTTTTGAATTCCGAAAGGAAGGCCGTAAGTGGTATTTCAGGCAGGCCTCGAGTAGTAAGCGATATTAGACGGGCTCTGCCTGATTCCATACATTGACTGACGCGTGGCACAACGGAGAAGAGAGGAAACTGCTCTTTTGGGCAGTTAAACCCTGTGTAAGTTATGCGCCTGAAATGGACTATTAGCCGTTGGATTAGCGGCCGCGGATCAACGATTAGGATCTGATCGGCGGATCAGCAATCGGCATGACCAAAGGGAAGACCCCCAGGCCAATGCGATAGCGATATGCGACATGCGATATCCACCGTCGGATTGGGAAAGGAATGGATGGTCCAAATTTAATTGGAGATCGACGATCGGCGATCCCTGATGCCAGGGCCGATACGATTGCGATTTTGATAAGCAATTAAGGGCTGGACTCGATGGGAATTATAAGCTCTAGAAATTTGGATTTTCAATGTATTTCCCATGTAAATGGGTTTTTTGCCATTTGGCCATACAAGGATGTGATTGCGATATTACAATGGATGGTGGACCCAAAAGGGATTATAGACCCGATTTCATAACTTTTGAAGTCCGGATTTATGGGATTTCTTTATATTTCTTGTGTATTGAGGTTTCTAGACCTCTCGCCTAAGCGATAGCGATAAGCAATATTTGGACGGACCCGATAAGTTTATAGGGCCAATTCCATAATATTTGAAGTTCGGGCTAAAGGCCCATGATGTGTTTAGCATGTGTTTCCTATGTATTTCCGTTATTTGGTTGACACGGCCAGAGGAAGGAAAAATGATCGGGTTTTCCTACCTGCCTGTTCTTTTCCATTTGTAAACAGATTCTTGTGAGGAAACAGTCGAGTTCTTCAATTATGGAGGAATGTAATCGAAACATGATAAAAACACAGAGATCACAAGTGTTGAAGGGAGCTGAAGGTTGCCGAGGGAGCTGGAGGATTGAAAGAGGTCATTGGAAGGTTGCCGAGGGTCGCTTGGAGGTCAAGCAGACCACAGAGGCATGCATAGGCCGAGAGAGAGAGCTCAGAGAAGCCAGAGCCGAAGAGCCAGATCCAAAGTGAGAGCCAAAGCCACGAGCCAGAGCCAAAGAGCCAGAGCTAGAGCCAGAGCCAGAGCTAGAGCTAGAGCCAGAGCCACGAGGCAGAGCCAAGAGCTAGAACCAGAGCCAGAGTCAGAGCCAGATCCGAGAGCCAAAGCCAAAAAAACAGAGAGCTTCAGAGCCAGGGATAATATGGTGTCCTAAGCCCATTGTGTTCAGTGTAAACTAGTGGAGTTGAGCGTGGAGCTTGTAAAAGGACTTTGCCATAATCCGAGAGAGCCTAGTTGAGTTGACTAGAGCTCAAGGAGACATAGCCCAAGAGTTTTGGGTGAACTCCATATTATATTGTTGTTATGTGATTGCTTGTTGTTGCATTGTATTTGCTGCTTTATTTGTTGTTATATGTCTTATATCAGTTCAAGCAAATAAACTTAAGGCACATAAACAGTTTAAAGACAAACACAATCATACACCTATTTTCAAGCACTTTTTAATTCCGCAATTGGTTAATCATAAGGTCTTAGGAATATATAAGCTTTGGAAGTGGGAGAGGTTCTTGTAAGCTTGACAAGAAGCCTTTAGTGCCCCATTTTTAGATCATTAATTTTCTAAATTATCAAGGGGAAGAGAGTTAAAAGGAATAATTTGTTGCAATACCTTTCTTTTCTTCATCTATACCATTGAATAGTATAGAGGATTTATTAATGTTTACATCGATCCTTGTTGCTTGGTATATAGGTCTAAAGTTTCCCTCAAAATTTTGTTTCTCTTTGATTCCTTACTTTAAATAGGATTACATCATTGACAAATAGTATATGTGTCGGGGATATTGAAATCCATATTCTTATTCCTTTGATGGAACCTTCTCTTTTGTATGTTGAAATTACCTTGTTCAAGCCATTTTCCACCAACAAAAATAGGAATGGGGACATAAAATGATGTTGTCTTAACCCTCTCAAGGCATAAAAGAAGCTAAAGGTTGATCCATCGATTAATACAACAAATGAGGTTCAAGACAAAAACCCCATGATCCATGAATTCCAATGTGTATGAGGATTAACCTTAAGTACATCCAATTAACCTTATCAAATGTTTGGTGAAATCAAGTTTCTTTACCACGGTTGATAACTTCTTTACCTTGTTTGAGTGTAACCTCTTAGGTTTTTCCCATAGTCATATGTATTTTTGAAACCTAAATTGATTCCCTAAAATACAAACATTTTGTATTGTCTCTCTCCATCTTCAACCCCAATATGGTGAAATGAGGACTCTTCTCTTTCCTCTGAGAAGTTTGCAAAAATCCTTACTCTCTCTTCTAGTAACTCCCCATATTCTTCAATGAGTTTTTGGGAATTTATTTCACAAACTTCTTTCGATTGTCCTTGTTTAATTATACCTATTTTATAGTATGAGTTCTTGCTAAAAATATACTAAATCTATCTCTATGGTGATGCATACAATCCAATGAGGATTTTTTTTCTTGATAAATAATTGATGGCCTTATATGTGGTCTTTCACACATCCCTAGCAACAATACAAGAAAGTATTGGGCTAATGAATTTTTAAAATAATATTGAACTCCTCATCTTGACTTTAATTTTTCAACTGAGGAACATGTTACTTTGATAAGGTATTGTGCATCCTATGTGCAAACCACACTAGCACAATATGATGTAAGGATTTTAATGCTAACTTGAATATTGTTATCCCATTCATGACTATCACTCCCTTTCTTAAGGGAAGCAAAGGAGGTTATTATAATCACTATGTTTAGTGTAACATAGACATTTGTAAAGAGTAATCGCATGTGTCATAGCATAAAAATTCTCCTCTTCATCATATTACTTGGTGGACTATAAGACCCTATTCATGGCTATCTATCTACTAGGAATGAGTGATGGTAATTGTAGGAATGTAGGAACTATTATAATAGAAAGGAGGATGCCCAATCATAGCTTCTAATATCTTGTTCTTTCAACCTCGGAGGATGGTGGTTCTACGCTCTTTATACCGCAAATTAAGATCATCAAGAGTAAAGGGAAGTGAGATTATTTTCCATTATCCTTAAGGGGATGGGGGGCTCCACAATTAAAAAAGGATGCCACTGAGTTATCACCTTAGAAGTCATGAGATAAGATAAGATGTTAAGCATTAAAAGGAAGGTTACAATAGAAATAAACAAAAAGTGAATGTGCATAATTAAATTGATTGGAAATGGCATGCCATAAAGTAAACTTAATTAATATTATTGTAAAAATAGAAGTGAATCATCTAATGGTGAAGTGACATGAGCATTTATTGAAACTATTGAAGTGACATGTAATAAAATTGCTATAGGAAACTATGAACTACTTGCAGGAAAAATACATAACAACATATAATGTTAAAACCAACTAAAACCTATTATAAAAATGAATTATAATAGGAAATACCTTGAGTGGGCCCTACTCAAGGTCTCTATAGGGAACCTAAAAGAAACCATTAAGCACTTAAAATTTAACAATTTTTTTTTACAATTTACATTTAAATTTCCATAGGTTGTCATGGTTTTCATTTAGGAGTATTAATAACCAAAAGATAACCAGGACTGGCACAAAATATTAGCTTACCTGATCCTTTAATGCAAAGGAACAAATGTTGAGAAGCATGAACCTATGGTTAAGTTCTAATGCACATATACTTCTTGTTTTGACTAGTGTTATTCAGATTTTAGTTCTATGCAAATATATTCAAAGAAAATAGGTGTTGTCCTTTGCTAATGCAAGCTTGGATAAGTGAAAACAATTTTTGAAGGAATAGACCCAAAATATGGAATAAAATATACATAGTGAAATGAAATCAAACTCCATTAGCATTCCCTGCCTTAAAATTCGACAATGTTGGTGTACATGCACATTAACATAGCATAAAGCACACTTAGCTTTAGTTGGCTTTAACTATATTTAATTAGCTTTAGTTAAATTTAGTGCTTGCATGCAGTTAAGCTTAACTTAGTTGTTTTATGTATTGATTCTTTCATCATTATTGAATATACATGATTCATTCCCTCTTTCAAATTTTCTCAATACTTGCAAGTTTATGCAATTATTCTCCAGTTAGGTCCTTACCTATGTAAGCTCTAATAATTTAACATGGTATCAGAGCGGCGGGGGGCTTGGAGAAGGTGCATGAATAATTTTTTGCAGGTTTGAAGATCAAAGAATTGGAAACTACCAGGAGATTGAAAGTGTTGGAATTTTCCACAAATTGAAAGTGGAAAAATTGTCAGAGAATTGAATTGGTGAAAGAATGGAATTCCTAAATTCCACCATTTTCACTTCCTGCAATTACTATGAGTGGAAGCCAATGATTTTGCTTTATCTTAGGAGAAAAGCTTTGTACCAAATAGTCATGGGAATTGAGACAAAATCAATGTCAGGGGATGAGAATTTGGATTAGCTTAACAAATCTGACATGGCTTATGGAAGATTGTGTTTATTTGTCTCATTATATTCTTTCTCATATCATAGATATTGAATCGCCACATGAAATCTAGACTACATTGAAAGGATTATATGATGGTGAAGATGATCTATAAGAGCACCATTTGGAGACAGACAACTCAATCTATCATAGTAGTCGTGAAATCAATGAAGACTTCAACAAGGAGGAAAAATATTCTCAAGACGGTGTTGCACATGAAGACTCTGCTTCTTTTGTTTATGATGAAGTTGTTATATATGTGCATTTTATCTTATTTAATAATGAAGATATTGCACATGAGGAAATATCTTCCTCCTCTAGTGATGAAGACTCTGCTACAAATGGAGATACTTCTTTCGGAAACATAGAAGAGGACTTTGATTCCTCTACTGTTGATGATATTGAATATACAGTTCTGACAAGGCCTCAATTTGATGATGCCCTACATGCACTCTTAGCCACAAAACCATGCATGCATCTATAACACCATGCATGCACATGCATGTATCCACGAAGGTATCCCTAAAGCCATGCATGCATCCCTAGAGATAGGCATGCCCATGCTTGCATTTACAACCCATGCTTGCATTTATGGTACATGCATCTCATTATAAAACACATGCTCAAATTGTAGGGAATCTCTATTAGCATGCAACCATGGATAAGGAGAATCAATCCTTGATCCAAACATGGGAGTTAATACCTATTCTTCCAAAAAGGAAGCTTGTTCCTCCAGATCCATTTACAAAGAAGGGGTCTACTTCCTACTATATACTTAGTTTGGGATCCAACCCCATTTGTTGGTCAAGAAAGAAGCATATTGTCATTTCTTTATCATCAACAGAGGCCAAGTACAAAGGAGCAATCAATATTGCCATTCAAGTCATTTGGCTGAAACATTTCCTTTCCAAACTTGGTATCATTGTCCATAATTCGACTGTCATATGGTACAACATTCAAAGTACACTGAAGTTTTGTAAAGATCTAATGTAATGGCAGCGAACCAAACATATCAAGGTCCACATGCACTACATCAAATAATTGATTCATGATGGGACCATCGATCTGCTATTGTCCTAGTTCTGAGGAGACTGCCAACATCTTCACCAAGACTTTTACTGAGCATAATTTTCACTTTTTGTGGGATCGTCTTGGGGTGAAGGACACAACTGCCTAGAAGTTGTCTTTTCTTTTTAGTTTTGCATTGTATTTTGGGGGGGGTTTTGCTCCAACTGGATTTTCCCTCTTTTCTCTTTCATGCATTGCACATTGGTACTTAAAAAGGCCTTGCTATCGGGACTCGTCCATCTTGTAACACACTCACCTAAGTTTTGCTTTAGTGTTTGCTTGGGATGTACATGCATATTAACATAGCATTAAAATACACTTAGTTTTAGTTAGATTTAGTTAACTTTAGTGCTTGCATGCAGTTAAGCTTAAATTAATTGCTTTATGTATTTATTCTTTCATCACTATTTGAATATACATAATTCATTCCCCTTTCAATTTTTCTCAATTCTTGCAAGTTTTTGCAATTATTTTGAGGGTCTTTGCCTGTGCAAACTCTAATAATTTTACAAACAAACAATAATAAAAACTCTGAAAATATGAAACCAATTTATCCACATATAATAATAATAATAATTTAATTTTCAACTTCACAATTAAATATAAATTGATAATATTCACACCTTAATTTTTTAACTAAACTTTATATATATTAAAATTATATATATAAAAACAAACTCATCCTTAATTACATAACCTAAATTAGGTTAATATATTTACTCTGTAATATATATAGAAAACCTTGAATGAAAAGGGTTTTAAAGGTCAAAGAACTAACTGAAAAATGGAAAGGTTATTTTTTAGGAGCCAGGGGCTTATAACCCAAAATACCTGAATTACAAAAATGTCAATTTAGAATAAATTATACATTATCATTAAAAGAATGTATAAAATTTATTTAATTACAAAATAATTATATATATTATTATAAAGGGTATTTTATTTCACTATCATTTAAAAAAAATTGAACTTACTTTTTTTTAAATTTTTGTGAAATGTGTGGTTTAAGATGCCAATCCTTACTGGAGCGCACAGGGTTGACGTAAAAGTTATTCCACGGGCATTCGCTGGTTGCCCCAGAAAACTTAAAAAAAATCGTGCAGTAGCTGGCAAGAGCTTTTCTTTAATGCAGTAACCTCACACGGTTTTGATGAGAGTGGTAAACGCAGACAGTTTTTAAATGCCGAAAATATTGGAGTGATTTGACGATCTCTTAAAGGGATAAGGACGCCACACAGCCGCTGTTCATAGCAGTTACATCGACAGAATTGCCTCCACCAAGCGTATCCGCAGACAGGTTTGGATTCAAAACTTTCTAGGACCGGGCGATCCTGCCATTAAAAAAGGACCCGGGGCGGCTTAACCAGTGGAATCTTATTCTTAATATAAAAGATATATTCTTATTTTCTTGGACGCCCAATTTGCTAACCATTGACTTTGAATAAGGATAATATAAATTGTCAAATTAGATAGCATTGAGTATGGAAAAATACAGAAACGTGTTGTCAACTTCGTAGGGCATAAAGCTGCAAGTTTTTTTCTTTTATTGTTTGATTCGCTGTAGGCAATTTGTTTGATTAGCTGTAGCCAAACTCAGCAGTCGACACAACGAACAAATTTATTACTTAATTAGCTGTACCTCGGCAGTCTACCCAACAAATTATATAATTTTTCCCCAGTTAATGGTACAGCATCAAGTTGTGCAATTGACTGCTGCAATCACAGTCACAGAATCGGGAGTCTTTCATAGTCCTGTTATATATTCCGTGCATCCTTTGGACTTTCTCACACAGCTTTTCTCTTTGAGTCTGTTTACCTTCAGAATTCGCCATTCTTTTCCTTTGAGTTTGTTTAAATTGACTTGCCGACGGATTTTGTAGCATCTTAAGCATGCCATACCAGGCCAACTCCAGGCACATAAGCATGCCTTCTCACAGGGATATCCCCAAGAGAGGGCAAGTGAAAGCAGCCATTGTTTCATCCCTTGCCCACTCCATCAAGTCACTTTTCACATCACATTCATTCTCCAATCCTCATGGGTTTCCACATTATTCTACAATGGCTGGTTCCTCTTCTTCACCGGCTCCTACTTCTTCTGCCTCACACCTGGCTTCACGTTCAGGTTGAAGCTAGTAGGTGTTGCAGAGTGAGGGACGCCATCTTCTACTTCTCCTGCCTCAGCCCTGGCTTCAGGTTCTGGTTGAAGCTAGTAGCTGTTGCAGAGAAAGAGACATAGAGTGATATGGTGATCATTATATTAGGAAATTACACAGCGCTGCCTGAATCATTTCATTGGGCAAAAGGCACCAGGGCTTCAGGATATGTGTCCACAGTGAAAGAATCGTAAATCGCTTAGATGATAAACATGTTTGCGCTGTGCCTAGTTAGATCCCACATTGACATGTGAGACCTAATGTAGTACAAT
Organism: Pinus tabuliformis; assembly: GCA_031772625.1. NCBI lineage: Eukaryota > Viridiplantae > Streptophyta > Pinopsida > Pinales > Pinaceae > Pinus > Pinus tabuliformis. The sequence goes on from CM062812.1 coordinate 554,163,940, forward strand.
ATCTTCAAGTCATGCAATTATATTGATCTTATCACATTTGCGAATCTGTTATTTAATTTGACAGAACGTTTTTGTAGCCTTAATCCATCCTATTCTATTTGTAATAAAAGGACATGTTGTGTTTGCCAACAGATGCTAGCATCTTATGCTTCATTCCATCGTTTGGTTGCTGTTATAATGTAGCAATTCGTCATGGAAGTCCAGATTGCAGGGCATAAATCTGCAATTGCTGGCACCTTGGGTTCATATTGCATGTGATAAATTATTTATTTAAATGCAGCTAACATAGGCCGGGAACCCAAAAAATAAATTAGGTAAATTTTTAGCATTGTAGAATATTGGTTGCAAGATTTACAATAATCTTAAACCTCAGAAACTTACTACATATATTCACCATCATCAGGTCTTGGTAGCAATCTTCTTCTTTCTCTTTGTGTAAATTTAGTCACTGAGAAAATTCATATCATCATCAGCATGCCATCTTAGACCAATTGCAGGCCTAACATAAACATGCCTTCTCAGAGCAGGCATATCCCAACATAGGGCAAGTGAACGCTGCCCTGGCTTCTTCCCTTGCCCTCTCCATCAAGCCTCTTTGCATATCACATTCCTTGTCTTAATCTCATAGCTCTTCACAGTATTTTATGATGCCCGTTTCTTATTTTTCTTTGGCCTCCACTTCAGGGTAGATTTTCAATCTAAGGTTTATTGCAAAGCAATGGCCATATATTGTTTAAGAAAACCATCATTCCAATCAAATCATCTCATTTACCAAGGTCCCGCCACTTTAAGAAGAAAAAGAGGTGCCTATATCATGATACTTATTGTCAAAGGAGTAACATCAGCTTAGACGGTGAAGTACACCAGCTCTTCATAGAATTGTGTTAGTGAATGCAATACATGATGTGTTGGAAGAATCACCGCACCTCTATAGAATCCGTAATTTCCACCGTGGGGATCCTGGTTAATGGTTTGTAACATTTACCAATATCTGCGGGTTTTGGCGTAACGGCAAATCTCCACATGGTATTAGAGCTTGGACCCAGGTTTGATTCCCCCAAGTTGCTTTTGAGGGGGGTGTTGAAAGAATTACCGCACCTCTATAGAATCCATAATTTCCACCCTGGGGATCCTAGTTACTGGTTTGTAACGTTTATCAACACGTGTGGTACGCCTGCGGATTTGGTGTAACGGCAAACCTCCACATGATGTACTCTTCTCCTCAAGTGATGTGGAAGTGTTTAGCTGGCTTGGATGTGGGAGTGGGAGGTGCCGACTAAACTGAAACGTTTCACTTGGCTGGCTGTCCATAATCGTATCTTGACTTGGGACAACCTCCTCAATCTAGGCTTTATGCTTTATGGGCCTGGGTTTTTGCTATCTCTGTAAATCTGATTATAAGGATGGGTTACCGCTCGTTTTCCCTCGCACGCTGGGAGGAAATTTCCTCTACACTCCAGATCAATTGTGAAATGAATCAGGATTCATTATTTGCCTGCCTCAGCTGCTGAACTAATCGTCATGCGGATTACAAAATTATTCCTCTATAGCGGGGCATCAATTGTGAAATGAATCAGGATTCATTATTTGCCTGCCTCAGCTGCTGGACTACTCGTCACGCGGATTACAAAATTATTCCTCTATAGTGGGGCATCTGGCGATGCCGGAATGCTTGTATATTTTTTTTATGATGCAGCCACTACCCTCAAAATTGTCGCATACTGCTTGGAGATCGACCCTCATAAACCAAAGTGTTCCAAGGGCTGCTGGTCCTACAAACCCCTTGATTAGACCTTTCTATTGGTTCCTTTGACGATGCTTCTGTGGATGGGCAGTCTGGCTGTGGAACTGTTATCTCCATCTCTCCATCCTGGAGTTACAACTTCTTCCAGTTAGGCTGTTTGGGCACTAATATGAGGGCTGATGTGTTGGTTTTATGGGGAGCCCTCAGATGTGCCTTGTGGCTCGCAGTGGATGAGATTGTCGTCTCAAGTGATTCGAAGGTGATTATCGATTGGGCGATGGGGAAGTTCTCCTTGACTGTGCTGTTTTTATGCCACTAATTTTTATGCCACTAAATGGATCAGATCTCGTCCATGAAGGATTGTTTCCACTTTGTTTCTTTCAACTATGTATATCGGGAACAGAATATCCAGGATAATTGGCTCTCTAATCGTGGAGTTTCTGCTCTGCCTGGGCTGATACATTTTGAGTGCCTGGAGCAGGGTGCTATAATAAGTTCAGGGGCTTTCCCTTTGCATGATGTTCCCTTGATCAATTTTCCTGGGAGGCGTTGCTGGACCTTATCTCTGATCCCTGTGATTCGTCTGCAGGCTTATTTCGAGTTGTTTGGAGATCTCCCCAGTCTCGCAGAGGGATTGCTCTATTTTTTTCGCTACAGTTGTTTCTTGGCTTTTTTCTGTGATTTTTTTTTTTTTCCTCTTCTCTGTTAGACATAGAGGGGGTTCTGTGGATTTCTGGAAAATGTAACAGCATATATTTTTAATATAACGTCTGTTGTTTTTTATCACTGAAAAAAAAAATGTACTCCTCTCCATTCCCTTTTTTAAATAAAAGCTATTAACCGTTGCTGCCATCCTACGATTCAATCCGCATTTGCCATTGTGATATTCTTTTTTCTAAATAAAAAGTATTAACTGTTGCTATCATCCTACAGGCTACGATTCAATCCACTGTTTGCAATTGTGATCTGGCAGTTGAGATTGCAGAGCAGCTTTCAAGGGTTAAAAGAATCACGTAATCAATTAATTGGGGTTTCTTGTTTTGAAGTTGAAAGACTGGGGAGCAGGGATGGAATTCGGAGGGTAAATGTTTTGTTACAACAAATATAATTCAAAAAATTGTGGAGATCCTCTTTTGAAAATGTATAAAAACCATCCAATTTGATAAGCGAATCTATTTTAAAATTCTAACCTTGCTTGGGAGACCTGTAATTTCAGCCCTCTTAAGAAATAATTATATGGTTCTTGATATTATTTCCTTACCCAATATCTAAAAAATAACGGAATTATATTTTAACGGAATGGTTGTTATAATTGCTACACAATCCAGATCTCTTTCCTGATTTAACATAGTTCAGCATCGACGTGCACAGTTGCAGATTTGTTCAGCGGTTGTGTACCGTTTTACCTTCTTATGTAATCGACGTGCACAGTTGCAGATTTGTTCAGCGGTTGTGTACCGTTTTACCTTCTTATGAAACTTACAAACTCATTTTGAGGGGATTTATATAAAGTAATTAATTAATTCAAGGTGCACATTTCAGTTGTTTCTATTTTTATCATGATTTTTTATTTTTTTTCCCGAGGTAAGGGGCGCCTTTAATTTATTTTCGTAAACGGATTTTCTAGTTTAAAAGAAATTAAGCATTTATCCTAATATAATATAATATAATAATTGTAGTTATAATTATAATTATAATATCATATATATATATGAAATTAAATAATTATAATAATATATTTAATATTTTTCAATGAAATTAAATATATTTATAATTAAAGAAGGTTAAATTTAAAATTTTTAAAAAATATATTGTAGAAAAAAGTGTTTCGGCGTAAATCACATGAAAAACTTTTCTCATATGGATCACAGAAACCTCAACTCAACAATACAAAAAATATATTGTTTTCACACTACAATCTTTAAAAGTTGATATCTAATCTTCTTAAAAAAAATTGGATTTAGTAAGGATGGTAGGATGGGAAAAGATTTTTTTGGGTTATTGTGGAAAACAAGAATTTCAGTAAGCATGAGAATTAGCATTGGACCTCTTGACTTTCTGTTTTTTGAAAAATTCTCTATTGGTAGAGTCATGGGGTTGGTATTTTTGAATTTTAGTTTATCTTTTCTGATGCTGGTACTTTCAGTCTGGTTGTGGGTTGGTTCTCGGAAGTCTCTGTTCTCCTTGGGTATGCGCTGGCCCTTTTCCCTCCTTTCGTGTTGGGGTGTGTTTTTTGGTTTTGGCTCTTATTTGTATTTGGATTATAAACATATTTTGGTTTTCCTGATCTAGTTCACACAGAGATTGTCTAATTGGATCTCATATATATTTTGGCTTCTCGGTTTTTAGTTCTAAAAAAGATTGCCTCGTGACATTGTAAAGCTTTCTCTCCTTTGAATGAAGGTTCTTTTTTCTTCGTCTGAAAAAAAAAAACATGAGAAATGAGAATTAAGATAAATGACAAATAATTATACATAAATGTATAAGCTCTTCCTCGGTCTCCAATTAGCCCAAGAAAAAGATGCATTTGAAATTGTGATCATTGAATACTCCCTCTTCCTCGGTCTCCAATTAGCCCAAGAAAAGATGCATTTGAAATTGTGATCAAGAAAAAGATGCATTTGTAATTGTGATCATTGAATACTGCCTCATCATCATTCAGTGTTTCAGTAAGGGTTCTTCTCCTAAAAACAATCAACTAAGCCTCCTCCTAAGCAGGATCACATGTCTTGAATTGTTCTCTCATAAGCTTATTTTTACATCTTATGCAACCGGGACAAACCAGTGGACACATCAATAAATCATGAATGCCTCCTCGAACAGGGGAAATTAGTTATCAATGGTGTACCAAGTTTGAAATTCATCCCATGAAGCGCTCTCTATATGAGTACTCCCTTCCTCTCAATAGAATGATCGTTAAGTGCAAAAAGGAAACAAGGCTAAGCTAATCCTCCTAGCCAAGATTTTCATCTCATCAAATAACAACAAGCGGTGCTATTTCAGTTGGCATCATGGTAGCATCATCAAGGTTGAGCTGGATGGAAGTCTTCATGCTAAACATGCGTACTTCATCTCCATGCATGTGGATCTCTCTATGGAGGGTTTGATTTCTATAAGTTTTCTTGTCCTTGCTTGATCATTCCGGAGGGTCGCAAGGTTGAGATAATTAATGCAATTTATAGTTGATTTGAACAATGCTGCGTGGTAAATTCTATCCTTTAATCATATAGCCGTGGATGAAATCCATTCAAAGTAGTTTCTAGAGATTAGCCTATGTTGGTTGTCAAAGTGAGGTTGTCTTCAGGGTGGTTGGCAGATTCTCTTTGCCTTTGCCGCTCATCAAGATGAAGGGAATCCGGCTAGCGCTTTACTCTTTTCTTAGTGAATTTATTCAGTTACAGTTCAGGGTTTCTATGATCACTTGGCGTTACAAAGGGATGCTTCCATATGATATGCTACAAGGTTTTTACAAAGTTTAAGGTGTCTTCATCATTGGAATTTGGATTTCTTTTTACTTATTATACAATTTTATTTTGACTTTTTTCTTATGTTTCTCATCAAAAAATTTTATGTTTAAAATTTTGCTCTTCAAAAGTGATGTTCTCATAATAAATTAATCCTTCACCAATAAAGCATTGATTAAAAAAAAAACCTTTCAATAACATAACTATGTTAAGAAATTTCACATATTTATCATATGTAAAAAAAACAAAATAACCATGACACACAAATGAATTATTAAATCTTGAATCTTTGTTTGAAATTTCATTGAACACTAACAATAAAATCTTAGGAACCTGAAATCAAATGTCCTTCACAAGACATGTCATATCATTTGTATATATGAGATATGACTAAGGAGGCCTTATGGGACATATAAGATGACCAACCTAGTAGAACTATTGAATGTTATCAATAAAAACTCAAAAGAGATTCATTAATATGGTGTATTTTATGATTTACATAATTTAATAAATATTATTGGATTTAAAAATAAAAATACATTTCATAGTATATATTTTAGCATTTCTTTGGATCATAGGATATACATTAATATTAACAAGATTGAATGGACATTGTGGATCTCATAACATCATGTTATAGGATTATTTTATGATAACTTCACAAAAGTTTCTATCTCTATACACATGATAAACACCAAAAACTTGTCAATTCCAAGCTCGAAGAAGAGACTTATTGCGGTGATATTTTTTCTCCCTCGATTAAATAAGTCCATAAATGACAATTATTATAAACAATCCTAAAATAATAATAATCTCTAACACATAACTCACACTAAAAACTTGTTAATTCCAAGCTAAAAACACATTACTCACACCAAAAACTTGTTAATTTCAAGCTAGAGGAAGAGACTTATTCCATTGATATTTTGTCTCACTAGATGGAAAAAGTTCAAAAATAACAAATATTATGAACAATTCTAAAAAAAAATAGTCTCTAACACAGAACTCACACCACATTCCTATACATTCCATGTTAGAAACATATTACTCACACAAAAAAAATGTCAATTCTAAGATAGAAGAAGAAATTTCTAGCATTGATATTTTCCCTATCTCGAACAAATAACTCCATCCTTTCACTCAAAATTTTAGGTAGCCAAATTACTAAAGGTTCTCTCTTTCCTTGTTGAGGAGCAGACCTTCAATAATATATGTGTGAGATACATGAAGGTTATCCCTTTCCTTTCTTAGAAGCAAGCCTTCAATGATACTTATATGTGTGAAGGAAAGTTACCCCTTTCCTTCCTGAGAAAGAGGCCTCCAATGACATAAACATGTGTTTATGACTATGCTTAAATTGTGTCTCTAACGACATGAATTTTCAAAACTAAGAATACACTCTTGAGGGATACCTGATCGCCTGCAAACAACAATTAGACATGAATTCCTACTAGGAATAGTAGATTCCATCTTCACCATTTTCAACCCACATAGCATAAGTTGAAGCAATGAATGAGCAACAACTGCAGCTAAAGCCCCCACCAAGAATAAGCACACAAACATTAAGATCAAAACAGTCATAAACATACAAACAATGAAAGTTATTAAAACAACAAAACACTTTCCATGTTACTAAATATGCATACGAAACTGCAACAATACAAAATACCACACACCCACTTCCTGAAATTACAAAACCAGGCCCCGAAAGATTGTAAAAATAGCTTGAAGCTCACTCAAATGAATCAGAATAGAACCACCTAGAATACATATCAAGCTTGAAGCCAAACACAGTAACAACCCTAGACTCTTGATTGTTGGTCATGGCCACCAAAGCTACAATTGAGCAAGCCAAGCTCAGTACACGAAAAACAACATTAGCAAGATCAAATCGTATATGCATCATATAGACTGTTAGCTTCCTCTCATAATCCCCATCAAGAATTCTAGAGTTAATCTCCATCAAAAGTTCCAGAGTGGGAAACTAGAGGTCCATCCATGGTACTCGAATCCATCCCAAGCCCCATGCTCATTTTTCCATCCTTGATCTGAATTTGTACCTATTTTTCCACCAACATCCCGTTTTTTCCACTCATCCTTCCTCCTCACACCAAAATACTCAACATAAAATTTGTAACACCCTCGTCCCACATCTATCCAAGGAATTGGCCAGCTAGGGTAAACATGTGACGAGAGGCCACTATGATATGAGTTGACCTTCTAAGTCACATTAAGGAAATAGAACCGATGGAAACACACCATACAAACATTAATTATCAATTATATGACTCTCATGAACCAATCCAATACTTTATACAACTTGCGTTGGGGCCCCATTGAGCATTTGGACAATTTAAGGCTCATTCACTCCCATGCTATAGGCATGAGTGCGACTAGCAACCCAAATTTTCTCACACAGGCTTGCCTGCCAGTGACCAGAGACCAAAACTGTCAGTGTTATGCCAACGACTTCGGATTTGAGCCACTTTTTCAGACCCAGAGCTCAGGTCACTGCCCAGAATTGAACGATCTCTTCAGATCAGTAAAATAACATGGAAATGAAAATACTAAAGAAAATACTTGTTCAAGGCCTTGATTAGACCCCTACTAGCCATGACAGGAATTTCGTCAAACATATTGTAAATGAGTAATCTACAGGTGTAATTAACAGTTCTGAGCATAGGGGTCTCATACTTAGTTGAGAATCGATAAGAACCATTGATGCCTCAACACATCAACTGCCATTTCATCCATTAGGTCATAGATACATTGATCATTCAATTACAAGTAAAAACATGATGAGAGCGAAAATCCAAACCCGAGATGGGACTTCTACATTCTACCCGATCGTAGAATGGTTGAGTCAAATCTCTCTTCAGCCATTCACCCTTGTGCCATATTCTAAGCATGAATGTGGGATCTCATAGAACACATAATCAAAAAACCATCCAATGTTTCTATAGGCCATCCACCTCAACCCATCAAGCAGTGATTCCACCTCACAATCGGACATCACAAAACCATCATCAAATTGGTCTCTATCCAAGCCTTCCAGGGCTCTAGAGCTTTTTTCCAACCAAGGCTCTATGACTAGTAACTCAACCCATAACTTTTACTGGGCTCGAGAGCATTTGTCCAACCAAGGCTCCAGGACTAGTAACTAAACCCACCAAGGACTCCAGACCATTTGTCCAACAAAGGCTCCAGGACTAGTAACTCAACCCTAAGCTAAGGAAATATGAGAACCAACCAAAAACAAAACAATGAAAATAAACCCACAATCACCATGGCTATCTAAGAAATGGCAAGGCAAGGAAATACACTGTCAATCTCGTCCATCATCCATGCCAATGACAAATCACAACGAAAAATCCACATGCATATGCCATGCATGCCTAAACTAGTGAAGGAGCATACATGCAACTCGATACTTTTAAGAAAAACTGATGTAGCTACTGATCCTGATGCTTTCTTGTGTTTTCCTACTCTTCCTTTGCCTTCTTTCTCCAAGAATCCAAGTATGCCACAACCACCAAGAGTGCACCAAGAAAACTCTAAGTCTCCAAGGATATGAGAGAGAGAGAGAATAGAAGAGAGCTCCAACACTAAGCTGCCAAAAGATTACCAACTGATTCTCAGAAGCCTTTTTATGAATGAGGCCTCTATTTTCTTCATTTTCCATTATTTTCCTTCAATTTCCTCCTCACATGCATCCTATGACCTTTCACCTCCATTTTATCCTAATTTCCATTATTTTCATAAATAAATGTGCCAAAAATGCCATTTTTCCTTTCCAAAGCCTTATTCGTTGCCTTTGCCAATTTCCTTAGCTATAACCAATCACAAGTGATCCTCTGCCCAACATTTAGCTTGGAATAAGTGTCTCATCCTTCATGGTTATTATTTTTAACTTTTATTACATTGAATTTTCACTAGGGTTGTTATAGAACCTTCCCCCTTGGGGAACACTGTCCTCAATGTTCAATCACACATATACCTCGACAACCTGTTGAAAGAAAACATAATGCTCATGGAGCTTTATAACATAGCTTGATGCAGTGTTTACAATGGAAGATCTTCTCCAAACAAAACATCATGACAACATGACAACATACTACATATTGGAGCTTTATAACACAACTCATTACGGTATTTACAATGATCACCCTGTTGAGTGCCACTCCAGATGATTTCAGAACATCATGATAACATAACCACATGATAACATAGTAACATGACAACATAATCACAATGCCATAACACCTGTACCACATAGTGGAGCATTATAACAAAGCTTATGGTGGTATTTACATCTATATACATGTGTACATATATTAACATTACCAAGAATATATACCAAAACATATACCAAAGCATATATCAAAACATACACTAAACACCATATCTAAGCATATATCAAAACATCATATAACATATACCAAACCATCATAAAGCACATATCAAACCACCATAAATCACATATAAAACCACCATAAATCATATACCAAACCACCATAAAGCACATATCGAACCACCATAAAGCATATACCAAACCACCATACTAAAGCTACTTTGCTTCAACCAGTAAACAAGGAAGGATGCATAACTTGCATTTGATCCGCCATCTCCCATGTAACTTCATTGAGCCCAAAGTGTTTCCATTGCACTTTAACTTATTCAATTGCTCGGTTCCAAAGCATGAACACCTTTTTCTGCAATATACACTGAGAATCCAACTGGAATTCTCCATCTGGTTCCACCTGCAATACAGACCAGTCAATCACATGATCAACATCCTTAACATAATTCTTAAGCAATGATACATGGAAACATCATGGACTTTCACTATCGGAGGCAATGCAAGTCGACAGGCTACTGGCCCAATCCTCTCAATGATGCTAAAGGGTCCATAAAACCATGGTGCCATCTTGGCACATGATCCAATCCGCAAGAATCTCTTCCTCGGTTTGATGCGCAAGTAGATCTGTTCCCAACCTGGAACTCCTTGAACAACCTGTTCCTATCTGCATAACTCTTCTGCCTATCTTGTGCTACCTTTAGATTCTTCTTGATTACCTACATTTCCTATTCCATGTCTGCCAACATATCTAGTCCAATGAACGCCCTGTTAATGGAATCACTCCAACTCATAGGAGTGTTACAACTCCACCCATACAATGCTTTGAAAGGACTCATCCTCAATGACTCCTGAGAACCGTTGTTGTATGCGAACTCTACCAAATGGAGATAGTCTTCCCACTTCCTCTATTGATGCATCACATATATCCTCAACCTGTCCTCCAATATCCTATTGACCCTCTATGTTTGTCCATCTGTCTACAGATGATAAGTTATGTTGAAGGCCAAATCTATGCCCAAACCTGCAAATAACTCCTTCTAAAACTTGGAAGTGAACTTTGCATGCCTGTCTAACACTATCTTCTTCGAACACCATGCAATCTAACTACATCTCTGATTAATACCTTGCCACATCACTAGCTGAGAACGTATACTTCACTGGAATGAAGTGTGCAACCTTTGTTAACATGTCCACAATGACCATGATGGAATCATGTTGTTTCACTTTCTTAGGCAACCCTGTGATGAGATCCATGGAAATAACCTCCCATTTCAATTTGGGAATCGTAATTAGCTGTAACAGTCCACCTGGACGTTTACATTCTACTTTCACTCACTGATAGTCAAAACATCTAGTGACAAAATATGCTACATCCCTCTTCAAATTTGGCCAATAGTAAAATATGTTCACTACATTTAATGTCTTCTGATACCCTAGGTGACCTGAAAAAGGTTTCCTATGAAACTCCCTCAAGATCACCTTCTCGAGCTCATTGTTATATAGTATATATATCCTATCTCAGAACTTGACCAACCCATCTGCTGTAAGATAATAATCCATACCCTGTGCACCTGGACCTGTACTTGTACTGTTACATGTACCTGTACATGTAACATCACTTGTACCTATACCACTACCTGTACATGTACCAATACTTTGTTGTAACCTGTGCACAATATCCATATATCTGACATCTTGCTGACCTGCCCGCGAGATCCTATCCTGCAGATCTGTCCCATAGGAGTTCATAGCTGCTAATTGATTTACCTATATCCATCTACTAAGAGCATCTACCATATGTTCTCTTTACCTTTGATGTACCCAATCTCGAAATCAAACTTGTTGATCATGGCCAACCATCTAGCCTACCTGGCGTTCAAATTCGACTGGTCAAACAATACCTCAACCCAATGTGATCACTCATAAGTACAATATTTTTGCCAAGAATATTGTGTCTCCACATCTTCAATGCATGTATGATCGTTGCTAACTCCAAATCATTTGTCGGGTAGTTCTTCTTATGCTCGCTTAGTTTCTGGGGCTCATAGCATACCACTTGTCCATCCTGCATAAGGACTCCACCAAGCCCTCTCTTGCAAGCATTTATGCATACCACAAACCCTTTTTCCAGATCTTCAATTTGTAGCACTGGTGCATGTCTTAACAACTACTTGAGTTTTTCAAAGTTAGCCTCAAACTCAGTCCATTCGAACTTCTCACCTTTCCTTTGTAATGATGTGATAGGATAAGCAATCTGTGAGAAGTTCCTAAGGAACCTCCTATAGTAGCCTGCCAAACCCATGAAAGATCTCACCTCATCCACACTCTTAGGAGCTACCAACTTCATGATTGATCTTATCTTCTTTGGATCTACTGTAATGCCCTCCTTGGAGACAACATGTCCCAAGTAATGTACCTTAGTCTGAAAGAAATACACTTGTTGAGCTTAGCATACAACTAATGCTCTCTCAACAACCTTAACATTTTTGCTAAGTGCTCGACATGATCTTCCTCATTTTTAGAATATACTAGTATATCATTAATGAACACAAAAACTTATCAAAATATGGATGCAACACACTATTCATCAAACACATAAATGTCGCTAGAGCATTAGTTAAGCCAAATGGAACAACAATGAACTCATAATTCCCATATATGGTTCAGAACGTAGTCTTGTAAATGTCTTCCTCTTTGATGCGTACTTGATTGTATGTGGATCTCATTTCGATCTTCGAGAACACTGATTCTCCCTTCAGCTGATCGAAAAAATCGTCAATTCTTGGCAAAGGGTACCTTTTCTTGATAGTCACTTTGTTCAACTTCCCATAATCAATGCAAAATTTGAGAGTACCATCTTTCTTCTTCACAAACAATACCGATGCACCTCAAGGTGATACACTCGGCCTAATGTACCCCTTGTCCAACATTTCCTTCAGTAGCAACTTTAACTCAACCAACTCAGGTGTGCTCATCCTATAAGGTGCTTTTGATGATGGAGTCGCCCCTGGCACTAACTCAATAGAAATGTCTACCTCCTTGTGAGGTGGAAACTTTGTAATGTCCTCAGGAAATACATTCTTGAACTGCTGCAAAACTGGGTAACTGCTCAAGACATCTATATCCTCAACTTCCTTACCCTTATCACCAGAGATGTGTACTATGAATAACTTACACCCTTTCTTGCGACTACGCTTTACTTGAATACTTGTCACCATCCTAATTGATGTAGCTTTCTTCCTACCCTATAAGACTCTTGGTTATCCATTGTCATCAACACACTCAATGGCAGTATCATAACAGTCTACCTTGATTCTATGAAGACACAACCAGTCCAATCCAACAACATATTGTATGAACCCAATGATAATACATTCAAATGTGTTGCGGTAGGCACACCATTCAAATCGAATGCACAAGATCTTACCCAATTATGAACTTGCTTCTTTGTGCCTGTAGCCAACTACGCTAACCAAAACTATGCATACAATTCCTTACTCAAACCACACTTATCCACCAAGTCGAGACTAACATAGCTATAATTAGATCAAGGGTCAATCATAATAGAAATAACTTGATCACAAAGCTTACCGTCCATTTAAATGATATATGTTTGATGCTCTGCCTATTTGTTATCCAATCTTGGATAAATACATTGAATACTCTAACCAACATCTCCAACAACATGTGCCTCCTACGCACTGTATAGCTTAGGCCTACCACTCTGGTATTGTGGAAAATCCTTCCTGTGATGATCTCCTCCACAAGTCAAACACTGCATGGGCTCCTTATTCTACTCCTCATATCTGTGTCCTTGTTCTCTATCTGATGCATTGAACCTCTTAGGTGGTGCAACATTCTCCTTGTTACCTAAATCCTATGGTCTTACTCACTTCTTGTCCCATTTTACCTTGTTCTTTGCATTGTCTCTCCAATTTGGCTTAGTCTTAATTCTGCACTTTGATTGTTCATAGCAATGCTTTCGTTTTCGGATAGCCTCCTCCAATGATCTAGGCTTGTCGAACTCAATCCTATCTTTGAATGCAACCGATAACCCACTAACAAATCTCTTAATCTTACCCTTCTCCTCCTTGAGGTAAGGCACATACCTTAGTAACTCCAAGAATCTGCTAGTCTACTCATCATCTGTCATGGATGCCATCTTTAGCTCATAGAATTCTTTTCCATGTCATTAAAGTATCTTTCTGACAAATACTTCTTCTTTAATAGATGCTCAAACTCACTCCAAGTCAAATATTCCTCATTTATACCTCTGACATTCTTTACGTCCTCCCACCAAATGTATGGTTTTCCTTTGAGACTGAATATAGCCACTCTAGCTTTCCTATTATTTGAATAGTCATGCAATCTGAAGGACTTCTTCATGCCCAGTAACCACACCTCTGCATCTTGTGATTTATTTACCTCTCCATCAAAAGTAGGTGGCTTTGCTTTCTTATAATATTCTGGCAAATACCCCTTATCACTCCTTCTATAAGAAGGATACTGATGACGATCATAGTGCTTATTTGAATCAGAACTAGAATCATACATGTGTTTATACCTTCTCTTATCCAGAGTGTCCAACAATCTACCATCTCTGATTGTGTCATCTCTATATGATCGGTGACCACCATGCAATCTACTACCATATGCCCCATTATTTCTATCCTCCCGTTCATGGCTGATCCGAAGTGGTCCCTGTCGCTGCAAATCTGAAGTATGACTACATTTACCTCTGATAAATTTTCCTGTGCATGTTTGATTCTGTCATTATCTACCTTACCACTCCTTATTTCTTCCTTTACGATTCTTAGTGTAACTGCCAAGTTGAAAGAGTTCCCAACACCATACTGCTCCTCAGATTCATGGAGAGAAACTTTGTAGTCAACCATCTTGCTAGCCATTTGATATTTCTTCCTACAAGGTATATCATGTCAGCTAAACCAAATCACAATAGACCAACGTACCTTAGTATAGTTTGGGGAGGATAATTCGTCTGCAAGATCAACAAATCATCATGATACATGTATAAAATAATCACGACAACATATAGAAACATAAAACATAAGCATATGACCATGCAACCGTCATTCTAGCCAGGGTCCAGTCATCAATGCATGACCTTAACAACAACACATGCCACGACCTCATGCATGAAAACCACCATCATTACATCACTATACACTTGACCACATGCAAACATGAATATGCATAAGTGATGCATAACCATCCACACATATGCGTAGACACATATGACGAAGCATGGACAAACAATAGTTGAAATCAAACCTGCAAGAATTATACATGCAACCAAGCATACAAGAATGTAACTAAACATGCAAGAATGTAACCAAGCATATTACAACGATACATGTAGGCGACATAAATCGACACGTAAATAGCCATACACTCACAATGAAGCATTCCACAATAACACCTCAAATTTCACATGACGACATCACTACAACCATGAACAACTTCATGCAAATGCAACAAACACATGGAATGAAAGGGTGAGAGACACACATGCAACTGACATGTATGCATGGCCAACACATAGCTCATCCAGTCTGAGGGATGAACCATGCTCTAATACCACTCTGTAACACGCTCCTCCCACATCTACCCAAGCAACCAACAAGCCAGGGTAATTTGTAAACATGTGACGAAAGGCCACTATGATATGATTCGACCTCCCAAGTCACGTTAAGGAAGTGGAACCGATGGGAACACACCATACAAACATTAATTATCAGCTACATGACCCTCAGTAGCCAATCCAATAATCTAGACAACTTGCCTTGGGGTCCCACTGAGCTTTTGGACAATTTAAGGCTCAGTCTCTCCCATGTTATAGGCATGAGTGTGACTAGCAACCCAAAGTCGCTTGCACAGGCTTTCCTGCCAGCAACTAGAGACCAAAAATATTAGTGCTAGGCCAACGACTCTGGGATTTTAGCCACTTTTTCAAGCCCAAAGCCCAGGTCACTGCTTAGAATTAAACCATCTCTTTAGATCAGTAAAATAACATGGAAATGACAGTACTAAAGAAAATACTTGTTCAAGGCCTTGACTAGACCCTTATTAGCCATGACAGGCATTTCTTCAAACATATTGCAAATGAGTAATCTACAGGTGTAATTAACAGTTCTCAACATAGGGGTCTCATACTTAGCTGAGAATCACTAAGAACCATTGATGCGTCAACACATCAACTTCCATTCCATCCATTAGGTCATAGATATATTGATCATTCAATTACAAGTAAAAACATGATGAGAGCCAAAATCCAAACCTGGGATGGGACTTTCATGTTCCACCCAGACCGTAGAATGGCTAAGAAAAATCTCTCTTCATCCATTCACCCCTGTGCCATATTCCAAGCATGAATGTGGGATCTCATATAAAAGATCAATCAAAAAACCATCTAGGGCTTCCAGAGGCCATCCACCTCAACCCATCCAGGGCTTCCAAGGGTCTCATACTTAGTTGAGAATCGGTAAGAACCATTGATGCCTCAACACATCAACTGCCATTTCATCCATTAGGTCATAGATACATTGATCATTCAATTACAAGTAAAAACATGATGAGAGCCAAAATCCAAACCTGGGATGGGACTTCCACGTTCTACCTGATTATAGAATGGTTGAGTCAAATCTCTATTCAGCCATTCACCCCTGTGCCATATTCTAAGCATGAATGTGGGATCTCATAGAACACATAATCAAAAAACCATCCAGGGTTTCTATAGGCCATCCACCTCAACCCATCAAGCAGTGATTCCACCTCACAGTCGGACATCACAAAACCATCATTAGATCAGTATTTATCCAAGCCTTCCAAGGCTCCAAAGCATTTGTCCAACCAAGGCTCCAGGACTAGTAATTCAACCCACCTAGGGCTCCAGAGCATTTGTCCAACCAAGGCTTCACGACTAGTAACTCAACCCACCAAGGGCTACAGAGCGTTTTTCCAACCAAGGCTCCAGGACTAGTAACTCAACCCAATTAGTTCTAGGGCTCTAGAGCAATTGTCCAACCAAGGCTCCAGGAGTAGTAACTATACCCCAAGTTAAGGAAACATGAGAACCAACCAAAAACACAACAATGAAAATAAATCCAAAATCACCATGACTATCCAAGAAATGGCAAGGCTAGGAAATCCACTATCAATCTTGGCCATCCTCGATGGAAATGACAAATCACAATAAGAAATTCACATGCATATGCCATGCATGCCAAAATTAGTGAAGGAACATACATGTGTTGAAATGTGGCAACAAAAATATTCTAATTTTAATTTGTTCTTGAATTAAAATTCGAATTTAGTCTCACGAGCTGCTTGAAAAATAATTAATTAATTCATTTTGAGTTAATTAGTTGGATAAATTCAAACTAGAAATCTTTGTGAAGTCATGCAATAGTTATCCATTAAATTAAGGAGATTATCCCTTAATTAAGGAGATAAGGATGAGTTGTATTTGATTTGTAATTAGTTATCTCAGTTAACTAAGTTAAGTCCAGTTAAATTAGTTCCAAATAGTTTGAGGAACTAGTTGTGAGTTCATTCAGTTAATGAATGCATGCATGAAACTAGTGTACTCTAGATAATTGAATATTCTCTCATAAATAGCTCATGCATGTCAATTCAAACAAAGACCCAGTTGAGATTAAAGACATGGATAGTGTACTATCAGTTGCAAGAATTTTCCTATGAGAAAATCTCTTGCATGCAAAAGGAATTCTTTCCTTGAGATTTGCGTAGTTTTATGGTGTGTTGGAGCATTGTGTGAGATTAGCGTCACACAAGGTTACCGCTGGAGCACCCAGGGAAAACTGTGCAAGGAAATAGGAGGCTTGGAGGATAGAGGAGAAGGCATATGAATAGTCTATTCTGTCTATGAGTAGCAGTGAGGGATTGTACTGAGAGCTGGATAGCTGTGAGAGATAAAGCTTTGTGTAATCTTGAGATAATTCCACTTGTATGATAATACAAATAGCGAGGTTTTTAGCTGAGGCTTTGTTACACAGTAATTTTTCACTGTCCTCATCTTAGTCCCCTTGCTATGTCATGTGTCAAATAAACATGTTCATATCTTCCCGTCGATCTAAGGACATTAAACAAATGCTCTTTGATACTGCAAATTGACCCTCATTCCCTAAGTTTCTGCCTTGTCGCGAGTAAACCCTTAATATACGCGACGATCCCATGTCCATAACGGTCTCATCGCGACTTCGTCGCAGGTGTACATTTGTTTCCTGCGACGATCATATTTCTAGACCTGGCACGAGGTTATGAGTTATATATAGCGACGATGGGTCTACGTGCATTTCCTCTTAACGATGTCGTCACGGAGAATTAGTTTGCATCTTGCGACGATCCAAATTGGGCGAATTTGTTCCAATAGTCGGCCTTCTGGATGTCTCCATACCTGGTTGTTGGGATAGTTTGGGTCGCCCTTCCCCCTCTGGTATGGTAGTTCTGTCATTTGTGCTGCCGTCCTTGAGGATGAGCTCCTCCTCCCTCATTTCATGGAGACTCCTCCTATTAAAGCACTCACCTTTGTTGTGATCTGTTAGTTCTTTTGGTTGGGTTGTGTTGCTAGTGCTTTTGAGTTTGATAGATAGCTGGTGTGGGTGTGACAAGTGTGGGATTGTTGATAGCTTGTGGAAGGTTGTGGAATGCCCTTAACTTTGTGTGTTAAAGCTTATGAGTGAGAGAGAGACACTGTATGTTGGGAGACTTATCCTTGAAGAGTGAATGCTTGAGAAACATACTGACTGGACCCTCCGAGAAGGCTTGCGACGTCAAGACTTGGTTGTAAACTTGCTCTTAATTCATTATTAATACAATCAATAATGTTTTCCCATGTCTTGTATGCAATTTACTTGATAGCTCATGACTTCTTGACTTTGTAAGTAAATAGATCATTGTTGTTTCCCGGTTACGTGCTTTTTTGTTTTCCTTGTATTGTTTCAGGTTAATTGCTCATTAAGGAGAAAGGAAATGGAAGTTGGAGCAGTGCAACGGAACTTCATCAACCACCGGTTTGAGGTAGGCCTCCAATGATGACAGTTTAAGGAAATCAATTGTTGATCTGTCTTTGTTGTGACTAGACCCGCTCCAGGGCTAGAGGGGTTGCCTCTGTCCGCAGAGGGAACACTTTCCTGCATCACAAGTTGGCGACTCCACTGGGGAGTCCGACCTATGCTTTTCTCTTGTTTGCTTTTGCCTGATTTTGAGTTAGTGTCTTTTGAATTTTGGGATTGAATCTTCCATCCACAACCCTCCTGTTGGTTTGCTTGGGATTTTTCCATTGCTTGTTTCTTGCTGATTGGTGTTTAGTGTTATTTATTGAACCAATTTTCATATTGATTTGATTTTTTCACTACCAGACATAGATTACAATTGTTTGGATCAATCGGTTTCACGCTTGCTTGTTTGTTTCTTTAGAATTCAAAGCTATCAAAATCAAAAGATTGCATTCATTAGTATGCGAAAGTGAAAGTGCATTTTGCATTCCAAGTTTTTCATGTTTGAAAAATTAGAAGGCAAATTTTAAATCTCTCATTAGTAGTATCGATGCACTGTAGGGATTGATGTGTTTATACATTGTGTCTCTTGAGTGACTGCATTTTCTGATCTTGGTTTTGTCTTGGTTTGGGAATGATCTCTCTACCCTTCTGTAAGTAGGAGTTCATCAAAATGAAAGATGCTTTCTTCATTTTAGTTGCATCCTAGGTTTTTGATATACATATGGTAAGGCCTGGAAATTGAAATATAATTCAAGATCAACTCTAAAATGAACTGAATAAACCTAACAACGCATTGGAACATAACGCACATTATTTAGAGGTCTAGGCTAGAGACGTGCTCCAATGTCGTTAAACCTAGTCACTATTTTTCACTTAAGGTTGGGTGATTCCTCCTTCTGTGATCCAATAGCTGCTAGTACAGACTTGCGCTCCCAGTACCGTCGAGTATATGTTATGAGACCCCACTAGGTTATCATCCTATATCCTTAGGAAGTTGTGTCTATCGCCTTGTAAACCGTAACGCACCGAACACAACATTCGGGAAGATTGACTGTCATACGGAAAGTCCTTGGTTTTCATATGATCGCCAAGGTGTATATGCAGTTTTACGGGTTGTTTGGTAAACCTTTTACCTAGTTCTCTAGAGTAGTCTCTTTCATTCCTTTTCAGACTCCTTAAAAGAAAAGGTCCATCTGAGCACTTGTCCTTTCAGGCTCATTAAATATTCGAAGGCGACTAGAGTCACCTTTTCGTCCTTTTCTCGACTCTTGAAACATGAAAAGGTCAAGTTTTATTCCTGCGTCATAAAATATATTACCCACGAAATATTCCTGGTAACAGTTCGAGTTCTTGGTTGTGATAAGAGTGTTTCTCAGGCTCATTCCCGATGGCAACATCCCCGGCGTCTACCGGCCAAGGTCTTCCCCCAGATGGAAATCCTGGTCCATTTTTTCCTTTTGGAAATGCTGGTGCTCCATACATGGCAACGTTGTCTTTGCCTGGGTTAACCATCGGTCTACCCGTTTGGTTGTTTTCAACCTCGGTGGTCTCAAGCGTCATGACTCCTTTTTGGGTCCCTATAATACTAGTGATTACCCCATTACTATTATAGTTATACCCCTTATTTATATTTTTGTGCCCCCATTACCCCCATATTGTTATTAATGTGCCCATAGAATCCCTCTATTGTTATTTTTGTGGCTTTATATTATTATTGTTAGGTCGGCTGGATTATATTGTGACTCCATAGACTCCTATATATAGAAAGGAGGTTTTGTCATTTGTATCATCCAAGAATTGTTCATTTATGTAATGTAAAGGAGGTTGCCCCCTCGAAGACGCTGAATTCTAAGGCGTGGATCTCTCTTTTCTATCTTTTTGTGAGCTGGTTTCATAACATTTGGTATCAGAGCTTTGGATTTTAGGGTTTCGCTGCTCCAAACAGGTCATCGTGACATTTTCGCTATATTTTTTTTTTGTGACGTTTCAGAAGTCGCAAAAAAAACCCATTTGAGAAGAAATCGCGCGGAACCTTGGGTACGAATTTCATAGCTTTTTGCGCGATATTTTCGGAGATATGATCTCAGGAAGTTGGTCTTTTTGCAGACTCCTGAATTACACTAAAAATAGGTGACCTGGGGAAAATCGTCATAACTTTCTTTCTGAGCATCGGATTGAAATTTCGTAAGAAGGTACAGAAAGAGGACGGACTGTAGTTTTATTTTATATATTTTTCAGAGTCAAAGGTTGAAACAGTGACACGTGGCACTTCATACAAGTTCGCTTTACTGAACTAGTCTATAATCAGGTCACTGCGAGAGATTGGGCATAACGCTTTCTTGGAGAATCCAATTTGGTTCAGACTAGTGGCATTGGAAAGAGGACATAGAAGGCTACTATAGGTCACAATTTCAGAACTGGATGATTCGAAATTACAGAGATACATCAGATTCAATATCAGGCTTCTACAAAGTAAAAAAAGGTGTGTATTTTTTATTTTTTATTTTTTCATAAGCTTGGTTTGAAGGAATTCAAAGGGCATAGTAAAGCATTATTATCGGTAACTGATGCCCCGAGGAAAGAAAATGCAAACACCTAGTAAGGAACCTGAAAGCTCTAGCATGACTCATGAAGAAGAGGAAGAAATGCTACATGATATATTAAAATTACAAGAACAAGTGCAACAAATGTCACGCTCACAAAAGCTAACAGATGCTAAGATAAATGACATGGAATCTAAGGTAAAGGGAATGGAAGCTAAGATGGATGATCTGAAGACAGATTTGAGGACAGATTTGACAAATTTTCTACAAGAAATACTTACTAATGGTGAAAAGGTTGTAAAGGAAACTCATGATGTGAACAAAAGAAATGTTAATCATGATTCCATAGACTCTAATGTTGGATCGAAGACCCACCATATTCCAAAAATCGATATGAGGAAGTTTGATGGCAAGGATCCCGCCACATGGATATTACAGATGGAGCAGTTCTTCGATCTCAATAATGTGCAAAACACACAAAAGGTACGTATGGCAACTTTATATTTGGAACCAAATCAATTTGTATGGTATCAATGGCTTTGCTCTCGTAAACAATTTATCACTTAGGCAATTTTTACAGAAGAATTGATAGCACATTATGAGGATACAAAAAGCAACACTTTTTTTAGCCAATTGATAAGTCTCAAACAAAAGGGTTCAATAATGGAGCACATTGAGGAGTTCCAAAAATTGAACATAAGGGTAAAAGATATTCCAGAGGAGCATAGGATTGATGTGTTCATAGGGTCTTTAAAGGATAATATCCAACATGATGTTCGACTTTGGGAACCTGATTCATTAGAGAAGGCATTCAGGTTAGCAAGAAAAATGGAAAGCAAAATTATGGCAACCAGGAAGCATACCACTCACAACTATAAAGACGGAAGTGTTGTTGCCCCTAGTCTTCCACAACCTATAAGGTTGACACCACAACAATTGGAAGAAAAAAGAGCAAAAGGGCTTTGTTACAGTTGTGATAGAAAATACACTAAAGGTCATAAGTGTGCTGAGAAGAAATTATTCTACATAGATTGTGAAGAGGAAGAAGAAAAGGAGCAAGAAAGGTCAAAAGAAGAGGATATGTTCCAGGAACAAAGCCTAGATGAAGAACAAATAAATCCGACCATATCTTGTAATGCATTGGCGGGAATTACCACTCCTCAAACCATCAAGATAGAAGGACAAATCAAGAAGAAAAAGGTAATAGTGTTGATTGATTCAGGAAGCACCCACAATTTTATTCATTGTAGGGTAGCAAAAGAATTGAATTGCTTCCTATATCCAGCACCAGAGTGTCAAGTGATGATTGCAAATGGAGGAACAATAAATTGCTCTGGAAAGTGCCATAATATCAAGCTATCCATGGGAGAATATGTATTGACTAGCCCAATGCTTTCCATTCCAATGGGAGGTGCTGATGTTGTACTAGGAGTCCAATGGCTACAATCCTTGGGTACAATAGCTTTTAATTTTCAAGAACTTTTCATCAAATTTTCTGTGGAAGGAAAGGAAGTTGAATTAAGGGGTATTGCAGGGAAACCAGGAAAGATAATCAGCTCTAATGGTATGACAAAGCTTCTAAAAAAGGAGCAAAGGGGTGTAATTGCACAATTATTTTCGCTAGATGTTTCCACATTAGAATCATCTATTTCTCCAGATCTCCAAAAAGTCCTGGACAATCATTCCAAGGTATTTGAGACTCCCAAAGGTCTCCCACCTATGCGTGATCATGATCATGCTATTCATCTGATTCCAGGAAGTGTTCCTCCAAACATCAGGCCGTACAGATATCCCTATGTCCAAAAAAGTGAAATTGAACGTATGGTTGCAGAAATGCTAGAGGTTGGTATAATTCAACCGAGTCAAAGTTCTTTCTCTGCTCCAGTAGTATTGGTGCACAAGAAGGATGGATCATGGCGCATGTGTCCGGATTATAGGGAGCTCAACAAGCTCACTATTAAAGATAAGTTCCCCATTCCTGTCATTGATGAATTACTGGATGAATTGCATGGATCAATTTACTTCACCAAGTTGGATCTTCGTTAGGATATCATCAAATCAGAATGAAGATTGAAGACATTCCGAAAACGGCATTTAGAACTCATGAGGGTCATTATGAATTTTTGGTCATGCCTTTTGGCCTTACCAATGCACCTTCAACATTTCAAGGTTTGATGAATTCAATTTTCAAACCATTCCTTAGAAAATTTGTGTTAGTATTTTTTGATGATATACTTATCTACAGCAAGTCTTGGAAGGATCATGTTGAACATGTTGACAGGGTGCTACAACTATTGGAAGAGAAACAATTATATGCAAAAAGATCCAAATGTTTCTTTGGAGTCCAGGAGGTGGAATATTTGGGTCATATTGTATCTCATGAAGGAGTTAAGGTAGACCCTACCAAAATTAAAGCCATTAAGGAATGGAAAATCCCCACATCCATAAAGCATTTGCGTGGATTTCTTGGGTTGACAGGGTATTATCGCAAGTTTGTTAAGAATTATGGGAGAATAGCAGCACCTCTAACGACATTATTGAAGAAAGATGCATTTTCATGGACTCCGGAAGCAACAAAGGCCTTTGAACATCTTAAAGAGGCAATGTGCCAAGCACCGGTCTTAGCTACACCGGACTTCACAAAAACCTTTATTGTGGAATGTGATGCTTCAGGAAATGGAATTGGTGCTGTTCTAATGCAAGATGAAAGACCCATTGCTTTTGAAAGTCGTCCAATCAAGGGAAAGTTTTTAAGCAAAGCTATTTATGAGAAGGAAATGTTGGCAATACTCCATGCACTTAAGAAATGGCGACCCTACCTAATGGGAAGACACTTCAAGGTAAAAACGGATCATGATAGCCTTAAATACTTTTTAGAACAAAGATTATCCTCTGAAGAGCAACAAAAGTGGGTCACAAAGATGTTGGGTTATGACTTTGAAATCATCTACAAAAAAGGGAAGCAAAATGTGGTGGCAGATGCACTCTCAAGGAAGGATGAGGATGTGGAAGCATTGTTGTGCGCTATTTCTATTATCCAACCAGATTGGATAAATGAAGCAAGGGAGGAATGGAAGAATGACGAAGAAGTGTGGGCACTTATTCGAAAGCTACAACAAGATTCCAGTACGTTTGATACATTTAGCTGGAAAAATGATTCGTTATGGTACAAAGATCGCTTATACCTCTGTAAGAATTCCCAGCTAAAACAAAAGATTCTTATGGAATTGCACACTTCTCCCTTAGGAGGGCACTCAGGATTTTTAAAAACTTACCACAGGGTTAAGAAGGAATTTTTTTGGGATGGCCTTAAATCAGATATTCAAAAGTTTGTGGTAGAATGTTTGGTTTGCCAACAAAATAAAGTTGAAACAATTAAGACACCGGGTCTATTACAACCTTTATCCATTCCAAGCCAACATTGGGAGGAGGTATCAATGGATTTTATCACAGGTTTACCCAAGTCTGAGGGAAAGAGTGTCATCATGGTGGTAGTTGACAGACTTACCAAGTATGCACACTTTTGTGCATTATCACATCCATTTAAAGCCAGTACAGTTTCTACTGCATTTATGGAAACAATTCAAAAGCTACATGGAAACCCAAAGATTATTGTAAGTGACAGAGATCCCATTTTCACTGGAAATTTTTGGACACAATTTTTTCTTGTCTTGGTACTCAGTTAGCTCATAGCTCATCTTATCATCCTCAATCTGATGGGCAAACTGAGATAGTAAAAAAATGTTTGGAAGGATATCTTCGTTGCTTTGTATCTGATAAACAGACACAATGGGTCAAATGGTTGCCTCTGGCTGAATGGTGGTATAACACTTCCTTTCATACAGCAACAAAAATGACCCCATTTATGGCACTTTATGGGTATCAACCACCATCCATCACATCATAATTAAGAGAAAATTCTAAGGTTCGGGTAGTGGAACATCAAATCGAACATCAACAACAAGTCCTCCAACTCTTAAAGGATAACCTCGTGTTGGCACATAATAGAATGAAACAACAGGCAGATCAACATCGCAGTGAAAGAAGTTTTGATGTAGGTGATTGGGTATTCCTACGGCTACAACCATATAAGCAAATGTCCCTCAAGCAAGCTAAGAAGGATAATAAATTATCACCAAAGTATTATGGTCCGTACAAGGTGTTGCAAAAGATTGGTACTATGGCATACAAATTGGAGCTTCCTGCAGCTTCTCGATTGCACCCAGTTTTCCATGTTTCATGCTTAAAGAAGGTTATAGGCGACAAGCTCCCAGTTCAAACAATATTGCCAGAACTTGACGAGGAAGGAAAAATTATATTGGAACCGGAAGCAGTTATAGAAAAAAGAACTCGACAGCTACGAAATCGATCAATTTCAAAGTACCTTATCAAGTGGAAGAACTTATCTGCTGAAGATTCCACATGGGAGGATGAGAATTTTATGCAGAAGTATCCAGAACTACTCAAGCGTTGAGGACAACACTTTTTTGAAGGAGAGGGGCATGTTGGGTCCCTATAATACTAGTGATTACCCCATTACTATTGTAGTTATACCCCTTATTTATATTGATGTGCCCCCATTACCCCCATATTGTTATTAATGTGCCCATAGAATCCCTCTATTGTTATTTTTGTGGCTTTATATTATTATTGTTAGGTCGGCTAGATTATATTGTGACTCCATAGACTCCTATATATAGAAAGGAGGTTTTGTCATTTGTATCATCCAAGAATTGTTCATTTATGTAATGTAAAGGAGGTTGCCCCCTCGAAGAGGCTGAATTCTAAGGCGTTGATCTCTCTTTTCTATCTTTTTGTGAGCTGGTTTCATAACACTCCTGTTCCACCATCTCCTTCGTCTGAAACACGACATGTTGATTCCAAGGCTGAGCCTGTGCCTTCTTCCCCTATTTTTCCTCCTTCCTCTCCTCCTTCGCCTGGTGAAAGTTCCATATCTAGTAACCAGGAGACTAAGAAGAAGAAGAAGAAGTCCGATAAACGTGAGGCCACCTGTGCAACTATTTCCCCAAGTACATCTCAGGTCGGAACACTCTCTGCTCCTCCACGGAAGGTTCAGTTTCCTTGTAAATTGTACAAGGGTGACCATATTCTTCGTGATTGTCCTGGCATCCCTAGGATCTTAGAAGTATGGTCTCACGATCCGGCTCGTCCCTCGTCATCCTCTGAAGCTCATAATGATGCTACCCTATCAACTGGCAACGGTAAGAAGAAAGGGAAGATTCGATTCCCCTGTAGGCTATGTGAAGGAAACCATCCCCTTCACCTTTGTCCGCTCATGGATAAAGCTTCCACTATTTTGGAAAGTCTCATAGCTTCGTCGCCCCCTCTTCTAGTTGGTTATCAGAGGCTCTCTTCAGACCCTCTCCCAGTTGACAAAGAGATTAACTTAGATTCTTCTCTTTTCCACCCTTCTCTTCCCAAACCTGGCTATGCTCAGCCTATTCCTGACCAACCATTGGTCGAAAAGAGTGTCGAATTGGATTCACCACCCGTTGATCACTCTATTTTGGAAGAGCATCATGATTACACTGCTCATGTTCTTTTCATCTCGTCAGATTCTCCTGAGTCCAAGAACGACCCTCCTATCCCAATTGATTCAGAGGGTCCTTCTTCGGTTCTAGTAGAGCAGGGGGGCAATCATACGGTACCCCCACCAAGTAGTTCAGTCGTTTCCTTCGACTGGAGTCATTTGACTGCATTTCGCCTTCCATCCTACGTGCCTTTCCAGATTATAGTACATGCCTATGATAAGGCAGTACATGGCACTGTCTTGGATGAGGGTGTGTTAGTTAGCCTCATGCCTTTCACTACTTGGCAAGCTTTGGGTTCCCCACAGCTTGTGCCAGTCATGCAGAATCTGTTGGTGTTTGATGGAGGGACAAGTCAACCTTTACGGATCCTCCCAAAGTTTCCTGTTACTTTGGGAGGCAAAACCGTCTGTATGGACATGATGGTTGTCCAAGGTGCTTTAGATAGTCTTCTCCTTGGATGTGACTATGTTTATGCCATGGGGGCCCTTGTCTCTTCACTTTTCCGTGTGTTTGTTTTCCACACAATGGAAGAATGGCGACCATCGATCAATTATCGTTCTTTAGTCCCTCGGTACCTCCTGTGCAGCCGTCGTCCCCTATCAGTTCTTGCTTGCAAGCAGTGCCTTCCCAACCACAAGTCAATTATGTGGCTACCCGTTCCGTCTCTGCCTCTGCTGATGATCATGCAGATGGTCTCGTACATCATGTATTGGGGGCATTGGAACTCGATCTATCATTCGTGTCTCATGACATGTGTTCCTCCCGGAGCATGTTTCTTCCATCTTGCGAAGATCTCTTGGGAGCCATGTTCCCCAGAAGCCCATGAATGGGAGTCTCAAGGATAGTTTGATCTTGTGTCAACCTCGTTAAAAAATAAAACAAGGGTCATGGAGCATAGTTCCTTGTCGTGTGTCAAGCTCGTTAACAAATGAAACAGGGAGTCTCGAGGATAGTTTGATATTGTGTCAACCTTGTTAAAAATGAAACAAGGGGTGTGAAGCATAGTTCCTTGTCTTGTGTCAAGCTCGCTAAAAAATGAAATAAGGAGTGTTGATGAAAGTTCTTGATCTTGTGTCAATATCGTTAAAAAATAAAATAGGGTTATGAGGATAGTTCTTTCACTGTGTCAACCTCATTAAAAAATGAAACAACTCCCTTTTCCAAATCGAGTCTTTGATTAAGATCTCATAAAATCTAAGTCGAGTCTTTCCAAGATCTCAAAAGTGAACCTTCATTCCATCCACCTCGTTGAATGCAATGAAGCATGGGGGCATGTACCTCAGTTTGCATCATTATGCTGGGGGCATGCGAACATATAACAAGCATAGTTTTTCGTTTCAAGCTTGTGTAAACATGAAACCGAATCCAAGAAAAGTTCTCCATGGTTCAAGCTTGTGTAAAAATGAACCCATACACAATTTACATCTTGTGATTGTTGTGTTTATCCCCTAAATTCTGCTAGATGAGCCTTGGTTATTTTGTTCCATCATTGCCATCTCTTTGGCCGATCATATGCTTTCACTTGGTTTTTTTTCTCCTTTCCTGAGGAACCACAGCGATGAGTGGTTTTTCTAGCCAGCCTCTTGACCATTACATGTTTTGAGCAGTTCTACCATTGTCGGAACCAGTTGCTACCCTTTATACCACTCGTTCCTCTAGGATGAGTCTCCTTTAAGCTCTTTACTGAGTCGTAAAAAATGGAAATATTGCCGAGTTTTCCTTTTTAACTCGTTAAATGGAATTAAAAAGGTGGTCCACTTTCAGCTCTTTTCCGACCGTATAAATGTGAAAAGATAGCCAGACTTTTGTCGTTTCAAGTTCGATCTTGGTTATGAAACGATGTGTCTCCGATTGCTTTTTTACTTTTTCGGATCGGGACCACTAATTACGAAAAGTACTCCTTGATCGTAATGGTCAAGTGGTTCTCTCGAGTATTATTTTATACTTTTTCGCACTCGAGGGACACAAATTTACGAAAAAGGACCCGCCTAGAGTTTTCTTTTCCGTGTTTTTTTCAAACTCTCTAAACATGAAAAAGGCTTTGATTTTTACCTATGTTAGACTCGTTAAACTCTGACGACATTGGACTCGTCACCATGACGAGACTCCAGCTTCTTCTCCCTAGGGCTCGTTAAACTATCACTAGGTTGGATTAGACCAAAGGTCAAACTTATATTACAATCATATGCTATCCCCTTCAATCTTGTTTTCAAAAATAATTGGGGTACTCGCCAGCAATGGTGGGGGAAAATTTGGAAGTCATCATTGGTTCCCTGCGGCAGCTAGTCACTCTTAAACATCGACACTTTTGCTTCTCGTTGAGTTGGGATATCCATACATCATCATTTGGCCTTCCGGGGTTTTGGGTTGTCATTTTGCCTCATTCCATCTAATCTATGTTGTCTCCATTAAGCCTCTGATCCCTTGGCACCAAAATGCTGCCACATTTTGAAGTCGTGTCACCGATATGTTCAAGAGTATAATCCTTCTGCAGTTTACGCCCTTACCTCCTCCTCTTATACTCTACTTCACCATCTACCACTTGTTCCTTATCTTGTGTCGTTGATGGGGGAAACATTATGGCCCTCCCGCGAGAGATTGTCTCCTATCGATGTCAGCTCATTATCCAGGAGATTGATCTTTGCGCTTGATGACAGACTTTCGTCATTGGTCTTCGATTGGGTGTGTTCGACTTCAGCTCATTTTTCACACTTAGTAGAATGTACTGGCCAATACCTTGAGAGCCGTTGGCATTATTGATGGTTTCTCTCACGCTTGTTAACAATTTTCATCATTGACCGGTAATCAAGCGACTTTTTATCATTCTCAACTTCAGCACATCTATTCGCATGCTAGAATTTGTACTATACATCGGATGGGTTTCAAGACCCTGAACTCAGATTACATATGTTCGGGCTGCGTGGATTGGTTCGTGATTGCATATATGACTTTTGATGGATGGCTGCGACCATACCTGAGTCTTCATGGATGGCTACGACCATACCTTTATCATTGTCATGGTCTTATTAACTAGATGGTTGCATCCATACCACATACCTAGTTTCACATGTCTTTTGGATGGCTGCGCCCATGCCTAGACTATATGTATTTCACTATCACCAATATCAGTTGTACTTGCACCTGCAGGATCTTCGAGGCAGTTTCCAATTCAGACAATCTCGTAAATAATTTCACCCCTCCCACTCTCTCGGGCTTCACGCTTTAGGGGGCATCTGTTACATAGTAATTTGTCACTGTCCTCATCTCAGTCCCTTTGCTGTGTCATGTGTCAAATAAACATGTTCATATCTTCCCACTGATCCAAGGAGATTAAACAAATGCTCTTTGATGCTACAAATTGACCCTCATTCCCTAAGTTTCTGCCTCGTCGCGAGTAAACCCTTACTATACGCGACGATCCCATGTCCATAACGATCTCATCATGACTCCATCGCAGGTGTACATTTGTTTCCCGCGACGATCAGATTTCTAGACCCGAAGTGAGGTTATGAGTTATATATAGCGACAATGGATCTACGTGCATTGCCTCCTAGCGATGCCGTCGAAGAGAATTAGTTTTCGTCTCGCGACGATCTAGATTGGGCGAATTTGTTCCAACAGTTGACCTTCTAGATATCTCCAGACCTGGTTGTTGGGATAGTTTGGGTCACCCTTCCCCCTCTGGTATTGTAGTTTCGTCATTTGTGCTACCTTCCTTGAGGATGAGCTCCTCCTCCCTCATTTCATGGAGACTCCTTCTCCTATTAAAGCACTCACCTTTGCTATGATCTGCTAGTTCTTTTGGTTGGGCAGTGCTGCTAGTGATTTTGAGTTTGATAGATAGCTGGTGTGGGTGTGACAAGTGTGGGATTTTTGATAGCTTGTGGAAGGTTGTGGAGTGCCTTTAACTTTGTGTGTTAAATCTTATGAGTGAGAGAGAGACATTGTATGTTGGGAGACTTATCCTTGAAGAGTGAATGCTTGAGAAACTACTGGCTAGACCCTTCGAGAAGGCTTGTGATGTTAAGACTTGGTTGTAAGCTTGCTCTTGATTCATTATTAATACAATCAATGATGTTTTCCTATGTCTTGTATGTAATTTACTTGATAACTCATGACTTCTTGACTTTGTGAGTAAATAGATCATTGTTGTTTCCCGGTTACGTGCTTTGTTGTTTTCCTTGTATTGTTTTAGGTTAATTGCTTATTAAGGAGAAAGGAAATGGAAGCTGGAGCAGTGCAACGGAACTTCATAAACCACCGGTTTGAGGTAGGCCTCTAATGATCACTGTTTAAGGAAATCAATTGTTGATTTGTCTTTGTTGTGACTAGACCCACTTTAGGGCTAGAGGGGTTGCCTCTGTCCGCAGAGGGAACACTTTCCTGCATCACAGGCTTTCTCTAGAGTATTCTTCTGTGTTTCATGTGTATTGATTCTTCTTCTCTGTTATATGTGTTCTATTTGATCTTGCTCAAATCAATTAAGCTTCCGCAAGTTTGATTGTAGAAGTAGATTAAGTATTTTTATTTAGTTATATTACATAATCAGGTTAATCTACAGTGAGAATTTTTACAACATGCAACTTGATACCTGCAATAAAATCTGATGTAGCTACTGATCTCGATGCCTTCTTGCACTTTCTTGCACTTTCTTGCTCTTCCTTTGCCTTCTTTCTCCAAGAATGAAAGTATGCCACACCCATCAAGAGTGCTCCAAGAAAACTCTGTCTCCAAGAGTATGAGAGAGAGAAAATAGAAGAGAGCTCCAACACTAAACTGACAAAATGTTACCAACTAATCCTTAGAATCCTTTTATAAATGAGGCCTCTATTTTCTTCACTTTCCATTATTTTCCTTCAATTTCCTCTTCACATGCAACCTGTGACCTTTCACCTCCCTTTTCTCCTAATCTCCATTATTTTCATAAATAAATGTGCCAAAAATGCCATTTTTCCTTTCCAAAGTCTTAGCCATTGCCTTTGCCAATTTCCTTAGCCATAACCAATCACAAGTGATCCCCATCACTAGGATTCTACCCAACATTCAGCTTGGAATAAGTGTCCCATCATTCATGGTTATTATTTTTAACTTTTATTACATGGAATTTTCACCTGGGTTGTTACAATCCAAACCAAGCCAAACAAAACAACGAATCCCAGTAACATAACCTTTTCCACGCTAACTTTTTCTACAAATTGTAAAGGGAAACATTGCAGAAATATGGAATGCACTTGATGAAGATCAGAGAGATACTTTGATAATTTCTACATCAAATTACTTGGAGTCTTCTTTGAAAATATTATGACATCACATGTAGGAATTTCTTTGGAACAAGTTGTTCATCCTTCTAACCCTTTTATTTTCTTCAATTTCTCATATCTTAACATTGGTGCAAAAAGGGAATGATCCACTATCGAAATTTGGACTCGTAAAATAATTGTACTAAAAGAAGCTAAATTTCCCATACATGTGATTGCTATATCTAGAAAATTAATAGAACTTGTAAAAGCTTCATCCAATTGTCCAAATGCAAGACCACACAGCCATCCAAACCAACATAGTAATATTACAAGGAACAAGTGCATAACATATCAGCTTTCCCTGAATAGATCCATTGGTAAATGAAATCCAAATCACGAGGAAGTAGTATTTCTAAATTGTATAATAAAAAAAAATAAACTCTCATTACTCACCTATAACTTGTTACCGTGCCTGCAAATTTATATACCAAAATCTTTTGGATACAGACCACCCATAATTCTCCCTTCATTGTATTTGAGAGGAGGGTAAGGGAATTGAACCTATATCTAGAGCATCATCCAAATGGTATTAATGAAGTAGGAGAGGTGTACCAATTCAATTTCTTTTTAACATCCACATGTACTCCTCCATGAATTTATCTACCCACCTATTCTCCATGCACCATGTTTTTATACAATTGTTTATTTATCAAGAGACAGGTGAAAGTTTTCAACCCCTCATTTTCTCTGAGACCCAGTAAAATAACCTTTGTTTGTTGTAGTAAAAGTCACCATCAAATTGAGCTAAAGATCCCTCTTTTGGAAACACAGAAAACAAATATAAAAACAAAATCCTTCATTAACAAAACCGAAAGGCTTTTTCTATTTTACAAGTTACTCTAGCTTACTGCTATTGGTGGTGCCAACTCTCAATTCCATGATGTACGTGATTATTCTTTAATTACAACACATATTTGCAGGACAAGTGTGTCCTTGTTCTTAGATTTGTTGGGTAAGCTTCCCACAAATATCCTACATAAAATTTTTATCGTGAAGAACCATTGTGCAAGGATGGCAACAACTATCTAACCACTATCATTGATAAACCTCTTGCCAACTTCAAGGTCTATGAATTCAATTTATTTATGCGATCTATGTAAGTTCCATATGGTATTAATAATATTTTAGGAAAATAATTGACCGTCAAAAAAAAAGTTTTTCACAATTCAAGACATGTCACAAGATATGTTCATGCAAAATATTTAAACGTATTTAATGACCAAAATACCCCTATGACGACCATTTTTCTCGTCAAATTCCAACCCTGAGTGTCTTTGCTCTCTAGTTCAATGGTTATCTCAATTGTGGTGCCCTCTAATTGTTCAACCTTTTCTCTAAAAAGCAGAGTGCCTTTGGGGTTAAAATTTCTATTGAATGTGAAGAAGTATGTTCTTCTCAATCTCCCACGTACCAAGATGATTACTCTCTCAGGATTAATATGTTATTCTCATTTGGTTCATTGCATGACTTTCTGCCCTAGTCACAATTCTAGTTTGTTGATTGTTCCATGCCTTCTCTGGAGCGCTTTCCAATTCCCAAGCAATTTGTTTCCTCCTCCAGATGGCCTTGACCAACCCTCCCTTCCAATTTCTCTCAAATTTCCAAGGCTCCCCTTCTCCTCATTGGTTTTTTTAGTCCATCTCGCCCTTCCTCCCTTAAACAGGGCTCTTTGAACTCATGTTTCTCTCTTTTCTACTTGCGTAAAATGGATTATTTTGGTTCCACCCCTGTAGCCTCAAGAGGAAATAATGCCCATAGCTCTTGTCCCCACCATCTGAATGAACAACATGTAGAAGAAAATGATCTCTAGAGGCAGCTTCAACAACATTCAAATTCAATCGGCCTCCTCCTGGAAGAAGTGCAACTTCTTAAAGCCCGGGTAACTCAACTTGAATATGAGAATGAAACAATGCACCAACAGATTGCTGACCTTCAACTTGGATACAACATGATGGAGCGCTTCCTTTATGAAGATATATTTGTGTGTGATGTCTTTATGGAGATATATTTGTGTGTAGATTCAATAGATACCTTCTATGTATGCTTACTTATAATAATTTAGAAGTTTTTGTTTGTTTTTTTTTCCTATCTCATCCATGATCTAATGATCTGAATTAGATATAAATTTTCCACATTTATCAAATTATTGTCTCCAAAAGTTGTACACTTGTAACTGGGTATCATCTTTCAACTTTAGTAAGATCCACAAAGCATGCCTTGTTAATTAATTGTTAGTTCCTTGGTCAAATGTTGTATGAAAGGAAATTGAATGATATTTGGAAAAAATTAAAATATGTCATTGTAGAACTTTTACTCCATCAAGAGGATTTCATGTCATTTGAGCATATATTTTTCACCTTCCCTAAAGTCCATGCACCTCCATACCTTAACCGCCCTCAAGGCTGACAAAGAAGGGTTAATTGCCATGAATCGCCAATCTCGTAAAATTCTAAAACTACAATCAACTGAGAATTATCGCATTAGAAAAAAACGCTAACTCTATCAGTGAAATGGATAATTCTGTGAGAGAAGCCTTCAGCTATTAAAATTTTAACACTGGCCAAAGGATAATAATGATACAACTAATAGTGAAGGAAGCCTGATGAATAATGATAATGTTAATAACAATTGCATACCCTGGACATGGTTGCCCAAAAAAAGAATTCCGTGACAAAAACGAACCAAAAGGATGATTATAGCACAATGAATAATGTCGACAATGATAATGTTAATAACAACAATTGCATATCCCTAGACATGGATGCCCAAAAATAGGAATCCCGTGACAAAAACGAACAATAATGGTGATTATAACATACACTCAAGAGGAAATTAATAACGATAATATTAATAGTTATGTATCCCTGGTGACAAAAAATGAGAACTGTGGAGTAGAGGATCGCTCTTCTTAGTATTACAAATCAGTTAAATAAGATTACATTAGAAACATCAATAATAAAATACTGGAGTGAAACTCGACTGAAAGGGACCAACTAAAACTAAACTAAGACACTTGGATGGACGATTTTGACACCTATCAGGTGGTTGGAATTAGATTATCCAACACTCCCCCTTAATTACAACCACATAAAAATTCAATTAAAATGTATGCTTGTATATGTCTCAGCTAGGCTTACAATTTAAAAAATTGACTTCAACTAGATTTACTTTTCTTCTTCTCTTCTTCCAGATCCTGTAGCATCTAAATTGTTTCATCCCTTTATTTTTGTTGTAAACTTCAAATTTTAGTTTCTTCACTTATTGGTGAAGGTCTTCCATTGCTCCAGGTTGTATAAGAATGTCCTATAATTCTTCAAAAATTGACTTGTATGTTTCTTCACTTGTTGGTGCAGGTCTTCCATTGCTCCAAGTTGTATAAGCATGTCCTAGAATTCTTCAAAAATCAACTTGTATGTGAATTGTTGCTACATATTATCTTTTGTAGTGTTCTTTTCATCATCAATCTGCTGCAACATAAGATTATAGTAAAATAATATTTCTTCAGGACTCTAATACCTGAAAATTTCATTGATTTTTTCATCATTGATGTTGTCTTCAACATTCATTTTTTCAACTTCTATACAAACTTCATCAAGGCATGGTGTTGCAAGCCATGTTTTAAGTAAATTTAACTCTTCTTCATAATCATTTTGTGTACCTGCACACTAGAAATCAATGTTAGAATTAAAAATATTTGCAGAACCGCATTGGTTATGTTCCTTCTGCTCTGCAATGAGAGTTTTCTCTTGTTGCTCTTCTAGCTCTGCTTCTGCTTTTGTCTTTATTCTCTTTGTGGGTTTCCTTCTTTGCCTTTCCATCTATCTCTGTGTCCTCCACTTTTGTACTAACCTGTGTTGCTGCAAACATGTTGTTTTCCACTTGGTTTTCAGATTTAAGTGGGATTATCTCACCAAACAACATCATGTCAATATGATGTTTCTGTTGCATCATATGCAACCACTCATCTTCAGTAAAAAATATTCATCAACAATATTAATTGTTAGATTTACCATAGCATTGACTGCTCCAATGGCACCTTCATTGTCATCAACAAGATTGGTTGTTGGATTCAACAAATTTTCATCAGCAAGCTTTGTCACTAGATTCATCAAATTATCATCAGCAAGCTTTGTTACTAGAATCACCAAGTTTTCATCCACTTGTGGCTATGCACACTGGGAATCACAAGAATCTATGTGCTCCTTCTAGAAATTATTCACTCCTCATCCACTTGTGGCTGAGCATAGTGGGATTCACCAAATTTTCATCTCATTGTAGATTTGTTACTATAGATCCACCTTCTTCTTCAACTTCAATACTCCCCCTTACACTAAAACCCATCTCAAGGGTATCCCAAGCTTGCTTGGTTGTCTTGGAATTTCAAATCAAGGGAATAATGTTGTTATCAACAGATTCTTTTATTTGTGTCAATGCGAAGACATCCTTTTGGTTCTTCACTTCCAAATCTAAAAAGATCTCAAACATCTCTTTTTGTCACTTTGACCTTCTTAGCCTCTTGGCTTTTCCCATTTGTTGTTTGTGGGATCAGTACAACTCAACAAGCAAAACAAACTATAGACATTGCAACTAAATGCAATAAAAAAAATTGTTGTTACTTGAATTCCATACACAAACGAGTCTAAAAATTCTCTACAAAGATATTATTTCCAACAATTCTTTACTAAAGCAACACTTTCACAAATATCACAATGCCTACACCCTCTTATAACAATGCCATTGTTTTTAAATCTCATTTTAAAAGAAATCCACTCTTTGAAAAAATGCAGCGCTCCCTTCCTTTTTATAATTCACATTCTTGTTGATAAAAAAGGTCTCTTGTATAACCTTTATGACATAAGGCATCTTCTATAACATTTGAAACGAATTTAACAAGGGAGCCACTGCCGTGGCGGTAGTCCCTACCGAAGTCTGCCACAACAACACAATACAAACGCTCTGTGCAACATGTCTTGAAACACACCTGATTAGTTCTTTGTGCACTGGATTTGGGTCTCGTGAAAGAGTTGGACCTGGAACTAGAACTTGAACGCGAAGTATAGCTCCTTCAATCATCTGCCTTAAACGGATTGGGTTACTTGGTAATAGCAGACTTAAGTAGTAGTCCCTGCCGACCTGCAACACTTTTAATTTAAAATGAATCATTTATCTATAAAATATTCCATGCATAAATAATGATAACTATATATATTAATTATAGCAATACACATTTAAAATGAATCATTTATCTATAAAATGTTCCTAAAAATTGTATTTCAAACTAGAAAAAAATAATTTCACGACTTCAAATTTCACATAAGTACCATGCATAAAATAATGATACTTATATATATTAATTATCATTTCGATATGAGCAATAAACAAGTACACAAGAACATAATATTCTTTGACAAATGGCATTGTAAAGGCACAATAAACATTGAATACTAGAAAAAATTATTTACAAAAGGCCCCGCGGCGCCGTCCACCCACCCCACCTATTGTTTGGAGACGAATTCCTGCAACATCTTTCTCTTTCTTTCTCTGACTGAAATTCCAAATTCTTTGTTTTTCTTTTGGTTTCATTTACTTTAGCTTGCCCCACTATAGGATGTTGATTACAGCTATCCTGATCAATCTGCGTTGAAAGAGCACATTAGCAAGTGATTACATAGCTGTGATGAACTAATAACTTAGAATGATGAGAATAACTTCTTTCAAAACAAAGCTAAGGCCGAGTTTGTTACTGTTTTACGCCCATCATCTCCTGCCCTCTGATTCTTCTTTATAATTGCACATCAATAGCTCAAAGCATTCGACATTGCAAAAATGTTGATTCTTCTTTATAATTGCACGTCTTTTAAGGTTGTTATCCCATGATTATGGCTATCCAATTTGTCATTGCTTGGCTTAGTACGATTGAAACAAATGGAATAACAAAGGAACAGTGAAACTAAAGGTCTAATGAACAATGAATTTAAAGGTTTCATGATTATATTTTCTAAATTACTGATTAGAAAAGATTAGGAGTTGAGATCAATTTCAACTTTCAGTCTCGTAGTATTACTAATTAATTAGAATCTCGCTATATAAGTTGAACATATTATTATATCTAGTTATGTGATGTGGCAATACAATATGAGTTTTGTATTGTACAAGTGCATTGATTGGTGCGTTTTTTATTTGATTAAGGCATATAAGTTGAACAAATGTATAATAATTATGGTTAATTAAGCCGGTCTAATTTTAATTATAGTTAATGCATTGAGTTAGTCCTTAGCACTTTAGGGGTTTCACTATAGCGAATTTTTCAGGTTTAGAATTAATGAACAACAGTGACACGTTTTGACAATCATCATTATTCTTTTAAGCATGAGACACATCTTTGTGCCCAAAGACACGTCGATCGAAAAAGGAAAGAGCCTCGAAAAAAAAAGAAAAACCCTTGACCATTTCTAAACAAATATTGGAACCCCCAGAGAAATATTAGAATAGGCTATGATAATTGAATTCATGACTTTATATTTAGGTAATATGAAGATTGCAGCTATTGGGGCAATTCCCGGGTTATGCCAATTTCAAAAGCTAGAACCTGGTCGCAAGAGATATATATATATACATGGCTAATATGCTCGAGTCCTGGAAGCTAGCTCCACTCTAAGCAAGTAAGTACGGATCCGCAATTCAATAAAGTAAGCCAGGCCATTCATTCATGCTTGCTTCTTAATGCACCCTTCTTTATGAAAGCCTGAAAGAAGATAGTCAGCTCATTCATGCAAGCTATCCAGAATTAGAAAAAGCCAAAATTACGAGCTATTGGTCCTTTCCTCGCTGCTGCCTTACTTGCTCATTTTAGCTAGATGGGAGGGGAGGATGAGGATTGAACTGGTTGGAAGGCATAAGTAATGTGAGAAGGGTCCTTTCATATCTCTTTCTTCTGGTATGATGCACGACAATTACAACACTGCACAAGTCAATACTATCCATACGAAAATATTGGGCTCTCCCTTAGCATCTATCTCTCAGTGTTAACACAATCTCTACGATTTAACTTTTCATAGGATTTGTGATAATCTCTCAGAGTAGCCTTTGAAATTATAATAATCTCCGTGAAACTATCCAAGCTCATAATTTGGAGCAAAGTTTGTTCAATACATGTCTTTCATGCAACAGACCCCACATGTGGCACGATTCATGTGATAGCGGTAACTATTAAAAATGAATGCAATTAATTTAATTAAAATATTAATTTTTCATGCTACGTGTTGTAAGACTTTACATGCATAAAACTTTAATAGACTGTGGAGAATGCCAAGCGCCATCATACTGAAACTCTCGTTAGCTGGTCGGTGGCCTTCGCACTCTCGTTAGATGGTCGATGGGCTTCTGTGCGAGCCAGATCTGATGCAATGTCGACTTTGGGTGAAATCAATCTATTAAGCTGAGTTTTGCGGTAAGAATGACTTCCCTAACTGACTTGAGGCAGTTAT
Organism: Pinus tabuliformis; assembly: GCA_031772625.1. Lineage (NCBI taxonomy): Eukaryota > Viridiplantae > Streptophyta > Pinopsida > Pinales > Pinaceae > Pinus > Pinus tabuliformis. Next base: position 554,203,431 of record CM062812.1, read on the forward strand.
GGGGCTTGCATGCAGGGCCTGGCCATATGATTGACTGGCTAATGAAAATGACGAGTCCATATATAGCAGCAGCCATCATCAAAGGGAGAATCTTATTACACTAGCTTGCTCCCTTGCTGGTTCAAAATCAGTTGGTTTACATGTAAGTTAAAAGAGAATGCATTCTTGCTAGCTAGCGGCTTAAACTCTGTTTTTAAGCTCTGTTTGATAGATTTAGGCTTCACTAGGTCGTTGGCCTCGTGAACCATTCTTACGTTCCCTTGGCTTAACGGGGCAAGGCACCAGCTGAGTATAGCTATCCAAGCATAGCTATCTCCTAAAATCTAACAAAAAATAGTGCTCAAAGAATGCAATGTTGACCTTGAAGACAAGCACCAGGAGGCCTTGAACTGGAGTTCGGAAGCATGGGTGAATGAACTGTAGTTCGGGAGCATGCTTCGATGCATCGACGAGAATTATCCTTGAATTGAACGTATGTAGACAAAAGTGTGGCAAGTTTTGCGATAGTTCTCTTTTTCATTTAACATGCTAAAAACAAAATCCAAGAACCAGAGGGAAAAAGAGAAAACAAGAGAAAATAGTCACATATCCAAGACCTGGAACTGTCAATTCCAGGACAAGCTGCAAGTCAATTCCAGCACAAGCCGCAAGACCTCTCAGATCATGTTCATGTATTCAAATACTTGCAGTACAAATTCTAATACATTCATGAGGTTGTTGGCCCTTTCACCTTCAAGGAACAAAGTACAAAGACATTAGCAAGCCCTATGAATTTCAAAGAACAAATTGCAAAGACATTAGCAAGTCTTAACAAGCTACGAATGAGGGGAGAAAGCATGAAGCCATGAGGCACCAATAACCAGAGCTAGGAATAAAGCCATCTACCGATAACCAGAGCTAGGAATAAAGCCATCAGACAAATCTACCGATAACCGTATATGACAAAGCCCTTGGACCTAACTGTAATTGTACAACCATATCAGTGCCCTCGTGGCTCCAAGGTACTATTTTCTTACAATATACAGATCTTGAAAGTCAAATTTTGGTACTTCACTAAGTTTTTACTTTAACATACATAGTTAGAATAAAAAAAATTAAGCTCACTATTTCACTAGTAGCAGTTTTATATTTCTTAAAAAGAAGTTATGATAATGTAAGTTCAATTGAGTCTGCCCGTGCCTGTCTTTGTGTCAATTTCCATCTATCCATTTATAATTGTTCTGTCTTTGAATCAATGAATTATATGTACAGGGAGAAGGAAAGAGGCATGAAAGAGGCAACCTTGTAATAGGACCATTGTAGCCAGAAAGGGAGCCCTTGAGGTATCTGAGATTTGCAAAAACAGAGTGTTGGAGGTACCTATGATTTGCAGAAATGATAAAAGTTCGGAGAGAGGGGAATAACTGCGTCTCCCCAACAGTGGAAATTGGTTCTAGCCGTGGGTAGTGTTCCTCTTGGCTAACTGCTACTACTGTCGAAGAATGAAAATGAGAGGGGAAAATACTCATAAAGCTTGATAGTTGCAGCCGGAAATGACAAACAGATATTTGGCTCCAGCAAAAGCGCCACATTACTACTTGATACACCACCTGTAGGATTGTCGAGACATATGGCAAAAGTGCCACATTACTGCTTGATACACCACCTGTAGGATTGTCGATACATATGGCATCTGCTGCATATGACACCCATGTTAGAAAAAACTTTGCATATAAAAAATATTTGCATACCACAAAACTTTGCCCCAAGTGGACTTTGGATAAAATGAAGGCACGAAAAAATCACTGCTGCCCGAACTTTGGATATAAAATGAAGTGCAACATAATTTTTTTTGAATATAAACAAACTTTGTAATTAAAATGCAGGGTGCCAGAAAACTTTGTATATAAAAAAGTTACCACAATATTTCTATATCGGGCCATGTGAAGGCCATAATAAGAGGTAGAATATTTTTCAAACAAAAACTTTGGTTAAAATTTCAGTGAATGACATTGTCAGCGTTAAATTTTGATTAAAATACGTATAGGCGGACAAAAAAAATTGAACAAAAGATAAATTAATAAATGCAGGATCAACGATCAATCGATCCTATAGTCCTACTAAAGACCGGGACTAATAAACCATTTTAAAAATTACTTGAGCCTTTTTAAAAGCAATACCAACGCACAGAAAAAATTACATGAAGTCTTTCTAACACATGCACATTTGTTTATTATATACCATGATGCCTCTTAGAATTGAATTTTCACATGAATTTGCGGTTACGGATTTCTGTAAATACCATTTTCGTTTCTTAGAAAAATTTTCAACGCATTTACGTCTTCGTGTGTTGACTGGGCATCACACTTGCCCTTGTACGTTTGAATTTTGATCCCGTCGGACCTTCTTTTAAAAGCACCCCGTCAAAAATTTTGCTCCCTTTAAAAATTCGTGATGTGCACAGCGCCGATGGATTTTTCTGCGCATATGATTGCAGCCCTTCAACGCACGGGTTGCGGAAATTTTAAGAATTCATAAGTTTGCAACTTTGTGCGTAATTTCTTCTGGGATGAACTACAGATAAGATGCATTGAGTCTTTTTTTACAGGTGCACAAGTTCATTTTCCTCCTTGGCCTTATGACCTTTGTTTTTTCTTTGCGAGTCCAAAAAAATTTCAAGCATTGTTCTCTTTGGAGTCTAATGTAATATGGTGTTTTGGTACCATGACAAAAAATGAAAATTGTGGAGTAGAGGATTGCTCTTCTTGGTATTACGAATCAGTTAAATAAGATTACATTGGAAACATTAGTAATAAATGACTTGAGTGAAACTTGACTAAATTGGACTAACTAAAACTGAACTAAGACACTTGGAGGGACTGTTTTGACACATAGCAGGTGATTGGAATTAGATTCTCCAACACTTAGATGTGGCTATCCAAAGCAGGAATTCCATGATAGAAACAAGGGAGAATGTTAATTATAACATTAACTCAAATGAGAAAATATGCACGATGATGAAAGTAGTCAATGTTGGCAACACCACTACTTTTTCCAACGTTACTCTTGTTCTTGCTTGTGGCAGTGTGTTGACTTTTGGAAATTTAACACTAGAAAATCCATACAAATCATATATTTACAATTAGTAGCAAGATTATATCCACCGGAAAGGTTTAACTACCATTAATAAAGTATAAGTGGAGACCTTGCAAGATACTTAGCACTGATAGCACAAATACACATGAAATGAAATAGAGACTTTGGCTTTGTGGTTCCCATTAGCCTCACCCAAAGCGAAGATCTACATAAGTTAACAAATTTATTTCAACACCTCCACCGAATCTGACAATGATATTCCACAGAGAAAATTGTGGGACCCACAATAGACATTGTTTATTCAACAATTAAAGTATGTTCCCACCATCATATCTAGACCAGTAACACAGCAATCACATAGAAATGAACACCTAACTCAAACTCACGCTCCCACTCAAAATTATTTTATAGATTGGTTGATGATAAAATATAAAAAAATGGGAATGGGGTGAGTTGACTTACTTGTCTGGTGTACTTCTGGTTACTTTAACCTCACTTGTCATTAGTGTGGACATGAATACAAGGAAACTTTCTGCCAATTGATAGAAATGTCACTTATTGGATCCCCTATCTCTTCTGTCAACTGCTCTACATTTCTCCGAAACACTGCTCCATGTGTGGGAACACCTTTGGAATTGGCTGCTTGTGCGATAAAAGTCTAGTAGGTGTAATTCACAGCGACACTTAGCTTCGTCATCAAATTTGTTTATTTTGGATTACAAAGATTTGGACTACAACACTCCTCAAACGAGCTTTTGTCTGTATTTTTGAAATATTTTCATATTTGGTTCTTTATTTCGACCACCCATCAAAAATCTACTCAAGTGTCTCCAAATTTGGTCCAATTCTTATCTGCTACATTTGACACCAGATTGGCCACACATATCTCTAAATATTTTGATTGGTTGGGATAATTTTTGGTGGTTTATTGTTTTTCTTATAATCCAACTCCATAAAGAAGCATTTTTTTTTATTATGACTTGAACAATGTCAATATAAACACTGAACTTGCTTGTTACAACCTTACCAATACATAATCTGCAACTGAGACACCAAGATTTTGAAGAATTCCCTTAAAGCCAATGAAGTGCTTAAACATTAGCCACCATATCATGTGATTCATGATTATTATTTGCATGATTAGAACTGTCAAATAATATTCCTTTGAGGTCCCAATTGCATTAGAAGGAAGTCCAACTAAAGCATGGCACTAAATATCTAAATTCATACAGGAGGATATAATGTACAAGGATCATAGAACAAATCAATATAAATACAATGAGCAAAGGAACCCCCTCTTTTGAAGAACCTCAACGTATCTTCCATGATGGAGCAACCATGAAATATGTAAAAATAAAAACCATAACCATCCCTATTAAACTGATTCTGAAAATACTTTAGAGGTAGCTACAATTTTCTCATGATGATCAGAATGATATCTAAAGCTACCCTATTCACATTTCCTCAAAACCTACACAGTTAACGTGTAATGCTTCATAACCCATGGATGTCTTGCAACAACCTCTATGCTCACCCTTTTCTTTGGATCCTTGCAAAGAAGGTCTCCAGGTAAGTTTTCAAGTGTTTGACTCAAATCCTATGGAAGGACGAGTAGATCATGAAAAATCTTGTCATATGTGCCTTGCAAGGAGTCACCAATGAAGGGATAAAATCCAAACACCATGCAGTATAGTGTCACACCTAATGCCCACACATCAACAATTTTAGCATGACATGTGAAGCCTAAGAAACATTCTCGTGCAGTAAAAACAGGAGTACTAGGAGACATTCGAAGCTCATCATTATTGCCCTCAAACATCCTATCGACACTGAAGTCATAAATCTGAACCGTTCCATCGCTCCCAACCAAAAGGTTTTTTGGTTTGATATATCCATGAAAAATATTATGAGCATCTAGATACAGGAGACCTGCAAGAACATCTCAAAAGTATTTTCTAGCGGTATCTTCCCTAATTCCTCTAGCTAGTCCAAAACCTTGAAAAGTCCCCCTTCGTTTAACATATTTTAAGACCATGTAAAATTGACTAGTATCCAGATCATCAATCACCTCAATTAAATTGATAATATTAGGGTGGTCCAACTTTTTCATGATTGAAACCTCTCTTAGTAAATCTATGAGAGTAGTTTCTGATGATGCCACAAGCACTTTGGGAAGACGTTACTTGTGAAAAACCTTGAGGGCATAAAACATCCCATCTTTTATATTTCGGTGAAGTAGAACTTTGTCATAGTTACCAGTTCCTAACTTATGCTCTCGAATGTATTGATTGATAATTGTGTTTCCATTCATGTCCTCTAATCTAAGAATATGGTGGGTCTCATTAACGAGAATATTTTGGAATAAAATCCATAGAAATCCACACCAGATGGTTTAGAAGTCTCCCTACTTTTGTAAAAAATGACAGGGAATTTGTGGCCATATTGATATTAGGCTTTCTTCGTAGTCTTAGATTCTTCCTATGTGCACCTAAGTAAATGTTCCTCAAATCGATTATTGCCATAAAATGCAAGGGGGTCAGGTTATGGGTCCTCTTGCTTCTTCTTTCTCATGAATCCAAAATAGTTAAAACACCAACACTTTGCTTCTTCCAACCAGAGAAGCACTCATAGATTTTGATAATCATCTAAGCATGCTCGACAGAAAATAAAAGTGTAACACTAGAAGATTGTGCACCTAAAATATATCATGAAAGTGGGTAGCTCCTCGCATTTTAAGTTCAACTCCATAACGAAGTTGTGGATGAAGAATGTAGATGATACAATGATACCAGGGAAAATGGATGGTTTGGCAAGCATTACGACAACACAAAAAGTGAAACTAGTTTAGCATTAATTTCAAAGATAGCGTTGATGCCATACATTGGGCTTTAGGGTCCAGGTGGTTGCGGCAGGCTGATGTCACCGCCCGAAAACTCGAAAACCCAAAGTTAAACTGTGTAAAAAATGTTTTTTTGATTTGATTTGGTACGGATCAAATTAATAGTAAAATATGGTCACTATATATAACTACTAACACAACGATATAATAATAATAATTACTATGTTAACAATTCATCCCTGGACATGGTTGTTGAAAACAAGAAACGGTACTTACCAACAATTGATTGTATTGTTTCTTCTAATAAAATGATTGAACAAGTTAACGATATCAATGATCCTTCATGTGGCATCAATTCCATTTTCATCCCTACTCCTCTAACCTCTCGTGCCACCATGAATATTAACAATACCACCCATTCTTCAAACAAAAAGGTTATTAACTCATAATATATGGAAATGTTTGAAAAGAAAACCATCCATACTTACCCCTTGAAACCAAAAATATGAAAGAGGTATGTTGATGACAAGAATGTGAAATGGCCCCATGATAGATTAGAATTTGATAAGTTTCTGAGACATCTTAATGGAATTTCTAATGACATCAAATTGACCATGGAACTTGAGAGTAATAATACCATTCCTTTTTTGGATGTTTTACTCACCAGGAAAGAAGATGGAAGCATCGGGCATCAAGTATACAACAATAGATACATATTGACAACTCCCATACATTTTTGGTACCATTGGATAAATTGCTAAGGTCCTTAAAAGAAATGGTAATATTACAACATTCAAACCTCTTGAGACCATCCGAAACAAAATGAGATTTTTTAAAGACAAGGTTCACTAATTCCAATTCAAGGAGGTTTACAGGATTAACTACTCCCGTGGAATATGCTACATTAGAGAGACAGGTCATTCATTTAAAATTAGACTCAAAGAACATGGAGTAGACATAAAGAAAGAAAGAATCCACTCATCTTCCCTTGCAGAACATTCATCCAAAGCTAAGCACCACTCGTGCCTTGAAGACAATGAAATCATCATTAAAGAGGATCATTATTTCAAACACAAGTTTAGATAAGCATAGGAAATCATCAAACATCCCAACAATCTTAACATGGATGGAGGTGCTAAGGTCAGTATTTGTTGGATTCCTTTAATCTCTCACTTCTAACTCTTCCTTCTCCTTTCTTCTTTTCCCTTTTCATTCCTCTTAATATTTTTTTCTTTTCTCACCTCCCTTTTCTTTTTCCTCCCGTCCTTCTTCCTCTTCTTGATTTTTCTTTATTTCTCCTTTCCCATTCCCTTATACTTTCTTGTCATTCCCTAGTTATTTTTAAAATCCTTTTCCTTTCCTTTCTTTTTTCCTTTATTCCTTTCATTACTCCTTTTTCTTATTTTCTTTTCTTATTATTTTTCTCTGGTTAGTTTTAAAATTCTTTTCCTTTATTCCTTTCATTACTCCTTTTTCTTATTTTCTTTCCTTATTATTTTTCTTTCATTTCTTTTCTTTGGCTTGTCTCTTTAGTTTTCCCTTGTATAATTCTTTTTGTTTTTCTATGGTTCTTTACATTTCCTTTATTGTTATTATATCCTTTATTTTTATTATTTTTTGATATTATTTTATTTTAACTTATCTTATTATGTATTCTTTTATCTTATTATTATTTATTTATTACATTTATGTTATGTCAGCCTACTTTTTCTTCGCTCTCTTCTTTTCTCTTTTGTATTTATTTACTAGTCTTCCTTTTTCTTCTCTCAACAACTTGTCTTGATGAGGAGTCTTATTTGTGACTCGAAACGTCAATCTAAAATGACAACTGTGGATTTATCTATGAAATACAATTCTTTAAAACTTGAATAAGTATCAAAGTTTTACCTTGTAAAATTCTTTAAGCATTCTATTGAAGTCTCTCCCTCCCATTTGCCTTCTTTAATTGCTAACTTTAAAGCTTCTTTCCACACATTGCTTGAAAAAGGTGAACTAATAAATGACCGACAATTCATCATTCATTATTACTTTTAAGCAATGAACTAATAAATGGTTAGTAACATGTTCATTATTTTCCAAAAATGCACCTAATTGGACCCTAGAGATCTTTTTTCTATCATTTATTCCATGTACATATTATAATAAAGATAACTAGTTAGAAGAAAATTCTAATTTATAGGGAACGTTTCATTGTTAAAATGATCTTAGATCACCATGCTCTATCTCCCACAAATTCCTCTTTTATGCTTATGTTGTAGCGGCTGCAACCACCCTCCAAAATTTTGGCTCGCATGCAAATTTCAAAGCATACCTTGGATACCGCGATCGATCATTCCTTGGTCACTTGTTGGTAAGCTGATGATCTCTAGCTCCCCTCCTTGATCTTAAGAGTTGTCCATGTTCTCATCTTTATGCAGCATGTGTCATCTTTGGGAATAATGATTGTTGTTTGTCATGCAAAGGGGATGTTTTTTTGCTTCAAGGGAAAGCATGCACGGATGAGTTGTTATCATCACATAGACCTGTTTCACACTCACTTCACACACTCTTGTCACAAAAATTGTTTCATCAAGAAGAGTATGTTTTATACATTATGGATGGTCTACGTTGTATCACTAAGTTTTCGTGTGTGATCATAGTCGAGTCTTATCATTGTTTACATTTGTGTCACTGATCTCACACTTAGCCATTTCCCGAGCAACCTAGCCTCATCCAGCTTCCCAGAATTGTGCACTTTTCTTCTACAACCCTCAAGTTTTCTCCCTTGCCTACTAGAAATGCACAGTGCGCAGAGATCGCAGTCTCCCTTGGCATCCAAAACTGTGCAGTGGTTTCCTCCAGTGTGCTTGCCCCAACAGAAAACCATTGTCTCCAGAAACTGCGGAGTATTGTACCTCAGCTTCTCAGTCTGCTTTTCAACATGAAAATATGTAGAGTCCTCTCAGAACCCATCCCGCAGCAGTACCTTGCATCAAGAAACTACAAAGTATTGCCCCTCAGCCTGGACTGCACTCAGAAACTGCGTAGAGGTTTCCTCGTAGGACCCCATCCGACAACAATGTCTTGTGCCTTAAAACTACGCAGTGTTGTCCACACTGCCCTATTTGTCTTGCATTCAGAAACTATGTAGATGGGCCTCTTAAGGCCTCATCCCAGCAGTAGTCACTGCCCATTGAAAATGCATGATCTATCTCTTAGTGACTACAACAAAAGGTGACATGCTAAGATCAGTCCCAAGGAGTTGAGGAGAAGGACCCAGAGACTAAGTGATGGCAAAAGATCAGGACCGCATGCAAACTGTGTCAGATGCATGATCATCCCAAGGGTAAGTATGGTAAGTAAAGAAAACCTTTCGAAGTACATCTCTAAGTTGAGTTTGCACGATTTCTTGTCATTGTCATATCATCATGTCTTCAGTAAGATGCATGTGTACAAACACAAAAGTCATTTCATGTGTTTCCTCTACATGTCTTGCTTCCTTTTCACCTGTTTGACCAACTGTCATCTTCGGCGTGTTGATTGCTATGTCATGCTTGTGACCTTGTTCTGGTGATATCGAAAGTTTGTCTTTGTGTGCATGAGTTGTTTTGACTATGTAAACATTTGTCCTTAATGGCCTTTTATTGTTGCCCAGAATTGTGCAGAGCTTGAGGCTCTCCTCCAGGTAGTTTGCACTACACAATTCCAGAATCATTAGTGGAATTTTGAGGTCTAAAATGGGCCTCCTAAAAAAGGTGTACAACCAAAATAAATTTTATGAGAACCAATAGGATTCAAGATGATGATGTAAATCATGGGGGATGATTCACCATTTTTGGAGCAAAAGTAAAAAGATTAAAAAATAATAAAATAATAAAACTACTTTTTCAACTTGTATTTTCAACTTATCTCCCTAAGGTTTTACTCAAATTTCTAGCAGGAGTACGCATAGGATGAAAAATTTAATTCCATATCCAAAGAGTACCCATGTTACACACTTTCAATGGACCCTGCTATATGAAAAATCAGAAATACATGAAAAATCTTGATTATAATCATGTTTTTCATGTATTTCTCATTTTTCGTGTAGCAGGGTCCATTGAGAGTATGAAACATGGGTACTCCTTCTATGAGAAATCAAATTTTGCATCCAATGCATGTTTCCGCTTGAAATTTGAGTAAACCCTTAGGGAGATAAGTTGTAAATACGAGTTGAAAAAATAGTTCTTTTCTTTTATCCCTCTAAAATTTGATGATGTAATATAATCTTATTTTATTATTTCCACTATTGTTTTATAATTTCCTTAGGATACCCATTTTAGAAGTTGCCCAAGAAGCCATTTCAGTCTACGCTTCTTGCAAGCCTAACCATTAAGCCTCCCGCTGGTCAACCGGAAAATTTGACTTGAGCTGTGACCCAGGGCTGCACTCATCTCCAAAACTACGCAGTAGCTGTCCAGCCTGCTTACCTATATTGCTTGCAGAAATTGTGCAGAGATGAGGGGCATGCCCCTGCTACCTATCACTGCATTTTCCCAGGCAATTGCATAGTTCTGCTAGGTAGTTCCCCGTTGGCCTGCTCTCCACTCCTCCTGAAAAAATACGCATTTTTCATTGACAGTGCACCTGCTACCTGACACTCCGCTCAACTTGGAAACTATGCAGTCATGTCTTACTTGACTGCCTCCCAGAACTGTGCAATTTTCACCAACAAGCTCCCGCAACCCGACCCTGGAATCCTCCAGGAAACTGCACAATTTTCACTACTAGTGCTCCCGCATCCTGATCCTGACCTCCTCTAGAAAACTGCGCAGTTTTCACTACCAGTGACCCCTGTTGTTCACACTGCCTTCTCGAAAAAATTGCACAATTCTTCCTCCCAGCTAAGCCATCTCTCGCAAATGTCACTATTGTCCTGGACTACTCAACCCAGTCTCCTTAGTGACCTATGCACAGTTTTTCCCGGCAATGTCTCGGAGCCTCGCATCCCAGCCTGACATGTGCTTTGCGCTACTTCAGAGCCTTGTCCTCTCTCCCGGTCACCTGAACCCAGAAACGAAAGAAAATGCATCATGGTAGACTACGGGATTTATGGATTTGATGTTGTCTCATCATGGGTGACTGAAAAAATAGGTACATGGATGAGACATGGTGCGACGACAAATGGGATGAACAAGGAGTGCATGCTAGAAGTTTTTCTCGCTATTGGACGAACACATGAAACATATTGTTTGGTAAATTTAGTGTTGTCTAAATTGCTATCATTAATTGTCAACCCGGGGCTCGTAAGCTGATGAAGTGAAGTGTACAGTATATACTTAAGCAGCCTTTCCTAGTTCTTTTTGTCGTTTTTGGATGATGTTTGTGGTTGATTTAACTTCTTAAGATGGAGTGATGGATTTATAAACAAATGAGTGCGTGTGTGTGCATATGGTGGTTTCTAAATGCTTCTAGAACTTTTTAAAGAGAAAGCTTGAAAAGTGACTTGCAATGGAATTGAAACTTCAAATGAAAGCAAAGCATTAAACAAAGTGACTAATGGCACTAGTCCACTATCTATGCTGCTGATAAGAACAAAAATAGCATCTATGTTAACTCAATGGAAAGTGAAAAACACTACTTTAACTGCAAAACTTAAATGACAAATCATAACACTTCATTCTTCCTTCACATTCTGCCTCTAGCTGAAATTGTTCATGTGAAAAATAGTTAAGAAGGAATCAGTAATATGAGTCCAAAAGCTAATCAAACCAAGCTGCCACTCAATGATATTTTGGTCCAATAAAGGTTAGTCAATTATGATGAGAAGACCATCAAAAGGTTAGTAAGCAACTTGTCAAAAACTTGATAAAGTAAACTAGCAATGAAACTAAGTAAGCAAGGTAAAAATCAGCAGCTAAGACAAGACAACTTCAAATACCATCAGTGATAAAAAGAAATAAAAACACACTATCCTGGGCTCCTAACACACCTGCATAAACAAACTGATCAGTTCTGAAAAGTGCTGGAAATGTAAAGGCATGAAATCAAACTGTACATTATTATACATGTTCAAAGAAATGAAAAACTGCAGAAATCAAACTATACATTATTGTACATGTGAAAATGAAAACAAAGAAGGGCAGGAAAATAAAGTTAAATGCTACTGTACATAGGTTGTGGCAGATGGGGGCCCTCCATCCACTCAACCAACTAAAGATCAGCTACGTAGAGATGAACAGGAACAGTCTTCTTATATTAAATCAGCATGTCAAAATACAGTGAAAAAGTGCTGTAAAAACAGTCTTTAAAACAGAGTTTGATAACCAAAGTAATTACAGCAATTATAATACTAAAAAGCTAATCTCTAAGCGTTGGCAAACGCTTTATTTATAGGCACAGGGACAAACTGTCCTCTGCGTAAACTAAGCAACTACAGTCTTGACTAATTAACTACGCAGCAACACGCAGGCAACTCCGTGCACGTTTGGAGGAAACGGTCATCATGGGGAGTAAATCTATGGTTAGATCCTGTCCCTTGCTATCTTCGTGGCGTGGAGGAAGTGCCAGCTGTGGTTCCGTGTTTCATTTGCTCACGCAAAGCCGTGCCATCGTCTGGAACTTAACTGTTTGACCGTGGGTACACCTGCGTTGACCGGGGGCATACGTGATTGATTTGGCCCAACTAATAGCATACGAACCATGTATACATCCATACCAACGTGCCCATGTGGCCCGTTCCTTGAGAAGACACATGGAGTATAGCAAACAACAAAAAGGCTGCGGAATCTCTGAATAGCTGCGGAATTGCTGAATAGCTGCGGAATTGCAGAACAACTGCGGAATTGTTGTACATGTACCAAAATTCTAAGCCAACAGTCAATCATTAGCACAGTCAACAAATCATGTTAAAAAGACATATAATGCAATGAATTGAACAAGTTGATGGAGGAAATGATGTCAGAAGAGAGAAGTAAATAGGGAAAAGCTGTTGGGAGGATAGGTAAATGAGTGCAAGGTTGAGGCTCAACATACCCCCACTGCGAGGGTGTTGCATGTCCTCATGCAACCAAAACTTTGTCATAATCTTTCAGTCCACATGTTCAGATGCCTCTGCCAAGACATCCAACCTTCTCCTTTTCCTCCCTGTTGTCAAATTTGTTCTTGGTTTCCTAACCAAGCACCTGAATTTCAAGTTAACCAAGGCTCTGCTTAATTTCTTGCATTTCCTCCTCAATTTCCTGTTCTTTTTTTGCCAAAGACCCAAATGAAGCATTGTGTTGTCGTGGACCATTTTGTCCACGTTGCTCTTTTGTTTCAATGCTTCGTTTTCCTGTTTGATATGGCGATTGAGGACTTCTAGCTCAAATATTTCTTGCTTCAGAGATTGAACCTGCTGTTCAAGGGGCAAGACAGTACTAGGACCAGCAATAGATCGTTCTAATGTTTCCAAATAATCATATGCCTCCTGCTGGACAGGGTCAATGTCAGGTATTTGTCTTGGCTTAAATTCAAATCCTTGAAAACTGCTTTCTCTCTCTTGCTGGAAAGGACTTTCCTCTCTTGGAGGACTTAGCTCAATATCTAGCTGAATTGGAGTCTTCTCAGGTGTGCCCAAATCAATGAAATGGGACTGTTTCTCTTTAGTCACACTCTTCTTCCCTATAAGTCTACTGCTTCTTCTTACTTGCAGGCTAGTACTCTTTGGCTTTTGCTGTTTTTGCTTTTGTTTCTTTTTGAAGATGGCAGTTTCATGAAGCTGAGCAAGCCTATGAGCTAATGTTTGGGTATCTTCTTCACTTGAGGGCTCAGGTGAAGGGTATGACTCTTGCAAAATGGCTTTCCCTTTATCCCTCTTTTGTCTTTTTGTTCTGCTCCCCTTTTTCTTTCCCTTTTGAACAGTTTCTTGAACAGTTTCTTGGGCAATTTCTTGAAGAGTTTCTGCAACAATTTCTTGGGCAGTTTTTTCAACTTCTACAGCAGTGTCTTGGGCAGCAGTCTTTTCTATAGCAATTTCTGGAGCAGTTTCTTCTACAACATTTTCTTGGGTAACCATTTCTTTCCCTTTTCTCCTACTTCTTTTTGGTACCCTAGGAGAGCTACTAGAGGCTTCAGCTGCCTCTTGAAAATGGTTTCTAACAAGGAACTTCTCCCATGTATCCTTTCTAATTTTTAACTGCTCCTCAATCAAGATTTTAATGAGTCCATGGTGATATAAGTGGGGCTCAATGTTTCCCACGTGTTTCTGAACAGTGGCACTCATTTTTCTTAAACTAGCTAGCAAGAAATAAGGGAGATTGATGGTATGTTCACCCATAAAATGCATCATAATCTTTGTATGATAAACATACATTACACCAAATCTGCCTTCACATGTAAAAAATTTCTGAACTAGCAAAAGTAAGGCAGTCCATTCCTTTTTAATGACACTTACAGGTATTCCTTTGGTGAAGATAGTGGTATCCATACCTGGATTTTTCAACATGTTCTTCCACTCTTGGCCTTCAACAGTTCGATTTTTGAACCAACGTTCCCCAGTACGAGGCAAAGCAGTTGCTTGAGCCAAGCTGCTCTCTGTGACAGTGAATTGTAGGTCTCCAATCTCCACAGTATTTGTTTTTCCATCAAACGACCGAGCAAAGGCCTTGGTAACTTCTTTGTGATATCCTTTGAACTTCTGAATAAATTTTAACCACTTGGCCTTCTGCAGGGCATTCTTCGTTTGTGGGTAACCGTCTAGAAACTTAGAACCTTCCGGCTCTGCTCTTAATAACTTGCCCATTTCGGTTACCAGCTCTCTTGCTGCTCTGACAGCACTGTTTGAATACTAGAGAGAGAGCTATACGGGAAAACAGTGCTCAGCAGTGGGTATTACGGCTACAACAGAATGGCCGTGATGCAATTACAAGACTGGTGGTCAGGGTTTTGAGTGGAGAGGTGAGGAAAATAGAACAGAGTATGTTTACGGTGAAACAGAGTAGTGAATGAAACCGAGAGTGAAAATGGTGGAATGAGGGAGTGAACAGCAATAGAAATGGGGTTATGCATGCGTAGAAGGGTGTTAAAGGAGGAAACGGCCGAATCCCATGGACGTCGGGTGGTTGTGTACACCTGGCTGCGGAATGATCAATTGGAGAGCCGTGGTACAACAGTACACGTCACTCTGGTACGAAGAATTAATGCGAGAGAGCAGGCCGTATTAAGTTCAAATCAACAGCAATTAGGGAACCGTTAGGAAGGTGGTGAGGTGGATTACGCAGCATAATGGATGAGGAGTGGACGGGGATCTCGTCAATCATTACATTAAGTGCCTCATACCATAATCCGAAAACCATACATAAATGATATAACTGTTAGTTAGAAATTTAGAACATACCTTCGTGTATTTGCATTTTGATCCCTTTGCTAATTATGATGCTAACCTTTGATTGATTGCTGCCTTTGTATATGCCATGTGTCCTTGCTCTTTAATGATGCTGGTGCTTTTGACTGCAGATTTTTCTTTTTAAAACAGAGTTTGTTTTTGTTGCAGGAACAAAGTGTATTAGCTGCGGAATCTTGATATCAGCTGCGGAATTGGCTCCTAGTTGTGGAAATTGCAGCAACACTTTTCTGCCTGCACAAAGAGGATTAAAACAACTTGACTGAATGGAATAGTCCTGAGAGGGACTTTATTTGGTGAAAATGAGATGGAATGAATGGACTGGAAGAAAATGAAGTGGAATGAAAATGATGAGATGGATGAGATGGACAGAGAAAGAGAGAGATTTTTTTTTGGAAAATATAAAGTGTCAGGTGACCCTGATTTTCACTTCATATTTTCTGCATAAGACCGCCAATCCAAGATTGGTTTTCAGGCTTATACAAGAGATTTTTTTTTTCTGTTTTTTTTTTTTTTTTCTTTTTTTTTTTTTTCAACTGAAAGAAACAAAGGTTAGGCTGATGGAGGAGAAGAATTCTTCTCCACTAGCCTCATTGCAGAATCTTCTTGGAACATTTTAACAAATTCCTCCCTTGAGAGTGGCTTGTGGTAGACTTTCAATCTATGGCCATTCACAATGAGAGGAGTCTGAAGCTCGTCAATGGTCTTCACTCGAACTGCTCCATTGTTAAAGACTTCATCAATCTCATATGGCCCAAGCCAATGAGTTTGAAATTTTCCTTTGAAGTCCTTAAACTTGGAATCAAACAATAGTGCCCAATCTCCCTTCTGAAACTTTCTTTCTTTGATGTGTCGATCATGCCACTTAGTTCTTTGGTGCTGAACTAGATCGGTCCTTAGAATTGCATCTTGTCTTATTTCATCTAGCTCATTTAACTGGTCCATTCTGTGCTTTTGGGCTTCTGATAGGCTCATCCCCAATTGAACTGCCATCTTGAAGGTCTTGATTTGGAACTCAATGGGGAGCAGGACTTCTTTCCCATAAACAAGTTCATAGGGAGAATGTCCTGTTGTGTTCCTCCATGTAGTTCTATACTCCATGTAGTTCTATAGGCCCATAAGGCTTCAGGAAGCCTTTCTGCCCAATCTCTTCTATGAAGATGAACAGTCTTGGTGATGATGCTTTCAAGAACCTTATTTGTAGATTCCACTTGACCATTTGCTTGCGGATGGTATGGAGTAGATGTTCTGTGCTTGATTTTGTATTCCTCCATCAGCTTCTCCATCAATTTAGATGTAAATTGACTTCCCTGATCTGTCACAATTTCTCTTGGGACACCAAAACGAGTAAAAATATCCTCAAAAAGAAATTGAACAACTGAATTTTCAGTGGCAGAAGGCAATGCCTTGGCTTCTACCCACTTAGTAACATAATCAGTGCAAACCAATATATACTTCTTTTGCTTAGATGGTGGATTAATAGGTCCAACGAAATCTAGAGCCCATTTCTCAAAGGGTTCGATGCATACCTGTGGCTGTAGTGGCATTTCATTTGAAGGAGTTGGTCTCCCAACTCTTTGGCAGCTGTCACACCTTCTAACATATTGCTTTGCATCTTTAAAGAGAGAAGGCCAATAATATCCTAAAGAAAGGATTTTATAGGCCGTCCTCTTGTCAGCAAAGTGTCCGCCGCACGGTTCATCATGACATGCCTTAAGGATGTCAGGCATTTCATCTTCCCGAACACATCTTCTGATCATACAATCTGGCCCTGTTTTGAACAATTCATTAGAAATCCAAGAATAATGTGAACTCTCCTGAATGATTTTCCTTTTCTCATTAGGAAATAAGTGTGGAGGTAGCTTCCCTGTAACTAGATAATTAGCAATATCTGCATACCAAGGAGTCTTGGTAGTTACTGCAAACAAGTATTCATCTGGAAACTTATCCTCTACAGGAGAATCTTCGTTAGTGTTTTGGATTCTAGACAAGAAATCAGCTACTGTGTTTTGTTTCCCTGGTCTATCTAACACAGTAATGTTGAATTCTTGTAAAAGTAAAAGCCATCTTGTAACTCTGCCATTAGTAACAGGTTTGTTCATGAGATATCTAATTGCAGAGTGATCAGTATGGACAAAAGTTTCATAGCCGGTTATGTAATGTCTAAACTTGTTGATTGCATGAACAACGGCTAAGAATTCTTTTTCAGTCACAGTGTAATTTAACTCAGTGGGAGTCAAATTTTTACTGGTGTAATAAATGGCATAAGGGACCAAATCCTTTTGTCCCAAGACAGCTCCTAGAGCTGTATCTGAAGCATCAGTAGAAATGTGGAAAGGGAGTTTCCAATTTGGCCCTCTCAAAATGGGTGCTTCAGATATTCTAGTCTTTAAAGTTTCAAATGCAGACTGACATTCAGGATTCCATTTGAATTCACAGTCTTTGGTAAGTAATTTGAAAAGAGGAGATGCTATCTTAGTGAAGTTTTCAATAAATCTTCTATAATACCCAGTAAACCCAAGAAAACTTCTAACATCTTTCTGGCAATTTGGAACAGGTAACTTGGAGATAACTTCAACTTTGGATCTATCAACTTTAATTCCATCTCCTGAAATATGATGTCCCAAAACAATCCCTTCAGTAAACATCATAAAACACTTTTCATGACTTAATGAAAGATTTGTTTCTTTACATCTAATTAGGAATTTTTCCAAATTTTCTAATGCTTCTTCAAATGTGTTACCATAAACTGTGAAATCATCCATGTAGACCTCTACACAATCATGAATTAGATCTGAAAAGATTCCTAGTACAACCCTTTGAAAGGTAGCGGGTGCATTGCATAATCCAAAAGGAAGTACTCGGTAAGCAAAAGTTCCCCAAGGACAAGTAAATGTGGTTTTGTCCTGATCTTCAGGTGCTACCTGAATTTGATTGTAACCACTAAAACCATCCAAAAATGAGAAAAACTTTTTACCTGCTAAAGTATCTAATACTTGATCAATAAAAGGCAAAGGAAAGTGATCCTTCAAGGTTGCTTTGTTCAATTCTCTGTAATCAATGCAAACCCTCCATTTACCATTCTTTTTGGGTACTATAACCAAGGGAGAAACCCATTGGCTATCTGAAATAGGGTAAATGAAGTTTACATTGAGTAACTTCTGGAGCTCTTCTTTCACTATCTCCCTAAGATTTGGATTCATCCTTCTTTGAGGTTGTCTGATTGGTCTACTGTTTTCCTCAATGTAGATGTGATGAATGCAAGTCTTAGGGTCAATACCTTTCATGTCGGTATACTCCCATGCAAAAGCAGTAGAATGTCTTTGCAAGACTTTGGTTAGCTCTTCCTGTTGGGATTTTTCCAAGTTTTTGTTAATGTTTAATGTTTTTCCCGGAAAGATCTCAATGGCAGAACTACCAAATTCTTCCATAGAGAAAAGAGACATTTGTCTAGATGATAGACACTCTATGTCAGAATCCAACTGAAATTGTGTAGAGTCATATTCTGAAGATGGTTCAAAATTTTCTAATGTATTCAGAATTTGACTATCTTCACTAATCTCAGAAATGGTAAAGACAGGTTGTATAGTATCTTCATCATCAACCCACTCATTATCTCTGCTGGAGGATACAGATTGAACTTCTTTGTTGAATTGCCATCAGAAATATACATATCCCTAGACCTACAACTTATGAAAGCATCAGCTGTGGCTAGCCAGGGTCTTCCTAAAATAAGAGGATGTCCTCCTAGATTGTTCTTGGGAGTTAAAATCATAAAATCAACTGGATATTCCCAAGAGTCTAGGGAGACTGGAATGTCTTCCAATACACCATCAGGTTTAATGATTGATCTATCTGCAAGTTGCAGTAAAGTAGGTGTAAAGAGAAGGTTAGGAAGTTTTAACTGGTCCATGGTCTGTCTACTCATAATGTTGATAGCAGCCCCTAAATCAATCAAAGTATTTGGTATTTCTACCCCATTGATATGTGTTTTGACAATTGGACTACCGGGGTCTACATATTTCTGCATGGTAATCTTTCCCATCATAATATCTGCAATTTTTCCTACCAGGTGGATCCTTCTGGTATCTCTTGGTTTCCTTCCTGGTCTTTTAAGGCTCAACTCCTTTATTGTTTTTGCTAGAATGGGAATCTCTTTAATGGCTTGTAACAAGGGAATCTTGATACAGACATTCTTCAATTCATCTAGAAAATTATAGTCAGGCAACCAAATTTGCTTTTCCACTCCTTTGTCGATTTGTAACCTTTCAGGAAAAGGAGGTGTGGATGAAGATGTAGGTTGCTCAACTATGGGAGTTGTGGGGGTCATTTCTTTTTCTTTTTCTTTTTGAATGTTTGGGTTTTGAAGGGATGCTTCAGAACCCTTATTAGCTTTAAGAGATTCTTCCTCAGAAATGCTTGGCTGTTGAACATTTATAGAAGGTTGATCTAGGATTCTACCTGATCTGAGTTGTACTTCATTGAGAGGAACAATCATATAGGTAGGGAATGGTTGACCTTCCATCATGTAAGCATTTTGAGGGTTCCTATTATTGGGGTTTGGCAATGGCTGAGAAGGAAGTTGATTTGACTTTTGTTGAGATTGGAGCAAGAGTTGAGAATTTTGATTTTGTGGAGAAGGTTGTTGTTGTTGAGGGAATGGCAATGATAGTTGTTGACTTTGATTTGGAAGTTGTGGAGCTTGCTGGTTCTGAAAAGATGGAGGATATTGATAGAATTGAGCAAATCTCCCATAAGGATTTTGCATGCTTTGCATCCATGATTGAAAAGGATTTTGAGGTTGAGGCCAAGGTTGTTGCCAAGGATTCCAATTTGGTTGGGGTTGAAAATTCATAGAGTTGTTAAACCCTTGATTTTGTTGCCCCTGCCAAGGTCTCCTTGCAACAAAACAGAGAGATTCGAGTGTATTTGGATCTTCTTGAAAGACTGCTTTGAGCCCAGGGATTGAAGGACAATCCTTGGTCTCATGGTTTTCTGAGCAAATTACACATGTTTCCACAACTTGTGCTTCCAAGGGACATTCCCTTAGAGCATGTTTCTTCCTACATTTCGGGCAAAAGATGGCCAAGGCCTCGGCTTCTGCTTTCTGTTTATTGTGGATCTTAAGGGTGTCTAATTGTTCACTAAGACTCCCTAAGATGTCAGTTTTAAATTCATCAAGCATATTGCCGATCTCAGCCCTACTTACTGATCCAGTTGCAGATTTATTTGCCCTGAGGAGAGAAGGATCTCTAGGCCCTTTTTGAGTTTTTGATTTTCCCCTTGAGAGATGGACACATAATTCTGCTATATCAGAAAGTGGAAGCTGAGATATATCTCCCTTCCCCATCATATTCAAAAGATCTATCCATTCATCTCTAATGGCTTTTAGTAATAGGGCTTTCAAGGTCTCTTCATCCAAGTTACTCATTTTTGCTCTTTTCAAATTATATTGAAATCTTTCAATCAATTCCTCCAAGTTCTCATCTTCCCTTTGTACCATTTTAAATACCTCATCCTTGTGATTGGTGGGCATACAATAGTCCAGGTACCTATCCAAAAATGTCTGTTTCATATCATTCCAAGACCTAATGGATTGAGTGACTAACCCCATGAACCATTTCAAAGCTTGTCCTTTCAATGTGGAAGGGAATAATTTGAGTTTTTGAGTGTCATCCAAATAGTCATAAGTTCTACATACGACTTCAAACTCAAATAAAAATGTTTCAGGGTCCTCATTCCTTGATCCATGAAAGTTCGGGAGGACAGATGGTGAGATGTTCTTCATGGTGGCTCGGGAATCCTCATCAACTATAGGGAACCTGAATGAGTTATCCCCATCCCTATTTCCTCCAATATTACCTCTACCTCCTCCATTGTTTCCTCCTCCTCCTCTACCTCTACCTCTACCAAATCCAGGTGCTCCTTCCTCTGCCATGGTAGTTTCCCCAGAGACTTCAGAGTCTTCTAGTTCTTCTACTAAGGGTGTATGAGAAGGATTCCCTTCTTCTTCTTCAGGTGTTTCTACTTCTTCAATTATAATTTGCCTCTCTGGAGAAAGAAGGAAAGGATCTCTTTCTAATTCAGACTCGATGGAAGGTATGGGAGAGTCGATTCCTGCTTCTTGAATTCCGGGAACCCTAGGGCTAGGAGTGTCAGTTGGAGATAAGGGAGGTGTCTCTTGTCTATCCCTTGAAGTAGATGGACTTGTAAAAATCGAACTCTTGGCTCTAGCTAAAAACCTTCCCCTAGAATCTCTAACTCTATGCATGTCATTTTTTATTTTTTCTTCAAGTCAGGCTAATAATTCTTTTTCTGATCTTCCAGGTCACTCTAGGTGCAAGAAGAGAGCATACTTAAGAAACTATTAAACCAATAACTTTCTCTTTTCTGATCCTCCAGATCACTCTAGGTGCAAGAGGAGAGCATACTTTGAGAGGTTATCAATTTCCCTTTCTTGAAATTTTCTTAATTTTTTTTTTTAGAATTGGCTACCTAATTTCACTTCCCCGGCAACGGCGCCAAAATGTTTGGTCAATTTAGTGTTGTCTAAATTGCTATCATTAATTGTCAACCCGGGGCTCGTAAGCTGATGAAGTGAAGTGTACAGTATATACTTAAGCAGCCTTTCCTAGTTCTTTTTGTCGTTTTTGGATGATGTTTGTGGTTGATTTAACTTCTTAAGATGGAGTGATGGATTTATAAACAAATGAGTGCGTGTGTGTGCATATGGTGGTTTCTAAATGCTTCTAGAACTTTTTAAAGAGAAAGCTTGAAAAGTGACTTGCAATGGAATTGAAACTTCAAATGAAAGCAAAGCATTAAACAAAGTGACTAATGGCACTAGTCCACTATCTATGCTGCTGATAAGAACAAAAATAGCATCTATGTTAACTCAATGGAAAGTGAAAAACACTACTTTAACTGCAAAACTTAAATGACAAATCATAACACTTCATTCTTCCTTAACATTCTGCCTCTAGCTGAAATTGTTCATGTGAAAAATAGTTAAGAAGGAATCAGTAATATGAGTCCAAAAGCTAATCAAACCAAGCTGCCACTCAATGATATTTTGGTCCAATAAAGGTTAGTCAATTATGATGAGAAGACCATCAAAAGGTTAGTAAGCAACTTGTCAAAAACTTGATAAAGTAAACTAGCAATGAAACTAAGTAAGCAAGGTAAAAATCAGCAGCTAAGACAAGACAACTTCAAATACCATCAGTGATAAAAAGAAATAAAAACACACTATCCCGGGCTCCTAACACACCTGCATAAACAAACTGATCAGTTCTGAAAAGTGCTGGAAATGTAAAGGCATGAAATCAAACTGTACATTATTATACATGTTCAAAGAAATGAAAAACTGCAGAAATCAAATTATACATTATTGTACATGTGAAAATGAAAACAAAGAAGGGCAGGAAAATAAAGTTAAATGCTACTGTACATAGGTTGTGGCAGATGGGGGCCCTCCATCCACTCAACCAGCTAAAGATCAGCTACGTAGAGATGAACAGGAACAGTCTTCTTATATTAAATCAGCATGTCAAAATACAGTGAAAAAGTGCTGTAAAAACAGTCTTTAAAACAGAGTTTGATAACCAAAGTAATTACAGCAATTATAATACTAAAAAGCTAATCTCTAAGCGTTGGCAAACGCTTTATTTATAGGCACAGGGACAAACTGTCCTCTGCGTAAACTAAGCAACTACAGTCTTGACTAATTAACTACGCAGCAACACGCAGGCAACTCCGTGCACGTTTGGAGGAAACGGTCATCATGGGGAGTAAATCTATGGTTAGATCCTGTCCCTTGCTGTCTTCGTGGTGTGGAGGAAGTGCCAGCTGTGGTTCCGTGTTTCATTTGCTCATGCAGAGCCGTGCCACCGTCTGGAACTTAACTGTTTGACCGTGGGTACACCTGCGTTGACCGGGGGCATACGTGACTGATTTGGCCCAACTAATAGCATACGAACCATGTATACATCCATACCAACGTGCCCATGTGGCCCGTTCCTTGAGAAGACACGTGGAGTATAGCAAACAACAAAAAGGCTGCGGAATCTCTGAACAGCTGCGGAATTGCTGAATAGCTGCGGAATTGCAGAACAGCTGCGGAATTGCTGTACATGTACCAAAATTCTAAGCCAACAGTCAATCATTAGCACAGTCAACAAATCATGTTAAAAAGACATATAATGCAATGAATTGAACAAGTTGATGGAGGAAATGATGTCAGAAGAGAGAAGTAAATAAGGAAAAGCTGTTGGGAGGATAGGTAAATGAGTGCAAGGTTGAGGCTCAACACATATAAAGTAGCAAGTGAAGGAAACACATGCACATGCATGAACCATTAAGCAAATACCTTGCACGCTTCATCATGTGGAGGTGAAGATATGATACACCAAGAGAACACTCATCACACAACAACACAACAGTCTGACACGAACAACACAACCAGCATGTGCATACCAATAGTGTCATTTCAAGTTGTGTCATGAGTCGTCTCGGCCACATCACTACTATGGGCCATACTTGTTGTAATCAATGTAATGTAACGTGGAAATCGAGGAGACCCACAAACGAAGTCAAAGAGTCATGTAAGTCGAAGAGTCATGTAAGTTGAACACTCATGAGGCAAGTTGAACAGTCACAAGGGTCAGTTTCACCCTTCGCTGTATATACCCCCTCATTTGTATAGCAAGGGAATTTTCACCTTGGCTCCTCCCACATAGCCTTGAGAGTCTGTAATATTTTATTTCAGGAGCGAGCAGTGGCTCCAACGCTCCACTACTCGGGTTAGTGATGTATGGTGTATGAATGTGTCTTGGGAATTTCTCTTAATTTAGAAGCCTGTTAACAGGCCAACATGGTTTCACACATGTATTGTATTCGTTTGTAAGGCTATTCTTTGGACACTTGTAATACATGTTGCTTTAACTTGTACTAAGATATTTGAACTATTTTAGTTGTTTTAGTGCATAAACTATTGGAAATGGATTGCATCAATTGTTATCGTTGTCTCGCCCATGTGGACTACTCCATCAGACACTAGACAGAGTCATTCTTGTAAACTTGTTATAACGACTGCCACACTCGTGGGGACTATCCGCTAGGTGTTGTACATGTTATACGTTCACTTTGTGTTTGTGATGGCCACATCCATGTGGACTAATCCATCGGACGCTACATAGATTCTATTGTGTTGTGTGTCTCTACCTGAGTTGGGACTATTCCCTCTCGACTTGAGTCTCACTCTCACCCTCTCCCTCTGTAGTGAAAGAAATTAGACACAATTTACTCTAAGCACTTACCACGCACACGAACCTCACTTTTTGAAGAATAAGCGAACCACTCTCATGCGCTGACAAGCAATAGCTAAGGAATATTTTTAAGATAATGGAAACTGGGCCATCATATCAAATGGGACTCCTACACCAAATGGTGTGAGGCCTAGTTGGGACTTCATACCGGGGAGATCCCCCTAATGTTGGTGGGTCCAGAACTATCAACATTTCTAGCAGTAGAAGGAGGGTCGTATGACAAGCTAAGCCCTCACAATCTGTTTTGAATCTCCGCTCGTTTATCATGACTAACGGTACAATTAGTCTTCCGAAATGTATGTCTTATGGAAAGGACTTTAAAATCTCGGAGAAGCTCTAGAATGACTTGTCACATAACACATACAGTGGTGAAGTCAAAGCAACCTTTCTTAGACACACAATAGCCTTCACAGGCTCCTATGAAAGGCATGAAATACAAGAATATTACATGACCTACGCATTGTTCACATTCACGGTTCGAAGGCACCCACTGCTATGGTGTGCCATGCCGCCCAAGAAATCTATTCACTCTTTCTATCAGTTGATCACAGAGATAACCAGTGCTTTCAATCATTTTGAATGTAAAGCACTCAATAAAGAAATTATGAAATTATAGAAAGCACCTAATGAATCCGTTGAGAAATTTTGCACACGCTTTTGTAATCTTACATACCAATTTCCTGAAAATGAAATTGATTGGGAATTTTTCGATGGAAGATTTAAGTATCTTCTTCACGTATCCGAAAATCCAAAATTCTTGGAATCATTTAAACCCCTCCCAACACACCTTGGTGTTAGAGCTTCCAAATCTAAGATGGACAAGGTCGTTGTCACAAGTGACTATCCGTCCCCTTCTCATCAAATAGCTCTAGCTCCGCAGTGTAAGGTGGGAGAAGGTGCGCGTGCATCTGTTGAACTGTCACATCCTTCCACCCCACTTGCTCTCAATGTCTGTGTATATTTGGCTTGCAACCTTGTTGGTTGTCACATGGACTCTTTCCCTCAACCTCCATCCCCGCATTCCATTGATCCTTCAAATTGTACTGTGTTGTGTTCTCCCGTTTCAGACTCCACATCTTGTGTTCACGAGGATCAAGTTGTCGACGAAGTTGGTGTTGTGCAACCAACCTGTGCTATCATTCATGATGAGTCTGTGTGGGAATTTGAAGAAGAACCCATGGTGAAGGATGAATCCCTTCCATCCGCGCCTCATCTGCTCTATCGTGACATCTCTTGTGATTCTACCACTTTTGATTTTCCCTTTGAAAAATCATCTCCAGATGTTTCTACTTCCGATCATTCATAGGATACACCGGGTATCAGCCTATCATTACATTGCAGAGGGGACATATCTTCCTCTAAAAATCTATCCCATCTTCCATCTACCATTTTTGGAAAGACGGAGGGTCAACTTCCTTGTTTCTCATCTACCCCTCTGCATGATTCATCAAATCACGAGGATACCGCCCAACATCCAAAATGATCTGATCATGGTTTTCGTGATCTCTGTACTTCTTCATTTGATCACGATGTTGATTCACTCAATGTTAATCTTTCTAAGCCACCTGCCTCCGACGATCTATCTATTGATGAAGTGGAAACCCTGCAGTCTGTCCAGGCACTTTAGCCTGAGTTGATGGTTATGTCAGGCCCTTGCTTTCCTGAGGTTAGTTCCACTTTCGATCAGAAATTTTTTGAAACACCCAAGTCTCCTCATCACTCTCTACTTCACATTGAAGATCAATCAATACACAGAGTTCACTTCTTCCACTCGAATCAAATGATCCTATGGCTCATGCCTTGGAGGAATCTTACATAGCGAGCACACTTGCAAAGCATAAGTTGTCTTTCTTTCTCAAGTTTTCTCGTATGTCACAGTCCAAAGAGTGTGTATGTTTACTGTCTGCACGCAATACGTCGCAACACCATGGTACGTCTGCAAAATATTTGTCTTGTGCATTCGCTCTTTTCTTTTCTACGAACGCTTTCGAACTCAGAGCATGTTGGTCTTCATTGATCTATATTTCTTGTTCATTGGTTTACATTCATATCTTTCTTGTTTACCATGCCTTCGCCAACATGATCTAGACAATGTTCCAGTGGTTGCATTGGAAATATCACTTTACATGAGTAGGCCCATGCACTGCTTAGCGTAGGAGTAGGAGTACTATTTGCTTTCTTTCTTTTCTTTTCTTACTTGTTTTTCTTTCGCTTTACTTTTGCCTTTTTATTTTTCTTTCTTTGCTTGCTTGTACCCGTAGGTTATCCTCTCATGAAACCGTGTTTGGCTCTCGAGACAAACCGGACAAATATAAGAGGACTTGTACAACTATCAACATCTAGTTATCCATTGTCCTCTCTCTTTATAAATAGCTTGTTGTCTTCAGTTGATGATGCCTTGATAGAAAATACGTTCTGTTCAGAGTGAGTCTTGGTGAAAACACAATGCTTGCATTGTTAACTAGTATCGCCTACTCTAATTGGTTTTTTTGGGTTAACCCTTGTTAGCTCAATAAAGTAGAGTAAGGTGAGGAGGAAAACCTTAAAAAATATGTCATAGGTATATATAACATACTTCTCTGAAGGAAAAACCTCTTCTTCTCTCATTAAGTCGGGATCCCTCTTCCACCTCTGAAATAAATAAGTGTCTATGCACAGTTGTTTGAAAAAATGAAAAATGAATAAGGTGAAAGAAGAGAAAGGCTTCCTACATAGAGAGGTGATACAAGTAACTTCGTTGGGGTATTGACCAGGCTCATTGGAAATGGAGCGATGCTTTTGTTCCTGCGTGACCCCACCAGGGTACTTTCTGAGCTTGCTGGCAGCGGAGCAACACCAGAGATGAAACTTAAACACTGACAGTTATATTACTTTTTCATCAATATACCCCTCATATCCAACCGAAACAACTAAGTTGACTTGGCTTGGAATGTGTGCTGACCAATCAAGAGAATGGTGGGACTACATCTTTCACACAAGCTAGTGCGGAAACCATCACGATCAAAGAATCGAACAATGCTTATGGAATGGTTAGACTCATGTTTCATGAAACAAGGTCCATACAGAGAGCTGGAGTTCTACCAATGTGTCGCCAATGTTGTAGCGACTAAAACCACCCTCCAAAATTTTGGCTGCCATGAAAATTTCAGATCCTACCTTGGATCCTGCGATCGATTGTTCCTTGGTCACTTGTTGGTAAGTTGATGATCTCAAGCTCCCCTCCTTGATCTTAAGATTTATCCATGTTCTCATCTTTATGCAACATGTGTCATCTTTGGGCATAGGGATTGTTATTTTTCATGCAAAGAGGATGTTTTTTTTTGTTCAAAGGAAAGCATGCGTGCATGATTTGTTATCATCACATAGAAATGTTTCACACTCACTTCACGCACTCTTGTCACAAAGGTTGTTGCATCAAGAAGAGTATGTTTTATACATTCTAGACGGTCTATGTTGTATCACTAATTGTTCATGTGTGATCATAGTTGAGTCCTATCATTGTTTACATCATCACATAGAAATGTTTCACACTCACTTCACGCAGTCTTGTCATGAAGGTTGTTGCATCAAGAAGAGTATGTTTTATACATTCTAGATGGTCTACGTTGTATCACTAAGTGTTCATGTGTGATCATAGTCGAGTCCTATCACTGTTTACATGTGTGTCACTAATATCACACTTAGCCATTTCCCGAGAAACCTAGCCTCATCCAGCTTCTCGGAACTATGTACTTTGCTTCTGCAACCCTCAAGATTTCTCCCTTGCCTATTGGAAATGTGCAGTGCACAGAGACCCCAACCTCCCTTGGCATCTAAAATTGCGCAGTGATTTCCTCTTGTGTCCTTCCCCCCCTGAAACCCACTGTCTCCAGAAACTGTGCAGTATTGTCCCTCAGCTGCTTAGTCCGCCTTGCAACTTGAAACTGTATAGATGTGTCCTCCCGAAACCCATCCCGCAGTAGTGCCGTACATCTAGAAACTATGAAGTATTGCCTCTCAGCTTGCACTACACTCAAAAATTATGCAGAGGTGTCCTCCTAGGACCCCATCCCACAAAAGTGTCATGTACCTTAAAACTGCGCAGTGTTGTCCAAGCTACCCTATCGGTCTTGCATTAAGAAACTACGTAATGGACCTCCCACGACCTCATCCCAGTAGCAGTCACTGCCCATTGAAACTGCGTGACTATCTCTTAGTGACTACAACAAAAGGGGACATGCTAAGATCACCCCCAAGGATTTGAGGAGAAGGACCAAGAGACTAAGTGATGGCAAATGATCCAAACCGCATGTAAACTCCATCAGATGCATGATCATCCTGAGGGTAAGTATGGTAAATAAAGAACATCTTTTGAAGTACATATCTTAGTTGAGTTTGCAGGACTACTTGTCATTATCATATTATCATGCCTTCAGTAACATGCATGTGTGCAAACACAAAATTCATTTCATGTGTTTCCTCTACATGTCTTGCTTCCTTTTCACTTGTTTGACCAACAGTCGTCTTCGGCATGTTGATTGTTATGCCATGCTTGTGGCCTTGTTCTGGTGATATCAAAGGTTTGTCTTTGTGTGCATGAGTTGTTTTGACTATGTAAACACTTGTCGCACTCACACACAATGTTGTAATCACTGTCGCGCAAGTGTCGTCACGGTCGTCAGAAGGGCTATCCCAAGTGTCGCACTTGTCACTTTCACCATTAGACAATCTCGCATAGGGTCATGTTGAACATATGTTGTCTTGTGGGTTTGAGGTGTCTTGTCATCAAGTCATGTTGAGTGTGTGTTCGTAAAGTCATGTATACACAAGTTCAATCGCTCACACACTTAGCCTTTTTTCTGAAGATCTGTTGACTAGACCACCCTCCATCAACCATAACTCCACTGAGATACACTGCGTAGTGTCAGCCCTCAGTGGCCTTGCACTGTTCCCCAAAAATGCATAGAGATTGAGGTTGTCATCCAGGCAATTTGCACTGAATAGTTCTGGAATCAAGCTAGCTGACTGTCACCCAGAACAATGCAGAAGTTTCCCAAGAAGCCATTTCACTTTGCACTTCCTGCAAGCCTATCCATCAAGCCTCTTACTGGTCAACCAAAAAAACTTACTTGAGTTGTGACCTAGGGCTGTACTCATCTCCAAAACTATGTTGTAGTTGTCCAGCCTGCTTAACTGCACTGCTTGCAGAAACTACACAGACATGAGGGGCATGCACCTGATGTCTTTCACTGCACTGTCACGGGAAATTGTGTAGTTCTGCAAGGAAATCCCCCTACTAGCCTGTTCTCCACTCGTCTTGAAAACTGTACAATTTTCATTGATAGTCCACCTTCTGCTCGACACTTTGCTCAGCCCGAAAATTGCGCAGTCATGTCTTGCTTGACTTCCTCCCAAAACTAGGCATTTCTGACCAACAAGCTCCCATAACCCGATCTTGTCCTTCTCCATGGAAATTCACAGTTTTCAATGTCAGTGCTCCCGCAGCCCAATCTCAGCCTCCTCTGGAAAACTGTGCAATTTTCACTACCAGTGCTCCCTGCTGCCCTTGCTGCCTTCCTAGAAAAACTTCACAATTTTGCCTCCCAGCCAAGCCATTTCCCGTAGATTTCACTGTTGTCCCAGACTTCTCAATCCACCCTTATAGTGACCTCTATGCAGGTTTTCCCGATAATGTCTCGGAGCCTCGCATCTGAGCCTGACATGTGCTCTGTGCTGTTTCAGATCCTTGTCCTCTCTCCCGGTCACCTGCACCTAGAAACGAAATAAAATGCATCATGGTAGACTAGAGTATTTATGGATTTGATGTTCATCTCATCATGAGTGATTGCAGAAATAGGTACATGGATGAGACATGGCACGACTACAAATGGGATGAACAAGGAGCGCATGCTAGAAGACTTACTCGCTGTTGGACGAACACATGAACCATACCAAGTAGCAAGAAAAGGAGACACATGCACATGCATGAACCATTGAGCGAACACCAAGGCCATCAAAGACTCTACACGCTTCATCATGTGGAGGTGAAGATATAATACACCGAGATCACACTCATCACTTAGTAGTACAACAACTCGACATGAATAACACAACCTGCATGTGCATACCAGAAGTGTCATTTCGAGTTGTGTCACGAGTCGTCTCGACCACATCACTACTATGGGCCATACTTGTTGTAATCAATGTAATGTAACGTGGAAGTCCAAGAGAACCATGAATGAAGTCAGAGAGTTATGTAAGTCGAACAATCATGAGGGAAGTGAAACAGTCACAAGGGTCAGTTTCACCCTTGGCTATATATACCCCCTCATTTGTACAACAAGGGACTTTTCATCTTGGCTCCTCCCACATAGCCTTGAGAGTTTGTAATATTTTCTTTGAGGAGTGAGCAGTGGCTCCAACGCTCCACTACTAGGATTAGTGATGTATGGTGTATGAATGTGTCTTGGAACTTTTGCTTAATTCAGAAGCCTCTTAACATGCCAACACGTTTTCAGACATGTATTGTATTCGTTACATGTTGCTTTAACTTGTACTAAGATAGTTGAACTATTTTGGTTGTTTTAGTGCATACATTGTTGGAAATGTGTTGTATCAGTTGTTATCATTATCTCACACATGTGGACTACTCCGTTGAACACCAGACAAACTCATTCTTGTAAACTTGTTATAACAACCATCGCACTCATGGGGACTACTCCGCTCGGTGTTGTACGTGCTATCCATTCACTTTGTGTTTGTGACTACCACATCCGTGTGGACTACTCCGTCAGAAGCTGTTTAGATCCTTTTGTGTTGTGCGTCTCTAGTTGAGTTGGGGCTATTCCCTATCGACTTGAAACTCACTCTAACCCTCTCCCTCTGCAGTGAAAGAACTTATAAACAAGTTACACTAAGCACTCACCAAGCACATGAACCTCGCTTTTTGAAGATTAAGTGAACCAATCTCATGTGGTGACAAGCAAGAGCTAAGGCATATATTTAAGATAATGGAAGCCAAGCCATCATACCAGATGGGACTCCCATACGAAATGATGTGAGGTCTATTTGGGACTTCATACCGGGGAGATCCCCCAAATGTTGGTGGGTCTAGCACCATCAACAACTTACTTCATATGCTAATTTAGTAGTGAAATTCTCCAAAGCTTTATTTTTAGACTAGGCCACCTTATCCTCTTCAATTTTATGCTACTTAATTTGAGCTCATCAGTGCACTAATTTCATTAAATTACCATCTCTCTGTGTAAGCCTAATTTATTTATTAATATCCAAATTGAGTTTGTTTATGGTTCCATTACATCTACCATATAAAATATCTCCTTATTTTAAAGCAAGTTTTTTAAAGGTCTTAATAACTTGAAGTTTTCTAAGCACCTTAGTGATGGATCCTCTCTAATTTCTATCGTAGTTCCTTTACTTATTTTCAAAATTACTCATTTCTGATAAAGGGAAATTCCCTTACCATTTCTCTCCAAACAATTGAGACTGCACCATAAGTTTTGACTTCCTTTCTAATCCATTCTTCTATTGATAATGTTATGATGTATTAATCCATTATTATTTTTCCCCAAAGACCTCCATTGTACATCAAACTTATAGAATTTGGTTGCTAAAATTAATACAAAAATGTTAATGTTCTTCATACCCCATCCACTATCTTCCTATGGTCTAGTCAACATCTTCCATTTCATTTGAGGAATACTCTCATTCTCTCTATTTCCCATCCAAAAGAAGCTGAAGTACTTTTTTTTCTTATCATTTCAAATATGCACTTAGGAATATGAGCTAAGGATAACCAATACATTTGGATCCCCTACATATCTAATTTTACAAGTGTTAGCCCCCTACCTCTAAAAAATCATCTGTAGCAACAATTTGTAATGCTCTTATCCATCTTTTTGTGCAACCATAGAAAATTTGCAAACTTGTATAATTGGCTTTTATGTAGAATTCAAAGTATTTTTCTCAATTATAAAGGGGAAGATATTTAAAAGGAATAATTTGTTGCACTTCCTTTCACTTTATTCCTCTAGACCACTGAATAACATATATTATTTGTTAATTTTTATGTCGATCCTTGTCTCTTGGTATATAAGTCAATGTTTCCCTGAGAATTTTGTTTCTCTTTGATTCGTTGCTTCAAATAGGATAACATCATTGACAAATATGATATATAGCAAGGATATTGAGATCCCCATTTTTATTCCTTTATGGAACCTTCTCTTTTGATGGAACAGCAAGGAATTCCAGTGACTGTGGACTTCTATAGCTAGTTTTGAGCCATCGACCTCGAATTCTGTGCCACTTTTTCAAGGCTAGGACTTAGGCCACAACCCAAAACTTTATGAAACTTCTAGAAATGATAAATAACAATGGAATAAGGCTACTAATGGAATTATTAGTAAAAGTACTTGATATGACCCCTACTATCCATGACAAGCATTTCATCAAACATGTCACCAATATGTAATCTACAGGTCATAACAACAAATCTGATCATAGGGGTCTCATACTTATCTGAGATTCGTAAAGAAGCATTGTTGCTTTATCACAATAGTTGCATTATCATATATTATGTCATATATTCATTGTACATTCATTTGCAAATCAAAACATGATGAGATCCATACATCAAGTCTATCATAAAACATACTCATAACTAGCATATAACCAACATAAATAACAAGGATATAAAACCATAAGAATCACAGATGGACCAGTATATTTACACATGAAATACCAAGGAGAAAGATCTCTTATTAATGAATGCATAATCCAACCAGGTCCGAGACTTCCATAAACTGTCGGACTATAGATTGGCTGAACCAAATATTTATTTTAGCCTATCACCCTCGTGCCATATTCCAAGCATGAATGTGGGACTCACAAAAAAAAATCCAAGTATTTGCATGGTTTACCGCAATCCCCA
Organism: Pinus tabuliformis; assembly: GCA_031772625.1. Lineage (NCBI taxonomy): Eukaryota > Viridiplantae > Streptophyta > Pinopsida > Pinales > Pinaceae > Pinus > Pinus tabuliformis. Next base: position 554,236,940 of record CM062812.1, read on the forward strand.
CTGGATCATTGGGCCCTAAACAAGCATGGATGCCACACAATTTATCCACCTACACCATGAAGAATTTTTCTAACTCCTAGTCTCTAAGCTTTACGATATATCTTGCCATTCACCGGTCAAGGATTCCTAGGCCCAACCGAGACTCCACCCTCCAGGCTTTACCGTATATCCTGTTGTTCACCGACTGAGGACTCCTAGGCCTGATCGAGGGCACACGCCTCTAGGATTTACCGTATATCCCGTCATTCATTGGTTGAGGATTCATAAGCCCACCGAGGTACACAAAATCCATCTTTACCACAATCCTACCTTCTTCGGTTCAACGATTCCTAGGCCTTCACTACAACAAAACAGGCAATTTACGCCAGATTTAGCACCAGATTTTAGTGTATTTTCCTCTCCATTGAGATGATCATCCTGGCGCTAAATCTGGCTCTATTGTACAATTTTTAAAGTGTCCTTTTTTGCGCCATATTTTGCATCTTTCTTTACGCCAAATTTTGCACCATGATTTGCATTTGGTTTTACAACAGGTTTTGCTTCTAGTTTTGTGCCATTTTTTGCATCTATTTTTGCATCATTTTTTGCTTCCTATTTTGTGCCATTATTTGCTTCTATTTTTGTGTTGTAATTTGCATAGAGTTTTACACCATCTTTTGCATCTGATTTAGTGCCTTTTTTTGTATCGAGTTTGTGCCAGTTTTTGCATCTAATCTTATGCCATTTTTTGTTTCTAATTTTGTACTTATTTTTACATCTATTTTTGCATCAATTTTTCTGCCTTTTTTTACACCATTTTTTGCATCTAATTTTGCACCACATGTTGAATCTGATTTAGTGCCAAATTTTTCATCCATTTTTGCACCATTTTTTTCATCCGTGTTTTTGTTTCATTTGTCTCCCTTTTTTGCATCCTATTTTGCACTTAATTTTGCATCATTTGTTGCATCCAATTTAACATCATTTTTAACAAGATTTCTTGAATCCAATTTTGCATCCTTTTGAGCATCTAAATTTTCACCCTATGTTGGACCATGGGTTGTGTCCACCTTTGAATCCCATTTTGTGTCTAATGTTATGTTCAATTTTGAGCCATTTTTTTCGTCTACGTTTGCATTTGTTTTTGCACCAATTTTTGAATCATTTGTTGCACCTCATTTTGCATCCAATGTTGCATCCAAATTTAAGCCATTTCTATGTCGTTTTCGCACCATTTTTTCTACTTTTATGTCCAAATTTTCACCATTTTTATGTCCAATTTTGCATCCTTTTTGGTGTCTAATTTTGCATCATTTTTAGCATCCAAATTTGCATCCTTTTTTCTGCCACATTTTTTGTTCACATTTGCATCTCATTTTGCACCTAGATTTTAGTTTGAATTTTCATCTAGCTATGCATCATTTTTGGCATCCTTAGTTTCACCCTTTTTGAGTCCCATTTTGCTTCTTGTTTTGTATCTTTTTTTACATCATTTTTGCACCCAAATTTTCATCCTAATTTTACACCATTATTTGCATCCTCATTTTGGTGTCCATTTTTACATCCTTGTTTGCACCCAATTTGGTATCTTTTTGTATGCCCTATTTTTTCCCTTCTTTGTGTCTAGTTTTACACCATTTTTTAATTCTACTTTAAAACCCTTTTTGTCTCATTGTTTGCTTCTTGTTTTGATGGCTAGTTTAACATCCAATTCTACTCCCAATTTTGCATCAATGGTTACATCCACTTTTGGCTTTTTGTTTAGAGTTTTACTTTTACTTTCATTTTACTAATTTTATTACATAGTGAAATATATTATAGTTTCTAAATATCATTTTGCTGTAGGATTTAATGCACAGTTAGATGAACATAAAAACCTCTCAGTTTATCCTAGAAACCTAAGATAGAATGATTAAGAGAAAGGTTGTCCTAGGGCTCAGGATTCTTAGTAGATCAAGATGTAGAGTATAGATTAAGAAAAGAAAAATGATTTCATGTGAGTCCTCGCATGCAGGTATTGTTGGAGTTTTTATTGTAGCAGGGAAGTGCTCTTAGATAGCTCCAAATCTTGGTCCTACACACAAGAGAGAGAACAAAGAAAACTTCACAACATAATATCTTGATAATTGAAACTATCATAAACATATAAATGTTACTAAATAAATAAATATAAACCAAAATACCATACATTCATTAGTTAAATAGGATAAGTAAATAAGTAATAGAGCATATGGAAGGAAGAATGACTAATCTATATTAATAAAGGAGTTGGAGGAAAGTTACAACCATCAGATACAGTTGCAACAACACCTCCCCCAACTCCTAGCTCCAAAACTCTCCCTCTCAAGATAGATCTCAGCAGCGTGACAATACATGAATTCCCATCATTTCCTCAATTGCCAAGCCTCCAATATATAGGAAAGTGAAGGCTATGAAGATTTCCCAAATTCCTCATTAGTTCAATTTTGGCAAAAGCTTTTGGGTGAATAATGTTTCCTCATATAAAAATGGCATTTTCCACTTTTTAGATGCTTTTGTGCTCAGGAAAAAGCTTCCCCATGCTTTATGGCTCTTTCCCATTTTTGTATGCTTTTATTTTTTAGTAAAAATCTAAATATGAGGATAAAGAGATCACATTCCACCATATGAGTTTCTGAAAGTGAACAAGAGTGTCAAACTCTAGTTAACTCGAGCTTTTTTCGAGGAATTTTCATTTTAAAATGTTAACATTGAATTTCCATGTCATAATGTGTAAGCCAATCAAAATCCTTTAAAATTTAAAAGACATATATGTGTGACTAGGCAGTAGATTTTTTCTTAATAATATAACTTACCTAATTTAATTGTGAAAGCTACCCAAGTGACCCAAAACTATATTAAATATTAAAAATAAATTTAATATCTTAATCTATAAAAGTTAGAAAATCTAGAATATTTTTAATGAAGTATAAATCATGGTGTGTTAAATAAATAAATTTAAATATAAAATCCTAAATCCTAAATTTAATTTAAATTTTAAATTTACTTTCTTAATTTAAATTTGATTAAATCTTGTATTGATAAATTAATTTAAATATAAAATATAAATATATGGTTATTTTGATAAAAGTGCATTTATTTGGGTAACTTAAATTTAAATCTAACTTAAATTTATATTTTGAATTTAAATTTTCTTAAATTTTGTGCTAATAAATTAATTTCAATATAAAATACATGTAGACGGTTATTTTTTATTATAAAATTGACGTTTATTTGGGTAATTTAAATTTAAATTTCCTTTAAATTTTGAATTTGCTTTTTAAATTTAAATTTGTTTTCTTTAATTAAATTTTATTAAATCTTGTGCTAATATATTAATTTAAATATAAGATACATATACAGTTATTTTGATAAATGTGACATTTATTTGGGTAATTTTGGTAAAAGAATAATAAAAATGATATATTGAAAAATTGTCTACATGACATTATTTTATTAGTTTCTTAATTTTTTCTTAGGTGGTTATTATTTTGGTGACAAAAGTTAGATGAAGGGGACAACTTGTTATAGACTAGGATATTGTGGTCCTCATGGTACATAAATTGTATTATAGGCTTATATAGTTTAGGAGAAAGGGGTATTTCAACCAACAACATAGTATTCTCCTCCAAGATGATGAGGAGGTATTTTCATGTATAACATATTTAAGAATATATCACAATTCAAATTCATAACTTAGTATTTGTAAACAAATTTAAGGGTAATTGACAACATTCATAAAAAATATAGTAGTATCCTCATATATAACAATTCTTCATCAAAAAATCATTGACAATTTTCAATATACATATATTACTACTAAATCAACATTTATCATAGACATCATTATTCCAAGGTAAATTCACAACATTACATCCAAAAATAGTAATGTCATCATACATAATCATTCTCCATTAAAAAACATTGACAGGTTTCAACACATATATAAAGTAACAAGATAATACTAATAATATCCTCATCATCCTTAATCAAATCAACTAAGATTCAAATGTGTGATTATCATATCAAAATATTTCATGAACACCATTATTCTAAGGTAAATTCACAACATCCATCAAAAGATAGTAATATCATCATACATAATAATTCTCCATCAAAATAATGTTGATAATTTTCAATATATACATAAAAGAACAAGATAAAAATGATAATATCATCATCATATTTAATCAAATCAACTAAAAGTCAATGTAAGATTACCAAATAGAAATGTTTCATAGATATCATTATGCTAAGGTAAATTCACAACATCCATAAAAAAATAGGAATCTCATCATACACAATAATTCTTCATAAAAAAATTGTAAACAATTTTCAACATATTCACAAGGTAACAAGATAGTACCGATAGTATCATCATCATTATTCAAATAAACTAAAATTCAAATGTATGATTACCATATTAAGACATCCAACTAAATATAAAAAATAACGCATGGCTAGCTAGCACCACGAAAATCATAGCCAAGCTCATCCTCATGATCATTTCCATGATCATCATCCTAACCATCCTGATAATATCATCCACATAATCATCACCAATGCCATCACCATCCTCATCATCATCATCTCTGATATACGATGTAATCTAAACATAGTCTATATCATCATCTTCATGGTCATTACCTATAGCGTTCTGGAAAAAAAAACAATATTACATGTTAGTACTAATTTTATAGAAAAATGCATATTTTTATTACAATGCTAACAATAAAATGAGGTAGGACATAATAACATTTAATAGTACTAAAAATAAAATGAAAATATGGCTTAAAATATATTGGAGATCCAACTAAGATTACACTTGTAAATCACATTAAGTAGTAGATTCATTTTTTAATCCATATGAAGTAGGTACCCATTTGTTCTTCATATTATATTGTGAATGTTTCTTATGATTTCCATGCAGAATTGGTAAATTAATATTTACTGGAAATTTTATTTCAAATTACAATTGTAATTCAGATTAGAAATAAAAACAAAAAAATTTAACAAAAAAAGAATGTCACATGAAAAAGTAAATTGTTTTTAATGAAAAATAAGTCGCATACAATATGCATGTCACATGAAATATTGAGTTGTTTTTAATGCATGTACTTTTCTCTATAATAAGATGGATCCTAATGTTCTTTCAAGAACAAATGCTCACAAATAATTATTTCATTTTATCCATTATCACACTTAATCCATTATACCTAGTGACGACAATGATTCCATTCAAATTGCTTTGAACTCTCTAAATATAATGTAAAATAGAAAACTCCACAACCACGACCATGACCGCAACCCCCTCCCTTGCCTCGTCCACCATCAGAGACAATGAACTTGGAGTTATGACCACGATAGCAACCCCTCCCTTGCCTTGTGTCCACCATTAGAGGCATTGAACTAGGAATTAAGAGTACTCATGTTTTATTTGCTCTAATTAATCTCCAAGGAATCAAAACTTGATCAATATATCAAGGACTCCATCAAGGAATAGATATATCATAAGAGAATCTCAATAGGCTTTGCCAAAAGAGTGTGAAATAACACTTATCTCTATTTTATGAAATAACTCGAGTGAGTGGAATGAATGGTGGGAAACACTTACTAAGGAAAGGAATATTTTTGGTCCGTCCTTATTTCTATTATTATTTTTTCTTCTTAGAATGGAGGGAAGTGTTTAAAAAAATTCAAAAGAATATTTTAAATTAAAATAAATAAATAAATATTTGCTTAAGTTTAGTTTTTTTTAATATATATTCAGTTTAGTATTTTTTTTATTTTCTAAAAAAATATATTTAGTTTCTGGTTTTTTTATAACAAAAATTATATTTTCTTTTTATAAAAATGGATTTTAAACATCCATTCATGCTAAATTTGTGATTTTATGATATAAGTTTAAATTATATATAAAAAAGTAACTTAATGCCATGCGTTGTGTCGCTGAGATGGGTATTTTATATCTCTTCCTTGCTAAGTTATAGAATGTGCTTGGGTTTTCTTAATGCAATAAAATTAATTCTTCTCTTCATTATATCTTGAGATGTTCAACTTGCACCTAATAAAACAATAAGGTTAAAATAGGTTTGCCTTTGTCCTTTGTAGATTTCTTTCCCCATTAATCCTTGTCTTAATAGATTAATTGTCTTATGGTGGCCTTGAGTGGCCACTCCCATTAGTTGCATGATTTTTACTTTTATGTTAGTGACATTTCTTAGGATTGATAACATGTTATTTAATTTATGAAAATGTGTTATTTTCCATATCATTGTTAAATATTAATATTAAATATGTTGGTTTTGAACATGGTTTAGCAAAAAGTTCCCAAAAGGTTTATAGATTGTAATTTATAATGTAATGCTTCACTGCTTGATGAAATTGTTTTGGATATTTTTTTAAAGATTCATTGATTGATGAAATTTTTATGGATATTTTTTTTAGTATATTAACTTGTATGTGATAAAGTCAAAAGTCACCTCTTTTTGAGATTTTCATTGGTTAATTTCCCTTAAGGCTATCAAGTTCACCATTCAGTCCCAGGTTAAGGAAATATAGGAGTCATGAAGTGGCATTGTCCAATAACTTAAATCTTGGAACATGTTTTTTTTAGTCACATTATACTTCCTTTCTGTGTAAATTCTCCATGAAAATAGTCTCATGGAACATGAGGGACCTCAATAGCAAAGGAAAACAAATACTCCTAAAACAAAAATGGTACGCAAAGCACCCATCAATAATGTTGATATAATCCTGGATGCGGGTGATCGACAAGTATAGTGAGGTGGCAATCCACTGGGTTGGCGTGTGGCTAGACCACATGGCCTTCCGTAGATTGGCACAGTGGTCCAAAATTGGCATTCACAACAGCCATAAATGCACTTTACGTAGGCGCCGTCTCCAACCTATTAACCGTCACCCACCTCAGCTCTGTGCAAACATGAACCCTCAGGAACATTTCACTTCTACATCTGTCCATCAACCTCTGCCTCTGCAATGCCTCTGCCCTCAAGCCGCGGCAGCACCCAGCTCCCGCACAACCAGCAGGAGACGCTGCCACTTCCTTTTCTACATTGATTTCGGCTCCGACATTCACTTCACCCAGAGCCTGGATTGCCATTTTATTTTCCATTTAGCCCTTGCTGTTAATCCCTCTGCTGAGCAGCCCGCAAATTCAATAGTGTCTCTGCACCACACTGTGCTTAATTCCAAAAGGAATTCTCATACTTCTGCAGACAACATGCCAAGATTACGACACTGTATGCACAACTGTAGGGGAGGGAGCCAAGGGAGCCTGAGTTTCCCCCAACACTCTCCCGCTTCGGACACCACTTCCTCCTTGGCAGAGCAGGCCCCCAAGCGTTACCCAAATACTCATAGTGGAAGAGGACGCCTCCATTCGGTGCCCCCTGCCTCGCCTCCCAGTAGCTTTCCTTCCATTTCGGCTTCGTCTCCCAGAGGCACTCCACCCCATCCTCAACTGCAATCCCAGAATGCCCAATTCACCTTCTGCTCTACCCTGAATAGGCCCATCATCACGACCACAATATCCATTCTCTTTCACGAGGTGGAGAAGATCACAGAGGAATAGGCCACAGAGGTTGTCAGACGCACCAAAGAAATTGTGGAGCAGGGCACTATGAGTGGTGGTAGCACCAAAGTCATTGGGGTACAGGACATTGTGGGTGGTGGACGCACCATAGACAGATGCAGCCTCACCAAATTTGAACTAGCTATGGCTCAGACGAGCATCTAAGAGGCAATGGATCAGAATAATGAGAAGAAGACGAGACGTGCAGGGAAGGAGGTACTGGACGAAGTAATGGACCCTTACTGTTGTTTCGTCGAGGAAGAACACCTGGCAATGTAGGCAGGAAACACGGAGATCTCGCAATAGGCAGGTGGTGACATGGAGTACAGGTGTTTCATCGTGGACAAACACCCGCCGTCTCCACCTTGCTCCTAGTCAGCCACTTTGCTTGCTGCGTGTCCACCACACGGTGTGCCACCTGTCTGCCACTCAGATTGCCACGTGTCCGCCACACGGTCTACCACACAGCATGCTACGTGTCTCTTCTCTCAGGTTTTTGGAACTTTGATTCCTAGTTTTTTGTTTCAATAGTTTTGTGGTTTCAGGGAAAAAACTACGGGTTTTAGGCTCTTCAGTTAGTTTTTTGTCTCATTATGAACAATGATAACAAACTGGGTGCTTCGCTAGTTTCCCTTGAGTGGGCAGCAAGCTAATTTTTTGAACTCTTTTTGCTAAGGACTGGTTTCCCTTCTTGGGCAGTCCAAATCTAGACTTTGCTAGTTTTTGCCATTCCTCGGGCATGGTTAAGTACAGGCTAAGGCCTCAGTGTACGATATCCTTTTTTTTAGTAATAGAATTAGCATAACTTAGAAAAAATAAATAATTTTGATATAAGAAATAAAAATATTAAGTGAGGTTCTACCTCATATAATTAGAAAATGGGGGAGGAATTTACAAGTAGTAGCGATTGATGATTAGATATACTTGGGTGGAATGGCTATTATTTGGAATGTTCAGGACATCAAGATTACCAATATGTTTACCTCTTTTCGCATTATGACAATATAATTTTAGTTAATTGACATCGAGGACTACTACCATGTATCCAATGTCTATGACTCCAATATCGCAAATGGAAAATCTCTATTTCTCAATTCTATTTCGAGCACAAGTAATTTATACTCCCCATCTCCGTGGATTATTGGGAGTGACTTCAATATTAACAAGTGTCTCGAGGAATAGAAAGGATGAATCACAATGTTTACCAAGAGATTTTGTAAGATATACCATCAAGGCCCTAAAGTAGTATCCATTAAATTTCTCAAGCAATGAGTCTCCAACCCACACATGTGGAACAATGACATGTAATACATGTGTGTGTGGTGAATAACTTAATACACTGTTCTAATAACTCCACAAACTTAAGCATTTCACTCCGTCACATGATTGACTGTAGTGTGACATAAGTAAACCAAGAGTAGACACGAAACCCTTAGGCAAGAAAAATTCCCTAGATCCTCAATTAGGTGCTTAAAGGATGTAGTGAAAATGAAATGGGAAAAGAGGACTTCATGATTTAACTATCACAAACATGTGATCAAGTGTGACTAGGAGTGTATATACTCATATGTTTTCCAAAGAGGGTGTGAGTACATGAGTTACCATTCATTGGGCCTTATTTTTCTTTCTTTTGATTTTTCTTATATATAGGACTTAGGGAATAAGGTTTTCATAAGTTTTGAACAACTCATAGATATAATATTTACATAAATTTTCAATTTAACCTTAGAGTTTAGACTTTGATAAATCATTATAGTGTATATTTAATGATTTTGGCTTTCACTTTTTTATTTTGTTTCATCACAAATGACAAAAAGGGGAAATATTTTGCCGAATCTATGAATTCTTAATCATAAAGGCGTCATGCAATGAAAAAAATTAATGATGTTATTCCCTATGAAAATGTTGGGTATTCTTGAGAAACGCTTATGCTTGTGGATGTCTCCTCCCTGGTTGAGAGGGAGTGAGCATTGACACCATATTATCCATTTGTCATGTACTATGGCTGAGACTAACAGTTCTAAGCCTACTAAAGACACCAATAGGGAGGATGGTGGATTAGATAAACATATGGGACCAATATTCTTTGAGAATTTGTGCTTTGACTAAGACTAACCACCATAAGTCAAGTACATTAATCCAAGATAAGAATAGTCATGAGGATTGACTTTTCCTGGTGTCAATTATTATGACAATGGATTATGAAATGATCATGTGAGGACATGCCTGATGAACATCCTAGTGCGGTAAGTGCCTAAAGAGGCAGTGGTGTCCAAATTTATGCCTCCCAACATTGTGCTATGATCTAATGGAGATATATAACTTGTTAGTCAAGGCCTTTCTATTTTGACAATGTTGGCTATGATGATTTAAATCATTGTTGATGCTTATCAATCCAAATCCCTTCTTATATGAATATTTCAACTTGATAGTACTTTTTTCTCTCATTATGAGTATCTCCCTAGTTTAGAGGGAGTATTATCATCTTCACTATCATCGTCATCACCACCATCAATCTCATCATTGCATTATCGTCATAATCACCATTCATGTCATCATCATCATCATTATGGACATTATTGTCAAGTGTTCATAATTATAAGTGTCGTAAGAAATATCATCAACCCAAAAAATATTACGAATGCTCAAAAAGGGTTGTTAGGACACATGATATATGCAAGAGAAATGACAACTTTATTTTTTAGAGATGATCGATGATCATCATCACCACTACCATTATCATCATCATTATAATTTTCATCATCCCCATCATCATAATTAATGTAATTTCTATCATCATTGTTGTCAACTTCATCATGAACATCATAATCATCATTCATGCCATTATTGTTGTTGATGATGACCAAGATGAAAATAATGATAATGATGATCAAATGATGATGACTTGGAAGATGACTCTAAAGATAATGATTATGATTATGACCATGACAACATTTAAAAATTGGGATGATTGTCCAAGGTCATTAGCATCGCCATCATCATTGTCATCATCATCATTTTCATTATAACCCCCATCATCTTTATCATCATTTTGATTATCATAATAATCAAAATTCATGTCGTCGTCATCATATTTATTATCATCATCGTCATAATTATTGACATTGTCATCAGTTGTTCATAATTGTTAATGTCATAAGAAATATCATCAATGCAAAAATTATATGAGTGTTGGAAAATGGATGCAAAAGTAAAAAAAAAATGGGGGCAACAATAGATGTAAAATTGGATGAAGAGTGGACACAAAATAAGTAGATGCAAAACAAGACAGAAAAATTGACACAAAAGTGGATGAAAAAGTAGATGCAATAGTTGATGCAAACTTGGACACAAAATAGGGTGCAAACATGGATGAAAAAGTGGAAGAAAACATGGGTGTAATAGTAGGCATAAAACTTAGCATGAATTGTTGTGAAATAAATGTGGATACAACAATGAACAAAAAAAAAGACACAAACTTGGATGCAAAAAGGAGGCAAAATTGGATTAAAAAATGGATGTAAACATGGGTGCAATAGTGGACACAAAATTAGATTCAAAATTGGACACATCAAAAGTGGATGTAAAAGTAGATGCAAAATGGGATGCAAAAAATAGAAAAATTATTTGATGCAAACTTGGACACAAAAGAGGATGCAAAACTGGAAGAAAATGTGGGTTTCAATGATAGGCACAAGATATGGCACAACAAAAGTGGATGAGAAAGTGGATGTAATAAAGAACACAAAAAAATATGCAAACTTGGATGTAAGACAAGATGCAATAAGGGATGAAAAAGTGGATGCAAACATGGGTGCAACAACAGAAACAAAATTGGATGAAAATGTGGATGCAATGGAAGTAGATGCAAAAGATAATACAAAATGAGATGCAAGACCCAACACAAAAGTGGATGAAAAAATAGATGCAATATTTTCATGTAAAAGTGGATGCGAAGATGGATGCAAAATTGGAAGCAAACATGGGTACAACAATAAGTACAAAACATGGTACAAATAGTGTCACAACAAAAGTGGATGTAATGATAGATGCAAAAAAAGAAGCAAATGAAGATGAAAAATAAGATGCAAAAAGGGATGCAAAAGTGGACGTAAACATGGGTGCAACAATGGATGAAAAATATGATGCAAAAGTTGATGCAACAAAATTAGATGCAAAAGTAGATGCAATATGAGACACAAAACTTGATGCAAATCTTGATGCAAAGGGGATGCAAAAAATGATGTAAAAATGGATGCAAAAAGTAATTTAAAAAATGATGCAAAAGAGGATGCAAGAGATGATGAAAAAGTTGATGCAAGTGTAGGCGCAAAAAGTGGATGCAATAAATGATACAAAAGTTGGTGAAACAAAATTAGGTGCCAAACTTGATGCAAAACATGGTGCAAAGGATGGCACAAAACTTGGCATAAAACCTGGTGTAAAACCTGATGCAAAACCTATTGCAATACCTGGTGCTAAACTTGGTGTAAGACTTGGTGAAAAACTTGGTGCAAACTTTGCATCAATTTTTGCACCATATTTTATAAATGGACACAAATAGCACCAAAAATGGGCTCTAGATGCAAAAAAGGAAGAAAAAAAGGATGCTAATCACATGGTTTTGTTGTAGTGCTTGTGTTCTACTTCTAAGACCACCTCACTCAGTTTTGAAACTATCTAGAAAACCATCTTAACTAAATCAAATAGAACCCATCACACCATGGCTATCCGGAAATGACAAGGCAAGGCTAAAAATCACTGTCATACCTAGGAAAACCCATGCCAATGACATCAAGAGGACCAAATTTACACATGCATGTACCACACATGCCAAATAAAGTAAGAAAATCACACATGTAAATTGATACCTACAACTAATCCCACTGTAGCTACTTGATCCTACTCTTTCGGGCTTGATTTTTGCTTCCCTTTGCCTTCTGTGTCCTTCTTTCTCTTTCCTTTATCCAATGCTAGAGTGCTCTAAGAATGCTCCGAGTGTCCAAGAGTGAGAGAGAGAGAAAATAGAGAGAGCTCCAAAACTGAACTGACAAAAGGTTCCAACTGATCCTTAGAAGCCTTTTTATTAATGAGGCCTCTATTTTCTTCAATTTTCCATTATTTTCCTTCATTTTCCTCCACACATGCAATCTGTGACCTTTCACCTTCCTTTTCTCCTAATTGTTATTATATTCATAAATAAAATGCCAATTAATGCATCTTGCCTTTCCAAAGCCTTTGCCATTTCCTTTGTCAAATTCCTTAGCCATAATGAACCAAATGAACAGCCACACTAGGATGTTTTTCCCAACATTCATCTTGGTTTATGTGTCCCATGACCATGGTCTTATTTTTCCTTTATTAACTTTATTACATTGATTTTTTGACCAGGGTTGTTACAAACCCATAATATGATTCATTAATCTACATAATATATATTATATATGCACATAATGGTTTATAGAGAAGCCTAAAATAACTATCTATATATATATATATATATATATATATATATATATATATATATATATATATAAAGCAAATAATGTAAACAACTAAACTCTTCTATAAATTACAACTAAAATATTAATTTACAAAAAAAATCTAACACATAATTCATCAAAGTACCTATAGATTATGGCACATGGGCTTGGCATATGTCTTAAATTTTTTTTTCTTAGCTAAGTATAGGTCTTCCTCAGACTTAGGTGAATAGGTTAATGCATCGAGACCCCATGGCATTTGGTAGGAGTGAAATCTTACTCCCTAATGGGCCATCAATGGGGTGAATTCCAAGTGGTGTGGTTTTCCTTGAATAACAATGATGAGTCAACATGGATTCTCAAATAGAAGCTATTGATGACTATGCTCACTGCTAGTTTAATGACTAAATTATAATAAGTTTAGAGTTTGACATTTGACCATAGGCTTCTAAATAAGGGTTTTTATTATTAGCATTGTTGGGTTCATCTCTTGAATGTTATTTAGTTGATTTTGCTAGATAACTTTGTGGATGAAGATATGGATTATTGTACTCCCTCTTTGTGAAAACATTCAATGGAAATCTAACAAGGAGAATAATTTGAAAGGGTTTTCCCCCTTATGGGTTTTTTCCTTGGTCTCCGATTAATCTTGGTGTCTCTATATGTGAATGCTTTTCTTTTATTGTTCCTTTATGTTCCATTGCATTGATGATGATACTGTTCTTTCTATATAATTACATATGTTGTTGGGTAATTTTGTAAGACTAAATAATGTTATGATGTTGTGGGGTGAATTCAATGTGTAAATGATGAAATGCAATTATCTAAAGAAAATAACAAAATAGCCCTAAGAAAAATTAACAAATACCTTGTGCAATTTGTTGTTAAAGCCTCTAGTTTTACTTTTTACCACTTGCAAACAATGTTTGTTGGGTTGTGTTATTCTTTCCACGACTAGCCCACGTAGCGAAACATGCGGTTAGAAGGGGGACAGAGCCCCCCCTTCGTTGCGTTGATTGCATAGCGGGGGGGTCATATGGGGGCGACAACCCTCCCTGTCGGGGGTTAGAGGGGGGGTGGAGCCCCCCCTTCGTTGCGTCGATTTCACAGTGGGGGGGTCACAGGGGGGTGACATCCCCCCCTGTTTGGGGGTTTTGAGGGGGGCAGGTAGCCCCCCTAAGGGGTCCGAGGAAGCGCCCTGGGAATTATTTTTTTTTGGAGCCTATATTAGGTTGGGTGGACTTTCCTATGGTTTTTTGCATGATTTTCGCACATGGTTTTGGACGCGATGGTTTTTGGTCCATGGTTTTGGACGCAATGGTTTTCAGTCCATGGTATTGGATGCTTCGACATGTATAAATATGTATTGTAACATTGAAAGGAACATAATGAAAAATCAATCTGGTAGTCCCGGTTTTTGGATCCAGGGGAAAATGTCTGTGTATATGTGTTCTATGTGTTGTGCTTTCGCATTGTTTATTTTTTGTGTTTTAGAATTCGTATGCATGTAATTTCTGTACGGGGTTAAAACCTACATTTGGTATCGAAGCTATTTTGGCTTCAAGGGGATGCTTTGTTGCTCAGGGGTTTCGCTCGGGCTTGTGGTAGACCCTGTTCAGTGGGAGATCTGCGGGATCGATTTTGGTGGTGAAAGAAGATGGCGAGCAGTGGAAAGATAGAGATCGAGAAATTTAATGGTTAGAGTTTTGAGTTGTGGAAACTCAATATGGAGGATATATTGGTGGATAAAGATCAGTGGATCGCAGTAGATCCGGGTACTAAACCAACGGGAGTGTCTGATGAAGAATGGAAGAAGTTGGATCGGAAGGTAAACAGCACAATATGATTGTGTGTCTCAGATTCAGTATTGCTGAATGTATCAGGGGAAGCTATGGCGAAGGCTTTGTGGGACAAATTAGGGACTTTGTACCAATCTAAGTCTCTGGTGAATAAACTGTTCCTACAGAAAAAGATATATAACTTGAGGATGAAAGATGGAGACTCGGTGACAGAGCATTTGAATGCGTTTAATACTGTGGTAAGTCAGTTATCCTCTATTGATATCAAAATTTCAGATGAAGATAAGTGCATTAGTTTGTTGTGTTCTCTACTAGATTCATGGGATATTCTGGCTATTATAATAGGTAGCAATGCAACTGCCTTACAGTTTGATGAAATAGTCTCATCCTTGCTGACGGAGGATATGAGACGAAAAATATGGAGAGCTAGAATGGTGATGCCCTGTTTGTACGAGGACAGTCCCAGAAAAAAAACAAAAATAACTCATCGAGTGGGAGATCTAAATCTAGAGGGAGATCTAAATCTCCAGGAAAACCTGTAAAGGTGGTGTGCTGGAAATGCGAAAAGGAAGGGCACTACAAAAGGGACTATAAATATAAATCTCCTGACAAAGGAAAGGGATCTGATGATGCTTCTTCTGCAGAGGCGAAAAACACCTTAGATGAAGGTGGGGATGTGTACCTAGCTTCTTCAAGTACACATGTAGATCATGAGGCATGGTTGATTGACTCAGGTGCATCCTTTCACTTCACTCCCCATAGAGAGTGGTTCTGTGAGTATGAGAAATATGATGGTGGTGATGTCTTCTTAGGGGATGATAGGAAGGCTACAATCATTGGCCATGGAAAAGTAAAGTTGAAGTTGCAAGGTGGAAGGGTTCTACATATTCCTGCATTGGCCAGAAATCTGATTTCTGTAAGAAAGCTAGATGATGCAGGTGTAAAAACAGTGTTTGAGAAGGATACCTGCAAGATGGTTCGGGGAGCACTAGTATTGATGTGGGGAGTGCGGATTGGAACTCTATAAAAACTGCAAGGTATCACTGGTATTGATGGGTGCAACAGTTCTATGGTTCCTGAAGGTGGAACAAAAAATCTAGCGGTCTCTGGAGAGAAGACCATGCTGTGGCATCAAAGGCTTGGACATACTAGAGAGAAGGGCCTTCAAATACTTCATGGTAAAGGTATGGTAGAAGGTATGAGTAATAGATCTCTGGATTTTGATTTCTGTGAAAATTTTGTATATGGGAAGCAAAATCGGGTGAGTTTCCTCTCTGGTGGTAAGAGGACGAAACAGATATTAGAGCTTGTGCAGAGTGATGTGTTTGGACCTGTGAAGGTTCCATCACTGGGTAACTCTGTGTACTATGTATCATTTATAGATGACTTCTCAAGAAATACATGGGTATCTTTCCTTAAGAAGAAATCTAAACTCTTTGAAAGGTTTAAAGAATTTAAGGCTTTGGTGGAAAACTAGACAGAGAAGAAGATAAAGGTGCTGAGGACAGATAATGGTGGAGAGTTTTGCAATAAGGAATTTGAAGAATTCTATAAGAAGTGTGGTATAGCACGGCAGAAGACTACTCCATATACACCTCAGCAAAATGGAGTTGTAGAAAGAATGAACAAGATGTTGATGGAAAGGGAAAGAAGCATGCTCAGTGGTGTCGGGTTAGGATAGGAATTCTGGGCAGAGGTGGTGGAGACAGCATGTTACCTAGTCAATAGATCACCTTCATTAGCGTTGGAGGATAAGACTCCACAAGAGGTATGGACTGGTAAGAAACCCTCTCTTTCACATCTGAGGGTATTGGGATGTGATGCATATGTACATGTTCCAAAGGAGAAACGAACCAAGTTGGATAGTAAATCTGAAAAGTGCATTTTTATTGGGTATAAGGATGGTTTAAAGGGTTATAAGCTTTGGAACCTAGTAACAAGGAAGGTTGTGCATAGCTGAGATGTGGTGTTCAGAGAGGTGAAAGATTTTATTAAACATGAAGTCCAACCAAAGGAATCTAAGAAGATAGAGTTTGAGCTAAAGGAGGAAGAATAAGACTCTACAGTAGAAGAGGAATCAGAAGATGAAGAGCCACAAACTCTGGGTGTGAGAAGATCAATTCGAGAAAGAAGGTAGCCAGAAAGTATAGTCCATCTTCTTTCTATTCAAATTTTGCTTTATCTATTACTGATGATGATCCCAGAACTGTGAAGGAAGTAGTAGATTCAGAGGATGGAAAACTATGGAAAGAGGCCATGGCTCATGAAATGGCATCTTTGCACAAAAATGAGTCTTCGGATCTGGTGGCGTTTCCGGCTGGAAGGAAACCCATTAGCAGCAAATGGGTGTTCAAGAAGAAGACAAATGCAGAAGGAAAGGTGGAGAAATACAAAGCTCGGTTGGTAGCAAAAGGTTATTCCTAGGTGTCGGGAATTGATTTTGGTGATATTTTTTCTCCTGTTGCCAAGGTAGCTTCTATTAGATTACTTTTATATGTTCCTGCTGCTTTTGATTTTGAGGTAGAACAGATGGATGTGAAGACATCATTTCTTCACGGGGATTTGGAAGATGAGATCTGCATGAAGCAACCTGAAGGCTTTGCGGTGAAGGGTAAGAAAGAACTGGTATGCAAGTTAAAGAAGTCTCTGTATGGGTTAAACAGTCACCAAGGATGTGGTATCAGAATTTTGATACATTTATAAAGGGACTTGGCTTCACCAGAAGCAAAGCAGATCACTATGTGTATTTTAAATTTATTGGTGACCGTGTTATTTATCTGGTCTTGTATGTGGATGATATGTTGCTGGTTGGATATGACAAAGAAATTATCCAGGATTTGAAGAGCCAATTGTCCTCCAAATTCAATATGAAAGATATTGGTGCTGCAAACTATATTTTGGGCATGGAAATTAAAAGAGATCCGGCAAAGAGGAAGCTCTGGTTAAACCAGAGGAAGTATTTCGAGACAATATTGCAAAGGTTTAATATGCAGGATAGTAAACTTGTGCAGATTCCTATTCTTGTAGGTGTAAAGTTATCTGCTGAACAGTGTCCCAAGACACAAGAAGAGGAAGAGGATATGTCCTGTGTTCCATATGCAAGTGTAGTCAGTAGCCTAATGTATGTGATGGCCTGTACTAGACCAGGCATTGCACATGCAGTGGGAGTATTGAGCAAGTTTATGTCAAAACCAGGGAAGGAGCATTGGACAAGAGTGAAGCAGGTTTTCAGGTATTTGCGTGGCACTAGTGATTATGGTTTGTGCTACCAAGGAAGAACGGTGTTGGACAAAGTTTTGGATATCCGTGGCTTTGTTGATGCGAACTGAGCTGGAGATCTGGATCAGAGAAGATCTACAAGTGGGTATGTGTTTAACCTATTTGGAGGTGTAGTCAGTTGGATGAATAAGAAACAACCTTGTAGTGGCACTATCAACTACAGAGGCAGAATACATGGTAGCCACTCATGCAAGCAAGGAAGTAGTTTGGTTGCAGAGATTGTGTTCAAGTATGGGGTTAGTATAGGGAGCTATAAGGATAGACTGTGACAGCCAAAGTGCAATTTTCTTGGCGAAGAACCCTGCTTACCATTCAAAGACAAAGCACATTGATGTTCAGTATCACTTTGTGAGGGATATGATAGAAGACGAAAAGGTGTTGTTGGTAAAGGTGGACACTTTGTAGAATACTGCAAATGCATTGACAAAATTTATGAGCTCTGAGAAGTTCTCTTGGTGTAGATAAACAATGGGTGTTGCAGGGGTGAATAAATGACTAAGCTCTCTTGTGTCCCCCTGTGGAAAGAAAACAACAAGTGGGAGAATGTTGGGTTGTGTTATTCTTTCCACGACTAGCCCATGTAGCAAACCGGGGCTTAGAGGGGGGGTTTGAGGGGGGCAGGTAGCCCCCTCTACGGAGTCCGGGGCAGCGACCTGGGAATTTTTTGTTTTTGGACCCTATATTAGGTTGGGCAGACCTACCTATGGTTTTGTGCATTATTTTCGCACATGGTTTTGGACGTGATGGTTTTTGGTCCATGGTTTTCGACGCGATGGTTCTCAGTTCGTGGTATTGGATGCTTCAGCATGTATAAATATGTATTGTAACATTGAAAGAAACATAATGAAAAATCAATCTGGTAGTCCCAGTTTTGGGATACAAGGGAAAATCTCTGTGTATATGTGTTTTATGTGTTATGCTCTTGCATTGTTTATTTTCTGTGTTTTAGAATTCTTATGCAGGTAATTTCTGTACGGGGTTTAAACCTACAATGTTGTGACCACATCACAACAAGCTAGAGGCAATATATGCAATCAGGAAGAAGCAAGACTACAACATTTATGCAAGTGCCATGTTCATCAAGAAGTAATCCAACGATAGTCTATATTATTCAACCATTTTTTCCTTATTTCAATCAGTTCAACTTCCAACCTTTGTCAAACACCTGCAACCATGATATTAAGCATTTCTATAGCTCCAAACACATCAATAATACTGGCATTATATCACAACAATGATACAATGTTCAATGAAAGTCACACCATGAAACAATCTCAAGTTGACATCAATGCCAACTTTCCATAATGGAAACACAAAAAGTTCTAAATGGGTGTCGGAAACATGCCAATTTGGACCCAAGTTAATTTAACTGCGAGCTTCTATTGTTGCTCCTGTCACTTGAGCTATGAGGGTTTTGATATTGTCTTGTTTCTTGTTATAAACTATCTCTTTGGTCACTACATCTACTACTTTTTCCCCTACCTCTTAACCTTCATCTTCCTTCATCTTTAAAGATGGAAACTGAGATTTGAATGCATTTTCCAAAGAATCATCATTCTTGTTTATTATTTTTTCATAGGATAACAAAGATCCTAATAACTCATTTATTAATCAATATCTCAAAGTCTGTAAACTCTTCAATGGCTAAAACTATTGCATCAAACTTCTTTAACAAGGTTTTAAGAACTTCTTCTATCACTTTTTCATCTAAAATTTATTCACCTTTCGTTCTTAGTTGGTTTACAATATTCATGATTTGAGTCATGAATTGGTCCATTGACTCTAACTCCTTCATCTTAAAATTCTCAAAATACATTCTTAGTGTTTCCAACTTGACTAACTTTCCTTCGTAATGCCTTCATAGTTGGCGTCTAAGATGTCACAGGTTATCTTTGAGAAATTTTTCGATTTTGAGAAATATTTTGTCTTCCAAGCCATTTTGGATGAGATGGAGTGCAACTCTAGCATCCATCTTCCAAGTTTCTTTGAGTTGATCTTTATAAGAAATCTTAAAGGCTTTCTCCATCCCGATTAACCAGTTTTGCATATGTATAAATTGTAAAATCCCAAACATTTTGAGAACGTAATAATGTTCTCATTTTGTTTTCCAAAAATTCACAATTATTCCTTATGATAATTTGTATCAGTTGTTGTACACATATGTTGTTTGGAGCCATCTTTTCACGTTGTTTTTTTACTAAAGACAATAAAAAATTCCAAACAAATTGGATCTTCAAAATTAGAGGAATCTCAGATACTACATAAATCAATGCATAAATGTTGGAAGAAATCACTTGGGTTTTGAATTTCAACCATGAAATGAACCCTAGTAATAAAATAAAAAATATTCCTAGATGATAAATGAGATCAAATGGGAACTAGTTATCTAACAACCCTAGTGAAAATTCCATGTAAAAATATATAAGACCATGGTTGATGGGATTCGTATTCCAAGTTGAATGGTGGGAAAGACATCCTAGGGGGTGTTCATTTGGTTGTTTGTGGATAAGGAAATTTGAAAAGGCAATGGCTAAGGCTTTGGGAGGGAAAATTTGCATTTTTGGCAAAATTATTTATGGAAATAATTGAAATTGGGAGAAAAGGCTTATGAGGATCAGTTGGAAAGTTTGGTGAATGTAACCTTTTGTTCATTCAATGTTGGAGCACTCTCATTATTATCTCTCTCACAAACACTCTTGGACACTTAGAGTTTTCTTGGAGCACTTTGGCATTGGAGCAAGAAAGGTAAACAAGGCAAGAGGAGGCAAGGACCAAGAAGGGAAAGGCAAGATTAAGCAGCTACAATAGGATTCATTACAAATATCAACTTGAATGTGTATTTTTCTTACTAGATTTGGCATACATGGGATTGCATGTGATTCTTTTCTACATGGCATGGGTTTTTCCTGGTGTGACAGTATTTTCAGCCTAGCCTTGTCATTTCCTGATATCTTTGATGAGATGGGTTCTCTCATTCCTTTTATGTGGGATGGTCGGATGGGATTCGAAGTTGAGTGGGGTGGATCTCCTAATTGAAAAACACATTGTGTAGTGGTCCCTAAACCAGACTGAGGATCATGAATCCACTAGCCTAGTAACCCCTGAACCAGACTGTGGGTTGCAATAAAGCTAGATTGTGTGCCTCGGTGGGACTAGGAATCCTTACTAGTGAATGGAGAGTTGTACGTAAATCCAAGAGGTGGAATTTCTCTCTGTTGGGCCTAGTGGTTACAGGATGGAATGCATGGTAAAAACTGGAGAGTACATCTCCGTGTAGGGCCTAGTGATCCTTGGATCAGATTGTGGATGCACGGTAAAACCTGAGAGACTAGAAGGCACTCTAATCCCTCATGGTGTAGGTGAAGAAATCCAGTGGAATCCACATTGATTGGTGTTTTTTAATATGTTATATGCGTCCCACATTCATGCTTGGAATATGGTACATGGGTGATTCGCTGAAGAGAGACTTGGCTCAACCAATCTATGGTTGGGTGGAACGTGGTAGTCCCATCTCCAGTTAGTTCATTGCATTCATTAATGAAAAATTCATTCCCTTGATTTCATGTGTAAAAGTACTGATGTATACATGGATTTTGATGGCTGGTATGTCCATTGTATTTATGTTCCTATTATGCTTGTTATATGTATATTTTCTGACAGTAGCTATGTATGGTTATCAACACGTTTTTACTTGTATCTGAATGGATAATGTATCTACGATATAATAAATGATAAGGCAACAAATGACATGAGGAAACAATGGTTCATGGCGATTCTTAGATAACTATGAGATCCCTACACTTAATTTTGTTGTTTACACCTGTCGGTTACATGTTGATGATATGTTTGACAAAATGTCAGTCATGGCTAGTATGGGTCTGGTTATGGTCTTGTTCAGCTTATTTCTTTTTCTTCCTTGTTTCCTTGTATTCTTACCAATTTGAAGTGATCATTCCATTATGGGCAATGTCCCAAGCTTAGGGCCAAAAAAGGTGGCTCAATCCCGAAATGCTAGCAAAACAGAGCATAGCATAGAGACTAACTCACCCGGGTAGTGTTTGGGGAGTGTTATAACTCGCCTTGGCAGTGTCCAGAGAGCGTCACTCTGGCCTAAGTTGGTTAAAACAACAATAGGACCCAGGGACAGGCTGCCTGAGTTGTTGACTTGTCTCTTGAAGGTTCTATAGATGATTTTGGATGAATGTGTGTGATGTTCCGTCGATTCCACTTCCTTAAGGTCACCTAGGAGGTTGAATATAATCATAGTAGCCTCTTGTCTCATGTTTACCCTGGTTGACATGGTTACTTGGGTGGATGTGGGAGGAGGGTGTTACAACTTACCTTTTCAACAATGTAACCAAAAAAGAAATTGTTCCCTCTAGCTACAAATCAACCTCTCTTTTGTTGATTAAATCACTTCAACTTGGTTCCTATTTGATATAATTGACTACCTTGGGTTTCATGCCAATATTTTCACGAGAAAACTCACTTAAAAAGAAAAAATAAAAAGAAAAAGAAATATTAATGGCTCCTTTTATCGACTTCTCTGATGCCATTCACCCTAATAATTGACTTTCTTTCATAATTTTTCCAAGGCACCTAACCATAATGATTTTTATTTTGGTGTCTTACCCATCTCAATGGCTACATTTTTCTTTCCATTATGTTTCAAGTGGCTCAACAACATCTATCAGTGATAGCAAATAAAATATTAGTGACTAGGGTTTGCAATGATGACAAACAAAAGTAGGGGTGGCTAAGAATTAAACAATTCAAAGTGTCATCTCAAGAAGAACCGTAACTATAGAGGCAATCAATTCCAACATAGGTCTCTATCATTGTAATCTTACGTTAGGTCATGGAACATATAAAAGTGGCAACTTATTTTCATTGAATTACAATGATATGATGGTCACCTCTCATATTAGTATGCCCAATAATGAATCACTCCTCTAAATGATTATATGATTGCTAGGAATTAAACAATTCAAATTGTTATCTAGGGAAGAACCCTAACTATAGAGGCAATCAACTCCAAGATAGCTCTCTATTATTGTAATATGGGGTTAAGTCATGCAACATATAAAAGTGGCAACTTCTTTTCATTGAATTAGAACAATGAAATGCTCACAACTCTCATATTAGTATGCCTAGTAATGAATCACTCCTCCAAATGATTATACCACTACTTCACAACCACCCTTGCCCTCCAACCTCTCTGATACTACTCTAAAGGAGGAGGAAGGCAAATATTAATAACTATAATATGCAAATGAACACAAGAATGAATTATGATTCGCCAATGATACAACAACCCATAAAATGATTCATTGATATACAAAGCATATATTATATACACACATAATGTTGTATAGAGAAACCTAAAATAACTATATATATATATATATACCTATAATTCATCAAAGTACCTATAGATAATGGCACATGGGCTTGGAGTATGTCTTAAAACTATTTTTGATAGGCTAAGCATTGGTCTTTCTTAGACTTAAGTAAACAATTTAATGGCTCAAGACCTAGTGGCATTTGGTAGGAGTGAAATCCTACCCCCTTATGGGCCACTAGAGGGGTAATTCCAAGCAGCATGGTTTTCCTTGAATAAAAATGATGAGTCAACTTGCATTCTCGAATAACATCTGATGACTATCCTTGCTGATAGTTTAACCGCTAAATTATGATAAGTTTAGAGTTTGACATTTGACTGCAAGCTTTTGAATCAGGGTTTTTGTTATTAGCATTGTTGGGTTCATCTCTTGAATGTTGTTTAGTTGATTTTGCTAGATATCTTTGTGGATGAAGATATGGATCATTGTACTCGCTCTTTGCTAAAAAAATCAATTACAATCTGATAAGATGAATAATTTGAAATAGTTTTCCCTCTTGTGGGGTTTTTCCCTAGTCTCCAACCAATCCTGGTGTCTCTATGTGTAAATGATTTTCTTCTATTGTTCCTTTAGGTTACGTTGCATTACCGATGATATTGTTCTTTCTATATAATTGCATGTGTTTTTGGATAATGTTGTAAGAGTAAATAGTGTTATGATGTTGTGGGGTGAATTCAATGTGTAAATGATGAAATTCAATTATCTAAAGCAAAGAAAAATATAGCCCTGAGAAAATTTTTCAAATACCTTGGGCAAGTTGTTGGTAAAGCATGTAGTTTTACTTTTCACCACCTAAACGCAGTGCTATGAGCACATCACAACAAGCCATAAGCGATTTGTGTGATCAGGAAGAAGCAAGACTGCAACATTTATGCAAGTGCCATGGGCATGTAGAAGTAAGCCAACGATAGTCTATATTACTCAACCAATTTCTCCTTCTTTCAATCAGCTCAACTTCCAACCTATGTCAAACACCTACAATAATGATATTAAGAATTTTTGCAACTTAAAAACACATCAATAATATCGACATTATATCACAACAACAATACAACGCTCAGTGGCAGTCACACCATGAAGCAATCTCGAGTTGAGGTCAATGCCAAATTTCCGTAATTCCAACACAAAAAGGTTATAAATGGGTGTTGAAAACATGCCAATTTGGACACAAGTCAATTTAGCTATGAGCTTCTATTGTTTCTTCTGGGACTTGATCTATTAGGTTTTGATATTGTCTTGTTTCTTGTTCTAAATCATCTCTTTGGTCACTACATCTACTACTTTTGCCATTTCCTCTTAAGCTTGATCTTCCTCTACCTTTTAATATAGAAACTGAGATTTGAGTGTATTTTCCAAAGAATCATCATTCTTATTTATTATTGGTTCATAGGATAATAAAGATCCCAAAAAATCATTTATCAATGAATATTTAGAAGTCCTTATACTATTCAATGGTTAAAACCATTGCATCAAACTTCTTTGACAAGGTTATAAGAACTTCTATCACTTTCTGACCTAAACTTTATTCACCTTTCATTATTAATTGGTTTACAATATTCATGATTTGAGTCATAAATTGGTCCATTGACTCTAACTCCTTCATCTTAAAATTCTCAAAATCTATTCTTAATGTTTGAAACTTGATTCTCTTTCCTTAGTAATGCCTTGATAGTTGGTGTCTAAGTTGTCCCAAGGTATCTTTGAGAATTTTTTCATTGAGATCTTGAGAAATATTTTGTCATCCAAACCATTTTGGATGAGATAGAGTGCATCTCTAAAATCCTTCTTGCAAGTTTCTTTGATTTTATCTTTATAAGAAATTGTAAAGGCTTTCTCTATCCATATTAACTAGATTTTCATATGCATAAATAGTAAAATCCCAAAAATTTTGAGAGCATAATAATGTTCTCATTTTGTTTTCCAAAATTTCAAAATTGTTCCTTATGATAATGGGTATCCTTTGTTGTACATATATGTTGTTTGGAGCCATTTTTTCATGTTCTTTTACTAAAGACAATAAAAAAAAGGCCAAACAA
Source organism: Pinus tabuliformis (assembly GCA_031772625.1). Classification (NCBI taxonomy): domain Eukaryota; kingdom Viridiplantae; phylum Streptophyta; class Pinopsida; order Pinales; family Pinaceae; genus Pinus; species Pinus tabuliformis. Next base: position 554,262,530 of record CM062812.1, read on the forward strand.
ATTCGATCTTCAAAAATAGAGGAATCCTAGATACTACATAAATCAATGCATAAATGTTGGAGGAAATCACTTGGGTTTTGAATTTTCATCATGAAATGAACCCTATTAAAAGAAAAATAAAAGAGATTCCTAGATGCTAAAGGAGATCAAATGGTAAATACTTACCTTTTCAATGATGTAACCAAAAAAAACTTGTCCCCTCTAGCTATAAATCAACCTCTCTTTTGTTCATTAAATCACTTCAACTTGGTTCCTATTTGGTATCACAAACAACCTTAGGTTTCATGCCAATATATTCACGAGCAAACTCACTTAAAAAGACAAAAAAAAACTCTCAATGGCTCCTTTTATCAACTTCTCCAATGCAATTCACCCTAATAGTTGACTTCCTTTCTTGATTTTTCCAAGGTACTTAGCCCTAACAATTTTGATTTTGGTGGCTTATCAATCTCAATGGCTACACTTTTCTTTTCATTATGTTTCAAGTGGCTCAACAAAATCAATCAATGATACCAAATAAAATATTAGTTGTTAGGGTTTGCAATGATGACAATCAAAAGTAGGGTTGGCTAGGAATTAAACAATTCAAATTGTCATTTAGGGAAGAACCCTAACTATAGAGGCAATCAACTCCAACATAGCTCTATATTGTTGTAATCTTGGGTTAGGTCATGCAACATATAAAAGTGGTAGCTTCTTTGCATTGAATTGCAATAATCAGATGCTCACAACTCTCATATTAGTATGCCCAATAATGAATCATTGCTCTAAATGATTATATAACTACTTCACAACCACCCATGCCCTCTAACCTCTTTGATACCACTCTAATGGATGAGGAAGACAAATATTAATAACTATAATACATAAATGAACAAAAGAATGAATTATGATTCAATCAATGATACAACAACTCATGAAATGATTCATTTATCTACAAAATATATATTATATATACACATAATGTTGTATAGAGAAACCTAATATATGTGTGTGTGTGTGTGTGTGAAAGAATTGTTAAAAGAGTGTTGAACTCCTTATCTAGACTTTAAATTTTCAACCCAGGAATGTGTTACTTTGATAAGGTATTATGCATCCTATGTGCAAACCACACTAGTACAATATGATGTAGGGATTTTAAGGCTAACTTGAATATTATTGTCCCATTCATGACTATCAATCCCTTTCTTAAGGGAAGAAAAGGAGGTTATTATAGTCACTATGTTTGGTGTAACATAGACCTCTATAGAGAGTAATTGCACATGTCATAACATAAAAATCCTCCTCCTCATCATGCTACTTGGTGGACTATAAGACCCTATTCATGGCTATATATCTACTAGGATTGAATGATGGTAATTATAGGAATGTAGGAACTATTATAATAGCATGTAGGTTGCCCAATCATAGTTTCTAATATCTTGTTCTTTCACCTTTAAAGGCTGGTGGTTCTACACTCTTTATAGCCCAAATCAAGATCATCAAGAGTAAGGGGCAGTGAGAGTATTTTCCATTGTTTCCATTGTTCTTAAGGGGATGGGGGGCTCCACAATTAACCAAGGATGCCACCGAGTTATCGCCTTGGAAGTCATGAGATAAGATAAAGATGATAAGCATGAAAAGGAAGGTTACAATAGAAATTAACAAAAAATGAATGTGCATAATTAAATTGGTTGAAATGACATGCCATAAAGTAAATTTAATTAATATTATTTTAAAAATAGAACTAAATCATCTAATGGTGAAGTGACATGAGCATTGATTAAACCTATTAAAGTGACATGTAATAAAATTTCTATAGGAAGCTATTAAAGACTTGTAGAGAAAATACATAACAACATATAATGTTAAAACCAACTAAAAACTATTGTAAAAATGAAGTAAAATAACAAAGAAAGTCCCTTAGGCAATCTTGAGTGGGCCTTACTCAAGGTCTCTATAGGGAACGTAAAAGAAACCATTAAGCACTTAAAATTTAACAAATTTTTTCTTACAATTTACATTTAAATTTCCATAGGTTTTCATGGTTTTCCTTTAGTGAACAGTAATAACCAAAAGATAACCAGGTCTGACACAAAATATTAGCTTGCCTGATCTTTTAATACAAAGGAACAAAGGCTGAGAAGCATGAACCTATGGTTAAGTTTTAATGCACGTATTCTTCTTGTTCTAACTAGTGTTATTCAAATTTTAGTTCTATGCAAAGATATTAAGAGAAAACAGGTGTTGTCCTTTGCTAATGCAAGATCAAATAACTAAAAACAAATTTGGAAGAAATAGACCCAAGCTGGAATAAAATACAAAGAGTGAAAGGAAATCAAACTCCACTAGCATTCACTGCCTTAAAATTCAACAATGTTGGTGTACATGAACATTTACATAGCATAAAGCACACTTAGATTTAGTTGGATTTAGCTAGAATTACTTAGCTTTAGTTAACATTAGTGCTTGCATGTAGTTAATATTAACTTAGTTCCTTTATGTATTGATTCTTTCATCATTATTGAATATACATAATTCATTCCCTCTTCCAAATTTTCTTAATTCTTGCAAGTTTATGCAATTATTCTCCAACTAGATCCTTACCTGTGCAAGCTCTAATGATTTAACATCGTATCAGAGTGACAAGGGGCTTGGAGAAGGTGCATGAACAATTTTGTGCAGGTTTCGGAATATCAAAGCACTAGAAAGTACTAGGAGATTGAAAGCGCTAGAATTTTCCATAAATTGAAAGTGGCAAAATCTATCAGAGAATTGAATTGGTGAAAGAATGGAATTGCTAACTTCCACCATTCTCACTTCGTACAATTACTATGAATGGAAGCCAATGATTTTTCTTCATCTTAGGAGCAAAGGCTTATACCAGATAGTCATGGGAATTGAGACGGAACCAATGACAGAGGATGAGAAGTTAGATTGGCTTAACAAATCTAACATGTTTTATGGATTATTGTGTCTACCGATGTCTCATGATATTCTTTCTCACATCATAGATATTGAATCGCCACATGAAATCTGGACTACATTGAAAAGATTCTATGATGATGAAGATGATCTATAAGAGCACCATTTGGAAACAGACAACTTGATCTATCATAGAAGTCATGAAACTGATGAAGACTTCTTCAACAACCGGCAAAATATTCTCAAGATGGTGTTGCACATGAAGACCCTACTTCTATTGATGATGAAATTGTTATATATGTGAATTTTATCTTTTCTAATAACAAAGACATTGTGCATGAGGAAATCTCTTCTTCCTTTGGTGATGAAGACTCTGCTACAAAGGGAGATACTTCTTTTGAAAACATAGAAGAGGACTTTGATTCCTCTACTATTGATGATGACATTGAAGATACAGATATGAGAACGTCTCAATTTGATGATGCACCACATGCACTCTTAGCCACAGAGCCATGCATGCATCCAAGGATGCATCTATAACAACATGCATGCATCCACGAAGGCATCCCTAAATCCATGCATGGACATGCATGCATCCATAGAGATAGGCATGCCCATGCATTCATTTATGGTACATGCATCTGATCGTCAAACACATGCTCAAGTTGCAGGGAATCCATATTGGCATGCAGCCATGGATAAGGAGAATCAATCCTTGATCCAAAAATGGGAGTTAATACCTATGCTTCTGAAAAGGAAGCTTATTCCTCCATATCCATTTACAAAGAAGGGGTCAACTTCTGGTTACGTACTTAGTTTGGGATCTAGACCCATTTGTTGGTCAAGCAAGAAGCATATTTCCATTGCTTTATAATCAACAAAGGCCACGTACAAAGGAGAAATCAATGTTGTCATTCAAGTCATTTGTCTGCAACATTCCCTTTCCAAACTTGGTATCATTGTCCATCATTCAACTGTCATATGGTACAACATTTAGAGTACATTGAAGTTTTGCAAAGATCTAGTGTAGTGGCAATAGACCAAACATATCAAGATCCACATGCACCACATCAAAGAATTGATTCATGATGGGACCACTGATCTGTGGTATTGTCCTAGTTCTAAGGAGACTTCCAACATCTTCGCAAAGACTTTTACTGAGCATAATTTTCACTTTTGTGGGATCGTTTTGGGGTGAAGGACACAACTGCCTAGATGTTGTCTTTTTCTTTTTTTAGTTTTGCATTGTATTTTGAGGGGGTTTTTTCTCCCACTGGGTTTTCTCTCTTTTCTCTTTCATGCATTGTACATTGGTACTTAAAAAGGCCTTACTGTCAGGACTCATCCATCTTGCAACAAACTCACCTAAGTTATGCTTAAGGAGGGGTGTTGGTGTAAATGCACATTAACGTAGCATAAAACACACTTAGCTTTAGTGCTTGCATGTGGTGTACATGCATATTAACATAGCATTAAAGTACACTTAGTTTTAGTTAGCTTTAGTTAACTTTAGCGTTGGCATGCACTTAAAGCTTAAATTAATTTCTTTATGTATTTATTCTTTCATCACTATTTGAATATACATAATTCATTCTCGCTTTCAATTTTTCTCAATTCTAACAAGCTTATGCAACTATTCTCTAAATAGAATGGTTTGTGTTGAATAAGTATAGAAACCATTTATCCACATATATTAATGATAATAATTTAATTTTCAACTTCACAATTAAATATAAATTGATATGTAAAATATTCACACCCATTTTTTTAACTGAACTTTTTTAGTACAAAAAAAGCTTGATTTTATTATAACTATAGAGTCCAAATACATAAACAGAAATATAGAGATAAAAAACAGTCCGACAAACAGACAAAACTACAAAGGTGCAGGATGCATCAATACACTACAAAGCCTTGTTAAAATAGATTCTGGAGATAGGTGCGAAAAACCAATGGCGATACTTGCAAATTCTGAGAAGCATATGCCTTTTGAGAAAAAAACAAAAAGACAGGTTCATGGAACATACCAGGGACTGATGAGTGATCAGAGAGAATTATGTACCCGGAAGTGAAAAATCCTGAATTTGGTGCATTTCGTTCCCCATTGTTATATTCATTTTCCATTTACCTATTTGAATTTGGAGCCCTTTCTTTGATAGTTCATCTGCATGAGAGTTTTGGGACCTGTCCACATGTGTTATAGTATAATCCTTTGTAGATCTCCAGAGAGAATCGATTCTGTTCATCCATCCAGTCAAATTGTGATTTTTTATGGAAATCTTGGCATTTACATGATCTATTATGAGTTTGGAGTCTCCATAGATCTGCAAGGACTCTATATTTAGGAAGACTCTGAACTGAAGAAGTCTCGATAGGGTCATTGCTTCCGCTTTGTTGTTTGTTCCTTCTCCACCATTCCAATAGATGGAAAATTGTTGATCCTCCTTTGTAATTATGTATACACTGCAAGCACATATACCATTTTGTGCAGCCCCATCAAAATAAGCTCTAGGGAAACTCAATTGACAAGGTGTAAGAACCTTTGCCTTTTCTTTTTTATGCTGCGAGATAGATGATGAAAAAGAGTTGTATAAAGAAATAATGAATTCAAAAACAGACTTAAAGCTTTCCTTGCAGTTTTGAAATACAACCTTATTCCTCCATTTCCAGATTGACCATAAGACTAATAGAGGGATAGGTCTCCATAACGCTTTCTGATTACTCCACCAAACTAAAGCTTCTTTTAATGGGGAGTGCGAAACATAATTGATTCCAAAATAAATGGCCAGATTCCTCCAAATCATCTCGGTATGAACACATTTTAAGAAAATGTGCATATTGTTTTCTTCCTCTGCTTTGCAAATTAAGCACATAGCAGGATCGTACCAGTTCCTGTAACAGTCCAAAGTAAATATAAAATTAATTTCCTAATTAAAATCAGAATCAACAAATAAGTACATACTTATATTATCTGTGATCAATGTCTGTCAGATGACAACAAGGTTTTGGGGACGACTCTCCACCGAACCATAGGCTCAATTGTGCAAGGATTTGCTACAACTGGCCACCCCCGAGCCCTCAATCAACGTACTACTGCCAGTGACTCCTAAGTCTTAGAACTCCATTCTCCCAAGAGAATGCAAGATAGAATCTCGGAATGATGGAATGCAAGAATGTCTCTCATCTTCCTCACCATCTATTAAATAGAACAACATTGGAAGGGGAACCACATGCACACACTCCATGTGTCTACATGCAACTTTCTTTTGTTTTTTAGCTTTCTTGTTTTATTTCCTTTTTTTGATAGTTTTATTGTTTTATTTTTATTTATTCTTATTTAGAGTTTTAGTATGGTTATTACTATTTTTTTTTATTTTCTTTTATAAATTTTTAATATCATTTATTATTTAACATTTATGATTTATTATCTTTATTATTTTTATTATTTATTATTAAGTGATTTATTTATTATTATTAATTATTGTTTTTGCATTATTTATTATTTATTATTTATTATTAAGGGGAGGGATATTACATACTCTCCCACTTTAAGGAACTTCGTCCCGAAGTTAAGTTGAATTATTTATTATTTATTATTTTTATTATTTATTAACTTCATGTTGCCAACACCCTCTGCTGAACTAGTATAACCAGCAGGCATCGAAAGTCCCCAACAGCCCGGGAAATCTCAAGGAATCTCTGTCCTTTTTCGCACTTTCGGCACCAGGCTAAACCTGACCCGGTCTGTATCCTAGTCCAAGGCTGGCCCCAAGGCTCGCGCCTGACTCAGACCTCATCTGCCCCAAGGCAGTCATCTAGTCTGGTACTCAATGACCCCGGGCATCTCGCAAGGCTGGCCCACTCCCTCCACAACTACGAAGGCGCACAGCCCCAAGCATCGAAGTCCTTTACATCCCTTCCAGACTTCGGCATCCCAATCCAATAATAGGCACCTAGCCTAGAACATCAGGCACTTGGCCTCCTCAAGATGGTGCCATAGCTCTTCAAGAGCTATACACAAGACAAAGGAACCACTGGCATATGTAGTGTTGATTGAGTTTTGTCCCCAGCCCATATGGTGTTACTTATTCTCCCTCGTGCGTATGGGCTCGCACAAGATCATCAAATAAACTGGCCCTCTCGGCCCATTTGTGGAGTCCTGTGAATCATATGCATCCAATGCATTAACCATACCATCATAGTATCATAGGAAATAATCCACATGCCAACTCTTGCATGTCATCATAAGAACGTTCATCTTTGTTAATTGCAACATTATGAATAATAAGGAATTGCATGCTCATGCATGTCATAGATTTGTACGGAACTATCGCATGCTTCAATTATACCATCAACATAATTATATTAAAGACATATCATGAAATTTTTTTGCAAATTTTCCCAAGTTAGATTTTTATTATGAAAAACAAGCCATGAAAAAATGATAATCTTATAGGGACTCCCAGATTTCCAAAAAGAGATGGGGAAAATGTTATCAAGGTGTGGTGAGTGGTCCTTTAGAAGGGAAAAATATATCTTTAACATAAACAATCAGCTTCCCTCTATTCCCCTTTCATATTAGACCGTCCTCAACTTCAAATCTACAAATCCCCCTGTTCCTCATTAGCCATATAATCTGATGCCACTGATGGGCTAATACAACATTTAGTCCCAGAACTGAGACATTTCTCTAGATGGGTAGAGAACCCTTCCAATCTTCTATAACCTGCTCCCAATAAAAGATTCCTTTTCGGTGAAGAAACTGTAATAACTGTTGTGAGAAAGTTATATCTTCTTCTCCCCCCGCAATGGGATCATGTCCGATAATTATGTTGTTTCCAGTTTGAAAGCTCCATACTAAGTTTTTAAGAAAAAACTGTTCAATCTTATGGAAGCTCCTCCAAATGGCAAATCTTATCGATCTTTTCCTATACCAATAAAAAATATCTCTGTTGCGCATGTACTTCATTCTTATGGACTTACTCTATATACTATCCCCTAAAACACCTCTCCATAAAGATTTACATAGTAGAGCCAGACCAAACTTCTAGAGGTCCATGATTCCCCATCCCTTCATCTTCTTTGGAAGAGTAAGGTTTGATAGTTTAGACAGATGAAATTTCCTTCTTTCATTGTTTCCCCCTATAAAATTTGTTGTTAATCTATTTAGTTTATGGATAATGCTTACCAGAATATAAAACCAAAATTAAATTAATATATTTACTCTATAATATATATAGAAAACCTTAAATGAAAAGGGTTTTAATGGTCAAAGAACTAATTCAAAAATAGAAAAGTTATTTTTTAGGAAAAGGGGCTTATAACCCAAAATATTTGAATTACAAAAATGTCAATTTAGAATAAGTTATACATTATTATTAAAAGAATAAAGAGTGTATAAAATTTCCTTGATTACAAAATAATTATATATATTATTATAAAGGGTATTTTATTTTACTATTAAAAAATTGATTAAAAAATTGAAGTTATTTTTTTTAAATTTTTGTGTGTGGGGTTTAAGATGCAAATCCTTACTGGAACGCACAGGGTTGACCTAAAAGTTATTCCACGGGCATTCGCTGGTTTCCCCAGAAAACTTCAAAAAAATTGTGCAGTAGCTGGCAAGAGGTTTTCTTTAATGAAGGCAGTACCCTCACACAATTTTGATGAGAATGGTAAACGCAGAGAGGTTTCAAACGCCAAAATATTGAAGTGACACTGCCGCTGGACATAGCAGTTACATCGACAGAATTGCCTCCACCAACCGTATCCGCAGACAGGTTTGGATGCAAAACTTTCTAGGACCAAGCGATCTTAACCAGGACCTGGGGCGGCTTAACCAGTGGAATTGTATTCTTAATATAACAGATATTATTCTTATCTGTTAAATTCTAATTTTAAAACAGCGCGCGGCGGTTTTTGAAAACAACCCCGGTCTCCCCGCACCGCCATTCACCAAAGGTGGTATCCGTAGCGGAGGCTCCGAACACATTCACACTCCGCCACGCGTCCTTAGTACGACGCCAAAAACCGCTTTCCCCAGACGCTAAAGGTCGTTTTGTTTGCGTGACCTTGGCGAGCGAATTGCGTTGGATCGAGTTTGGTGGCTCGGATCGGCGCGAAGCTGCGCGAAGGTTAACAACCGGGCGCGACGAATGGGGTGGCGACACGTGGCACCGAAGTGACGACAGCCGACCCCGCCCACGTCAAAATGAAATTTTTTTGTCGTTTTGTGGTTGACCGCCGTGGAGGAAACGTCGTGGTTTTTAATGCTTTTACGTGATTTAGGTGAGGCCTTTAATATGGTGATGGGCACACATCCCATATATTTTTATATATGTTTTTATATACGTTGTCATAAATATAGTCTACATGCTGTAGTTTTTTTTGGTAATGTATATGGTGTCTGCGCGCGGTGTTTTTTTGTAGAACATGTATTGAACGCACAGCAGTGCGAGATATAGAACAAGGGAGGCATGTAATGGTTGTTAGCCATTGAAGAACAGAGAGCTGTTTTTGTAATATCCACAGTAGTGGAAAATGTGTGACTGCAACAGAGTTTGTTTTGTGAATCCATCTTTGCACAGAGGATGAAATATGTATCAGTCTTTTGTTTTAAATCAATAGAAATGTGTTGATGTGTTGTGACTGTGTTTTGAGTTAATTTTTTTTTAAAAGAGGTTCTCTGCAAAAGATCCTGGACTGAAGAAACAGAGCATTGTCTCTGTGGTGGTTAGTTTGTTGGTTTTTGGTATTTTTCCCCATTAAAAATACCCAACAGTGGTATCAGAGCTGGACCAGGCTCTTTAAAGAAGTTAAAGAAGCTGAAGGGAGAAGGTTGTTGCTGCAGCAAAACTTCTCAGGCAGACAGAAGACTCAGACAACGAAGGATTCAGGTATTCCCCAAAAGCATTTCTCTTGTTATTGCTGAAGGCAGTCAGTCTTTTTAAAAAAAAATCACAGTCAAGGATTTAAAACCATAGTTCAAGATGCAAGGAATGGCAAGCACAAGCATGGGTATGTTCAACACCCAGCTCCCACAGTTTAATGGGAAGAACTATGACAGCCTTGTTTGCCTCTCAAGACTTATGGGAAATAGTTGAGGAAGGTTTTGAAGAACCAGCAGATGAAACTGAGTTTAATAGATTAACTCCAGCAGAGAGAGATCTGCTGAAGAGCAATAGGAAGAAAGATTCAAAAGCCCGTGTGTTGTTGTATCTAGCAGTAGACCAGAGTATGTTTCCAAGGTTAGCAGAAGCTAAGACAGCCAATGAAGCATGGCAAACCCTCAAGACAGCCTATCAAGGCATGGAGAGAGTGAAGACAGCAAAACTACAATTGCTGAGAAAAGATTTTGAGAACTTGAACATGAAGGAGTCAGATAACATTGACTCATTCTTCACTCATGTGATTGGTGTAATCACACAAATGAGAACTCATGGAGAAACCATTGAAGATAGAAGGATTGTGGAGAAAATATTGAGGGTCTTACCCTCAAGGTTTGATGCCATAGTCACCACCATTGAAGAGACAAAGGATCTCTCAAACTATTCAGTTGATGAGCTACATGCATCACTGATAACTCATGAGCAGAGGTTGAGTAGGAATGAAAACTCATCTCTTGAGCAAGCTTTCAAGACCCAGATGTCCTTTGGAAGAGGAAGGGGTCAAGGAAGAGGAAACCGAAGAGGAAGAGGCAGAAGCCAGAACAGAGGTGGAAGGAACAGCCCATCAAATGCACAAGGAAGAGGCAGCAATCCAAATCAGAACCAAGGTCAAGGCAGCAGCCAACAAAGAGATCAGTATCAGGCTCAAGGACAAAGGTATGATAAATCTAATGTTCAATGCTATTATTGCAAAAAGTATGGACATTATGCTAGTGATTGTAGAAAGAAACAACATGATATGAACAGTAGACAAAATGCAAATGTTACAAGAGAAAACAGCAGTCAAAATAATGTCCTGTTAGCTTGTAACATGGCTGAAACACATAGTGAAGACATATGGTTTTTAGACTCAGGTTGCAGCAACCATATGACAGGGAATATAGCCCTCTTTTCAGCCTTAAATCAGAATTTGAAATCAGAGGTCACACTAGGAACTGATAGTAAAGTGTCTGTTATGGGAAAAGGGGAGGTAAAAATATTTACAAAACAAGGAGAAAGGAAAACCATAGCAGATGTCTACTATGTCTCCAGAATGAGATGTAACCTCTTGAGTATTGGACAGCTTGTCCAAAAGGGTTACAATGTTTACTTTGTAAATGATGTGTGCACCATCATGGATATACCACCCAGCAAAAGATGCATTGCTGAAGTGAAGATGACAAGGAACAGGATGTTCCCTCTCAGGATCAGGGCAGATTTGAAGAACAAAAGGGAAATGGCAGCAGTCACCCAAGAGGCCTTCCAAAGCGTGCCAAAGGATGAGAACTGGTTATGGCACTTGAGATTCGGGCATTTAAATTTTGGAGGTCTAAAATTGTTGAGCAGGAAAGGAATGGTAAGAGGATTACCATTGATAGAGAAGCCGGACAGCCTTTGTGAAGGTTGTATATTGGGCAAACAACATAGAGAGAGTTTTCCATCAGGGAAAAGTATAAGGGCAAAGGCACCCTTAGAGATTATCCACTCAGATTTGTGTGGACCAATGCAAGCTCCATCATTAGCAGGCAGCCTATATTTCTTAACATTCATTGATGACTTTACAAGAAAAACTTGGGCATATTTCCTTAAAAACAAAAGTGAAGTGTTTGAGAAATTCCAAAATTTCAAAGCACTTGTGGAGAACCAAAGCAGGCTGCACATAAAAGTATTGAGAACTGATAGAGGAGGTGAGTATATCTCAAATGAATTCCTAAAGTTTTGTAGAGAAAATGGAATACATAAACAGTTCACAACTTGGTACACCCCACAGCAAAATGGAGTTGCTGAAAGGAAGAACAGAACCATCATGGAGATGGCAAGGAGCATGTTGAAGGCAAAGCATTTGCCAAATGAGTATTGGGCTGAAGCTGTACATTGTGTAGTTTATATTTTGAACAGGTGTCCTACAAAGGCAGTCATGAACAAAGTGCCAGAAGAGGCATGGAGTGGGAGAAAGCAAGGAGTCACCCACATGAGAGTTTTTGGATGTGTGGCCTATGCACACATTCCGGATCAGCTAAGGAGGAAGTTGGACAGCAAAGGGGAGAAATGCATGTTCATTGGATACAGTGATGAATCCAAAGCCTACAGGCTGTACATCCCATCTACCAAGAAGTTTTTTGTCAGCAGAGATGTTCAGTTCATTGAAGAGAAAGCTTGGGATGGAAGCATAGAGAAAACAGTGAATGTAAAAAACTGTTTGCCTCATGATGAAGATGAGGAGGAGGTGGCTGAAATGCATCCCCAAACAGCAGCGCCAACACAAGGACAGCAAGGGACACCATTGAGGACAACACAAGGACAGCAAGGTACACCATTGAGGATCAATGAGAGTGCTTCTCCAAGCACACCACAAGGAGGAAATTCAAGTGCATCTTCAAGCACTTGCACACCAAGTGAACGAGGTAAGAAATTTAGGAATCTAAGTGACATTTATGATGAAGGAATGAATTCCTTATTTGCCTTGTATTGTCATGTTGATGATCCTATTCATTTCGAGGATGCAATTAAAGATAGGAAATGGATAGAAGCTATGGATGAGGAAATCAATGCCATAGAGAGAAACAAAACATGGGATTTGGTTGAGCTACCAAAAGGCAAAGAAGTCATTGGTGTGAAATGGGTCTACAAGACCAAGAGCAATGCTGAAGGCAAGATTGAAAGGCATAAAGCAAGGCTGGTTGTCAAAGGCTACAAGCAGCAGTATGGGAGAGATTATGAGGAGACTTTCGCCCCGGTTGCAAGAATGGAAACCGTGAGAGCAGTGTTGTCCATAGCAGCACAAAACAAATGGAAAGTCTACCAAATGGACGTGAAGTCAGCATTCCTAAATGGAGTGTTAAAGGAAGAGGTTTATGTGGAACAGCCTCTCGGATATGAGAAGAAAGGTGAAGAGCACAAAGTGTGCAAATTGAAGAAAGCTCTTTATGGGCTGAAGCAAGCGCCAAGAGCATGGTACAGCAGGATAGATTCATATCTATTGGATAATGAATTTGACAAGTGTGAAGGAGAACCCACCGTCTACATCAAAGAGAAAGATGGTAAAATTTTAATTGTTGTCTTGTATGTTGATGATGTGATTTTTACAGGTAATGATGATCAGCTCATTGAGAATTTTAAATCAGTCATGAAGGATGAATTTGAAATGACTGACATGGGTTTGTTGAGATACTTCTTAGGCATAGAAGTAGATCAAAATGAAAAAGGAATTTTTATATCTCAAGCAAGATATGTAAATCAAGTTTTGGGCAGATTTAACATGCAAGAATGCAAGGCAGCGATCACTCCCACAGTGATGGGATTAAAGCTCAGCAGAGAGGACAGCAGCAAGGATTTTGATCCTAGCTTGTATAAAAGCATTGTGGGCAGCCTTATGTATTTAATAGCAACTAGGCCTGATTTAATGTATGCTGTTAGTTTGATTTCCAGATTTATGGAGAGGCCAAAGGAGGCACATTGGCAGGCAGCAAAAAGAATTTTAAGGTATGTCAAAGGTACCAAAATGTTTGGAATTTTATATAATGCCTCAGAACATTCAGATTTGGTTGGGTACACAGATAGCGATTGGGCTGGAAGTGTAGATGATCGGAAGAGCACTTCTGGTTATGTTTTTAACATGGGTTCAGGAGCCATCTCATGGGCTTCTAAGAAGCAGTCCATAGTAGCATTGTCTACAGCAGAGGCAGAATATGTGGCAGTGACAGCAGCAGCATGTCAGGCAGTATGGATGAGAAGGATGTTGAGGAGCTTAGGCCAAGAGCAGGCAAAAGCAACAGTGGTCTTTTGTGACAATAGCTCTGCTATTGCTTTGTCAAAGAATTTAGTGTTTCATAAGAGAACGAAACACATCGATACAAGGTTTCACTACATCAGAGAATTAGTGAACAATGGAGAAATTGTCCTAGAACATTGCAGGACCCAGGAACAGGTTGCAGACATCTTGACAAAGCCACTGGTTCAGAAGAGTTTTGAATTTTTGAGAAAGTGTTTGGGAATGACCGAACGCGCGGCTGTTAAAATTAAAGGGGAGTGTTAAATTCTAATTTTAAAACAGCGCGCGGCGGTTTTTGAAAACAACCCGGTCTCCCCGCACTGCCATTCACCAAAGGTGGTATCCGTAGCGGAGGCTCCGAACACATTCACACTCCGCCACGCGTCCTTAGTACGATGCCGAAAACCGCTTTCCCCGGACGCTAAAGGTCGTTTTGTTTGCGTGACCTTGGCGAGCGAATTGCGTTGGATCGAGTTTGGTGGCTCGGATCGGCGCGAAGCTGCGCGGAGGTTAACAACCGGGCGCGACGAATGGGGTGGTGACACGTGGCACCGAAGTGACGACAGCCGACCCCCGCCCACGTCAAAATGAAATTTTTTTGTCGTTTTGTGGTTGACCGCCGTGGAGGAAACGTCGTGGTTTTTAATGCTTTTACGTGATTTAGGTGAGGCCTTTAATATGGTGATGGGCACACGTCCCATATATTTTTATATATGTTTTTATATACGTTGTCATAAATATAGTCTACGTGCTGTAGTTTTTTTTGGTAATGTATATGGTGTCTGCGCGCGGTGTTTTTTTGTAGAACATGTATTGAACGCACAACAGTGCGAGATACAGAACAAGGGAGGCATGTAATGGTTGTTAGCCATTGAAGAACAGAGAGTTGTTTTTGTAATATCCACAGCAGTGGAAAATCTGTGACTGCAACAGAGTTTGTTTTGTGAATCCCTCTTTGCACAGAGGATGAAATATGTATCAGTCTTTTGTTTTAAATCAATAGAAATGTGTTGATGTGTTGTGACTGTGTTCTGAGTTAATTTTTTTTTAAAAGAGGTTCTCTGCAAAAGATCCTGGACTGAAGAAATAGAGCATTGTCTCTGTGGTGGTTAGTTTGTTGGTTTTTGGTATTTTTCCCCATTAAAAATACCCAACATTATCTTCTTGGTTGCCCAATTTGCTAACAATTGACTTTGAATAAGGATAACATAAATTGTAAAATTAGATAGAGTTGAGCATGGAAAAATACAGAAACGTGTTTTCATAACTTCGTAGGGCATAAAGCTGCAAGTTTTTTTCCTTTTAGCTGTGGGCAATTTGTTTGATTAGCTGTAGCCAAACTCAGCAATCGACGCAATGAATAAATTTATTACTTAATTGGCTGTAACTCGGCAGTCGACCGAACAAATTATATAATTTTTCCCCGGTTAATTGTACACCATTAAGTTGTGTAATTGAGTCATTCACTGCTGCAATCACAGAATCGTAAGCCTTTCATAGTCCTGTTATATATTCAGTGCATCTTTTGGACTTTCTCACACATTTTTTTTCTTTGAGTCTGTTTACATTCAGAATTGGCCAATCTTTTCCTTTGAGTTTGTCTAAATTGACTTACTGACAGAGATTTTGTAGCATATTAAGCATGCCATACCAGGCCAACTCCAGGCACATAAGCATGCCTTCTCACAAGGATATCCCCAAGAGAGGGCAAGTAAAAGCAGCCATTGTTTCATCCCTTGCCCACCCATCAAGTCACTTTTCACATCACATTCATTCTCCAATTCTCATGGGTTTCCACAGTATTCTACAATGGCTGCTTCCTCTTCTTCATCAGCTCCTACTTCTTCTGCCTCACACCTGGCTTCAGGTTCTGGTTGAAGCTAGTAGCCGTTGTAGAGAAAGAGACATAGAGTGATAGGGTGATCATTACATTAGGAAATTACACAGCACTGCCTGAATCATTTCCTGAAGATATAAACATTTTATATGGCTTAGATGATAAACATGTTTGCGCTGTACAGAACTGTGTCTAGTTAGATCCCACATTGACATGTGAGACCTAATGTAGTACAATATCTTCAAGTCGTGCAATTATATTGATCTTATCACATTTTCGAATCTGTTATTTAATTTGACAGAACGTTTTTGTAGCCTTAATCCATCTTATTCTATTTGTAAGCCTCCTCCTAATGAGGATCACATGTCTTGACTTGTTCTCTCATAAGTCTTATTTTTACTTCTTACGCACCCAGAACGAACCAATGGACGCATCAGCAAATCATGAATGCCTCCTCGAACCAGGGAAATTAGTTATCAATGGTGTACCAAGTTTGAAAGTCATCCCATGAAGCGCTCTCTATATGAGTAATCTCTTCCTCTCAATAGAATGATGGTTAAGTATGTGCAAAAAGGAAACAAGGCTAAGCTAATCTTTCTAGCCAAGATTTTCATCACATCGAATAACAACAGGCGGTGTTATTTCAGTTGGCATCATGGTAGCGTCATCAAGGTTGAGCTGGATGGAAGTATGCATGCTAAACACACGTACTTAATCTCCATGCATGTGGATCTCTCTATGGAGGGTCTAATTTATATTAGTTTTCTCGTCCTCGCTTAATCATTCTGGAGGGTCGCAAGGTTGAGATAATTAATGCAATTTATAGTTGATTTGAACTCTGGTGCGCAGTAAATTCTATCCTTTAATCATATAGCCGTGAATGAAATCCATTCAAAGCAGTTTCTAGAGATTAGCCTATGTTCCTGGTGGTCAAAGTGAGGTTGTCTTCAGGGTGGTGT
The DNA here is from genome assembly GCA_031772625.1 of Pinus tabuliformis. Taxonomy (NCBI): domain Eukaryota; kingdom Viridiplantae; phylum Streptophyta; class Pinopsida; order Pinales; family Pinaceae; genus Pinus; species Pinus tabuliformis. Next base: position 554,279,147 of record CM062812.1, read on the forward strand.
CTTCAGGGTGGTTGGAAGATTCTCTTTGCCTTTGCCGCTCAACAAGGTGAAGGGAATCCGGCCAGCTACTTACTCCTTTCTTATTGAATTTATTCAGTTACAGTTCAGGGTTTCTATGATCACTTGGCGTTGCAAAGGAATGTTTCCATATGATATGCTATGAGGTTTTTACAAAGTTTAAGGTGTCTCCATTATTGGAATTTGGATTTCTTTTTACTCATTATACAATTTTTTTTTGACGTTTTTTCTTATGTTTTCTGCCAAAAAAACTTTATGTTTATAATTTTTCTCTTCAAAAGTGATGTTTTCATAATAAATTAATCCTTTACGGATAAAGCATTGATTAAAAAAAATACCTTTCAATAATATAACTATGTTAAAAATTTTCACATAATTATCATAAGTAAAAAAAAAATAACCATGACACACAAAGGACTTAATAAATCTTGAATCTTTATTTGAGATTTCATGGAACACTAACAATAAAATCTTAGGAACCTGAAATCAAATGTCCTTCACTAGGACATGCCATATCATTTGTATATATGAGATCTGACTAAGGAGGTCTTATAGGACATATAAGATGACCAACATAGTAAAACTATTGAATGTTATCAATAAAAACTCAAAAAGAGACTCATTAATATGGTGTACTTTATGACTTACATAATCTAATAAATATTATTGGATTTAAAAATAAAATATACATTTCACAGTATATATTTTAGCATTGCTTTGGATCATAGGATATACATTAATATTAACAAGATTGAATTCATAGTATTTGAACCTTTTAAAAATTAAAAGACTAAACTTATAATAAATGGACATTGTGGATCTCATAACATCATGTTATAGGATTATATTATGATAACTTCACAAAAGTTTCTATCTTTATACACATGATAAACACCAAAAGCTTGTCAATTCCAAGCTCAAACAAGAGACTTATTGCGTTGATATTTTTTGTCCCTCGATGGAATAAGTCCAGAAATAACAATTATTATAAACAATTCTAAAATAATAATAGTCTCTAACACATAACTCACACTAAAAACTTGTTAATTCGAAGCTAAAAACACATTACTCGCACCAAAAACTTGTTAATTACAAGCTAGAGGAAGAGACTTATTACATTGATATTTTGTCTCATTAGATGGAAAAAGTTCATAAATAACAAATATTATGAACAATTCTAAAACAAAAATAGTCTCTAACACATAACTCACACCACATTCCTATCAATTCCATGTTAGAAACATATTACTCGCACAAAAAAAATGTCAATTCCAAGATAGAAGAAGAAATTTCTTGCATTGATATTTTACCTATCTGGAACAAATAACTCCATCCTTTCACTCAAAATTTTAGGTAGCCAAATCACTGAAGGTTCTCACTTTCCTTGTTGAGGAGCAGGCCTTCAATAATATATGTATGAGACACATGAATTTTATCACTTTCCTTTCTTAGAAGCAAGCCTTCAATGATACTTATATGTGTGAAGGAAAGTTACCCCATTCCTTCCTGAGAAAGAGGCCTCCAATGACATAAACATGTGTTTGTGACTATGTTTAAATTGTGTCTCTAACGACATGAATTTTCAAAACTAAGAATACAGCTCTTGAGGGATACCTGATCGCTTGCAAACAACAACCAGACATGAATTCCTACTGGGAATAGTAGATTTCCTCTTCACCATTTTCAACCCACATAGCATAAGTTGAAGCAATGAATGACCAACAACTACAGTTAAATCTCCCACCAAGAATATGCACACAAACATTAAGATCAAAACAGTCATAAACATACAAACAATGAAAACTATTAAAACAACAAAACACTCTCCATGTTACTAAATATGCATACGACACTACAACAACACAAAATACCACACACCCACTTCCTCAAATTCCAAAGCCAAGCCATGAAAGACTGCAAAAATAGCTTGAAGCTCACTCAAATGAATCAGAATAGGACCACTTGGAATACACAACAAGCTTGAACCCAAACACAGTAACAACCCTAGACTCTTGATTGTTGGCCATGGCCACCAGAGCTACAATTGAGCAAGCCAAGCTCAGTACACAAAGAGCAACATTAGCAAGATCAAATCGTATTTGCATCTTATAGACTATTGGCTTCCTCTCATAATCCCCATCAAGAATTCTAGAGTTAATCTCCATCAAGAATTCCAGAGTGGGAAACTAGAGGCCCACCCATGGTACTCGAATCCATCCCAAGCCCCATGCCCATTTTCCATCCTTGATCTGAATTTGTACCTGTTTTTCCACCAACATCCCATTTTTTCCACTCAACCTTACTCCTCACACAAAAATATTCAACATAAAATCTGTAACACCCTCCTCCCACATCTATCCAAGAAATTGGCCAGCGAGGGTAAACATGCGACGAGAGGCCACTATGATATGATTTGACCTCCTAAGTCACATTAAGGAAGTGGAATCGATGGAAACACACCATACAAACATTAATTATCAACTATAGGACTCTCATGAACCGATCCAATACTTTATACAACTTGCATTGGGGTCCCATTGAGCATTTGAACAATTTAAGGCTCAGTCATTCCCATGCTATAGGCATGAATGCGACCAGCAACCCAAATTTTCTCGCACAAGCTTGCCTACCAATGACCAGAGACCAAAACTGTCAGTGATATGCCAACAACTTTGGGATTTGAGCCACCTTTTCAGACCCAAAGCCTAGGTCACTGCCCAGAATTGAACAATCTCTTCAAATCAGTGAAATAACATGGAAGTGACAATACTAAAGCAAATACTTTTTCAAGCCCTTCACTGGACCCTTGCTAGCCATGACAGGAATTTCGTCAAACATATTGCAAATGAGTAATCTACAGGTGTAATTAATAGTTCTAAGCATAGGGGTCTCATACATAGATGAGAATCGGTAAGAACCATTGATACCTCAACACATCAACTGTCATTCCATCCATTAGGTCATAGATACATTGATCATTCAATTACAAGTAAAAACATGATGAGAGCCAAAATCCAAACCCGGGATGGGACTTCCACATTCCACCCGATCGTAGAATGGTTGAGCAAAATCTCTCTTGAGCCATTCACCCCTCTGCCATATTCTAAGCGTGAATTTGGGATCTCATAGAACATATCAATCAAAAAACCATCTAGGGCTTCTATAGGCCACCCACCTCAACCCATCAAGCAGTGATTCCACCTCATAGTTGAACATCACAAAACCATCATCAGATTGGTCTCTATCTAAGCCTTCCAGGGCTCTAGAGCGTTTTTCCAACCAAGGCTCTATGACTAGTAACTCAACCCACATCTTTTACCGGGCTCAAGAGCATTTGTCCAACCAAGACTCCAGGACTAGTAACTCAACTCCAAGCTAAGGAAACATGAGAACCAACCAAAAACAAAACAATGAAAATAAACCCACAATCACCATGGCTATCCAAGAAATGGCAAGGTTAGGAAATACACTATCAATCTCGTCCATCATCCATGCCAATGACAGATCATAATGAAAAATCCACATGCATATGCTATGCATGACAAAACTAGTGAAGGAACATACATGCAACTCAGTACCTGCAAGAAAAAATGATGTAGCTACTGATCCTGATGCCTTCTTATGATTTCCTGCTCTTCCTTTCCCTTCTTTTGCTAAGAATCCAAGTATGCCACAACCACCAAGAGTGCACCATGAAAACTCTAAGTCTCCAAGAGTATGAGAGAGAGAATAGAAGAGAGCTCCAACACTAAGCTGCCAAAAGATTACCAACTGATTCTCAGAAGCCTTTTTGTGAATAAGGCCTCTATTTTCTTCATTTTCCATTATTTTCCTTCAATTTCCTCCTCACATGCATCTTATGACCTTCCACCTCCCTTTTCTCCTAATTTCCATTATTTTCATAAAAAAATGTGCCAAAAATGCCATTTTTCCTTTCCAAAGCCTTAGCCATTGCCTTTGTCAATTTCCTTAGCTATAACCAATCATAAGTGATCCTTATCACTAGGATTCTGCCCAACATTAAATTTGGAATAAGTGTCTCATCCTTCATGGTTATTATTTTTAACTTTTATTACATTGAATTTTCACTAGGGTTGTTACATAACCCTCCCCCTTGGGGGACACCGTTCTCAGTGTTCAATCACACATATAGCTCGAAAACCTGTTGAAAGAAGACATAATGCTCATGGACCTTTATAGCATAGCTTGATGCAGTATTTACAATGGAAAATCTTCTCCAAACAAAACATCATGACAACATACCACATAGTGGAGCTTTATAATAGAGTTATGGCGGTATTTACATCTATATACATGTGTACATATAGCAAAATTACCAAAAATATATACCAAAACATATACCAAAGCATATATCAAAACATACACTAAACACCATATCTAAGCATATATAAAAACATCATGTAACATATACCAAACCATCATAAAGCACATATCAAACCACCATAAAGCACATATAAAACCACCATAAATCATATACCAAACCACCATAAAGCACATATCGAACTGCCATAAAGCATATACCAAAACACCATATCAAAGCTACTTTGCCTCAACTGGTAAACAAGGAAGGATGCATAGCCTGCATTTGATCCACCATCTCCCATGTAGCTTCATTGGGCCCAAATTGTTTCCATTGCACTTTAACTTGTTCAATTTCTCGGTTCTAGAGCATGAACACCTTTTTCTGCAATATACACTGAGAATGCGACTGGAATTCTCCATCTGGTTCCACCTGCAATACAAGCCAGTCAATCACATGATCAACATCCTTAACATAATTCTTAAGCAATGATACATGGAAAACATCATGGACTTTCACTATCGAAGGTAGTGCAAGTCGATAGGCTACTGGCCCAATCCTCTCGATGATGCTAAAGGGTCCATAAAACCATGGTGCCATCTTGGCACATGATCCAATCCACAAGAAACTCTTCTTCAGTTTGATGCACAAGCACATCTGTTCCTCAAGCTGGAACTCCTTGAACAGCCTGTTCCTATCTGCATAACTCTTCTGCCTATCTTGTGCTACCTTTAGATTCTTTTTGATTACCTTCATTTCCTGTTCCATGTCTGCCAACATATCTGGTCCAATCAACACCCTGTTAACCAGATCACTCCAAATGATAGGAGTGTTACAACTCCGCCCATATAATGCTTTGAAAGGATTCATCCTCAGTGACTCCTGATAACCATTGTTGTATGTGAACTCTACCAAATGGAGATAGCCTTCCCACTTCCTCTGTTGATGCATCACATATATCTTCAACATGTCCTCCAATATCCTGTTGACCCTCTATGTCTGTCCATGTGTCTGCAGATGATAAGTTGTGCTGAAGGCCAAATCTATGCCCAAACCTGCAAATAACTCCTTCCAGAACTTGGAAGTGAAATTTGCATGCCTGTTTAACACTATCTTCTTCGGAACACCATGTAGTCTAACTACATCTCTGATTAATACCTTTCCACATCACTAGATGAGAACATATACTTCACCAGAATGAAGTGTGCAACCTTCGTTAACATGTCCATAATGACCATGATGGAATCATGTTGTTTCACTTTCTTAGGCAACCCTGTGATGAGATCCATGGAAATAACCTCCCATTTCCATTTGGGAATCGTAATCAGCTGTAGCAGTCCACCTAGATGTTTACATTCTACTTTCACTCGCTGACAATCAAAACATTTAGCGACAAATTTGCTACATCCCTCTTCAAATTCAGCCAATATAAAATATATTCACTGCATTTAATGTCTTCTGATACCCTAGGTGACCTGAATAAGGTTTCGCATGAAACTCCCTCAGGATCACCTCCTTGAGCTCATCGTTATCTAGTATATATATCATGTCTCGGAACCTGACCAAAGCATCTGCTGTAAGATAATAATCCATACCCTATGTACCTGGACTTGTACTTGTACTGCTACATGTACCTATACCACTACTTGTACCTATACCTGTAACATCACTTGTACCTATACCACAACCTGTACCTGTACCAGTACTCTGTTGTAACCTATGCACAATATCCATATATCTGACATCTTGCTGACCTGCCCGCGAGATCTATCCTGCAGATCTGTCCCATAGGAGTTCATAGCTGCTAATTGATTTACCTATATCCATCTACTAAGAGCATCTACCATATGTTCTCTTTACCTTTGATGTACCCAATCTCGAAATCAAACTTTTTGATCATGGCCAACCATCTAGCCTACCTGGCGTTGAGATTCGAGTGGTCAAACAAATACCTAAACCCAATGTGATCACTCATAAGTACAAATATTTTGCCAAGAATATAATGTTTCCACATCTTCAATGCATGTATGATCGCTGCTAACTCCAAATCATGTGCCGGGTGGTTCTTCTTATGCTCGTTTAGTTTCCGGGACTCATAGCATACCACTTGTCCATCCTGCATAAGGACTCCACCAAGCCCTCTCTTGCAAGCATTTATGCATACCACAAATCCTTTTTTCGGACCTTCAATTTGTAGCACTGGTGTATGTGTCAACCACTCCTTGAGTTACTCAAAGTTAGCCTCACACTCCTTAGTCCATTCAAACTTCTCACATTTCCTTTGCAATGATGTGATAAGATAAGCAATTTGTGAGAAGTTCCTAATGAACCTCCTATAGTAGCCTACCAAACCCATGAAAGATCTCACCTCATCCACACTCTTAGGAGCTACACACTCTATGATGGATCTTATCTTCTCTAGATCTACTGTAATGCCCTCCTTGGAGACAACATGTCCTAAGTAATGTACCTTAGTATGAAATAAATACACTTGTTGAGCTTAGCACACAACTGATGCTCTCTCAACAACCGTAACATTGTTGCTAAGTGCTCGACATGATCTTCCTAATTTTTAGACTATGCTAGTATATCATTAATGAACACAATAACAAACTTATCAAAATATGGACGCAACACACTATTCATCAAACACATAAATGTCGTTGGAGCATTAGTTAAGCCAAATGGAACAACAACGAACTCATAATGCCCATATATGGTTCAAAACGCTGTCTTGTAAATGTCTTCTTCTTTGATGCGTACCTGATGGTACCTGGATCTCATTTCGATCTTCGAGAACACTGATGCTCCCTTCAGCTGATCAAACGAATCGTCAATTCTTGGCAAAGGGTACCTTTTGTTGATAGTCACTTTGTTCAAATGCCTGTAATCATTGCAAAATTTGAGAGTACCATCTTTCTTCTTCACAAACAATACCGGTGCACCCCAAGTTGATACACTCAGCCCAATGTACCCCTTTTCCAACATTTCCTTCAATTGCAACTTTAACTCAAACAACTCAGGTGTGCTCATCCGGTAAGGTGCTTTTGATGATGGAGTTGACCCTGGCACTAACTCAATAGAAACATCTACCTCCTTGTGAGGTGGAAACTTTGTAATGTCCTCGGGAAATACATCCTTGAACTGTTGTAAAACTGGGTAACTGCTCAACACATCTATATCCTCAACTTCCTTACCCTTATCACCAGAGATGTGTACTACGAATAGCTTACACCCTTTCTTGCGACTACGCTTTTCTTGCATAGTTGTCACCATCCTAATTGATGTAGCTTTCTTCTTACCCTGTAAGACTCTTGGTTATCCATTATCATCAACACACTCAATGGCGTTATCATAACAATCTACCTTGATTCTATGAAGACACAACCAGTCCATGCCAACAACATATTGTATGAACTCAATGATAATACATTCAAAAGTGTTGCGGTAGGCATACCATTCAAATCAAATGCACAAGCTCTTACCCAATTATGAACTCGCTTCTTTGTGCATATAGCCAACTACCCTAACCAAAACTATGCATACAATTCCTTACTCAAACCACACTTATCCATCAAGTCGGGACTAACATAGCTATAACTAGATCCAAGGTCAATCATAATAGAAATAACTTGATCACAAAGATTATCGTCCATTTAAATGATAGATGTCTAGTGCTATGCCTATTTGTTATCCAATGTTGGATAAATACTGTAATACTCTAACCAACATCTCCAACAACATGCGCCTCCTACGCACTGTATAGCTTAGGCCTACCACTCTGGTATTGTGGAAAAACCTTCCTGCGATGATCTCCTCCACAAGTCCAACATCACATGGGCTCCCTATTCTATTCCTCATATCTATGTCCCTATTCTCTATTTGATGCATTGAACATCTTAGGTGGTGCAACATTCTCCTTGTTACCTGAATCATGTGGTCTTACTCGCTTCTTGTCCCATTTTCCCTTGTTCTTTGCATTTCCTCTCCAGTTTGGCTTAGTCTCAATTCTTCGCTTTGATTGTTCATAGAAATACTTTCGTTTCCAGATAGCCTCCTTCAATGATCTAGGATTGTCGAACTCAATCCTATCTTTGAATGCAACCGATAGGCCACTAACAAATCTCTGAATCTTACCCTTCTCCTCCTTGAGGTAAGGCACATACCTCAGTAACTCCAAGAATCTGCTAGTCTACTCATCATTTGTCATGGATCCCATCTTTAGCTCATAAAATTCTTTCGCCATGTCATTAAAGTATCTTTCCACAAATACTTCTTCTTGAATACATGCTCAAACTCACTCCAATTCAAATATTCCTCATTTATACCTCTGACATTCTACACGTCCTCCCACCAAATGTATGCTTTTCCTTTGATACTGAATGTAGCCACTCTAGCTTTCCTGTTCTCTGAATAGTCATGCAATCTGAAGGACTTCTTCATGCCCAGTAACCACACCTCTGAATCTTGTGATTTCTTTACCTCTCCATCAATATTAGGTGGTTTTGCTTTCTTAAACTCTTCTGTTAAATACCCCTTATCACTCCTCCTATAAGGAGGATACCAATGATGATCATAGTGCTTATCTGAATCAGAACTAGAATCATGCCTATGGCTATACCTTGTCTCATCTGGAGTGTCCAACAATCTGCCATCTCTGATTGCGTCATCTCTATATGATCAGTGACCACCATGCGATCTACTACCATATGCCCCATTATTTCTATCCTCCTATTCATGGCTGAACCAAAGCGTTCCATGTCGCTGCAAATCTAACAAGCTCTGAAGTATGACTGCATTTACCTCTGCTAACTTTTCCTGTCCATGTATGATTATGTCATTATCTGCCTTAACACTCCTTATTTCTTCCTTTATGATTCTTAGTGTCACTGCCAAGTTGAGAGAACTCCCAACACCATACTGCTCAGCGGATTCATAGGGAGAGTCTTTGTAGTCAACCTTCTTGCTAGCCATTTGATATTTCTTCCTCCAAGGTATATCATGTCAGCTAAACCAAATCACAATAGACCAACGTACCTTAGTATAGTTCGGGGAGGATACATCATTTGCAAGATCAACAAATCATCATGATACATGTATAAAATAATCATGACAACACATAGAAACATAAAACATAAGCATATGACCATGCAACCGTCATTCTAGCCAGGGTCAAGTCATTAATGCATGACCTAAACAACAACACACGCCACAACCTCATGCATGAAAAACAAGATCATTACATCACTATACACTTGACCACAAGCAAACATGAATATGCATAAGCGATGCATAACCTGCCGCACATATGCATAAACACATATGACCAAGAACGAATGAGCAATAGTTGAAATCAAACCTGCAAGAATGATACATGCAACCAAGCATACAATAATGTAACCAAACATGCAAGAATTTAACCAAGCATATTACAACAATACATGTAGGCAACATAAGTCGACATGTAACCAGCCATACACTCACAGTGAAGCATTCCACAATAACACCTCAAATTTCACATGACGACATCACTACAACCATGAACAACATCATGCAAATGCAACAAACACATGGAATGAAAGGGTGAGAGACACACATGCAACTGACATGTATGCATGGCCAACACATAGCCCATCGAGTCTGAGGTGTGAACCATGCTCTGATACCACTTTGTAACACCCTCCTCCCACATTTACCCAAGTAACCGACGAGCCAGGGTAAGTATGCAACGAGAAGCCACTATGATATGATTTCACCTCCTAATTCACATTAAGGAAGTGGAACCGATGGAAACACACCATACATACATTAATTATCAGCTACATGACCCTCAGAAACTAATCCAATAATTTACACAACTTGCCTTGGGGTCCCACTGAGCTTTTGGACAATTTAAGGCTCAGATGCTCCCATGCTATAGGCATGAGTGCAACAAGCAACCCAAAGTTGCTCACACAAGCTTGCTTGCCAGCCACTAGAGACCAAAACTGTTAGTGCTATGCCAGTGACTCTGGGATTTGAGCCACTTTTTCAGGCCCAGAGCCTAGGTCACTACCTAGAATTGAACCATCTCTTTAGATCAGTAAAATAACATGGAAATGACAGTACTAAAGAAAATATTTGTTCAAGGCCTTGACTGGACCCTTACTAGCCATGACAAGCATTTCTTCAAACATATTGCAAATGAGTAATCTACAGGTGTAATTAACAGTTCTCAACATAGGGGTCCCATACTTAGCTGAGAATCACTAAGAACCATTGATGCGTTAACACATCAAATTCATTCCATCCATTAGGTCATAGATATATTTATCATTCAATTACAAGTAAAAACAGGATGAGAGCCAAAATCCAAACCCAAGATGGGACTTTCATGTTCCACCCCGATCGTAGAATGGATGAGCCAAATCTCTCTTCAGTCATTCACCCCTGTGCCATATTCCAAGCATGAATGTGGGTTCTCATAAAACACATCAATCAAAAAAACATCTAAGGCTTCTAGAGGCCATCCACCTTAACCCATCAAACAGTGATTCCACGTCACAGTCGGACATCACAAAACCATCATTAGATCAATCTCTATCCAAGACTTCCAAGGCTCCAAAGCGTTTTTCCAACCAAGGCTCCAGGACTAGTAAATCAACCCACCGAGGGCTCTAGAGTGTTTGTCCAACCAAGGCTTCAAGACTAGTAACTCAACCCACCAAGGGCTACATAGCATTTTTGCAGCCAAGGCTCCAGGACTAGTAACTCAACCCAATCCGTTCTAGGGCTCCAGAACGTTTGTCCAACCAAGGCTCCAGGACTAGTAACTCAACCCCAAGCTAAGGAAACATGAGAACCAACCAAAAACACAACAATGAAAATAAACCCACAATCACCATGACTATCTAGCAAATGGCAAGGCTAGGTAATCCACTGTCAATCTTGGCCATCCTCCATGCCAATGACAAATCACAATAAGAAATTCACATGCATATGTAGGTAATTTTCTATGTTTTAGAATTTGTATGCAGGTAATTTTCTGTGTTTTATTTTCTATGTTTTAGAATTCGTATGCAGGTAATTTTTTTACGGGGTTAAAACCTACAATGTTGTGACCACATCACAACAAGCTAGAGGTGATATATGCAATCAGGAAGAAGCAAGACTACAACATTTATGCAAGTGCCATGTGCATCAAGAAGTGATCCAACGATAGTCTATATTATTCAACTATTTTTTCCTTATTTCAATCAGTTCAACTTCCAACCTTTTTCAAACACCTGCAATTATGATATTAAGCATTTCTACAGCTCCAAAACACATCAATAATACTGGAATTATATCACAACAATGATACAATGCTCAACAAAAGTCACACCATGAAACAATCTCGAGTTGACATCAATGCCAACTTTCCATAATGGCAACACAAAAAGTTTATGAATGGGTGTTGGAAACATGCCAATTTGGACCCAAGTTAATTTAACTGCGAGCTTCTATTTTTGCTCGTGTCTCTTGAGCTATGAGGGTTTTGATATTGTCTTGTTTCTTGTTATAAAATATCTCTTTGGTCACTACATCTACTACTTTTTCTCCTGCCTCTTAACCTTGATCTTCCTTTATCTTTTAAGATAGAAACTGAGATTTGAATGCATTGTCCAAAGAATCATCATTTTTGTTTATTATTTGTTCATAGGATAATAAAGATCCCAATAACTCATTTATTAATCAATATGTCAAAGTCTGTAAACTCTTCAATGGCTAAATCTATTGCATCAAACTTCTTTAACAAGGTTCTAAGAACTTCTTCTATCACTTTTTGATCTGAAATTTCTTCACCTTTCGTACTTAGCTGGTTTACAATATTCACGATTTGAGTCATGAATTGGTCCATTGACTCTAACTCCTTCATCTTAAAATTCTCAAAATGCATTCTTAGTGTTTCCAACTTGACTAACTTTCCTTAGTAATGCCTTCATAGTTGGTGTCTAAGATGTCACAAGTTATATTTGAGAAATTTTTCACTGAGATTTTGAGAAATATTTTCTCATCCAAGCCATTTTGGATGAGATAGAGTGCAACTCTAGCATCCTTCTTCCAAGTTTCTTTGAGTTGACCTTATAAGAAATCGTAAAGGCTTTCTCCATCCCGAATAACTAGTTTTGCATATGCATAAATTGCAAAATCCCAAACATTTTGAGAACATAATAATGTTTTCATTTTGTTTTCCAAAAATTCACAATTCTTCCTTATGATAATGGGCATCCTTTGTTGTACACATATGTTGTTTGGAGCCATTTTTTCATGTTGTTTTTTACTAAAGACAATAAAAAAATTCCAAACAAATTGGATCTTCAAAAATAGAGGAATCTCAAATACTACATAAATCAATGCATAAATGTTGGAAGAAATCACTTGGGTTTTGAATTTCAACCATGAAATGAACCCTAGTAATAAAATAAAAAATATTCCTAGATGCTAAAGGAGATCAAATGGGAACTACTTATCTAACAACCCTAGTGAAAGTTCCATGTAAAAATATATAAGACCATGGTTGATGGGACATGTATTTCAACCTGAATGGTGGGCAAGACATCCTAGGGGGTGTTCATTTGGTTGTTTATGGATAATGAAATTGGCAAAGGCAATGGCTAAGGCTTTGGGAGGGAAAATTTGCATTTTTGGCAAAATTATTTATGGAAATAATGGAAATTAGGAGAAAATGGAGGTGAAAGGTTGCATGTGAGGAGGAAAATGAAGGAACATAATGGAAAATGAGGAAAATAGAGGCCTCATTGATAAAAAGGCTTATGAGGATCAATTGGAAAGTTTGGTGAATGTAACCTTTTTCCCGTTCAATGTTGGAGCACTGTATTCTGTCTCTCTCTCACACTCTTGGACACTTAGACTTTTCTTGGAGCACTTTGGCATTGGAGCAAGAAAGGTAAAGAAGGTAAGAGGAGGCAAGGACCAAGAAGGTAAAGGTAGGATCAAGCAGCTACAGTAGGATATATTGCGGTATCGACTTGAATGTGTATTTTCCTTGCTATATTTGGCATGCATGGGATTGCATGTGTTTCTTTTCTACCATGGCATGGGTTTTTCTAGGTGTGACATTATTTTCAGCCTAGCCTTGCCATTTCCTGATAGATTCGATGAGATGGGTTCTCTCATTCTATTTATGTGGGATGGTCAGATGGGATTCGAAGTTGAGTGGGGTGGATCTCCTAATTGAAAAACACATTGTGTAGTGGTCCCTGAACCATACTGAGGATCATGAATCCATTAGCCTAGTAACCCCTGAACCAGACTGTGGGTTGTGGTAAAGCCAGATTGTGTGCCTCGGTGGGCCTAGGATTCCTTGCCTATGAATGGTGAGATATACATAAATCCAAGAGGTGGAGTTTCTCTTCACTAGGCCTAGTGGTTACGGGATGGAATGCACGGTAAAACTTGGAGAGTACGTCTCGGTGTAGGGCCTAGTGATCCCTGGATCAGACTGTGTATGCACGGTAAAACCTAAGAGACTAGAAGGCACTCCAATCCCTCATGGTGTAGGTGAATAAATCCAGTGCCATCCACATTGATTGGTGGTGTTTTTAAATATGTTATATGACTCCCAAATTCATGCTTGGAATATGGCACATGGGTGATTGGCTGAAGAGAGACTTGGCTCAACCAATCTATGGTCGGGTGGAATGTGGTAGTCCCATCTCCAATTGGTTCATTGCATTCATTAATGAGAAATTCATTCCCTTGATTTTCATGTGTAAAAGTACTGATGTATACATGGATTTTGATGGCTGATATGTCCATTGTATTTATGTTCCTATTATGCTTGTTATATGTATATTTTCTGGCCATAGCTATGTATGGTTCTCAACACGTTTTTGCTTGTATCTGAATGGATAATGTATCTATGATCTAATAAATGATAAGGTAGAAAATGACATGAGGAAAAAATAGTTCATGGTGATTCTAAGATAACTATGAGATCCCTACACTTAATTTTGTTGTTTACACCTGTAGGTTACATGTTGATGATATGTTTGACAAAATGTTTGTCATGGCTAGTATGGGTCTGGTTATGGTCTTGTTCAGCTTATTTCTTTTGCATCCTTGTTTCCTTGTATTCTCACCAATTTTAAGTGATCATTCCATTATGGGAAATGTCTCGGGCTCAGGGCCAAAAAAGGTGGCACAAATCCTAGAATGGTAGGAAAATAGAGCATTAGCATAGAGACTAACTCACCTGGGTAGTGTTTGGGGAGCGTTATAACCCACCTTGGCAGTGCCTGGGGAGCGTTACTCTGGCCTAAGTTGGTCAAAACAACAGTAGGACCCAGGGACAGGCCGTCTGAGTGATTGACATATCTCTTGAAGGTTCTATGGATGGTTTTGGATGACTGTGTGTGATGTTCCATCGGTTCCACTTCCCTAAGGTCACCTAGGAGGTCGAATATAATCATAGTAGCCTCTCGTCTCATGTTTACCCCAATTGGCATGGTTACTTGGGTGGATGTGGGAGGAGGGTGTTACAACTTACCTTTTCAACAATGTAACCAAAAAAGAAATTGTTCCCTCTAGCTACAAATCAACCACTCTTTTATTGATTAAATCACTTCAACTTGTTTCCTATTTGATATCATTGACTATCTTAGGTTTCATGCCAATATTTTCATGAGAAAACTCACTTAAAAAGAAAAAAAAAAAAAATAAAAGAAATCTTAATGGCTCCTTTTATCGACTTCTCCGATGCAATTCACCCTAATAGTTGACTTTCTTTCGTAATTTTTCCAAGGTACCTAACCCTAATGATTTTTATTTTGGTGTCTTACCCATCTAAATGGCTACATTTTTATTTCCATTATGTTTCAAGTGGCTCAGCAACATCTACCAGTGATAGCAAATAAAATATTAGTGACTAGGGTTTGCAATGATGACAAACAGAAGTAGGGGTGGCTAAGAATTAAACAATTCAAAGTGTCATCTCAGGCAGAACCCTAACTATAGAGGCAATCAATTCCAACATAGGTCTCTATTGTTAGTTAGAGGCAATCAATTCCAACATAGGTCTCTATTGTTGTAATATTAGGTTAGGTCATGGAACATATAAAAATGGCAACTTCTTTGCATTGAATTACAACGATATGATGCTCACCTCTCATATTGGTATGCCCAAAAATGAATCACTCCTCTAAATGATTATATGATTGCTAGGAATTGAACAATTCAAATTGTTATCTAGGGAAGAACCCTAACTATAGAGGCAATCAAATCCAACATAGCTCTCTATTGTTGTAATATGGGGTTAACTCATGCAACATATAAAAGTGGCAACTTCTTTGCATTGAATTAGAACAATGAAATGCTCACAACTCTCATATTAGTATGCCTAGTAATGAATCATTCCTCCAAATGATTATACCACTACTTCACAACCACCCTTGCCCTCCAACCTCTCTGATACCACTCTAATGGAGGAGGAAGACAAATATTAATAACTGTAATACGCAAATGAACACAAGAATGAATTATGATTCGCTAATGATACAACAACCCATAAAATGATTCATTGATATACAAAGCATAATATATTATATACACACATAATGTTGTATAGAGAAACCGAAAATAACTATATATATATATATATATATATATATATATATATATATATATATATATATATATATATATATAGATAGATAGATATATACATATACATATACATAAAAGCAAACAATGTAAACCACTGAATTCTTCTATAAATTACAACTAAAATATTAATTTACAAAAAAGAATTCTAACACATAATTCATCAAAGTACCTATAGATAATGGCACATGGGCTTGGAGTATGTCTTAAAACTATTTTTGATAGGCTAAGCATTGGTCTTCCTTAGACTTAAGTAAACAAATTAATGGCTCAAGCCCTAGTGCCATTTGGTAGGAGTGAAATCCTACCCCCTTATGGGCCACTAGAGGGGTAATTCCAAGCAACATGGTTTTCCTTGAATTAAAATGATGAGTCAACTTGCATTCTCGAATAGCATCTGATGACTATCCTTGCTGATAGTTTAATCTAAATTATGATAAGTTTAGAGTTTGACATTTGATCGCAAGCTTTTGAATCAGGGTTTTTGTTATTAGCACTGTTGAGTTCATCTCTTGAATGTTGTTTAGTTGATTTTTCTAGATATATTTGTGGATGAAGATACGTATCATTGTACTCTCTCTTTTCTAAAACATTCAAGTACAATCTAATAAGAAAAATATTTTGAAATAGTTTTCCCTCTTGTGGGGTTTTTCCCTAGTCTCTGACCAATCATGGTGTCTCTATATGTAAATGATTTTCTTCTATTGTTCCTTTATGTTTCGTTGCATTGCTGATGATATTGTTCTTTCTATATAATTGCATGTGTTGTTGGATAATGTTGTAAGAGTAAATTGTGTTATGATGTTGTGGGGTGAATTCAATGTGTAAATGATGAAATGCAATTATCTAAAGCAACGAAAAATATAGCCCTAAGAAAAATTTACAAATACCTTGGGCAAGTTGTTGGTAAAGCCTGTAGTTTTACTTTTCACCACCTACAGGCAGTGTTGCGAGCACATGACAACAAGCCAGAGGCGATTTTCGTGATCAGGAAGAAGTAAGACTGCAACATTTATGCAAGTGCCATGGGCATGTAGAAGTAATCCAACGATATTCTATATTACTCAACCAATTTATCCTTCTTTCAATTAGCTCAACTTCCAACCTATGTCAAACACCTACAATCATGATATTAAGAATTTTTGCAACTCCAAAACACATCAATAATATTGACACTATATCACAACAACGATACAACGCTCAGTGGCAGTCACACCATGAAGCAATATCAAGTTGACATCAATGCCAACTTTCCATAATTCCAACACAAAAGGTTATAAATGGGTGTTGAAAACATGCCAATTTGGACACAAGTTAATTTATGTTAAAATTGGCAACTAGGGCCAAACTCCATGATGGTCATATTATTTATGGCAGCCGATATTTTTATTGGATCCCTCTCATTGAGAGGTGTAGGATTGATCTAAAGATCATCCGATTCCGATAAGTATTTATGAAGTTATGAATTTATTTATGTTATGGACAAATTGTTAAGTCGGCCAGCAACTTATGTAGGCTTAAAAGCCCAACAGTCATGTTATTCAACCTTTACGTTTTAGTATAAATAGAAGAGGACTTCAACTCATTTCTACACACACTTGGATCTCTTCCTCTCTCTACTTGTCTTTGGGTTTTAGTAGGAGGAGAGATCCTAAGTAAAAGCCAGAAAAGCCGGAACTGTCGGAAAAGCCGGAAAAGTCGAAACTATCGAAAAAGCTGGAATAGTCGGAAAGCCAGAAAATCTGGAAAATCTGGAACTGCCGGAAAAGCCGAAACTACCAGAAAAGCTAGAACTACTGGAAAAGCTGGAAACGCCAAAAAAGCCGAAAATACCGGAAAAGCCAGAAAAGCCGGAAAAGCCGAAAAAGCTGGAAAATCTAGAAATACCGGAACTGTCAGAACTGCAGGAAAAGCCGGAACTACCGGGAACTTCCAAAAAAGCCAGAGCATCTATCTTCGAAGGAAGGTAGCATGATGTATGAGATCATGGGCAACATAATAAGCAGCATGATGATATGAGCATGGGCAGCATAATGATGCATGATGATATGAGTATGGGCAGCATGATGTATGAGATCATGGGCAGCATAATAAGCAACATGATGATATGAGCATGGGCAACATAATGATGCATGATGATATGAGCATGGGCAACATAATGATGAATGAGATCATGAGCATGGGCAACGTGTTGATGAATAAGACCATGGAAGATGCAGCATGATGAGCAACATGAAGATGAGAGCAGCTCAGTCATCAAGGTTCAACACATGTGACAGTACAGCAAGGTGTCACACAGTAATGTGTAGCAAATAGACAAGATGCAGCACTATGATAGGTGAACGAGTCACCTTAGAGAATCAGTTGAAGCAATATGTCTTCAACTGATTTCTTGCCGATATCAAAAGTCAAAGTGATTGACTTCTATTGTAAATGTAATATCTCTCTCACTTTCTCGCTGAACTTTGAAGAACATAAAAGAAGAATTGATCAAGGGTTTCCCCACATTGTGGGGTTTGTCCCTGGCTAGCGCCACATCTTGTGTCCTCTTGTCTTGGCTTGTCTTATGCGATTTATATTTATGTTCTATCTGTAGTTTACTTTATGCTGATGTGATTGCAAATGTGGAAAAGAAATTGAAATAAATTGCTCTAGCATAGAACATACCTAAAATTAACATGGAATCAAAGCTGAGGTGAAGACAATGCCCAAGCAAGAGTGAAAGAGCAATCACCAAAGACAATAGGGACAAGACAAAAGGATCAATGAGTTCCACATCTCTCTCCTAAGTTCGCTAAGGGTGAAGTGGAAGCAGAGAATATTATCAAAATGGCACAGCGGAAGATCACTTCATTGGGAAGTTCAAATCTAAGGGTGGAAGGAAAGGCAGATGCCTTGGTTGCAATAAGTTCAGCCATCATGCAAAGGAGTGTTTGAATAGCAGAGACACATCTCTTGATGAAGATAACAATCATTCCAAGGACATCTTCAATGATCAGAGGAATGATAAGTAATGCAGGTCATCAAGGAAATGGTCGACTCTTCAAAGAAAGCAAGGAACCCGAGAATCTCTTTTATGTACCTGATTGCAAGAGGAACCTAGTGTCCATCTCAGAAATGGAAGTTTAAAGTTTCAGGGTGGCACTCAGCGATGGAAAGGTACGTGTTTGAAAATAGATTTTTTAAAGATGTTTTAGAGTTCAGGGTTGTATCAAGTCCACTGGGGACCATGTCCATTGACTCAGCACTAGAGGTTTGTGAGTCAGATGCTGACCAGGATGCCTGAATTCAAAAAGAGCATGAAGGTACATGTCTGAGATGTACTGAAGGAAAATCTTACAAGGGGACCATTCCCCTCATGTAGCAGGTCCACAAGTTTGGAACGACCCGTGGAGTTTGAGATTCATGAACGAGAATCTCATGTATACATGTGGAAGAAATCCCTCTATGGCTTGAAGCAAAACACCCCAGGCATAGTATGAGAGGATTGATAGCTATTTGATGAAGCTGAGATTCACTAGGAGTGAAACCAATCCAAACCATTACCTAAAGGTTGTGGATGATAGACCTCTCAAAGTGGCACCTCATAAGGATGACCTATTTCTGACAGGTGCAGATCCTCTCATTTGCAGAAGTAAGAGGGAGTTGGATTCCGAATGTGGAATGATAAACTGCAAGTGTGTGACTACCTCAAGGATATTAACTTTCAGAAGCTATATGGTATTGATGTCAGACCAGATTTTGGAAATGCCTCTGAGTCTCATAAACTCAATCACGTTGATGTTCTTAGTGAACTTCCGTCCGGACATATGTTTTGCAATTAGCATGGTGAGCTCATATTTGGTTGAGCCTCACTGGATTGGTGCCAAGAATCCTCTGAGATATCTTCGGGGCACAATCTCTCATGGATTGAGATACACTGCCAGAAATATGAAAATTGCATGATTATTCGAATGTTGACTGGGCAGGCAGTGTGGAGGATCACTAGAGCACTTCTAAGTGCTGGTTCTCTTTGGATTTTGCTTTGATATCATGGATAAGCAGGAAGTAGAAATCGGTTGTTATAAGTATCGCCAAGACCGGATACATAAATACGAGTATGACCTCGTATCAAGTTGCCTAGTTGTGGAAACTCTTTAGTGAGTACACATGATGAATACCACTGTGATTCTCTATGACAACTAGAGGAGGGATTCAATTATTGAGGAATCTCGTATTCAATGCTTACTCCAACAGATAGACATCAAATACTGCCTTATCTGGGATATGGTAAGTCGATGAGCAAGGAGGCTCCATCACACTGAGATGATGTATAGGTCGCTACACTTTGTCAGGGCCCCGGGAAAGATAAATTTGTGATTTTCCCAAACAACTTGGAGTCGTCGAGTGTAAAAGGGTCCTGCATGTTGCATACATTGAGCTCTGGGAGCCCTGGGGGCTTGCAGTTCTTACTGGAGCAACATACGACCACAGGGTGACTCACCCTCCCCTGGTGGTGCGCACTGGGACAGGATGATTCGCTCTCCTGTGGACAGGATGATTCGCTCTCCTGTGGACAAGATGATTCGCTCTCTTGTGGGACAAGATGATTTGCTCTCTTGTGGGACAAGATGATTCGCTCTCTTGTGGGACAAGATGATTCGCTTTCCTGTGGACAGGATGATTCGCTCTCTTGTGAACAAGATGATTCGCTCTCTTGTGGGACAAGATGATTCGCTCTCCTGTGGGATAGGATGATTCGCTCTCCTATGTAGCAGGATGATTAATTCTCCTATGAGGTCTAGATGATGTATTCTCCGTGACAATTGTGTAGCAGGATGATTAATTCTCTTGTGAGGTCTGGATGATGTGTTCTCCATGACGATTGTGTAGCAGGATGATTAGTTCTCCTGTGAGGCCTGGATGATGTGTTCTCCATGGCGATTGTGTAGTAAGATGATTAGTTCTCCTGTGAGGACAAGATTGATTAAGTTCTCCTCTCAAGGCATCCTACCCATGCAGTCTGGGACTCATGGGAAGTACCTCTCATCTGATCAATGAGCAGAGAAATGAGGATAGGGACCATAGTAGTACTGATGGACACATCTCTGTATCTACCGTACTCCCTATGCTAGGACAACCTTCGTTGATCTGGGATCAATGATACTAGTCTAGGAGCAGTGGTAGGAGTTGTACCCATTATGACACTGACTTCGGGTCGGTTGAGGACTAGTCTGGGACCAGTGGTACATACTTTGAGACTGACTTCGAGTTAGTAAAGTACTAGTCTGGGACTAGTGGTAGGAGTTGTACTTACTATGACACTAACTTCGAGTCAGTTGAGGACTGGTCTGGGATCAGTGGTGCACACTCTGAGACTGACTTTAGATCAATGGAGAATGGTATGACACATTATCGATCAATTATTCTTCTTCATGGTTCAGCAGAGCTAAGTTGAGCAGAGCAGAGCCAGCAGAGCTGAGAAGAGCCTTCAGAGCCAACAGAGTTGAGTAGAGTAGAGCACAGCCATCAGAGCTGAGCAGAGCCAGTAGAGCCAACAGACCTTAGCAGAGCCAACAGAGCTAAGCAGAGCTTAGCAAAGCAAAGCAAAGCCAACAGAGCTTAGCAGAGCAAAGCAGAGCCAACAGAGCTGAGCAGAGCCAACAAAGCCAGTAGAGCTGAGCAGAGCCAACTGAGCAGAGTAGAGCAGAGCCAGTTGAGCAAAGCTAGCAGAGCTGAGCAGAGCAATGCAGGGCACTGATGGCAGAGATAGTATAGTTGGAAATATGGATCAGCGGATGGAGTTCTCCCTAGTTGAGAGGGAGTGTTAAAATTGGCAACTAGGGCCAAACTCCATGTGGGTCATATTATTTATGGCAACTGATATTTTTATTGGATCCCTCTCATTGAGAGGTGTAGGATTGATCTAAAGATCATCTGATTTCGATAAGTATTTATGAAGTTATAAATTTATTTATGTTATGGACAAATTGTTAAGTCGGCCAGCAACTTATGTAGGCTCAAAAGCCAAATAGTCATGTCTATTCAACCTCTACGTTTTAGTATAAATAGAATAGGACTTTAAGTCATTTCTACACACACTTGGATCTCTTCCTCTCTCTACTTGTCTTTGGGTTTTAGTAAGAGGAGAGATCCTAAGGAAAAGCCGAAAAAGACGGAACTATGGGAAAAGCCAGAAAAGCTGAAACTACCAGAAAAGCCGGAAAAGACGGAAAAGCCAGAACTGCTGGAACTGTTGGAAAAGCCGGAAACCCCGGAAAATCTGGAAATACCGGAAAAGCCAGAAAATCTGGAAAAGCTGGAAAGGCCAGAAAAGCCAGAAATGCCGAAACTGTCGGAACTGCCGGAAAAGCCAAAACTGCTGGAAAAGCCAAAACTACCGGGAACTTTCGAAACAGCCGGAGCATTTGTATCCAAAGGAAGGTAGCATGATGTATGAGATCATGGGCAGCATAATAAGCAACATGATGATATGAGCATGGGCAGCATAATGATGCATGATGATATGAGTATGGACAGCATGATGTATGAGATCATGGGCAGCATAATAAGAAACATGATGATATGAGCATGGGCAGCATAATGATGCATGATGATATGAGCATGGGCAGCATAATGATGAATGAGATCATGAGCATGGGCAGCTTGATGATGAATAAGACCATGGAAGACACAACATGAAGATGAGAGCAGCTCAGTCATCAAGGTTCAACACATGTGACAGTACAGCAAGGTGTCACATGGTAATGTGCAACAAATAGACAAGATATAGCACTATGATAGGTGAACGAGTCACCTTAGAGAATCAGTTGAAGCAATATGTCTTCAACTGATCTCATGCCAATATCAAAAGTCAAAGTGATTGACTTGTATTGTAAATGTACTATCTCTCTCACTTTCTTTGCTGAACTTTAAATAACATAAAAGAAGAATTGATCAAGGCTTTCCCCACATTGTGGGGTTTGTCCCTGGCTAGCGCCACATCTTGTGTCCTCTTGTCTTGGCTTGTCTTATGCGATTTATATTTATGTTCTATCTGCAGTTTACTTTATGTTGATGTGATTTCTAATGTGGAAAAGAAATTGAAATAAATTGCTCTAGCATAGAACATACCTAAAATTAACAATTTAGCTATGAGCTTCTATTGTTTCTCTCGGGACTTGATCTATGAGGGTTTTGATATTGTCTTGTTTATTGTTATAAATCATATCTTTGGTCACTACATCTACTACTTTTTCCACTGCCTCTTAACCTTGATCTTCCTCTACCTTTTAATATAGAAACTGAGATTTGAGTGTATTTTCCAAAGAATCATCATTCTTGTTTATTCTTGGTTCATAGGATAATAAAGATCCCAAAACATCATTTATTAATGAATATTTGAAAGTCCTTGTATTCTTCAATGGTTAAAACCATTGCATCAAACTTCTTTGGCAAGGTTATAAGAACTTCTTCTATCACTTTCTGATCTAAAATTTATTCACCTTTCATTATTAGTTGGTTTACAACATTCATGATTTGAGTAATAAATTGGTCCATTGACTCTAACTCCTTCATCCTAAAATTCTCAAAATCTATTCTTAATATTTGAAACTTGATTGTCTTTCCTTAGTAATGCCTTGATAGTTGGTGTTTAAGTTGTCCCAAGGTATCTTTGAGAATTTTTTCACTGAGATCTTGAGAAATATTTTGTCATCTAGACCATTTTGGATGAGATAGAGTGCAACTCTAACATCTATCTTGCAAGTTTCTTTGAGTTGATCTTTATAAGAAATTGTTAAGGCTTTCTCTATCCTTATTAACTAGATTTTCATATGCATAAATTGTAAAATACCAAAAATTTTGAGAGCATAATAATGTTCTCATTTTGTTTTCCAAAAATTGAAAATTGTTCCTTATGATAATGGGTATCCTTTGTTGTACATATATGTTGTTTGGAGCCATTTTTTCATGTTCTTTTACTAGATACAATAAAAAAAAAGGCCAAACAAATTCGATCTTAAAAAATATGGGAATCCTAGATACTACATAAATCAATGCATAAATGTTGGAGGAAATCACTTGGGTTCTGAATTTCAATATTGAAATGAACCCTAGTAAAAGAAAAATAAAAGAGATTCCTAGATGCTAAAGGAGATCAAATGGTAGCTACTTATATTTTCAACAATGTAACCAAAAAAAACTTGTTCCCTCTAGCTATAAATCAACCTCTATTTTGTTGATTAAATCACTTCAACTTGGTTCCTATTTGGTATCATTGACAACCTTAGGTTTCATGCCAATATTTTCACAAGCAAACTCATTTAAAAAGACAAAACAAAAAACTCTCAATGGCTCCTTTTATCAACTTCTCCAATGCAATTCACCCTAATAGTTGACTTTCTTTCTTGATTTTTCCAAGGTACCTAGCCCTAATGATTTTGATTTTTGTGGCTTACCAATCTCAATGGCTACACTTTTCTTTTCATTATGTTTCAAGTGGCTCAACAAAATCAATCAATGATACCAAATAAAATATTAGTGATTAGGGTTTGCAATGATGACAATAAGAAGTAGGGCTGGCTAGGAATTAAACAATTCAAATTGTCATTTAGGGAAGAACCCTAACTATAGAGGCAATCAACTCCAACATAGCTCTATATTGTTCTAATCTTGGGTTAGGTCATGCAACATATAAAAGTGGTAGCTTCTTTGCATTGAATTCCAATAATCAGATGGTCACAACTCTCATTTTAGTATGCCCAATAATGAATCACTACTCTAAATGATTATATAACTGCTTCACAACCACCCATGCCCTCTAACCTCTCTGATACCACTCTAATGGACAAGGAAGACAAATATTGATAGCTATAATACATAAATGCACACAAGAATGAATTATGATTCAACCAATGATACAACAACTCATAAAATGATTCATTTATCTACAAAATATATATTATATATACACATAATGTTGTATAGTGAAACCTAATATATATATGTGTGTGTGTGTGTGTGTCAAAGAGTTGTTAAAAGAGTGTTGAACTCCTTATCTAGACTTTAATTTTTCAACCTAGGATTGTGTTACTTTGATAAGGTATTGTGCATCCTACGTGCAAACCACACTAGTACAATATGATGTAAGGATTTTAAGGCTAACTTAAATATTGTTGTCCCATTCATGACTATCACTCCCTTTCTTAAGGGAAGAAAAGGAGGTTATTATAGTCACTATGTTTGGTGTAACATAGACCTCTGTAGAGAGTAATTGCACGTGTCATAACATAAAAATCCTCCTCCTCATCATGTTACTTGGTGGACTATAAGACCCTATTCATGGCTATATATCCACTAGGAATGAATGATAGTAATTCTAGGAATGTAGGAACTATTATAATAACACAAAGGATGCCCAATCATAACTTTAATATCTTGTTCTTTCACCTTTGAAGATTGGTGGTTCTACACTCTTTATACCCTAAATCAAGATCATCAAGAGTAAGGGGCAGTGAGAATATTTTCCATTGTTCTTAAGGGGATGGGGGGCTCCACAATTAACCAAGGATGCCACCAAGTTATCACCAAGAAGTTGTGAGGTAAGATAAAGATGATAAGCATGAAAATGAAGGTTACAATAGAAATTAACAAAAAATGATTGTGCATAATTAAACTGGTTGGAAATGACATGCCATAAAGTAAATTTAATTGAAGATTATTGTAAAAATCGAGGTAAATCATCTAATGGTGAAGTGACATGAGCATTGATTACACCTATTAAAGTGACATGTAATAAAATTGCTATAGGAAACTATGAACTACTTGCAGAAAAATTACATAACAACATATAATGTTAAAACCAACTAAAAACTATTGTAAAAATGAAGTAAAATAGCAAAGAAAGTCCCTTAGGTAATCTTGAGTGGGCCTTACTCAAGGTCTCTATAGGGAACCTAAAAGAAACCATTAAGCACTTAAAATTTAACAATTTTTTTCTTGCCATTTACATTTAAATTTCCATAGGTTGTCATGGTTTTCATTTAGTGAATAGTAATAACCAAAAGATAACCAGAACTGACACAAAATATTAGCTTGCATGATCTTTTAATGCAGCGGAACAAAGGGTGAGAAGCATGAACCTATGGTGCACGTATTCTTCTTGTTTTAACTAGTGCTATTCAAATTTCAGTTCTATGCAAAGATATTAAGAGAAAATAGGTGTTGTCCTTTGCTAATGCAAGATCATATAACTAAAAACAAATTTGGAAGAAATAGACCCAAACTGGAATAAAATACAAAGAGTGAAAGGAAATAAAACTGCACTAACATTCACTGCCTTAAAATTCAACAATGTTGGTGTACATGAACATTAACATAGCATAAAGCACACTTAGATTTAGTTGGATTTAATTAGAATTAGTTGGCTTTAGTGAACATTAGTGCTTGCATGTTGTTAATCTTAACTTAGTTTATTTATGTATTGATTCTTTCATCATTATTGAATATACATAGTTTGTTCCCTCTTCCAAATTTTCTCAATTCTTGCAAGTTTATGCAATTATTCTCCAGCTAGGTCCTTACCTAATCATCATATCAGAGCGACGAGGGGCTTGGAGAAGGTGCATGAACAATTTTTGCAGGTTTCGAAATATCAAAGCACTGGAAAGTACTAGGAGATTGAAAACGCTGGAATTTTCCACAAATTTAAAGTGGCAAAATCTCTCAGAGAATTGAATTGGTGAAAGAATGGAATTGCTAACTTCCACCATTCTCACTTTGTACAATTACTATGAATGGAAGCCAATGATTTTTCTTCATCGTAGGAGCAAAGACTTGTACCAGATAATCATGGGAATTGAGACGGAACCAATGATAGAGGATGAGAAGTTAGATTGGCTTAACAAATCTAACATGTCTTATGGAAGATTGTGTCTATCTATGTCTTGTGATATTCTTTCTGAGATCATAGATATAAAATTTCTTTGATTACAAAATAATTATATATATTATTATAAAAGGGTATTTTATTTCACTATCATCATTAAAAAAAATTGAAGTTACTTTTTTAAAAGTTTTTGTGAAGTGTGTGGTTTAAGATGCAAATCCTTACTGGAGCACACAGGGTTGACCTAAAAGTTATTCCAGGGGAAGCCTGGAATTTGATGTCCCACAGGACATATTTTGGATTTCAGAACGTATTTGACTGCTGAAAATTTTTCACCCTCAAATTTGACTTGTGTTATAATAAGTAAACTGTTAAAATAACTTCCAATTTTCACCCTCAAATTTGACCTGTGTTATAATAAGTAAACTGTTAAAATAACTTCCAATTTCAAAGTTAAACCGTCAAAATCTATAATACAAATTACATTACATTAACTTTATGTCAATAGATTGGTGAGAACACCAAATGCTGACATTTTAACACTGTATTTATGCTCCTATTTATTAGGATACCAAACCCCTATGAACTGAAGATGGTTGGTATGTGTCTGTAATTAATATTAATTTTCCCTTTTTGTTATCAGATTCTCATTCTGAACTTTTGGGGTTCAAGAGCTTGTTTAGTTATCATCAACCAATATTGGGTTTCAATTTGATGTGAAATGTGCACAGAAGTTGTAAGTTCACAGTTCCATCCTTCTATGCATCCTTGCCACTTTGCGCAAGAAATGCGCTCCTGAAGAAAGTTTATGAGCTCTCTCTCCTTTGCGATGCTAAAGTGGGACTTTTAATTTTCTCCTCAATAGGGAAGTTATACGAGCTCTCTTTGCTTTGCGATGCTAAAGTGGGACTTTTAATTTTCTCCTCAATAGGGAAGTTATACGAATTCACTAATCCCAAGTTTGTGCTCGATGAGTATTTTCCCTAACTATTAGATTTCCATCATGCATAATTCTTTGGAATGTTTGACTTCCCTTTTATTCGCTAGACTATTAATGTGTATTTCCTTAGACTGAATGTTTGATTTCTCTTTATTATTTCTAAGCCTCTATTTACATAAAGTAATGAAAGTGTTTTAGGGATAATTGTAAAGGGATATACTCTTGGAAAGTCTCGGCCATTATTTTGGAGATAACATGAATGTGTAGTTAGCTACATGTTTGATTATGGTTAGATATATTTTTTATTATCGTTTCACAGTTCCGCATAAATGATTAGTCGTTCTTTCACTTTCAACTGGAGAGAAAATTTTGGGCCTAACTGTTTAATGTTGACTGGTTAAAGGTCAAAGACATTAGCTTTTATTATGGACTTGTAAAGCTTTAGGTTGATGATACTTCAAAACTGAAATAAAGATTTGGCAATTTATAATTATGTAGTCATTGGGCCAAGTTCCAATGGTTTCTATGCCGAAGAAGGCTTTCTTTGCCCTATAACTCGAATAGATTTACCCTGGGGTCTCAAAGCAATAGGAACTCATAACTCCTTTGTATTCATTTATTTAATTTCTCTATTAGCAATGTGTGTGAGAAAATATTCAATGCACTGAACCTTTTGTTAAAACTAGGTATTTCTCTTCACTGCGCAGAGCTTCTAGTTTTTAATTGGTAGAGGTAGCAGTTTTTAGTTGGCATCTTGCATTTTATGAAATAGTTTGGAAAGTAGTTGTCTAATTAAAAAGATTGACATTTCTAAATTTACTCAGAACATAAAATAAAAAGCATAAAAAATGTAAAAACGTCGTGAAATTTTTGTTTCACGATCAAAAGGGATTTGAAATTCCAGGCGTGCGGGCATTCGCTGGTTGCCCACAGAAAACTTAAAAAACTCATGCAGTGGCTGGCAAGAGGTTTTCTTTAATGAAGGCAGTAACCTCACACAGTTTCGATGAGAGTGGTAAACGCAGACAGGTTTCAAATGCCGAAAATATTGAAGTGATTTGACGATGATCTCTAAAAGGGATAAGGACGCTACACAGCCGGGCTTTCGCTGGTTGCCCCAGAAAACTTCTAAAAAATCGTGCAGTAGCTGGCAAGAGGTTTTCTTTAATGAAGGCAGTAACCTCTCACAGTTTTGATGAGAGTGGTAAACGCAGACAGGTTTCTCTTAAAGGGATAAGGACGCGACACTGCTGCCGACCTGGGGCGGCTTAACCAGTGGAATCTTATTCTTTGAATCTGCTGCCCAATTTGCGAACAATTGACTTTGAATAAGGATAACATAAATTGTCAAATTAGATAGAATTGAGTATGGAAAAATACAGAAACGTGTTGTCATAACTTCGTAGGGCATAAAGCTGCAAGTTTTGATCCAGCTGTAGACAAACTCAGCAGTCAACGCAACGAATAAATTTATTACTTAATTGGCTGTATCTGTCATAACTTCGTAGGGCATAAAGCTGCAAGTTTTGTTCCAGCTGTAGACAAACTCAGCAGTCGACGCAACGAATAAATCTATTACTTAATTGGCTGTATCTCGGCAGTCGACCGAACAAATTATATAATTTTTCTACGGTTAATTGTACACCATGAAGTTGTGTAATTGACTGCTGCAATCACAGAATCCTAAGTCTTTCATAGTCCTCTTATATATTCAGTGCATTTTTGGACTTTCTCACACATTTTTTTTCTCTGAGTCTGTTTACATTCAGAATTGGCCAATCTTTTCCTTTGAGTTTGTCTAAATTGACTTACTGACAGAGATTTTGTAGCATATTAAGCATGCCATACGAGGCCAACTCCAGGCACATAAGCATGCCTTCTCACAGGGATACCCCTAAGAGAGGGCAAGTGAAAGCAGCCATTGTTTCATCGCTTGCCCACTCCATCAAGTCACTTTTCACATCACATTCACTCTCCAATTCTCATGGGTTTCCACAGTATTCTACAATGGCTGCTTCCTCTTCTTCATCAGCTCCTACTTCTTCTGCCTCACACCTGGCTTCACGTTCAGGTTGAAGCTAGTAGGTGTTGCAGAGTGAGGGACGTCATCTTCTACTTCTCCTGCCTGAGCCCTGGCTTCAGGTTCTGGGTGAAGCTAATAGCTGTTGCAGAGAAAGGGACATAGAGTGATATGGTGATCATTACATTAGGAAATTACACAGCAGTGCCTAAATCATTTCAATGGGCAAAAAGCACCAGGGCTGCAGGATATGTGTCCACAGTGAAAGAATCGTATATGGCTTAGATGATAAACATGTTTGCGCTGTACAGAACTGTGCCTAGTTAGATCCCACATTGACATGTGAGACCTAATGTAGTACAATATCTTCAAGTCATGCAATTATTGATCTTATCACATTTGCGAATCTGTTACTTAATTTGACAGAACGTTTTTGTAGCCTTAATCCATCCTATTCTATTTGTAATAAAAGGATATATTGTGTTTGCAAACAGATGCTAGCATGTTATGCTTCATTCCATCGTTTGGTTTTTGTAGCCTTAATCCATCCTATTCTATTTGTAATAAAAGGACATAATGTGTTTGCTAACCGAAGCTAGCATCTTATGCTTCATTCCATCATTTGGTTGCTGTTATAATGTAGCAATTCGTCATGGAAGTCCAGATTGCAGGGCATAAAGCTGCAATTGCTGGTACTTTGGCTCATATTGCATGTGATAAATTATTTATTTAAATGCAGCTAACATAGGCCGGGAACCCAAAAAATAAATTAGGTAAGTTTTTAGCCTTGTAGAATATTGACCGCAATATTCACAATAATTTTAAATCTCAGAAACTTACTACAGTTATTCACCATCATCAGGCCTTGGTAGGCAATCTTCTTCTTTCTCTTTGTGTAAATTTAGTCACTGAGAAAATTCATATCATCATCAGCATGCCATATTAGACCAATTTCAGGCATAACATAAACATGCCTTCTCAGACCAGGCATATCCCAACATAGGGCAAGTGAACGCAGCCCTTGCCTCTTCCCTTGCCCTATCCATCAAGCCTCTTTGCATATCACATTCCTTGTCTTAATCTCATAGCTCTTCACAGTATTTTATGATGCCCGTTTCTTATTTTTTTTGGCCTCCACATCAGGGTAGATTTTCAATCTAAGGTTTATTGCAAAGCAATGGCCATATATTGTTTAAGAAACCCATCATTCCAATCAAATCATCTCATTTACCGAGGCCCCACCACTTTAAAAAGAAAAAGAGGTGCCTATATCATGATACTTATTGTCAGAGGAGTAACATGAGCTTAGAGGGTGAAGTACACCAGCTCCTCACAGAATTGTGCCAGTGAATGCAATACATGATGTACTCTTCTCCTCAAGTGATGTGGAAGTGTTTGGCTGGCCTGGATGTGGAAGTGGGAGGTGCCGACTAAACTGAAACGTTTCACTTGGCTGACTGTCCATAATCGTATCTTGACTTGGGACAACCTCCTCAATCTAGGTTTTATGCTTTATAGGCCTGGGTTTTTGCTATCACTGTAAATCTGATTATAAGGATGGGTTACTGCTCGTTTTCCCTCGCAGGCTGGGAGGAAGTTTCCTCTACACTCCAGATCAATTGTGAAATGAATCAGGATTCATTATTTGCCTGCCTCAGCGGCTGGACTACTCGTCATGCGGATTACAAAATTATTCCTCTATAGTGGGGCATCTGGCGATGCCGGAATGCTTGTATTTTTTGTTGTATGATGCAGCCCCTAATCTGAGAGCCACGACCCTCAAAATTTAGCATACTGCTTGGAGATCGACCCTCATAAACCAAAGTGTTCCCAACCACAGATCGACTCTCATAAACCAAAGTGTTCCAAGCACGGGTGGTCCTACAAACCCCTTGATTAGACCTTTCCTTATTGAATTAAGGCTTCTGTAATCCATATCAAAGTTTAATATAGTTTTTGTTGTTTTACTCATTCTTAACTATTTTAAGTTAATTTATTTTATTATATATTTATATAAATCCTTTTAATCAAAATTTAATTAACTATTTATACATCACTCTATTAAAAAACAATAAAATAAAATAAAATAATAATAATAATAATAATAAATTTAATTTATGGTAATTTATATATAACGGTCCACTTACATTTATAACCGTATTAACTTTTTAAATAAATAGAGTTTTTAACCCTTATCAAAGTCAAACTAGCGGTTTCCTGATCAAATCTAGCTGTTGTCATTTTAGCCGTTATGCCACGGGATATTCTGCGGTGTCTATTTAATGTGCAAAACTAGATCTGCTCATTTAACTCACTGGTTGGTTCGAAACGCGTCGACAAATGTTTCTCTATGTGATTTTCACCAAAGAATCTTCAAAAATTAGACCTTTCCTATTGGTTCCTTTGATGATGCTTCCGTGGATGGTCAGTCTGGCTGTGGAACTGTTATCTCCATCTCTCCTTCCTGGAGTTACAACTTCTTCCCGTTAGACTGTTTGGGCACTAATATGAGGGCAGAGCTGTTGGTTTTATGGGGAGCCCTCAGATGTGCCTCGTGGCTCGCAGTGGATGAGATTGTCGTCTCAAGTGATTCGAAGGTGATTATTGATTGGGCGATGGGGAAGTTCTCCCTGAGTGCGCTGTTTGGTGATTATCAGATCCCCTGCATGAAGGATTGTTTCCACTTTGTTTCTTTCAACTACGTATATCGGGAACAGAATACCCCATATAATTGGCTCTCTAATCGTGGAGTTTCTGCTCTGCCTGGGCTGATACATTTTGAGTGCCTGGAGAAGGGTGCTATAATAGGTTCAGGGGAAAGGGTGCTATAATAGGTTCAGGGGCTTTCCCCTTTGCATGATGTTCCCTTGATCAATTTTCCTGGGAGGCGTTGCTGGACCTTATCTCCGATCCCTGTGATTCGTCTGCAGGCTTATTTCGAGCTGTTTGGAGATCTCCCCACTCTCGCAGAGGGATTGCTCTGTTTTTTTCGCTACAGGTGTTTCTGTGATTTATTTTTTATCCCTATCAGACATAGAGGCAGTTCTGTGGATTTCTGGAAAATGTAACAGTATATATTTTTAATATAACGCCTGTTGTTTTTTATCTCCAAAAAAAAAATGTACTCCTCTCCATTCTTTTTTTTCAAATAAAAGCTATTAACCGTCGCTGCCATCCTACGATTCAATCCGCTATTTGCCATTGTGATATTCTTTTTTCTAAATAAAAAGTATTAACTGCTGCTATCATCCTACAGGCTACGATTCAATCCACTGTTTGCAATTGTGATCTGGCAGTTGAGATTGCAGAGCAGGTTTCAAGGTTCAAAGACTTCCGGAATCAATTAATTGATGTTTCTTGTTGGAAGACTAGGGAGCAGGGATTGAATTTGGAGGGTAAATGTTTTGTTACATCACATATAATTCAAAAAATTACAAAATTGTGGAGATCCTCTTTTGAAAATGTATAAAAACCATCCAATTTGATAAGCGAATTTATTTTAAAATTGTAACCTGTAATTTCAGCCCTCTTAAGAAATAACTTTCATCTTCCAGTACCGTGGTTGTGTAAGTGTTGACATATTATTATATGGTTCTTTGGTATTATTTCCTTATTCAATATCTCAAAAATAACGGAATAATATTTTAACGGAATGGTTGTTGTAATTGCTACGCAATCCAGATCTCTAAATCGACGTGCACAGTTGCAGATTTGTAAAGCGGTCGTGTACGGTTTTACCTTATTATGAAACTTACAAATTCATTTTGAGGGGATCTACATAAAGTAATTAATTAATCCGAG
This sequence comes from Pinus tabuliformis, assembly GCA_031772625.1. NCBI lineage: Eukaryota > Viridiplantae > Streptophyta > Pinopsida > Pinales > Pinaceae > Pinus > Pinus tabuliformis. Next base: position 554,312,757 of record CM062812.1, read on the forward strand.
GTGCACATTTCAGTTGTTTCTTTTTTTTATCATGAATTTTTTTTTGCCAAGTAAGGAGCGCCTTTTGTTTATTTTCATAAACGGTTTTTAAAAGAAATTCAACATTTATCCTAATATAATATAATATGATAATTGTAATAAAATTAATTAATTATATATATATATATATATATTAAATTAAAAAATAATAATAATATATTTGATATTTTTCAATGAAGTTAAATATGTATAACTAAAAAATGTTAAATTTAAATTTTTTAAAAAATATATTGTTTTCACACTACAATTTTTAAAAGTTGATATTTAATCTCTTAAAAAAATTGGATTTAGTAGGGATGGTAGGGTGGGAAAGGATTTTTTTGGGTTATTATGGAAAACAAGAAGTTCAGTAGGCATGAGAATTAGCATTGGATTATTTCTCTCTCTTGACTTTCTGTTTTTTGAAAAATTCTCTATTGATACAGTCATGGGGTTGGTTTTTTTGAATTTTAGTTTATCTTTTCTGACGTTGTATCTGGGCTTTCAATCTGGTTGTGGGTTGGTTCTTGGAAGTCTCTGTTCTCGTTAGGTATGTGCTGGCCGTTTTCCCTCCTTTCATGTTGGGGTGTGTATTTTGGTTTTGGCTTTTATTTGTATTTGGATTGTAAACATATTTTGGTTTTCCTGATCTAGTTCAGACAGAGATTGTCCTTTGTAATTGGATCTCATATATATTTTGGCTTCTCTGTTTTTAGTTCGGACAAAGATTGCCTCGTGACATTGTAAAGCTTTCTCTACTTTGAATGAAGGTTCTGTTTTTTCCTCTAAAAAAACATGAGAATTAAGATAAACGACAAATAATTAGACAGAAATGTATAAGCTCTTCCTCGGTCTCCAATTAGCTCAAGAAAAAGATGCATTTGAAATTGTGATCATTGAATACTCCCTCATCATCATTCAGTGTTTCAGTAAGGGTTCTTCTCCTAAAAACAATCAACTAAGCCTCCTCCTAACCAAGGGTTCTTCTCCTAAAAACAATCAACTAAGCCTCCTCCTAAGCAGGATCACATGTCTTGACTTGTTCTCATAAGTCTTACTTTTACATCTTACGCAACCGGGACAAACCAGTGGATGCATCAGTAAATCATGAATGCCTCCTCGAACCGGGGAAATTAGTTATCAATGGTTTACCAAATTTGAAATTCATCCCGTGAAGCGCTCTCTATATGAGTACTCTCTTCCTCTCAATAGAATGATGATTAAGTGCAAAAAGGAAACAAGGCTAAGCTAATCCTCCTGGCCAAGATTTTCATCCCATCAAATAACAACAAGCGGTGCTATTTCAGTTGGCATCATGGTAGCATCATCCAGGTTGAGCTGGATGGAAGTATGCATGCTAAACATATGTACTTCATCTCCATGCATGTGGATCTCTCTATGGAGGGACTGATTTCTATAAGTTTTCTCGTCCTCGCTTGATCATTCCGGAGGGTCGCAAGGTTGAGATAATTAATGCAATTTATAGTTGATTTGAAGTCTGGTGCGTGGTAAATTCTATCCTTTAATTATATAGCCGTGGATGAAATCCATTCAAAGCAGTTTCTAGAAATTAGCCTATGTTCCTGGTTGTCAAAGTGAGGTTGTCTTCAGGGTGGTTGGCAGATTCTCTTTGCCTTTGCCGCTCAACAAGGTGAAGGCAATCCGGCCAGCGCTTTACTCTTTTCTTAGTGAATTTATTCCGTTACAGTTTAGGGTTTCTATGATCACTTGGCGTTATAAAGGAATGTTTCCATATGATATGCTACGAGGTTTTTACATAGTTTAAGGTCTCTCCATCATTGGAATTTGGATTTCTTTTTATTTATCATACAATTTTATTTTGACTTTTGTTTTATGTTTCCCATCAAAAAAATTTATGTTTAAAATTTTGCTCTTTAAAAGAAATGATTTCATAATAAATTAATCCTTGATCGATAAAACATTGATTAAAAAAATATGTTTCAATAATATAACTATGTTAAAAAATTTCACATATTTATCATAAGTTAAAAAAACAAAATAACCATGACACACAAATTACTTATTAAATTTTGAATACTTGTTTGAAATTTCATGGAACACTAACAATAAAATCTTAGGAACCTGAAATCAAATGTCTTTCACCAGGACATGTCATATCATTTGTATATATGAGATATGACTAAGGAGGCCTTATGGGACATATAAGATGACCAACATAATAGAACTATTGAATGTTATCAATAAAAACTCAAAAAGAGATTCATTAATATGGTGTATTTTATGATTTTTTATTTTATTATTATTATTATTTTATTTTATTTTTTTCTGAATTGGACTAATTCTATTAAGCAAAAATATGGTACAAGAGGATACATTCAAGAGAGACAAAAAACTAGCAACCGGAAATGATAGGACTATCAACCTCGGTTCCGGAGAAGGAGTAAAACAAACAAGGAGCTACAACATGTGGCTGGGAGCCAAAAGAAGCACTGACTTCTACCCTGAAAGGGTAGAGGCCTCAACACAAAGCTTTTTCCCTTTCCTTTTTTTTGACTTCGACCCAACCATTTTGGGGTGGATGAGCCATAACAACTTGAAGATTGGGGTCCTCCACAGGGGAGCCCTCCTTTTCAGAATCAGAGGAGGAGGACAAATGGACGCGTTTCTGAGCAGTCGTTGTATCGGAGGAAGGCGCTAGACCATCGGAGGAAGGGACCACTAAATTAGGGGCCTAATCCAATTCTTCATCGCTATCTTCATCTTCAGAGCTGGAGGAATCAGAATCCACCACTGGAGGTGGAGAGCAAGGAGCCCAACGTTTGGACTTAGGCTTGGAGACGTTGGCCTTATTCGTTTTTGCCGGACGAGATGGGCGGGTGTTCTGTAAATGCCCAAGTTGGTGGCAATGGCGGCAACGAAATGCAGTATTCTCGTAATCCAGTGTCTGGGTCCAGAAAAAATCGTTTATCTTGAGATTGATTTGTTCTGGAAGTCCTTTGCTCAAGTCTAACTCCACACATACTCTTGCATATGAGTAGAGACCTTTGGATTCCCGCCATAAATCTCCCTTAATGAAGCTGCCCAAGGTGTCACCTATAGCTCTAAAGACACGAGTATTCCATAGGTGGGTAGGTAAGTTTGGAAGCCTGATCCATACAGGTGTCTTGGTAATGACTGCAGTAGCTGGATCAAAATCTGGGAACCAAGGAGTCAAGAAGAGCCCTGCAATTCCCATGAACCAAGGGCCCTCTTCTAAGGCCTTTTCATAATGCTTACTGTTATCAAATAGAACAATGAAGTAACCTTTTGAACAAAAAAATATCTTACAGTGATGAGTCCAGTTTGCATGGATCCATGCATAAAGATCCTGAGATTGCGGCCACAGTCCATTAAATCTCCAAATGATGGCTCTTTCTGCAAATTCTTGAAGTTGGATTGCAAGATCTTCATGGGTGAGTTCAGCAGAGGGAACTTCTTCCATCTTGTCAACCAAGAAGGCCTTAGATTTAAGGGCTTTCGGGGGTTTTGGGTTCTCAGAGTGTACTGCATCTTTGTATGAGAAGGGTCGAGCAGAGGATGACTGTTCCGCTGCACCTCCTCTCAGACGAAGGGTAACCACCAAAGAGTTGTTCCTGGAAATGCTGTAAGAAGAGAGGGGAAGAGGGTCTTCAAGTTGTTTACCTTGAAAGAGAAGTCGTTGAAGGCTTGAAGGGATCCCCATCCGGCGTTCTAGATTCAGTTTGAGTCCCTGCACCAGATCTGAAGAACTGACCCATTGCATGATGGTTCTGCCTGTAGGCTGAGAAATTTGGATCTGAAAGGAGTCAGAGAAGTGCCTTGACCCCATGCCAGGGCTTCTTGTGCTTCCTAGAGCAGATCTGCCGTGGCTATTTCCCATCTGGGGTGTCGGACCTGCAAGGTCTTGGCCAATCTGTTTGTTGAGAGCCCGATCTGATTGATCAGCGACGGATCTGGGGATTTTGTAACTTCTTTTGCTTGCAGTGAACATCCCAGCCCCTTGCATCGTTCTCCCAGGGGCGGAGGTAGCAAATCCGTGAAATGGGGTTGCTAGTCCTGCGCTGACGGCGATGCAAACCCCGTTTTTCTGATTGCAAGCGCCTGGGAGCCTGAAGGGCCACACGTGATCAATGAGGAAGACGTTGGAGTCCTTGGTCGTGGCATTGCAGGATAGCACCAGGCGCCTCTGCTCGCCCTCTTCACCGAGTTCGATCTGGAAGAAGTTGCCTCCATCGAAAGTTTGTCTAACAAATGTTGAAAAAGGGTTTGGGGAACGCCTGGAGCTGCTAGTAAAATGGCCTGGCCCTCTAGATCTGTGGGTGCGGACTCGGAAAGATTCACCGCATGAAAAACATCGCCGCACCCAGTGACGGCGGCGTCTAGACTACCTTCTCCCAACAGTTCCCCTCGGAAGGGCTCGAGCCTTTCTGCAGCGCTTGGTGTGCCCAAGAGATGGCGCATCTTCGTCTCATTCTCTGGATCGCTCATTGAGGCATGAACGGTGTAACCCTGGTTGAGGAAGCCCTTCACTAGCCAGGAATCCACGAAACCAGTCTCTCCCGACGCGCACACAGAGGTTGCCTGGACCTTGACCATCGCAGGGGCCATTCTCCCATCTTGATTAAAGTTATGTCGCTCCAAATAATTTTAATGATGTTCTAGTCGGTGTATTTTATGATTTACATAATCTAATAAATATTATTGGATTTAAAAATAAAATATACATTTCACAGTATATATTTTAGCATTGCTTTGAATCATAGGATATACGTTAATATTAACAAGATTGAATTCATAGTATTTGAACCTTTTAAAAATTAAAAGACTAAACTTATAATAAATAGACATTGTGGATCTCATAACATCATGTTATAGGATTATGTTATGATAACTTCACAAAAGTTTTTATCTATATACACACGATAAACACCAAAAACTTGTCAATTCCAAGCTAGAAGAAGAGACTTATTGCGTTGATATTTTTTCTCCCTCGATGGAATAAGTCCAGAAATAACAATTATTATAAACAATTCTAAAACAAAAATAGTCTCTAACACATAACTCACACCAAAAACTTGTTAATTCCAAGCTAAAAACACATTAATCACACCAAAAACTTGTTAATTTCAAGCTAGAAGAAGAGACTTATTACATTGATATTTTGTCTCACTAGATGGAATAAGTTCAGAAATAAAAATTATTATGAACAATTCTAAAACAAAAATAGTCTCTAACACATAACTCACACCACAATCCTATCAATTCCATGTTAGAAACACATTACTCACACAAAAAAATGTCAATTCCAAGATAGAAGAAGAAATTTCTTGCATTGATATTTTACCTATCTGGAACGAATAAGTCCATCCTTTCACTCAAAAGTTTAGGTAGCCAAATTACTGAAGGTTCTCTCTTTCCTTGTTGAGGAGCAGGCCTTCAATAATATATGTGTGAGACACATGAAGTTTATCACTTTCCTTTCTTAGAAGCAAGCCTTCAATGATACTTGTATGTGTGAAGGAAAGTTACCCCATTCCTTCCTGAGAAAGAGGCCTCCAATGACATAAACATGTGTTTGTGACTATGTTTAAATTGTGTCTCTAACGACATGAATTTTCAAAAACTAAGAATACAGCTCTTGTGGGATACCTGATCGCCTGCAAACAACAACCAGACATGAATTCCTACTGGGAATAGTAGATTTCATCTTCACCATTTTCAACCCACATAGCATAAGTTGAAGCGATGAACAACCAACAACTACAGCTAAAGCTCCCACCAAGAATAAGCAAACAAACATTAAGATCAAAACAGTCATAAACATACAAACAATGAAATCTCCATGTTACTAAATATGCATACGAAACTGCAACAATACAAAATACCATACACCCACTTCCTCAAATTCCAAAGCCAAGCCATGAAAGACTGTAAAAATAGCTTAAAGCTCACTCAAATGAATCAGAATAGAACCACTTGGAATACATATCAAGCTTGAACCCAAACACAGTAACAACCCTAGACTCTTAATTGTTGGCCATGGCCACCAGAGCTACAATTGAGCAAGCCAAGTTCAGTACACGAAAAACAACATTAGCAAGATCAAATCGCATATGCATTATATAGACTGTTGGCTTCCTCTCATAATCCCCATTAAGAAATCTAGAGTTAATCTCCATCAAGAGTTCCAAAGTGGGAAACTAGAGGTCCACCCATGGTACTCGAATCCATCCCAAGCCCCATGATCATTTTTCCATCCTTGATCTGAATTTGTACATGCTTTTCCACCAACATCCCATTTTTTCCACTCATCCTTCCTCTTCACACCAAAATACTCAACATAAAATTTGTAACACCCTCCTCCCACATCTATCCAAGAAATTGGTTAGCCAGGGTAAACATGTGATGAGAGGCCACTATGAACCTCTTAGGTGGTGCAACATTCTCCCTGTTACCTAAATCTTGTGGTCTTACTCGCTTCTTGTCCCATTTCCCCTTGTTCTTTGCATTTCCTCTCCAGTTTGGCTTAGTCTCAGTTCTGCGCTTTGATTGTTGATAGCAATGCTTTCATTTTCAGATAGCCTCCTCCAATGATCTAGGATTGTCAAACTCAATCCTATCTTTGAATTCGACCAATAACCCACTAACAAATCTCTGAATCTTACCCTTCTCCTCCTTGAGGTAAGGCACATACCTCAGTAACTCCAAGAATCTACTAGTCTACTCATCATCTGTCATGGATCCCATCTTTAGCTCATAGAATTCTTTCGCCATGTCATTAAAGTATCTTTCCGACAAATACTTCTTCTTGAATAGATGCTCAAATTCACTCCAAGTCAAATATTCCTCATTTATACCTCTGACATTCTTCACGTCCTCCCATCAAATGTATACTTTTCCTTTGAGACTGAATGTAGCCACTCTAGCTTTCCTGTTCTCTGAATATTCATGCAATCTGAAGGACTTCTTCATGCCCAGTAACCACACCTCTACATCTTGTGATTTCTTTACCTCTCCATCAAAAGTAGGTGGCTCTGCTTTCTTAAACTCTTCTAGAAAACACCCCTTATCACTCCTCCTATAAGGAGGATACCGATGACGATCATAGTGCTTATCTGAATCAGAACTAGAATCATACCTGTGTCTATACCTTCTCTTATCCCGACTGTCCAACAATATTGCATCTCTGATTGTTTCATCTCTATATGATCGGTGACCACCATGTGATCTACTACTATATGCCCCATTATTTCTATCCTCCTGTTCATGGCTGATCCAAAGTGATCCCTGTCGCTGCAAATCAGACAAGCTCTGAAGTATGATTGTATTTACCTCTGCTAACTTTTCCTGTGCATGTATGATTCTGTCATTATCTACCTTACCACTCCTTATTTCTTCCTTTACGATTCTTAGTGTCGCTTCCAAGTCGAAAGAGTTCCCAACACCATACTACTCTTTGGATTCATAGGGAGAGTCTTTGCAGTCAACCATCTTGCTAGCCATTTGATATTTCTTCCTCCAAGGTATATCATGTCAGCTAAGCCAAATCACAATAGACCAACGTATCTTAGTATATTTCGGGGAGGATACCTCGTTTGCAAGATCAACAAATCATCATGAATGAACAAGCATGAATGAACAATAGTTGAAATCAAACCTGCAAGAATGATACATGCAACCAAGCATACAAGAATGTAACCAAACATGCAAGAATGTAACCAAGCATATTACAACGATACATGTAGGCAACATAAGTCGACATGTAACCAGCCATACACTCACCAAGCATGAATGAACAATAGTTGAAATCAAACCTGCAAGAATGATACATGCAACCAAGCATACAAGAATGTAACCAAACATGCAAGAATGTAACCAAGCATATTACAACGATACATGTAGGCAACATAAGTCGACATGTAACCAGCCATACACTCACATTGAAGCATTCCACAATAACACCTCAAATTTCACATGACGACATCACTACAACCATGAACAACATCATGAAAATGCAACAAGCACATGGAATGAAAGGGTGAGAGACACACATGCAACTGACATGTATGCATGGCCAACACATAACCCATTTAGTCTGAGGGGTGAACCATGCTTTGATACCACTCTGTAACACCCTCCTCCAACATCTACCCATGCAACTGACCAGCCAGGGTAAACATGCAACGAGAGGCCACTATGATATGATTCGACCTCCTAAGTCACGTTAAGGAAGTGGAATCGATGGAAACACGCCATACATACATTAATTATCAGCTACATGACCCTCAGGAACCAATCCAATAATTTAGACAACTTGCCTTGGGGTCCCATTGAGCTTTTGGACAATTTAAGGCTCAGTTGCTCCCATGCTATAGGCATGAGTGCGACCAGCAACCCGAAGTTGCTCGCACAGGCTTGCTTGCCATCAAGCACCAAAAATGTTAGTGCTATGCCAGCGACTCTGGGATTTGAGCCACTTTTTCAGGCCTAGAGCCCAGGTCACCGCCTAGAATTGAACCATCTCTTTAGATCAATAAAATAACATGGAAATGAGAATACTAAAGAAAATACTTGTTCAAGGCCTTGATTGGACCCTTACTAGCCATGACAAGGATTTCTTCAAACATATTGAAAATGAGTAATCTATAGGTGTAATTAACAGTTCTCAACATAGGGGTCTCATACTTAGCTGAGAATCACTAAGAACCATTGATGCCTCAACACATCAACTGTCATTCCATCCATCAGGTCATAGATATATTGATCATTCAATTACAAGTAAAAACATGATGAAAGCCAAAATCCAAACCTAGGATGGGACTTTCATGTTCCACCCCAATTGTAGAATGACTGAGCCAAATCTCTCTTCAGTCATTCACCCCTGTGCCATATTCTAAGCATGAATGTGGGATCTCATAGAACACATCAATCAAAAAACCATCCAGGGCTTCCAGAGGCCATCCACCTCAACCCATCAAACAGTGATTCCACCTCACGGTCGGACATCACAAAACCATCATTAGATCAGTCTCTATCCAAGCCTTCGAAGGCTCTAGAGCATTATTCCAACCAAGGCTTTAGGACTAGTAAATCAACCCACTGAGGGCTCCAGAGCATTTGTCCAACCAAGGCTTCAAGACTAGTAACTCAACCCACCAAGGGCTATAGAGCATTTTTCCAACAAAGGCTCCAGGACTAGTAACTCAACCCAATCCATTCTAGGGCTCCAGAGAGTTTGTCTAACCAAGGCTCCAGGACTAGTAACTCAAAATTAAGCTAAGGAAACATGAGAATTAACCAAAAACACAACAATGAAAATAAACCCACAATCACCATGACTATCTAGGAAATGGCAAGGCTAGGCAATCCACTGTCAATCTTGTCCATCCTCCATGCCAATGACAAATCACAATAAGAAATTCACATGCATATGCCATGCATGCAAAAACTAGTGAAGGAACATACATGCAACTCGATACCTGCAATAAAATATGATGTAGCTACTGATCTCGATGCCTTCTTGCACTTTATTGCTCCTCCTTTGCCTTCTTGCTCCAAGAATCCAAGTATGCCACACCCATCAAGAGTGCTCCAAGAAAACTCTAAGTCTCCAAGAGTATGAGAGAGAGAGAATAGAAGAGAGCTCCAACACTGAACTGACAAACAGTTACCAACTAATCCTCAGAATCCTTTTTATAAATGAGGCCTCTATTTTCTTCATTTTCCATTATTTTCCTTCAATTTCCTCCTCACATGCAACTTGTGACCTTTCACCTCCCTTTTCTCCTAATCTCCATTATTTTCATAAATAAATGTGCCAAAAATGCCATTTTTCCTTTCCAAAGCCTTAGCCATTTCCTTAGCCATAACCAATCACAAGTGATCCCCATCACTAGGATTCTACCCAACATTCAGCTTGGAATAAGTGTCCCATCATCCATGGTTATTATTTTTAACTTTTATTACATGGAATTTTCAGCAGGGTTGTTACAATCCAAACCAAGCCAAACAAAACAACAGAGGCCAGTAACATAACTTTTTTCACACTAACTTTTTCTACAAATTGTAAAGAGAAACATTGCAGAAATATGGAGTGCACTTGATGAACATCAGAGAGATACTTTAATAATTTCTGCATGAAATTACTCAGAGTCTGCTTTGAAAATATTATGACATCACATATACAAATTTCTTTGGAACAAGTTGTTAGTCCTTCTAACCCTTTTATTTTCTTCAATTGTTCATATCTTAATGTTGGTGCAAAAAGGGAATAATCCACTATCGAAATTTGGACTTGTAAAATAATTGTACTAAAAGCAGCTAAATTTCCCATACATGTGATTGCTATATCTAGAAAATTAACATAACTTGTAAAAGCTTCATCCAATTGTCCAAATGCAAGACCACACAGCCATCCAAACCAACACAGTAATATTACAAGGAACAAGTGCATAACATATCAACTTTCCCTGAATAGATCCATTGGTAAATGAAATCCAAATCACGAGGAAGTGGTATTCCTAAATTGTATAAACAAAAAAAATAAACTCTCATTACTCACCTATAACTTGTTACCGTGCTTGCAAATTTCTATAGCAAAATATTTTGGATACAGACCACCCATAATTTTCCCTTCATTGTATTCGAGAGGAGGGTAAGGGAATTGAACCTATATCTAGAGCATCATCCAAATGGTATTAATAAAGTGGGAGAGGTGTACCTAATTCAATTTCTTTTTAACATCCACATGTACTCCTCCATGAATTTATCTACCCACCTATTCTCCATGCACCACGGTTTTATACACTTGTTTATTTATCAAGAGATGGGTGAAAGTTTTCAACACCTCGTTTTCTTTGAGACCCAGTAAAATGACCTTTGTCTGTTGTAGTAAAAGTTACCATCAAATTGAGCTAAAGATCCCTCTTTCAGAAACACAGAAAACAAATATAAAAACAAAATCCTCCATTAACAAAACTGAAAGGCTTTTTCTATTTTACAAGTTACCCTAACCTACTGCTATTGGTGGTGCCAACTCTCAATTCCATGATGCATGTGATTATTCTTTAATTACAACACATATTTGTAGGCCAAGTGTGTCCTTGCTCTTAAATTCGTTGGGCAAGCTTCCCACAAATATCCTCCATAAAATTTTAATCGTGCAGAACCATAATGCAAGGCTGGTGTTATCACTTGAGAAGCGATTACAGAATTGTTCACATCAGTTTGATTGTGAAGGTTAGGTATTAGTCCAAGTTCAGTTTTTCCATGTTCAATGTAGTGTCTAGGTCTTTAGAATCTTGGTGGTATGGTTAAATAAAGGTCAATAATCCGTTCTCATTCATCACTGGTCCCACAACCTGCATAGATTCCTTTTATCAAGTTCGTTTTAAGGTTCTTATGTGTTACAAAGCAGTTTAGGTGTTTTCATAGCGCGAAAACAATTTAGGTGTTTTCGTAGCGCGGAAACAAGTCTAGGAATTTTCGTAGCGCAAAACCCAGATTTTACACTGGTTGCACTACGAAATCGGGGATTCCTGCGGATCCGTAGAAAATCTTGCTCAGCTGTCATATCTATCAAGGTCCGTTATTTTTACATCATCAATTGTCAGTTTATACACTTTGCCTATCATGTCCAACTGCTTATCTTCATCATTAGAGTCGTTAGGTACCTTGGTACGCTCAGATTTCAAGTTTCAAGAAAAGCCAAGCACTCACAGTCATGATTTGTGGTCAGATTCATGCGTAAGGAATAAATTTTCAAGCATTCAATTTGAATTTCTTGGAAGTCAGACGAGCCAGCTTTCAGGCGAGCCAGCTTTCAAGCGAGGCAACTCTCAAGAGAGGCAGCGATCGAAAATTGAAACAGTGCCAGTCTTTCAAATTGTCACCCTGTTGGAATCCCATGGAAAGGGATACAGAAAGAAAGGAGCACAGGTCAGGCAGGTGCTTGAGGAGCGAACCTGAAGGTTTAGACATTATCTTAAAGAACAGAGAAGTTGAACGTGCATTCAAGCAGGTTGGCTGTTGGAATTTCTGTGAAAAGCTTCAAGGAGGCCACATGCAAATCACCAAGGAGTTTGCCTTGAATTTCACAGGAATGAATTCAAAAGTTGGGGTGCTTGAATTGCCAGTCACTCCAGAGGCCATATCTACAGTTACTGAGATCCCAAGGGGAGAAGAAAGATGGTTTAAAAATTTCCAATTTGATATGACCCCATGCAAAGAATTTTTTAAGCCGGAGTTTGTTGATTCAGATTTAAATAAGTTTGTGCCCAGGAATTTTGTCAAGGATGCATATGCCAATATGCTTACCTGCATACAAAGGTACTTTACCTGCGAGGGGAGGTATCATAAGGTGTATACATATCACTTCAAGCTTCTGCTGCATTTCACAGGAAATATATCTCTTGATTTACCTTTCTACTTGTTTCATAGCCTAGGCAAAATGTGTGACAAGGTTTAGCTAAAGAAGGAAGCCTATGAGACCTCACTATTTCATCACGGCTTAGTTAAATTAATCGTGTTGCATGAGCTCCAGAAAGTAGGTAGAGACTGGCCCACATTCATGTTTATGTTTGGTTTCAAGAATGAGACTGGTCTCAGTCCTCAAGCTGCAAAAGAGTCTCCAACAGCAACTGGCCATCATGCGGAAACAAGATCCAGGAGATTTGTAAAATTGAAGGTTAGGAAGCAGGTAAAATAACCTACCAAACCACTGATAATCCAAGACACACCCCAACAATCCCAGAAAGGGAAAACTCAGATTAGAGAGGGTGTACATGAATCATCTACAGGTGAAGTGGTTTAGAGAAGAATGACAAGGGGCCATTTAGCTAAAGAAAAAGGCAAGACAGTGGTTACTGAGGAAAGCCTAGTTTCAAAGGGAAGCCTTAATGACTTACTGCAAGCTATTGATATTGAAGAATCTCCCTTGATTCAAGCAGATTTGTTAAAGTCAGGAAAGGACAAGACCAAAAAGATTAAAGCCTCGAAAAAGCTCAATTTCGATGATCCGGTTGTTAAATTTGTCTTTAAGCCAAGAAGACCAGTGACGAGGCATTCAAGACAAGTACAAGAGACACTACTCGAAACAAGTGAAACAAAGGAGATAACACAGTCTCAAGAAGGAAAAGATAAAGGTAAGGCAGTTGTCCCTCAAGAAGAATATAGTGTTGAAGAGTTAAAAAAGAAGTTGAAGTTAGCAAACCTGGAAATTGCTAAACTAAAGAAAGCCTCAAGAAAACATGCAATCAAGGAAGCTCATTTCAACAAAATGGAGGCTCTATGGGAAGAAAAAACAATTCAAATACCTGAGGTGGTCGACTGTCATGCTCAATACTACACATGGTCATTTCCTGCAATAAAAGAAGCAAAATTCATCAGAAGAGTTAATATGAAACTGAGAGCTGGGATCAGGGTTATGAAGAAACAAATTGAGGATTTGAAGATGCAGCTAAGCCAGCGGGAAAGATCTCCTTAAGGAAATCACACAACAAGTAAGGTTATACCCCAAATTTTTGATGATTTACCTTGTTACAGTTTTTCTTGAAGAATGATGCATCCCCATTCAGTTTTAAATAGCTTCAGGGCAGTTGAAAGGGACATTTCAAATTAAAAGAGGCTCAAGACAGTCAGATTTTGGTATTAAAGCTGTGTTTTGTGATTACACAGCAGTTTCGTAGTGCGCTACGAAACTGCTGAAAATGACGCATAATGCACAGCAGTTTCGTAGCGCGCTACGAAACTGCTGTAGCTGCATAATTAAACTCAGTCGACCAATTTTGAGTAATCAAGGAGAAATTTTTTGAAAGGGGAGTTCAAAAAGGGATCATTTACAATGTGCAAGCAACCAACAAGGGTAAAACAAGCGGAGAAAAAGATATATGAACTATAAGTTTTTGTCATACAAATGGTCACCGCTAGTATTGTCCACGACATTTCAAACAACTTTGAAGAAGTTTTGTCTCCATACGAGTATATGGGAAGGGTCTACAGCACATCAAGAACGTGGCACTCCAATACACTTTTGTGTAATCAAAGAAGAACATCATGGTTAATTGGTCTCAAATATCCTTGAGGAAACCAAAAGCAGGAAAACAGGGGCAGTTTCCTACTTTGCAGGAGCAGTAAAGAAGATAAGACATTAAGGGCCAGCAAGGAGTTTTTAAACATCCATCAAAGTTAAACTGAAGGGAACCACTTGTCAGAGAACGAGTTTTTATTGTAATAAATGCTATTATCAGCATGATGTGGAGTTAGACTCCTAATTGTCTTAGGTTTCTAAAACTTCCAGTTAGCAGTTGTTGTATTTAATAGTTAGTTAAAGTTTGAATAGGTGTCATAGCAAGCAGAATTCGAGTTCCCCTCATGCTGGAGGAGGAATCTCAGCTTTGTAAAGAATTCTATATATAGCAGAAATAGCAATGTACTTAGTGTTGGAAATTTATTGAGAAAAGCTCTGATATTTGGCTTTATGAAAAAGACTTTGTTTCTTAGTAATACAATATTGGCTTTGCTTCTTAGGAATCAAAAGGAACTTGATGTGATGAACGTCTTGTGTTGTCTTTTCCTACTATCTATAGTGTTATGAATATGTGATTACTTAGAAATCACTAACAATGCTCTAATTTACTTCATATCTTTATAAACTGTGTTGGCCTTCTATGTGTTTGGTGTGTTCTACATATGTTAGATTCTGAATGCCCTGAATTCTATGCAAAGCTAACCTTATTGTCACTACTGAAGAATATATGACTCCATAAGCCCAATGGATAATTTCTAATTGTGTTTCAACCTCTTATACTTGTTCATTTTGCTTCATAGAGTTAGCCATCTATTCATTATCCAAATCTTTAATCTTGTGAGAGGGCCCTCTCAGGTTGAGGAGGCTAAGCCTCAGCCTAAAGTAGGTTTGAAACAGTTAATTAAAGTCTACCTGATCAGCAACCTATCAGGGTCTGGTTTTGAGATAACAGCTGGCAACAATGATCTAACCACTATCAGTGATAAACCTCTTGCCAACTTCAAGGTCTGCGAATTCAATTTATTTATGCTATCTATGCAAGTTCCATATGGTATTAATAATATTTTAGGAAAATAATTGACCGTCAAAAATAAGTTTTGCACAATTCAAGGCACGTCAAAAGATACGTTCATGCAAAATATTTCAACGTATTTAACGACCAAAAGACCCCTATGATGACCATTTTTCCCATCAAATTCCAACCCTGAGTGCCTCTTCTCTCTAGTTCAATGGTTCTCTCAATTGTGGTGCCCTCTAATTGTTCAACCTTTTCTCTAAAAAGCAGAGTGCCTTTGGGGTTAAAATTTCTATTGAATGTGAAGAAGTAGGTTCTTCTCAATCTCCCACGTACCAAGATGATTACTCTCTCAGGATTAATCTGTTATTCTCATTTGGTTCATTGCACGACTTTCTGCCCTAGTCCCATTGCTGGTTTGTTGATTGTTCCATGCCTTCTCTAGAGCGCTTTCCAATTCCCAAGCAATTTGTTTCCTCCTCTGGATAGCCTCAACCAACCCTCCCTTCCAAGTTCTCTCAAATTTCCAAGGTTCCCCTTCTCCTCATTGGTATTTTTAGTCCACCTCCCCCTTCCTCCTTCAAACAGGGCTCTTTGAACTCGTGTCCCTCTCTTTTCTACCTGCATAAATGGATTATTTTGGTTCCACCCCTGTAGCCTCAAGAGGAACTAATTCCTATAGCTCTTGTCCCCACCCTCTGACTGAACAACATGTAGAAGAAAATGATCTCCAAAGGCAGCTTCAACAACATTCAAATTCAATCCTCCTCCTCTCGGAAGAAGTGCAACTTCTTAAAGCCTAGGTAACTCAACTTGAATATGAGAATGAAACAATGCACCAACATATTGTTGACCTTCAACTTGGATACAACATAGTGAAGCATTTCCTTTATGAAGGTATATTTGTGTGTGATGTCTTTATGGAGATATATTTGTGTGTAGATTCATTAGATTCCTTCTATGTATGCTTACTTTTAATAATTTAAAAGTTTTTGTTTGTTTGTTTTTTGCCTATCTCATCCATGATCTAACAATCTGAATTAGATGTAAATTTTCCACATTTACCAAATTATTGTCTCCAAAAGTTGTACACTTGTAACTTAGTATCATCTTTCAACTTTAGTAAGATCCACAAACCATACCTTGTTAATTAATTGTTAGTTCCTTGGTTAAATGTTGTATAAAAGGAAATTATTTGGACAAAATTAAAATGTCATTGTAGAATTTTTACTTCATCAAGAGGATTTCATGTTATTTGAGCATATATTTTTCACCTTCCCTAAAATCCATGTACCTACATACCGTAGCTGTCCTCAAGGCCGACAAAGAAGGGTTAATTGCCAAGAATCACCAATCTTGTAAAATTCTAAAACTACAATCAACTGAGAATTATCACATTAGAAAAAACGCTAACTCTATCAATGAAATGGTTAATTCTGTGACAGAAGCCTTCAATTATTAAAATTTTAACACTGGCGAAAGGATAATAATGATACAACTAATAGTGAAGGAAGCCTGATGAATAATGATAATGTTAATAGTAATTGCATATCCTGGACATGGTTGCCCAAAAAAAGAATTTTGTGACAGAAACGAACCAGAAGGGTGATTATAGCACAATGAATAATGTCGACAACGATAATGTTAATAGCAACAATTGCGTATCCCTAAACTTGGATGCCCAAAACAGGAATCCCGCGACAAAAACAAACGATAATGGTGATTATAACATACACTTAAGAAGAAATTAATAACGATAATATTAACCGTTATGTATCCCTGGTGACAAAAAATGAGAACTATGGAGCAGAGGATCGCTCTTCTTAGTATTATGAATCAATTAAATAAGATTACATTGGAAATATCAATAATAAAATACTGGAGTGAAACTCAACTAAAATGGACTAACTAAAACTGAACTAGGACATTTGGAGGGACGATTTTGACACCTAGCAAGTGGTTGGAGTTAGATTATCCAACACTCCCCCTTAATTACAACCACATAAAAATTCAATTAAAATGTCTGCTTGTCTATGTCTCAACTAGGCTTACAATTTAAAAAATTGACTTCAACTAGATTTACTTTTCTTTTTCTCTTCTTTCAGATCCTATAACATCTAAATTGTTTCATCCCTTTATTTTTGTTGTAGACTTCAAATTTTAGTTTCTTCACTTGTCAATGCAGGTCTTCCATTGCTCCAGGTTGTATAAGCATGTCCTAGAATTCTTCAAAAATCGACTTGTATGTGGGCTGCTGCTACGTAGTATCTTTTGTAGTGTTCTTTTCATCATCAATCTGTTGCAACATAAGATTATAGTAAAATAATATTTCTTCAAGACTTTAATACCTGAAAATTTCATTGATTTGTTCATCATTGATGTTGTCTTCAACATTCATTTCTTCAACTTCTATACAAACTTCATCAAGGCATGGTGTTGCAAGCCATGTTTCAAGTAAATTTAACTCTTCTTCATAATCATTTTGTGTACCTGCACACTAGAAATCAATGTTAGAATTAAAAATATTTGCAGAACCACATTGGTTTTGTTCCTTCTGCTCTGCAATGAGAGCTTTCTCTTATTGCTCTTCAAGCTCTGCTTCTGCTTCTATCTTTGTTTTCTCTTTGTGGGTTTCCTTCTTTGCCTTTGCATCTATCTTTGTCTCTTCCACTTTTGTACTAACCTGTGTTGCTACAAACAGGTTGTTTTCCACTTGGTTTTCAGATTCAAGTGGGATTATCTCTCCAAACAACATCGTGTCAATATGATGTTTTTGTTGCATCATATGCAACGACTCATCTTTAGTAAAAAAATATGCAACAACATCTTCATCGACAATATTAATTGTTAGATTTACCATAGCATTGACTGCTCCAATGGCACCTTCATTGTCATCAACAAGATTTGTTGTTGGATTCAACAAATTTTCATCAGCAAGCTTTGTCGCTAGATTCATCAAATTATCATCAGCAAGCTTTGTTGCTAGAATCACCAAGTTTTCATCAACTTGTGGCTGCGCACAGTGGGAATCACGAGAATCTATGTGCTCCTTCTAGAAATTATTCACTCCTCATCCACTTGTGGCTAAGCACAGTGGGATTCACCAAATTTTCATCTCGTTGTAGATCTGCTACTGTAGATCCACCTTCTTCTTCAACTTCAATACTCCCCCTTACACTAAAACTCATCTCAAGGGTATCCCAAGCTTGCTTGGCTGTCTTGGAATTTGAAATCAGGAAATAATGTTGTTATCCACATATTCTTTTATTTGTGTCAATTCGAAGTCATCCTTTTGGTTCTTCACTTCCAAATCTAAAAAGATCTCAAACATCTCTTTTATTTGTGTCAATGCGAAGGCATCCTTTTGGTTTTTCACTTCCAAATCTAAAAAGATCTCAAGCATCTCATGTTGTCACTTTGACCTTCTTAGCCTCTTGATTTTTCCCATTTCTTGAGTGTGAGATCAATACGACTCAACAAGCAAAACAAATTGTAGACATTGCAACTAAATACAATTAAAAAAATTGTTGTTACTTAGATTCCATAAACAAACGAGTCTACAAATTCTCTAAAAAAATATTATTTCCAACCATTCTTTACTAAAATGACTCTTTCACAAATATCACAATGCCTACCCCTCCCTCGTGAAACAATTCCATTGTTTTTAAATCTCATTTTAAAAGAAATCCACTCTTTAAGAAAAAATGCAGCGCTCCCTTCCTTTTTATAATTCACATTCTTGTTAAAAAAAAAAAAAGTCTCTTATATAACCTTTATGACATAAGGCCTCTTATATAACATTTGAAACGAATTTAATAAGCCATTTTTAAAATTACTTGAGCCTTTTTAAAAGCAATACCAACGCACACAAAAAATTACATTAGGTCTTTGCACGTTTGTTTATCATATACCATGATACCTCTTAGAATTGATTTTCACATGAATTTGTGGTTACGGATTTCTGTAAATACCATTTTCGTTTCTTAGAAAAATTTTCAAGACTTTCAATGTGTTGACTGGGCATCACACTTGCCCTTGAGCTTTTGAATTTTGATCCCGTCGGACCTCCTTTTAAAAGCACCACGTCAAAAATTTTGCTCCCTTTAAGAATTCGTGATGTGCACAGCGCCGATGGGATTTTTCTGCGCATATGATTGCAGCCCTTCAACGCACGGGTTGCGGAAATTTTAAGAATTCACCAAATTCATAAGTTCGCAACTTTGTGTGCAATTTCTTCTGGAATAAACTACAGATACGATGCATTGTGTTTTTTTTTACAGGTGCATAAGTGCATTTTCCTCCTTGGCCTTTCATGACCTTTGTTTCAAAAAAATTCAAGCGTTGTTCTCTTTGGAGTCTAATGTTTTGGAATTTAATGTTCTCTCTGACGCTCTAATACTATGATAAAAAATGAAAATTGTGGAGTAGAAGATTTCTCTTCTCAATATTACGAATCAATTAAATAAGATTACATTGGAAACATTAGTAATAAATGACTTGAGTGAAACTTGACTAAACTAGACTCATTGACACTGAACTAGGGTGCTTGGAGGGACATTTTTGACACCTAGCAGGGGGTTGGAATTAGATTCTCCAACACCTAGATGTGGCTACCCAAAGCAGGAATTCCATGATAGAAACAAGGGAGAATGTTAATTATAACATTAACTCAAATGATAAAATATGCACGATGATGAAAACAGTCAATGGTGGCAATATCACTACTTTTTCCAACGTTCCTCTTGTTCTTGCTTGTGGCAGTTTGTTGACTTTTGGAAATGTAACACTAGAAAATCCATACAAATCATATATTTACAATTAGTACCAAGATTATATCCACCGGAAAGGTTTAACTACCATTAATCAAGTATAAGTGGAGACCTTGCAAGATACATAGTACTGATAGCACAAATACACATGGAATGAAATAGAGACTTTGGCTTTGTGGTTCCCATGAGCCTCACCCAAAGTGAAGACCTCTACATAAGTTAACAAATTTATTTCAACACCTCCACCGAATCTGACGATGATATTCCACAAAGAAAATTGTGGGACCCATAATAGACATTGTTTATTCAACAATTAAAGTACATTCCCACCATCATATCTAGACCAGTGACACAACAATCACATAGAAATGAACACCTAACTCAAACTCACGCTCCCACTCAAAAATATTTTATAGATTGGTTGAAGATAACATATCAAAAAATGGGAATGGGGTGAGTTGACTTACTTGTCTAGTGTACTTCTGGTTACTTTAACCTCACTTGTCGTTAGTGTGGACGTGAATACAAGGAAACTTTCTGCCAATTGATAGAAATGTCACTTATTGGATCCCCTATCTCTTATGTCAACCGCTTTAAATTTCTCAAAAACACTGCTCCATGTGTGGGAACTCCTTTGGAATTGGCAGTTTGTGAGATAAAAGTCTAGTAGGTGTAATTGACAGCAACACTTAGTTTCGTCGAAAATTTTGCTAATGTTGGATTACAAAGATTTAGACTACAATGCTCCTCAAACGAGCTTTTGTCTGTATTTTTGAAATATTTTCATATTTGGTTCTTTATTTTGACCACCCATCAAAACTTTACTCAAGTGTCTCCAAATTTGGTCCAATTCTTATCTGCTACATTTGACACCAGATTGGCCACACATATCTCTAAATTTTTTGATTGGTTGGGATAATTTTTGGTGGTTTGTTGTTTTTCTTATAATCCAACTCCATAAAGAAGCATTTTTTTTATTATGACTTGAACAATGTTCGGGGAATTCCTTGTAAGATGAACTTAATTACTACATCTTACCAACGCATATTCTACAATAGAAACACTGAACTTGCTTGTTACAACCTTACCAATACATAATCTGCAACTGGGACACCAAGATTTTGAAGAATTCCCTTAGAGCCAATGAAGTGCTTAAACATTAGCCACCATATCATGTGATTCATGATTATTATTTTCATGGTTAGAACTGTCAAATAATATTCCTTTGAGGTCCTAATTACATTAGAAGGAGGTCCAACTAAAGCATGGCACTAAATATCTAAATTCATACAGGAGGATATAATGTACAAGGATCATTGAACAAATCAATATAAATACAATGAGCAAAGGAACCCCCTCTTTTGAAGAACCTCAACATATCTTCCATGACAGAGAAACCATGAAATATGTAAAAATAAAAACCATAACCATCCCTACTAAACTAATTCTGAAAATAGTTTAGAGGTGGCTACAATTTTCTCATGATAATCAGAATGATATCTAAAGCTACCCTATTCACATTTCCTCAAAACCTACACAGTTAACGTGTAATGCTTCATAACCCATGGATGTCTTGCAACAACCTCTAAGCTCACCCTTTTCTTTGGATCCTTGCAAAGAAGGTCTTCGAGTAATTTTTCAAGTGTTCGACTCAAATCCTATGGAAGGACAAGTAGATCATGAACAATCTTGTCATATGTGCCTTGCAAGGAGTCACCAATGAAGGGATAAAATCCCAACACCATGCAGTATAGTGTCACACCCAATGCCGAAACATGAACAATTTTAGCATGATATGTGAAGCCTAAGAAACATTCTGGTGCAGTAAAAACAGGAGTACTAGGAGACCTTCAAAGCTCATCATTATTGCCCTCAAAAATCCCGTCGACACTGAAGTCAGAAATCTGAACCGTTCCATTGCTCCCAACCAAAAGGTTTTCTAGTTTGATATATCCATGAAAAATATTATGAGCATGTAGAAACATGAGACCTGCAAGAACATCTCAAAAGTATTTTCTAGCGATATCTTCCCTAATTCCTCTAGCTAGTCCAAAACCTTGAAAAATCCCCCTTCCTTTAACATATTTTAAGACCATGTAAAATTGACTAGTATCCAGATCATCAATCACCTCAATTAAATTGACAATATTGGGGTGGTCCAACTTTTTCATGATTGAAACCTCTCTTAATAAATCTGTGAGAGCACTTTCTGATGATGCCACAAGCACTTTGGAAAGACGTTACTTGTGAAAAATCTTGAGGGCATAAAACATCCCATATTTTATATTTCAGTGAAGTAGAACTTTGTCAT
Source organism: Pinus tabuliformis (assembly GCA_031772625.1). Lineage (NCBI taxonomy): Eukaryota > Viridiplantae > Streptophyta > Pinopsida > Pinales > Pinaceae > Pinus > Pinus tabuliformis. The sequence goes on from CM062812.1 coordinate 554,334,896, forward strand.
AGCTACTAGTTCCTAACTTATGCTCTCGAATGTATTGATTGATAATTGTGTTTCCATTCATGTCCTCTAATCTAAGAGTATGGTGGGTCTCGTTGACGGGATTATTTTTGGAATAAGATCCATAGAAATCCACACTAGATGGTTTAGAAGTCTCCCTACTTTTGTCAAAAATGACAGGGAATTTGTGGCCATATTCATATTAGGCTTTCTTCGTAGTCTTAGCTTCTTCCTATGTGCACCTAAGTAAATGTTTCTCAAATCGATTATTGCCATAAAATGCAAGGGGGTCAGGTTATGGGTCCTCTTGCTTCTTCTTTCTCATGAATCCAAAATAGTTGCAACACCAAGCCATTGCTTCTTACAACTAGAGAAGCACTCATAGATTGTGATAATCATCTAAGCATGTTCGGCAGAAAATAAAGTGTAACACCAAAAGATTGTGCACCTGAAATATAGCATGAACATGGGTATCTCCTCACATTTCAAGTTCAACTCCATAACAAAGTTGTGGATAAAGAATATAGATGATACAATGATACCAGGGAAAATGGAGGGTTTGGCAAGCATTACGACAACACAAAAATTGAAACTGGTTTAGCATTAATTTCAAAGATAGTGTTGATGCCATACATTGGACTTTAGGGCCCAGGTGGTTGCGGTAGGCTGATGTCACCGCCCAAAAAATCCAAAACCTAAAGTTAAACTGTGTAAAAAATGATTTTTTTAATTTGTTTTGGTATGGATCAAATTAACAGTAAAATATGGTCACTATATATAACTACTAACACAGTGATATAATAATAATAATTACTATGTTAACAATTCATCCCTGGACATGGTTGCCGAAAACAAGAAATGGTACTTACCAACCATTGATTGTATTGTTTCCTCTAATAAAATGATTGAACAAGTTAATGATATCAATGATCCTTCATGTGGCATCAATTCCATTTTCATCCTTACTCCTCGAACCTCTCGTGCCACCATGAATATTAACAATACCACCCATTCTTCAAACAGAAAGGTTATTAACTCACAATATATGGAAATGTTTGAAAAGAAAGCCATCCATACTTACCCCTTGAAACCAAAAATACGGAAGAGGTATGTTGATGACACCAATGTGAAATGGCCCCATGGTAGATTAGAATTTGATAAGTTTCTGAGACATCTTAATGGAATTTCTAATGACATCAAATTTACCATGGAAGTTGAGAGTAATAATACCATTCCTTTTTTGGATGTTTTACTCACCAAGAAAGAAGATGGAAGCATCGGGCATCAAGTATACAACAATAGATACATATTGACAACTCCCATACATTTTTGGCACCACTGGATAAATTGCTAAGGTCCTTAAAAGAAATGGTATTATTACGACATTCATATCTCTTGAGACCATCCGAAACAAAATGAGATTTTTTAAAGACAAGGTTCACTAATTCCAATTCAAGGAGGTTTATAGGATTAATTTCTCCCGTGGAATATGCTACATTAGAGAGTTGGTCATTCAGTTAAAATTAGACTCAAAGAACATGGGGAAGACATAAATAAAGAAATAATCCACTCATCTTCCCTTGCGGAACATTCATCTAACACTGAGCACCACTTGTGCCTTGAAGACAATGAAATCATCACTAAAGAGGATCATTATTTCAAACACAAGTTTAGAGAAGCATAGGATATCATCAAACATCCAACAATATTAGCATGGATGGAGGTGCTAAGGTCAGTATTTGTTGGATTCCTTTAATCTCTTATTTTCTTGCCTTATTATTTTTCTTTCATTTATTTTCTTTGGCTTGTCTCTTTAGTTTTCCCTTGTATAAATATTTTTGTTTTTCTAGGGTTCTTTACATTTCCTTTATTGTTATTATATCCTTTATTTTTATTATTTTTTTATATTATTTTATTTTAACTTATCTTATTATGTATTATTTTATCTTATTATTATTTATTTATTACATTTATGTTATGTCGACCTACTTTCTCTTCGCTCCCTTCTTTTGTCTTTTGTATTTATTTACTAGTCTTCCTTTTTTTTCTCTCGACAACTTGTCCTGATGAGGAGTCTTTTGTGATTCGAAACATCAATCTAAAATGACAATTGTGGATTTATCTATGAAATACCATTCTTAAAACTTGAATAAGTATCAAAGTTTTACCTTGTAAAGTTCTTGAAGCATTCTAGTGAAGTCTCTCCCTCCCATTTGCCTTCTTTAATTTCTAACTTTAAAGCTTCTATCCACACATTGCTTGAAAAGGGTGAACTAATAAATGACCAACAATTCATCATTTGTTATTATTTTTAAGCAATGAACTAATAAATGGTTAGTAACATGTTCATTATTTTCCAAAAATGCACCTAATTGGGCCCTAGAGATCTTTTTTCTATCATTTATTCCATGTACATATTATAATAAAGATAACTAGTTAGAAGAAAATTCTAATTTATAGGGAATGTTTCGTTGTTAAAATGATCTTAGATCGCCATGCTCTATCTCCCACAAATTCCTCTTTTATGCTTATGTTGTAGCGACTGCAACCACCCTCAAAAATTTTGGCTCGCATGCAAATTTCAAAGCATACCTTGGATCCCGCGATCGATCGTTCCTTGGTCACTTGCTGGTAAGATAATGATCTCAAGCTCCCTTCCTTGATCTTAAGAGTTTTCCATGTTCTCATCTTTATGTAGCATGTGTCATCTTTGGGCATAGGGATTGTTGTTTTTCATGCAAAGGGGATGTTGTTTTGCTTCAAGGGAAAGCATGCACACATGAGTTGTTATCATCACATAGACATGTTTCACACTCACTTCATGCACTCTTGTCACGAAGGTTGTTGCATCAAGCAGAGTATGTTTTATACATTATGGATGGTCTACGTTGTATCACTAAGTGTTCGTGTGTGATCATAGTCGAGTCCTATCATTGTTTACATTTGTGTCACTGATCTCACACTTAGCCATTTCTCGAGAAACCTAGCCTCATCCAGCTTCCCAGAACTATGCACTTTGCTTCTGCAACCCTCAAGCTTTCTCCCTTGCCTACTAGAAATGTGTAGTGCGTAGAGACCCCAGCCTCCCTTGGCATCCAAAACTGCGCAGTGGTTTCCTCCAGGGTGCTTCCCCCAAACAAAAACCATCTTCTCTAGAAACTGCAGAGTATTGTACCTTAGCTGCTCAGTTTGCCTTGCAACATGAAACTATGCAGATGTGTCCTCTCGGAATCCATCCCGCAGCAGTACCTTGCATCAAGAAACTACAAAGTATTGCCCCTCAGCCTACACTACACTCATAAACTGCGTAGAGGTGTCCTCCCAGGACCCCATCCGACAACAGTGTCCCGTGCCTTAAAACTACGCAGTGTTGTCCAAGCTTCCTTATTTGTCTTGTGTTCAGAAACTATGTAGATGGGCCTCCTAAGGCCTCATCCTTGCAGCAGTCACTGCCCATTGAAAATGTGTGATCTACTCTCAATGACTACAACAAAAAGTGACATGCTAAGATCAGCCCCAAGGAGTTGAGGAGAAGGACCCAGAGACTAAGTGATGGCAAAAGATCAGGACCGCATGCAAACTCTATCAGATGCATGATCATCCCGAGGGTAAGTATGGTAAGTAAAGAAAACCTTTCGAAGTACATCTCGAAGTTGAGTTTGCACTATTTCTTGTCATTGTCATATCATCATGTCTTCAGTAACATGCATGTGTGGAAACACAAAAGTCTTTTCATGTGTTTCCTCTACATGTCTTGCTTCCTTTTCGCTTGTTTGACCAACTGTCATCTTCAGCGTGTTGATTTCTATGTCATGCTTACGACCTTGTTCTAGTGATATCAAAGGTTTGTCTTTGCGTGCATGAGTTTTTTTGACTACGTAAACATTTGTCGCACTCACACACAATATTGGAAGCATTGTCGCGCAAGTGTCGTCATGGTCATCCGAAGGTCTATCCCAAGTGTCGCACTTGTCTCTTTCATCATTCGACAATACTGCAGAGGGTCATGATGAGCATATGTTGTCTTCTCGGTTTGAGGTGTCTTGTCATCAAGTCATGTTGAGTGTGTGTTTGCAAGGTCATGTATATACAAGTTCACTCGCTCACACACTTAGTCGTTTTTTTGAAGATTTGTCAATCGGACCACCCTCCATCAACGGAACCTACATCGTGCTGCACTGTGCAGTATCAGTCCTTAGTGGCCTTTCATTGTTGCCCAGAAATGCGCAGAGCTTGAGGATCTCCTCCAGGTAGTTTGCACTATGCAATTATGGATTAATTAGTGGAATTTTGAGATCTAAAATGGGCCTCATAAGAAAAAGTGTACAACCAAAATAAATTTTATAAGAACCAATAAGATTCAAGATGATGATGTAAACCATGGGAAATGATTCACCATTTTTGGAGTAAAAAAGTAAAAAGATTAAAAAATAATAAAATAATAAAACTATTTTTTCAACTTATCTCCCTAAGGTTTTACTCAAATTTCGAGCGGGAGTACTCATTGGATGCAAAATTTAATTCCTCATCCAAAGAGTACCCATGTTGCATACTTTCAATGGACCCTGCTATATGAAAAATGAGAAATACATGAAAAATCTTGATGGCAATCACATTTTTCATGTATTTCTCATTTTTCGTGTAGCAGGGTCCATCGAAAGTATGAAACATGGGTACTCCTTCGATGAGAAATCAATTTTTGCATCCAATGAGTGTTTTTGCTTGAAATTTGAGTAAACCCATAGGGAGATAAGTTGAAAATACGAGTTGAAAAAATAGTTTTTTTCTTTTTTCCCTCTAAAATTTGATGATGTAATCTAATCTTATTTTATTATTTCCACTATTGTTTTATAATTTCCTTAGGAGACCCATTTTAAACCTCAAAATTCCCTTAATGCAAGCTAGTTGACTATCACGCAAAACAACGCAGAAGTTTCCCAAGAATCCATTTCAATCTGCGCTTCTCGCAAGCCAATCCATTAAGCCTCCCACTGGTCAGCCAGAAAATTTGACTTGAGTTGTGACCCAGGGCTGTACTCATCTCCAAAACTACGCAGTAGCTGTCCAACCCACTTATCTAGGCTGCTTGCAGAAATTGTGCAGACACGAGGGGCATTCCCCTGCTGCTTGTCAATGCATTTTCCCAGGAAATTGCATAGTTCTGCCAGGTAGTCCGCCTGCTGGCTTGCTCTCCACTCCTCATGAAAAAATACGCAGTTTTCATTGACAGTCCACCTATTTTCCGACACTTCGCTCAACACAGAAACTGTGCAGTCATGTCTTACTTGACTGCCTCCCAGAACTGCACAATTTTCACCAACAAGCTCATGCAACCCGACCTTGGCCTCCTCCGAGAAACTGCATAGTTTTCACTGTGAGTGCTCCCACAACCCAATCCCAACCTCTGGAAAATTGCGCAATTTTCATTGCCAGTGATCCCTGTTGTCCGCACTACATTCTCGGAAAATTTGCGCAATTCTTCCTCCCAGCTGAGCCATCTCCCGCAAATGTCACTATTGTCCCAGACCGCTCAACCCAGCCTCCCAGTGACCTCTACGCAGTTTTTCCCAGTGATGTCTTGGAGCCTCGCATCCCGGCCTGACATGTGCTCTGCGTTGTTTCAGAGCATTGTCCTCTCTCCCGGTCACCTGCACCCAGAAACAAAAGACAATGCATCATGGTAGACTAGGGGATTTATGGATTTGATGTTGTCTCATCATGAATGATTGAAAAAATAGGTACATGGATGAGACATGGAGCGACGACAAATGGGATGAAAAAGGAGCGCATGCTAGAAGACTTTCTCATTGTTGGACGAACACTTGAAACATATCAAGTAGCAAGTGAAGGAAACACATGCACATGCATGAACCATCAAGCAAATACCAAGATCATCAAAGACCCTACACGCTTCATCATGTGGAGGTGAAGATATGATACATCGAGAGCACACTCATCACACAACAGCACAATAGCTCGACACGAACAACATAGCGAGCATGTGCATACCAACATTGTCATGTCGAGTTGTGTCATGAGTCGTCTTGGCCATATAACTACTATGGGCCATACTTGTTGTAATCAATGTAATGTAACGTGGAAATCCAAGAGACCCACAGATGAAGTCAAAGAGCCATGTAAGTAGAACAGTCATGTAAGTCGAACAGTCATGAGGCAAGTCGAACAGTGACAAGGGTCAGTTTCACCCTTTGTTGTATATACCCCCTCATTTGTACAGCAAGGGAATTTTCACCTTGGCTCCTCCCACAGAGGCTTCAGAGTCTGTAATATTTTATTTGAGGAGCAAGTAGTGGCGCCAATGCTCCACTACTCAGGTTAGTGATGTATGGTGTACGAATGTTTCTTGGAACTTTCTCTTAATTTAGAAGCCTGTTAACAGGCCAACATGTTTTCACACATGTATTGTATTCGTTTGTAAGGCTATTCTTTGGACGCTTGTAATACATGTTGCTTTAACTTGTACTAAGATAGTTGAACTATTTCAGTTGTTTTAGTGCATAGACTGTTGGAAATGTGTTGCATCAATTGTTGTCATTATCTCGCCCCTGTGGCCTATTCCGTTGGACACTAGACAGACTCATTCTTGTAAACTTGTTATAATGACCGCCACACTCGTGGGGACTATCTGTTGGGTGTTGTATGTGCTATACTTTCACTTTGTGTTTGTGATTGCCACATCCATGTGGACTAATCCACTAGAAGCTGCATAGATTCTGCTGTGTTGTGTGTCTCTACCCGAGTTGTTACTATTCCCTCTCGACTTGAGTCTCACTCTCACCCTCTCCCTCTGTAGTGAAAGAACTTAGACACAAGTTACACTAAGCACTTACTACGCACACGAACCTCACTTTTTGAAGAATAAGCGAACCACTGTCATGTGCTGACAAGCAATATCCAAGGAATATCTTTAAGATAATGGAAACTGAGCCATCATATTGGATGGGACTCCTACATCAAACGGTGTGTCAAGGTATAGTTGGGACTTCATACTGGGGAGATCCCCCTAATGTTGGTGGGTCCAAAACCATCAACATTTTTGGCACTAGAAGGAGGGCTAGATGACAAGCTAAGCCCTCGCAATCTGTTTTGAATCTCCGCTCATTTATCATGACTAACTATATAATTAGTATTCCGAAATGCATGTCTTATGGAAAGGACTTTAAAATCTTGGAGAAGCTCTAGAATGACTTGTCACGTAACACATACGATGGTGAAGGCAGAGCAGCCTTGCTTAGACACATAGTTGCCTTCATAGGCTCCTGTGAAAGGCATGAAATCCAAGAAGATTACATGACCTGCGCGTGGTTCACATTTACGCTTCAAAGGCACCCTCTGCTATGGTGTGCCACGCTGCCCAAGAAATCTATTCACTCTTTCTCTCAGTTGATCGCAGAGATAGCTAGTGCTTTCAATCATTTTGACTGTAAAGCACTCAATAAAGAAATTATGAAATTATAGAAAGAACCCAATGAATCCGTTGAGCAATTTTGCACATGATTTTGTAATCTTACATACTGATTTCCTGAAAATGAAATTGATTGGCAATTTCTCGATGGAAGATTTAAGTATCTTCTTCACATATCCGAAAATCCAGAATTCTTGGAATCATTCAAACCCCTCCCAGCACACCTTGGTGTTAGAGATTCCAAATCTAAGACGGACAAGGTCATTATCACAAGTGACTATCCGTCCCATTATCATCAAATAGCTCTAGCTCCGCAGTGCAAGGTGGGGGAAGGCGGGCGCTCATCTGTTGAACTGTCACATCCTTCCACCCCACCTGCTCTCAATGTCTGCGTAGATTTGGCTTGCAACCCTGTTGGTTGTTACGTGGACTCATTCCCTCAACCTCCATCCCCACATTCCATTGATCCTTCAGATTTTACTGTGTTGTGCTCTCCTGATCCGGACTCCACATCTTGTGTTCACGAGGATCAAGTTGTCGACGAAGTTGGTGTTGTGCAACCAACCTATGCTATCATTCATGATGAGTCTGTGGGGGAATTTGAAGAAGAACCCGCGGTGAAGGATGAATCCCTTCCATCCGCGCCTCATCCGCTCTATCGTGACATCTCTTGTGATTCTACCACTTTTGATTTTCCATTTGAAAAATCATCTCCGAATGTTTCTACTTCCGATCATTCATAGGATACACCAGATGTCAGCCTATCATTACATTGCAGAGAGGACACATCTTCCTCTAAAAATCTGTCTCGTCTTCCATATGCCATTTTTGAAAACACAGAGGGTCAACATCCTTGTTTCTCATCTACCCTTTACATGATTCATCAAATCACGAGGATGCCGACCAACATCCATAATTTTATGATCGTGGTTGTCGCGATATTTGTACTTCTTCATTTGATCATGATGTTGATTCACTGGTTGTTAATCTTTCTAAGCGACTACCCTCCAACGATCTATCTATTGATGAAGAGAAAACCCCGCAGGCTATCGAGGCACTTTAGCCTGAGTTGATGGTTATGTTAGGCCCTCACTTTCCTGAGGTTAGTTCCACTTCCGATAAGAAAATTTTTGAAACACCCAAGGCTCCTCGTCACTCTCTGCTTCAAATTGAAGATCAATCTAATACGCAGAGTTCACTTCTTCCACTCGAATCACATGATCCCATCGCTCATGCCTTGGAGGAATTTTACATAACGAGCACGCTTGCAAAGCATAATTTGTCTTTCTTTCTCAATTTTTATCATATGTCACAATCCAAAGAGTGTGTATGTTTACTGTATGCACGCAGTATGTCGCAACACCATGGTACGTCTGCAGAATGTTTGTCTTGTGCATTCGCTCTTTTCTTTTCTACGAACGCTTTAGAACTCAGAGCGTGTTGGTCTTCGTTGATCTATATTTCTTGTTCATTGGTTTACACTCATATCTTTCTCATTTACCATGCCTTCTCCAACATGATCTAGACAATGTGCCAGTGGTTGCATTAGAAATATCACTTTACATGAGTAGGCCCATGCACTGCTTAGCGTAGGAGTAGTAGTCTTTGCTTTCTTGCTTTTCTTTTATTACTTGTTTTTCTTTCACTTTACTTATGCCTTTTTATTTTTCTTTCTTTGCTTGCTTGTGCCTGTAGGTTAGCCTCTCATGAAACCGTATTTGGCTCTCGAGAAAAGTCGGGAAAATCTAAGAGGACTTGTACAACTATCAACATCTGGTTATCTGTTGTCCTCTCTCTTTATGAAGAGCTTGTTGTCTTCAGTCGATGATGCCTTGATGGAAAATACGTTATGTTCAGAGTGAGTCTTGGTGAAAACACAATTCTTGCATTGTTAACTAGTACCGCCTACTCTAATCGGTTCTTTTGGGTTAACCCTTATCAGCTCAATCAAGTAGAGTAAGGTGAGGGGGAAAACCTTAACAAGTATGTCAGAGGTATATATAACATACTTCTCTGAAGGAACAACCTCTTCTGCTCTCAATAAGTCAGGATCCCTCTTTTTCCTTTGTGTCTATGCACAGTTCTTTGAAAGAATGAAAAAAATGAATAAGGCGAAAGAAGAGAAAGGCTTCCTACATAGAGAGGTGATACAAGTAACTTCATCGGGGTATTGACCAGGCTCGTTGGCAGTGGAGAGATGCTTGTGTTCTTGCGTGACCCTGCCGGGATACTGTCTGAGCTTGTTGGTAGCGGAGCAACACCAGAGATGAAAATTAAACACTGACAATTATATTACTTGTGCATCAATATACCCCTCATCCCCAATCAAAACAACTAAGTTGACTTGGCTTGGAATGTGTGCTGACCGATGAAGAGAATGGTGGGGACTACATCTTTCACACAAGCTAGTGCAAAAGCCATCACGATCAAAGAATCGAACAATGCTTATGGAATAGTTAGACTCATGTTTCATGAAACAAGGTCCATATAGAGAGTTGGAGTTCTACCAATGTGTGTCCAGTGTTGTAGCGGCTACAACCACCCTCCAAATTTTTAGCTCCCATGAAAATTTCAAATCCTACCTTGGATCTCGTGATCGATCATTCCTTGGTCACTTGTTGGTAAGTTGATGATCTCAATCTCCCCTCCTTGATATTAAGATTTATCCATGTTCTCATATTTATGCAACATGTGTCATCTTTGGGCATAGGGATTGTTGTTTTTCATGCAAAGGGGATGTTTTTTTTGTTCAAGGGAAAGCATGCGCATGATTTGTTATCATCACATAGAAATGTTTCACACTCACTTCATGCACTCTTGTCACGAAGGTTGTTGCATCAAGAAGAGTTTGTTTTATACATTCTATATGGTCTACGTTGTATCACTAAGTGTCCATGTGTGATCATAGTCGAGTCCTATCACTGTTTACATCATCACATAGAAATGTTACACACTCACTTCACGGAGTCTTCTCACGAAGGTTGTTGCATTAAGAAGAGTATGTTTTATACATTCTAGATGGTCTACGTTGTATCGCTAAGGGTTCATGTGTGATCATAGTCGAGTCCTATCACTGTTTACATATGTGTCATTGATCTCACACTTAGACATTTCAGGAGCAACCTAGCCTCATCTAGCTTCCCGAAACTATGAACTTTGCTTTTGCAACCCTCAAGTTTTCTCCCTTGCCTGTTGGAAATGTGCAGTGGGCAGAGACCCCAGCCTCCCTTGGTATCCAAAACTGCGCAGTGGTTTTCTCCAGTGTCCTTCCCCCATCTGAAACCCACGATCTCCAGAAACTGTGCAGTATTGTCCCTCAGCTGCTTAGTTCGCCTTGCAACCTGAAACTGTACAAATGTGTCTTCTCGGAACCCATCCCACAGTAATTCCTTGCATCCAGAAACTATGAAGTATTGCCTCTCAGCCTGCACTGCACTCAAAAAATATGCAAAGGTGTCCTCCGAGGACCCCATCCCACAAAAGTGTCATGTGCCTTAAAACTGCACAGTGTTTTCCAAGCTACCCTATCGGTCTTGCATTCAGAAACTACGTAGATGGACCTCCCAGGACCTCATACCAGTAGTAGTCACTGCCCACTGAAACTGCGTGACTATCTCTTAGTGACTACAAAAAAATGTGACATGCTAAGATCACCCCAAGGAGTTGAGGAGAAGGACCAAGAGACTAAGTGATGGCAAATGATCGAGACCGCATGTAAAATCCATCGAATGCATGATCATCCTGAGGGTAAGTATGGTAAGTAAAGAACACCTTTCGAAGTACATATCTCAGTTAAGTTTGTAGGACTGCTTGTCATTGCCATATCATCATGCATTTAGTAACATGCATGTGTGAAAACACAAAATTCATTTCATGTGTTTCCTCTAAATGTCTTGCTTCCTTTTCACTTGTTTGACCAACGGTCGTCTTTAGCATGTTGATTGTTATGTCATGCTTGTGACCTTGTTCTGGTGATATCAAAGGTTTGTCTTTGTGTGCATGAGCTTTTTCGACTACGTAAACACCCGTCGCACTCACACACAATGTTGTAAGCATTGTTGTGCAAGTGTCTTCACAGTCGTCCAAAGGTCTATCCCAAGTGCCACACTTGTTGCTTTCACCATTAGACAATCTCGCTCAGGGTCATGCTGAACATATGTTGTCTTGTCGGTTTGAGGTGTCTTGTCATCAAGTCATGTTGAGTGTGTGTTCGTAAGGTCATGTATACACAAGTTCAATTGCTCACACACTTAACCTTTTTTCTAAAGATCTGTTGACCAGACCACCCTCCATCAACCAGACCTCCATTGAGATACACTGTGCAGTATCAGCCCTCAGTGGCCTTACACTGTTGCCCAAAAATGCACAGAGATGGAGGTCGTCATCCAGGCAATCTACACCGCACAGTTCCGGAATCAAGCCAGCTGACTGTCACTCAAAACAATGCACAAGTTGCCTATGAAGCCATTTCACTTTGCGCTTCCTACAAGCCTATCCATCAAGCCTCTTACTAGTCAACCAAAAAAGTTTACTTGAGTTGTGACCTAGGGCTGCACTCATCTCCAAAACTACGCAATAGTTGTCCAGCCTTCTTAACTGCACTACTTGAAAAAACTGCACAGACATGAGGGGCATGCACCTAATGTCTTTCACCGCATTGTCACGAGAAATTATGTATTTCTGCCAGGCAGTCCACCTTCTAGCCTGCTCTCCACTCTTTTTGAAAACTGTGCAATTTTCATTGACAGTCCACCTGCTGCCCAACACTTTGCTCGGCCTGAAAATTGTGCAGTCATGTCTTGCTTGACTTCCTCCCAGAACTGGGCATTTATGACCAACAAGCTCCCATAGCCCGATCCTGGCCTCCTCTAGGAAATGTCATGTGCAGTTTTCACTACCAGTGCTCCCTGCTGCTCGTATTGCCTTCCTAGAAAAACTTCGCAATTTTGCCTCCCAGCTAAGCCATCTCTTGTAGATGTCATTGTTGTCCTGGACTGCTCAATCCAACCTTATAGTGACCTTTGCACAAGTTTTCCCAACAATTTCTCGGAACCTCACATTTGATCTTGACATGTGTTCTGCACTGTTTCAGATCCTTGTCCTCTCTCCCAGTCACCTGCACCTAGAAACGAAATACAATGCATCATGGTAGACTAGGGTATTTTTGGATTTGATGTTTGTCTCATCATGAGTGATTGCAGAAACAGGTACATGGATGAGACATGGCACGATAACAAATGGGATGAACAAGGAGTGCATGCTAGAAGACTTACTCGTGGTTGGACGAACACACGAAGCATACCAAGTAGCAAGAAAAGGAGACACATGCACATGCATGAACCATTGAGCAAACACCAAGGCCATCAAAGACCCTACACGCTTCATCATGCGGAGGTGAAGATATGATACACTAAGAACACACTCATCACTTAGTAGCACAACAACTTGACATGAACAACACAACCTGCCTGTGCATACCACAAGTGTCATTTCAAGTTGTTTCATGAGTCGTCTCGACCACATCACTACTATGGGCCATACTTGTTGTAATCGATGTAATGTAACGTGGAAGTCCAAGAGAACCATAGATGAAGTCAAAGAGTCATGTAAGTCAAAGATTCATGTTTGTCGAACAATCATGAGGGAAGTCAAATAGTCACAAGGGTCAGTTTCACCCTTGGCTATATATACCCCCTCATTTGTACAACAAGGGACTTTTCACCTTGGCTCCTCCACATAGCCTTGAGAGTTTGTAATATTTTCTTTGAGGAGCGAGCAGTGGCTCCAATGCTCCACTACTGGGGTTAGTGATGTATGGTGTATGAATGTGTCTTGGAACTTTCACTTAATTCAAAATCCCGTTAACAGGACAACACGTTTTCAAACATGTATTGTATCTGTTTGTAAAACTATTCTTTGGACGCTTGCAATACATATTCTTTAACTTGTACTAAGACAACTAAATTATTTTGGTTGTTTTAGTGCATCCACTACTGGAAATGTGTTGTATCAATTGTTATCATTGTGTCACACGTGTGGACTACTCCATCGGACACCATACAAACTCATTCTTGTAAACTTGTTATAACAACCGTCGCACTCGTGGGGACTACTTCGCTCAGTGTTGTACGTGCTATCCGTTAATTTTGTGTTTGTGACTGCCACATCCGTGTGGACTACTCTGCTGGAAGCTGCGCAGATCCTGTTGTGTTGTGTGTCTCTATCTGAGTTGGGACTATTCTCTCTCGACTTGAGACTCACTCTAACCCTCTCCCTCTGCAGTGAAAGAAATTATAAACAAGTTACACTAAGCACTCACCAAGCACATGAACCTCGCTTTTTGAAGATTAAGTGAACCAATCTCGTGTGGTGACAAGCAAGAGCTAAGGCATATCTTTAAGACAATGGAAACCAAGCCATCATACTGGATGGGACTCCTATACCAAAAGATGTGAGGTCTAGTTGGGACTTCATACCGGGAAGATCCCCCGAATGTTGGTAACAACTTGCTTCATATCCTAATTTAGGAGTGAAATTCTCCAAAGCTTTATTTTAGACCAAGCCACCTTATCCTCTTCAATTTTATGCTACTTAATTTGAGCTCATCAGTGCACTAATTCCATTAAATTACCATCTCTCTCTGTAAGCCTCATTTATTTATTAATATCCAAATTGACTTTGTTTATGGTTCCATTACATCTACCATATAAAATATCTCCTTATTTTGAAGCAAGTTTATTAAAGGTCTTAATAACCTGAAGTTTTCTAAGCACCTTAGTGATGGATCCTCTCTAATTTTTATTGTAGTTCCTTTACTTATTTTCCAAATTTCTCATTTTTGATAAAGGGAAATTCTCTTACCATTTCTTTCCAAACAATTGAGGCCCCACCATAAGTTTTGACTTCCTTTCTAATCCATTCTTCTATTGATAATTTTATGATGTATTAATCCATTATTATTTTTCCCCAGAGACCTCCATTGTACATCAAACTTGATAGAATTTGGTTGCTAAAATTAATACAAAAATGTTAATGTTCTTCGTAACCCATCCACTATCTTCCTATGGTCTAGTCAACATCTTCCATTTCATTTGAGGAATACTCCCATTCTCTATATTTCCCATCCAAAAGAAGCTAAAGTACTTTTTTTCTTATCATTTCAACTATGCACTTAGGAATATGAGCTAAGGATAACCAATATATTTGGATCCCCTACATAACTAATTTTACAAGTGTTAGCCTCCTACCTCTAGACAATCATCTATAACAACAATTTGTAATGCTCTTATCCATATTTTTGTGCAACCATAGACAATTTGTAAACTTGTATCATTGGCTTTTATGTAGAATTCAAGGTATTTTTCTCAATTATAAAGGGGAAGAGAGTTAAAAGGAATAATTTGTTGCACTACCTTTCTCTTTATTCCTCTAGACCACTGAATAATATATATTATTTGTTAATTTTTATATCGATCCTTGTCGCTTGTTATATAAGTCAACATTTCCCTGAGAATTTTGTTTCTCTTTGATTTGTTCCTTCAAATATGCTTACATCATTGACAAATATGATATATAGCAAGGATATTGAGATCCCCATTTTTATTTCTTTGATGGAACCTTCTCTTTTGATGGAACAACAAGGAATTCCAGTGACTGTGGACTTCTATAGCTAGTTTTGACCCACGAACTCGAATTTTGTGCCACTTTTTCAGGGCTATGACTTAGGCCACAACCCAAAACTTCATGAAACTTCCAGAAATGATAAACAACAATGGAATAAGGCTACTAATGGAATTATTCGTACAAGTACTTGATATGACCCCTACTATCCATGACAAGCATTTCGTCAAACATGTCACCAATATGTAATCTATAGGTCATAACAATAGATCTGAGCATAGGGGTCTCATACTTATCTGAGATTCGTAAAGAAGCATTGTTGCTTTATCACAATAGTTGTATTATCATATATTATGTCATATATTCATTGTACATTCATTTGCAAATAAAAACATGATGAGATCCATACATCAAGTCTATCATAAAACATACTCATAACCAGCATATAACCAACATAAATAACAAGGATATAACAATCATAAGAATCACATATGAACCAGTATATTTACACATGAAATACCAAGGAGAAAGAGCTCTTATTAATGAATGCATAATCCAACCAGGTCCGAGACTTCCATGAACTGCCCGACCATAGATTGGCTGAACCAAATATCTGTTTTAGCCTATCACCCTCATGCCATATTCCAAGAATGAATGTGGGGCTCACAACAAAAACAATCCAAGTATCTATGGGATTTACCGCAATCCCATCAGATCATTAGGCCCTAAACAAGCATGAATGCCACACAATTATCCACCTACACCATGAGGAATTTGTCTACCTCCTAGTCTATAAGCTTTACAATATATCTCGCCATTCATCGGTTGAGGATTCCTAGGCCCAATCGAGACTCCACCCTCCAAGCTTTACCGTATATACCGCTGTTCACCGACTGAGGATTCCTAGGCCTGATCAAGGGCACATGCTTCTAGGATTTACTGTATATTCAGTCATTCACTGGTCGAGGATTCATAAGCCCACTGAGGTACACAAAATCCATCTTTACCACAATCCCACCTTCTTCAGTTCAACGATTCCTAGGCCTTGTGTTCTACTTCTAAGACCACCTCACTCAGTTTTGAAACTATCTAGCAATCCATCTTAACCAAATAAAATAGAACCCATCACACCATGGCTATCCAGAAATGACAAGGCAAGGCTAAAAATCATTGTCACACCTAGAAAAACCCATACTAATGACATCAAGAGGACCAAATACACACATGCATGTACCACGCATGCCAAATATAGCAAGAAAATCACACATGTAGATTGATACCTGCAAGTAATCCCACTGTAGTTACTTGATCCTGCTATTCCTGGCTTGGTCTTTGCTTCCCTTTGCCTTATGTGTCCTTTCTCTTTCCTTGATCCAATGCTAGAGTGCTCCAAGAATGCTCTGAGTGTCCAAGAGTGAGAGAGAGAAAATAGAGAGAGCTCCAAAACTGAACTAACAAAAGGTTCCAACTAATCCTTAGAAGCCTTTTCATTAATGAGGCCTCTATTTTCTTCAATTTTCCATTATTTTCTTTCATTTTACTCTACACATGCAATCTGTGACCTTTCACCTTCCTTTTCTCCTAATTGTTATTATTTTCATAAATAAAATTCCAATTAATGCGTCTTTCCTTTCCAAAGCCCTTGCCATTTCCTTTGCCAATTTCCTTAGCCATAATAAACCAAATGAACAACCACACCAGGATGTTTTTCCCAACATTGATTTTGGTTTATGTGTCCCATGACCATGGTCTTATTTTTCCTTTATTAACTTTATTACGTGGATTTTTTGACCAGGGTTGTTACAAACCAATACCCATAATATGATTCATTAATCTACAGAATATATATTATATATACTGTTATCACTCAGGTTGTCCTTAAGCTCTGGAAAAGGATACGGCCGAGGTAACCACAGACCAACTTTGGACTGTAGGTTCTAGCCAACCTGCAATCAGAGAGGGCTCTCTCTTTTAGATTTAGCTTTGTTGAAAAGGATTTTAGGCTAGGTCTCGAGTTCAGAGGGTTTTTGTTTTGTTTTTGGTGGGAAAATTAATGTTTTTAGACAAAGAGGCAAGGCATAGTCTAGAAGTTTCAAACCATTGGACGTGGAGTCAAGGAGGAGAACTGCTGGTGCATTTCTTCGATCACAAGAGAGGGAAACTGGAGCAAGATAGCTGAGCATGAAACAATATTTCAGGTTAAAATTATGGGAAAAATGCTAAGTGATGAGAGGCAGTTAAGAATCTCTCAATCAGCTTAACAGAGGAGGTAACAGAGCGCTACCTAGGGGCAGTAAAGAATCCCTAGATAATTGGCAAACACAGGTGAATTGGGGTAAACATGAGCCAGGAGGAATTCATATTCATAACCAATTCAATCAGAGGAAAACATAAAGAAATAGCAGAAATTGAGCATAGAGAGTATTTAAACTAATTCTAGGCTATTCTTTCTTTCTACTATTTAGATAGTGGTAAACAATAAACAGAGGTGAGATGCACTTATTGCTTCAGGCTGCAGCACAAGAATTCCATCTTCATATCTCCAAAAACATTCATTTGCATCAAACAGTTTGCTCTCCAAGCTTTCAACAATCTTTGATTATAGAAAAAACTCAGGTATACAATGCGAGTCTCTGGTGAAAATTCTCAATCAACCAACACTTGAAACAATGTAGAGGGTGGTATATATAGGGAAAACTATCTACAGAGTTCCTTTATTACATCTTGACCTAATCAGGTCATAAAGAAAAATGACTACTTAACCTAATCCTATCCAGAAATAAATGCAAAAATATCTCGGGCTGCGCTCAGGGCCGCCGTATCAAAACTGAATAAATGATGCTGTCCTTGGTGGCTTGCTGCAGTGTTTTCTGAAATAAATGTGTATGGGTTTCTGCATCTCTGCTGTCTGTCTGCATTTAAAGCTTTAACTGTGATTTGAGGGCAAGGATGGGCTTATGCCTCTTGATTTGACTTTCTGGGGGGTGCTCATCAATGTTCAGGTGCTTCGAGCCCCTAAAAATCTTCGGCTGATACTCTTTGGCTTTTCTTCTACCTCTGATACTCTTTGGCAATAAACAGATGCTGTACTGATGTGCTGTGTGTTAAATCATCATTTAATGGCCGTTGTTCAGCCTCTGTTTTCTTCAAAACTATTTTCTGGTCCTCCCGGCAAGCTTCGCGAAGAAAAATGGGTCATTCAGCGCCTTTCGGGCCTGCTGGGGGCCGCATAATGAAAAGATTCCATAAAGATTCCCCATTCAGGCCCAAAAAATCTAGCGATGAGTGATTTGCGCTCATCAAAAACTACCTCAGAATCTGATTTCGGGGCTCCGAAGTGCGATTTTTGCCCTTCGCGCCAAAAAAGTGCTGATGACGTCAGCATGACGTTGTACGGCAGGTGACGTCAACGATGATGTCAGCATGATGACGTGACGGGATGATGTCATCATGTACGGACGGTGACGTGGCATGACACGTGGCAAGGGGCCACGCAGGCAGATGACTCGACATGTGACTGGGCAGAGGGGGTGATGTAAGCGGTGACTGTGCAGGGGGGTGACGTAAGCGGTGACGTCACCGGGCAGGAGGCGGTAAGTGGTTTTGTGGCGCACCACCTTTGGGGGGGGGAGCGGTTTTGTCAGAGGGGGCTCCGCCACAGCCCAGGAGCTGACGCGTGGCGGGAGGTACGGTGGTAATACCGCCCATCTCCCGGACGCTAAAGCTCGAGCGTTGTGGAGATGGGACGGCCCGCCCACCATCGATTTGCGGGGCGGACGATTCGATGGCTGGTGGCCAAGATAATATGGAGGGGGGATATGGGCGGAGAATATACAGAGAATATTCCATTTTTAATATGCGCGCAGGTGGGTCTAAACAATGGTTTATGCGGGTTACGGGGGTTATATGGGTTTAATACGCGCGGGTCAATGTATTTGTGCACAAAACTTTGGTTTAGGGGCGGAAAAGGGGGTTTTTGAGGGTTTAGGGCTAGGGGAGAGGTTATTAATCTGGCCAGGTGTCAGATTAATCCCTTTTAAGACACGGATGGACCGTTTTTTCCCGGACTTATAAAAATATGGCTATATTGCCAAGGAGGGGATATTCACATAGGGGAATTTTATATACAAAGTTTTAGTAGGGGAAGGGGGAAGACTGATAGGGAATTATATAATACTGTTAGTAGTTAATATGATGGTGATCAGCAAGCGCTAAGGTCAGGGACCTTAGGCTATTTTGGGGAAAAGACCTTGAAAAGAAATAAAAATCCTTGAGTGAAGCAGATCTTCACCAAGGCAACTGATATGGATGATGATGAATCTAAGAGGAATCAAGCAGATCTTGACCTCTTTGGGAAGTTAGTAAGGGACTTGGGGAATTAGAAGAAGGGGGGAGTTAGTTATGTCCACCTTTGAGCTCCTTTGCATGAACACTGCCTGCACTGTGATCTGTAAAAATATAACACTTTGTACCACAAAATTGATCATAAATTATCATTCTGCAACCACACAGCTACCTACCCAGCCTACTCTCCTAACATTTTTTCTTCTTTTTGGTTTGGGTGCACTTAGACTTGCAAACCCAGATTTACAATTTTTTCTTTTGAATTTTTCCTATCTAAATCTACACTTATTTCTGCCAGGGCCCAGATTAAGCAGTTGGGTCCCTTTGATTCTCTACCTATCTACAGATCTGCCAAGATTAAACTGTTTGGACAGATATCATTCTCTATATTCTAAAACAGGAAATTGAAACCTAGGGAGACCAAGATTAAACTGTTTGGACCTCCCTTAAATGAAAACTCTTCAAAACTGGAACAACTCATCAAAAATTGGAATCAGCAGTGGCATTTGGACTAGTACACTTCATGGCTTTCTCCTTTGGTCTCTTCTGGAAATATGGAACACTGCAGCTTGCAAAGTATGACATATTTGGCATGTGAAAATGTCAATCATGAAAAATGATACCCTGTTGCAACAGGAGGCTAACAGTGGCTCCGTGGCTCCGTGGCTTTGTTCTGGCTTTTAAAAATATAAACTTGGAACTATAAACAACCTCTTCCTCAACTGAATTACTGTGAACTGTACAACATCGCCTGCTTTCTTCTGCGTGCTTGATAATTATGTACAACATTGTTTGAGCATTATGTCTCTGAAAATCATGGGTCAAAACTGATGTATCTCCTCTGACTCTGGTCCTGAACAGTTACTGACCAATTTCTTCTTCCTTGTCAACACTCTTTTGGCTGAAGATTACAATCTGCAACAGCTTGCCTTTACCATGATACATTGTGATGTGTCTGTGCTATTCTTCGTTGTTGTGCTGAAATTAGTGCAGAGACAGGGCTTTTAAAACTGGAATACTTGCATCGGCTGGATCTTCACAGATTTACTGCTGCTTCTTAAACAATCGGCTTGCTTATAAAAAAAAATGAAAACAAAGTGCTGATATATACAAATAAGACTGTACAAAGATATATACAAAGCTGCATTGTGTCCCTTAAAAGGGATCATGGTAATGCTTCAGCATACGACCATTGACAGGGCCTTCTTCAGCAGAACAATCCTCTACAGATCTGAGAAAATAAGTGTTATTTCCCTGAATAGCAGAAATAACCAATGGACCTCTCCATAGAAAATCAAACTTGGCATGTTTGCCCTTGTCTTCCCTTCTTGAGTCCCATCTTAGAACTTTGTCACCAACATTGAAATCTTCAGCCTTAGCTCTCTTATCAAACATCTTCTTGAGCTTTTCTTGCACAATCTGAGCTCTGTCATAAACTTGTTCTCTGGTTTGCTGTAGATGGATGGTCTGATTGATTCTTCTTTGAATGTCATTCGGTTCAGCCTGAATCTCTTGTAACAGCTTGATAGTGGGAATGCCCAGGGATGAAGGAAATCTGGCCTCCATGCCATATACTAGCTCATAAGGGCTCATCCCAATGGATCTTTTGCTTGACAGTCTGTCTGCCCATAGGGCATTTACCAGCTTTTTGTGCCAGTTCTTCTTGTTTTCTTCCAGCACTTTCTTTATGATGTTGATGAGGCTTTTGTTAGATGACTCGGCCAAGCCATTGCCTTGAGGGTAATAGGCTGTGGAGTGGCCCAAGGTAATATGAAATCTGTGGCAAAAATTGATCATCTTTTTGGACTTAAAGGCAGCGGCATTGTCAGTGATGATTTTCTCAGGGCAGCCAAATCTGGAAAGGATATTGCACTCAAGGAATTGGATAATGATGGTGTCATTGGCTTGTCTACAGGGAATGGCTTCAACCCACTTAGTGAAATAGTCGGTGGCTATTAGGATCCATTTGTGCTGGCCTGAGGAAGAGGGACGGATTTCTCCAATGAAGTCAAGACCCCATTGTTGAAAAGGTTTTCTGTGGAGATGGGTTTAAGGGGCAGGGGCAATAAATTTCTCTTGCCCTCAAAAATTTGGCATTTGTGACATGACATGGCAAACTTCTTTACATCTGCAAAAATAGAGGGCCAATAAAAACCAGCCCTTAGAATTTTATCAGCAGTGGACTTCCAGTATAGATGTCCTCCACAGTCACCTGCATGGAATTCTTTCATGACATTGTTAGTTTCATCCATGGTTAAACAATTAAGCAATATACCTTCATGATTTCTCCAAAATAATGCACCATCTATAACACAAAACTTTAAAGCTTTCATTTTCAAAAATCTTTTCTTGGTTCTGGACAATCCTGGGGGAGCACACAGGTTTAACAATACAAAGCATATATCAGCGTACCATGGGGATTGTAAAAAGATTTCACTGATCTGTGGAGTCGCCAGCTCCGGTTCATTGTCCAGCTGGTTAATCTCTAAGGCTTGAAAGTTTGTTTCGGACATCAGTTTAGCTAAACCTTGTCCCTTTATCAGCTTGGTTGGTTTTATCTCTATGTCATATTCAAGGATGTTTGCAATCCATTTGCCTCTTTTGCCTTCTAATCCCTCTTGGGTTAATATGTCTTTTACAGCAGCATGTGGGACATAGGCAATCACGTGTGAATATAATATGTACACTCTGAAATCCTTGATGGCCTTAACCAGTGCGTAGGCCTGCTTTTCCATTATTGGGTACTTCAAAGGGGCGTCTCTTAATGCTCGGCTGAAAAAAGCAATTGGTTTTTCAGCTCCCTGTTCATCCTTTTGCAAAAGGACAGCGGCTATGGTGTGATCAGATGCAAACGAAAATATGATAAAATCTTTATCAAACTGTGGGCTAGTTAGGACCGGGTTTGTGTTAAGGCTGATTTGATACTCTCAAATGCTTGCTTGGTTTCAAGAGACCATTTTACCTTGGCATCCTTCTTTAACATGTTGCTCAACAGTCTTATCAGCTCAGCTAGATTTGGAATAAATCTTCTCAAGAAGTTGATTTTCCCAAGGAATGCTTGTAGTTCTTTAATGTTTCTTGGAAATGGGATTTGGAGGATGGCTTGTATTCTTTCAGGATCAATTCTGATCCCATCCTTTGATATGATGTGGCCAAGTAATTTGCCTTCTTCAAGGCCAAACAGAGACTTCTTGGGGTTCAAGGAAATGCCGTATTTCCTACATGTCATGAAAATTTGCCTGAGATGCTTGAGGTGTTCTTCATCAGATTTGGAGAATGGGGTTAAGTCATCAAGGTAGACAACTAGGAAGTCATGTATTTCTTTGGCAAAAGCAATATCCATTGCTCGTTGAAAGGTAGCACCAACGTTTTTAAGACCAAATGGCATCTTTACATACTTGAATGTTCCCCAGGGTGTAGTAAAGGCAGTTTTGTCTTGGTCGTCTGGGTGAACAAGTATTTGGTTGAAACCTGAAAAACCATCTAGTAAAGAGATTCTAGATGATCCCACTACTCTTTTCAAGATGTGGTCCATTTTGGGCAAAGGGTAATGGTCTTTTAGGGATACTTGATTTAAATTTCTGAGGTCTACACAAAGTCTGATTTCACCTGTCTTTTTTCTCGTAGGAACAAGATTGGACACCCATTCGGAAAATCTGATGGGTGCTATGATGCCTGCTTCAAACATCCTCTTTACTTCCTTCTCAATCGGGGGAAGAAGCATAGGGTTAATTCTTCTAAGTTTCTGCTTGAAGGGTTTCTGGTTTGGTTTTAAAGGAATGGTGTGTTGGATCACCGAGGTGTCATAGGATTTCAGATCCTCATAGCTCCAAGCAAATACATCTTGGAACTCTTTGAATAAGTCAATGTACTTGGGCTTTTGATCAGGTGGTAAGTTTTTGGACAGTTTGATCATTTTTGGCTTTTCTACTGTCCCAATGTTATGTTCCTCTATCTCAGTGTTTATGGGCTGCAATTTTGGCTTTCTGGGCACGTCATTAGCATCAAACATATCTTCTAATGGGGTTAGGCCAGCAGGCAGAAAGTTATCCTTTAATTCAATGATGTCTGCCTCTGTTTTGGCTATATCTTCCAAGTGTATTTGTTTCAGCTGTTCTATGTTTTCTTTGTCAAAAATAGTTGGTTTCAGGGTTTGTTTGACTATTGCAGCCGTTACATCTTGCTGAGTTTCATTTGTTTGGTGTTCTGTATCTGTCATAGCATCCATGTCGATGTTGATACTTGAAAACTCATGCTCAAGGGTGAGGAAATTATTAATCTGGGCATCATTATCGAATACTTGCCAGTCTTTAACGTTATTTGGGACTGCGGGCCTATGTTTTATTTCAGCTGTAAAGTGATGGTTTGGGTCAAAAGGAAGCTTGCATGTACTAGCAAAAGTAGCTAGGCTGTGTGCATGAATGTTGTGATTTCTTGAAATCTTGTCAAGCTTGAATTCAGTGAATGCCTGGAGTATATTAGTAGCAGCGGTCCTATAGGCTCTCATTCTGTTGTCGTTGGTTACAAAATTGCCTTTCATCTGTTGTATGATTAAATCAGAGTCTCCCAAAATAGACACTTTTGCAGCTCCTAGAGTTTTGAGGAGTTTAAGGTCTAAAAGCAGAGCCTCATACTCTGCCATGTTATTTGTGCATTTGAAATTCAGTCTGTAGGCATGTCCTTCTGCATGGTTGTTATATGTGTTGTGAATCCAGACACCTGCCCCTGCTCCTAACTTGTTGACAGAGCCATCAAACTCTAAATACCATGTGATTTCTCGCTTATGGTCAGTATCAAGAGATTGAGCTGTTTTAGGATGGGGCAGATTTAAGATTTCTGTTTGGGAAAGTTCTTTTGGTATGCTGGTTGCATCAATTGCTGTGACAGTTTCGTGGGTATTTGCAACCGACTCTTCATTGGTGTGTGCTTGTTGCTCTAGAGTGAAGGGCTCATTATCAATTAAAACATTTGTATCATCATTAAACAAAATAAAAGAATCCATATCAGAGTGGATTGAATAAATGGGAAAATTTTGAGGCTTGCTCTCACTACTTACCACATATTTCATGAGCGTTTCTCTATACAGTCTCTTTGGTTGCCCAAAGACTGAAATAGTGGCATAGGAGAGGTCTAATTGAAGGGATCCTTGGAGTTTTTCTCCCCATGATCTTGACAGGAGCATACCGTACTTTGGTGGAATGTCAGCAACCACTACATCCATGAGGATGGTCTTGTTTGGGTATTGAACTAAGGAGACACACAAGTCTTTGATGAGGTCTAAACATTTCACTTGACTTGAGTCAAATGAGTATAAATCTTTGTAAGGTCTTGTAACCTCAAGATTCAGTTTTTCCATAACTGCTTTGGGCATAAGATTGTGCGATGCCCCTGAGTCAAACATAGCATTGTGCAAAACTTTGTCATGTATATGCAAACTGACATAAAAGGGTGGGACAGGTCCATGTGTTGATTTTCCGTTAACTTCTGGGCCAAATAGCAACTCTGGGTTGTCATCTAAAATATTTACATCATCTTTGACCTCTGGCATTTGAAGTGATCTTTGAATTTGCTACCTATATACATCGTGTTTAACAAGTTCTGAGAGGGGAATGGATATTTTTAACTTAGCTATTTCTGTCTCTAAGTTAAATGGCTTTTCCAGTGGAGTCTTGGTGTTGATAATACCAGTTTTTTCTATTTCATTTGAATTTTCTGCGTTTTGCTCTTGTTTATCACTGCTATGGGAAGTTTTTTCTTGCGGTTTTTCAACTTCAGGAAAGTTTTTTGGAACCCTGTTCGAGCTTTCTTTCGAGGAAGAAGGTGGCAAAGGCTGATCTTTGGAAGGTTGTATCTCTGTCATGTCTTCTACAGTGACTTGATGCGGGTTTAGAATAGGTATATCAGTTGGTTCTGTTATGACAGCCTTTCCTTTAGTCTTGCTGGGTTGTTTGCCTTCCTTTGTTTTACTAGGTTCGGAAATGTCAATGGTCCTAGTTCTCAGCTTATATTGTTTGTGTACTTCATACACAGCGGTATCATAACCTTGTTTAAAATCAAAAGACTCGCCAGACCTAGTCTGAAACTGATTGTAATCAGGTTCATTTTGGTCTTCTTGGGACAGGACAGTTTGGTGCTCACCCTTTAGATCCATTAAGTTCATGTGAGTGTCCTCTATGGGTTCACTAGATGTAGATCCTTCAACATAATTATCTTGGAAAGGGGGTCTTATATCATGGTCTTGGTTAGGCCTACCAGCATTTGTGTTCTGTGTTTTTCTAAAATTTGGGTTCCTTATGGTATTAGACTGTTGTCCTTCCCATGATGCCTTTCTCTCAACATTTTCTACTCTTTCTCCCAGCCTTTGCAGGCCATTGATGATAGCATCAAGCTTTTGATCAAAAGCTGAGGGTTCTTCCTTAAAGGTGGTTATTCTTTCCATTCTAGCTCTGTTTCTTTTGGCAATTAAATTGGCTTCTACGCTGACAGCAACATTTTGCATGTCGGCAAGGGTTTGAGGAGCTCTTTCTTTTAACTGGTATGCCATATCCGGGTCAGATCCATCGGGAAATTTGTACAAGGCCAAATCAGGTGGAGGCCTTAAGTTCTGTGGTATTGCGTTATATACATTATTGAATCTTGCACAATACTCCAAAACAGTCTCTTGAGGACCTCTTTTGATCGTATCATATTCAGCTAGTATGTGAAAGGGGTCTTTCTTTTTCTCCCATCTGTTGGTAAAGGATTGGTAAAGCTCATCTGGGGTGGTTATGGAATTTGCAGCAAGTGATCTGAACCAAGTTTTTACATCACCTGTCAAACTCTGAACAAAAATTCTCATTCTTACACTATCATCGTCTATCTCATAGTTTTCAAAATAGTCTTGCATCTTTTTGGTGTGCTGAAGGGCTGTGAAAGGACCGGTGGAATCAAAATATGTGATTTTAGATTGGTACTCTTGAGGTAAAGCCCCAACATTAGCAGGTAATTGCAGGGGTGCATATCTATTAGCCATATTGGCAGGTATAAGTGGAACAACTGGGACAAGTGGAACAACTGGAGTAACGGGGATCACAGGAGTAACTAGAGCGCTGGAAACAACAGTAGTGCTAGTATGTGCAATGAATGAAGGTGTGGAAGGAGTACTACGGGATGTAGATGATGAACTAAGGGAAATAGGGGTTGAACAGAACAAAACCTTGACAGGGGTCGGAATACTACTAGGGTAAGTTGTTTCAGGGCTCAAATCAGCAAAATCTTCCTGTCTTTCTTGCTTCCTAATGATTTTCGAGATTATGTTAGGGTTTTCAAAAACAGCTGGAGGGTTGGGGTCTGGATTAGACCTTGTATATCGTGGATTTTTCTTGGGAGCCAGCTTCCGAATTGTTTTTTGGGTAATTTTCCGGGAATGTTTTTGTAATCAACGAGGGACTAATTAAAATTTGAGACAACTTGTTTGTAACTTAAAACTAGCATGAAGATTGACTGAAGCAACATTTATTTACTCCTGTTAATGCAAAGCAAAAAACAGTCTCAAAGGCTTCCTGGCTGACATTCAGGCTTCATCTGTAGTTTTAAGAGATAAACAACAGTTGGAAAGTTTGATTTATGGTCTCAGCAGAGCTTTCTTACCTTCTTCGTGAAACTATCTGAGGAAATCCCTAGCGAAGTCGCCATTATGTTATCACTCAGGTTGTCCTTAAGCTCTGGAAAAGGATACGACCGAGGTAACCACAGACCAACTTTGGACTGCAGGTTCTAGCCAACCTGCAATCAGAGAGGGCTCTCTCTTTTAGATTTAGCTTTGTTGAAAAGGATTTTACGCTAGGTCTCGAGTTCAGAGGGTTTTTGTTTTGTTTTTTGTGGGAAAATTAATGTTTTCAGACAGAGAGGCAAGGCATAGTCTGGAAGTTTCAAACCATTGGGCGTGGAGTCGAGGAGGAGAACTGTTGGTGCATTTCTTCGATCACAAGAGAGGGAAACTGGAGCAAGATAGCTGAGCATGAAACAATATTTCAGGTTAAAATGATGGGAAAAATGCTAAGTGATGAGAGGCAGTTAAGAATCTCTCAATCAGCTTAACAGAGGAGGTAACAGAGCGCTACCTAGGGGCAGTAAAGAATCCCTAGATAATTGGCAAACACAGGTGAATTGGGGTAAACATGAGCCAGGAGGAATTCATATTCATAACCAATTCAATCAGAGGAAAACATAAAGAAATAGCAGAAATTGAGCATAGAGAGTATTTAAACTAATTCTAGGCTATTCTTTCTTTCTGCTATTTAGATAGTGGTAAACAATAAACAGAGGTGAGATGCACTTATTGCTTCAGGCTGCAGCACAAGAATTCCATCTTCATATCTCCAAAAACATTCATTTGCATCAGACAGTTTGCTCTCCAAGCTTTCAACAATCTTTGATTATAGAAAAAACTCAGGTATACAATGCGAGTCTCTGGTGAAAATTCTCAATCAACCAACACTTGAAACAATGTAGAGGGTGGTATATATAGGGCAAAACTATCTACAGAGTTCCTTTTATTACATCTTGACCTAATCAGGTCATAAAGAAAAATGACTACTTAACCTAATCCTATCCAGAAATAAATGCAAAAATATCTCGGGCTGCGCTCAGGGCCGCCGTATCAAAACTGAATAAATGATGCTGTCCTTGGTGGCTTGCTGCAGTGTTTTCTGAAATAAATGTGTATGGGTTTCTGCATCTCTGCTGTCTATCTGCATTTAAAGCTTTAACTGTGATTTGAGGGCAAGGATGGGCTTATGCCTCTTGATTTGACTTTCTGGGGGGTGCTCATTAATGTTCAGGTGCTTCGAGCCCCTAAAAATCTTCGGCTGATACTCTTTGGCTTTTCTTCTTCCTTTGATACTCTTTGGCAATCAACAGATGCTGTACTGACGTGCTGTGTGTTAAATCATCATTTAATGGCCGCTGTTCGGCCTCTGTTTTCTTCAAAACTGTTTTCTGGTCCTCCCGGCAAGCTTCGCGAAGAAAAATGGGTCATTCAGCGCCTTTCGGGCCTGCTGAGGGCTGCAGAATGAAAAGATTCCCTAAAGATTTCCCATTCAGGCCCAAAAAATCTAGGCGCAAATTGCTCATCAAAAACTGCCTCAGAATTTGATTCCGGGGCTCCGAAGTGCGATTTTTTCCCTTCGCGCCAAAAAAGTGCTGATGACGTCAGCATGACGTGACGTTGTATGGCGGGTGACGTCAGCGATGACGTCAGCATGATGACGTGACGGGATGACGTCAGCATGACATCATCATGTACGAACGGTGACGTGGCATGACACGTGTCAAGGGGCCACGCAGGCAGATGACTCGACATGTGACTGGGCAGAGGGGGTGACGTAAGCGGTGACTGTGCAGGGGGGTGACGTAAGCGGTGACGTCACCGGGC
Source organism: Pinus tabuliformis (assembly GCA_031772625.1). Lineage (NCBI taxonomy): Eukaryota > Viridiplantae > Streptophyta > Pinopsida > Pinales > Pinaceae > Pinus > Pinus tabuliformis. Next base: position 554,363,698 of record CM062812.1, read on the forward strand.
AGGAGGCGGTAAGTGGTTTTGTGGCGCACCACCTTTTGGGGGGGAGCGGTTTTGTCAGAGGGGGCTTCGCCACAGCCCAGGAGCTGACGCGTGGTGGGAGGTACGGCGGTAATACCGCCCATCTCCCGGACGCTAAAGCTCGGGCGTTTTGGAGATGGGACGGCCCGCCCACCATCGATCTGCGGGGCGGACGATCCGACGGCTGGCGGCCAAGATAATATGGCGGGGGATATGGGCGGAGAATATATAGAGAATATTCCCTTTTTAATATGCGCACAAGTGGGTCTAAACAATGGTTTATGCGGGTTACGGGGGTTATATGGGTTTAATACGCGCGGGTCAATGTATTTGTGCACAAAACTTTGGTTTAGGGGCGGAAAAGGGGGTTTTTGAGGGTTTAGGGCTAGGGGAGAGGTTATTAATCTGGCCAGGTGTCAGATTAATCCATTTTAAGACACGGATGGACCGTTTTTTCCCGGACTTATAAAAATATGGCTATATTGCCAGGGAGGGGATATTCACATAGGGGAATTTTATATACAAAGTTTTAGTAGGGGAAGGGGGAAGACTGATAGGGAATTATATAATACTGTTAGTAGTTAATATGATGGTGATCAGCAAGCGCTAAGGTCAGGGACCTTAGGCTATTTTGGGAAAAGACCTTGAAAAGAAATAAAAATCCTTGAGTGAAGCAGATCTTCACCAAGGCAACTGATATGGATGATGATGAATCTAAGGGAATCAAGCAGATCTTGACCTCTTTGGGAAGTTAGTAAGGGACTTGGGGAATTAGAAGAAGGGGGGAGTTAGTTATGTCCACCTTTGAGCTCCTTTGCATGAACACTGCCTGCACTGTGATTTGTAAAAATATAACACTTTGTACCACAAAATTGATCATAAATTATCATTCTGCAACCACACAGCTACCTACCCAGCCTACTCTCCTAACATTTTTTCTTCTTTTTGGTTTGGGTGCACTTAGACTTGCAAACGCAGATTTACAATTTTTTCTTTTGAATTTTTCCTATCTAAATCTACACTTATTTCTGCCAAGGCCCAGATTAAGCAGTTGGGTCCCTTTTGATTCTCTACATATCTACAGATCTGCCAAGATTAAACTGTTTGGACAGATATCATTCTCTATATTCTAAAACAGGAAATTGAAACCTAGGGAGACCAAGATTAAACTGTTTGGACCTCCCTTAAATGAAAACTCTTCAAAACTGGAACAACTCATCAAAAATTGGAATCAGCAGTGGCATTTGGACTAGTACACTTCATGGCTTTCTCCTTTGGTCTCTTCTGGAAATATGGAACACTGCAGCTTGCAAAGTATGACATATTTGGCATGTGAAAATGTCAATCATGAAAAATGATACCCTGTTGCAACAGGAGGCTAACATATACACATAATGGTTTATAGAGAAACCTAAAATAACTATAATTGATCTCTCTCTCTCTCTCTCTCTCTATATATATATATATATATATATATATATATAAAGCAATGAATGTAAACAACTAAACTCTTCTATAAATTACAACTAAAATATTAATTTACAAAAAAAATTCTAACACACAATTCATCAAAGTACCTATAGCTTATGGCACATGGGCTTGGCGTATGTCTTAAAACTTTTTTTTCTTGGCTAAGTATAGGTCTTCCTCAGACTTAAGGGAATGGGTTAATGCATCGAGACACCGTGGCATTTGGTAGGAGTGAAATCTTGCTCCCTTATGTGCCATCAATGGGGTAATTCCAAGTGGCGTGGTTTTCCTTGAATAACAGTAATGAGTCAACTTGGATTCTCGAATAGAAGCTAGTGATGACTATGCTCACTACTAGTTTAATGACCAAATTATAATAAGTTTAGAGTTTGACATTTGACCGCAGGCTTCTGAATAAGGGTTTTTATTATTAGCATTGTAGGGTTCATCTCTTGAACGTTATTTAGTTGATTTTGCTAGTTAACTTTGTGGATGAAGATATGGATTATTGTACTCCCTCTTTGTTAAAACATTCAATGGAAGTCTAACAAGGAGAATAATTTGAAAGGGTTTTCCCCCTTAAGGGTTGTTTCCTTGGTCTTCGATTAATCTTGGTGTCTCTATGTGTGAATTCTTTTCTTTTATTGTTTCTTTATGTTCCATTGCATTGATGATTATATTGTTCTTTCTATTTAATTGCATATATTGTTGGATAATTTTGTAAGACTAAAATGTTATGATGTTGTGGGGTGAATTTAATGTGTAAATTATGAAATGCAATTATCTAAAGAAAATAACAATATAGCCCTAAGAAAAATTAACAAATACCTAATGCAATTCGTTGTTAAAGCCTGTAGTTTTACTTTTTACCACCTATAGACAATGTTGTGACCACATCACAACAAGCAAGAGGCAATATATGTAATCAGGAAGAAGCAAGATTACAACACTTATGCAAGTGCTATGTGCATCAAGAAGTAATCCAATGATAGTCTATATTATTCAACCATTTTTTCCTTATTTCAAACAGTTCAACTTCCAACCTTTGTCAAACACTTGCAATCATGATATTAAGCATTTCTACAGCTCCAAACACATCAATAATACTAGCATTATATCACAACAATGATACAATGCTCAACGAAAGTCACACCATGAAAAAATATCGAGTTGACATCAATGCCAACTTTCCATAATGGCAACACAAAAAGGTTATAAATGGGTGTTGGAAACATGCCAATTTGGACCCAAGTTAATTTAACTGCGAGCTTCTACTGTTGCTCCTGTCACTTGAGCTATGAGGGTTTTGATATTGTCTTGTTTCTTGTTATAAACTATCTCTTTGGTCACTACATCTACTACTTTTTCCCCTGCCTCTTAACCTTCATCTTCCTTTATATTTTAAGATAGAAACTGAGATTTGAATGCATTTTCCAAAGAATCATCATTCTTATTTATTATTTGTTCATAGGATAACAAAGATCCCAATAACTCATTTATTAATCAATATGTCAAAGTTTGTAAACTCTTCAATGGCTAAAACCCTTGCATCAAACTTCTTTAACAAGGTTCTAAGAATTTCTTCTATCACTTTTTGATCTAAAATTTCTTCACCTTTCGTTCTTAGTTGGTTTACAATATTCACGATTTGAGTCATGAATTGGTCCATTAACTCTAACTCCTTCATCTTAAAATTCTCAAAATACATTCTTAGTGTTTCCAACTTGACTAACTTTGCTTAGTAATGCCTTCATAGTTGGCGTCTAAGATGTCACAAGATATTTTTGAGAAATTTTTCACTGAGATTTTGAGAAATATTTTGTCTTCCAAGCCATTTTGGATGAGATGGAGTGCAACTCTAGCATCCTTCTTCCAAATTTCTTTGAGTTGATCTTTATAAGAAATCTTAAAGCCATCCTGATTAACTAGTTTTGCATATGCATAAATTGCAAAAGCCAAAACATTTTGAGAACATAATATTGTTCTCATTTTGTTTTCCAAAAATTCACAATTATTCCTTATGATAATGGGTATCCTTTGTTGTACACATATGTTGTTTGGAGCCATCTTTTCATGTTGTTTTTTACTAAAGACAATAAAAAAATTCTAAACAAATTAGATCTTCAAAAATAAAGGAATCTCATATACTACATAAATCAATGCATAAATGTTGGAATAAATCACTTGGGTTTTGAATTCATGAAATGAACCCCAATAATAAAATAAAAAATATTCCTAGATGCTAAAGGAGATCAAATGGGAACTACTTATCTAGCAACCCTAGTGAGAATTCCATGTAAAAATATATAATACCATGGTTGATGGGACACGTATTCCAAGATGAATGGTGGGAAAGACATCCTAGGGGGTGTTAATTTGGTTGTTTATGGATAAGGAAATTGGCAAAGGAAATGGCTAAGGCTTTGGGAGGGAAAATTTGCATTTTTGGCAAATTTATTTATGGAAATTAGGAGAAAAGGGAGGTGAAAGGTTGCATGTGAGGAGGAAAATGAAGGAAAATAATGGAAAATGAAGAAAATAGAGGCCTCGTTGATAAAATGGCTTATGAGGATCAGTTGGAAAGTTTGGTGAATGTAACATTTTGTCGGTTCAATGTTGGAGCATTCTCATTATTCTCTCTCTCTCTCTCACTCTTGGACACTTAGAGTTTTCTTGGAGCACTTTGGCATTGGAGCAAGAAAGGTAAAGAAGGCAAGAGGAGGCAAGGACCAAGAAGGAAACGCAGGATCAAGCAACTACAGTAGGTCTCATTGGAGGTATCGACTTGAATGTGTATTTTCCTTACTAGATTTGGCATACATGGGATTGAATGTGTTTCTTTTATACCATGGCATGGGTTTTTCCAGGTGTGACAGTATTTTCAGCCTAGCCTTTCCATTTCCTAATAGCTTTGATGAGATGGATTCTCTCATTCCGTTTATGTGGGATGGTCAGATGGGATTCAAATTTGAGTGGGGTGGATATCCTAATTGAAAAACACATTGTGTAGTGGTCCCTGAACCAGACTATGGGTTGCGGTAAAGCCAGATTGTGTGCCTCAGTGGGCGTAGGAATCCTTGCCGATGAATGGCAAGATATACGTAAATCCAAGAGGTTACAGGATGGAATGCATGGTAAAACCTGGAGAGTACGTCTCGGTGTAGGGCCTAGTTATCCCTGGATCAGACTGTGTATGCATGCTAAAACTTGGGAGACTAGAAGGCACTCCAATCCCTCATGGTTTAGGCGAAGAAATCTAGTGGCATCCACATTGATTGGTGTTTTTTAATATGTTATATGCATCCCACATTCATGCTTGGAATATGGCACATGGGTGATTGGCTGAAGAGAGACTTGGCTCAACCAATCTATGGTTGAGTGGAATGTGGTAGTCCCATCTCTAGTTGATTCATTGCATTCATTAATGAGAAATTCATTCCCTTGATTTTAATGTGTAAAAGTACTGATGTATACATGGATTTTGATGGCTGGTATGTCCATTGTATTTATGTTCCTATTATGCTTGTTATATGTATATTTTCTGACAGTAGCTATGTATGGTTCTCAACATGTTTTTACTTATATCTGAATGGATAATGTATCTACGATTTAATAAATGATAAGGTAGCAAATGACATGACAAAATAATGGTTCATGGCAATTCTCAGATAACTATGGGATGCCTACACTTAATTTTGTTGTTTACACCTGTCAGTTACATGTTGATGATATGTCTGACAAAATGTCTGTCATGGCTAGTCATTCCATTATGGGAAGTGTCCTGGGCTCAGGGCCAAAATGGGTGGCTCAAATCCCGAAATGCTAGTAAAACAGAGCATTAGCATAGAGACTAACTCACCTGGTTAGTGTTTGGGGAGCGTTATAACTCGCTTTGGCAGTATTCGAGGAGCGTTACTCTGGCCTAAGTTGGTTAAAACAATAGTAGGACTCAGGGACGAGCTGCCTAAGTGGTTGACTTATCTCTTGAAGGTTCTGTGGATGATTTTGGATGACTGTGTGTGATGTTCCGTCGATTCCACTTCCTTAAGATCACCTAGGAGGTCGAATATAATCATAGTAGCCTCTTGTCTCATGTTTACCCAGGTTAGCATGGTTACTTGGGTGGATGTGGGAGGAGGGCGTTACAACTTACGTTTTCAACAATGTAACCAAAAAAGAAATTGTTCCCTCTCGCTTCAAATCAACCTCTCTTTTGTTGATTAAATCACTTCAACTTGGTTCCTATTTGATATCATTGACTACCTTAGGTTTCATGCCAATATTTTCACGAGAAAAATAACTTAAAAATAAAAAAATGAAATGAAAAATCTTAATGGCTCCTTTTATCGACTTCTCTGATGCAATTCACCCTAATAATTGACTTTCTTTTGTAATTTTTCCAAGGTACCTAACCCTAATGATTTTTATTTTGGTGTCTTACCTATCTCAATGGCCACATTTTTCTTTCCATTATGTTTCAAGTGGCTCAACAACATCTATCAATGATAGCAAATAAAATATTAGTGACTAGGGTTTGCAATGATGACAAACAGAAGTAGGGGTGGATAAGAATTAAACAATTCAAAGTGTCATCTTAGGAAAAACCCTAACTATAGAGGCAATCAATTCCAACATAGGTCTCTATCGTTGTAATCTTAGGTTAGGTCATGGAACATATAAAGTGGCAACTTCTTTGCATTGAATTACAATGATATGATGCTCACCTCTCATATTAGTATGCCCAATAATGAATCACTCCTCTAAATGATTATATGATTGCTAGGAATTAAACAATTCAAATTGTTATCTAGGGAATAACCCTAACTTTAGAGGCAATCAATTACAACATAGCTCTCTATTTTTGTAATATAGGGTTAAGTCATGCAACATATAAAAGTGGCAATTTCTTTGCATTGAATTAGAACAATGAAATGCTCAAAACTCTCATATTAGTATGCTTAGTAATGAATCACTCCTCCAAATGATTATACCACTACTTCACAACCACCCTTTCCCTCCAACCTCTCTGATACCACTCTAATGGAGGAGGAAGGAAAATATTAATAACTGTAATACGAAAATGAACACAAGAATGAATTATGATTCGCCAATGATACAACAACCCATAAAATGATTCATTGATATACAAAGCATATATTATATACACACACGTAATGTTGTATAGAAAAACCTAAAATAACTATAACTATATATATATATATATATATATATATAGATATAAGCAAACAATGTAAACCACTGAACTCTTCTATAAATTACAACTAAAATATTAATTTACAAAAAAAAAAATCTAACACATAATTCATCAAAGTACCTATAGATAATGGAACATGGGCTTGGAGTATGTCTTAAAACTGTTTTTGATAGGCTAAGCATTGGTCTTCCTTAGACTTAAGTAAAAAAGTTAATGGCTCAAGACCTAGTGGCATTTGGTAGGAGTGAAATCCTACCCCCTTATGGGCCACTAGAGGGGTAATTCCAAGCAGCATGGTTTTCCTTGAATAACAATGATGAGTCAACTTGCATTCTCGAATAGCATCTGATGATTATCCTTGTTGATAGTTTAACCACTAAATTACGATAAGTTTAGAGTTTGACATTTGACTGTGAGCTTCTGAATCAGGGTTTTTGTTATTAGCATTGTTGGGTTCATCTCTTGAATGTTGTTTAATTGATTTTGCTAGATATCTTTGTGGACGAAGATATGGATCATTGTACTCTCTCTTTGCTAAAACATTCAATTACAATCTAATAAGAAGAATAATTTGAAATAGTTTTCCCTCTTGTGGGGTTTTTCCCTAGTCTCCAACCAATCCTAGTGTCTCTATGTGTAAATGATTTTCTTCTATTGTTCCTTTATGTTACGTTGCATTGCTGATGATATTGTTTTTTCTATATAATTGCATGTGATGTTGGATAATGTTGTAAGAGTAAATACTGTTATGATGTTGTGGGGTGAATTCAATGTGTAAATGATGAAATGCAATTATCTAAAGCAAAGAAAAATATAGCCCTAAGAAAAATTGACAAATACCTTAGGCAAGTTGTTGGTAAAACATGTAGTTTTACTTTTCACCACCTACAGGCAGTGCTGCGAGCACATCACAACAAGCCAGAGGCAATTTCCGTGACCAGGAAGAAGCAAGACTGCAACATTTGGGCATGTAGAAGTAAGCCAATGATAGTCTATATTGGTCAACCAATTTCTCCTTCTTTCAATCAGCTTAACTTCCAACCTATGTCAAACACCTACAATCATGATATTAACAATTTTTGAAACTCAAAAACACATCAATAATATCGACATTATATCACAACAACGATACAAAACTCAGTGGAAGTCATACCATGAAGAAATCTCGAGTTGACATCAATGCCAAATTTCCATAATTCCAACACAAAAAGGTTATAAATGGGTCTTGAAAACATGCCAATTTGGATTTAAGTCAATTTAGCTATGAGCTTGTATTGTTCAACTAGGACTTGATCTATTAGGGTTTTGACATTGTGTTGTTTCTTGTTCTAAATCATCTGTTTGGTCACTACATCTACTACTTTTGCTACTGCCTCTTAACCTTGATCTTCCTCTACCTTTTAATATAGAAACTGAGATTTGAGTGTATTTTCCAAAGAATCATCATTCTTGTTTATTATTGGTTCATAGGATAATAAAGATCCCAAAAAATCATCTATCAATGAATATTTGAAAGTCTTTATACTCTTCAATGGTTAAAACCATTGCATCAAACTTCTTTGACAAGGTTATAAGAACTTCTTCTATCACTTTCTGATCTAAAATTTATTCACCTTTCGTTATTAGTTGGTTTACAATATTCATGATTTGAGTCATAAATTGGTCCATTGACTCTAACTCCCTCATATTAAAATTCTCAAAATATATTCTTAATGTTTGAAACTTGATTGTCTTTCCTTAGTAATGCCTTGATAGTTGGTGTCTAAGTTGTCCCAAGGTATCTTTGAGAATTTTTTCACTGAGATCTTGAGAAATATTTTGTCATCCAGACCATTTTGGATGAGATAGAGTGCAACTCTAACATCCTTCTTGCAAGTTTCTTTGAGTTGATCTTTATAAGAAATTGTAAAGGTTTTCTCTATCCTTATTAACTAGATTTTCATATGCATAAATTGTAAAATCCCAAAAAATTTTGAGAGCATAATAATGTTCTCATTTTGTTTTCCAAAAATTCAAAATTATTCCTTATGATAATGGGTATCCTTTGTTGTACATATATGTTGTTTGGAGCCATTTTTTCATGTTATTTTACTAAAGACAATTAAAAAAGGCCAAACAAATTCGATCTTCAAAAATAGAGGAATCTTAGATACTACATAAATCAATGCATAAATTTTGGAGGAAATCACTTGGGTTTTGAATTTCAATCATGAAATGAACCCTAGTAAAAGAAGAATAAAAGAGATTCCTAAATGCTAAAGGAGATCAAATGGTAACTACTTACCTTTTCAACAATGTAACCAAAAAAATCTTGTTCCCTCTAGCTATAAATCAACCTCTCTTTTGTTGATTAAATCACTTCAACTTGGTTCCTATTTGGTATCATTGACAACCTTAGGTTTCATGCCAATATCTTCACGAACAAACTCACTTAAAAATACAAAAGAAACTCTCAATGGCTCCTTTTATCAACTTCTCCAATGCAATTCACCCTAATAGTTGACTTTCTTTCTTGATTTTTCCAAGGTACCTAGCCCTAACAATTTTGATTTTGGTGGCTTACCAATCTCAATGGCTACACTTTTCTTTTCATTATGTTTCAAGTGGCTCAACAAAATCAATCAATGATAGCAAATAAAATATTAGTGATTAGGGCTTTGACAGGACCGTACAACAGATGTTAAACAGTAAAGGGAATTTTATCCAAAACCTGTAATAATTTTTCCTGAATTCTTACAAAATTAACTAACAGATGAACTGATAGAACTGTTGAGGGTACCTACCTGTGCCCATGCGGTTGATGATGCCTCCAGCTCCCTGCTTCGGTTACCAAAAGACCGAATCCACCCAGCCAAATTGAGCAGAACTTGACTACTCAGTCCAATCAGCTTCTGAGGTGAAGCAGACTGTTCCCCCGTGCCCAGAACCTCAAAAAAATCCGCGCTCTTCCTGCTGTTAACTTCCATTCCTCCTTCAGTTTCCCTTCCTCGCTTCTCCTCCCCCTTTTGAATTCTGCTCAGTGGCATTTATTTAGCTTCTTGGCAGTGGTCACTCTTCCACCAGCAGCCCACCGCTTAGTCTCCTGGTGACACCCCCCATGTCACGTATCACCTCTCCATCTCTTTTATGTTCACGTATAAATATATGTATATACTTTATGATTTAATAATGGCATTTCTTTATGTTTTATTAAAGTACTTAATTTTAATATTAAAATTATAACATTATTTTAAGAACCCTTTTAATTAATTTCTTATATATATTTTTAATCATTTTATTAATTTATTAATATAATTTTTATTAATAATATGAGATACATAATTTATTAGCCCTCTTTTGGTATTTACTTATTAATCATAATACATTAAGTAATATGAGTGTTGATGGATGAGTAGAACCTCCATTCGAAGAAATGTCATGATATTTAGTACTTATAGTTAATTTAGTATATAAATACTAGTGCGGTGTATGTGAAACATGCATATGTAGCTATCATATGCATGCATCGTATGCCTGCTATTATTCTTGCGTTCTCTATATTTATAGATAGGTCGTTACAGGTTTGCAATGATGACAATCAGAAGTAGGGCTGGCTAGGAATTAAACAATTCAAATTGTCATTTAGGGAAGAACCCTAACTATAGAGGCAATCAACTCCAACATAGCTCTATATTGTTGTAATCTTGGGTTAGGTCATGCAACATATAAAAGTGGTAGCTTCTTTGCATTGAATTTCAATAATCAGATGCTCACAACTCTCATATTAGTATGCCCAATAATTAATCACTACTCTAAATGATTATATAACTGCTTCACAACCACCCATGCCCTTTAACCTCTCTGATACCACTCTAATGGACAAGGAAGACAAATATTAATAACTATAATACATAAATGAACACAAGAATGAATTATGATTCAACCAATGATACAACAACTCATAAAATGATTCATTTATCTACAAAATATATATTATATATACACATAATGTTGTAAAGAGAAACCTAATATGTGTGTGTGTGTGTGTGTGTGTGTCAAAGAATTGTTAAAAGAGTGTTTAACTCCTTATCTTGACTTCAAATTTTCAACCTAGGGATGTGTTACTTTGATAAGGTATTATGCATCCTATGTGCAAACCACACTAGTACAATATGATGTAAGGATTTTAAGGCTAACTTGAATATTGTTGTCCCATTCATGACTATCAATCTCTTTCTTAAGGGAAGAAAAGGAGGCTATTATAGTCACTATGTTTGGTGTAACATAGACCTCTGTAGAGAGTAATTCCAAGTGTCATAACATAAAAATCATCCTCCTCATCATGTTACTTGGTGGATTGTAAGACCCTATTCATGGCTATATATCTACTAGGAATGAATGATGGTAATTATAGGAATGAATGATGGTAATTATAGGAATCTAGGAACTATTATAATAGTGTGGAGGATGCCCAATCATAGCTTCTAATATCTTGTTCTTTCACCCTTGAAGGTTGGTGGTTCTACAATCTTTATAGCCCAAATCAAGATCATCAAGAGTAAGGGGCAGTGAGAGTATTTTCCATTGTTCTTAAGGGGATGGGGGGCTCCACAATTAACCAAGGATGCCACTGAGTTATCGCCTTAGAAGTCATGAGATAAGATAAATATGATAAGCATGAAAAGGAAGGTTACAATAGAAATTAACAAAAAATGAATGTGCATAATTAAATTGGTTGGAAATGACATGCCATAAAGTAAATTTAATTAAGATTCTTGTAAAAATATAACTAAATCATCTAATGGTGAAGTGACATGAGCATTGATTAAACCTATTAAAGTGACATGTAATAAAATTGCTATAGGAAACTATGAAATACTTGCATAAAAAATACATAACAACATATAATGTTAAAACCAACTAAAAACTATTGTAAAAATGAAGTAAAATAGCAAAGAAAGTCCCTTAGGCAATCTTGAGTGGGCCTTACTCAAGGTCTCTATAGGGAACCTAAAAGAAACCATTAAGCACTTAAAATTAACAATTTTTTTCTTAAAATTTACATTTAAATTTCCATAGGTTGTCATGGTTTTCGTTTAGTGAATAGTAATAACCAAAAGATAACCAGTTCTAACACAAAATATTAGCTTGCCTGATCTTTTAATGCAGAGGAGCAAAGGCTGAGAATAATGAACCTATGGTTAAGTTTTAATGCACGTATTCTTCTTGTTCAACTAGTGCTATTCAAATTTCAGTTCTATGCAAAGATATTCAGAGAAAATAGGTGTTGTCATTTGCTAATGCAAGATCAGATAACTAAAAACAAATTTGGAAGAAATAGACCCAAACTGGAATAAAATACAAAGAGTGAAAGGAAATCAAACTCCACTAGCATTCACTGCCTTGAAATTCAACAATGTTGGTGTACATGAACATTAACATAGCATAAAGCACACTTAGATTTAGTTGGATTTAACTAGAATTAGTTAGCTTTAGTTAACATCAGTGCTTGCATGCAGTTAATCTTAACTTAGTTTCTTTATGTATTAATTCTTTCATCATTTTTGAATATACATAATTCATTCCCTCTTCCAAATCTTCTCAATTCTTACAAGTTTATCCAATTATTCTCCAGCTAGGTCCTTACCTGTGCAAGCTCTAATAATTTAACATCGTATCAGAGCGACAAGGGGCTTGGAGAAGGTGCATGAACAATTTTGTGCAGCTTTCAGAATATCAAAGCACTGGAAATGACTAGGAGATTGAAAGCGTTGGAATTTTCCACAAATTGAAACTGGCAAAATCTGTTAGAGAATTGAATTGGTGAAAGAATGGAATTGCTAACTTCCACCATTCTCACTTTGTACAATTACTATGAATGGAAGCGAATGATTTTTCTTCATCTTAGGGGCAGAGGCTAGTACCAAATAGTCATGGAAATTGAGACGGAACCAATGAGAGAGGATGAGAAGTTAGATTGGCTTAACAAATCTGAAATGTCTTATGGATGATTGTGTCTATCTATGTCTCGTGATATTATTTCTCACACCATAGATATTGAATCACCACATGAAATATGGCCTACATTGAAAATATTCTATGGTGATGAAGATGATCTATAAGAGCACCATTTGGAAACAGACAACTCGATCTGTCATAGAAGTCATGAAACCAATGAAGACTTCTTCAACAATGTGGGAAAATATTCTCAAGACAGTGTTGCACATGAAGACTCTAATTATTCTATTGATGATGAAGTTATTATATATGTGAATTTTATCTTGTCTAATAATGAAGATGTTACACATGAGCAAATCTCTTCCTGCTTTGGTGATGAAGACTCTACTACAAATGGAGAAATTGCTTTTGAAAACATAGAAGAGGACTTTGATTCCTCTACTATTGATGATGACATTGAAGATACAGATCTAAAAAGGCCTCAATTTGATGATGCACCACATGCAATCTTAGCCACAAAGCCATGCATGCATCCAAGGATGCATCTATAACAGCATGTATGCATCCACGAAGGCGTCCCTAAAGCCATGCATGCATCCCTAGAGATAGGCATGCCCATGCATGCATCCCTAGAGATAGGCATGCCCATGCATGCATATATGGTACATGCATCTGATCGTCAAACACATGCTCAAGTTGCAGGGAATCCATATTGGCATGCAACCATGGATAAGGAGAATCAATCCTTGATCCAAAAATGGGAGTTGATACCTATGCTTCTAAAAAGGAAGCTTATTCCTCCAGATCCATTTACAAAGAAGGGATCAACTTCCTGTTACGTACTTGGTTTGGGATCCAACCCCATTTGTTGGTCAAGCAAGAAACAAATTCATTGCTTTATCATCAACAAAGGCCAAGTACAAAGGGGCAATCATTGCTGCCATTCAGGTCATTTGCCTACAACTTTTCCTTTCCAAACTTGGTATCATTGTCCATCATTTGACTATCATATGGTACAACATTCATAGTACACAAAAGTTTTGCAAAGATCTAGTGTAGTGGCAGTGAACCAAACATTTCAAGATCCACATGCACTACATCAAATCATTGATTCATGATGGGACTATCGATTTGCAGTATTGTCCTAGTTCTGAGCAGACTGCCAACATCTTCACCAAGACTTTTACTGAGCATAATTTTCACTTTTTGTGGGATCGTCTTGGGGTGAAGGACACAACTGCCTAGAAGTTGTCCCTTTTTTTTAGTTTTGCATTGTATTTTGAGGGGGGGTTTTGCTCCAACTGGGTTTTCCCTCTTTTACCTTTCATGCATTGCATTAGTACTTAAAAAGGCCTTGTTGTTGGGACTTGTCCATCTTGCTACACACTCACCTAAGTTATGCTTAAGGGGGGGTGTTGGTGTAAATTAATGTAGCATAAATCACACTTGACTTTAGTTAGCTTTAGTGTTTGCGTGTGATGTACATGCATATTAACATAACATTAAATTACACTTAGTTTTAGTTAGATTTAGTTAACTTTAGTGCTTGCATGCAGTTAAGCTTAAATTAATTGCTTTATGTATTTATTCTTTGATCACTATTTGAATATACATCATTCATTCTCCCTTTTAATTTTTCTCAATTCTGGCAAGTTTATGCAATTATTCTCCGGGTCTTTACCTGTGCAAGCTCTAATAATTTTACAAACAAACAATCATAAAAGCTTTGAATAGAATAGATTGTGTTGAATAAGTATGAAACCCATTTATCCACATAATATAATAATAATAATTTAATTTTCAACTTCACAATTAAATATAAATTGATATATAAAATATTCACCCTTTAATTTTTAAACTAAACTTTACATATATTAAAATTATAGATATAAAATTATATTCATATCTATATAAAGAAAGAAACTCATCTTTAATTACATAATCTAAATTAGATTAATATATTTACTCTGTAAGTAATTAAATTAGATTGATATATTTACTCTGTAATATATATAGAGAAAACCTTAAATGAAAAAGGTTTTAATGGTCAAAGAACTAATTGAAAAATGGAAAGGTTATTTTTTAGGAGCCAGGCGCTTATAACCCAAAATACCTGAATTACAAAAATGTCAATTTAGAATAAAATTATACATTATTATTAAAAGAGTGTATAAAATTTATTTGATTACAAAATAATTATATATATTATTATAAAGGGTATTTTATTGCACTATCATTAAAAAGAAATTGAACTTATTTTTTTTCAAGTGTGGTTTAAGATCCCAATCCTTACTGGAGCGCACAGGGTTGACCTAAAAGTTATTCCACGGGCTTTCGCTGGTTGTCCCAGAAAACTTTAAAAAAATCGTGCAGTAGCTGGCAAGAGGAAGAGGTTTTCTTTAATGAAGGCAGTAACCTCACACAGTTTTGATGAGAGTGGTAAACGCAGAGAGTTTTTAAATGCCGAAATATTGAAGTGATTTGACGATGATCTCTTAAAGGGATAAGGACGCCACACAGCCACTTGACATAGCAGTTACATCGACAGAATTGTCTCTGCCAACCGTATCCGCAGACAGCTTTGGATGCAAAACTTTCTAGGACCCGACGATCGTGGGCGGCTTAACCAGTGGAATCTTATTCTTAATAGAAAATATATTATTCTTATTTTCTTGGACGCCCAATTTGCCAACCATTGACTTGGTATAAAGATAATATAAATTGTCAAATTAGATAGAGTTGTGTATGGAAAAATACAGAAACGTGTTGTCTTAACTTCGTAGGGCATAAAGCTGCAAGTTTTTTTCTTTTATTGTTTGATTCGCTGTAGGCAATTTGTTTGATTAGCTGTAGCCAAACTCAGCAGTCGACGCAACGAACAAATTTATTACTTAATTAGCTGTACCTCGGCAGTCTACCCAACAAATTATATAATTTGTTCCCAGTTAATCGTACAGCATCAAATTGTGCAATTGACTGCTGCAATCACAGTCACAGAATCGGGAGTCTTTCATTGTCCTGTTATATATTCCGTGCATCCTTTGGACTTTCTCACACAGCTTTTCTCTTTGAGTCTGTTTACCTTCAGAATTCGCCATTCTTTTCCTTTGAGTTCGTTTAAATTGACTTACTGACGGATTTTGTAGCATCTTAAGCATGCCATACCAGGCCAACTCCAGGCACATAAGCATGCCTTCTCACAGGGATATCCCCAGGAGAGGGCAAGTGAAAGCAGCCATTGTTTCATCCCTTGCCCACTCCATCAAGTCACTTTTCACATCACATTCATTCTCCAATTCTCATGGGTTTCCACATTATTCTACAATGGCTGCTTCCTCTTCTTCATCGACTCCTACTTCTTCTGCCTCACACCTGGCTTCACGTTCAGGTCGAAGCTAGTAGGTGTTGCAGAGTAAGGCGTCATCTTCTACTTCTCCTGCCTCAGCCCTGGCTTCAGGTTCTTGTTGAAGCTAGTAGCTGTTGCAGAGAAAGGGACATAGAGTGATATGGTGATCATTATATTAGGAAATTACACAGCGCTGCCTGAATCATTTCATTGGGCAAAAGGCACCAGGGCTTCAGGATATGTGTCCACAGTGAAAGAATCGTATATGGCTTAGATGATAAACATGTTTGCGCTGTGCCTAGTTAGATCCCACATTGACATGTGAGACCTAATGTAGTACAATATCTTCAAGTCATGCAATTATATTGATCTGATCACATTTGCTAATCTGTAATTTAATTTGGCAGAAGGTTTTTGTAATAAAAGGACATTGTGTTGCCAACAGATGCTAGCATCTTATGCTTCATTCCATAGTTTTGTTGCTGTTATAATGTAGCAATTCGTTATGGGAGTCCAGATTGCAGGGTATAAAGCTGCAATCGCTGGCTCCTTTCGCCCATATTGCATGTGATAAATTGTTTATCTAAACGCAGCCAACATAGGCGGTGAACCCAAAAAAATCAATTATGCAATTTTTTAACATTGACGGCAAGATTCACAGTAATTTTAAACTTGTTATATATATTCACCATCCTCACGCCTTGGTAGGCAATCCTCTTCTTTCTCTTTGTGTAAATTTAGTCACTGAGAAAATTTACATAGGGGTTCTGTGGATTTCTGGAAAATGTAACGGCATATATTTTCAATATAATGTCTGTTGTTTTTTTTCTCTGAAAAAAGAGGATGTACTCTTCTCCATTCTTTTTTTCAAATAAAAGCTATTAACTGTTGCTGCCATCCTACGATTCAATCCGCTATTTGCCGTTTGTGATATTCTTTTTCTAAATAAAAAGTACTAACTGTTGTGGTCATCCTACAGGCTACGATTCAATCGATTGTTTGCAATTGTGATCTAGCAGTTGAGATTGCAGAGCAGCTTTCAAGGGTTCAAAGAATTCCGTAATCAATTAATTGGTGTTTCCTGTTTTGAAGTTGGAAGACTGTGGAGCAGGAAGGAATTTGGCGAGTAAATTATTTCTTAGAGATGATTTACTCGTTATTTTTCAAAACCGGCAAAATCCTTCATTAAAAATATGTGAAAACCGTCGAATCTAAATTTGATAAAGGGGTTCTTGGTATAACGGAATTATATTTTAGCGGAATGGTTGTTATAATTCGGATCTCTTTCCTGATTTAACATAGTTCGGCATCGACGTGCACAGTTGCTGATTTGTTAAGTGGTCGTGTATTGTTTTTACCTTCTTACGAGACTTACAAATTCATAGTAATTAATTAATTCAAGGTGCACATTTCAGCTTTTCTTTTTTGTTTGTTTTTGTTTATCATGATTTTTTTTCCAGGTAAGGGGTGCCTTTTGTTAATTTTCATAAACAGATTTTCTAGTTTAAAAGAAATTAAATATTTTTTTAAATAATATATTTAATATTTTCCACTGAAGTTAAATATGTATAATTAAAGAATGTTAAATTAATTATATATATATATATATATTTATTTATTTATTTTGTTTTCACACTACAATTTTTAAAATTTTATATATAATTAGATTTATTAAGCCGGGAGGTTTATTTTACAATCCAATATGAGGGGCATATGTAAGTATGTCATGTCCTAAAAAAAAAAATTAGCTCAGGTTGGCTAAACAAAAAAATAAAAATTAGATAACCATATAAATAAACAATTAAAAATCCATACACAACAATTAACTTATTTGTCCAATTCTACTTGGTTTTTTGATATTTCACTTTCACTTTTCAAGTAATAAATAAAATATTTCCATGTCTATTTTAAATAATATAATTTTATATAACTTTATACACATAACATAATTAAAAAAGACAAGAAAAAGAATATATATATATATATATATATATATATATATATATATATATATATATATATAATAGCTAATATATTAATTATTTTAGCTAATATATTAATTATATTAGCTATAATATATATAATAGCTAATATATTAATTATTTTAGCTAATATATATATATATATATATATGTCTGAAGTTTCTTTCTTTCTCTGTAAACAAAAAGTGTGTTTATATATATGTGTGTACACAGAAAGTATGTTTATGTGTGTGTTAATGTTATCCAAAGGAGAAAGTAATTAAAGGTAAAATTATGTAGTTATTTCTTGATAAGAGAAAAATGTGTAACTCATTCAATTTTTAATATAAAATATTAAAAATGATAAAATATCCAAATATACAATTTAAACAATGAAAAATTATCACTATAGATTTATCTTAATCACATTATTACCAACATTAAAAGGGATTAATTGACTTGTAAATCTTTTTTGAAGTTTGAGATTTGATTCCTCTCGGCCCTTGGTAGATCTATAGTTAAAACGAATCTATACCGGTTAAAGATGGCAAGACCGGAAAGGATTCTTTTGGGTTTCAATGGAAAACATGAAGTTCAGTAGGCATGAGAATTAGGATTGGGGTATTCCCTTTGCGTTGATTTTCTGTTCTTTGAAAATTTCTCTTTTGGGTAGTGTTAGTGTCTATCAGTCCTGCCAGTCACCAGTGATCATCAAATATGCTCTTACAAAGTTTTTGTTAGGGTCTCAAGTCAAATTTATATCATTTCATTAGGTTTTCAAAATAAAAATTTAGTCACTCGCTAGTGTGTCTAGGTCTATTACTCCTCCTTTCAAAAATTTCATGTTCCGGTCATCGCCATCACTCAATTGGATTTGCCATCACTGAAAGGTCATCATCATCATCTCAGTCATATCATCATGGTCCTCATTCATCTCAGTGTCACCACTAGGTCATTAGGGTCAAAGTCATGAAAATCTGTCATTCCATTCATAAATCCGGCAGATGAAGTAGTAGTAATAGGGAATTTGCTCAAATTTTTTTTGTTTCAAAGTGTAATTTATTTCAAATATGATAAAATAAGTTCTAATGTTCCAAAGCTACATAGTTTTCAAAGCAAAATTGCAAAACATATGGTCGGCCACCCCACCACTATGAAGAAATTGACTTCCAAAAGTTATAAAATACCATCGCATTCATTTCTCTCACTCTTTTCATTAGTAAAGAGCTCTCACTCACTAGCAAGCACTTCCTCAGTGATTCCAGGGGCAAAGGATACTCCAACAAGTGATTCCAAGCAGCCACACTGCGATTTCAGCAATTACGCTACGTTTTCACTCCAAAAGCCAAAAATTTGTTTTCAAGGGTTCTCAAGGGCAATTGAAGTCTTCATCAACAATCTACTAATAAGCTAAGTTCCCTTGATACCTCCCATCAACTTTATTTCGTTGTTTTCATGGTGCATAGCCTCCATTTGTCCCCACGCTGCGTTTCTGGCAGTTTTCATAGCTAGGACTATATAAAAATTCCCTAGGCTAAATCCTACACTAATTCCATCCCTTTCCACTTTCCAAAGTTCCCTAACACCCTTACCTACTTCCTTAAATTTTCCTACCCTCATTTCCCTTCCATAAACCCTTCATCTATCCCCTCACTCACTTCCCTTGTTTTCCCACTAGGGTTTTCCCACTAGGGTTTTCCCTTGCACATTATCAACATGGAGGAAGAAAGGAAATCTTATAACAAGGGAGGTCAAGTATCAAGGTATGAACCACTCGACACCCATGACCTGATGTCCTCCTCACTGTCCAAGCAATGATTTCGGAATGTAGGGTGTTTAAGGTTTTGTGAGCAAGTTCAACAAGTCAAATATCATGCCATGTTGACCAACTTGTTTGCCACTAACCTTAGGAGAGATAAGGTCATTATTGCAGAGGTCAGCGTCACAATTTCAATTGAATCCATAGCAGCAACCACAGGGATACCAAACAGTGGAGAAAAGTGGTTTAAGAGCCTCGACTTGGATGTGAAAAGCTACAAACCCTTCATCAAAGGTCACTACAAAGACACCATTAAGAAAGTTTTTCCTTTTGGACAACTCCTTGAGAAATTTTCCCCATTGATGAGGATCATTATGAAGTATTTTACATGTGAGGGCAGATTTTTCAGACTGTACACGTATCATGTCAAACTGCTCATGCATTTCACAGGGGTAAAACCACTTAACCTATCCTACTACCTCTACAAGAGCTTAGCTAAAATGGCAGAGAAGGTGCAACATAGACAAAGTGATCATCAAACCAACCCTTTTCACCATGCCCTCATAAAAATCATTATATTGCATCAGCTTGCACAAATGAACATCACTTGGGAAACATTCATTCATTCAAATGTCTTTTTGTCTTCTGCTAGTCAGTCTACTAGCCAAAGTACACCATCAACATCGTCCAAGCATATGGAGATTAGCTCATCTAGAAGAAGTGCAGTCAAGAGGACACCTAGGGCTGAGGTGACTCAAACATATCATAGAGGAAGGAGGCCTGCGTTTGCTCTAAACATTGGGGAAGGGGCCAAGCCTACTTCAGCAGAACAGGGATCACCATCACAACATGAGACACCTTTGCAAGATGAGGATCCATTCCATCTTGACACTGATATAGTAGACTTGAAGGTTAATGAAGAGCATAAGATAGTAGAGCAGGTCATCATGGAGAAAGATGTTGAAATCAAAGAGCTTAAGGATAACTTGTCTAAGGCCAATTTTCTGATTTCATTCCTAGAACAAGAGAATAAGCAATTGAAGGTAAATCAACTACTCTTGAATAAGCATAAGTTTGATGTTAGCAAGGAAGATGTAAAGGGAAAAGCAGTAGTTGACACAAATGATTAAGATGATCATCAAGAGAATGTGACAAGGAAGAGGCCAAGGACTAGAGGCCTTAGAAGGGAACTTCAACAACAAAGAGAATAATCTCCCCCAAAAGAGAAAATGTCTTCAATTGACCTAATTGCAGCTGAAATCAATCAAAATAGGGAGTTTTGGCTTGACAAAGTAAATTTCCATTTGGACAAGATCCTTATGAGGGCCAACAGAGACAACAAATTGCAAAGATACATGGCTCCTCATTACTATACAAGGAACTAAGTCTCTAAAGTCAAGATCAAGCAATTGAAAGAAAGACTCAAGGAAACCCTAATCAGGCAAAAAGAGAAGGTTAAGTTGGATTTGTTTATTGATGCTTCCCTCATAGCATAGCATACCATCTCAGGTCTTCATGGAGCAACTCTAGACTAATTTTGAAGAAATTTGAAGAACTTTTTGTTTTTGTGAACTTTTGGCAATTTTTGAGACAGTCACTAGGTAAAAAACGCAACGTGCCCCACACTGTGCTTTTGTTGGGGAGACCCAAACGACAATTGGCTTGCATATTTGGATTTGTCATCAGTTGTACATCACTTCTAGCCCCTAGGAGCAAACTTTCAGCAGGTTCTAGTAGGTGGAAAGGGATAAAAACCACTAAAAAATCACCTCTCTGCCCTCTTTTTGAAGAGCTCGTTGCGTTTTTGGAGTGCCTATGGGAGAATGAAGTTTTGGAGGGATAAGAGCATCCTTTTTCCATGCTTGAGGACTCTATAATGTAGCAGTCATCCAGATTTATCTCCAACATCTTTTAGATCATGATTTGGACCTCGGGAAGGCATCCAAAAGTCACTTCTACCAATTTCGTTGCGCTTTCTCCTGGCATGCTGCGCTTTTGCCTAAAACTCTTGTTTCTCAATTCTATCAGCTAGTTTCGAGTTTTCATGATGTAATTACTAGTATTTTATGTAATTATGATGAGGTAAATAAGATTGTTAGAGTTGTCTTCATGTAAATTTAGGCCTCATTTATGAGGAGCAGTTCAGTCAAAGTTCAAAAGGAGGATTTGTTTTAACCTCCCTAGACATTAGGGTTTTGTTAAGAACTTCAGGAAATTAGTTCCTAAACTGAAGGATTCGACCCTGTGAGAGGGGAAAATGGTTTTGGTCTATATGTATCTAGTTTTCAGTCATAGAACAGGTTGGACATCAGTGAGTAGAACTCTTGGAGCTTGTACTTCATCACTTTTGCAAAAAATCAAAGGACAATTGCAACTATTATTCAGGAATTCTTGTGTTGTGAGTTTGTGATAATGTTTTATCTCTATTATAGTTTTATATGAATGATAAATCCATCTTCTTTCCATGCCTATTCTTTTCAATGATTTTCCTAAGAGGTTTTAAACAAAATTCTTAGTTTTAAGTTTTGTTTTGTTAGGAACTTCATGTTTATGTCACTTGTCTTCTGATAAATGAATTCATGCTTGCCATGCTCATTTTTATCTTTGCTTTTCCACCCTACACTACATCGACAAAACCCCAAAGTATCACAAAGGCATACCTACCTTGCTCCTTTATATCTCTTGCAGCTTAAACCCTTGATCTTTTGACTTAGTTCCCTAATTCTCACTCCTAATCTAGCAAAACCCTAACATTTTCAAAACCATTGAGTTGAAATAACTAGCCTGGCATATGTTCCCACTCCAGTCATCATTGGTTGTGAGTTCATACAGAGATCCCTCTCTGGTTTAGCAGGGCTAGCTGTTGAACCCTAAGTGGTTTGAGGTTACCTCCTTCGATTTCCTTTCTCAGCCTTGGGATATTGTGGAGGATAACATGTAGAGTCATGGAATTGTTTTTTTTTTTTAATTTTAGTTTCTCTCTTCTGATGTTGGTATCTTGTCTCTGTCGGTTGGTTCTTTGAGGTCTCTGTTCTCTATGGGTATGCACTGCCCCTTCTCCCTCCTTTTGTTCAGGGGTGTCTTTTTTGGTTTAGGTTTTTATTTGTATTTGGATTGTAGACATATTATGTTTTTTTTTTTATCTAGTTCAGATAGAGATTGTCCTTTGTAATTGGATTACAGACATATTTTGGCTTCTCTATTTTTATTTCTGACAAAGATTGCCTCTTGATAGTGTAAAACCTTCTCTACTTTGAATGAAGGTTCTATTTTTTTCTTCTGAAAAAAATACATGAGAATTAAGATAAACGACAAATAATTTGGTCGAAATGTATGAGCTCTTCCTCAGTCTCCAATTAGCACAAGAAAGGATGTATTTGAAATTGTCATCATTAAAAAATCCCTCATTATCATTCAGTATCTCCATAAGGTTTTTCTCCTAAAAACAAGCAACTAAGCCTCCTTCTAAGAAGGATCACATGTCTTGACTTGTTCTCTCATAAGTCTTATTTTCGCATCTTACGCAGCGAGAACAAACCAATGGATGCATCAGTAAATCACGAATGCATCCTCGAACCGGGGAAATTAGTTATCAATGGTGTACTAGGTTTGAAAGTCATGCCATGAAGCGCTCTATATATGAATACCTGAAAGTCATCCCATGAAGCGCTCTCTATATGAATACTCTCTTCCTCTCAATAGAATGTGTTGGATACCTATAATACTAGTGTAGCCCCTTATTGTTATTAGTGCAACCCCCTTATGGTATTGTTGTGCCCATGTAGTCCCCATGTTGTTATTATTGTGCCCCATAGAAGCCCACTATTGTTATTGTTTTGCCCCTACAATATTATTGTTATGTAGGCTCTGATTATATTGGGACCACTTAGACTCCTATATATAGAAAGGAGGTATTGCCATTTGTATCATCCAAGAATTGTTCATTTGTGTAACGTAAAGGAGGTTGCCCCCTCGAAGAGGATGATTTTGAAGTCGTTGATCTATCTTTTCTATCTTTCTGTGAGCTGGTTTCATAACATTTGGTATCAGAGGTTTGGATTCTAGTGTTTCACTGCTCTCAAGTCATTGTGGAATTTTTGCTATAATTTTTTCTCTATGAAGTTTCAGAAGCTAAAAAAGAAAACCCATTTGAGATGAATTATTTTTTAACCTCGGGTCCAAATTTCAGATCTTATCTCGCTATATTTTTGGAGATATGATCTGAGGGAGTTAGGGTTTTTGCAAGCTCCATAATTCCATCTCCAACAGGTAATCGTGGAATTTTAGCTATAATATTTTTTCTACGAAGGTTCAAACTTTGAAATTAAAACCCATTTGAGACGAGATCTTGGTGAAGCTGGGACCCGAATTTCAGATCTTGTTTCACTATATTTTCAGAGATATAGTCCAAATCATTTAGGGTTTCTGCAGGCTCTCGAATTACATCCCAAACATGTGACCTTAGGAGAATAATCATAACTTTCTCTCGGAGCATCAGATTGAAATTTTGTAAGAAGTTACAGAAAGAGGATGGACTATAATTTTCTGTGTATTGTTTTCAAGTCCAAAGGTCAAAATAGTGACAAGTGGCACTTCGTACAAGTTCGCTCTACTGAAAAAAAGTATATAATCAGATCATCTTGGGAGATTGGGCATACCTTTCTTGGAGAATCCAATTTCGATCAAACTAGTGGCATTGGAAAGAGGACAGAGAGGGATACTTCAAGTCGCAATTTCAGACCTTGGAGATCTGAAATTTCAGAGATAGAAGAGATTCAAGATTGAGTTGCTAAAAGCAAGAAAAAGAATTACTCAAATCAAGAAAATAGAAACACCTAGTAAGAAAAATTGGATGGATGGTTTGAATAATGCGATCAAAGCTAAGATAAATATTTTTATATGTTCCATGGAAGCTAATATCGATGGTAGGGAAGCATATTTGAAGAAATACATGGAAGGTTTGAAGGAATATGGGACAAAGATGCTACAAGAAAGGCCTCCTAATGACGAAAAGGTAGGAGAGGAAACTCATGATGAGAACAAAAATAAATGTTAATCATGATTTCATAGAATATAACATTGGATTGAAGACCTGCCATATTCCAAAGATCGATATGAGGAAGTTTGATGGCAAGGATCCCATTACATGGATACTACAGAATGGATGATGTACATGATGTGCAACTGTTACAAAAGGTACGTATTGCATCTTTATATTTAGAACCAAATAAATTTTTATGGTATAAAGGGCTTTGTTCTCGTAAACCAGTTGTCACCTGGTCAATTTTCACGGAGGAAATGATAGCACATTATGAGGATACAAAGAGCAACACCTTCTTTAGCCAATTGATAAATCTCAAACAAAAGGGTTCAATGGTAGAGCACATTGAGGACTTCCAAATATTGAATATAAGGGTAAATGACATTCTAGAGAAGTTGAGAATTGATGTCTTCATAGGGACTTTATAGGATAACATTCAACATGAGGTTCGTCTTTGGGAACCTGATTCATTGGAGAAGACATTCAGGTTGGCAAGAAAAATTGAAAGCAAAATTATGGCAACAAGAAATCCTACCACTCACAATTATAAAGATGGAATTATTGTTACTCCTAGCCTTCCACAACCTACAAGGTTGACACCACAAAAATTGGAAGAAAAAGGAGAAAATGACCTTTGTTATAGTTGTGATAGAAAATACACTAAAGGTCATACGCCAGTTGTGAATAAATTATTTTACATTGATTGTGAAGAGGAGGAAGAAAATGATCAAGAAACATTAAAAGAAGAGGATATTGTAGGTTTTAACCCCGTACAGAAATTACCTGCATACGAATTCTAAAACACAGAAAATAAACAATGCAAGAGCATAACACTTAAAACACATATACACAGAGATTTCCCCTGGATCCAAAAACCGGGACTACCAGCTTGATTTTTCATTATGTTCCTTTTAATGTTACAATACATATTTATACATGCCGAAGCATCCAATACCATGGACCGAAAACCATCACGTCCAAAACCATGGACCAAAAACCATCGCGTCCAAAACCATAGACCAAAAACCATCACGTCCAAAAAACATGTGTGAAAATCATGCACAAAACCATAGGTGGGTCAACCTAACCTAACATAGGTTCCAAAACCAAAATTTTCTGCGGCCCTGCCCTGGACCCCATAAAGTGGGGTTACGGGTACCCCTCAAACCCCCTATGACCCCCCCTGCTACACAATCGGCACAACGAAGGGGGGTTCCACCCCACCTCTAACCCCCCTGTTAACTATGTGGGCTAGTCGTGGAAAGAATATAACACAACCCAACAGATATACACTAGGAACCAACCCCAGAGAAATAAGAAATGAATCTGACTTTATCTTGTAATGCATTGGAAGGAATTACCATTCCTAAAAATCTCAAGATAGAAGGACATATCAAGAAGAAAAAGGATAACCTCACTTTCATGCAGAATCGAATGAAACAATAAGCAGATCAACATCGCAGCGAAAGAAGTTTTGACATAGGTGAATGGGTATTTTTACGACTACAACCATACAAACAAATGTCCCTCAAGCAAGCTAAGAAGGATAATAAGTTATCACCAAAGTACTATGGTCCTTATAAAGTGTTGCAAAAGATTGGTACTATGGCATACAAATTGGAGCTTCCTGCATCTTCCTGAGTATCCCTAGTTTTCCATGTTTCATGCTTAAAGAAGGTTATAGGTGACAAGGTCCCAATTCAAACAATATTGTCGGAACTTGACAAGGAAGGAAAAATCATATTTGAACCTGAAGCAGTCATGGAAACAAGAACCTGACAATTACGAAATCGATCAATTTCAGAGTATCTCATTAAGTGGAAGAACTTACCCACTGAAGATTCCAAATGGGTGGATGAGAATTTTATACAGAAGCATCCAGAATTACTCAAGCATTGAGGACAACACTTTTTGAAGGAGAGGGGAATGTTAGGCCCCTATACTACTAGTGCAGCTCCTTATTGTTATTAATGCAACCCCCTTATGGTATTGTTATGCCCATGTAGTCCCCGTGTTGTTATTATTGTGCCCCATAAAAGTCCACTATTGTTATTGTTGCGCCCCTACGAAACTATCGTTATGTAGGTTCTGATTATATTGGGACCACTTAGACTCCTATATATAGAAAGGAAGTATTGTCGTTTGTATCATCCAAGAATTTTTCATTTGTGTAATGTAAAGGAGGTTGCCCCCTCGAAGATGCTGATTTTGAAGTTGTTGATCTATCTTTTCTATCGTTTTGTGAGTTGGTTTCATAACAGAATGTGTTGGCATTATGACACAGGTTTGGCACTATGAATTAGGTGTTGTCCTTGATGGCAACTCACTCAGATGATAGATCATGGTTCAGGCTCTCAAAATAAAAGGAAAAGAAATATACGCAGTTTCCACTTAACCAAGTCGCGTATACACGCAGGATCGCCGATCAAAAGTCGCGTATGCGTATGCACGCACTTTCATGCACGTAAAAGCGCGTACATGTGGGAAAACTTACTTTTAGTCCATGGTATTTGGACCTATGGTTTTGGACCATGGTATCTCATCCGAAGTGTTGAACCCAGGTATTTGGATTCAGGGATTGGTTCTAAGTGGTTTTGGACCATGGTATTGAGTAAGGCCTAAGACTATAAAAGGGGAAGGAGATCACTAGGCAAAAGTATTCACTCAAGTATTGAATATCTTATGAAGAGCAAGATCTAGAATACTGGTCATTAGGTTATGGTGCATAGCTGGATCGGAACTAAGGAGGAACCTGAGCGCTAAAAAAAGGATAAGTTCTATTGATGGGTCAAGATCTCAAGGCTTGAATAGTAGTATCTTTGTGTGATTTTGATCTATTATATTTAGCGAATTACTTGATCTATAAATCTGATAATTTGGGTATAATTGATGTCTGAATATTTGAAAAGGGAAAATTGTCTTTTATAGATCTGTACGCAGGTTCGGCACATCAAGAGTGTGTATACATGCTGGTTCAGTAATTCAAAACAGCGTATACGCTGGTTTGCGTTAATACATAAGCGTATGCATGCAGGTTCTTCATATTGAAGTAGCGTACATCTCATAAAATATGTTTTAGCTACTTTTGTTTATTGTTGCAGTGTTCTGGGTTCAAGATTGTTATCTGGTTATTGTTACTGTTTTCTGGTTACACTATTCAGAGAAGTGATTGTTTGAATCAATTTTTGATCAGTGCAAAGGAGATTGGTTGATGTAGATATATTTGATGTTTGATTGATGTTATTAATGGATCCAGTATGAAAATTTATGAAACGTGGTCCCTGGAAGAAAAAAGAAGGTTGTAGCCTTCTGTAGGTTGGCACCTACGTACTAGTACATCAGCTAGTACAAGAGCTAAGGGAGTTGTAGCTCCCTTCTAGGAGAAGCTGGAGAACGAGAGAAGGTTGTAGCCTTCTGCAGGTAGAAGCCTACATACTGGTATAAGACTGCACCAGTACAGAAATATTGTAAAATGAAGTTTCTTATTAAAAGAAGATAGAGACGAATTGTAGCAGGTGGTTTTCACCCACATTGGGTTTCCACCTTATATCTTGTGTTCATGTGTGTGATGATCTATTCTGTTTTACTGCACTTGTTTACTATTTTTATGGTTAATGAAGTTCTGATGCACTGAATTAAAGATCAACATTTAATGGATTAATTGAATCATAAAGTTTATTGATATACACTGGTTTCTTTAGACACAGTTGCATATATACGCAAGTTCCCATAACTGAAGTAGCGTATATATATCTGAGTATGAAAATGAAAAAGTGTTTGATTTGATAATACTGATTCACCCGCGCCGCGCCGCCCCCCCCCCCCTCTCAGTATTATTTCCAACAATTGGTATCGGAGCAAGTCCTTCAGAAGAAGCTTGATTGCTTGAAGGAAGATCTATCATCATGAGCAACTACGAAAAAGAGGCATCCATCAGGCCACCAATCTTTGATGGGAGAAACTTCGTCTATTGGAAGGTAAGAACCACAACGTATATTCAATCTCTTGGTGCAGAAGTTTGGGATATCATGGGAGGAGGATACAAATTTCCATCAGCAACTCCTACAGATACAGCTGATAAAAAGCAATATGAAACAAATGCAAAGGTTGTCAATACGCTATTGGGGAATCTCAATCAGAATTCGTCAAGGTTATGCAGCTCAAAACAGCCAAGGAAATATGGGACAAGATCATCCTAAGCTATGAAGGAGACAATCAAGTAAAGCATGCAAAACTACAATCTCTCAGAATTCAATATGAAACTCTCAGAATGCACAATGATGAAAGTGTGGCTAATTATTTCTTACGAATGTATGAGATTGTTAATTGCATGAAAAATTTGGGTGAAGAGATAAAATAAGTTACTTTAGTTGAAAAGGTTCTAAGATCCTTGTCTTCTAAGTTTGAATCAAAAGTTTCTGCCATAGAAGAAAAGCAGAATCTTCAGAGTATTATGATGTCACAACTGCACGAAATTCTAACTGCCTTCGAAATGAGAAAAGGAGGGCCATCAGACATGAGAGAAGCCGCATTCAAAGGAGAATACAATGAGTAAATGTATACGTCAGAAGGAGAGGAAGAATCAAACTTTGTCAAGAACCTTCAATGGGGTTCTGGAAGATTCAGAGGTAAGCTACCTTTCAAATGCTTTGCTTGTGGAAGAGTCGGTCACT
This sequence comes from Pinus tabuliformis, assembly GCA_031772625.1. Lineage (NCBI taxonomy): Eukaryota > Viridiplantae > Streptophyta > Pinopsida > Pinales > Pinaceae > Pinus > Pinus tabuliformis. The sequence continues at coordinate 554,393,118 of CM062812.1, forward strand.
ATGCAGCCAAATGTCCTCATAAAGATAAGCTTGATAAAGGTAAGGAACCAGTTAAATGGAACAGAAAACAGAAAGTAAATAAGAAGAGTTATTATACACATGAAGACAACGATGGACTTTCAAATAGTGATGAAGATGAATATGGTAATGATTATAGACTTTTGATGGCTTTTGAAAATGATGATTTCTTGGATGCTATAGATTTAGATGATCTCTATGAAGAAATTTCTAAACTTAAAATCTGTTTAGAAGAAAAAAAATATGATCATAGATACTCTGACATTTCAACTTGATGAAAGGGAAAAACACAACGAAAAGTTAGAATGTGAAATTGTGGGACTTAGAAAAGATATTGAAAAACAAAAACTCTTAATCTTAGATTTGCTAAAGGATCTGAAACTTTAGATGAGATTATCAAAGTGCAGCGTTCTCCTCTAATCAAGACAGGTCTTGGATATACTGAAGAAGCATCTCAAGCGCAAAAGCCATCCACCTCCAAAAGTTATCTTGATGCAGCAAGGAGAAGTGAACAAAGGCATAAAGCAGATCACCAGGCAAATCAGGGTCAATCTACTTCAAGGATGAACAAAGATCACCAAAGGATGAACAGAAGCTACAACCAACCTTAGGTAAATCATTCTCAATTTTTCTCAAGAATGAATATCAATGGAAACTACAATCACCTGGATGGTAGATTTGATAATCGCAGGAATTTCTTTAATGGCCAATGTTTTTCATGTCATAATTTTGGACACAAAGCCGCTCAATGTGTTGCCTACAAGACCATCATGACTCGAGAAGCATGAAATCAAAGGAGTGTGACTGGGATCATGAAAAGGACCTACAATAACTTTTCTGCTCTTGAAAATGAAATAGAATGCTCTATTTGTAACAACTTCGGTCATGAAGATTTTGAATGCAGGAGTCAGTTTCGGCAAAAATCTCAGAAGGAGAAAGCTTCATTAGGTCCCAAAACATGGAGAAAGAAAGAACCACAACCAGAAAGATGTGGTATAGCCTTATATGCGGAAGGACAGGAAAATCAGTGGTACATCGACAGTGGATGCTCGAAACATATGATAGGTGATAAGAAAAAACTTCAATCATATAGTGCCTTAGAAAAGGAAAGGAAGGTCTCATTTGGAAATGACACCCCTGCTTTCATAAAAGGTAAAGGCTCTGTTCTTTTGAAAGAAAAGGTCAAAGCTAGAAATGTTATGTATGTTGATGGCCTAAAGCATAATCTATTGAGTGTTAGTCAAATGTGTGATCAAGGAAATGAATATTTCGATCAAATGGATGTATTGTTCATGAGCTTGATACAGGAGAAACAGTGATCAAAGGCATAAGAACTCCAAATAATTTATACATACTCAAAGGAGGACATCAACAATTCTATTTAAGCAAAAATGATGAACATTGGTTATGGCACAGAAGATTGGGGCATCTTAGCTTCTCGCAGATAAGGAAAGCATGCAAATATCAAGCGGTTCGTGATCTCCCTGACATCAGAATTCCAGACAATACAATCTGCAAATCATGTCAGTTTGGTAAGAAAACTAGAACTAATTTCCCTGAGAAGGAAGGATCAGCTAGTAAGCCACTTGAACTTGTCCATACTGATTTATGTGGTCCATCAAAAAAAAAGTCACCTCGAGGAGAAGAATACTTTATATTGTTCATTGACGACTTTTTTCAGGATGTGTTGGATGGGACTTCTGAAGCATAAAGACGAAGCTTTCGAAAAGTTCAAAGCATTCAAAGCCTTAGTTGAAAATGAATCAAATCACAGAATCAAATGCCTCAGGTCTGATCAAGGAGGGGAATTTACCTCTGATGAATTTTTCGATTTTTTTGAAGAACATGGAATAAGAAGGGAATTCTCTACTGCAAGGACTTCTCATCAAAATGGAGTAGTGGAAAGGATGAACAGAACTGTTCAACAAATGGCTCGTGCTATGCTTGATGAGTCTAGAACTCCTGCAACCTTTTGGGGTGAAACTGCATTTGTTGCCGTTACTATTCTCAACAAAACAAACGTTTGGGTAAACAGCACTCAAACTCCTCATGAACTTTGGTATGGTAAGACTCCTATGGTAAAATACTTCAAGGTTTTTGGAAGAAAATGTTACATCAAAAGGACTGATGAAAATCTTGGCAAGTTTGAACCTAGAGCAAATGAAGGCATTCTCCTTGGTTACTCTTCCCGAAGTAAAGGATATAAGTGTTACAATAAAAGACTTGGAAAAATTGTTGAAAGTATTGATGTGGTGGTTGATGAAGAAGGCAACAATTCAAAACAGATAAAAACCGAAGAGTTTGAAGATGAAGAAGACTATCCTTCAACATCAGACCAGACTAATGCTAAACAAGAAACGTATGAGGCACCAGAAGAACAGATAAGAATAGAAGAAAAGACTCCATCCAAGTATGTTCACAAGAACCATCCAGAGACTCAAATTTTGGGGCAGAAAGAGGCAGGTGTTCAAACAAGATGAACTATAGCAGAAGCTTCAAGCTATCTAGCATTACTCTCCTTCGTTGAACCACGAAATGTAAGTGAAGCATGCAAAGATGAATGCTGGGTCAAGGCCATGAATGAAGAACTTGAGCAGATTGAAAAGAATAACACTTGGGAATTGGTTCCTAGACTTAATGATAAGAATGTCATAGGGACCAAATGGATATTCAAAAACAAGCTGAACGAAAATGGAGATGTTATTAGAAACAAGGCCAGACTTGTTTGTAAAGGGTATGCTCAATAAGAAGGTATAGACTTTGAAGAAACTTTTGCACCAGTTGCTAAACTTGAAGCCATAAGGATGTTCCTTGCTCTTTCTAACTTTCAGAAGTTCAAAGTATATCAAATGGATGTGAAATCTACCTTTTTAAATGGAGACTTAGAAGAAGAAGTGTATATTGAGCAACCAGATGGATTCATCCTTGGAAATGATCCAAAACTTGTATGCAGACTTAAGAAGGCACTCTGTGGTCTTAAATAGGCTCCAAGGGCTTGGTATTATCATCTGGACAAATACCTCCATCAACAAGGTTTTTCAAAAGGATCAGCAGATAACAATCTATATATAAAAATTGACAATGATAAATTACTAATACTTGTTGTGTATGTTGATGATATCATCTTTGGTAGCAATGAAGAAGCCATGAGTCAAAACTTTGCCTTGGTGATACAGAATGAATTTGAAATGTCCCTACTTGGTGAGCTCACATATTTTCTTGGTTTATGAGTCCAACAAAACAAAGACGGTATCTTTCTATCACAAACCAAGTACCTCAAGCAGATCTTGAAGAAATATGGCATGGAAGATTCGAAACCAGTATGTACCCCTATGGTAACAGGATGCAACCTCAGCGCAAATGATGAATCAGTAGCAGTACATCAACCAACCTATAGATCCATGATTGGCAGTCTGCTCTATTTGACAGGTACTCGACCAGACATCATGCATGCAGTGGGAATAGTTGGAAGATTTCACGGAAATCCAAAAGAAGCACACCTTCAAGCGGTTAAAATGATTTTCAAATATCTTCAAGGAACACAAAACTATGGCTTATGGTATCCTAGAGATACAGATCTCACACCATGCATATACAGATGCAGAATGGGCAGAAAGCGTGGATGACAGAAAAAGCACTAGTGGTGGTTCATTCTTTATGGGTTCTAGATTAGTATATTGGTTCAGCAAGAAACAAAGTTCAATTGCATTATCTACAGCTGAAGTAGAATATGTGGCTGCTGCATCTTGCTACACACAACTCCTTTGGATGATGCAAACATTGCAAGACTTTCAAATCACTTGTACTCCACCTATCTCCATTTTATGTGATAATACAAGTGCAATCAGTATTTCAAAGAATCCAGTCATGCATTCAAAGGCCAAGCACATAGCTATCAAATATCATTTTCTTCAGGAACAAGTGCTTGAACAAAAGGTCAAATTGGAGTATGTTCCCTCCAAGGAACAGGTCGTTGATATATTCACCAAACCACTACCCAGGGAGACATTTGAATACCTCAAACAGAAGCTGGGAGTAGTTGATGCATCATCTTATTGTTGAAACTTGTCTATTTTAGAGAAAAGTGGTTGTACATGAGTCTCATGAGGAGAATCCGCGTACATACGCCGGTTTCGGTTGATACAGTCGCGTATATGTTGATTTGAAGAAAATCAGTGGGCTAGACTTAGGATGAAAAGAGTCTGACATGGGTCTGACAGAGACCATTTGGCACAGGTTCAGGGGGGCATATACTTCTAATAATGCATTGTTGGCATTATCTTAGAAGATCTTGGTTTATTTTCACAATTGTTTTTGGTTTCAGGTGGAACAGGTGTTGAGGGAGAACATCGTTGCTGGTCTAAATGATGATTGACAAATGCTGCTGATAATAGTTGTTGATGACTATCATAGTCTTGTTGTAGATAATTTGTCTCTATGTCATATATATCTCGTTTCCCCACTATGCCTGGGATGTATGATGTAATGTTCTTATTTTATCATGTATAAACTTTTGGTGTATCCCCACTTGGTTGGGTAAATTAGTCAATATTGGCATATCCCCACATGGTTGGGAAATGGATTTATGTATGAGTCTTTGGTGATAGGAAGGTAATCTATAGAGTCATGTTCTTTCTAGTATAACATCTTTTTGCAAACCTTACCTACCGTCAGGGGGAACATGGACAGCATGGCAAAGCAGAAGATTTCAGCATGTACTCAGGGGGAGCATCACCCTTTGCCCTTGATGACAAAGGGGGAGAGTGACTTAGAATGACTTGGGGTTGCCATCAAGTCCAAAGGGGGAGATTGTTGGCATTATGACACAGGTTTGGCACTATGACTCAGGTGTTGTCCTTGATGGCAACTCACTCAGATGATAGATCACAGTTCAGGCTCTCAGAATAAAAGGAAAAGAAATATACGCAGTTTCCACTTAACCAAGTCGCGTATACACGCGGGATCGCCAATCAAAAGTCGCATATGTGTATGCACGCACTTTCATGCACGGAAAAGCGTGTACATGTGGGAAAACTTATTTTTAGTCCATGGTATTTGGTCCTTGGTATCTGGACCTATGGTTTTGGACCATGGTATCTTGTCTGAAGTGTTGAACCCAGGTATTGGTTCTAAGTGGTTTTGGACCATGTTATAGAGTAAGCACTAAGACTATAAAAGGGCAAGGAAATCACTAGGCAAAAGTATTCACTCAAGTATTGAATATCTTAAGAAGAGCAAGATCTAGAATACTGGTCATTAGGTTATGGTGCATAGTTGGATCTGAACCAAGGAGAAACTTGAGCGCTAGAAAAAGGATAAGTTCTATTGATGGGTCAAGATTTCAAGGCTTGAATAGTAGTATCTTTGTGTGATTTTGATCTGTTATATTTGGCGCATGACTTGATCTATAAATTTGATAATCTGGGTATAACTGATGTCTGAATATTTGAAAAGGGAAAATTGTCTTTTATAGATCTGTACGCAGGTTCGGCACAGCAAGAGTGCGTATACATGCTGGTTCAGTAATTCAAAATAGCGTATATGCTGGTTTGCCTTAATACAGAAGCGTATGCACGCAGGTTCTTCATATTGAAGTAGCGTACGTCTCATAAAATATGTTTTAGCTACTTCTGTTTATTGCTGCAGTGTTCTGGGTTCAGAATTGGTGTCTGGTTACTGTTACTGTTTTCTGGTTACAACATTCAGAGAAGTGATTGTTTGAATCAATTTTTGATTGGTGCAAAGGAGATTGGTTGATGCAGATATATTTGATGTTTGTTTGATGTTATTAATGGATCCAGTATGAAAATTTATGAAACGTGGTCTCTAGAAGAAAAAAGAAGGTTGTAGCCTTCTGTAGGTCAGCACCTACATACTAGTACATCAGCGAGTACAAGAGCTAAGGGAGTTGTAGCTCCCTTCTAGGAGAAGTTGGAGAACGAGAGAAGGTTGTAGCCTTCTGCAGGTAGAAGCCTGCGTACTGGTATAAGACTGCACTAGTACAAAAATATTGTAAAATGAAGTTTTTTATTAAAAGAATATAGAGACGAATTGCAGTAGGTGGTTTTCACCCACATTGGGTTTCCACCTTATATCTTGTATTCATGTGTATGATGATCTGTTCTATTTTACTGCACCTGTTTACTGTTCTTATGGTTAATGAAGTTCTGATGCACTGAATTAAAGATCAACATTTAATGGATTAATTGAATCATAAAGTTTACTGATATATGTTGGTTTCTTTAGACACAGTTGCGTATATACGTAGGTTCCCATAACTGAAGTAGCGTATATATATCTGAGTATGAAAATGAAAAAGTGTTTGATTTGATAACACTGATTCACTCCACCCCCTGCCCCGCCCGCCACCTCCACTCAGTGTTATTTCCAACAGAATGATGGTTAATTATGTGCAAAAGGGAAACAAGGCTAAGCTAATCTTGCTGGCCAATATTTTCATCCCATCAAATAACAACAGGCAGTGTTATTTCAGTTGGCATCATGGTAGCGTCATCAAGGTTGAGCTAGATGGAAGTATGCATGCTAAACATGCGTACTTCAATATGTATGAAAATCTAATCCCAACCACTAGTTAGGTGTCAAAATTGTCCCTCCAAGTGTCTCAATTTAGTTTCAGTTAAGTCCAGTTTAAGTCGATTTTAACTCCGGACATTTATTATTGATGTTTCCAATGTAATCTTATTTAAGTGATTTGTAATACGAAGAAGAGAAAGTCCTCTACTCCATATTTTGTTCTCTTCAATTTTTGTCATGGTATCAGAGCTTGTAAGACTCTTTGACATAGTAGCAGAGATCAGAGCAGTTTGCATAAAACTCCCAGAAAGAGCAACAACGCGAGCGAAGAGAGAAAAGCAAAGAAAATAGGCGAGCCGGAATAAGATTCTTTGAGAGAGCAATAGAAGTTTGAAGAAGCCTACTGCAAAGAAGCAAAGAGAAAGCGTAAGACTCTTTGAGAGAGCAACATAAATTTGAAGAAACCTGCAGAGAAGTAGCCGGAGAACCAAGAAGCCAGAAAATTCTACCCAAAATCGATTTTTTATTAAAAAGTGTTGTGATAACGCTCTGTGTTATTTCGATACAATGTGTTACTAATGCAGTTGAGCAGTTTGAAGTGCCACGTTAGTTTAAAAAACTTACAACATTTCCTCTCACAAGTGGCCATAGAGCCTAGGAAAGAGCGTTAGCCAAATTCCGTTGCAACGAATTCCAACGTGAATGGCCAAAGGTTTGAGCTTATATAAAATGCACATGTGAATGAAAAGTGTATTGTATTAGTTTGAAAAACAAATTACATTATTTAAAAAGGCTCATGTAATATTTCATTGCATTAACTAAAATCGATTTATTTTTTAAAAGTGTTGTGATAACGCTGTGTGTTATTTCGATACAATGTGTTACTAATGCAGTTGAGCAGCTTGAAGTGCCACGTTAGTTTCAAAAACTTACAACATTTCCTCTCACAAGTGGCCACAAAGCCTAGGAAAGAGCGTTAGCCAAATTCCGTTGCAACGAACTGAGATCAAGCGAAATGCCCACATTTTTGTCTCCAATGAAATGTGGTTTGATATTCCAACGTGAATGGTCAAAGGTTTGAGCTTATATAAAATGCACATGGGAATGAAAAGTGTATTGTATTAGTTTGAAAAACAAATTACATTATTTAAAAAGGCTCATGTAATATTTCATTGCATTAACCTTTTTTTATGACATTCGTATGAGATTTGTGAGAGGTGATCTCTTAAAAAGGGCTTCGTATCATGTAATTTAGGCTTCAATTGTATTGAAAAGGCTCATATTATTTTTAATGGGTTGGATATGATTTTTAATGGCTTCGATGAAAAGTCTAGCCATGTAATTCCTTAAAAGGTTTTCGAGGGTATTAGTGTTCATATATACTTTAAAAGGCTAGCCATGTAATTCCTTTAAAGGTTTTCGAGGGTATTAGTGTTCATATATATTTTAAAAGGCTTTGTTCGTAGTATTTTTTTTTTTTTCCTTTAAAAAACGAAAGATTTATATTTTAGAGGGTCTATTAAAAACAAAGAAGATGTTTTAGAGAATTTTAGACCTATCTATTTTATAGAATTCGGGCAACAGAGAAGCCATCACAAAGACGCACAATAGGAAACCGTTATGTCTGCAAGTCCATTTTGAGTCACAGAGAGCCACTGTTAAAAAAATGGAAAAATCCAAGAGGCTTCTTTTCATTTCATATGCCAAGACAACCAAGGAGGCGTGGGATACACTTGAGAGGAGTTTTGGGGTAAGGGGGAGAATTGAATTTGAAGTTGAAGGTGGATCTATAGCAACAAATCTACATCCAGATGAAAAAATCGTTGAATCCCACTGTGCTCAGCCACAAGTGGATGATGTCTATGAAGAAGTCACAAAAGAAAGAGAGAAGGAGCACGTAGATGCTCACGAACCCCACTTTGCATAGCCACAAGTGGACAAAATTTTGGTGATTCTAGCAACAAAGCTTTCTGATGACAATATGGTGAATCCAACAACAGAGCTTGCTGATGACAATTTGGTGAATACAGCAACGGAGCTTGCTAATGAAGACTTGGTAAATCCAGCAATAGAGCTTGCTGATGAAATTTTGGTGAATCCAGGAACTGAGCTTGTTGATGAAAGTTTGGTGAATCAAGCAATAGAGCTTGCCAAGGACAATGAAACTGCCATTGGAGCAGTCTATGCTAAGGTGAATCCAGCAATTAATATTATTGATGTAAAATTTGATGAAGACTTGTTGGCTAATGATCAATAGTTGCAGGTGATGCAACAAAAACATCATATAGACATGATGTTATTCAATGATAAAATCCCAAATGAGTCAGTGGAAGACAACCTATTTGTAGCAGCACAGGTTAGTAAAGAAGTCATAAAGACAGAGATGAGAACAGAGGAAGAGGCAAACAAGGAAGCCCACAAAGAGCTAACATACACATAAAAAGAGGTAGAGAAAGAAGCACAACAAGCGAAAGCTCCCATTACAGAGCAGAAAGAACAAAACCATGTGGTTTTGCAAATGTTTGTAAACTTACCATTGATTTCCAATGTGCAGGTACACAAAATGATTATGAAGAACAGATAAATTTCCTTGAAGCATGGCTTGCAACACCATGCCTTGATGAAGTCTACATAGAAGCTGCAAAAATTAATGTTGAAGAAAGCTTGGATGATGAAAACATCAATGAAATTTTCAGGTATTGGAGTCATGAAGAGATGAAATTATATTATGGTCTTATGTTGTAGTATATTGAAGATGAAAAACGCACTACATAAGATAATATGTGGAATCAGCCCACATACAAGTCATTTTTTGAAGAAGTCCAGGATATGCTTAGACAATTTGGAAAAATGGAAGACCTACACCAGCAAATGAAGAAACTCAGGTTTGAAGGATACAACAAAGAGAAAAGATTGAAACATTTTAGAGGCTACAAAATCTGGAAAAAGAGAAGAAGAAAAGTTGAAGTCAATAATTAAATTGTAAACCTAGCTAAGACATAGACCAGCAGGTAACTTAATTGAATTTTTTATGTGGTTGTAATTAAGGGGGAGTGTTGGAGAATCTAATCCCAACCACCAATTAGGTGTCAAAACCGTCCCTCCAAGTGTCCCAGTTTAAGTCGAGTTTAACTCCAAACATTTATTACTGATGTTCCCAATTTAATCTTATTTAATTGATTTGTAATACTGACTGCTCCATATTTTTTTCTCTTTATTTTTTGTCACAATCTCCATGCATGTGCATCTCTTTATGGAGGTTCTGATTTCTATTAGTTTTCTAGTCCTCGCTCGATCATTCTGAAGGGTCGCAAAGTTGAGAAAAGTAATGCAATGTATAGTTGATTTGAACTCTAGCGGGTAGTAAATTCTATTCTTTAAGCCTAAAGCCATGAATGAAATCCATTCAAAGCAGTTTCTAGAGATTAGCCTCTGTTCCTGGTTGTCAAAGTAAGGTTGTCTTCCGGGTGGTTGGCAGATTCTCTTTGTGTGTGATGTCTTTATGGAGATATATTTATGTGTAGATTCATTAGATTCCTTTTATGCATGGTTAATTTTAATAATTTAAAAGTAAGTTTGTTTTTTTTATTATCTCATCCCCGATCTAATGATCTGAATTAGATTAAATTTTCCACATTTACCAAATTATTGTCTCCAAAAGTTGTACGCTTGTAACTTGGTATCATCTTTCAATTTTAGTAAGATCCATGAAGCAAAAGTTGTTAATATATTGTTAATTCATTGTTAGTTCCTTGGTCAAATGTTGTATAAAAGGAAATTGATTGATATTTGGACAAAATTAAACTAGGTCATTGTAGAACTTTTACTCCATCAAAAGGATTTCAAGTTATTTGAGCATATATTTTTCACCTTTCTTAAAGTCTATATATATATATATATATATATATATATATATACTAGAAACAACTTGAATAAGTGACCTCTAGCCTATAATGGATGCCTTAGCCGCCCTCAAGGCCGAAAAAGAAGGATTAATTGCCCAGAATCATCAATCTCGTAAAATTCTAAAACTACAATCAACTGAGAATTATCGCATTAACATAAACGAAATGGATAATTCTGTGACAGAAGCCTTCAATTATTACAATTTTAACACTGGCCCAAAGGATAATAATGATACAACTAACAATGAAGGAAGCACGATGAATAACGATAATGTTAACAACAGTTTCATATCCGACTACCCAAAACAAGAATTCTGTGACAGAAACGAACCAGAAGGATGATTATAGCACAATGAATAATGCCGAAAACGACAATGTTAATAGCAACAATTGTGTATCCCTGGACGTGGCTGCCCAAAACAGGAATCCCATGACAGAAATAAATGATAATGATGATTATAAAATAGACTAAAGAGGAAATGAATAATGATAATATTAACAGGTGCGTATCCCTGGACGTCACTACCCAAAGCAGGAATTCCATGATAGAAATGAGGGAGAATGTTAATTATAACATTAATTCAAATGATAAAATATGCACGATGATAACAGTCAGTGGTGGCAATATGACTGCTTTTTCCCATGTTTTTTTTGCAATTTGTTGATTTTTGGAAATGTAATGCTAGAAAAATCCATAGAAATCATATATTTACAATTAGTAGCAAGCTTATTTTTACTGGAAAGATTTAACTACCATTAAACAAGCATAAGTGGAGACCTTGCAAGATATTTAATATTTATAGCACAAATACACATGGAATGAAATAGAGACTTTGGCTTTGTGGTTCCCACTAGCCTCACCCAAAGCGAAGACCTCTACATAAGTTAACAAATTTATTAACGATGATATTCCACCAAAAAAAATTGTGGGGCCCACAATAGAAGTTATTATTCATCCATTAAAGTACGTTCCCACCCTCATATCTAGACTAGTGACACAACCATCACATAGCACTGAGCACATGGCTCAAACTCCCGCTCCCACTCAAAAATATTTTCTAGATTGGTTGATGATAAAATATTAAAAAATGGGAATGGGGTGAGTTTACTTACATGTGTAGTGTACTTTTGGTTACTTTAACCTCACTTGTCATTAGTGTGGATGCGAATACAAGGAAACTTTCCACCAACTAATAGAAACATCATTTATTGGAGCCCCTGTCTCTTCTGTCAACCGCTCTGCGTTCCCCCAAAACACCGCTCCATGTGTGGGAACTTCTTTGGAATTGGCGGTTTGGGCAATAAAAGCCTAATAAGTGTAATTAACATTGACACTTAACTTCGTCGTCAAATTTGTTTATGTTGGATTACAGAGTTTTGGACTAAAACACTCCTCAAATGAGCTTTTGTTTGTATTTTTGAAATATTTCCATATTTGGTTCCTTATTTCGACCACCTAGCAAAAATATACTCACGTGTCCCCAGATTTGGTCCAATTCTTATCTGCTACATTCAACACAAGATTGGCCTATTTTCATATTTGGTTCTTTATTTTGACCACCTATCAAAAATCTACTCAAGTTTCTTGGTCCAATTCTTATTTGCTACATTCGACACCAGATTGGTCATTCATATCTCTAAATTTTCTAGTTGGTTGGGATAAGTTTTGGTGGTTTATTGTTTTTCCTTTAAATCCAGGTCCATAGAGAAGCATTTTTTTTATTTTGAATTGAACAATGTCAATTACATCGGGGAGTTCCTTCTAAGATGAACTTGATTACTACATCTTACCAGCGCATAATCTACAATAAAAACATTGGACTTGCTTGTTACAACCTTACCAACACATAATCTGCAACTGAGACACCAAGATCTTGAAGAATTCCCTTATAGCTAGTGAAGTGCTTGAACATTAGCCACCATATCATGTGATTCTTGATTATTATTTGCATGGTTAGAATTGTCAAATAATATTCCTTTGGGGTCCCAATTGCATTAGAAGTAAGTCCAACTAAAGTATGCAACTAAATATCTAAAGTCATACAGGGGGATACATTGTACAAGCATCATAAAAAAACTCAATATAAATACAATGAGAAAAGGAACCCCTTCTTTTGAAGAACCACAACATCTCTTCCGTGACCAACCAACCATGAAATATGTAAAAATAAAATCCATAACCATCCCTATTAAATTGATTTCGATAATACTTCAAAGGTAGCTACAATTTGCTCATGATGAACAGAATGATATCTAAAGCTACCATATTCACATTTCCTCAAAACCTACATAGTTGATGTGAAATCCTTCATAACCCATGGATGTATTGCAACGACCTCTAAGCTCATCCTTTTCTTTGTATCCTTTTAAAGACGGCCTTTGAGTAAGTTTGCAAGTGTTGGATTCAAATCCTTTGGAAGGACAAGTAGATCATGAACAATCTTCTCATATGTGCCTTGCAAGGAGTCACTAATGAAGGGATAAAAACCCAACACCATGTAGTATAATGTCAAACCCAATGCCCATACATCAACAATTTTAGCATGATATGTCAAGCCTAAGCAATATTCTGGCACAATAAGAACAGGAATACCAGGAGACCTTCGAAGCTCGTCATTGCTGCCCTCAAACATCCTACCAACACTGAAGTCAGAAATCTTAACTGTTCCATCGTTCCCAACCAAAAGGTTTTCTGGTTTGATATCTCCATGAAAAATATTATGAGCATGTAGATACATGAGACCTACAATAACATCTCAAAATAATTTTCTAGCGATATCTTCCCCAATTCCTCTAGCTAGTCTAGAACCTTGAAAAATCCCCCTTCCTTTAACATATTCTAAGACCATGTAAAATTAATTAGTATCCAATCATCAATAACCTCGATTAAATTGAAAACATTGGGAGTTGTTCAAAGTTGTCATTGATGTCAATATGTCATTGTTGGAGATGGAAAATATTCTTGTGATGCATGAATTACCCTTTTGTGATGTTTCCCTATCCTCATGCAAACCCTAGAAGAAAACCCTAAGCATGAAGATATGCATAAGTCAAATTCCCTAAAACCCTAAAGCCCTAGCTTCTTGATGCCCTAGATGCCCATGAAACCTAGCTCTGGATAGCTCTTGATTATTGATCATAAAGCCCTAGTCCTAAGTTCTTGATGTAATCCCTAGAACTAATGCTTTCTATATGATATCTAGCCTAGGTGAAAATGCCATAGCATTAACCATATACATTAACGAAACCCTAGCATTTTACCTTGTGAAATAATGTTGCATGAATGATTGTTGGATGAAAAATAAGATGAATACTTAGCCTTCTTAATTGATGCTCATGTTGCCCTAGTCTTGAAGGCCTAAGTCTATGAAGAAGGAGCCTTAGACATAAAATACCAAAGGCTGCCATGAATAAAATAATGATGACAATTCACAAATTTAATTTTCTTGATGGTAAAATGACCTCATTTAAGGATGGAATTGGCGTGAGATCATAGAGGACATTTTTCCCTTTCTAATGAGCTATTAGTCGCCTTCTAACTCCTCTTAGATTTAAAAAAATCGATTTTACAAGTTGGAATAATATATTTTCTATGCTAAGCCAACATGAGCCAACTTATGCAAGTCGGCGTCTAATCCATGTGATGTGTCTCTTCACCTTAACTCAAAAAATTGTATAAATAGAAGTTCGAATCCATCATTTTGACCATCCAATTTCAGTGAAGGAAACACATAGTTCGAATAAGAACCACAAGAGAAGATAAGAGGTCGAGGATGACATTGAAGTTTACTGTTTGGGCTATTTTTTTGATTGGGTTATCAATCAAGCTCAGACCTGTGACTACAGTGGAATCTTCCAAACATACCTACTTATTCTTGGAAGCTCAAAGTTACAAAACTTGTGGTAATAAGACCTCAGACCAGTGATAAAATCATGTGACAGTCATGTGATAAACTCAGATCTGGAATTGCAGTCATATACGAGGAGACTCTGACCTGTGAAGTGGAGGACGAATTTGTGTGTATGGAAAACTACCTTGTGGTGGCATAATAACTCGGGATGCCAGTTGTTATACCAGTAATAAAACTTGTCACCAATAATCTTGTCGTATGGACAATCTTGTGGAGATTTGCAGTGCCTCAAAGTTGCGATGGCATAAAAGCTAAGACAATAACCTGTGGATAGTCTTCCTATGGATTAGTGATAAAAATTAAGAAAGGTTCTATATACCTCGAACCTATAACAATGAAAAAGCTCAGATTTATTTGGAAGACTCATTTATCCATGGAAGGGTCTAACTTGGTATCTCTTCTAGCTGGGACAATCACCTATAAAGAGCATTGACCAATGACAGTTGTGGAGGCTCGGATTTAGGAGCTCAGGTCACATAAAAGGCTCAGACCTGCATGTGGACAGTCACTAGAGAGAGACTGCACCTCATACCAACAAACTTGTTAACCTATTCTTCTAAGACCTGTAGCTTGCTACCATCTCGAACATATGATCAGTTTCCTTTAGAGGTCGGAACTGTGACAATCATCTATGGATAAAAGGCTCAGATTGCAGTGATACCTCGTACAGTTAAGCCTTGAAGTATTTTGGAGTAGTCCTTGAACTTGGAGCTTTGAATTTAAAGGTTGCTTTGGAGACTATCTTGAGCATCTAGCAGACTTGTTAAAGTCTAGTTTGCAAAACTTGTGAAGACTTGTTGACTTGTGAAGACTAGTGAGGAACTATTGACTTATGAAACATTCTTGAAGTTTTGGAACATGTCTTGGAGAAGCCTTCATTGTCTTGGATAATTCTTGGGGAATCATATTGAAGACACCTTGAAGGATTCTTGAAGACATTTGGAAGTCCTATAGAAGTTGATCTTGGAGGCGCCCTTGAACATCATGATGCATTGCTAAAGTGATCATGAGGTGACCTTGGAGAATTTGGTTGGGTACCATGAAGAGTTGTAGTGACACCTTTCTAAGAAGACAAAGTTGTCATTAATGAGGCAAGTGCTTTGAATATTGATTGAAGGCAGTGCTGAAAGTGAAGATATTGTCAGGGATTGTTGCAGAAGATATTGGGAGCCATGAAGAATCATTAAACTTATATGATGAATTGAAGTTGTGGGTTGGAGCCCTAAAGGATAGGAGTCCTCAAGAAGACTAGGTTGGAGCCTGTACCAGAGATAGGGTTGGATCCCTAGATGTTGGTGCCTCAAAGTGACAACGTTGGAGCCTTGGGAAGATAGGGTTGGAGCCTTGTGAAGTCCAAGTCGGTTCTTGGAAAAGTACAGGTTGGAGCGTGATGTATTGAATATTGGTGTCTTCATCTAGGGTTGGAGCCCTAATTATTATTGTACTTGATCCATTGAAAAGAGGATTGGAGTCCTCATCATTGATTAATAAAATTATTATTCTATCATTGTTCATTTTGTGTTCCAATTCTAAGTGATCTTAACTAGTAAAAATAACAATTGAAAATAAATATTGATTCACCCCCCTTTCAGTTTTTCCAACATTGGGGTGGTCCAACTTTTTCATGATTGAAACCTCTCTTAGTACATCTAAGAGAGTAGTTTCTGATGGTTCCACATGCACTTTGGAAAGACGTTACTTGTGAAAAGCCTTGAGGGAATAAAACATCCCATCTTTTATATTTCGGTGAAGTAGAACTTTGTCGTAGCTACCTTCTCCTAACTTATGCTCTCGAACATATTGATTGATAATTTTTTTTCCATTTTTGATTGATAAATATAGATGACAGGGGGAGAGAGGAAAGAAGAGAAAGATAGAGAAAGTTAGGGAGAGGCAGATAGAGTGAGACGGGGGAGAGAGGGAGGGGAAGAGAGAGAAGGAGAGGGGGAGGGAGATAGACACAAAATGGAAGGTGGAGAGAGAGGGAAGAAGAAAGAGTCTCACAGAGACAAATACAGACATAGAAGTTAGATCTAGAAAGTCATGAATATTTTAGATTTTCACTAAAATGGATGTATTGATTTCAATGTAGTTGTTGATTTCTAATCCTATTTGATCACATGCACTATATGCATTGATTTAAGTGTAGATGTCGATTTATACTTCTGTTTAATACCTTACACTAGATGCATTGATTTCAGTGTCGATGTTGATTTCTACTCCTATTGATTGCTTGCACATGATGCATTGGTTTCAGTGCAGATATTGATTTCTAATCCTATTTGATCGCTTGTACTAGATGCATTGATTTCAGTGTAGATGTCAATTTCTAATCATATTTAATACCTTACACTAGATGCATTGATTTCAGCATAGATGTTGATTTCTACTCATACTTGGCTGCTTGCATTATATGCATTGGTTTTAGTGTAGATATTGATTTATTTTAGATTTTCACTAAAATGGATGTATTGATTTCAATGTAGTTGTTGAATTCTAATCCTCTTTGATCACATGCACTATATGCATTGATTTCAGTGTAGATGTCGATTTATAATTCTGTTTAATACCTTACACTAGATGCATTGATTTCAGTGTTGATGTTGATTTCTACTCCTAGTTGATTGCTTGCATAGGATGCATTGGTTTTAGTGTAGATATTGATTTCTAATCCTATTTGATCGCTTGCACTAGATGCATTGATTTTAGTGTAGATGTCGATTTCTGATCACATTTAATACCTTACACTGGATGCATTGATTTCAGTGTAGATGTTGATTTCTGATCATATTTAATACCTTACACTAGATGCATTGATTTCACCGTAGATGTTGATTTCTACTCATACTTGGTTGCTTGCATTACATTGGTTTTAGTGTAGATATTGATTTATAACCCTATTTGATTGCTTGCACTAGAAGCATTGATTTCCGTTTAGATGTTGATTTGTAATCCTATTTGATTGTTTGCACTAGATGCATTGATTTTAGTGTAGATGTTGATTCCTAATTTGATGCAACAAGATGTATGATGTACATTAATTTCAAAGTAATTAGATTAATAGTCTGCATTGATTTCATTGTAAGCACATCTATACCTCCTCCATCTATATCTCTATCTCCCATTGTCTCTCATTCTCTATCTCTCTATCTCAGCCCCTAAACATACAAACTCTCTCTCCCTCCCTCCCTTTCCCCTCCCTCCCTCCCCTCTCCCTCCCTCCCTTTCCCTCCCTCTCCTCTCTCTCTCCCCTCTCTCTCTCTCTCTTCCCCTTCTCTCGCTCTCTAACATTTCTCTCTCCATATCCATATCTCTTCCTCCCTCCCTGTCTTTGCCTCTCTCTTCTTACCTCTCCCCCCATCTATATCTCTATCTCCCCTTGTCTCTCCTTCTCACCCCCAAAACATACACACTCTGTCTCAGTGTAAGCACATAAAAATTATTCAACCATACATACAATACTTGAATTTTCATCCTAAATAAAATGTTTTCTTACTTGAATTTATAATTGGGTACATTCTTATTATTCCCATTTTCCATCATTCAACATTGTTAATTACTTTGCATTCAAATGCGGTAATAGAAAATAACTACCATTGAAAATTATTTGGGGTTTAACACTCCATAAGTCACAATGATTGACTTTGGAGAAAACTACTATTAATAGCAGAGACAAGGTATGTTGTTTACTACAGTAGCTCGAGTTAAATATTTGAATGGTCTATGATTCCATCTACTCTTTTCATATGATTGATATGAGAAAATGGAAAAAAATAGTTTCAGATTGATTGCAATGAAGATTGTTTGTAATTGACTATATTCTTAGTATTCACATTTTCTATCTATCAAAATTGTTACATTGACACTTTGCACTCAAAATTTGTATTTCATCATTTTTCATCATTCAAGTTACTAACAGTCTCTCTCATCTCAACAAACTGAGGCAACTAAGAAAATTTTAAATTACATTAACCAAATTAATCTTAGACATATTTATCATATTTAAAATTATCAAAATAATTAGATGTTCAGCAAATTTTGTATGACCGCACACGACTAAGACCAGCCTATATCCATCTTAACGCTGGATCTATCAAGCGTTGAGAGGGATCAAATCTCTTGAGGTCCAAACCTTTCCTCAAGTTTGGCACTCAAAAAATACGTTTTCACCTCGAGAGATTTGATCCCTCTCAGCGCTTGATAGATCCGGTGTTAAGATGGATCTGGGTTGGTATATACACATAATGTTGTATAGAGAAACCTAAAATAACTATATATATATATAAGAAAACATTGTAAACAACTGAACTCTTCTATAAATTACAACAAAAATATTAATTTACAAAAAAATATTCTAACACATAATTCATCAAAGTACCTATAGCTTATGGCACATGGTCTTGGAGTATGTATTAAAACTATTTTTTCTTGGCTAAGTGTTGGTCTTCCTCGGACTTAAGTAAACAGGTTAATAGTTTAAGACTCAGTGGCATTTAGTAGGAGTGAAATCATGCCCCCTTATGGGCCACCAGAGGGGTAATTCCAAGCAACGTGGTTTTCCTTGAATAACAATGATGAGTCAACTTGCATTCTCAAATAGGAGCTAGTGATGACTATCCTCACTGCTATTTTAATGGCTAAATTATGATAAGTTTAGAGTTTGATATTTGACCGCAAGCTTCTGAATCAAAGTTTTTGTTATTAGCAACGTTGGGTTCATCTCTTGAATGTTGTTTAGTTGATTTTGCTATATATCTTTGTGGATGAAGATATGGAACATTGTACTCTCTCTTTGCTAAAACATTCTATGAAAATCTAATAAGAATAATAGTTTGAAATGGTTTTCCCCCTTGTGTGGTTTTTCCCTGGTCTCCGACCAATCCTGGCGTCTCTATGCATACATGTTTTTCTTCTATTGTTCCTTTATGTTACGTTGCATTGATGATGACATTGTTCTTTCTATATAATTGCATGTGTTGTTGGATAATGTTATAAGACTAATTAATGTTATGATGTTATGTGGTGAATTCAATGTGTAAATGATGAAATGCAATTATCTAAAGCAAAGAACAATATGGCCCTGAGAAAAAATTACAAATACCTTGGGAAAGTTGTTGGTAAAGCTTGTACTTTTACTTTTCACCACCTACAAGAAGTGCTGTGAGCACATCACAATAGGCTAGAGGCAATTTCCATGATCAGGAAGAAGAAATACTGCAACATTTATACAAGTGTAATGGGCATCAAGAAGTAAGCCAACAACAATCTATATTGCTCAACCAAATTTTCCGTCTTTCAATCAGTTTAGCTTCCAACCTTTGTCAAACACTTGCAATCATGATATTAAGCATTTGTGTAGCTCCAAAGCACATCAATAATACCAACATTGTATCACAACAATGATACAACACTCAGTGGCATTCACACCATGAAGAAATATCGAGTTGAAATCAATGCCAATTTCCATAATGCCAACATAAAAAGGTTATAAATGGGTGTTGAAAACATGCCAATTTGGACACAAGTCCATTTACCTATGAGCTTCTATTGTTCTCCCGAGACTTGATCTATGAGGGTTTTTATATTGTCTTGTTTCTTGTTCTAAATATCTCTTTGGTCACTACATCTACTACTTTTTCCACTGCCTCTTGATCTTGATCTTCCTCTATCTTTTAATATAGAAACTGAGATTTGAATGCATTTTCCAAGGAATCATCATTCTTGTTTACTCTTGGTTCATAGGATAATAAAGATCCTAATAACTCATTTATCAATTAATATGTCAAAGTCCTTAAACTCTTCAATGGCTAAAACCATTGCATCAAACTTCTTTGACAAGGTTCTAAGAACTTCTTCTATCACTTTCTAATCTAATAGTTATTCACCTTTCATTCTTAATTGGTTTACAATATTCACGATTTGAGTCTAGAATTGGTCCATTGACTCTAATTCCTTCATCTTAAAATTCTCAAAATCTATTCTGAATGTTTGCAACTTGATTGGCTTTCCTTAGTAATGCATTGATAGTTGGTGTCTAAGTTGTCCCAAGTTATCTTTGAGAAATTTTTCACTAAGATCTTGAGAAATATTTTGTCATCCAAGTCATTTTGGATGAGATAGAGTGCAACTCTAGCATACTTCTTGAAAGTTTCAAGTTGATCTTTATAAGAAATTGTAAAGGATTTCTCTATCCTGATTAACTAGTTTTTCATATGCATAAATTGCAAAATACCGAACATTTTGAGAGAATAATAATGTTCTCATTTTGTTTTCCAAAAATTCACAATTCTTCCTTATGATAATGGGTATCCTTTGTTGTATATATATGTTGTTTCGAGCCATCTTTTCATGTTGTTTTACTAAATACAATAAAAAAATGCTAAACAAATTGGATCTTGAAAAATAGAGGAATCATGGATACTACATAAATCAATGCATAAATGTTGGAGGAAATCACTCGGGTTTTGAATTTCAACCATGAAATGAATGCTAGCAAAACAAAAATAAAAGAGATTCCTAGATTTCAGTTCTATGATAAGATATTTAGAGAAAATAGGTGTTGTCCTTTTCTAATGCAAGCTTGGATAACTGAAAACAAATTTGGAAGGGAATAGACCCAAAATTTGGAATAAAATACAAACAATGAAATGAAGTCAAACTCCACTAGCATTCCCTGGCCTAAAATTCGACAATGTTGGTGTACATGCACATTAACATAGCATAAATCACACTTAGATTTAGTTGGACTTAACTATATTTAGTTAGCTTTAGTTAATTTTAGTGCTTGCATGCCGTTAAGCTTAACTTAGTAGCTTTATGTATTGATTCTTTCATCATTATTGAATATACATAATTCATTCCCTTCCAAATTTTCTCAATACTTGCAAGTTTATGCAATTGTTCTCCAGTTAGGTCCTTACCTGTGTAATCTCTTATAATTTAACATGGTATCAGTGCGACGAGGGGCTTGGAGAAGGTGCATGAACATTTTTTTGCATGTTTATAAAGATCAAAGCAATGGAAACTACTAGGAGATTAAAAGTGCTAAAATTTTCCACAAACTAAAAGTGGCAAAAAATGTCGAAGAATTGAATTGGTGAAAGAGTGGGATTCCTAACTTCCACCATTCTCACTTCCTACAATTACAATGAATGGAAGCCAATGATTTTTCTTCATCTTAGGATCAAAGGCTTGTACCGGATAGTCATGGGAATTGAGACAAAACCAATGTCAAAGGATGAGAAGTTAGATTAGCTTAACAAATATGACATGGCTTATGGA
Source organism: Pinus tabuliformis (assembly GCA_031772625.1). Lineage (NCBI taxonomy): Eukaryota > Viridiplantae > Streptophyta > Pinopsida > Pinales > Pinaceae > Pinus > Pinus tabuliformis. Next base: position 554,414,767 of record CM062812.1, read on the forward strand.
AGATTGTGTTTATCTGTGTCTCAGTGATATTCTTTCTTATATCATAGATATTGAATCGCCACATGAAATATGGACTACATTGAAAGGATTATATGATGATGAAGATGATTTATAAGAGAACCATTTGGAGACAGACAACTCGATCTATCACAGTAGTCATGAAACCGTTGAAGACTTCAACAATGAGGAAAAATATTCTCAAGACGATGTTGCACATGAAGACTCTTCTTCTTTTGTTGATGATGAAGTTGCTATATATGTGAATTTTATCTTGTTTAATAATGAAGATGTTGCACATGAGGAAATATCTTCCTCCTCTCATGATGAAGACTCTACTACAGATGGAGATACTGCTTTCGAAAACATAGAAGAGGACTTTTATTCCTCTACTATTGATGATGTTGAAGATAGAGATCTGACAAGGCCTCAATTTGATGATGCCCCACGTGCACTCTTAGAAACAGAGCCATGCATGCATCTATAACACCATGCATGCATCCATGAAGGCATCCCTAAAGCCATGCATGCACATGCATGCATCCCTAGAGATAGGCATGCCCATGCATGCATTTATGGTTCATGCATTTGATCGTCAAACACATGCTAAAGTTGCATGGAATCCATATTGGCATGCAACCATGGATAAGGAGAATCAAGCCTTGATCCAAACATGGGAATTGATACCTATGCTTTTGAAAATGAAGCTTGTTCCTCCAAATCCATTTGCAAAGAAGGGGTCCACTTCCTACTACGTACTTAGTTTGGGATCTAGCCCCATTTGTTGGTCAAGCAAGAAGCATACTGCCATTGCTTTATCATTAACAAAGGCCAAGTACAAAGGAGCAACCAATGCTGCCATTCAGGTCATTTGGCTGCAACATTTCCTTTCTAAGCTTGGTGTCATTGTCCATCATTCGACTATCATATGGTGCAACATTCAGAGTACACTGAAGTTTTGCAAATATCTAGTGTAGTGGTAGTGAACCAAACATATCAAGATCTACATGCACTACATCAAAGAATTGATTCATGATGGGACCATCGATATGTAGTACTGTCCTAGTTCTGAGCAGACTGCCAACATCTTCACCAAGACTTTTACTGAGCATAAGTTTCACTTTTTGTGGGATCGTCTCGAGGTGAAGGACACATATGCCTAGAAGTTGTCTTTTCTTTTTAGTTTTGCATTGTATTTTGAGGGGGATTTTTGCTCCCACTAGATTTTTCCTCTTTTCTCTTTCATGCATTGCACATTGGTACTTAAATTTTCCTTGTTATCATGACTCATCCATCTTGCAACACACTCACCTAGGTTATGCTTAAGGGGGTTGTTGGTGTAAACACATTAACATAGCATAAAACACACTTAGCTTTAGTTAGCTTTAAATAGCTTTATTAGCTTTAGTGCTTGCATGTGATGTACATGCATATTAACATAGCATTAAAACACACTTAGTTTTAGTTAGCTTTAGTTAATTGTAATGCTTGCATGCAGTTAAGCTTAAATCAATTGCTTTATGTATTTATTCTTCCATCACTTCTCTCTTCCAATTTTTCTAGATTCTTATAAATTTATACAATAGAATACTTTATATAGAATAAATATAGAAACCATTTATCTGCATAATAATAATAATAATTATTTAATTTTCAACTTTACAATTTACGATTAAATATAAATAGATATATGAAACATTCACAACTTAATTTTTTAACTAAACTTTATAAACCATTTATCTACATAATAATAATAATTATTATTTAATTTTCAACTTTACAATTTACGATTAAATATAAATTGATATATGAAACATTCACAACTTAATTTTTTAAGTAAACTTTATATATTAAAGACTTTTATTTATATATATATATATATACTTATCTAGATTGATATATTTACTCTATAATATATATAAAACCGTAAATGAAAGGGTTTTAATGATTATAGGACTAATTGAAAAATGGAAAGGTTATTTTTGACGAGCCAAGGGCGTATAACCCAAAATATATATAAAACCGCAAATGAAAGGGTTTTAATGTTCATAAAACTAATTGAAAATAGAAAGGTTATAACCCAAAATACCTGAATTACAAAGATGTCAATTTAGAATAATTATACTATTATTGGAAAAATCTATAAAATTTCTTTCATTACAAAATAAATATATTTATAAAATTTCTTTCATTACAAAATAATTATATATATTATAATTATATGTATTATAATTATATGGATTGTTATGAAGAGTATTTTATTTCACTATCATCATAAAAAAAAATATAAAGTTATTTCTCTTAAAGTTTTTGTGAAGTGTGTGGTTTAAGATGCAAATCCTTACTGTAGCGCAAAGGAGTTGACCTAAAATTTATTCCAAGGGCGTTCGCTGTTCTGAGCGACCTTAATATTCAGAATTAAAGACTTACCCTTGAACTTGATTGGCACCTACCAGAAAGCAGAGTCTTTCCTTGTAATCCCGTACATAACCTTACTTTACCCCAAAAGGAAATTACCCATGCAGTAGCTGGCAAGAGGTTTTCTTTAATGAAGCAGTAATCTCATACAGTTTTGATGAGAGTGGTAAACACAGACAGGTTTCAAATGCGGAAAATATTGAAGTGATTTGACGATGATCTCTGAAAGGGATAAGGACGCGACACAGCCACCAACCGTATCCGCAGACAGGTTTGGATGCAAAACTTTCTAGGACCGGACGATCCTGGGTGGCTTAACCAGTGGAATCTTTTTCTTAATAGAAAAGATATTATTCTTAGTTTTTTAATTGGTTAATAATTAATTTTGAATGGCGCTCTAGTATGTTTTATAATTGTTTTTTTGGTTTAGACTTATGAAAACAGGTTAACTGCCTAAAGGTGTCTGGTAGAAGTGAAAATCTGTCTTTTACTAATCACCCACAAGTTATTCCCAGTGGCATGGTTTTCCTTGAATAAAGATGAGGAGTCAACCTATATTCACTAATAACAACTAGAAATAACTATCCTCAATACAAATTTAAAGAGTAGCTATCCTCAATACAAATTTAAAGCGTAGTCTAACAAGGCGGAGGAGTTGCCCAGAAAATTATGGAAATTCTGGTCATATCTAAAGAAAATCCGGCAAGGATTTTTGTAAATCCAAGTTATACTTGTTAAACTTCAAAATTAGGTATCTTAGATTTTAATCCATTTCCACCTTAAAAACATGATTCAAACACTGTCTCTACAAAATATTTTCAAATTTTTTTACCTGGATTCTGACCACTTTTGGTGGTCCTGGCAATTCCTCGACCTCGTTAAATGACTCCTTAAACAATTAAATTATTATTATAGATTTTCCCACGAATTAAAAAAATAACTTTGAATAAAAATAACATAAATTTTGGCGTTGATTATGGAAAAATACAGAAACGTGTTGTCATAACTTCGTGAGGCATAAAGCTGCAAGTTTTGTTTTTTCGTGTATAATGCACGTGAATAAATTGTTTAATTCGCTGTAGGCAATTTGTTTGATTAGCGGTAGCCAAACTCGGCAGTCGACGCAACAAATAAATTTATTACTAAATTAGCTGTACCTCCGCAGTCGACCCAACAAAATTACAAATTAGATGATTTTCCCCGGTTAATTGTAAACCATTAAGTTGTGTATTTGACGGCTGCAATCACAGAATCGTAAGTCTTTCATAGTCCTGTTATATATTCAGTGCATCCTTTGGACTTTCTCACACATCTTTTTCTCTTCGAGTCTGTTTACATTCAGAATTTGCCGATCTTTTCCTTTGAGTCTGTTTACATTCAGAATTCGCCAATCTTTTCCTTTGGGTCTGTGTAAATTGACTTACTGACAGATTTTGTAGCATTTTCAGCATGCCATACCAGGCCAACTCCAGTCACATAGGCATGCCTTCTCCTTCTCACTGCAGGGATATCCCCAAGAGAGGGCAAGTGAAAGCAGCCATTGTTTCATCCCTTGCCCACTGCATCAAGTCACTTTTCACATCACATTCATTCTCCAATTCTCATGGGCTTCCACAGTATTCTACCATGGCTGCTTCCTCTTCTTCATCAGCTACTACTTCTTCTGCCTCACAGCTAGCTTACGTTCAGGTCGAAGCTAGTCGGTGTTGCAGAGTGAGGGACGTCATCTTTTACTTCTCCTGCCTCAGCCCTGGCTTCAGGTTATAGTTGAAGCTAGTAGCTGTTGCAGAGCAAGGGACATAGAGTGATATGGTGATCATTACATTGGGAAATTGCACAGCAGTGCGTAAATCATTTCATTGGGCGAAAGGCACCAGGGCTGCAGGATATGTGTCCACAGTGAAAGAATCGTATATGGCTTAGATGATAAACATGTTTGCGCTGTACAGAACTGTGCCTAGTTAGATCTCACATTGACATGTGAGACCTAATGTAGTACAATATCTTCAAGTCATGCAGTTATATTGATCTTATCACATTTGCGAATCTGTTATTTAATTTGGCAAAACGTTTTTTTAGCCTTAATCCATCCTGTTCTATTGGTAATAAAAGGACATATTGTGTTGCCAAGTTCCAACAGATGCTAGCATCTTATGGTTCATTCCATCGTATCGTTGCTGTTATAATGTAGCAATTCGTCATGGGAGTCCAGATTGCAGGGCATAAAGTTGCAATTGCTGGCACCTTTGTCCCATATTGCATGTGATAAATTATTTATTTAAATGCAATCAACATAGACTGTGAATCTAAAAAATAAATTATCTAAATTTTTAAAATTGTGGAACATTAACTGCAAGATTCACAGTAATCTTAAATGTCAGACACTTGCTATATATATTCACTATCCTCAGGCCTTGGTAGGCAATCCTCTTCTTTCTCTTTGTGTAAATTTAGTTACTGAGAAAATTCATATCATCATCAGCATGCCATCTTAGACCATTTCAGGCATAACATAGACATGCCTTCTCAGAGAAGGCATACCCCAACATAGGGCAAGTGAAGGCAGCCCTTGCTTCTCCCCTTGCCCTCTCCATCAAGTCTCTTTACATATCACATTCCTTCTCTTAATCTCATAGCTCTTCACAGTATTTTATGAGGGCCGTTTTTATTTTTCTTCGGCCTCCACTTCAGGGTAGATTTTCAATCTAAGATTTATTACAAAGCAATGGCCATATATTGTTTAAGAAACCTATCATTCCAATAAAATCATTTTATTTAGCAAGGCCCCACCACCATGTCGTGATACTTATTGTCAGAGTAACATGAGCTTAGAGGGCGAAGAACACCAGCTCCTCAAGTGATGTGGAAGTGTTTGGCTGGCCTGTGGGAGTGGGAGGTGCTAACCAAACTGAACGTTTCACTTGGCTGGCTGTCCATAATCGTATCTTGACGGGACAACCTCCTCAAGCTAGGATGGGCCTGAGTTTTTGCTATCTCTGTAAATCTGGTTATAAGGATGGGTTACACTTACTCCTGAACTGCTCCTTTGCTCCCCCGGCAGTCTGGGAGGAAGTTTCCTCTACCCCCCAAATCAATTGTGAAGTGAATCAGGATTCATTATTTGCCTGCCTCAGCTGCTAGACTACTCGTCATGCGGATTACAAAACTATTCCTCTCTAGTGGGGATCTGGCGATGCCGGAATGCTTGTATTTTTTTTTTAATGATGCAGCCCCTAATCTGAGAGCTACTACACTCAAAATTGTAGCATATTTCTTGGAGATCGGCCCTCCTAAACCTAAGTGTTCCAAGTGCTGCTGGTCCTACAAACCCTTTGATTAGACCTTTCCTATTGGTTCTTTTAACGATGCTTCGGTGGATGGGCAGTGTGGCCGTGGAGCTGTTATCTCCATCTCTCCCTCCTGGAGTTACAACTTCTTCTAGTTAGGCGGTTTTGGGCACCAATATGAGGGCAGAGGTGTTGGCCTTATGGGGAGCTTTCGGATGTGCTTTTGTGGCTTGCAGTGGATGAGATATCACTTGAGTTCTTTTTAGCTATAATGTCTTTATGCCACTAGATGGATCAGATCGCCTCCATGAACTACTGTTTCCACTCTGTCTCCTTCTGCCATGTATATTGGGAACAGAATACCTAGGCTGTTTGGCTCTCTAATCCTGAAATTTCTGCGCTGCCTGGGTTGATACATTTTGAGTGCCTGGAGCAGGAAACAGGGTGCTATAATAGGTTCAGGGGTTTTCCCCTTTGCATGACGTTCCCTTGATCAATTTTCCTAGGAGGCGTTGCTGGACCTTGATCTCTGATCCCTGTGACTCGTTTGCAGGCTTATTTCGAGTTGTTTGGGGACCTCCCCTGTCTCGCAGAGGGATTGCTCTGTTTTTTTGCTTCAGTTGTTTCTTGCTTTTTTCTTTGATATTTTTTTCTTGGCTGTTTTCTGTTTTACATAGGGGTTCTGTGGATTTCTGGAAAATGTAACAGCAGATATTTTTAAGATAATGTCTGTTGCTTTTTTTCTCTGAAAGAAAAGGATATACTCTTCTCCATTCTTTTTTACAAATAAAAGCTATTAACTGTTGCTGCCATCCTACGATTCAATCCGCTATTTGCCGTTGTGATATTCTTTTTCTAAATAAAAAGTATGAACTGTTGTGGTCATCCTACAGGCTACGATTCAATCCACTGTTTGCAATTGTGATCTAGCAGTTGAGATTGCAGAGCAGCTTTCAAGGTTTCAAAGAATTCCGTAATCAATTAATTGGTGTTTCCTGTTTTGAAGTTGGAAGACTCTGGAGCAGCATGGAATTTGGCGAGTAAATTATTTGTCACGAGATGATTTACTCGTTATTTTTTAAAACCGTCAAAATCCTTCATTAAAAATGTGTGAAAACCGTCAAATTCTAACCCTGACTGGGAGACCTGTAATTTCAGCCCTCATAAAAAAATAACTTTCACCAACCGGTACATCTGGTTCTTGGTATTATTTCCTTACCAAATATCTCAAAAATAACGGAATTATATTTAACTGAATGGTTGTTATAATTGCCACACAATCCGGATCTCTTCGCTGATTTAACATAGTTCGGCATCGACGTGCACAGTTGCAGATTTGTTCTGATTTAACATAATTCGGCATCGACGTGAACAGTTGCGGATTTCTTTTTATGAGACTTACACATTCATAGTAATTAATTATTCGAGGTGCACATTTCAGCGTTTCTTTTTTGTTTGTTTTCGTTTATCATGATTATTTTTTTCCAGGTAAGGGCCGCCTTTTGTTCATTTTCATAAACAGATTTTCTCGTTTAAAAGAAATTAAACATTTATCATTTTAAATAATATATTTAATATTTCTCAATGAAGTTAAATATGTATAATTAAAAAAATTAAATTTAAAATTAAAAAAAAAAACATAGCATTTTTATATTACAATTTTTAAAAATTGATATTTAATTTTCTTAAAAATCGGATTTATGGTGCTGAGAAGTTCATTCTACAATCCAATATGAGAGGCATGTGTAAGTATGTCAAGTTCTCAAAAAAAATAATAAAAATAATTTTAGCAGGTCGGCTGAACAAAAAAACAAAAATTAAATAACCATATAAGTAAACAATTAAAAATCCATTAACACAACAATTAACTCATGTGATTTCTACCGAAAAACTTTGTTTAAAACAATTAACTCATTTGTTGATATTTCGCTTTCATTCTACTTGGTTCTTTGATATTTCACTTTCACTTTTCAAATAACAAATAAAATGTTTAGATGCCCATCTTAAATAATATAATTTTATATAACTTTATAGAAATAAAATATTTAAAAAGAAAATATATATATACAAACTGTTTGAATATTAATATTAAATAATATATTTTAGTATGGACTTTCTTTCTTTCTCTGTAAGCAAAATGTGTTTATATAGATGTGTGTACACATAAAGTGTGTTTATGTGTCTGTTAATACCTTAGCTCTAAAAGAAAAGTAATTAAAGGTAAAACTATATAGTTATTTCTTAATAAAAGAAAAATATGTAACTCATTCAATTTTTAATATAAAATATTAAGAATGATAAAATATCCAAAAATACAATTTAAACAATGAAAAATTATCACTAGAGATCCATCTTAATCACATATTTACCAAGCACTAAAAGGGATTAATTGACTTGTAAATCTTTTTTGAAGTTTGAGATTTGATCCCTGTCAGGACAAGTTGAAGAACCAGATCATGGCTGCAAGTTAAATAGAGAGAGCAGATCATTCAACGGCTATATTTGACCACGAAAAGGCTATATTGGATCGGGTAATTGGACTAGACTAAGAGATAGGGACAGGGAAAAATAATTAGTTAATTAATTAATAAGCTATTTTTGTTACAGTTTGTATTTAACTAAACTGAGTATAAATCAATAACTAATTCAAAGATTTTTTTTATTATTTAAAACTATATAGATCTTTTATTATTATTATATGAAAAATTAATAAATGTTTATTAAATGGATACCTAATTAGTTAGATAAATATTTGACTTAATACTAAATTTAAGGATCTATACTGGTTAAAGATGGCAGGACCAGAAAGGATTCTTTTGGGTTTCGATGGAAAACAAGAAGTTTAGTAGGCATGAGAATTAGGATTGGGGTATTTCCCTCTGTGCTGACATTCTGTTCTTTGAAAATTTCTCTTTTGGTTAGTGTTAGTCTTTGTCAGCCCTGCGAGTCAACAGTGATCAAATATGCTCTTACAAGGTTTTTGTTAGGGTCTCAAGTCAAATTTATATCATTTCATTAGGTTTTCAAAATAAAAATTTGGTCACTGGCTAGTGTGTCTAGGTCTATTACTGCTCCTTTCAAAAAATTTCATGTTCCGATCATTTCCATCACTCAGTTGGATGTGCCATCACTAAAATGTCATCATCATCATCTCAGTCATATCATCATGGTCCTCATTTAGCTCAGTGTCACCATTAGGTCATAGTCATCAAAATCTGTAATTCCATTCATAAATTCGACAAATGAAGTAGTAATAGGGAATTTTCTCAAAAAGTTTGTGTTTCAAAGTGTAGCTTATTTCAAATATGATGTAATAAGTTCTAATGTTCCAAAGCTACATATTTTTCAAAGCAAAAGTGAAAAACATATGGTGGGCCACCCCACCACTATGAAGAAATTGACTTCCACAAGCTATAGAAGACCATCACATTCATTTCTCTAAATCATTTCATTAGCAAAGAGCTCTCACTCACCATCAAGCACTTCCTCAGTGATTTCAAGGCCAAAGGATACTTCAACAAGTGATTCCAAGCAGTGACGCTGCGTTTTACTCCAAAAGTCATAAAATTTGTTTTCAATGGTTCTAAAGGGAAATTGAAGTCTTCATCAATAGTCTACAGGTAAGCTAAGTTCCCTTTATACCTCCCATCAGCTTTATTTCCTTCTTTTCATGGTGCATAGCCTCCATTTGTCCCCACGCTGCGTTTTTGGCAGTTTTCATAGCTAGGACTGTATACAAATTCCCTAGGCTAAATCCTACACTCATTTCATCCCTTTCCACTTCCCAAAGTTCCCTAACACCCTTACCTACTTCCCTAAAATTTCCTACCATCATTTCCCTTCCCTAAACCCTTCATCCTATCCTCTCACTCACTTCACCTGTTTTCACACTAGGGTTTTCCCTTGCACATTATCAACATGGAGGAAGAAAGGAAATCTTATAAAAAGGGAGGTCAAGTATCAAGGTATGAACCACTCGACACCCATGAGCTGATGTCCTCCTCACTGTCCAAGCAATGTTTTCAGAATGTAGGGTGTTTAAGGTTCTGTGAGCAAGTTCAACAAGTCAAATATCATGCCAAGTTGACGAGCTTGTTTGCCACTAACCTTAGGAGAGATAAGGTCACTGTTGTACGGGTTAGCTTCACAATTTTAATTGAAGCCATAGCAACAGCCACAGGGATACCAACTGTGGAGAAAAGTGGTTTAAGAGTCTGGACTTGGAAGTGAAAAACTACAAACCCTTCATCAAAGGTCACTACAAAGACACCATTAAGAAAGTTTTCCCTTTTGGATAGATCCTTGAGAATTTTGCCTCATTGATGAGGATCATTATGAAGTATTTTACACGTGAAGGCATATTTTCAAGATTGTACAAGTATCATGTCAGATTGCTCATGCAATTCACAGGGGTAAAACCACTTAACCTATCCTACTACCTCTACAAGAGCTTGGCTAAAATGGTAGAGAAGGTGTAACATAGACAAAGTGATCATCGAACCAACCTTTTTCACCATGCCCTCATCAAAATCATTGTATTGCATCAGCTTCCACAAATGAACATCACTTGGGAAACATTCATTCAGTCAAATGTCTTTTTGTCTTCTGCTAGTCAATCTACAAGCCAAAGTACACCATCTACACCATCCAAGCATATGGAGATTGGCTCATCTAGTAGAACTGCAGTTAAGAGGACCCCTAGGTCTAAGGTGACTCAAACATATTAGAGAGGAAGGAGGCTTGTGTTTTCTCCAAACATTGGGGAAGTGGCCAAGCCTACATCAGCAGAACATGCATCACCATCACAACATGAGGCACCCTTGCAAGATGAGGAGCCATTCCATCTTGACACTAATATAGTAGACTTGAAGGTTAATAAAGAGCAAAAGAAAGTAGAGAAGGTCATCATGGAGAAATATGCTGAGATCAAAGAGCTTAAGGACAACTTATCTAAGGCCAATTTTATGATTTCATTCCTATAATGAGAGAATAAGCAATTGAAGGCAAATCAACTACTCTTGAATAAGCATAAGTTTGATGTCAGCAAGGAATATGTAAAGGGAAAAGCAGTAGTTGACACAGATGATTCAGATAAGCATCAAGAGTAGGTGACAAGGAAGAGGCCAAGGACTAGAGGCCTCAGAAGGGCACTTCAGGAATAATATCCACCAAAAGAGCAAATGTCTTCAGTTGACCTAATTATAGCTGAAATCAATCAAAATAGGGAGTTTTGGCTTGACAAAGTAAATGACCATATGGAAAAGCTCCTTAAGAGGGCCAATAGAGAAAAAATTGCAAAGACACATGGTTGCTCATTACTATACAAGGAACCAAGTCTCCAAAGTCAAGATCAAGTAATTGAAAGAAAGACTCAAGGAAACCCTAATCAAGAAAAAAGAGAAGGTTAAGTTGGATTTTCTTGTTGATGCTTCCCTCATAGCATAGCATACCATCTTAGGTCTTCATGGAGCAAATCTGGACCAATTTTGAAGAAATTTTGGTTTTTGTGAATTTTTGGCAATTTTTTAGACAATCATTAGGTCAAAAACGCAACGTGGCCCACACTGCGCTTTTGATGGGGAGCTCCAAATGACAATTGCCTTGAATATTTGGATTTTTCATTAGTTTTACATCACTTCTAGCCCTTGAGAGTAAAATTTTAGCAGGTTTTGGTAGGTGGAAAGGCCAAAAACCACTCAAAAATCACCTCTTTGCCCTCTTTTTGAAGAGCTTGCTGTGTTTTTGGAGCACCTCCGGGAGAATGAAGTTTTGGAGGGCTAGGAGAATCCTTTTTCAGTCCTTGAGGATTCTATCATGTAGAAGTCATCTAGAGCTATCTCCATCATCTTTTAGATAAGGATTTGGACCTCGGGAAGGCCTCCAAAAGTCACTTCTACCAATTTCGCTGTGATTTCTCTTAGCATGTTGCCCTTTTGCCTGAAACTCATGGTTTTCATTTCTATCAACTAGTTTCAAGTTTTCATGATGTAATCACTAGTATTTGATGTAATTATGATGTAGTAAGAGGTAAATAAGATTTTTATATTTGTTTTTGTGTAAATTTAGGCCTCATTTATGAGGAGCAGTTCAATCAAAGTTCAAAAAGGAGGATTTGTTTTAACCTCCCTAGACATTAGGGTTTTGTTGAGAACTTCAGGAAATCAGTTCCTAAACTGAAGGATTCAACCTTGAGATAGGGGAAAATTGTTTTGATCTATATGTATCTAGTTTTCATTCATAGAATAGGTTGGACATCAGTGAGTAGAACTCTTGGAGCTTGTACTTCATCACTTTTGTAGAAAATCAAAGGACATTTGCAGCTATTATTCAGGAATTCTTGTGTTGTGAATTTGTGATAATGTTTTCTCGCTGTTATAGTTTTATATGAATGATAAATCCACATTCTTTCCATGCCTATTCTTTTCAATGATTTTCCTAAGAGGTTTTAAATGGAATTCTTAGTTTTAAGCTCTGTTTTGTTAGGAACTTCATGTTTATGTCACTTGTCTTCTAATAAATGAATTCATGCTTGCCATGCTCATTTTGATATCTGCTTTTCCACCCTACACTACATCAACAAAACCCAAAAATATCACAAAGGCATACCTACCCTGCTCCTTTATATCTCTTACAGCTGAAACCCTTGATCTTTTGACCTAGCTCCCTGATTCTCACTCTTGATCCAGCAAAACCCTAAAATTTTTAAAACCCTTGAGCTGAAATAACTAAACTAACATCTTTTCCCACTCCAGTCATCATTGTCTATGAGTTCATAGAGAGATCCCTCTCTGGTTTTTCATGGCTAGCTGCTGAACCCTAAGTGGTTTGAGGTTACCTCCTTCGATTTCCTTTCTCAGCCTTGCAATATTGTGGAGGATAACAGGTAGAGTCATGGAATTGGTTTTTTTGAATTTTAGTTTCTCTTTTTTTATGCTAAAATCTTGTCTCTGTCAGTTGGTTCTTGGAAGTCTATGTTCTCCTTGGATAGGCACTGCCCCTTTTCCCTCCTTTTGTGCATGGGTGTCTTTTTTGGTTTAGGTTTTTATTTGTATTTGGATTGTAGACATATTTTGGTTTTTCTAATCTAGTTCAGACAGAAATTGTCCTTTGTAATTGGATTACAGACATATTTTGGCTTCTCTATTTTAATTCTGACAAAGATTGCGTCTTGACATTGTAAAACTTTCTCTACTTTGAATGAAGGTTATATTTTTTTCATCTGAAAAAAATACATGAGAATTAAGATAAACGGAAAATAATTTGGCAAAAATTTATGAGCTCTTCCTCGGTCTCCAATTAGTGCAAGAAAGGAATGAATTTGAAATTGTCATCATTAAAAACTCCCTTATGATCATTCAATATCTCCATAATATTTTTCTCCCAAAAACAATCAACTAAGCTTCCTTCTAAGAAGGATCACATGTCTTGACTTGTTCCCTCATAAGTATTACTTTCACATCTTACACAGCTATAACAAACCAATGGACACATCAGCAAATCATGAATGCCTCCTCGAACCGTGGAAATTAGTTATCAATGGTGTACTAGGTTTGAAAGTCATCCCATGAAGCGCTTTATATATGAATACTTGAAAGTCATCTTGTGATGTGCTCTCTATATGAATACTCTGTTCCTCTCAATAGAATGATGGTTAATTATGTGAAAAAGGGAAGCAAGGCTAAGCTAATCCTCCAGGCCAAGATTTTCATTCCATCAAATAACGATAGGTTATGTTATTTCAGTTGGCATCATGGTAGGGTCATCAAGGTTGAGTTGGATGGAAGTATGCATGCTAAACATGTGTACTTCAATATGTTGGGGAATATAATCCCAACCACCAGTTAGGTGTCAAAACCATCCCTCCAAGTGTCCCAGTTTAGTTTCAATTAAGTCTTGTTTAAGTCGAGTTTAACTCCAGACATTTATTATTGATGTTTCCAATGTAATATTATTTAAGTGATTTATAACACTGAGAAGAGAAATTTGTTGACCTGGATTGTCATTGATGTCAATATGGCAATATTCCATATGAGTAAACAATGATGTGAAGCCAAGCAGAGCAGATCCATGAAGAAACAGGAGCAAGAATCCAAGGAGAAAAGCCATTAGGGAAGCCATCAGAAGAGGTCATTGGAAGCAAAGAGGTATTGTGTGTAGGTAGAATTCGGCGCAACACAAAGAGGAGAAGAAGAGGCAGAGGAATCATAATGGGTCCTTGAATCCTATTGAAGAATCAGAGTTGAGCAGTGGAAAAGTGAAAGGCCAAAACCCTGAAGAAAACCCAAAACCACAGGAAAAACACTGAAGAAATGAATCAAAGTCAAAGAAAACCCGAACGCACAGGAACCATTGGATCTTGGAGATCAACAAACGAGGTTTTTTGTAATGAGCGGCTAGGATTAAGTTGCATAGCGTAAATTCAAAGAAATGAACGACGAAGATCAATTTAAGTATTAGCGGATGAGGAAATCAAAGGATCTGTCACAACCGTTGATGGTAGAAGATCTACGGTCATCGGGCGCTAAACAACTCAGGCGTTAGTTAAAGAGAAAGGTGGGTTTATAAGCGGAAATGGTTTATCGGGTTGAGAATAAGCATTAAGTGGTAATAGGAGGGAGTCACCCGATTCCATGAAGAAAATGACACGTCGCGAGTTAGAGGAGAGAGGAAACTGCTTTATTGGGCAGGTAATCCTTGTGCATGTAGCTCACTTGATATCATTGTCGAGCATTGGATCAAATGCGGTTTTGATCTACGGCGTAGGATCACCGAGCAGCTTTGTTGGTCGGGTATAATATCAACCGTCGAATGGGATGGTAAGATCTACGGTGGAGGATTGATCCAATAAAGGTAAACATCGGAAAATGTGCAAAGGCTGTAAAAAGGCGGAAAAGGTAAGTTACGCATGATTATTGTGTATTTCTATTATATAAACATTATACTAGAAATAGCGCGGATATAAGGATTTCATGTGGTTAAATTCTATATAACCAATGATAAAGAGTGGGAAGGTTATATATATGCGGCTAAGGGTTAATGAAGTTTTATAGGGGTTGAATGAATCTCGATATTAAAGTGAATGAAATCATAAAGGTTGTTGCTACCGAACCGCTGATTGCGATTGAGATAGTGACATGGCATGTGGGAACTCCGTATTGAGACAGAGGAAGCTAGAGATCGGGAAGCTGAAGATCAAGCGATCAAAGGAGGAAGCCAAAAGGTCAAGCGAGCACAGAGGAAGTGGAAGTTCAAGCGAGCGAAAGGGAATCCAAAGGTCAAGCGTATTAGTATAAGAAAACAGAGAATTGCCTTTATGAGGTGTGGCTGGCGAACTGTAAGAAACAAAGGAAGTCGAAGTTCTGGTAGAAGTGGAAGGAGCAGGAGGACAAAAGTAGGTCATAGGTCCAGCAGGGTTGGGAGCAGAGAATTACCACCAAACAGATCTAGACAATTTACAACAGAGGGTTGGAGCCCTTGAGGTTGGTGCCTCAGAACTGAAAGGATTGGTGTCCTAGGAGTTGGTGCTCCTAAATTCAAGGTTGGTGCCTTGACAAGACAGAGTTGGTGCTCTGGAGGTTGGAGCCTCACAAAGAGTCCAAGTTGGTGCTTGGCAACTGATTGAAACCATATATATATATATATATATATATATATATATATATATATATATATATATATATATATATATATATATATATATATTGTACTTGATTTATTGCAAAGATCACATTAATAAAAGCATCTATTCCTATTATCTATTTCTATGTTCCAAATATAAATGTTTTTAACTGATAAAAATAATAACTGAAAAGAAATAATGATTCACCCCCCCCCCCTCTCAGTATTTCCAACAATTGGTATCAGAGCGGGCTTCTTCATATTAGCCTAACAACTTGAAGAAGGATTCTTAGTCATGATGAGAAATCAAGAAGTGTCAGGAAGACCTCCTTTGTTTGATGGCACAAAATTTGGTTTCTGGAAAAAGAGAATGTCCTACTACTTAATGTCCCTTGGACCTGAAGTTTGTAATTTGGTCTTAAATGAGTACATAGCTCATTCCACTCTTCCAACAGATCAAGATGAGAGGAAAGTCTACATTTCAAATGCAAAAGACCTAAACTCCATCACTAGTGGAATCACTTATTCTAAATTTACAAAAGTCATGAATTGTAACTCTGCCAAAGAAGTATGGGATAAGCTAATTGGCTTATATGACGGAAGCTTCAAACTCATAGAAGGAAATTTGAAAGTCTGAAAATGGATGATGAGGAAGATATTGCATCATACTTTCTCCGAGTAGCTGAAGTGGTCAACTCTCTTAAAGGATTGGAAGAAAACATTGAAGAAAGCACCAATGTTCAAAAGGTCTTAAGATCTCTCCCAGACAGATTTGACTCCAAAGTAAGTGCCATACAATAAATGAAGGATCTAGATACTCTTAATATGGATGAACTCCATGGAATCCTCATTGCCTATGAGATGAGAAAAGGTCGCCCAAGTTCCAAAGATGCAGCATTCAAGGCCTTAAAATCAAAAAATGGGAAAGAAAGGAATGTCAGTAGTGATGACTCCGATGTTGAATCTGAATTGGCGCAATTTGTACGAAGGCTGAAGAAAGGATCCAAGATAAAAGGTAAATACCCTCTTATTTGTTTCAAATGCGGAAAAATAGGTCATTATGTTGTAAAATGTCCTCATAAGCATGATAGTGATGATGAAGAAAATTCTAAAAGGATGGTATACAAAAAGAAAGGGTTCAATAAGAAGAATTTCCTCTCTAAGCAAGATGAGTCTGATGAAGATGAATTTGTAGTCATCAAAAAGAAATCAACTAACCAGTGCCCTCACCGCAAAGGAGGTAATGAAGAATCAGATGAAGAAAATGACCATGCTGGAAGCCAAGAAGTATTACTCATGGCATTCACAAATGATGATGACTCAGGGCTAGATGGAAATGTAGATGAATTGTTAATAAGTGCCATTGAAGAAAATGAGAAATTATGGAATAAAATCATTTCTCTCAAAGTAGAAAACGAGGAAACAAAAAGAAGGGAAGATCTTTTGAAAAATAAGCTAAAAGGAAAAGAAGAAGCTTTCGAAGAATGTGAAGCCGAAATAGTATCTCTGAGGAAGGAATTGGAGCAAGTGAAAAAGGGTTGGAAAAGCTCTCAAATACTTGACACTATCCTAAATAATCAAAAACCTCAACATGAAAAATCTGGAATACGTTTTAAAGGAGAATCATCGAGTACTAGGAATAATGCAAAAAGCTATGCCTACGTACTTTCTAGCAACCCAAAAGAAGAAATATTATTTCATCAAAGGCTCATCCCAGATCCAAAGAATGAAGAGAGAGTAACTCCAAGGAAGAATGTTGATTCGAATCATGGATGTTACAACAGATACAAAACAATATTTCATCAAAGGCCCATCTCAAATCCAAAGGATGAAGCGGGAGTAACTCCAAGGAAGAATGTTGATTCGAATCATGGCTACAACAACAGGTACAAAACTATCTTTTTTGGGCATTGTTTCCATTGTAAAAATTTTGGTCATCAAGCTAGACATTGCATGGCTCGTAAGAATGACACACCAAAACTAAAGGATCAAATAAACAAACCATATCGCCCCAAAGGGCAAGGACAAATCAATACCTACAATTCTTTTGATCCCTTGGCCAAATTTGATCTGATTTGCTCATTATGTAATAATAATGGACACAATGAACAAAATTTCCCACTCAAAAGAGGAAAAGCAAGAAGTAAGAATCCCAACATGGATAAATGTGGCCTAGCTCTATATGCTCAAAATAATGAAAATCATTGGTTTGTGGATAATGGGTGCTCTAGACACATGACAATGGACAAAGGGAAGTTTGTCTCATTGAACAAAAAGGAAGGAAATGTATCCTTTGGAAGTGGATCTGCCAAAATTGTTGGAAAAGGAACTGTTACTCTTATTAATGGAAAAGGAAAAGCTCAAAATGCTTTGCTAGTAAACGGGCTCAAACACAACCTCCTGAGTGTTAGCCAAATCTGTGATCAAGGACATAATGTTGTCTTTAGCACCAAAGACTATGAAATAAGGAACTCTTCCTCAGGGGAACTTGTGGCGAAAGGGGTTAGAACACCAGACAACATCTACATTCTGAACAAGATTCAAGAAGATAAATGCTACTTAAGTCAAACATATGAAAGTTGGTTGTGGCACAAGTGACTTGGACATACAAGCTTTGATAACTTGATCAATATCAGCAAGATTAAAGCAGTACGAGACATTCCAGAGTTATTCAAACCAAATCAAGGAATATGTGGTCCATGTCAACATGGAAAGCAAACCATAAATAGCCACAAGACCAGGGAGTTTTCTACATCAAATCCTTTGGAGATCATCCATGCTGATTTATGTGGACCAACGAGAACTCTGGCACTCCAAGGAGAATGAACACCCAAGCAAAATGGGGTAGTTGAAAGAAGAAACCGAACAGTTCAAGAAATGGCAAGAACAATGTTAATAGCAGCTGACTTGCAGCCAAAATTATGGAGAGAAGCAGTCGGGACAACTGTCTATACCTTGAATCGAACTCAATTAAGACCAAATAATGAAAAGACTCCTTATGAATTATGGAAAGGAAGACTTGCTTCAGTAAATACTTCAAGATTTTTGGAAGCATGTGCTTCATAAAAATCAATGATGGCTCACCAGGAAAGTTTGATTCTCGGGTTGACGAAGGGATCTTCCTTGGATATTCTACATGGAGCAAAGCCTACAAGTGCTACAATAACCAATTACAGAAAATAGTGGAAAGCATTGATGTGAAGATTGATGAAGACCTTCCAGAGAAAGAAATTGAAGAATATGAAGTTAATCCTCTCATTGAAGAAGAAGAACCTGAAGAAGAAAAAAAAATCAAGAAATACCCAAGGAAAAAGAACCATCTCAAACTCCTTCAAAGATGAAACTTCTCCAAAAATATCACCCGGAAGAGCAGATTATTGGAAATATAAATGAAGGGATGAAAACCTGAAGAAGAATGACAAATACACCAAAGAAAAATGATATCTCTCTTCTATCCATGATAGAACCAAAAACATTTACTCAAGCAAGTAAGGATCCTCATTGGGTAAAAGCTATGGAAGAAGAAATGTCTCAAATCGAGAAGAATGAAACATGGGAGCTGGTACCTCGTCCAAAGGAAAAAAACATAATAGGAACCAAGTGGGTGTTTAAAAACAAAATGAATGAAGATGGACAAATCATTAGAAACAAGGCAAGGCTTGTTTTTAAAGGCTATTCAGAAGTTGAAGGAATTGACTTTGAAGAAACATTTGCACCAGTAACTCATGTGGAAGCTATCAGGATGTTCTTGGAATTTGCTTGCTCAAAAGGATTCAAAATCTATCAAATGGACGCAAAATTAGCATTTCTGAATGGGGAACTCAAGGAAGAAGTCTACATGGAGCAACCGGAAGGGTTTAATCTAACAAAAGGAAAAGACTTTGTTTGTAAGTTGAAAAAGACATTATATGGGTTGAAACAAGCTCCTAGAGCTTGGTACAAGATTGGATCACTATCTAAAACAACAAGGCTTCAAGAAGGGGGTGGCAGGAAGTAATCTCTACATAAAGACGGATGAGGATAAGTTACTAGTCACACTTGTTTATGTTGATGATTTGATTTTTGCTAGTAATAATGATGAGATGAGTCTTGAGTTTTCTCAAAATATGTCAAAAGAGTTTGAGATGTCAATGATAGGAGAGTTATCTCACTTCCTTGGACTACAAGTATCTCAAACCACGGCAGGCATGTTTATATCTCAAGCCAAATATCTTAAAGACATGTTTAAAAGATATGGAATGGAAGACTGTGCACCCATGAGCACACCTATGACCATAAGTTGCAAATTGAGAAAAAATGATGACTCTCCTCCAATAGATGCAACTCATTACAAGTCAATAATTGGAGCCCTTCTGTACTTAACTGCTATGAGACCCGACATTATGCAAGTAGTAGGAATGGTGGGAAGATTTCAATCAGCTCCTAAACAATCCCATTTGTTGGCTGTAAAAAGAATTCTCAGATACCTGAAAGGAACTCTTGATTTTGGTCTCTGGTACCCTAAGAGCTCAACTCTTACTTTGACTGCATACATCGATGCTGATTGGGCCAGAAGTATCGAAATGCATTCTTCCTAGGAGACTATTTAGTATCTTGGCTTAGCAAAAAACAGACATCCATATCACTATCTACAGCGGAAGCTGAGTATATAGCCGCCACAGACTGTTGTACTCAAATACTATGGATGAAGGAAGTTCTAAAAGATGTCAACATAGGCACAAATCAACCAATTACCATCTATTGTGATAACACAAGTGCGATCAACCTCAGCAAAAATCCAGTGATGCACTCAAAGACCGAACATATACCAATCAAGTATCATTTCCTTCATGAACAAGTAGCTGAACAAAACATTGTCTTGGAATATATCAATACTAAGGAGCAGATAGCTAATATTTTCACAAAACCTCTTCCTCGAGAAGCATTTGAACATCTTCGTCAAAAGATGGGAGTTATCTCTTTAGCATCACTTAAGTTGATTCATAAAGATGTTGCAGGACAGGGGGATCAGTTCGACAGGGGGAGTTCTTATGCACTCCTTTGCCACTGATGTTAAAGGGGGAGAGAAGAAGAATATTTCCATCAATGACAAAGGGGGAGACTGTTGACCTGGATTGTCATTGATGTCAATATGGCAATATTCTGGATGAGTAAACAATGATGTGAAGCCAAGCAAAGTGGATCCATGAAGAAACAGGAGCAAGAAGCCAAGGAGCAAAGCCATCAGGGAAGCCATTAGAAGAGGTCATTGGAAGCAAAGAGGTATTGTGTGCAGGCAGAATTCGGAAAAACATAGAGAGAAGAAGAAGAGACAGAAGAATCATAATGGGTCCTTGAATCTGGTTGAAGAATCAGAGTTGAGCAATGGAAAAGTGAAAGGCCAAAACCCTGAAGAAAACCTGAAGCCACAGGAAAAACACTGAAGAAATGAATCAAAGTCAAAGAAAACCCAAATGCACAGGAACCGTTGGATCTTGGAGATCAACGAACGAGGTTGTTTGTAATGAGCGGCCAGGATTAAGTTGCATTGCGTAAAGTCAAAGAAATGAACGACAAAGATCAATTTAAGTATTAGCAGATGAGGAAATTGGAGGAGCCGTCAGAGCCGTCGATGGTAGAAGATCTACGGTCATCGGGCACTAAACATCTCAGGCGTTAGTCAAAGAGAAAGGTGGGTTTATCAGCAGAAATGGTTTATCAGGTTGAGAATAAGCGGTAAGTGGTAATAGGGGGGAGTCACCCGATTCCATTAAGCAAATGACACGTCGCATGTCGGAGGAGAGAGGAAACTGCTTTATCGGGCGGGTAATCCTCGTGCATGTAGCTCACTCGATATTGTTGTCGAGCGTTGGATCAAATGTGGTTTTGATCTATGGCGCAGGATCATCGAGCAACTTTGTTGGTCGAGTGTAATATCAACCGTCGGATGGGATGGTAAGATCTATGGTGGAGGATTTATCTGATAAAGGTAAACGTAAAAAAATGTGCAAAGGTTGTAAAAAGGCAGAAAAGGTAAGTTACGCATGATTATTCTGTATTTCTATTATATAAACATTATAATAGAAATAGAACGGATATAAGGATTTCATGTGGTTAAATTCTATATAACCAATGATAAAGAATGGGAAGGTTATATATATGTGGCTAAGGGTTAATGAAGGTTTATAAGGGTTGAATGAGTCTCGATATTAAAGTAAATGAAATCATAAGGGTTTTCACTGTCGGACCTCTGATTGCGATTGAGATAGTGACGTGGCATGTGGGACCTCCCTGTTGAGACAGAGGAAACCAGAGATCGGGAAACCGAAGATCAAGTGATCAAAGGAGGAAGCCAAAAGGTCAAGCGAGCACAGAGGAAGCGGAAGTTCAAGTGAGCGAAAGGGAAGCCAAAGGTCAGGTTTATCAGTATAAGAAAACAGGGAATTGCCTTTATGAGGTGTGGCTGGCGAACTGTAAGAAACAAAGGAAGTCGAAGTTCTGGCAGAAGTGGAAGGCACAAGAGGACATAAGTAAGTCATAGTTCCAACAGGGTTAGGAGCAGAGAATTACCACCAAATAGATCCAAACAGTTTACAACAGAGGGTTGCAGCCCTTGAGGTTGGTGCCTCAAAACCAAAAGGATTGGTGTCCTGGGATTTGGCGCTCCTAAATTCAAGGTTGGTGCCTTGACAAGACAGAGTTGGTGGTCTGGAGGCTGGAGCCTCACAAAGAGTCCAAGTTGGTGCTTGGAAACTGATTGAAACCATATCTATATATATATATATATATATATATATATATATATATATATATATATTGTACTTGATTTATTGCAAATATCACATTAATAAAAGCATCTATTCCTGTTATCTATTTCTGTGTTCCAAATATAAATGTTTTTAATTGATAAAAATAATAATTGAAAATAAATACTAATTCACCCCCCCCTCTCAGTGTTTTGTTCTCTTCAATTTTTTTCATCGTATCAGAGCTTAGACTCTGTAAGACTCTCTGACATAGCAGCAGAGATTAGAGTAGTTTGCATAAGACTCTTTGGGGAGAGCAGCAACGTGTGCGAAGAGAGAGAAACAGAGAGAATAGGCGAGTCGACATAAGACTCTTTGACAGAGCAGTAGATGTTTGAAGAAGCCTACTGTGAAGAAGCAGAGAGATAACATAAGACTCTTTGAGAGAGAAGCAAAAATTTGAAGAAGCCTACTGTGAAGAAGCAGAGAGATAACATAAGACCCTTTGAGAGAGAAGCAAAAATTTGATAAAGCTTGCAAAGAAGTAGCAGGAAAACCAAGAAGCCAGAAAATTCAGCTCAAAATCGATTTTTTTTTAAAAGTGTTGTGATAACGCTTTGTTTTATTTTGATAAACTATGTTACTAACGCAGTTAAGCAGTTTGAAGTGTTGCGTTAGTTTCAAAAAATTACAGTGTTTCCTCTCACATGCGGCCACAGAGCCTCGGAAAGAGCGTTAGCCAAATTTCGTTGCAGCGAACTGAGGTCAAGCGAAATGCACACGTTTTTGTCTCCAACGAAATGTGGTTTGATATTCCAACGCGAATGGTCAAAGGTTTGAGCTTATATAAAATGCACACGTGAATGAAAAGTAGATTTTTTTTTTTTTTTTTTTTTTTTTTTTTTTTTTTTTTTCAGACAGAAAAAATCATCATAGATTTATATTAAGATAATATAAAGATCTGCATTACATTGTTTTGGGACAGTGAGAGCTGCCCATAACCAACACAACGTATGGAATGGATTTGACCGTTTCAAGGAAAAACAGAGACAAAAAAGCTACACATGTATTCAAAAGTTTAGTTACTACACATTCTGAGAACAGGAATTAAAACACAATAAGTCACAATAAGTCACATTTCTATGGTGCTGAAGATCAATGAACTGGCTTTCTAAGCAATAGAAAGGAGTCACATTCCCTTGATACTGAAATCCTGAATAAGAAAGGAAGATCCATCATGGATAACTGTCAATGACCACAATCCCGGCTTCATAACAAGACCCTCCTTGGAGAGAGAGTCAGCCTGGACATTCCTGGAACGAGGAATATGCTGGAAAGACATCTGGTTCATGGTGTTTCGAAAAAACATGATTCTGCTTAGCCAACCAAGGAGATGTGGACTGCTAATGTGGCCATTCCCATTAACATGATCAATCAACGATTTTGAGTCACCATAAATTGAAATTCCTTGGATGCCTAAAAAGTCACAAAAAGCAAGCAGCCCAGAAAGGGCCCGGGCCTCGGCCATAGTGTTAGAACCATGCCCTCCATGCCAGGATAGAGAATATTGAAGGCTGTCGTCCATTACGATGTAAACTCCACAACCGCAGCTGTTATATTGTTCAGCTCCATCAAAGAAAGCCGCAGGTACCTGGAAAGAAGAGGCTTCCGGCACTTTCTTACAGTATTTTTTTGTCTGAACATCGTCCTGATTGAACGAGTCATGGCATGCCAATATGCGATGTAGGATTGACTTGAGAGGTTCCTTTGAGTCTTGGAAGATTTGAGCATTTCTCCATTTCCAGAGAAACCAACAGGTTATGATAAACAAGGATCTCCAAGATAGACTTTGCTCACTCCACCATTTAAACACTGCCTGTACAGAGGGAAAAATAATGTGAGGAAAACCGAAAAACAAGGATAGATCATACCAGATCTGGAGAGATGGGACACATTGGAAGAACATATGCAAGTTTGTTTCCTCAGCACCAAGACACATGGCACATCTACTCGGACCCTGCCAGCTTTTCCTTCGGAGGACTTCCCATGATAGGTTCCTGTTGTAAAAGACCAACCATGAAAAAATTATCATTTTGAGAGGGCATCCTGCCTTCCAAAAGCAAGGAGGGAAAATCGGGCTGGAGCATGGAGAAGGAGCTGAGATCATGTTCTCATAGATGTCCTTTACATGAGCAGGAGACTTGGCTTTAGGCACTGTCCAAATCAGATGATCACTGGTCCCCGAATGGAAAATTCCCAAGCTGTTAAGATCTTCTTTTACAGAGTTCTAGAGTGGGAGTAGAGCGGTCGGCAAGTTCAGGTCACATCCATCCTTCCACACTGGAATAGGACCTCTCCATGAATCGATCAACTTGTCCCAAGTAAACCAGCCCATTCTATGAAGGAAGCATAATAGGGATGGAGGAAAAGAAATATCTTGACCGTTTAAAATAGGATCAATGCCAATTAGCATTCTGGAACCCGAGGAGAGGTTCCATCTTAGATTTTCCAAAAAGAAGAGCTGGATTTTCCTGAGGCTGAGCCATATAGCCGAGCCTTTTCTTGCGCCAATAGATCTTCTTCTGTACCAGAATTCTAAGTTTCTACCTTTCATGTATTTTTTCCTTATAGTCTTACTCCATAGACCATCACCAAACATACCTCTGTATAGAGATTTACATAGGAGCGCATTTCCAAAGGAGCGCATGTCAAGAAGGCCCCATCCGCCTAGCTTCCCGGGCTTAGAAATTGTTGCCATATTTACTGAATGAAACTTGTTCTGTATTGATTTCCCTCCCCAAAGGAAATTAGCTGCAAGACTGTTCATTTTGTTTATGATACTTGCAGGGAGAAAGAAAATATGAGCCCAGTAGACCGCCAATTGAGATAGGACTGCCTGAACTAGAATAAGTCTGCCTGCTAAAGAAAGAGACTTGAACTCCCAACCCGATATCTTTTAATAGAATTTGTCCAATAACCATTTCCAGTCAGCTTTCGAGTATCCCTTTGCCTTTAGATTGAATCCCAAATATTTCATTCCATCCCTGATCAAAATCGGAGCAATGCCCAGTAGCTCAACAATCCATAAGATCATTTCCATGTTTGTGTCACTATGAAACAGAGAAGATTTTTCCTTATTTATGACCAAACCTGTTGCTTTCTGGAAATTTTCAAGAATTTCATTAAGGCATATCCAGGAGTCCCTACAGAGCATAGCGAAAATGAGAGCATCATCGACGAAGAGATTGTGTGATAAAGAAATGTCCTTGCAAATCTTGACTGGACTACATCTCTTTTCATCTATAGCCTTGTTAATATGTAGACTGAGAGAGTTCATTGCCAAGATAAATAGCAGAGGGGAGAGGGGACAACCTTGTCGAAGTCCCCTCTCAGCTGAAAAGAAAGAAGAGGGGATTCCATTTATGATGACCGAATATCTGACATTCTCAACACAAGACATTATCCAGTCGATGCCCTGAGTTTTCAACCCAATTTTTGCCAGCATAATTCTTAAAAAACCCCAGTCTAAGCAATCGTAGGCTTTTTGCAAATCTATCTTGAGAATAGCCGCATCCATCTTGTTAGAAATCAATGAAAACAGACTTTCCTGGGTCATGGCCACTGCATCCAGTATGTTACGACCTTTTAAGAATGCATGTTGATCCTTTGAGATGAAGGAGGCCAGAATGGGCTTCAGCCTTTCAGCAATAATTTTAGAAATGATTTTGAACAGGATATTGCAGAGCGATATTGGTCTAAAATCTTGGAAGGTGTCCGACTTGGCCTTTTTAGGAATTAGGGCAATCAGAGTAGAAGAGATGATGCTGTGAATACTTCCTGACATCCGGGATGCCTCCACCATCCACAGCAAGTCCATTTTAAAGAGATCATAAAAGTGAGAGAAAAATTCTATGGGCCATCCATCCGGCCCAGGGCTTTTATCTCTTTTGAAAGCTTTAATGAAATTTAGAAGTTCCTCTTCAGAAATCGGCTGGAAAAAACTTTCATTTGCTGCCTCATCGAACATTACTGGAACCAGTTCGATCCTCCATAGAGTATCTTGGAAGCTATTTGTTTCCTTTCTTTTGTATTGGTTCTGAAAAAATCTCGTTGCTTCTTTTGAGATATCCTGCTGGGAGTAGAAAAAACCACCTTCACCATTGTTGATCCTCCAAATAGAATTTTTCTCTCGTCTGGCGTTTGCAAAGTTATGAAAAAATCTCGTGTTTCTATCTCCCTCCTTAAGCCAGATAGCTCTGCTTTTGAGCCTCCATGAAGCCTCCTCCTTTTGCAGTAGAATTTGTTTTCTTTTTTCCAAATTCCTTATGAGGCCTTTGAAGTCAAGGGACAGCTTATTTGGATCTGCTGTATTTAATATGTTGTCCATCTCCTTTTGGATGTCTATAAGCTCTTGTTTGTCCTTCTTTCTCTTTTGAGATTTCCAGTCCTTAGCCACGTTCCTCAGGCATGCCAGCTTTTCCCGAAATGTCATGAAAGGGGACATTTCAGATTCCAATAACTCCTTCCATTTGTTTGAGATGATTTCATTGAATTTTGGGTCTTCTAAGTGGATCCTGTTAAATTTAAAAGAGTAGCCGAGCCTGAATCCATTGCCACGCCATCCGAGGAAGATAGGTCTATGGTCAGATGTGAAATCGTTCCCTATAGAAGATACAGGCATACCCATTTTATCGATAATGCTAGAATGAAGGATGAATCGATCAATCCTCTTGGCAATGTATGCCTCTCCAGACCTGCTATTATCCCATGTTGGCTTTATTTTGATGGGTACAATGTCAACCAAGTTCCTGTTTAAAAATTCCTTCTTGAGTCTGTCGGCCAGAGGATCCTTTGTCCTGCATTTTCCCCAGCATTCATTAGTGCTAAGAGTCATATTTAAATCTCCTGTTATCATCAGAGTTTCAATATCAAGCATATTCGAGGCAAACAACCTTTCCCAGAAAGAGAGTCTATTCTTATAGGGGGCGTAGACATTGAGAATATTGATGTTTAGGTCTTGACCCCTAACAGAGGCAGAGATTAGAATCCCCGCAAAACATTTGAAGACCTTTGCCTTAATCCAAGCGGGATCCCACAAGACCGCAAGGCCGCCTGACTGACCACTAGCCTCTGAAGCAGCCATAAACCAAGAGGGGTACATTCTCCTAAAATAAGCCATAGTCACCCTGCTGGGGTGCATGGTTTCCTGTATAAGGATGATTTTTGGATGAGCTGAGTAGAAGATTTCTTTTAGCGCAAGATATTTAGGGTTTGCGCCTAAACCCCTGATATTCATTGAGACTATGAAGGTCATTTGGATGGCTTGCCAGCCATACTTGCTCTAAGAGGCTGAATATCAGACGAATCCAGAATTGGTACATCCACAAGAGATAAGTTCCTCACTCCATGCTCAGAGGCGATCGTTCTCCCTCTAAAGTGCCAGCTTCCTCCATTGTGTTTCTTTCTGACTGTTATATTCTTTGCTGAATTAGGATTTATGAATGGAGAGGCAGGACTTTTAGGTTTATGAATAGTCAGAGGCTCCAACTCTAAAGATTTTCTACTAAGTAAGAAATCAATGTCGCTATCATATTTATTAACCGGGGACACTACAGGCGAGTTGAAAGGGGTGGGCGTGAGAAGAGGTTCTTTGCCTTTTGGAACAGGAGCATGGGGTTTGTCAGGAGTCGGGGAGGAGGAGGAAATCAGAATGGGGTGAGAACCGACAACAAAGTCCATTAAGTTCATAGCAGGAGGAGAGGGAACAGCTTTGTCCTCCGAGGGCTCAGGAATGGGAGCACAGCCGAAAGGGGGGGATTGGATGGAGCGACGGGGATCCGACCCGAAAAGGTTGTCCTGAGGAGAAAGATTTTGAGTCACCTTTGAATCGAGAACTTCAGACTCTAGATTTATCTTTTGGGGAGCCTCCGGCAAACTTAAAGATGAAGCAGATGCTCGCTCAGAGAAAGACAGAGCAGAAGCCTCACCGAATCTATGATGGACTCGCTTATGCCTGCGGGTGAAATGGCGTCTGCAATTATTAATCAGGTGTTTGAAAAACGAATTACGTTATTTAAAAAGGCCCATGTAATATTTCATTGCATTAACTTTTTTTATGACATTCATATGAGATTTGTGAGAGGTCTTTTAAAAAGGGCTTTGTATCATGTAATTTGTGCTTCAATTGTATTTAAAAGGCTCATATTATTTTTAATGGCTTGGATATGATTTTTAATGGCTTCGATGAAAAGTCTAGCCATGTAATTCCTTAAAATTCTTTCGAGGGTATTAGTGTTCATATATATTTTACAAGGCTTTGTTCATAGTTTTTTTTTCTTTAAGAAAAGAACGATTTATTTTTTAGAGGGTCTATTAAAAACAAAGGATATGTTGTAAAGAATTCTAGACCGATCTATTTTGTAGAAGCCGAGCAATAGATAAGCCATCGCAAAGACACACAACAGGTAATCGTTATGTCTGCAAGTCCATTTTGAGTCGCAGAGAGCCACCGTTAAACAAATGGGAAAATCCAAGAGGATTCCCTTCATTTCAGATGCCAAGACAGCCGAGGAGGCATGGGATACCCTTGAGAGGAGTTTTGGTGTAAGGGGAAGCATTGAATTTGAAGTTGAAGGTGGATCTATAGCAACATATCTACATCCAGATAAAAAGATCATTGAATCCCACTGTGCTCAACCACAAGTGGATGATGTCTATGAAGCAGTCATAGAAGCAAGAGAGAAGGAGCATGTAGATGCTCACGAACCCCACTTTGCACAGCCACAAGTGGACGAAAATTTGGTGATTCCATCAACAAAGCTTGCTGATGAAAATATGGTGAATCCAACAACAGAGCTTGTTGATGACAATTTGGTGAATACAACAACGGAGCTTGCCGATGAAGATTTGGTAAATCCAACAACAGAGCTTGCAGATGAAATTTTGGTGAATCTAGCAACCGAGCTTGCTGATGAAAGTTTGGTGAATCCAGCAACAAAGCTTGTTGAGGACAATGAAACTGACATTGGAGCAATCTATGTTATGGTGAATCCAACAATTAATATTGTTGATGTAAAATTTGATGAAGAATTGTTGGTTAATGATGATTGGTTGCAGGTGATGCAACAAAAAAATCATATAGACATGATGCTATTCAGTGAGAAAATCCCAAATGAGTCAGTGGAAGACAACCTATTTGCAACAGCACAGGTTAGTGAAGAAGTCATATAGACAAAGACAGGAATAGAGGAAGAGGCAAACAAGGAAGCCCACAAAGAGCTGACAAAGACAGAAAAAGAGGCAGAGAAAGAAGCGCAACAAGCGAAAGCTCCCATTACAGAGAAGAAATAACAAAACCAATGTGGTTTTGTAGATGTTTTTAAACTTAACATTGATTTCCAATGTTCAAGTACACAAAGTGATTATCAAGAACAATTAAATTTCCTTGAAGCATGGCTTGCAACACCATGCCTTGATGAAATTTGCATTGAAGTTGCAGAAATAAATGTTGAAGAAAGCTTAAATGATGAAAACATCAATGAAATTTCCAGGTATTGGAGTCCTAAAGAGATGAAATTATATTATGGTCTTATGTTGCAGCAGATTGAAGATGAAAAACGCACTACAAAAGATATTATGTGGCAGCGGCCCACATACAAGTCATTTTTGAAGAAGTCCAGGATATGCTTAGACAGTCTGGAAAAATGGAAGACTTGCACTAGCAAATGAAGAAACTGAGTTTTGAAGGATACAACAAAGAAAAAAAATGAAACAATTTAGAAGCTACAAAATCTGGAAAAAGAGAAGAAGAAAAGTTGAAGTCAATTTATTTGAGCATATATTTTTCACCTTTTTTAAAGTCCATATATATATATATATATATATAAACTAAAACTAGAAACAACTTGAATAAGTGACCTCTGGCCTGTAATGGATGCCTTCGTCGCCCTCAAGGCCGAAAATGAACGATTAATTGCCAGGAATCGTAAATCTCGTAAAATTCTAAAACTACAATCAACTAAGAATTGTCGCATTAGCATAAATGAAATGGATAATTCTGTGATAGAAGCCTTCAGGTATTACAATTTTAACACTGGCCCGAAGGATAATAATGATACAACTAACAATGAAGGAAGCCAATGAATAACAATAATGTTAACAACAGTTGCATATTTGGCTGCCCAAAACAAGAATTCCGTGACAGAAATGAACCAGAAGGATGATTACAGAATAATGAATAATGCTGACAACGACAATATTAATAGCAACAATTGCGTATCCCTAGACGTGGCTGCCCAAAACATGAATCCCATGACAGAAACAAATGATAATGATGGGTATAACATAGACTAAAGAGGAAATGAATAACGATAATATTAACAGGTGCGTATCACTGGATGTGGCTGCCCAAAGCAAGAATTCCATGATAGAAACGAGGGAGAATGTTAATTATACCATTAATTCAAATGATAAAATATGCATGATGATAACAGTCAGTGGTGGCAATATGACCAATTTTTCCCACGGTTTTTTTGCAATTTGTTGATTTTTGGAAATGTAACACTAGAAAAATCCATACAAATCATATATTTACAATTAGTAGCAAGTTTATATTCACTAGAAAGATTTAACTATCATTAAACAAGCATAAGTGGAGACCTGGCAAGTTATTTAGTACTGATAGCACAAATACACATGGAATGAAATAGAGACTTTGGCTTTGTGGTTCCCACTAGCCTCACCCAAAGTGAAGACCTCTACATAAATTAACAAATTTATTGACGGTGATATTCCACAAAAAAAAATTGTGGGACCCACAATAGAAGTTGTTTATTCATCCATTAATGTAATTTCCCACCATCAATTCTAGACCAGTAACACAACCATCACATAGCACTGAGTGCATGGCTCAAAATCCCACTCCCACTCCCACTCAAAATATTTTCTAGATTGGTTGATGATAAAATATTAAAAAATGGGAATGGTGTGAGTTGTCTTACATTTGTAGTTGACTTCTGGTTACTTTAACCTCACTTGTCATTATTGTGGACGTGAATACATGGAACTTTCCACCAACCAATAGAAACATCATTTATTGGAGCCCCCATCTCTTCTGTCAACCACTCTGTGTTCCTCCAAAACACTGCTCCATGTGTGGGAACTTCTTTGGAATTGGCGGCTTGGGCGATAAAAGTCTAATAGATGTAATTGACATTGACACTTTACTTCGTTGTCAAATTTGTTTATGTTGGATTACAGAGTTTTGGACTAAAACACTCCTCAAATGAGCTTTTGTTTGTATTTTTGAAAAGAATTCATATTTGGTTCTTTATTTCGACCACCTATAAAAAATATACTCAAGTGTCCCCAGATTTGGTCCAATTCTTATTTGCTACATTCAACACAAGATTGGCATATTTTCATATTTAGTTCTTTATTTTGACCACCTATAAAAAATCTACTCAAGTGTCTTGGTCCAATTCTTACCTGCTACATTCGACACTAGATTGGCCATGCATATCACTAAATTTTTTGGTTGTTTGGGATAAGTTTTGGTGGTTTATTGTTTTTCCTTTAAAGCCAGGTCCATAGAGAAGCATTATTTTATTGTGAATTGAACAACGTCAATTACATCGGGGAATTCCTTGTAAGATGAACCTGATTAATACATCTTACCAACACATAATCTACAATACAAACGCTGAACTTGCTTGTTACAACCTTACCAACACATAATCTGCAACTGAGACACCAAGATCTTAAAGAAATCCCTTAGAGCCAGTTAAGTGATTGAACATTAGTCACCATATCATTTAATTCTTGATTATTACTTGCATGGTTAGAATTTTCAAATAATATTCCTTTGAGGTCCCAATTTCATTAGAAGTAAGTCCAACTAAAGCATGCAACTAAATATCTAAAGTCATACAGGCGGATACATTGTACAAGCATCATACAACAACTCAATATAGATACAATGAGCAAAGGAACCCCCTCTTTTGAATAACGACAACATCTCTTCCATGACCGAGCATCCATGAAATATGTAAAAATAAAAACCATAACCATCCCTATTAAATTGATTCTGATAATATTTCATAGGTAGCTACAGTTTGCTCATGATGAATAGAATGATATCTAAAGCTACCATATTCACATTTCCCCAAAACCTACATAGTTGATACGAAATCCTTCATAACCCATGGATGTCTTACAACAGCCTCTAAGCTCATCCTTTTCTTTGGATCATTTCAAAGAAGGCCTTCGAGTAAGTTTGCAAGTGTTGGATTCAAATCCTCTGGAAGGACAAGTAGATCATGAACAATCTTGTCATATGTGCCTGATAAGGAGTCACCAGTGAAGGGATAAAAACCAAACACCATGCAGTATAATGTCACACCCAACGCCCACACATAAATTTTTTTAGCATGATATGTCAAGCCTAAGCAACATTCTGGTGCAATAAAAACAGGAGTACCAGGAGACCTTCGAAGCTCATCATTTCCGCCCTTAATCATCCTACCAACACTGAAGTTAGAAATCTAAACTGTTCCATTGTTCCCAACCAAAAGGTTTTCTGGTTTGATATCTCAATGAAAAATATTATGAGCACGTAGATACATGAGACCTACAAGAACATCTCAAAATTATTTTCTAACGATATCTTCCCCAATTCCTCCAGCTAGTCCAGAACCTTGAAAAATCCCCTTCCTTTAACATATTCTAAGACCATGTAAAATTGATTAGTATCTAGATCATCAATCACCTCGATTGAATTGACAATATTAGGTGTTGGACAAAGTTGTCATTGATGTCAATATGGCATTGTTGGAGATGGAAAATATTCTTGTGATGCATGAATTACCCTTTTGTGATGTTTTCCTATCCTCATACAAACTCTAAGAAAATCCTAAGCATGAAGATGATGCATAAGTCAAATTCCCTAAAACCATAAAGCCCTAGCTTCGTGATGCCCTAGTTGCCCATGAAACCTAGCTCTAGATAGCTCTTGATTATTAATCATAAAGCCCCAGTCCTAAATTCTTGATGCAAGCCCTAGAAATAATGCTTGCCATATGATGTTCCAGCCTAGGTGAAAATGTCATAGAATTAACCATATACATTGATGAAACCTTAGCATTTGACCTTATGAAATAATGATGCATGAATGATTGTTGGATGACAAATACGATGAATACTTAGCCTTCTTAATTGATGCTCATGGTGCCCTAGCCTTGAAGGCCTAAGTCTATGAAGAAGGAGCCCTAGACATAAAATACCAAAGGTTGCCATGAATAAAATAATGATGAAAGTTCACAAATTTAATTTTCTTGATTGTAAAAGGACCTCATTTAAGGATGGAATTGGCATGAGATCGTAGAGGACATTTTTCCCTTTCTAACGAGTTATTACTCGCCTTCTAACTCCTCTTATATTGACAAAAATTGATTTTACAAGTTGGAATAATATATTTTCTATGCTAAGCTGACATGAGCCAACTTATGCAAGTCGGCCTCCGATCCATGTGACGTGTCTCTTCACCTAACTCAAAAACTTGTATAAATAGAAGTTCAAATTCATCATTTTGACCATCCAATTTCGGTGAAGGAAACACATAATTTGAATAAGAACCACAAGAGCAGATAAGAGGTCGAGGAGGACATTGAAGTTTATTGTTTGGGCTATTTTTTTTATTGGGTTATCATTCAAGCTTGGACCTGTGACTACAATGGCATCTTCCAAACATACCTACTTATTATTGGAAGCTCGAAGTTACAACACCTGTGGTAATAAGACCTCAGACCATTGATAAAATTGTGTGATAGTCATGTGATAAACTCATATATGGAATTGAAGTCATATAAGAGGAGACTCTGACCTGTGAAGTGGAGGACAAATCTTTGTGTATGGAAAACTACCTTGTGGTGGCATAATAACTCGGGATGCTAGTTGTTATACTAGTAATGAACTTGTCACCAATACATCTCGTTGTATGGACAGTCTTGTGGAGATTTGCAGTGCCTCAAAGTTGTGATGGAATGAAAGCTAAGACAATAACTTGTGGATAGTCTGCTTGTGGATTAGTGATAAAACTTAAGAAAATTTCTATATACCTCAAACCTATAACATTGCAAAAGCTCAAATTTATTTGGGAGACTCATTTATCCTTGGAAGGCTCAAACTTGGTATCTCTTCTAGCTGGGACAATCACCTACAAAGAGCACTGACCAATGACAGTTGTGGAGGCTCGAATTTAGGAGCTTGGGTCACATAAAAGGCTCAAACCTGCATGTGGACATTCACCAGTGAGAGACTGCACCTCGGACCAACAAACTTGTAACCTATTCCTCTCAGAACTATAGCTTGCCACCATCTCGAACTTGTGGTCAATTTCCTTTGGAGGTCGGGACTATGACAATCATCTATGGACAAAAGGCTTAGATTGCAGTGATACCTCATACAGTGAAGCCTTGAAGCATAATTTGGAGTATTCCTTGAACTTGGAGCTTTGAATTTAAAGGTTTCCATGGAGACTATCTTGAGCATCTAACAGACTTGTTGAAGTCTAGTTTGCAAAAATTGTGAAGACTTGTTGACTTGTGAAGACTTTTTCATTTGTGAAGACTAGTGAAGAACTATTGACTTGTGAAACATTCTTGAAGTTTGGAACATATCTTGGAGAAGCCTTCATTGCCTTGGATAATTCTTGAGGTAGCTTATTGAAGACACCTTGAAGGATTCTTGAAGACATTTGGAAGACATGTAGAAGTTTATCTTGGAGGTGCCCTTGAACATCATGATGCATTGATAAAGTCATCATGAGGTGACCTTGGAGAATTTGTTTGGGTACCATGAAGAGTTGTAGTGACACCTTTCTAAGAAGACAAAGTTGTCATTAATGAGGTATGTTCCTTGAAGATCAATTGAAGGCAGTGCTGAAGGTGAAGATATTGTCAGGGATCATTGCAAAATATATTGGGAGCCATGAAGAATCATTAAACTTATCTTAACAAATTGAAGTTGTGGGTTGGAGCCCTAGAGGATAGGAGTCCTTAAGAAGACCAGGTTGGAGCCTATACCAGAGATAGGGTTGGAGCCCCAGATTTTGGTGCCTCAAAGTGACAAGGTTGGAGCCTTGGGAAGATAGGGTTGGAACCCTAGAGGTTAGAGCCTCATGAATTCCAAGTCGGTACTTGGAAAAGTATAGGTTGGAGCATGGTGTATTTAATATTGGTGTCTTCATCTAGGGTTGGAGCTCTATTTATTATTGTACTTGATTCATTGGAAAGAGGATTGGAGTCCTCGTCATTGACTAATAAAATTATTATTCTACCATTGTTCATTTTGTGTTCTAATTCTAAGTGATATTAACTGGTAAAAATAACAATTGAAAAGAAATATTGATTCACCCCCCTCTCAGTATTTCCAACATTGGGGTGGTCTAAATTTTTCATGATTGAAACCTCTCTTAGTACATCTATGAGAGTAGTTTCTAATGGTGCCACACGGACTTTGTAAAGACGTTACTTGTCAAAAGCCTTGAGGGCGCAA
This sequence comes from Pinus tabuliformis, assembly GCA_031772625.1. NCBI lineage: Eukaryota > Viridiplantae > Streptophyta > Pinopsida > Pinales > Pinaceae > Pinus > Pinus tabuliformis. The sequence goes on from CM062812.1 coordinate 554,450,363, forward strand.
AACATCCTATCTTTTATATTTCGGTGAAGTAGAACTTTGTCATAGCTACCTTCTCCTAACTTATGCTCTCGAACATATTGATTGATCCTTTTTTTTCCATTCATGTCCTCTGATCTAAGAATATGGTGGGTCTCTTTTACGGGAATATTTTTGGAAGAAGATCCATCAAAATATACATTTGATGGTTTCGAAGTCTCCCTTATTTTCTCCAAAATGCCAATGAATCTATGGCCATATTCATATTAGGCTTGCTTCGTAGTATTAACTTCTTACTATGTGCACCTAAGTAAATGTTCTCGAGATCGATTATTTCCATAAAATGCAAGGGGGTCAGGTTTTGGGTCCTCCTGCTTCTTCTTTCTCATGAATCTAAAATAGCTGCAACACCAACCCATTGCTTCTTCCAACCAGACAAGCACTCACAGATTGTGATAATCATCTAAGCATGTCTGACATAAAAGAAAAGTGTAACACCATGTTGTAGCGGCTGCAACACCCTCCAAAATTTTGGCCTACATCCAAATTTCGGAGCCTTCCTTAGTTTTCTCCTTGATGGTTGCAAACACTCAGGATTAGTCCATGTGCTCTTATCGAGTCTTGACACCATTTTTTCTTGGTCGACCACCAATCATCTTTTGGCATGTTGATTTCTATGTCATGCTCATGAGTTTGTTCTGGTGATTTTGAAGGTTTTTCTTTGTGTGCATGAGTTATTTTCACTCTGTCAACATCATTCGTACTCACACACGAAGTTGCACGCACTGTCGTGCAAGTGTCATCATGGTCATTCGAAGATCTATCTCAAGTGTCACACTTGTCGCTCTTAACCTCTAAGTCAGTCTCACTAAGAACATGTTGTCTTGTTGGTTTGAGGTGTCTTGTCGTCGAGTCATGCTAAGTGTGTGATCACAATTTCATGTATGCACAAGTCCACTTTCTCTCACACTTAGCCATTTTTCTTGGAAATTTGTCGAATGGACAACCCTCCTTCAACTAGACTCCGATTGAGATGCATTGTGCAGTCTTAGCTCTCAATGATCCTTCTTTATTGCTCAAAACTGCGCAAAGCTTGAGGCTATCCTCTGGGGCAACCTCCACTGCACAACCCTAGAAGTGAGCCAATCGACTGTCTTCGAGAACTGTGCAGAAGTTGTCCCCAATTCAAATTGACTTCGTGCTTCCCACAACATCACTCATCAAGCCTCCCTCTGGTCTACCAGAAAACCTGAACTGCACTATGACCCGAGGCTACATTGCTCCCCAAAACTGCGCAGAAGTTTCCCAACTGCCTGCCTTGCAATGTCTACAAAAACTGCACAATCACATGAGTCAGGCCTCTACTGCCTATCACTGCACCGTTCTAAAGAATTGCACGAATTTGACTAGTAGGCCCCCTTGCTAACTCACCCTACTCTCTCTTTGAGAATTGTGCAGTTTTGAGTAGAAACCTCCTTGTTACCCCACTCTGCACTCATCCCTGAAAGTGCGCAGAAACTTCCCGTCTGACACCGCCTCTCAAAAATGCGCAATTATGACCCACAACTCCCCATAGCTTGATCCAACCCTGATCTTGAAAACTGTGCAGAAATTCCTGCCAATGCCTCATACTGCCCGCTTTGTCTCCCTCAAAGAAACTGCGCAGATTCCCAACTGGACCCCCAAATGACCTGCCTAGTCCTCATCTTGAAAAATGTGTAGAATTACCCAACAATTCCACTCGACACCTTGCCTTGTCTTCCTCCCAAGAGCTGTACAATTCTGCCTCCCAGTTGGGTTCTACCTCGTAGTTGTCACTGTTGTCTCAGATTGCGCAAATTTGCCTCCCAGTGACATTTGTGCAGTTTTCCTGATAGTTCTTTGGAGCCTTGCATCCTGGCCTAACTGTGCTCTATGCAATTTTAGTGCCTTGTGCCTCTCCCGGTCACCTGCACCGAGACAAAAAACAATGCATCATGTTAGACTAGGATATTTTTGGATTTGATGTCGTCTTGTCATGAGTGATTGCAAGAACAAGTACATTGATGAAACATGGCACGACAACGAAAAAGATGAAGAAGGAGTGGTTGCTAGAAGACTTGCTCACAGTTGAATGAACACATGAAGCACATCGAGCAGTAAGTGAAAAGGACACATACACGAGCACCATCAAGCAAGATCAAGACCATATAAGATCCCACACACTTTTCCATGCGGAGGTGAAGACATGTTACACCAAGAGCACACCCATAACTGAACAACACAACAGCTCGACACAGACACCCTAGTCAGCCAATACATGTCAACAGTGTCATGAGTTGTCTCAGCCACATCACTACTATGGGCCATACTTGTTGTAATCAAATGTGAAAGTCCAAGAGACGCACATATGAAGTTGAAGAGTCACATCAGTTGAAAAGTCATAAGAAGTCAAACACTCATGAGGGATGTCGAAGAGTCACAAGGGTCAGTTATCCCCCTTGGTTATATATACCTTCTCATTGTATGAGAAAAATATTTTTTTCACCTTGGCTCCTCCCACATAGCTTTGAGAGTCTGTAGTTTGTTCTTTGAGGAGCAAGGAGTGGCTCCAATGTCCCACTACTGGGGATAGTGATGTATGGTGTACATATGTGTCTTGGAACTTTTGTTTAATTCAGAAGCCTGTCTCAGGCCAACACATTTTCACGCATGTTTTGTATCGGTTTGTAAGAATATTTCTTAAACGTTTGTAATGCATGTTTTCTTAACCTATACTAAGATAGTTCAACTACTTCGGTTATTTTAGTACTTACATTGTTGAAGATGTGTGTATTGTTTATAACTGTTGTCTCTTCCATGTGGACTACTCCGTTGGGCACTAGACAAACCATCCTTATGTTTTCTTGATTTTAATGACCATCACCCCCATGTGGAATACTCCACTAGACAGTGTATGTGTTTTCCCTTGAACTTTGGTTTTCACGACTACTGCATCCACTGTAGACTATTCTACTGGATGCTAGATAGACCCCTATTGTTTTGCGTGTGTATCTCCCTGGCTGGTACTACTACCTCTCATATAGAGGCTCACTTTTAGCCTCTCCATTACAGTAAGAAAACCCGTACACAAAGTTACATTACACACTCACTAGGCATACTCACCTCGCTTTCTTGAAGTTACAAGAATAACACTCTCATGTGATGAACAACAAGAGCTAATAAAATATCTAAGATAATGGAAATCAGGCCATCGTACTGGATGGGACTCCTACACAAAACGGTGTGAGGTCTAGTTGGAGCTTCATACTAGGGAGACCCCCTGAATGTTGGCAGGTCCAACACCGTCAACATTTCTGGTGCTAGAAGGAGGGTTTCTAGTAGTTTATGGTTGAATTTCCTCTCAAACCCTCATATCCACCATCTAGTCAAGGCAGTAACACGAAATCCCTCTCTCCCATGCACAACTCTGACATTGGTTACTCCTCACCTCCCAAACCTGAAAAATAAAGCACATATAATCACCTTTGCATTGTCCATCCCATGACCCATCATTTTTCCAAAGTTGTTGGAATGATTCCAAGAGTACACAATCTTCCCTCTTTGCAGAGGAAGCAAAAGACTACACCCACAGGAGTGGTAGTCTCATCTGTTGAAGAAGTAATCCTCACCACTCTTGAAGAGCTGGCAGAACCTATTGAGAATGAAGAGGAACCTCCCATTTTCTTAGAAGGAGAAGAGGTTAACAATGTACTTTCAGGCTAAGGTTCTGGCGGAGGCAGCAGAGGGGAAGGCAGTGGAGGAGGCAGAGGCGGAGATGAGCCAACAGATTCAGAGGTCAAACCGTCTGATTCAAAAGAAGAGGAGGAGTACGAAGAAGAGGACAATATGGCTAATCAAAATCTAGAATGGATGACACAAGACCCATTGGCACTCCAGGGTGCCTTTCATAAGATGATAATACATGCAGAGAAATTGTTAACGAAGGATGACCCTGACATAGCAGTGAAGGCAAAAGACCATCTAGACACGTTCTACCTACATCTCTAGACACTCGAGGTATGTTATGACGATGTTGCATGTAGACTCTTTCCATGTAACTTGGATAGCAGAGCAGTTGTATGGTACCATAGCCTTCCTGTCAAATCCATTCAGAATTGTTGGATGTTCAAGAGATTTTTCCTTAAGAAACTTGTTGAGGACAAAACCCCTGCCATGTTGTTAAAAGGGCTGGGTAGTATCATGATGGAGAAGAAAGAAAAAGTGAAAGATTTTAACGAGAGGTTTAACCATATCCTGAAAAAGTTCACTGCATACACTAAACCTCATGACTCCAATGCAGTCGACTAATACACATCTGCACTGCCGACCAACATTGTGTTGTTCGTCAAGCGAATTGTGAAACCAACACTTTCATAAAATTGATAAGAAGCAATTGATGTGCAAAAAGACCTGCGTGTGATTGGAGTCATTGTAGATGACGAACCAGCTAAGGACTCTAAAGAAATGGGAAGGAGGTCTTAGACTGCTATGAGTAAGGTAAAGGAAAAGGAAACAAGTGAAATTGAGACCCTTACTCATCCCCTCAAGTCCTTGACAACCAAAGTAGCAGAACTAAAGCAATGGAAAACTGAGAGAATAGTGAGCAAAAAACCTCTCAGATTGGTGCAAAGGAAGAATGTGACATCAAGTAGCAGCAACAGTCATCCAGCTAAATCTGCGCAGAGATCCAATGTTATGTTCGAAGTGGACCAGTTTGTAAAGGATAACTTTTGTGTGATCCACGAAGAATGACATTCAAAGAAGTCATGTCTAGAATGGAATCGAATTATGGGCACTATGGCTTCAAGGATGAATGATCATTTTAAAGCCAGGGAGAAGGTTCAGTTGGATGATGAAGATGATGAAAAGGATGTTGAATTTGATGAAGCTCCAAGTTCTGGGCACATAGTTAAGATGTACCAATGTCTTAATGTTGCCCAGGAGAAAACAACCACCGAGAAGGATTCCCCCAATCAGAACATTCGATACAACTTGAGAAGTCAAGGGGCTACTGCTGTGATTGAGATACCAAAAGAAAAATTCAACCAACTGCTCAGAATAGTTGATCCAATGACATCCTCAACACAGAAAACACAAAGCAAGTCCAAGAAGACAACTACAACGAAATATACGTCCAAGAGAAACAAACTCCAAAATACTCCACTGGATAGTACAAACACGTCTTCCCCCGAACAACTCAGTGCCTTGCACAAGATGCCAAGACATGGGGAGAAGTTGTTAACAAAGTATGGCCCTGACAGAGCAGTGAAGGCAAAAGACCATCTAGACACGTTCTACCTACATCTAAAGGCACTCGAGGTACATTATGTCGATTTTGCATGTAGAGTGTTTCCATGTACCTTGGATGGCAGAGCAGTTGAATGGTACCACAACCTTCCTTTCAAGTTCATTCAGAACTGGGTGATGCTCAAAAGAATTTTCCTTGAGAAATTTGTTGAGGACAAAACCCTTGCCATGTTGTTAAAAGAGTTGGGTAGTCTCAAAATGGACAAGAAAGAAAAAGTGAAAGATTTTAACAAGAGGTTTAACTATATCCTGAACAAGTTCACTACAGACACTAAACCTCATGACTTCATCACAGTCAAATACTACATGTCCACACTGCCGACCATCATTATGCAGTTCGTTAAGCAAGCTACGAAACCAACACTTTCAGAAAATTGCCAAGAAGAAATTGATGTGGAGAAATACCTACGTGCGACTAGAGTCATTGTAGATGATGAACCAGCTAAGGACTCCAAAGACATGGGTAGGAGGCCTCAGAGTATTGTAAGGTAAAGGAAAATGAAACAAGTGAAATTGAGACCCTTACTAGTCTCCTCAAGTCCTTGACAACTGAAGTAGCAGAATTCAAGAAACGGTCAACAAAGACAACAGTGAGCAGCAGAACTCCCAAATTGGCGCAGAGGAATAATGTGACATCAAGTAGTAGTAGTGGTCAGCCGGCTAAATCTGTGTGAAGCTCAAATGTTGTGTTCCAAGTGGACCAGTTTGTGAAGGATAAATTTTGCGCAATTCACAAAGAAAAACATTCAGAGAATTCCTGTCTATAATGGAACTAAATTATGGGCACTATGGCTTCAAGGATGAATGATCATTTTAAAGCAAGTGAGTAGGTTCAACTGGAAGATGAAGATGATGAAGAGGATGTTGTGTCTAATGAAGCTCCAAGTTCTAGGCACGTAGATAACATGTACCAATGTCTTAATGCTTCCCAGGAGAAAACAACTACTGAGAAGGAGCCCCCAAAGAAAAATAGTCGATACAACTTGAGACGTCAAGGGGCTCCTATTGTGATTGAGATTCTGAAAGAAAAATTCAAACAAATTCTTAGAACAGTTGATCCACCAGCATCCTCAACATAGAAAACACAAAGAAAGTCCTGGAAGATAGCTACAATGAAAGATACGTCCATGAGCAGCAAACTCCAAAACACTCCACTAGACAGTACAAACACAAGTCTTCCCCTGGACAACTCGGTGAGTCTTCCTGCCTTGGATTACAATATTGCTGAAGATATCAAGAAGACTCGTGCAAACATTTCTCTGTACGAGCTTACCAAACTCACATTCAACGGGATATTCTTTTGTGTGCACTGGGATAAACCTCCACAGAAAATGTTGCCTCTTCCAGCAAGGGACCAAGAAAGTCTCCCAGATCACTCGTATTTGTACTCAACACACTTCACATGGAAGAAGCGTACTCGCTCTGCCCACCATTTTTGTTATCATTTGAAATATTCAACTTCAATGTCCAAAACTATTTGGTTGACTCTAATGCATCTTTCAAGCTCATGCCACTCTTCATTGTTAAACAAATCAATGCGCAATGGAGTAGTACAACTGCGCAGATCATGCAACTTGACCGAGCATGTGTACCAGCCATTGGTTAACTTTAGGATGCGATTATCCAGTTATTGTATGATGGAAGAGTTCACCAGTGCATTAACATTGTGATCATGGACATCTCGGAAGCATATGGCTTATTGCTCAATAGAGACTAGTCCAGTAAGTTGCAAGGATATTTTGCTATAGAATAGTCACACTTATCACTTCCGTACCAGGGCAGAAAAACCATATTCAGGTGTTGTCGGAGAGATATATGAAACACAATACTACTCCCTTGAATGGTCACAATGAAACGTTGACTTTCACAAAACTTTTATTTGGCAATTGCTTTCTCGAAACACAACTGGGGTGTTATCTTGCACAACTGAGCCCCACCCCACCAGATACATAGTTGGGTCTCCTTCCTTGCCCAACTAGTGGAAATGAAACTTGTACAGTACATTGTAATAGTAGTGTTAGTAGTACTAGCATGGCAAGTGGTCCTTATATAGATGACTTGTGGACCTTGTATTTTGATGGATCCAAAACACAGGATGGCTCTAGAGCCGGGTGTGTTTTTATTGACCCAAGGAAAAGAAAACACTTAGTCTCAAGCCGCTTGAAGTTCAAGTGTACGAACAACACTGTCGAATATGAAGCACTCGTCTTGGGTTTACAAAAAGCCCTCAGCCTCAACATTGCTATGTTGAAAGTGGTAGGTGATTCAAAGCTTATGGTATGACAGGTACATAATACCATACATTGTGTCGCACCTCGTCTTAAGAGTTGCCAACAATAGGTATGGCGACTTATCTCTAATTTCCAAGCTTTTACTATCATCTTTGTACCAAGAATGCACAACGCAACTGCAGATGCCCTAGTAAATGCAGCTGCTAGGATGACACCGCTTAGGGATATATTTACTGTTGAAATTTTGCATAAGACATCTATCCACAACAACATAACTAATTTGCATGTTTTTTATGATGATGAACATATACTACATTTCATGTCCAACGTTGATGTCTTCAAAGGTGCAACGAGAGATGAAGTCATGCACGAACATTCTCTGCAAGACACGGCCGATGACAGTAAAGACAATCTCATCCCCAAGGGTGTGGTTTCACTCGAAAAGTTATATGACTTGCAAAACTGCTTCAAAGGGCCCAAGAACATTAAAACCCACAGTTCCACACTGATGCATGAACATATTAACTTGGGAACAGATAGAGATCCAAAGTTCATGAATCCCAGTATGTGTTGTACACCAGAAGAGTGGCAAGCCTTTATCATCCTATTTATACAATACCACGATGTATTCACGTGGAATTACGATGAATTTAAAGCATATGACACGAAAATAATCCAACACATCATTCCGATCAAAGAAAGGGTCAAGCCATTTCAGCAGAAGCTCAGAAAATTCCATCTGTCAATTGAACTCCTCATGCAGAAAGAATTGACTAAGTTGTTGGATGCTCAAATCATTTTTAAGGTTCATCATTCTACTTGGGTTTCGAACTTAGTTCCTATCAGTAAGAAGTCTGGGGAAATTCATCTATGCGTAGATTTTCGAAATCTGAATCGGGCCTTAGAAAAAAGATAGCTACCCTAAGTCGTCTATGGAGCACATCTTACAGACAATATCTAGAGCATAAATTTTTTCTCTCCTTGATGGTATTTCCGAATATAACTAGGTTCTGGTAGCAGAACCTGAGAGGCTTAAAACTACATTCCATACCAAGTGGGGTATGTTCACTTATCAAAGAATTCCATTTGGGCTAGTAAACGTAGGCACAACCTTTCATCACGCTATAGACATCGCCTTCCATGGCCTCATTAGATTGAACATGGTGGTTTACCTTGATGATGTGACAGTTTATTCCATAAAACAGTTAGATCACCTACGCCATCTTAAGAGGATATTTGAGTGATGTTGAATGTATGAGGTATCCTTGAATCCCAAGAAGGGCATATTTGCAGTGCCTAAGGGGATCCTCCTTGGGAATATCATTGCCAAGAGTGGGATCAAGGTTGATTCGGACTGATTTTGGACTATCATGCAGATTCCTCACCCAGTCAACAAGAAAGCTATGCATTCATTCTTGGGGAAGATTAACTTCCTCCAGAAGCTCATCTCATATTATGCGCAGATTGTTAAACCTATCTAGGACATGATCAAGAAGGATGCGGTCTACAGCTAGGGAAATAAGGAAAATGATGCGTTCGCTCATATCAAGTAGGTGATAGTAGATGCACCTGCGATATACAACCTAGATTTCAACAAAGATTTCTTTCTTTATACGTTCGCCTTTGATAATTCACTTGCTACAATGCTCACTTAGAAGGATGAGATGAACAATGAACGTCTCATCTCCTTCATGAGCACGAGCATGCAGGGACTCGAGCTCAACTATCCCGCCATGGATAAACAAGCAAGTGGTGTATACAAGGAAGTGAAACATTTCAGACCCTACCTACATAAAACTCATTGCATAGTATTTGTGCCACACCCAACAATCAAATCATTGCTTGTTCAACAAGAGCTGGGTGAAAGATGTGTGAACTAGATGAAAATACTACAAGAGTATGATCTTCCATTTCAAATATGGTCTAGTCAACAATGTCCATTTCATTTGAGGAATACTCTCATTCTCTCTATTTCCCATCCAAAAGAAGCTGAAGTACTTTTTTCTTATCATTTCAAATATGCCCTTAGGAATATGAGCTAAGGATAACCAATACATTGTCATCCCATACATAACTAATTTTACAAGTGTTAGCCTCCTACCTCTAGACAATCATCTATAGCAACAATTTGTAATGCTTTTATCCATCCTTTTGTGCAACCATAGCAAATTTGTAAACTTGTATCATTGGGTTTTACGTAGAATTGAAAGTATTTTTCTCAATTATAAAGGGGAAGAAAGTTAAAAGGAAGAATTTGTTGCACTACCTTCCTCTTTCTTCCTCTAGCCCACTAAATAATATATATTATTTGTTAATGTTTATGTCGATCCTTGTCGCTTGGTATATAAGTCAATGTTTCCCTGATCATTTTGTTTCTCTTTGATTCCTTGCTTCAAATAGGATTACATCATTGACAAATTGGATATGTAGTGGGGCTATTGAGATCCCCATTCTTATTCCTTTGATGGAACCTTTCCTTTTGATGGAACAATAAGGAATTCTAGTGACTATGGACTTCTTCAGCTAGTTCTGAGCCAACGACCCTGGATTATGTGCCATTTTTTCAAGGCCAGGACTCGGGACACTGCCCAAAACTTCATGAAACTTTCAGAAATGATAAATAACAATGGAATAAGGATACTAATGCAATCATTGGTAAAAATACTTGATCTGACCCCTACTATGCATGACAAGAATTTCGTCAAACATGTCACCAATATGTAATCTACAGGTCATAACAACAGATCTGAGCATAGGGGTCTCATACTTATCCAAGATTCGTAAAGAAGAATTGTTGCTTTATAAAAATAGTTGCATTATCATCTATTAGGTCATATATTCATTGTACATTCATTTGAAAATCAAAACCTGATGAGATCCATACATCAAGTCTATCATAAAACATACTCATAACCAACATAAATAACAATGATATAACAATCATAAGAATCACATATGAAGCAATATATTTACACATGAAATACCAAGGATAAATTGCTCTTATTAATGAATGCATAAGCCAACCAGGTCCAGGAATTCCACGAACCACCCGGCCATAGATTGGCTAACCCAAATATTTCTTTCAGCGAGCCACCCCATGCCATATTCCAAGCATGAATGTGGGGCCCAAAACAAAACCAATCTAAGTTTCCTTAGGCTTTATCGCAATCCCCACCAGATCACTAGGCCCTAAAAAAACATGGATGCCACAAGATTTCTCCACCTACATTATGAGGAATTTGTCTAACTCCTAGTCTCTAGGCTTTACCATATATCCTGCCATTCACTGATCGAGGATTCCTAGGCCCAATCAAGACTCCACCCTCCAGGCTTTACTATATATCCAACCATTAACCATTCAAGGATTCAAAGGCTTGATCGAGGGCACACACCTCTAGGCTTTACTGTATATCCACCCATTCATTGGTTGAGGATTTCTAGGTTCACCGAGGTACACAAAATTTGGCTTTACCAAAATCCCACCTTCTTTGGTCTAGGGATTCCTAGGCCATGTGTTATACTTCATAGACCACCTTACTTAGTTTTGAAACCATCTGACAATCCAACTTAACCAAATAAAATAGAACCCATCACACCATGGCTACTCGAAAATGGCAAGGCAAGGCTGAAAATCACTGTCACACCTAGAAAAATCCATGCCAATGATAGCAAGAGGACCAAATACACACATGCATGTACCACGCATGCCAAATCTAGCGAGAAAATCACACATGCAAATCGACACCTGTAGGTAATCCCATTGTAGCTACTTGATCTTGCTCTTCCTTGCTTGATCTTTGCTTCCCTTTGCCTTCTTGTCCTTCCTTTGATTTCCTTCATCCAATGCTAGAGTGCTCCAAGAATGCTCTAAGTGTCCAAGAGTGAGAGAGAGAGGAAATAGTGAGAGCTCCAAAACTAAACTGACAAAAGGTTCCAACTGATCCTCAGAAGCCTTTTTATTAATGAAGCCTCTATTTTCTTCAATTTTCATTATTTTCCTTCATTTTCCTTCACACATGCAATCTATGACATTTCACCTTCCTTTTATCCTAATTTCCATTATTTTCATAAATAAAATGCCAATTAATGCCTCTTGCCTTTCAAAATCCTTTGTCATTTCCTTTGCTAATTTCCTTAGCCATAATAAACCAAATGAACACCCACACTAGGATGTTTTTCCCAACATTCATCTTGGAATACGTGTCCCATGACCATGGTCTTATTTTTCCTTTATTAACTTCATTACATGGATTTTTTTACCAGGGTTGTTACAAACCCATAAAATGATTCATTGATCAATATATATATATATATATATATATATATATATATATATATATATATATATATATATATATATATATATATATATATATATATATATATATATATATATATATATATATATATATATATATATATATATATAGTAAAGAATGTAAACAACTGAACTCCTCTATAAATTACAACTAAAATATTAAGTTACAAAAAGAAAATTCTAACACATAATTCATCAAAATATGTATAACTTATGGCATATGGGCTTGGAGTATGTCTTAAAGATTTTTTTTCATGGCTAAGTACAGGTCTTCCTCAGACTTAAGTAAGCAATTTAATGCATCGAAACCTAGTGGCATTTGGTAGGAGTGAAATCTCCACCCCCCCACCCCCACCCCCACCACCCCCCCTCTTATGGGCCATCAGTGGGGTAATTCCAAGTGTCATGGTTTTCCTTGAATAACAGTGATGAGTGAACTTGCATTCTCGAATAACAGCTAGTGATGACTATGCTCACTTCTAGTTTAACGACTAAATTATGATAAGTTTAGAGTTTGACATTTGACTGTGGGCTTCTAAATCTGGGTTTTTGTTATTAGCACTCTTGGGTTCATCTATTGAATGTTGTTTGGTTGATTTTGCTAGATAGCTTTGTGGATGAAGATATGGATTATTTTACTCTCTCTTTACTAAAAAATTCAATGACAATCTAATAAGAAGAATATTTTGAAAGGGTTTTCCAGCTTGTGGGGTTTTTCTTTGATCTTCGATTAATCATGGTGTCTCTATGTGTGAATGATTTTCTTTTATTGTTCCTTCATCTTTCGCTGTATTGATGATGATATTGTTCTTTCTATATAATTGCATATGTTGTTTTGTAATTTTGTAAGACTAAATAAGGTTATGATGTTGTGGGGTGAATTCAATGTGTAAATGATGAAATGCAATTATCTAAAGCAAAGAAAAATATAGCCATAAGAAAAAATAATAAATACCTTTTGCAAGTTGTTGGTAAAGCATGTGGTTTTACTTTTCACGTCTTACAGGTAGTGTTGCGAGCACATCACAACAAGACATAGGCAATATTTGCGATCAAGAAGAATCAAGACTGCAACATTTATGCAAGTGCCATGGGCATCAAGAAGTAAGTCAATGACAATCTATATTACTCAACCAATTTTTCCTTATTTCAATCAGTTAAACTTCCAACCTCTGTCAAACACCTATAATCATGATACTAAACTTTTTTGCATCTCCAAAACACATCAATAATAGTAGCATTATATCACAACAACGATACAACACTTAGTGCCAGTCACACCATGAAACAATCTCGAGTTGACATCAATGCCAACTTTCCATAATGACAACACAAAAAGGTTATAAACGGGTGTTGAAAACATGCCAATTTGGACCCAAGTCAATTAAACTGTGAACTTCTATTGTTTCTCTCGTAACTTGAGCTATGAGGATTTTGATATTGTCTTGTTTCTTATTCTAAACTATCTCTTTAGTCACTACATCTACTACTTTTTCCCCTGCCTCTTAACCTTGATCTTCCTCTACCTTTTAAGATAGAAACTGAGATTTGAATGCATTTTCCAAAGAATCATCATTCTTGTTTATTTTTGGTTCATAGGACAATAAAGTTCCCAATAACTGAATTATAAATCAATATGTCAAAGTCATTATACTCTTCAATGGATAAAACCATTGCATCAAACTTCTTTGACAAGGCTCTAAAATGTCTTCTATCACTTTCTGATCTAAAAGTTATTCACCTTTCGTTCTTAGTTGGTTTACAATATTCATGATTTGAGTCATGAATTGGTCCATTGACTCTAACTCCTTCACCTTAAAATTCTCAAAATCTAATCTTAATGTTTGCAACTTGACTGACTTTCCTTAATAATTATTTCATAGTTGGTGTCTAAGATGTCCCAAGTTATCTTTGAGAAAATTTTCATAGATATTTTGAGAAATATTATGTCATTCAAGCCATTTTGGATGAGATAGAGTGAAAATCTAGCATCCTTCATCCAAGTTTCTTTGATTTGATATTTTTAAGAAATTGTAAAGGCTTTCTCTATCATGATTAACTAGTTTTGCATATGCATAAATTGCGAAACCCCAAACATTTTGAGAGCATAATAATGTTCTCATTTTGTTTTCCAAAAATTCACAATCTTCCTTATGATAATGGGTATCCTTTGTTGTACACATATGTTGTTTGGAATCATTTCTTCATGTTCTTTTACTAAAGACAATAAAAAAATGGCAAACAAAATGGATATTCAAAAATAGAGGAATCCATGATACTACATAAATCAATGCATAAATGTTGGAAGAAATAACTTGGGTTTTGAATTTCAACCATGAAATGAACCCTAGTAAAATAAAAAATCAAAAAGATTCCTAGATGCTAAAGGATATCAAATGGGAACTACTTACCTTTTCAACAATGTAACCAAAAAAGAAATTGTTCCTTCTAGCTATAAATCAACCTCTATTTTGTTGATTAAATCACTTCAACATGGTTCCTATTTGATATCATTGACAACCTTAGGTTTCATGCCAATATTTTCACGAGCAAATTCACTTAAAAATAAATAAAAATAAAAAAAAATCCTAATGGCTCAGTTTATCGACTTCTCCAATGAAATTCACCCTAATAGTTGACTTTCTTTCTTGTTTTTTCAAAGGTACCTAAACCTAATTATTTTCATTTTGGTGGCTTATCAATCTTAATGACTACATTTTTCTTTCCTATTATGTTTCAAGTGGCTCAACAACATATATCAATGATAGAAAATAAAATATTAGTGACTAGGGTTTGCAACAATGACAATCAAAAGTAGGGGTGGCTAGGAATTAAACAATTCAAACTATTATCTAGGGAAGAACCCTAACTATAGAGGCAATCAACTCCAACATAGCTCTCTATTGTTGTAATCTTGGGTTAAGTCATGCAACATATAAAAGTGGCAACTTCTTTGCATTGAATTACAATAATGAAATGCTCACAACTCTCATATTAGTATGCCCAATAATAAAACACTCCTCTAAATGATTATATCACTGCTTCACAACCACCCATGCCCTCCAACCTCTCTGATACCACTCTAATGGAGGAGGAAGGCAAATATTAATTATTGCTATACACAAATGAACACAAGAATTAATTATGATTCGACCAATGATACAACAACCCATAAAATGGTTCATTGATCTACAAAACATATATTATATATACACATAATGGTGTATAGAGAAACCTAAAATAACTATATATATATAAGAAAACATTGTAAAAAAATGAACTCTTCTATAAATTACAACTAAAATATTAATTTACAAAAAAATATTCTAACACATAATTCATCAAAGTACCTATAGCTTATGGCACATGGGCTTAGAGTATGTATTAAAACTGTTTTTGCTTGGCTAAGTGTTGGTCTTCCTTGGACTTAATTAAACAAGTTAATAGCTCAAGACTCAGTGGAATTTGGTAGGAGTGAAATCATGCCCCCTTATGGGCCACTAGAGGCGTAATTCCAAGCGGCTTGGTTTTCCTTGAATATCAATGATGATTCAAATTGCATTCTCAAATAGGAGCTAGTGATGACTATCCTTACTGCTAGTTTAACAGCTAAATTATGATAAGTTTAGAGTTTGATATTTGACCGCAAGCTTCTGAATCAAGGTTTTCATTATTAGCAATGTTGGGTTCATCTCTTAAGTGTTGTTTAGTTGATTTTTCTATATATATTTGTGGATGAATATATGGAACATTGTACTCTCTCTTTGCTAAAACATTCAATGAAAATATAATAAGAATAATAATTTGAAATGGTTTCCCCCTTGTGGGGTTTTCCCCTGGTCTCTGACCAATCCTAGTATCTCTATGCGTAAATGTTTTTCTTCTATTATTCCTTTATGTTACGTTTCATTGATGATGACATTACTCTTTCTATATAATTGCATGTGTTGTTGGATAATGTCGCAAGACTGAATAATGTTATGATGTTGTGAGGTGAATTCAATGTGTAAATGATGAAATACAATTTTCTAAAGCAAAGAACAATATGGCCCTGAGAAAAATTTACAAATACCTTCGGAAAGTTGTTGGTAAAGCCTGTAGTTTTACTTTTCACCACCTATAAGAAGTGCTGCGAGCACATCACAACAAGCTAGAGGCTATTTCCGTGATCACAAAGAAGAAATACTGCAACATTTATGCAAGTTTCATGGGCATCAAGAAGTGTTACACAAAAATATCGTCACCATGATTATTTGCAGTCAGTATGGGTCTATCATCACTTGTACTGTCCTCCTGAGCAAGTCTAGAACCTCAGCTCTTCAAATCAAGCTTTGGAAGTGGGAGAAAGACATTAAAAATCAATGTAACTCTGGTTCCGCACTTTCTCCCATGGTCACCTGCGGTCCCGCACCTTCTGTGTACAAAAGCTGCGTACCTACCCGCTCTGTTCCTAACGGTGCAGGTGCGGACCCCTGTGAAAGTCAAAAGGCGCAATTTTTATCTTAAAAAACTCACTTTGGGTTAATTCTAGAGTTTTCTAGAAGGAATTTTGACGTGGATTGTTCGCTCTGAGGTGGTTCATGCATCCCAAAAGAGAAGGAGCTAATCCATTGACTAAAGGAGCTATCCCTTTGAAGGAGGGCTTTATCCCTTTGAAGGAGGACCTAGTAACTTCCCTCCATTGCACTATAAATACAGGCATTGGGGTGAGGACTAGGGGGGTTAGAAGCTGAACATTTTGAGGGTAAATGCTGGTGAAATTGAGACTCTTTGGTTGAGCTTGAGAGGAAAGATCACATACCTCTTGGTTTCATTGGAGAGTGAGTGAAACTTGTCAAAGTAGAGGAGACATCTTGTTGGACCCTGGGAGGAGCTTGTACAGCGTCAAGGCAAAGGTTGTAAAGTTCTTCTTCTTTTGAATTAATACAATCAAACTCATTTTTCTCAACAAGTATCTTATGTTATTTGTTTCATGGACTCCTTGACTTTCATGTTAAATATGTTTCATGCAATTAGTTTTTCAATTGGTTTTTCAGGTGCTATTTAATTTGTTTGCCTTGTTTGTGTTTGCAGATTCGCAAAGAGGAGCTCATTTGGATCAAAAGAGCGAGGGCATCCACAAGCTTGCGTTGGACCAAAGGTAGGCCCTAGAAAACTTTGTTTGCTATTGTTTATTGAAGCATATTAGAGAAAGATAGTGTCTGGTTGGTTTGCTTGTCGTTAGGTCTTCTTTAGATTCTAGGAAGGTCTATCTTGTCCGCAAGATCGACCCATTCCGCGCGACAGAATGGCGACTCCACTGGGGACTTGATTGTTTTCTTTGTCTATACTTTGACTTGAGAAACTGTATTTTATGTTTCTGTTTTTGACTTGATGACTGTGGGATTGGGTGTATTTAGTTAATTTTGAGTTAGTTTCCATTTTTCATAGTTTTGGGAGAGGTACGCACCCTCTGAGTTAAGCACAGTGCGTACTTGTACGCACTTTTGCTTTGTGCACAGAGCGTAGACGCACCTGTGTAAACAGGTTGCCTGCGTACCCTGTCAAAAATTTGAAGAATTTAAAATTTTCCTCTTTTTTATCAGTTTAGAATTTGTTTATAAGTTTTAGCCATTGCCCAGACCTGCTTGTTCCCTGTAAAAAACTTTCCTTGGTTTAATTTCATTAGCATTAGGGTTTTAGGTGGAATTCCTAGGAATTTTGCTTGTTGGGTTTGTTTTTCGTTTTGGTTGTGTAGTGGCTCTGAGCTTAGAAGCCCTAGAGACCTCAGATTACCTTGGTGTCTACTGGTCTTCTTGTGAGTCTGACCATTTATGAAATCTCCCCTTGTTGAGGAATTCGCTTTGAGTTTTCTCATTTGAAAATTTCGAAAAGCTTGTAGTTGAAAGTTTGGAATTTTCATTTTTACAAAAAGAAAACGAAAGATTGGTTGTTTTTTGACTAATTGTGATTCTGCATACATTAGTCCTTAGCTCACATTTAGCTAAGTAAAACATCCTCAAAAAGACTTTTAGTAGGCTTTAACTTCAAGTAGCTTTTTATAGTTTGTAGCTCTCAAAGTTAGTCATTTTCATTAGTTTTGAGTGTCTTTTTTACAAAATATAAAAAACAAAATCTCTTTTGGAAAATTTGTCTTTTTAGTGATTGTTTGCTTTGAAAAGAAAAAGGAAATTTGTGCGAAATAGCTAGTTGTCTCGTTTTGAGTGCTTTGGAAAGGAAGAACTCTTCTTTTAATTTGTTTAATTGAGAAAGATTTGCGTTTACAAAGTAGTTGCATTTCTCAAACTCTTTCTTAAGTTTAGAAGTTCATCGAAGAGAAAAGATTGTTTAAATCATCCTAGGTGAATCTTTTTAGTGATTTCGAGTCGAGTCTTTACACCACGAGTTTCATCTCCGCCACCTCTTGACTTAAACAACAACCACTAAAATTAACGCTTAAAGTAAAATTCACCTAGTAACATTTTATTTCTAGGGCTCTGATACACCAACTTAGCTTAGGCTAGTGGCTTGGAGTAGGAGAGTAATTAACTCTCCAAGACAGTAAAAACAAACAAGTGGCTGTATCTTGTGGTAGGAAGAAATCCAATTGTTGCATTTATGCTCTGGGAAAGCTCCTCTTAAAGGAGAAGCATGAGATTGTGTCTGAACCAATGTGGGAATCAATCCTTCCTCATTGGGAACGATGCCAGATATTCACGTATTAAAAATAGTAAACCTCGAATTAACCATTGTCGAGGAGCCTGGGGTCACTTGTTGGTAAACCTTGGATTATGTCAAGGAGCCTTCAAGGGGATTGAGCTTGCTACTCTGCCCTTGCGTGCGTATTGGATCGTAGACTGTTCCCCCAGGTGTATTTGTCTCAGTTGGTAACCTTAGTGGCCATATTCTTTAGGATTCTTCCTAAGGTGACAGTGGTGGGAAGATCCCACTGTACCTGGAGCAGACGTCGGCTAGACTCACTTGGATTTTCTGGGGGTTCACTTCACTCGAGACGGTTAAGTGGAGGAACTTGGTCCAGTCTATTCATTAAGCAGGTTGTCGGGGTAACTGTTCCAACCGCCATTTCTGTACTGAATTCTGCGACGTTGGATTTCATCACCAACTAGTGTTTTCGGTCCGGAAAGTTACTGTTTGTGTGTGTTTTGATCTCTAGATTCTTTAGGCGTGTGATTCAAATTTGTTTGGTTCTTTAGAGGATTTAGGCGGTTTTCATTGAGATTTTACTTTGTTTGCGTGTGAAGTAGTTAAAAGTTTTTAACTGTGGCTGAATTACCAAGATAGTCCCGTAGACTTCGGGGCCAGTCTCCTGAGTTTGTAGCCGTGGCTGATTTACTGAGGAAGTCTCGTAGACTTCGGGGCCAGCCTCCTGAAGAAGTCTCGAGCCATCTTGAAGGATTGAAAGTCCTCGTAACTCCTAGTGGCAGTAAAGTTGGTTCACCTGAAGAAGGAGAGTCTTCCTTGGTTGTACATCCTGATTACCAAACTCTAGAAACAGGTTATAATCCTGAATCTATCTCGGTTTCCGAACTTGCTGGTAGCTTTTCATCTACTAGTGATATAGGTGAAGAACCTGAGATATCTGAGCCTGTTACTCCAACATCGGGGTTTGTCTCTCCAACTTCTAGTGGTCCTAATTCACCTAGGGTAGAAAGAGTAATCACCGAAAATCTTCCTTCTGGTTTGATAGCTATTGAAGAACTTGCTCCGGAAGAAGAAGTAGGCATCCCTATCCCTAAAAATCAACCTGTTATTGATCTAAGAGAGCGTGAATCAATTTTTTACAGTCCACCTAGAAGTACTACTTGGTATCTTTCTTTGACTAATTATTTGGAAAATTCAGTGTTAAGTTTTTCACCACCTCGTACTCCTTATCATCCTAGAGGTTTTTATACTCCCGTAAATATGTCAGGTCAGTCGTCCATGTTTACTCAATCGCCTGAATCTTTTTTGTATGGCGGTCCTTCTGTTCCCGTTGGGTATCAGTCACTTTCTGGTACTTTTTCGGGAGCATCTCCTCAACCCATTGAACAAGGGTTATTCACTGGAAGCAATGGTGCAAAGCCGTTGAGCGTAGAAGACATTCTTATGATGTCAGGTTCTATTGCCAATTCTCAACCTCAAGGTGGCCAGTTACCGCCTGGGGGGCAGCCTCATTTAACACCTGGGGGGCAACCTCAAGGACAGTACGTGCCTACGGTACAATATGTTCCTCAAGGTCAACCCCAGACTCAATATGTACTCCAAGGTCAACCCCAGTATCAATTTATACCTCAAGGTCAACCCCAGTATCAGTACGTGCCTCAGGGATATCTACCCCAAGGTCAGTACTCGAACCAAGGTTTCCAACCACCCCAAGGTCAATCTTATGTTCAAGGGACGGGAAATGTACCTTTCAACTATCCAACCTACCCTCAACCCGATTATGGTCCTCAATATTCTCAACCTATTATGGGTCAATACCCCGGAACGAACATAGTGTGGGATCCATCGCAAACTCAACAGGTGTTGCAGCCAGGTGTACAGTTGTCATCTCAAACTGGACAACCCTTAGTTTCTGGTTCACCCCAGCAACCAGTCCAGTCTAACATTCAAACTTCTGTACCTTCGGTAGTTTCACAGTCTGGGCCTACTGCGCCTCGTACTCCATCTCAAACGACTGCTGCAACTACCGCAACATCTGTTCCATCTACCCCACCTACTTCTGGAGTATCGATAGCTCCGGTTTCTATTGTTTCTGTATCTACTCCTCAGACATCTTTACCACCGTCTGGATCCACCATTCAAACTACGGTTCAGATGCCTGTAGGACAACCTGGTTTAAGTACGGTTGTCACCAGTCAACCTCAATTCACCTATCAACCGTACCAGGGACAGTACCAATTCGGTCCTGCTGTCCAGCAGCCAGTTTATCAGTATCAACCGTATCCTGGGTACACTTATCAACAACCTCAACAACCCCAGTACGGTACGGTTAATCCTGGTTTTCCGGGAGGATACAATATCCCGAACGCGATTCCTATTCCTAGTTATCCTGGATATCCTCCTCCTGGGGCTGGTCTCATGACCCAGAGTTTTAGGGATCCTAATCGGCAGTTACCATTTATCACAACTTTGGACTTACCAGACTTGTCGCGCCTAACGAATGATCCGATTAATTATCTTCCGTTTTGGCCGCCAATGCCGAATAAGTTGCCCAGTGACATTCCCAAGTTCGAAGGTAAATCTGGAGAGGACCCGTCGAACCATGTGATGACTTACCACCTCTGGTGTGCATCTAACTCCATCACAGATGATTCGATCCGTCTTAGACTTTTCCAGCGCACTCTGATTGGTCTCGCGGCCAAGTGGTACATTGAGTTACCGCGAGGCACTTTTTATAATTTTAGTCAGTTAGCTACCTCGTTTTTAACTCATTTCCAGTTGCCAGTTCGATATGACAATGGCACGGAATTGTTAACTTCGCTAAAACAATCGACATCCACGTATATTTTAGATCATATTCATGAGTGGAGACGTCGACAACGTTTAGTGAAGGTATTCATTCAGGATCAAATCTTGGCTGAGTGGTTTGTAAAATCTTTGTTGCCAAGGATCACTGAAGATGTTGCTAAAGCCGGAGTTGTTACTGAGGAGCAAGTCATTGCTCAAGCACAGTACCTTGACTTGGTCTATACTCAGTCAGGTACGTTACACGAAAAGATCCCCGATCTTCCCAAGTCAAATCAAATCACTGCAGCTCCTTCGGGATCTCATGCCGCTGACGGTATGATTGGTACGGTTAACACTAAAAGTAAGAAGAAGTCTTCCAAGAATTCTTCTCCTATCATAACCTTGCCTGATTCCCCGATAGGAGATTCTTCTGCAGAGGTTTCCGCCGATGTTCACGTTGTAGAATCATCTACAGCTAAATCAAAATCCGGCGGGAAGAAGAAAGGAAAGAAGAAGAATAAAACAGACAAAAGTTCAAAGGAGAAACCTGAAAAGGCGGAATCTAATGATGAAAAGCGCAAACCTCGTTATCCGTGTCTCATTTGTGATGAAGAACATTTCACAAGAGACTGCCCTCATTGAGCAGAGGTTGCGAAAATCGTCAAAGGTTCCCAAATTCTTGCTGTTTTGAAGGATCCATTTCCAAATCAAGATAGCAAGATGATAGGTTCTTCCTCGAGTGCCAATGAAGAACCCATATTGATGATGTCCCATGTAAGGATTGCGACTCGATCGCAAGATTATGGCAGTAAAAGTCCTGTTGATGGCAAAGAAGCAGAATCTTCTCATTCTAATCCATCAACCTCAGCTCCTGGTTCCGATCCACTACAGATCGAGAAACCTAATCCAGACTTAGTAATCAAACCGCCCGCCAAGGGTGTACTTCGAAGGTCAGCTTTCAATCCACATGCGAGAGCGGCTCAGAATTATAACATTGTTGAGGATTTAGTTGTTTCACCCTCAGCAATGTCGGCTTTGGAAGTGCTGCAATCATGCCCAGCACAACGCAAATTACTTTTGTCGGCTATAGGAGCTGTTGATGTTCAGGACCCGAACCTAATAATCTTTGATCTAGAAAATAGTACACCGCGTTTGCCTCATCAAATGGCTTTCCATATTCCCGTGATAGTCAAAAACAGGCCTATTCATCAGACTGTAATTGATGAGGGAGCCTCAACGTGTATTATGTCGATACAGTGTTGGAGATCGCTTGGTTCTCCTTCACTAAATCAATCCCCGACGATTCTTAAGGCCTTTGATGGCCGTGGGTTTCATCCTTTTGGCATTCTACAGGATTTGCCTATAGGGGTTGAAGGAAAAACCGTTAGTCTAGATGTGGAGGTGGTTGATGCCCCTCTAGACTACAACCTTCTCTTGGGTCGAAGTTGGTCTTACGCTATGACAGCGGTCGTTTCATCGGTCTTTAGAGTCATAAAATTTCCACATAATGGAAAGATCGTAACAATAGACCAACTGGCTTACTTTTCGTCCGACCCAGCCTCTTCGGAGAGTATTCAGCATGTTGGTAAAACGACTATCCCATATAAGGATGTTGGAGTAGGATTAGTTAAAGATGCCGGTTTACTAGGAACTTTTCCTTTTCCTCCAATCAACGCATCATCTTCATTTGCAACTATTCATATGATTACATCAGACACTATTTTTTATGACGATCCTTGGATCGTTCCTTCTGAATCTGTAATAGACTCATTTGGTAATTCCATGCCTTTGAGTCCATATGAAATGGCCTATGAAGCTGTGCAGTCTTTTGCCGACCCGTGTTCAACCGAAAAAGACTTAATGAATGTGGTCTGTGAGGAATCACTTTTCACATCAACCTCGGATTTAACTACGTTTTCTGAACTTGTTCACTCTGATGAGCAAATTCGTGAAATCCTATGTGTAGATGATTTACCATGGGAAGATCTCCATCACAGATCTTCGTTTTTACCTGAGGATGATCGTTTTGAAAATGATTTCTCATCAATCTTTACGACCGAGTATGTTAAGGAACCTCAGAATCCAATGAAACATCCCGATTCAGAGTTAAATTTGGGAAACATCTCTCGAACTATTCCCATTGACATCTCGGTTAAGCCTGGAATTGTTGAGAACATTCATATAGGTGCCTCGTGTACAGATGCTGAAATTCAATTATATAAGGCCCTATTTCAAGAATTCTGCGACGTGTTTGCCTGGTCCTATGAGAAAATGCCAGGAATTGATCCCGCAATTGTTGTTCATGAGATCAAAACTTACCCGAATGCTAAACCCTTCCGGCAACGTTTGCGTCAGATTCACCCACGAAAAGCTGCTGCAATTAAAGCAGAAGTTGAAAAACTATTGAAAGCAGGTTTCATTTATCCGATCCCGTTAACGGATTGGGTATTGAATATTGTTCCGGTTAACAAAAAACAGGGAACAATAAGAATATGCATCGATTATAGGGACATTAATCGAGCCTGTCCAAAGGACAATTACCCAACTCCCTATATCGATCAAATCATTGATGATTGTGCCGGCAGCGAGATATTTTCCTTTATGGACGGTTTTTCCGGATACAATCAAATCAACATTCTACCTGCCGATCAACCAAAAACGGCTTTTATTTGTCCATGGGGGACATTTGCTTATTGCAAATTACCTTTTGGGCTTAAGAATGCCGGAGCAACTTTTTAGAGGGCGATGTCTTATGCGTTTCATGACATCAAGCACATTGTGCAACCCTATCTCGATGACTTGCCTGCTCATTCACTACATCGATCTGATCACCTCGTCCACTTACGAGCAATCTTTATGAGGTGTAGGCATTATCGTATTCGGTTGAACCCACACAAATGTGTCTTCTGTATAGAAACGGGTCGATTGCTGGGATTTGTAGTTTCGAAAGCCGGCATTCGCGTTGATCCCTCGAAGGTCGACACTATTATCAATTTGCCTCCTCCTTCGAGTCTTCGCCAACTCCAAAGTTTGCAGGGGAAAGCAAACTTTTTACGACGATTCATTCCTAACTACGCCGAGGTTACAAAGGGTTTTACATGGTTTTTGAAACAAAATACTCAATTTTCTTGGGATGAGATAGCTCAGAAGTCTTTTGATGCACTCAAACATGTGTTAACCCATGCACCGTTGTTGCATCCTCCGAACTACAACCAGGATTACTTTTTGTACCTCGCCGCCTCTCATTCCACCATTGGAATGGTCTTAGTTCAGGAAGATGAATTCGGAACGGAACATGTGATATATTACCTTAGTCGCACGTTAAATCCGACTGAGCTAAAATACTCACATGTGGAGAAATTGGCATTGGCAGCCGTTCAAGCTGTCCAACGCTTTCGTCACTACATTTTACTACGTAAAACTACGGTAATTTCGGATTGCAACCCTATGATCTACATTTTGACCAAACAATTGCTAGGGGGCAAGTACTCTAAATGGATCGTTATCCTGCAAGAGTTCAACTTGGAGTTTGAGAAATCTAAGTCTAAGAAATCTTTAGTTTTTGCAGAGTTAATGTGTGACTTCCCGCGTGCTGACACAGAAACTGTGGCAGAGGAGCCCATTGCGGACGAATCTTTGTTTCTAATCAGCACTTTAGATCCGTGGTATGGGGATATCATCGTCTATCTCCAGACCCAATCCTTTCGGACAGAAATTTCAAGGTCGGAACGTCGGAAAATTAGATTCCAGTCCCAACAATTCAAAATTATTGGAGATACTCTTTATCGCCGTGGGGCGGACTCTATTTTTTGACGTTGCTTAACTCACGAAGAGGCTGAAAGGGTTCTAAATGACTGTCACTCTGGAGCATGTGGCGGTCATATGTCTGGGTATGCCACAGCCCAAAAGATATTGCGCGCTGGCTATTTCTGGCCGTCCTTGTTTAAAGATTGTATTACGGCGGTCCGAAAATGCCACAACTGCCAGATTTTTGATCGTAAGATGCGCGCTCCACCTGCTCCTCTCCACCCTATAATTGTCGTTGGTCCTTTTGCCAAATGGGGTATCGATTTTATTACATGTAACCCTCACTCGGCCGGGGGCATGCGTATATCATCCTTGCGGTAGATTATTTTACTAAGTGGGCCGAGGCGATGCCTACATTCGAAGCAGACGGCAAGACAGCTGCAATTTTCGTGTTCAATCATATAATTGCTAGGTTTGGTGTCCCACAAGCGATAATCATTGATCATGGACGTCATTTTCGAAACGTTATGATGACCGAACTTACAGCCAGCTTGGTTTACGTCACGATAGTTCAACACCTTATTATCCACAAGCAAATGGTCTGGTTGAATCCATCAACAAAGTTTTAGTTATCATGATCCGACGAATCATTGGGATTCATCGGTAGAATTGGCACAACATGCTATTTTCAGCGCTTTGGGCGTACCGAACTTCAGTAAAAACATCAACAGGGTTCACTCCTTTCCAACTAGTTTATGGTTTGGAAGCCGTGTTACCCATTGAGTGCGAAATCCTGTCATTGCAAATGGCCATCGAGTTACTTCCAGCTACTTCCGAAGAGGAGAAGCGTTTGTTATACTTAGCTCAATTAGATGAGAATCGACGTGATGCTGCATTAGCGATCGAGACTCACGAAAAACGTATGAAAGCTCAGTATGATCGGAATGTGACCCCTCGAAATTTTTCGGAAGGAGACCTAGTGTTATTGTATGATCAAGCTAATGATAAGATAGGCGCTGGGAAATTTGTTCCTATGTGGCATGGGCCCTATATTGTCAAGCGAAAGCTAGCAAAAGGGGCCTATGAGTTGGTAGACTTTGATGGGGACTCTTTAGGTAAACCCAGAAATGGCCTTTACTTGAAGAGGTACTATGCTTAAAGGAATGGGGTATGGAGATTTTTAGTTAGGTTAGTTTTTCTTTCTAGCAAGTGTGTTTTAGTTGAAAAAGTGTGCTTAGCTTAGAGAGTGTTTTTCGTCATTATTCCTGCTTATCTTGGTTTTACTCTTCATATTGCAAATGTCGATGCCTCTCCAAACATACATTGGATTTGCTGACGGTGCTTGTCGTAGTACACGGAACATTTCTTCCGCAGCTTAGGTTATCTATTCGCCCTCTGACGAGTTAGTTTCTATGCATGGGGTAAGCCTCGGTCAAACAACAAACAACATTGCCGAGTATAGTGCAATGATTGAGTTATTATCTGAATCTATTTCATTTGGGATTCAGAGTTTGATAGTGAGGTTAGATTCTGAACTCGTTGTATTACAGCTTAATAGAGTGTATGCCATTAGAAATCCAGTGTTATTAAGATTATTTTTGAGAGTGCGTCTCTTGGAACGTGAGTTTGATTACATTGAATATCAGCATATTCCAAGGTCTTTAAATACATTAGCAGATGCAATTGCTTCTCGAATGTTAAATAGACATTTGCAATAATCATACATGTAAATTTAAAACCATTCCATAACATGATTTACAAGAAAAGCCGGTAAGAGTGATATATATATATATAGGAGTGTGTCAAAAAATACATCGTCTTCGATCATAGGTTGAAAAACACCTTATGATCGGCAAAAATGATAAGTAAAAAAAACAAAAATGTCACATGTGCCCACAAAAGGCGATCATCCTATCACTGGTGATGATCTCTATAAGAAACCACTGCCCGAGCCACCTTGCAAAGGAACCTCCTAAAAGGTCCCGGGACTCCAATCACATAGCGCTGAAGTCGACGAGGAATGTCGTCGATAGTAGTCTCAGGAATATCTCCTGTCAAGCGCTCAAGATGACTCTCCAACTCGGCCAAAACCTCTGCTGATTCGTCCTGTGGGGCTGGCGCGGGTGCAACTGGTTGCCTCCTCTCGAAAGGCCGGAGAGCGGCTGGTCGCTGTGGACCCACATCTGCATTTGAAATTTTTACTATCAATTTTGAGACGATGAAAAATATTAAAAAAATTTAAATAGGGAAATTTGAAAAGGATTTTCCTGACTCGTCCCACTGCTCTCCTGGTGGAAGAACCATGTCTGGGTCACCACGGAAATCTATCCCAGCATAAGGGAAATCCTGAATGGCAAAGACCTGGTTTTCCAACCATTGGAAATACTCAGGTTTGAACCGAGCAACCTCTGTCCTCTCGTCCGGGTGACGGGCCATGACTGCGACCCATCGCATCAGTTTGGGCTCTCGAGGAAGCCCAGCTCCAACAGTAAGATGCTGTGGGATCAGCATAGGAACCCTCTCCAAGCCAAAACTCATGACCAAAGCCCCATAACCAAAGGTCTTTAGTCGTCCGCTCTTGGCCCTGGTCAGTTGGCCTTTCACATTGGCCAGCACAGCATTGCACCAGTTGAAGATGGTGCCCTGAAAGCAATCAACTGCCATACGCATCTGGGATCTGGTGGCAACATGTAATGCGGCAGCTCCGCAAAGTCTGGTGACAATAAACGCAATCACCATGAGCTCAGAACGGGATATGGTCTTTATGTCTATCCCTTTGTCTTTAGCCTGGTTGTGGCAGTACTCTAGCCGGAGGCTATCGACAGATTGGCCACCTGGCCTAGTCCTGAATAGAGTCAAGTCCTCGCCTCTCTTAGGCAAACCAGTCAAGAAATAAATGTCCTCCAGCTCGATTTCGAGCCGGTGTCCGCCAATGAAAAAGCACTGGTCCTGTACGCTCCACCTGTCAACCAGCCACTGTAAGAAATCTACCTGAGCCCTCATGCCAGGAATGGTCCAGAATTTGTACAGTCCGCATGCCCTCAAAGCGTCAAGCGAAGACTGATGATTCCATGCGGCGGTATCCACGTCCTCATGCTCCCGTTCTCGCCAATCTAGCATGATATATTCTCTGCATCAAGTATAAAGATTAATTAGATTGCTAGAAAACATTTTGATTGGTCCATTTTTGAGGAATTTTAGGTTCAAAACCCTTGCTGCGGGGTACGCACCCTCCACGTTAGACACAGTGCGTGGGTCCGCACTTTGTCTACACGGAAGGTGCGGACCCCGAGCTTTTTCCCAATGGAGAAAAAGTCGAGGTCCGCGGGTCCGCAATGGTAAACCTGCGGACCCCCGCGCGCGGGTTTTGCGCCTAAAATCTCTCCCAAAAAACAAAATGACGGGCTAAATAAAAAAACTAAACGGTTGAAAATGAAGAGTAAGGTGATGTGGATTACCTGGAGAAGACGACGCTCGATTCCGACGGTTGGATTTTCCACAATCTTCACGGGAAGTTTTCTAAGCAAAAGCACTATTTTCTCACCCAAACTCAAACGGTAAAAATGAATTGACAAAGGCCCTTTTTATAAGTTTTTTGAGTAAATAAATCGCAAATTTGTTTATGTTTCACTTTGAAAAGGTATTTTGCAACGCTTTTATCCATTTCAAATAGGTATGAGTAATGTTTGTGTCTTTGTGCAGAATACAGGATTATTCAGGTGAAATCTACCATTTTCAACGAAAAAACAAGTAGAGTCATCTTTAAGCCCTTTACTGACTCCTAAAACATGAAAAGATTGCCGAGCGTTTCTTTTACACTCGTTAAAACGGAATTAAAAGACGGTCCACTTACAGCTCTTTTCCGACCGTAAAAACATGAAAAGATTGCCAGATTTTTGTCGTTTCAAATTCGATATTGGTTATAAAACGACGTGTCATTGATCGCTTTTTTACTTTTTCGGGTCAGTGACACTAATAACGAAAAGTACTCCTTGGTCATAAAAGATCAAGCGGTTCTCTCAAGTATTATTTTATACTTTTTCGGGCTTGGGAGACACAAATTTACGAAAAAGGTCAACCCTGGAGTCTTCTTAAGTTTTTTCAGACTCTCTAAAATTGAAAAATGCCGAGTTTCTCCTATACTGGACTCGTTAAAATTTCACAGTAAAGGACCTGTTCAATTACAAACAGGAACGAACCACTCCTTCTTAGGGTTCGAATTTAAACTAAGTTGGACTCATCCGAAGGATGAGCTTATAATCAAGCAAATGTTATCCTCCTCAAGCTTGTCAAAAATAAAGAGGTACTTTCCAGAAATGGTGGGGGAAAAGAGAGGAAAATGAGTCTGTTTGTCATACTTTGTAACCCCTCTTGAACACGACACTTTTATTCACCTGGGTTGGGAAATCCTTTGCATAACAGTTGATCAAACCACATTGAAAGTCTTCAACCGGTTTCTGGGTATTAACTTTGGGTCAATTGTCACCAAGCCATCTATCGTGTCGTTATGTGTTCAAGAGGTCACTGCCAATAAGCCATTCATCTGCAAAATATCTGTCATCCATCTTGACCATCCCTGAGTCAGTCCTTGCAACAAAATTTCTTCAACTTGATCTATGATTTCGTGTTGTGGGCTTGCCTGCAATGGATCGCTTTCTATCGACTTCAGCTCATTATCTAGAAACATGATCTAGAGATTGTCAGTACCTTGGGATCTGCATGCCTCAATGGCAGGTTTCTCGCCTTTGACGACAATTTACATCATTGACTTTTGATCAAAGGATTCCATGATATGTTCGACATCAACACATTTACTCACAAATCATGGATTGTACTGGGTACTTTGAGAGCCATTGACATCACTGGTGGTTTCTCTCACACTTGTTAACAGTTTACATCATTGACTGGTAATCAAGTGGTTTCTACCATGTTCGAAATCAACACATTTATTCGCATGGATAGAATCGTACTATTTCGGAAAGTAGAAATGAAGACCCTAGATCTAGTTCCCACCATCCAGGCTGCGAGGAATTTTGTACTCATTATGTTGTGGACTATTCATAAAAGATGGATGCGTCCATACTGTGTTCACACGAGTATATACTTATGATGTTTTACAAGATCATTCCTATATTAGAGCAGTAGATAGATTTCTAGTTAGTTTTGATCTGAGTATGGGAATGCCTACCTCATCGATGATATGACCTCATATATATATCCTGCATTGAATGTTTTTACAGGTTTCGACCGGACTCTCCACAAGATAATCCTCGAAATGATAAAGTACTCTTCCTATATGATAAATGAAATCCTCATCTACTACAGACTTTGCACTTTAGGGGGCAATCTGTTACACAAAAATATCGTCACCATGATTATTTGCAGTCAGTATGGGTCTATCATCACTTGTACTGTCCTCCTGAGCAAGTCTAGAACCTCAGCTCTTCAAATCAAGCTTTGGAAGTGGGAGAAAGACATTAAAAATCAATGTAACTCTGGTTCCGCACTTTCTCCCATGGTCACCTGCGGTCCCGCACCTTCTGTGTACAAAATCTGCGTACCTACCCTCTTTGTTCCTAACGGTGCAGGTGCGGACCCCTGTGAAAGTCAAAAGGCGCAATTTTTATCTTAAAAAACTCACTTTGGGTTAATTCTAGAGTTTTCTAGAAGGAATTTTGACGTGGATTGTTCGCTCTGAGGTGGTTCATGCATCCCAAAAGAGAAGGAGCTAATCCCTTGACTAAAGGAGCTATCCCTTTGAAGGAGGGCTTTATCCCTTTGAAGGAGGACCTAGTAACTTCCCTCCATTACACTATAAATACAGGCATTGGGGTGAGGACTAGGGGGGTTAGAAGCTGAACATTTTGAGGGTAAATGCTGGTGAAATTGAGACTCTTTGGTTGAGCTTGAGAGGAAAGATCACATACCTCTTGGTTCCATTGGAGAGTGAGTGAAGCTTGCCAAAGTAGAGGAGACATCTTGTTGGACCCTGGGAGGAGCTTGTACAGCGTCAAGGCAAAGGTTGTAAATTTCTTCTTCTTTTGAATTAATACAATCAAACTCATTTTTCTCAACAAGTATCTTATGTTATTTGTTTCATGGACTCCTTGACTTTCATGTTAAATATGTTTCATGCAATTAGTTTTTCAATTGGTTTTTCAGGTGCTATTTAATTTGTTTGCCTTGTTTGTGTTTGCATATTCGTGAAGAGGAGCTCATTTGGATCAAAAGAGCAAGGGCATCCACAAGCTTGCGTTGGACCAAAGGTAGGCCCTAGAAACCTTTGTTTGCTATTGTTTATTGAAGCATATTTAGAGAAAGATAGTGTCTAGTTGGTTTGCTTGTCGTTAGGTCTTCTTTAGATTCTAGGAAGGTCTATCTTGTCCGCAAGATCGACCCATTCCGCACGACAAGAAGTAAGCCAACGACATTCTATATTTCTCAGCCAAATTTTCCTTCTTTCAAACAGTTCAACTTCCAACCTTTTTCAAACACCTGCAATCATGATATTAAGAATTCTTGTAGCTCCAAAACACATCAATAATACCAAAATTATATCACTAAAATGATACAACACTCAGTGGCAGTCACACCATGAAGAAATCTCGATTTGAAATCAATGCCAACTTCCCATAATTTCAACATAAAAAGGTTATATATGGGTGTTGAAAACATGCCAATTTGGACACAAGTCTATTTAGCTATGAGCTTCTATTGTTGCTCCAGAGACTTGATCTATGAGGGTTTTTATATTGTCTTGTTTCTTGTTCCAAATTATCTCTTTGGTCACTACATCTACTACTTTTTCCACTTCCTCTTAATCTTGATCTTCCTCTATCTCTTAATATAGAAACTGAGATTTCAATGCATTTTCCAAAGAATCATCATTCTTGTTTATTCTTGGTTCATAGGATAATAAAGATCCCAATAAATCATTTATCAATTATTATGTCAAAGTTCTTAAACTCTTCAATGGCTAAAACCATTGCATCAAATTTCTTTGACAAGGTTCTAAGAGCTCCTTCTATCACTTTCGGATCTAAAAGTTATTGACCTTTCGTTCTTAGTTGGTTTACAATATTGATGTTTTGAGTCATGAATTGGTACATTGACTCTAATTCCTTCATCTTAAAATTCTCAAAATATATTCTTGATGTTTGCAACTTGATTGTCTCTCCTTAGTAATGCCTTGATAGTTGATGTCTAAGATGTCCCAAGTTATCTTTGAGATTTTTTTCACTGAGATCTTGAGAAATATTTTGTCATCTAGGCCATTTTGGATGACATAGAGTGCAACTCTAGCATCCTTCTTGAAAGTTTATTTGAGTTGATCTTTATAAGAAATTGTAAAGGATTTCTCTATCCCGATTAACTAATTTTTCATATGCATAAATTTCAAAATCCCAAACATTTTAAGAGCATAATATTGTTCTCATTTTGTTTTCCAAAAATTCACAATTCTTCCTTACGATAATGGGTATCCTTTGTTGTACATATATGTTGTTTCGAGCCATATTTTCATGTTGTTTTACTAAAGACAATAAAAAAATGCCAAACAAATTGGATCTTGAAAAATAGAGGAACCCTTGATACTACATAAATCAATGCATAAATGTTGGAGGAAATCACTTGGGTTTTGAATTTCAACCATGAAATGAACCCTAGTAAAACAAAAATAAAAGAGATTCCTAGATTTCAGTTCTATGATAAGACATTTAGAAAAAATAGGTGGTGTCCTTTGTTAACGCAAGCTTGGATAATTGAAAACAAATTTGGAAGGGAATAGATCCAAAATCTGTAATAAAATACAAATAGTGAAATGAAATCAAACTCCACTAGCATTCCCTGGCTTAAAATTCGACAATGTTGGTGTACATGCACATTAACATAGCATACATCACACATATATTTAGTTGGCTTTAACTATATTTAGTTAGCTTTAGTTAATTTTAGTGCTTGCATGTAGTTAAGCTTAACTTAGTTTCTTTATGTATTGATTCTTTCATCATTATTGAATATACATAATTCATTCCCTCTTCCAAATTTTCTCAGTACTTGCAAGTTTATGCAATTGTTCTCCAATTAGGTCCTTACCTGTGTAATCTCTAATAATTTAACATGGTATCAGAGTGACAAGGGGCTTGGAGAAGGTGCATGAACAATGTTTTGCAAGTTTCTAAAGATCAAAGCAATGGAAACTACTAAGAGATTGAAAGGGCTAGAATTTTCCACAAATTGACAGTGGCAAAAAATGTCAAAGAATTGAACTGGTCAAAGAATGGAATTCCTAATTTCCACCATTCTCATTTGCTACAATTACTATGAATGGAAGCCAATGATTTTTCTTCATCTTAGGAGCAAAGGCTTGTACGAGATAGTCATGGGAATTGAGACGAAACCAATGTTAGAGGATGAGAAGTTAGATTAGCTTAACAAATATGACATGGCTTATGGAAGAATGTGTTTATCTTTGTCTCAGTGAAATTCTTTCTTATATCATAGATATTTAATCGCCACATGAAATATGGACTACATTGAAAGAAATATATGATGATGAAGATGATCTATAAGAGCACCATTTGGAGACAGACAACTCAATCTATCATAGTAGTCATGAAACCGATGAAGACTTCAACAACGAGGAACAATATTCTCAAGACGATGTTGCACATGAAGACTCTTCTTCTTTTGTTGATGATGAAGTTGTTATATATGTGAATTTTATATTGTTTAATAATGAAGATGTTGCACATGAGGAAATATCTTCCTCCTTTGGTGATGAAGACTCTACTACGGATGGAGATACTGCTTTCGAAAACATAGAAGAGGACTTTTATTCCTCTACTATTGATGATGTTGAAGATACAAATCTGAGAAGGCCTCAATTTGATGATGCCCCACATGCACTCTTAGCCACAGAGCCATGCATGCATCCAAGGATGCATCTATAACACTATACATGCATCCCTGAAGGCATCCCTAAAGCCATGCATGCACATGCATGCATCCTTAGAGATAGGCATGCCCATGCATGCATTTATGGTACAATATGCATTTGATCGTCAAAGACATGCTCAAGTTGCATGGAATCCATATTGGCATGCAACCATGGATAAGGAGAACCAATCCTTGATCCAAACATGGGAATTGATACCTATGCTTTTGAAAAGGAAGCTTGTTCCTCCATATCCATTTACAAAGAAAGGGTCCACTTCCTACTACATACTTAGTTTGGGATCTAGCCCCATTTGTTGGTCAAGCAAGAATCATACTGCCATTGCTTTATCATTAACAAAGGGCAAGTACAAAGGAGCAATCAATACTGCCATTCAGGTTATTTGGCTGCAACATTTCCTTTCCAAGCTTGGTGTCATTTTCCATCATTCGACCATATGGTGCAACACTTAGAGTACACTGAAGTTTTGCAAAGATTTAGTGTAGTGGTAGCAGACCAAACATATCAAGATCCACATGCACTACATCAAAGAGGTTATTCATGATGGGACCATCGATTTGTAGTACTGTCCTAGTTCTAAGCAGACTACCAACATCTTCACAAAGACTTTTACTGAGCAGAAGTTTCACTTTTTGCAGGATCGTCTCGAGGTGAAGGATAAATATGCCTAGAAGTTGTCTTTTCTTTTTAGTTTTGCATTGTATTTTGAGGGGGGGTTTTGCTCCCATTGGGTTTTCCCTCTTTTCTCTTTCATGCATTTCACATTAGTACTTAAAAATTACTTGTTGTGAGGACTCATCCATCTTGCAATACACTCACCTAAGTTATGCTTAAGGGGGGTGTTGGTGTAAATGCACATTAACATAGCATAAAACACACTTAGCTTTAGTTAGCTTTAGTGCTTGCATGTGGTGTACATGCATATTAACATAGCATTAAAACACACTTAGTTTTAGTTAGCTTTAGTTAATTGTAGTGCTTGCATGTAGTTAAGCTTAAATAAATTGCTTTATGCATTTATTCTTTCATCACTATTGAATATACATAACTCATTCTCTCTTCTAATTTTTCTCAATTCTTTTACAAATTTATGCAATAAAATGCTCTGTATAAAATAAATATAGAAACTATTTATCTAAATAATAATAATAATAATAATTTAATTTTCAACTTTACAATTAAATATAAATTGATATATAAAACATTCACAATTTAATTTTTTAACTAAGCTTTATATATATTAAAACCTTATATATATATATATATTAGGTTATGTAATTAAGGTCCTTAATTACATAACCTTAGGGGTGATTTTAGGGGCGAATGTTCGCCCTTTGGCGAAATTAAGGGGTTTTAAATTTTTAGTGGGTGATTATTTTGTATCATAGTAAATTTTTACAAATCACCTCAAATAGCCCACCTTCTTTTAAGGGAGAGGGTAAAAAAGGTAAATTTAGCCCTTGAAATTAGGAGCTACAACCTTCCATTCGCCCATTTTCAAGAATAGGTTTTATTTAAGCGAATCCATTCGCCCATTTTGAAGAATAGGTTTTATTTAAGTGAATTCTATGGGCCAAATACCATATTTATAAAAGAGGTATGGTAAATTAATAAAAATATAAATAAATGAGAAGTATGGTAAATAAATAAAACATTTTTTATATTTACTCCATAAGTCACCTTATATACATGCAAGGGTGTAAACAAATAAAAATATAAGTAATGTGGAGGTATGGTAAATAAATAAAACATCTTTTTATACTTACTCAAAATTTATGGTAAATAAATAAAAATATAAATAAACGAGACGTATGGTAAATAAATAAAACCTCTTTTTATATTTAGTCCATAACCCTCGTTCTATTTATGAAGGCTCAAGAAAGAGGTTTTATTTAAGTGAATCCTATGGGCCAAATACCATATTTGTCAAAGAGGTATGGTAAATTAATAACAATTATAAATAAACAAGAGATATGGTAAACAAATAAAACATTTTTTTATATTTACTCCATAAGTCACGTTATATTTACGAACACTCAAAAAATGCTTTATATTTAGGTGAAACCTATGGGCAAAATACTATGGGACAAATACCATGGACTAGATTGTTATTAATACCATGCAAAACAACATTATTAACCCTAATATTAGTGCTAATAAAAATAAAAATGGCACATGGTATTGACCCATGGTATTCACCAAAATGGCACATGGTATTGACCCATGGTATTCACCTGGAATGTAGCCTATTTAAATGGGGGAATATGGGGGAATTAAACTAGCATGGATCTACTAACCCTATCAAATATTGTGATATGCAAACTAGCATAGAGTGAAAAAATATTTGATCCCTCTCCGGGATCAAGAGTAAAAATGGATGTTGTAATTTAATGTATGTTAAATAAAAATCAACTATTAATTTTATTAATTTTTATAAATTACTAATAGTAATTTTTAAGCTCCATGTTTATGATAACCCATGGTAATACCAAGATCTTACAAGATTTTATAATTGAGTAAAATATTCGCCATGCCTGGTGAGAGATTCGCCAAAAAATTATATATACATATTATATTATTGATAAAATCGCCTTCCATTTTTCCTATATACCATGGAGATTCGCCCATTTATTATACTTATAAATTTAGGGGGTTCTTAAAATTTTCCCTGCATAACCTAAATTAAATTAATATATCTACTCTCTAATATATATATAAAACCGTAAATGAAAAGGTTTTAATGGTCATAGAACTAATTGAAAAATGGAAAGGTTATTTTTGACGAGCCTATAACCCAAATACCTGAATTATAAAAATGTCAATTTAGAATAAATTATACATCATTATTAAAAAAATCTTTAATTTTTTTTCATTACAAAATAATTATATATATTATTATGAAGGGTATTTTATTTCACTATCATCTAAAAGAAAATAAAGTTATTTGACCTAAAATTTATTCCAAGGGCGTTCGCTGGTTGCCCCAGAAAACTTTTGAAAAATCGTGCTATAGTTGGCGAGAGGTTTTCTTTAATGAAGCAGTAATCTCATACAGTTTTGATGAGAGTGCTAAACACAGACATGTTTCAAATATGAAAAATATTGAAGTGATCGACGATGATCTCTGAAAGGGATAAGGACGCGACACAACCACTGGACATAGTAGTTACATCAACAGAATTGCCTCCACCAACCGTATCCACTGTTGTGGAGGTAAATCCTCTCTGCAGACAGAGACGATCCCTACTAGCCCAGACCGGGTCTAGCAACAATCACACAATGCTACCACGCAAGTTCCTAACTGCAAATACAAAGTAGATGGTGAGAACCTACTTGGATTCCAACGCTAGTGTTCGTCGAAGAGATGTCGCCCTCGTTCCTTTGCCTTGGCCGGTCACGATCCGCACGATATCCATGATAGGATAGCTGCACACGCAAAGAACAACACGAAAACAAGCGTAAAATCTAGCAGATGCAATTATATATCGGTCAGAAAAGACATAACTCAACATCAAACATGAGACAATGAGAGTGGAACCATAATGATAGTCATCTATTATTAATAAATAACAAAGAAGAATACAACCATTGTTCTGACGTCAGATCCTCCTTTGGCTGGGTAGTCAGCTACACAAGTCTTGCAAAGCCTGTTGGGATGAGGGACAAGCCTCTCTCTTTTGGGTGACAAGAATCTCCTTACTTAGATTTGGCCTTATGGGTGCAAAGAAGGCTCTTACAACTTCAAACTCTTGAAACTCCTGGAATTATGAGTATTATGACTGTAACTAGCTTGCTCAAGGCATAGAGGCAAGCTTTTATAGATAGAGAGGGAAAGAGATAGGATCAACCACATTATTCATGGGATTGGCTTTATCACTTGGAAACTTCCATGAAAGGTGGCAAATCACTTTCCTTTCTATGGAGATTCGAAGCCAAACCATCCTAGCTCAACATAGATTCAGTTGGTGAGTGGGTTGAAGAGAACCTTCGAGAGTTTGGTCGTTGAAAACTTTACTCAATTTGGTTGGCACGAGTGCGACTCTGGGACAGAGCGCCAATGGCGTGCCCTTTATAGAGTATTTCCCCCATTGGCGCGGGCAGTGAACTGTGAACCCGCGCCAATGTAAAAAGAGTTGTTTTCATGAGGATTTTGCAGGAGATGTCTTCAGGGCAAATGAAGCTCATACTAAGAGGAATATGATGCAAGTGGTTTCAGGTCATGTCACTTCTCACAGGTCCCGGAATGAGTCCTCCAGTATGCGGGTGAGGGGTAACAGGGATGGTGACAAACGGTGACAAATTGCTGTGTAACAGATGCCCCCTAAAGCATGAGGCCCGAGAGAGAGAGGGGTGAAATGCTTTACAAGAAAATGTGTGACTGAAAACACGGCCACCGGAGAACCTGCGTAAAGAAGTACAACTCATATCTCAAGTACATGATATGTGTGTGGTATGGGCGCAGCCATCCGTAACAGAGTACATAATAATCTAGATCCAAGGTATGGATGCAGCCATCCGGAGAGGATCAATGAATAGACTCAGGCATGGTCGCAGCCATCCAGTAAATGAGTCATGTAATCATAATAAGCCACAAATCGCAGCCTGGATTCCAATAGACAAAACCCAGGGTCTTGCGCTCCATCTCGACCCGAACAGAGTACAAGTTCAGGCATGCGAATACATGAGTTGAAGTCGAACATGCATGAACATCGTCTGATTACCAGTCAATGATGAAAATTGTTAACAGACACGAGAGGTACCACCAATAATGACAATGGCCCTCAAGGTACTATAGGTACAATCCATGGTGTGTGAATCAATGAGCTGGTGTCGAACACCCACAGAATCATTCGATCGGAGGCCAATGATGAAAACCTCTCATCGAACACGAAGAACCTGCCATTAAGGCATGCAGGCTCCAAGGCACCGGAAGGGAGTCTCTAGATTAGCTTCCTAGATAATGAGCTGAAGTCGACAGGAAGTGATCTTGATCAAAGGTGGGCCATAATGTTTCCCACATCATTGACACGAGACAGAGGAAAGATGTTGTGGTGATGCAAAATTATGTGAGGTATCAGAGGAGGTTGTAATTCTGCAGAGGTCAACTTCTCTTGAACATATCGGCGGCACGATAGCGGACTTGGCAACATTTGACATCAAATGAGCAGAGGTCATGGTGACAAGGCAATGAGCAGATGAGAGGTCAAATAGGATAACCCAAACCCACGGAGGCTAGTGTAAAACAAGATGAGATGTTCCCACCCAGACACGAATGCAGACTAGTGCCATGTTCAAGAGCGACATACTGCCGACACGATGACAATCATGGATCCATTTTCCCCACCATTGCTGGTGAGTACCCCAGTTATTTTTAACAAGCTTGATGGGGATAGCATGTGCTTGTGCGCGTCATTACGACGAAATCCAATGTCATTAAGTTTTAACGAGCCTGACAAAGGAAAAACTCGACGTCTTTTCCTATTTAGAGAGTCTGAAAAGACAGCAAAAAGAAAACTCCAGGGGGGTCCTTTTTCGTAAAGTTGTGTCTCTCGAGCCCGAAAAAGTATAAAACAATGCTCGAAAGAACCGCCCGACCGTTATGATCGAGGAGTACTTTTCAATTATAGTGACATTGATCCGAAAAAGTAGAAAAGCGATCAACATCACGTCGCTTCGTAACCATTTACGAACTGGAAACGACAAGGGTCCGACGATCTTTTCGTTTTTACACGGTCGGAAAAGAGTTTAAAGACGACCGCCTCTTATTTTCTTTTAACGAGTCAAGAGGGGCAACTCGACAATCTTTTCACTTTTAATGAGTTAGAAAAGAGCTGAAAGATAACTCCATCATGACTTTTTCGTGTATTCACCGAGTCCGAAAAAGCATAAAACACAACTCACTTCACCATCGAAGTTGCAAAAAAGGACCTGTCATAGCACCAGAAACAAGCGTAAAACCTTGAGCATAGTGGTAGTGGTCCATTTGGAGTGCAAACTTCGAGCAGCGATTACCAGCAATCCGGGAAACCATTTGAGATTCCGCCAGTTCCAGGTAAGAGGCGCTCTCTTAAGCTTCGTTTTCATTCTTGTTTTTATGCATTTTGTTCCTGATTTGTCAATGCATGTTCTGATGACAGTGATATATATATATGCAGATGTGGGACCAGAGCGTCCAGCCGGTTTGTCTCCTATAGCGAGGAGGGGCCAACCTACAGCTGACCCTCAGGCAGGAGGTGCCGTGGGGGAAGAGCTAGTGCAGAATCTCGAGGGACTTACCCAAGGGATTCCAGGCTATGCTAGATTGGTGGATGTGCCGTTCGCATATCAGAGACACACAGTGGGGGTGCTGTCCCGCATCCATCGTCTGTTGAGACGCTTGGTGTGCGCGGTGACGTGCTACCATGAGCACCACCATGAGTAGACTCCTAGGTTTCTTTCATGCATATTTTTTGAGGGACATGTTGTCCGAGGATGTATCAGAACATGTATTATTTTTTGGGTTTTGTAACGCACACGGTGCAAATATTATGACACACACATATATATACATATGCCTATGGTTTATTATTGTGCTTTTATGTGCTTGCTTGTATGATGTTTTGATTATAAATTACGCAAATGTCTATCTAATACATGGTTGGCCAATGCATCAGATAATGTGTTTAATCGTCGAGGAATATGTTGATATGTGATAAAATCAAAATTTCTTTCTAACAATTTAACACGTAAGTACAGCCTTAAAATGTGACGGTCTCTGACGGAATATCGCCCATTGAGCTGGTGGACGACAAGTTGAGAGTCTAGGTTAACAAGCAATGTACGAATACCGAGATTAATTGCTTCGGCTAATAATTCAATAACAGCGCTATATTCAGCGACATTGTTTGTAGTACAACCTAAACAGACACCTTGAAGGTCTATCAACTCACCGTGAGGATCGTAGATCACCCACGCCGCAGAGGACAAATTACGAGTACTGCGGCAGGCACCATCAGCGAAACCAATGTAAGGTGCACCCGACATCTGCACAAGAAGCAAAAAGACACAATAAGGGGCAATCACGCTTTCACACCAAATCGAAAACATGAAAACTCACACACACACACACGCATATCCAAATCGAAGCACATGAATTATGCATAGTACTTTTTCAAGTACAACCCATTACGGGGCTTATCAAGAGGATTACCTTCGTAGTCAATTAGTTTGTAGGCCCCTTTTTGCAACACTCTCTTTACAATGTAAGGGCCCCCAGCTTGTCAATTAGTTCGTAGGCTCGAGTTTGCCTGCCCCCAGCTTATCATTGGCTTGGTCGTATAGCAAGACAAGGTCTCCCTCAACAAAGGAACGAGGACGAATGGTATGGTCAAAATGAGTTTTGACTCTCTTCTTTTGAGCTTCAATAGCTAGAGAGGCTAAACGACGGGTCTCATCTAACCGTTCTAGATAAAGGAGCTGTTCCTCCACCGGAGTGGTGTTGGGAAGCAACTCGACGACTATTTTCGACGAAGGAATTTCACATTCTATAGGAAGGGTAGCCTCCAGTCCATAAACTAGCTGAAATGGAGTGAACCCAGTGGCATCCTTCACAGAGGTTCGGTAGGCCCACAAGGCAGGAAACAACATCAGATGCCAATTAGACTTATGCATGTCGACAGTGCGTTGAAGCATTGTTACCAAAATCTTGTTAACAGCTTCAACCTGACCGTTAGATTGAGGATAGTACGGGGTTGAACTATCGTGCCGTAAGCCTAGTTGGGTTGTCAACTCGGTCATCATGTGATTACGGAAATGCTTCCCGTGATCCGTGACGATGGCTTGTGGAACTCCGAACCGCATAATAACATGATTGAACAAAAACTGCGCCGCTGTATGACCGTCTTCATGTAATGTGGGCATCGCCTCGACCCATTTTGTGAAGTAATCGACGGCAACGATAAAAAACCCATGCCCCCCAGCCGAGCGAGGCTTACAGGTTGTATAATCAATGCCCCATTGTGCAAAAGGGCCTACGGTCACAACAGGGTGCAGCGGGGCCAGTGGCGCACGCATCTTCCGCTGGTATATCTGGCATGCATGACACGAGCGGACAACAAGAATGCAATCTTTAAAAATGGAGGGCCAAAAATAACCAGCGCGAAGGATTTTTTGAGCTGTGGCATATCCGGACATGTGACGACCACAGGCGCCATTGTGGCAGTCATTCAAGACTCTCTCAGCTTCCTCGAGGGTAAGACATCGGCGGAGAATGGAGTCAATGCCGAGGCGGTACAGGGTGTCTCCTATGATCTGATAGGGTTGAGATTGATGGCGGATCCACCGCCGAGCATCCTTGGATAGAGCGGGGCGGAACGAGGAGGTCTATAAGTACACAATAATATCCCCATACCAGGGATCGAGGGTGCTAATCAGAAAAAGAGTTTCGTCCAGAATATGATCTTCGAAAAGAGAAGGTGCAGAAGGGGATGGCAAAGAACAAAGCAATTCAGCGAAGACCAGAGACTTCTTCAACTTGGCAGCAGTGAATTCCAAGTCAAAATCTTGGAGGATTACGATCCATTTAGAGTATTTGCCCCCTAACAACTGACGCAACAATATGTACGTCATCGGGTTGCAGTCCGAAATCACGGTCATAGAGCGCAACAGGATATAGTGCCGGAAACGTTGGATGGCGCACACAGCGGCCAATGCCAACTTCTCAACGTAAGCGTAGCGAGTTTCCGTATCCAAGAGGTTGCGGCTGAGGTAATAAATAATGTGTTCATTGCCATCATCGTCATCTTGCACTAGAACCATGCCGATAGTGGTATCGGCAGCGGCCAGATATAGAGTGTAATCACGGTGGTAGTTCGGAGGTTGCAATAATGGAGCAGAGACAAGGAGACCCTTGAGTCGCTGGAAAGACTCCTGAGCAATAGCATCCCAATGGAAGGGTGCGTCTCGCTTCAACAACCGTGTAAAACCCTTAGCCACCTCGGCATAATTCGGGATGAACGTCTAAGGAAATTCGCTTTGCCCTGCAAGCTCTGCAACTGCTGCAAAGAAGTAGGGGGAGGAAGATTCAGGATAGCCTCAACTTTGAGGGGATCCAGACGGATGCCTTCTCGGGAGACGATAAACCCGAGTAGTCGACCTGATTCCACGCAGAAGACACATTTATGAGGATTGAGCCTAATACGATAGTGTCGACAGCGGAGAAAAATTTCGCGAAGATGGGAGGGATGGTCTTGACGCTTGGCTGAATGGGCCGGAAGGTCATCCAGATACGGTTGCACAATGTGTCAAATATCATGAAAGGCATAGGACATCGCGCGTTGGAAGGTAGCACCGACATTTTTTAAACTGAAAGGGAGCTTCTTATAGGCAAAAGTGCCCCAAGGACAGATAAAAGCGGTCTTATGTTGATCAGCAGGCGCGATGTTGATCTGGTTATATCCAGAATAATTGTCCATGAACGAGTAAATTTCGCTCCCTGCACACTCATCAATAAGCTGATCGATGAAGGGTGTAGGGAAGTTATCCTTAGGAAAAGCGCGATTGATATCACGGTAATCAACACAGACTCGAATAGTGCCCTGCTTTTTGTTCACAGGAACTATATTAGAGACCCAATCCGTCAGTGGAATGGGGTAAATGAAACCAGCCTTGAGAAGCTTTTCGACTTCTCCTTTGATGGCTGCGGCCTTTCGGGGGTGCACAGGGCATATGCGCTGACGGACAGGCTT
Organism: Pinus tabuliformis; assembly: GCA_031772625.1. Taxonomy (NCBI): domain Eukaryota; kingdom Viridiplantae; phylum Streptophyta; class Pinopsida; order Pinales; family Pinaceae; genus Pinus; species Pinus tabuliformis. The sequence continues at coordinate 554,494,073 of CM062812.1, forward strand.
AGCACCTGGATACGTAGGTATTTCGTGCACCACAATACTAGGGTCGATGCTGGGCATTTCTTCATAGGACCAAGCGAAGACATCACGAAATTCGCGAAATAGAGCGGTGTAAAGTTGAACTTCCTCTGGAGTGCAAGTGACTCCTATGTAAATGTACTCAACAATCCCTGGTTTCACAGAGATGTCGATGGGCTGGGTTTGCGTGATGTTTCCCATATTTCCTTCAGAAGACACTTGGTAAAGCTGAATAGGTGTTTGAAGGGGTGAGGATGGGATACACGAAGCAAACCGCTCGAGACATGCGATCATTTCCTGATGGGGAGGGAGAAACGAAGAGCGATGGTGATGATCTGACCAAGGGAGCTCTTCAAGAGACATGGTCACTATGATGGCTTCATCGGAAGGAAATATTTCCTTTAATGGATCCAAAGTAGCATCATCTCCTAGCCAAGGGAAATGAACATATGAATCGGGAACACTGCCCGGAAGAGCAGGTTCAGCAGGGGGAGCTGATGCAGCGACGATTTCGACGTAGTTGAGCTCGGCAGGACTCAACGGCATCATATCGCCCCAGGATTCTTCCTGATTAGCGGGAGGAACGACCCACAAATCAGAACGCACAGAGATCATGTTAATAGGGGCGAGATTCGGAGGTGGAAGGGGAAAGACACCCATTAGAGTGGGATCTTTAAAAAGTCCGGCTCCCACACTCTCGAATGACTTAGAGGTATGCTCCACAAATGGCACATTACCTTCAGAAGAAGAGGCGAAGAAGGAGAGCTGGTCCACCGTGACAATCTTCCCCTGATGAGGGAAACGAATGACACGGAAAAGGGAGGAGGCCACGACTTGCATGGCATATGTCCAGCTACGTCCGAGGAGGAGATTATAGGTGAGATTAGTGTCAACGACTTCTACCTCCACTTCTACCGTCTTTCCTTCCAGGGAGATGGGCAAGCGTTGGAGGATACCATAAGGACGAGACTCTCTTCCATCAAAGGCTTCTAACGTCGTAGGAGACTGACTTAACGTAGGAGAACCAATAGCTTTCCAGCAAGCAACAGACATGATGCAAGTTGAGGCACCCTCATCAATGACTGTATGATGGATTGTTTTTCCATTGATGATGACCTGTATAAGGAAAGCGACTTGGTGGGGCAGTCTCGGTGTAAAGCCCTCGAGATCAAAACAAATCAAATCCGAATCAGCCGGGTCTATGCCACTAATAGCCGATAGCAAGGACTTACTCTGGGAGGGGCAGCTCTGGAGGACTTCTAGAGCAGACATAGCAGACGGAGCCTGAGCTAAGTCCTCAACAATGCTATAGTGCTGGGCAGCACGAGCATTAGGTTTGTAAGACGACTTCCGGAGTACACCTTTCGGAGGGGGTTGAGGGATCGTCTCAGTGCTGGGTCTTTCAATGTGGAGAGGACCAGAACTGGACGGAGGAGCGCTGGAGGGGACCTCCGGCTCTTTCCCGGCAGGAGAGGGATATTCTTTCGCTCGAGTAGTAACATGGATGGGAATTGTCCCAGCCATAAATACTTGAGAGCCAAATGAGGAAGAGGGTTGAGATGGGTCTGCCACCATTTGAGTTTGCTGAGAAGGGAAAGGTTCCTTAAGCACAGCAGGAGTCCCAGGAGCACCTTTCAATAACCGACTAACTTCGGACCGCCTTGGGCAGTCTTTAGTGTAGTGATCCTCATCACAGATAAGACAAGGATACTTAGGTTTTCGTTTGGCTCCTTCCTCGGTTGGATTTTTAGGGGAGTCCTGTTTGGGCTGTTCGGTCTTATTCTTAGCTTTCCCTTTCTTCTTCCCTTTCGAGGATTTATCCGCCGCGGTGGACTGGACGGCGTTAACCTCGGAGGTACTTCCAGAATTAGATTGGCCCTGAGAAGTATTTCCATTAGAAGCGTTCTGTTTTTTCTTCCCAGGGTTCGCGGCCGATTTCTTTGATGACGAGTTTACAGAGCCAATAACTCCGTCAACAGATGGTTTGGTGGAGCTTTGGATTGTCCAGGCCTCGGGGCGTCTGGCAAATAATCATATAACGTACCCGACTGAGAGTATACTAGGTCAAGGCACTGAGCACGCGCGATAGCTTGCTCTTCAGTTACACAAGCTCCCATGGCGATGTCTCGCGCGATCGCAGGGACAAAGGAAGTCGTGAACCAATCGGTCAGGAGTTGATCAGGAATCCAAAATTTGATCAAGCAACGACGCCGTCTCCATTCATGTATATGATCGGATATATGCGTAGCCGTATCCTGTTTGAGAGACGTAAGGAGGTGTGTCCCTGTCTCATACCAAATGGGTAACTGAAAATGAGTTAGGAATGCCATAGCCAGCGAGTTGAAATCTTGAAATGTTCCATGATTGAGCTCAATATACCACTTAACGGCTGAGCCGGTGAGAGTTATTTGAAAGAGGCGGAGCCGGATGGAGTCATCAAGCCATGAGTTTGATGAGCACCAAAGGTGATAGGTCATGACATGGGCTTGAGGGTCTTCACCAGCTTTGCCATCAAATTTTGGGCAATCACTGGGTATTTTAGTCGGAACTGGTGGCCAATATGGGTTATGAAGAATGGGATCATTCGTTAACTTGGACACATATGGAAGTTCCAACGTCACTAAGAAAGGCAACTGAGGGTTAAATGACATTTGTGGCTGTGGAAGAGAGGTAGTACCAGGGTTCCAACCAGGTGGTGGTTGCCCCCATGGACTTTGTCCGGATGGGCTCGGCCCGAAGGGGCTTTGCCCATAGGGATTTTCCCCGTAGGGGTTTTGTCCATATGCAAACAGTTGACCCTAGGTCTACCCCCCAGCTCCCCATGGATTAGCAACTTGACCTGCAGGTGCAACGTATTGTTGCTGATAATTTTGATAAGGAGTAACTTGCATTTGTTGATAATTTTGGTAAGGGGTAAATTGAGTTTGCCCTGGGGGTCGCTGGTAGCCATACATTTGCTGAGCTCCATACTGGGCCTGATAAGAAGGCTGCGCTTGGTACGAAGGTTGGGGTCGTGACCCACCTTGCATTTGATAACCAAGTTGAGTCTGGATCCCAGAAGAATGTCCTTGAACAGGCTGGGCTTGGACCATCTGGCCGGAAGGTTGGCCTGGTTGGGTTTGGGATGGGCCTGGTTGCCCAGAGGGATATGTCTGCTGGGTACCAGGTTGTCCTTGAACAACCAAGGGTCGTCCTTGCGGGACAGATGGTTGAGTGGACTGGACGGCCGGTTGACCTTGAGGTTGGCTAGCCTGTCCAGAAGGATGACTGAGCTGGGCAGTGGGTTGGCCTTGCTGTGCAGAGAGCTGGCCCGTTTGCCCAAAAGGATGACTAGGCTGGGCAGTGGGTTGGCCCTGCTGTATGTAAGGTTGCCCCCCTTGCCCAAAAGGATACCCCTGTTGGACTGCCGGTTGACCTTGTGGAATGTAAGTTTGTCCGGTTTGTCCAGAGGGATAACCCTGCTGAATACCGGGTTGCCCCGGATAACCTGAAGGTTGAGTCAAATAGGTAAACGATGGACCGCCAGCGGCCAAAGGTTGTCCCTGATAGGGTTGTCCTTGTAGGCTCCCAGATTGTCCTGGGTAAGACTGGCCATAATATTGCTGCCCCTGGGGGGTTTGCAGATAAGATGGCTGGCCTTGGTTAGGTGGTCCTTGAAGCTGTCCAGGTATTGCTTGGCCTCCATGGAAAGAGTGAGTGCTAGGGTCCCAAGTAATGGCTAACGGTACCGAAACCTCAACCATAGGTTGAGTGGGCAAGGGTTGAGATAGTTGAAGGTATTGACCGGTAGAATCATAGTAAAATAACGGACCCTGCGCATTCGGATCCTGAACAGGTTGTCCAGAAGCATCATACGGCCCTCCTCCTGGAACAAGACCAGAAGAGGGTGGAGCACTTTGTGTAGGGTGGAAAACTCTAGGCGACAGTTCCGGCTGGCCACTACTCACTTGACCGTGAGGGGGACCAGCACCAGTGTTCAAAGATGAGGACGCTGTTACGGCACTGACGACCGGAGTTGAATGTGCTACACAAACAGTTGGATTCGTCAGAACTGAAGTAACAGGTGTAGTATGGGGTTGTGAAACAAAAGGTCCCGTGGTGGGAGTAACATGAGGATCCCACATGGTCGAAGCAGAAGTCCCGGTAGCTACCCTGTCCCTCAACGACTGATAGCGTGGGGGAAGTGGAGAAGTAGCTGGGATGGGAGTGTCGATATTCGACACCATAGGTGTTTCACTCATGCTAGGAGATGTCTCATCCATGTGGGGGGTAGACATTGAAGACGAAACACCAGGTGGGGTAACATGAATATCGTCGTCGTCAGGCTTCCAGATGGGGTTCCAATGAACTTTGTAACCCTCGTCTTCCAGAGCGCGAGAGTTGATCGGTTGGATACTCGGGATAACAGGAAGAGTATCACTCACAACCGGTACCTCAGGAGCAGCGGAAGATGGAGAGCCTTGATCACTTGGAACGGGAGTCGACGGTTCAGCCAGGATGACAAACTTCAAACAAACCTAAGGGAGTCTAACGATAAAAGACCCTACTCAAACTAACGCACACAAGATCTAACCAAGTAATGTTTATCGTGGCCAAATGAATTTCAAGACGCAAAGACACAAATTGACCTTTTCATGTTTTAAGAGTCGAGAAAAGGACAAAAAGGTGACTCTAGTCGCCTTCGAATGTTTTATGAGCCCGAAGTGACAAACTGCTCAAGCGAGCCTTTTCGTTTAAGGAGTCTGAAAAGGATCAAAAGTGACTACTCTAGAGAAACTAGGCAAAGGGTTTACCAGACAATCCGTAAAACTGCTTATACACCTTGGCAATCGTATGAAAACCAAGGACTTCCCGTACTGCAGTCAATCTTCCTGAATGTTGTGTTCGGTGCGTTACGGCTTGTAAGGCGGCAGACACGGCTTCCTATGGATCAAGGATGATAACCTAGTGGAGTCTCCCCTATATACGCGACGGTACGTGGGAGCTCAAGTCCGTGCTAGACCACTATCGAGTCACAAAAGGAGGAATCACCCAACCGTAGTGTGAAACAACAGTGACTAGGTTTAACGACGCCGGAGCACGTCTCTAGCCTAGACTTCTACTTAGTGAGCGTTATGTTCCAATGCGTTTTTAAGTTCATTCAGTTCATTTTATGGTTGATCTTTGATTAAGTTTCAGTTTCAGGTCCTACCGTATGTAATCTCTCACAATTTCCTGAATGCAAACTACATGCCAAAGAATATCATTTCGTTCGATGAATGCTAACTACAAGAGAGTTAAGGATCTTTTCAAACAAAATGACCACAAACAAGTGCGAATCACTTTGATGCAGCTAATGACAAATAAACGAAACTTTTGTTTTGTTTTAAATCACTAAATCAATGAAAAGCTTCTACTTTCAATTAACTAATGTAACGCAACAAAGATTATTCGTTTTCCTTTTCAATGGCAAAGTGCACAAAATGAATTTTGAGAGACAGTAACACTGAGCAAAAGACCAATTTCACTCAATGAAAACACAAACGGATCCCAAAAACACCAAAACAGTCCTTCAAACCAAAAAGAAAATACAAAGGCCTCTTATGAGTTATGTGATCCAAGCTCAAATGAAGCCAAGTGAAACCCAAGCGATAAAGAAACAAATCACTTGGATAACAAAAAAACTTTGACAACTACTGAGCGAATGCAAAGGAATAACCAGAATGTTGACCGGACGATCAGAGAACACAAAACACCTCCGGGAGGCTCGACGCACAAAGCCACTAGATGCCCTAGGGCTAAGATGTGAAACCGATAGAAAAAGGCAAACACCCGAATGATGAAGGTCTAAAACCAGTCAAATCAGGACCAAACACACTCTAGTAATTGAAAAAAAGACAGCTAGACACAAATCCAAGCTCAGAGGACTTAAGGACAAGCGAACTTGAAAAGTTGACAGGCCTGGCGTGACTGTCAGGCTGCAACTCGCGCCTTTATAGGATTGGTGTGGGTTGTCTTTGAGCAACTTGCGCCAATAGCGCGACTGTTTAGCTAAAAAGCGTGCTAATCAAGTTAACTTAAATCAAAACAAAAGCAGGTGACCCAGGGCTTGAGAACAGTATCTAGGCAAACCAGGAAGCAAGAAACAGCAAGAAATTTGATCCAGAAAGCTATCTAAGCAATCAAAACAAGAAAAACCAAAGAGACAAGACAAACTCCAAGTTGTTTAGTTCGTAAACCAAACCGGAGATTGACTGAAGTGGCGTTGATCTACTTCGCTAATGCAAAGCAATAGCGTTTCGAAGGCTACCTGGCCGTGCTTCAGGCTCCGTCTAAAGTTTACAAATCAAACAACAAGATCTCCCCAGCGGAGTCACCAAATTGTTGTGGAGGTAAATCCTCTCTGCGGACAGAGACGATCCCTACTAGCCCAGACCGGGTCTAGCAACAATCACACAATGCTACCACGCAAGTTCCTAACTGCAAATACAAAGTAGATGGTGAGAACCTACTTGGATTCCAACGCTAGTGTTCGTCGAAGAGATGTCGCCTTCGTTCCTTTGCCTTGGCCGGTCACGATCCGCACGATCTCCGTGATAGGATACCTGCACACGCAAAGAACAACACGAAAACAAGCGTAAAATCTAGCAGATGCAATTATATGTCGGTCAGAAAAGACATAACTCAACATCAAACATGAGACAATGAGAGTGGAACCATAATGATAGTCATCTATTATTAATAAATAACAAAGAAGAATACAACCATTGTTCTGACGTCAGATCCTCCTTTGGCTGGGTAGTCAGCTACACAAGTCTTGCAAAGCCTGTTGGGATGAGGGACAAGCCTCTCTCTCTTTGGGTGACAAGAATCTCCTTACTTAGATTTGGCCTTATGGGTGCAAAGAAGGCTCTTGCAGCTTCAAACTCTTGAAACTCCTGGAATTATGAGTATTATGACTGTAACTAGCTTGCTCAAGGCATAGAGGCAAGATTTTATAGATAGAGAGGGAAAGAGATAGGATCAACCACATTATTCATGGGATTGGCTTTATCACTTGGAAACTTCCATGAAAGGTGGCAAACCACTTTCCTTTCTATGGAGATTCGAAGCCAAACCATCCTAGCTCAACATAGATTCAGTTGATGAGTGGGTTGAAGAGAACCTTCGGGAGTTTGGTCGTTGAAAACTTTACTCAATTCGGTTGGCGCGAGTGCGACTCTGGGACAGAGCGCCAATGGCACGCCCTTTATAGAGTATTTCCCCCATTGGCGCGGGCAGTGAACTGTGAACCTGCGCCAATGTAAAAAGAGCTGTTTTCATGAGGATTTTGCAGGAGATGTCTTCAGGGCAAATGAAGCTCATACTAAGAGGAATATGATGCAAGTGGTTTCAGGTCATGTCACTTCTCACAGGTCCCGGAATGAGTCCTCCAGTATGCGGGTGAGGGATAACAAGGATGGTGACAAACGGTGACAAATTGTTGTGTAACATCCACAAACAGCTTTGGATGCAAAACTTTCTAGGACCGGACGATCCTGCCATTAAAAAAGGACCTGGGGCGGCTTAACCAGTGGAATCTTATTTTTAATATAAAATATATTATTCTTAGTCGCCTAATTTGTTAACAATTTACTTTGAATGGGTTTGGAATCTGAGTATATTTTATTATTATTTTTGTTTAGTTAAGAGTTTGTGTTTTTTTGGATTTATGGAAACAGGTTAATTGCCCAAAAACTAGAGGTATTTGGTAGGAGTGAAAGTCTACGCTTTACAGATTATAGACCATTTCCAGGTGGCATGGTTTTCCTTGAATAAAAATGATGAATCAGCTTGCATTTGCTGATAATAACTAGAAATAACTATCAACACTACAAATTTGACAACTAAACTATTATAATAAATTTTCCACAATTTAAAAAAATAACTTTGAATAACAATAACATAAATTGTCATAGCGTTTACTATGGAAAAATAAAGAAACGTGTTGTTATAACTTCGTGGGGCATAAAGCTGCAAGTTTTGATCCTTTTCATCTATAATGCACGTGAATAAATTGTTTAATTTGCTGTAGGCAATTTGTTTGATTAGCTGTAGCCAAACTCGGTAGTCGACGCAACAAATAAATTTATTACTTAATTAGCTGTACCTCGGTAGTCGACCCAACAAATTAGATGATTTTTCCCTGGTTAATTGTACACCATTAAGTTGTGTAATTGACTGTTGCAATCACATAATCGCAAGTCTTTCATAGTCCCGTTATATATTCTATGCATCCTTTGGACTTTCTCACACATCTTTTTCTCTTTGAGTCTGTTTACATTCAAAATTCACCAATCTTTTCCTTGGGGTCTGTGTAAATTGACTTACTGACAGATTTTGTAGCATTTTCAGTGTGCCATACCAGGCCAACTCCAGTCACATAGGCATGCCTTCTCACAACATCAATTTGGCCTCCTTAGAGATACAAACTCGGCCCTCATGGAAAATCAATGGCAATTGTAATTTAGCCCCTCCTGGACTTGATAATTTCAACCTCAAATCAATGTAAGTTGCACTCCTAGGAAATAATGAAATAATGATTCTAGCAATTTGAGCTCCCTTTGATTTAGATAATCTGGTCTCCTATAAACAATAACCCTCCTCATAAATTCAACCTTTAGATTGAGGGTTTCTCCTTTAGAAATTCTTTCCAACATCTATAATAATCACAAATGGAAGACCAGAAGTGATCTCTCCCAATGGCCAATTAGGGTGGCACTCGAAGTCTCCCAAAATCAGTTGTGAGTTTCACTTGAAACCCTTGCACTAGACTCCCTTGAGCCGAGTCATTTTTCAGAAAATGATCAATTTCATAGGATGATAGTGAAGTGACCTCTCCCCTTTTAAATATTTGTTGGGACCTTTCTCCAATCTTCTAGAACCACCTTTATTATTTTTTCATTTGATAAAGTCACTTAAGTGGATTTTTTCTTATTTTATCCAAGTGACTTTTGCCCCTTTTATATATTTATATTATTTAGGAAAAATTTCTTTGTACCCTTAGTAATTTACCCCTTTTCTATTCTAAAGGAGAAAAGTTAGGGTAGAAGGAAGATAACTCCACGCTCAAGTGATTGGGGACATTAAAATCCTCCTCGCCCAAGATTGCTAGTCCCCAAGTAAGTGTAATCCTGGATGCTGAAGTATATGCTCCCCTTCCCATGTTGCATCCTTGATCGGTAGGTATTTCCATAGAATAAGGCACTCCCTAATGATCTTCCTTCTTAACATCCTTTCTCTCATCTCCAATATATCCTCTGGAACCAAGGCCAATTGTCCCTCCACATCCAAGGGAGGTAACTCAGCTGAAGATGTGATATGCTACCCATGTGTTTTCTTTAGGTAAGACACGTGGAAGACATTATGAATCTTGCTCCCTACCAGAAGATCTAACTCATAGGTTACTTCTCCAACTCTTCTAGTGATTCAGTATGGCCCATAAAATCATGGATTCAACTTCTCTCCATATTTTTGTTTGAGGGTGGACTATCTCTAAGGCTATAGACACAAATATATCATGCCTCCCTCATCAAAAAATGTTATGAAACCAGCTCACAAAAATATAGAAAAGAGAGATCCACGCCTTAGAATTCAGTCTCTTTGAGGGGGAAACCTCCTTTACATTACATAAATGAGCAATTCTTTGATGATACAAATGAAAAGACCTCCTTTCTATATATAGGAGTCTAAGGGGTCATAACATAATCAGAGCCGACATAACAATAATAATGTAAGGGCACAATAATAACAATAGTGGGCTTCTATGTGGCACAATAGTAACAATATGGGCACTACATGGGTACATCAATATAATAAGTGGGTTGTACTAATAACAATAAGGGGTTACACTAGTAGTATAGGGGCCTAACATGCCCCTCTCCTTCAAAAAGCATTGTCCTCAACGCTTGAGTAGTTCTTGATGCTTCTATATAAAATTCTTGTCCTCCCATGTGGAATCTTCAGCAGGTAAGTTCTTCCACTTGATGAGATACTCTGAAATTGATCGATTTCGTAGCTGTTGGGTTCTTGTTTCTATGACTGCTCCAGGTTCCAATATGATTTTTCCTTCCTCTTCAATTTCTGGCAATATTGTTTGAATTGGGATCTTTTGCAACTTTTGAATAAGTGGCCATACTTCTTCATCCTTCTTCCATTCATCCCTTACTTCGTTTATCCAATCTGGTTGGATAATAGAAATAGCACAAAACAATGCTTCCACATCCTCTTATTTGAAGAGTCTTCCCATTCGGTAAGGTTTCCATTTTGTGCATGTAGTATTGCCAACATTTCCTTCTCATAAATAGCTTGCTTGAGATGTAGCAGTAAAAATACCCAATCACCTACATCAAAACATTTTTCACTACGATGTTGATCTACCTGTTGTTTCATTTGATTTTGCACCGAAGTGGCGTTATCCTTTAAAAGTTGGAGAACTTGTTGTTGATGCTCAATGTGATCTTTCTTTGCTTGAACCTTTTTCTTCTTGATATGTCCTTCTATCTCTAGAGTTTGAGGAGTGGTAATTTCTTCTAATCCTTTACAAGATATGGTCGGATTCATTTCTTGATGCTCGATGTGATCTTTCACTTCTTGAACATTTTTCTTCTTGATATGTCCTTCTATATTGATAGTTTGAGGAGTGGTAATTTCGACCAATGAATTACAAGATATGGTTGGATTCATTTCTTCTTTCTCAATGTGATCTTTCACTTCTTGCACCTTTTTCTTCTTGATATGTCCTTCTATCTTGAGAGTTTGAGGAGTGGTAATTCTTGCCAATGATTTACAAGATATGGTTTGATTCATTTCTTCTTTCTCTGGGGTGGGGTGCTGGCGTATATCCTCTTCTTTTGATGTTTCTTGATCCTTTTCTTCCTCCTCTTCATATTCTATGTAAAATAATTTCTTCTCAGCACACTTATGACCTTTAGTGCATTTGCTATCACAATTGTAACAAAGTCCTTTTTCTCTTTTTTCTTCCAATTGTTGTGGTGTAACCCTTGTAGGTTGTGGAACGTTGGGAGAAACAACACTTCCATATTTATAGTTGTGAGGGGTATGCTTCCTGGTTTCCATAATTTTGCTTTCCACTATGTCACAAAGCCCTTTTACTCTTTCCAATTGTTGTGGTGTTGCTCTAAAGAAGGTGTTTCTCTTTGTATCCTCATAATGTGCTATCATTTCCTCCATGAAAATTGACCACGTAACAAGTTATTTACGAGAACAAAACCCTTCATACCATAAAAATTGATTCGGTTCTAAATATGAAGATGCAATACATACCTTTTGTAACAGTGGTACACCATGTAGATCAAAATATTGCTCCATCTGAAGTATCCAATTTACCGGATCCTTGCCATCAAACTTCCTCATCTTGCTTTTTCTTGATTTTAGGAGCTCGATCTTGAAATAACCGTAACTCTGTACTTTCGAATGTTTAAGTTCTGAAATTGCGACCTGTAGTAGCCCTCAGCGTCTTCGTTCCAATTCCACCAGTCTGATCCAAATTGGATTCTCCAAGAAAGAGTTATGCACAATCTCCCAAGATGATATGATTAAATACCTTTCCAGAAGAGCGAACTTGTATGAAGTGCCACGTGTCACTGTTTCGACCTTTGGCTCTAAAAAATATATACAAGAAACTATAGTCTATCCTCTTTCTGAACCTTCTTACAAAATTTCAATCCGATGCTCAGAGAGAAAGTTATGACGATTTTCCCCAAGTCACCTGTTTGGAATGGAATTTAGGAGTCTGCAAAAAGACCAAATTCTTCAGATCATATCTCCACAAATATAGCACGAAAAGCTTTGAAATTCGAACCCGAGATTTAGCGCGATTTCTTCTCAAATGGGTGTTTTTTTTAGCTTCTGAAATGTCACAGAAAAAACGTTATAGTTAAAATTCCACGATGACCTGTTTGGAGCAGCGAAGCCCTAGAATCCAACGCTTTGATACGAAATGTTATGAAACCAGCTCACAAAAAGATAGAAAAGAGAGATCCACGCCTTAGAATTCAGCCTCTTCGAGGGGGCAACCTCCTTTACATTACATAAATGAGCAATTCTTGGATGATACAAATGAAAAGACCTCCTTTCTATATATAGGAGTCTAAGGGGTCATAACATAATCAGAGCCGACATAACAATAATAATGTAAGGGCACAATAATAAAAATAGTGGGCTTCTATGTGGCACAATAGTAACAATATGGGCACTACATGGGTACATCAATATAATAAGTGGGTTGTACTAATAAAAATAAGGGGTTACACTAGTAGTATAGGGGCCTAACAAAAATCCTCTTGGTCTGGTGTTTATCAACATATAGTTTTTGTTGGTTTCGTGTTGTCTATAAGTTATCCTTGAGAGCCTTGAGGATGTCTTTCCTCTCTTGGATCCAATCCTTATCCCTTGGGGCCCAACTATTTCCAAATATCATCTCTATAAATGAAGGGGAATTGTAGCCATATAGAGCCCTTAATGGTGACATCCCAATTGAAATGTGATATGAGGTATTATAACAATATTCTCCAAGGTAGAACCATCTCATCCATGCCTTTTGTTGCCCTGTCACGTAATTCCTCAAGTAACCATCCATCTATTTGTTAACTATCTATGTTTGTCTGTTAGTTTGGGGATGACAACTTGTGTTGAGTGTGAGGTATGTACCCACTAATAAGAAAATCTCTTGCCAAAATCCACCCATAAACCAGATATCTCTATCACTAACAATGGTCTTGGGCAACCCATGCAACCTGAAGACCTCCCAAAAGAATAACTATGCTACCTGAGATGTTGAACACCTAGAAGAAAATGCAAAGAAATGGGTGAACTTAGTCAACCTGTCCTCTACAACATAGCTGCAATATCTCCCCTAAGATGATGGTCACCCTGTGATGAAATCCATTAATATCCACTTCTATGTTGGTATAGGCAATGGTTGAAGTAAGCTCGATAGATGAGTGTGCTCATCCTAGTCTTGTTGGCATATGTTGCATTCACAATCATATCTTAGGACATCCTCCTTGCTACCCTTCAATGATAATCTCTCTCTAATGGCTCTATAGTCTTGAGGAAGCATGAATACCCTGCCAATGGAGAATCATGTGTCGCATTCTCCTATTCAACCTCCTTATCCTCACTATCTGAGAACACCTCAATGTAGTGAGCTTTACCCTTACCTAAACATTTGTGTCCTGGTGCCCATGGCTCTTGACAAGTAAAACATAGTTTCCTCCACCTAAGGTCCCTACTAGTTTCCTTATCCAATTGACTTCTTACAGTCCACTCATTTTGAGGAGGTCTAATATCCTTACCTTTTGGCTGAAACATTAGTTTAGGAGGAATTCTAATCTTAGGGACTGGATCCTACATGTCTTGTGCCTTGTTGATGAAAACATGTAAAGAGGTGGGTTCGTAGGCCTTCACCCACCCACATAGTGGCTTATCCAACCCCTCTATAAACAACATGACTAGTCTGGCTTCTGATATGTTTATCAACATCACTTCTAGTCTTTGAAAATATGACATATGTGCTTCTACTCTGCCTATAGGCCTAAGTTGGGGAAATTCTTGGAAGTGTATCTCAGGATCCCCCCTATCAAATCGCTTTATTACCCTCTGCGTGAAGTCGTCATATGAGGCATTAGAGAAATTTTGAGTAAAAAATGCACCTCAAAACAAAAATGTACAACAAAAATTAACTTTATAAGAACCAATAGGATTCAACATGATGATGTCAACCATGGGGGGTGATTCACCATTTTTGGAGTTAAAAAAAATAAATTCAACTTTTATTTTCAACTTATCT